>OY751448.1:1418322-2821644 GCA_963565745.1 Phengaris arion
TAAAATTGTACTGACTATCAACCAACGCCATCAAAACTATACTGAATGTTCTTTTATAGTTATAATATTCCGATCCGGAATTTATGGGACATTCTAAGACAATATGTTTTCCGTCGATTGATCCAACAGCACGCGGGAATTTCAATGCAAAATCTTTTTTGATTTGCAGCCATTCTTCGGGGCACGATGGTAACTGCAACAATAAAAATAATTATTTTAATTTATTTCTATTTTAGGAGGAGCAGTCTACTAGTAGCGGAGGAAATGAAGAACTTGAAGAAATTCAGAGTAATCAAAATCCGCAAGCTGATCATGAAAGTCAAACAGTTAATACAAATGCAACAGCAGTATCAACAATTCGTCGGCTAAAACACCCCACCGAACTCTTTGAAGCAGAAAAAGTTATGAAGGAAGCCTTGTCTACGTTTAATGCAACTGTTAAAAGAAATACACCTTAACCAATTCCAAAAGAAGACGATGATTGTGACTTGTATGCAAAGCTTTTGGCTACAAAGTTGAGAAAATTATCAGAAGGAAAAAGATTAAGATTTATGCATGATATAGATGGCATGTATATGCAATATGCAGTACATTCTGAATCCTCATCACCTGTACCAACACCGTCACCACAGTCACAACATGCCAGTCAATTTATTCTATCACGCAAATCATCTCACGATCAATATCAACAGAGACCTGGAACCTCGTCATCTTCACATTCCGAGCCGATCATGCATTACTCACCAGTACCAACACCGTCACCACAGTCACAACATGCCAGTCAATTTATTTTATCACGCAAATCATCTCACGATGAATATCAACAGAGACCTGGAACCTCGTCATCTTCACATTCCGAGCCGATCATGCATTACTCACCGGTACCAACACCGTCACCACAGTCACAACATGCCAGTCAATTTATTCTATCACGCAAATCATCTCACGATCAATATCAACAGAGACCTGGACCCTCGTCATCTTCACATTCCGAGCCGATCATGCATTACTCACCAGTACCAACACCGTCACCACAGTCACAACATGCCAGTCAATTTATTTTATCACGCAAATCATCTCACGATGAATATCAACAGAGACCTGGAACCTCGTCATCTTCACATTCCGAGCCGATCATGCATTACTCACCGGTACCAACACCGTCACCACAGTCACAACATGCCAGTCAATTTATTCTATCACGCAAATCATCTCACGATCAATATCAACAGAGACCTGGAACGTCGTCATCTTCACATTCCGAGCCGATCATGCATTACTCACCAGTACCAACACCGTCACCACACTCACAACATGCCAGTCAATTTATTCTATCACGCAAATCATCTCACGATCAATATCAACAGAGACCTGGAACCTCGTCATCTTCACATTCCGAGCCGATCATGCATTACTCACCAGTACCAACACCGTCACCATAGTCACAACATGCCAGTCAATTTATTCTATCACGCAAATCATCTCACGATCAATATCAACAGAGACCTGGAACCTGGTCATCCTCACATTTCAAGCCGATCATTCATAACTCACCAAATTCAAATATTAATATTCAGTCGAATGACGTCATTTACCCACCAGTTATTCACATTCCTGATTCAAACACTATTGCAGAAATAGATACAGTGATCTATGAAGATTTAATTTCGCCAAATTCACTTGTTCGGGAAAATAACAGGGCTGCATCTAATATCATCAATGAAGCCTATCAATTGTGTGATAAATAAAACAATTTGTTTGATACTAGATTAAACACGTAAAAAAATTGTAATTCGGTCGTAAGTAAGTCCGCATCCGTTGGTAATTTAAAAATTGTTGTAATACTTTTAATTTTATTTCAAATTACGTTGTAATTTAAAAATGTTGTACTAGGTAGGTACTTAATAAGTTTTTTTTAATAAAAAATAATAAAATGTCATAGTGTATTTTTTTACAGGTGGCAACAGCCATTCACACATACCTTTATATGTTCCTTTAAAGCTTCATTTAGGGCTTGACAAACTTCTGGTATTATCTGCGAAATCACTTGTGGGGATATTTTAAATAAAAAATGGAGACTTTGGTAGTCATCTCCTGTGGCCAAGTATCGTAGTGTTACTGCAAGACGTGTCCGAGCTGGAATGGCTTCCCTTAATTGAGTATTTTGCTTAGAAATCTGTGTTGACACTTTATTCAATAAATATTCAAAATCCACTGAAGACATTCGAGTAAACTTTTTAAATTCTTTTGATGGTTCGGCCACTAGTTCATGCAACTGCTGATCCATAGTTAGGCTGTAAACAGAGAAAGTTATTTCATTAGCATGATTATTATAAAGTGTTGATCATTTTTGGTTTATGCATTAATAAATCAATAAATAATTGCTGAAGGTTTTTTTTTTAAATAATCATGAGACATAAAAATTATAACAACCTACATAGTCGTTCAAAAAGTACTTACCTTGTTCTATTACGATGAATACTTGTCATCCACCATCTTCTTTTTCGCCACTTCTTTTTAATAACTTTTTTCTCTTTAGCATACGCATAATTATAATATGCGAATGCGCATAACAATAAACTTGTCGCAGCGGCTTCTGCGTCCATCGTCATCGAGCGCGAGAACTTATCGTTAACATTAATTTATCGCACCTTTGACATTTATTTGATCTGACATATTTTATTTGATCTAATTTTAATCTGTTTAAATTTTATGACTAAATTTCATGTTTTGTATATTAAAACTATATGCTGCTGTTTTTTCTGTGCAAATCGTTTTTTCTCTACTTAAATTTTTGTGATTAATTAATTAGTTATTATTATTATTATTATTGTAAATTTAGTACTTATTATTATTTTGTATTTTGTAAACTTATTTTAGTTATTTTAATTTTCATTTTCTCTTTGTTTATGGTTTTTACTTTACATGATGAAATAACCTATAATTTAAAGTACAATAAGCTCTTTACTTATTCTAATGTATGTTTATATTTGTATCATTGTAACTTTTGTTGGTTATTCATAGTAAATACATAATAAATAAACTGTAGTGAGAACTATTTGAGAACTTTGTGAGAGTGTGTACCCAAAGAAGTTCTCGCTATAGTTCTCGCTGAGAATCTCCGGAGATTCTCGCGTGAATGTCTCTTGAGAATGTAAAGCGCCCTTTAGATTCACATCTTTGTTCAAATCGTATAATCTAATTAATTTATTTTATGAACCAACAAGAATATGTGAAACAACAGCTACTTGTATAGATAATATTTTCACAAATTCAAACACTTTTAGGAAATAAATAATTAATGTCCTCTGTAACTCTGATCACTGTGGACAGCTAGCATCATTTGATCTTAAATGTGATAATAATCCAATAGAAAATATTGAGCTTATTCCTATAAACACAAAACGTATTGAGAAATTTAGAAGTAAATTACTTTCAAGTTTCAATGTTTGAATGAGTCAATTAATCCAAATGTAACTAACTTAATAATTTATTTAAAGTAGTAAAAAACCAATTTGACTCTGTATTTACTTCTAAATCGGTCAGATTTAATAATAAAAGAAATAATTTTAGTAACTGGGCAACTGCAGGTATTATTGTTAGTAGACAAAGATTGTATGACTTGTATAACGAGAAGTCAATGAACAGGAGTGAAGCTTTTAAGGAGTGAACTATATGTCAAGAAATACTCGAAGATTTTCAAGAAGGTATGTCAAGCAGCGAAGGTTCTTCACATCAAAGAAAAAATTAAGAACTCTAAAAACAAAGTGAAAACCACCTGGAAAATAATTGCAGACGAGACTGGAAGAGTCGCCAGTCGCAACTCTAAATTTGAACTTTATATTAATGATAAAAAAGTTAGTTCTGACATTGAAGTTGCGACAGTATTTGAGAAGTTTTTTTCAGACATTCCGATCTCAACTACAAAAAACTTAAATTCATCACCTACAGTTGCCGAAAAATTACATAGAGATAATGTGAAGGAATGTGATGTAAATTTTATTTTAAAAGAAATAGACTAGAGACATTATCAAGGCATTTAAATTACTTAATATTAAAAGTACAACTGATCTCTGGGGTATGTCCACAAAAGTTTTAAAACCAGTAATTGACATCATTGCCCCTCACCTAGCATTAGTTTTTAATAATTGTATTAAAAGTGGCGTGTTCCCTGACTTGATGAAGCACAGCAAGGTGATGCCTCTCTTTAAAGCTGGGAATAAAGCAGACCCAGCTAACTATAGACCAATATCCATATTACCGACTTTAAGTAAAATTTTTGAGAAAATTATTCTAAATCAATTACTTTTTCACTTCAACTCGAATAAATTGTTACATAGTAATCAGTTTGGTTTTACTAAAGGTCGGTCCACAACAGATGCAGGCATCAGTCTTCTGTGCAGTATATTTGGAGCTTGGGAGAGGTCACAGGATGCACTTGGTATATTCTGTGATTTATCCAAAGCATTTGACTGTGTGGAGCATGATACGCTGTTTAGGAAATTATACCATTATGGTGTAAGGGGCACGGCACTAAAGCTTCTAAGCTCTTATCTAATAAATAGAACACAGACTGTAGAAGTTAATTCCAAATGGTCTAATGGTACTAAAATTAAACTAGGAGTACCACAGGGGTCTATTTTGGGCCCTTTTCTATTTCTCATCTACATAAATGATCTACCTTATCTAGTTAATGATAAGCACGAGATAGTACTTTTTGCTGATGACCACTAATTTTTAATGTGAAGCGACGACAATCTAACAATGACGAGGTAAATAGTGCTCTCTCAAAAATAGTACATTGGTTTAATGCTAATAATTTACTGTTGAATTCTAATAAAACAAAATGTTTAAAGTTCAGCTTGCCAAATGTTACGCGGGCACAAACCAATATACTATGTATTAAATAATAAGAAAATGAAATTAGTAGACACCACTTTTTTTCTAGGTATAACATTAGATAGTAAGTTTCAGTGGGGACCACATATTGCTAAATTGGCAGATAAGCTGAGTTCTGCACTTCATAGCTGTTAAAAAAATTAGAGAAATTACCGACATAGAGACCGCGCGATTACTTTACTTTAGCTATTTTCATAGCATAATGTCGTACGGCATCCTCTTGTGGGGAAACGCTGCGGACATTAATACAATATTTGTGCTGCAGAAACGTGCTATACGTTCTATTTACAAGATGTCGACTTTTGAATCTCTAAGGGAAAAGTTTAAAGAAATAAAAGTTCTGACCGTCGCATCTCAATACATTTTGGAAAATGTGTTATATGTAAGAAAGAATCTAAACAACTTCAAAAAGAAATGTGATAATCATTGTGTAAACACTAGAAATAAGAACAAGTTAGATATGCCAGTGTTCAGACTAAGCAAAGTTAGTAAATCCTTTAAAGGCCAATGTATACGCTTATACATTATAATCCCAGAAAAGGTTCAAAACCTTCCCATTAATAAGTTTAAAAAAGTAGTTAAAGAACGTTTGTGTGCCAAAGCGTATTATAAAATTAATGACTTCATTCAAGACGGCACACCTTGGGAATAAGGTGGCTCCTTATCTTATCTTATTATTTGTTACATAGACATAAGTAAACATTGTAATAATTTTGATTTTAAAAGAATAATTTTCCATCTTTTTGGTAAAAGATGGCCCCAGACGAGTTTCTTGCCGGCTCTTCTCGCTGGGTTAGTTCCCGAACCGGTGGTAGGCATCACGTAGTATCGACGTTCAAAAAGAGTATTTAAAAATACCAATTTTGAATAAAACATTTTTTGATTTTGATTTTGATTTTGATTTTGAATTTAAACATAATTAAAAAGGTAAGCTAAACGTAAAAAAATAAACGTAAACAAAATTTTAACATTTATTATTGTAAGTATGAACTTAAACGCACAAATATCGGAGATATTTACAAATATGTTCCTGCGGCCGTATACTTCATACACTTTAACCTAGGCGTGACGTCACAGCTAGGTACGACTTTAGTATGAAGCGTTTTCACAAGACTTGCGAAATTTTGTATACAAATTGCTGTACCGTTGAAAATATTGACTTTTGATATACTTACTGTTTCTTCTGACAAGTGACTCATATTTAAGAGTACTATTCATTTATGCAATAAAAACATCAGTCAAATAAAATTATTAGGTATTTAAATACCTAAAAAAAACAATAGGTACCTACTTTACATATAAGGAAAACAACAATGCATTTACTGGAATTTACATAGTAATAATAATTGTTAAAGCTTAATGCTTATATAATCGAGATAAAAAATGCTCCAGAAATTATAATATGCATATATTATAATTTTGTATTTAACGAGTTTACGTACTTAAGTTGAATAAGGACTGATTACTCAACTTATGTACCTAATAACAGCCGCACTCAGTGACGTTTATTAACTTAGCCGTAATCAGTATTTAACTAATGGACATTAAATCTCATAGTGAACAGTGTCTCCCAGAGTCAAAATTTAATGGATCTTTAGTTAATGACAAAATTAATCATTCATAGGGCGATGCATCTTCGAATTATGTTGTCGATTACATAAAAACTTCCAGAAGAAGGCTTCCTAAAAACAGAAGGTGTAGCCATACTTAAAATTAACTAATATAAAACTGTAAAGTTTTCATTTAATAAACATCAGAAACCATGTAAAATAGTAATAGGGTTAGAATTTATTTAATTAACAAAGAAAATCGGAAAAAAAAATAGCCAAAACAGCTATTTTAAGAATATTTTGGTAAAAGGATTTCAATTTTGTAATATGGCATTACAGTTGTTATCTGTCAAATCTGCGCGGGCGGCGAGCGCGGTAAAATTACAAAAAATCTAAAGTTTGTTGTACTGTGTACTTATTAATGTGATTTTGAATTGTGTTTCAAATTATAAAATTCCTATTATGGTAAATATATGATTAACAAAATTGAAATTCGTTGTTACTTTAACAATTTACCGAAGTATTTTGTAATATGATTTCTGTTTTAACGTAGGATGTCGCAGCAAAAGGGACTCGAAAAAGAGATCCTAATTTTACTGCCAAAGAAAAGCCTCTACTGGTGCAGTTAGTTAAGAAGTCACCAATTATTGAAGCCAAGCTCACGGACGGCCAATCAATAGCCAAAAAAAACATGCTTGGACTTTATTAGCCCATGAATTTAATTCAAATATAAATGTACACAAGGTAGGTAATGAGTTTTTCTTCGTTAAACCTAATTTGCTAACTATTCAGTTTTATCTATTTTACTAAATGAGTGACTGCCTATATTTCTCTCGTTTCAATTTCAGCGTGATACTGCTACCCTGAAAAGAGCGTGGAATAATTTAAAAGCTACAACCTGAAAAGCTCGTGCTTCACAAAGGGGCAACTTATACAGAACAGGTGGTGGACCTTCGGCTCCTCCCCCTCCGACTCAACAGGGAGCCATAATGAGCATTGTAGAAGAAGTGAGTAGTCATGCAAAACCAGTTTAAAAATAAATTAATAATAAGTACCTATATGCGGTCTTATTTTATTTTATCAGGGGATATTGTGGTAAAAAATTTGGCTAATTATGTAAAATTAACTACAGATAATTTGGGTACAAAAAATATATAAGTATCATAAAGAAAATAATAGTAAATAAAAGTTGTATAATATGTTGTGGTTTGTAACTTGTTTTTAATCAATGTGTTTCAGGCTGCACCTGTTATGATTTGCGAAATTAACAATCCATTTGATAGCGATGGAGCTGTTTTAAGCAATATTAATGAGCATAATTATAGCACTTCTCAATGTATCGGTATGCCATGAGTTATTTAAAAGTATGTCAATGTATGACACAATTTATGTACGTTATTGGTAAATTGAAGTTTACTTTATTTTTAAGTGGTTTTGGATAACGAGCTGGAGTTGGAGGATGTGACTAAACTCAGTGGAGATGAAACAGAAGATAAATCTACAAGTAAAAGCCCTCAATTAAGCCCATCGGACAATACAGTATTATACAAGATAATGTAACCTTTGTTCAAACATTTGATCTATTTTAATAGATAATTCCTATTATATCTTACGCTTCGTCCACGTTCGTAACTAAAATTTCATAACTGGTTATGAATAAGGAATTATTTCCACTGTTTCATAACCAGTTATTAAACAAGACTTTTTTTTCCATTTTCGTATCCAGAGACTCAGTCATGTATGGTGTACCAGTACCAGTCCTGGTACTTTTTTCCCTGGAACAATGAAAATATTATGAAATTCATCTTTTAAAACGTAGATAATGCTATATATAGTAACATTGCGAATTTTTTACATGTGTTAAAACCATTAATGGTAAAAAACACAAAAATATGCAAATAATTATTTTAATATTCAAATAATAACTCCAAGAAAAAAAATAGTTGTCAAATTAAACATAACTTATTTCAAATTAAACTTAAAACGTAAAGGGTGCAATGATTTCTATACAATGGCCGACACATTTCTTTTGCATTTAACTCTTCTATTGTTCGATTGATTTCTTTGTCGATTTCTACGTACCTACTTAGTTATAATTTTTTCGTGTAATCGTTGTGTTCCTCATTTTAATTTCTTTTACTAAAATGTCCAAGACTTTAGCTAAGGAGGGCCTTTTCTGCCCACCAAAACGGTTTATTCGAGAATGCCATCCTTCTAGATGGTTTGTATTTCTTATTTCTTCTCCTTGGCAACACCAAGTTATAATAAATGGTGTGTCGTTTAGTCAAAATCGATTGAAATAGTCATTGAACTTTGCTACCATCGCAGTTTTTGGAGATTTGTTCATTATGTAGTTATAGCCCGAAACAATAAATTTTATGGGTAAACGTGCCAGGCCAGCGCATCGTGCAACATACCTCCTCTGTACTCTCGATTTTATTCCTAACTGTTTAGATTTTTTAAAGATACTGCGACAAAAATGGTAAAAACAATCCTTTACTGTCGTATCTGGAAATATTTTAGGAATAGCATTCATTGCTGCTTTCTCGTAATCCATCAACATCTTTGATGGAGTCCAGTTTGAAAATTTAGTTTTGATTAAATCAAACATTATTTGGTAAGTTTTTGTACTTTTACCCTGGAGGAAGGGGAAAAATAACGGATTCACTTTTTTTGTATCAGCATTGTAACCGTGGATACTATACAGGCTGTCCCGTAAATCGACGTCAAGCCGTAAACCCGTGATAGGCCAAGTTACAATAGTTATCAGAAAAATTAAAAAAAAATCCAAGTAATGTGTCTCAAAAAATACAAAGCTTTTTAAAAAAATCGAAAAATCGACATCTTGTGGTGGTTTTTTACCTCTATTCCCGCCTGTTCTGTTAAGTAGTTCTGACGGCAGAACTAATGGGATTTTTTTTACCATTAGTTCTGTTATTAGTTCTGTTCACAGAACAAATGGGAATTGAATTCCCAGTAGTTCTGTTCACGTCTCCATGCAGTTTGCTATCAATTATCAAGTACTGACCACTTGAGGTAAGTATCTATTCTTTATTTGTTTACTGGTGACAACGTCATGAAATTCATGTTTCAAGGGTTTCAAGAGGGCAATAATATTAATCTTATTTTGCAACTGGTTGTTATTGTTTGTTCAATGATGGAGTTTCACATAATAAGATGCGGCCGCGGGCGCGTGATGCTCGAAAATGGCTTCGAATATTACCGGCTCTCTAAATATCAAAATTTACAAACATTATGGAGATGTGCCATGTATAAGAAAACCAAATGCAGTAGAACAGTTACCACTTCCGAAGTAATTACTTCTTAAATAAGTTGTGGTATGGGCTTAAGTTCACACACAAGGTTTTGTTTTATATTTACTGTATTTTTATTTTGTATTCTAGGGTGAAAAGAAAATAGTTAAACATGTCGACCATGACACTACCTGCATTCCTAACACAAACAAAGAAGCCATGTCCGTTATAATCCACAAAAGTGTTGATGAAATGATGATAGGCAATGAAACCGTACCGGGAGTGTACAAGAAAACAGTGGCTGCTTTAAAAGAAACGGGAATAGATCTCATTAAAGAGATACCCAACTTCAACCAAATTAAGTCGTCGATTTACAGAAGGAGAAATAAATTAAATGGAGTTCAGAAAATGAGCTACCTAAATGACACTGTAAATGAAGTAGGAATACCTATGCCTTTTCTAAACTTTTGTTGGCAGATTACAACGATGAGGGCGAGGGCGTCCGTATTATAATTTTTGGCACTAAGGAAGCAAGGACACTCTTACGCGAAAAAAAAATTTCTTAGTAGACGGCACTTTCAAAATTTGTCCGGTACCTTTCAAAGAGGTTTATACTATTCATGCAGATCTCGAAAGCTCTGAAGATACTATCAATGTGATGCCTCTAATATATGCACTTCTTAGTCACAAAACCAAAAAAGCCTATACCACACTTTTCAGTCTAATATAAACACAGATTCCAGATTGGAAACCTTCCACTTTCATTACTGATTTCGAGGAAGCCGCCATTCAAGCCATTGCTAATGTTTTCCCAAATGCCGATCATTAGGGATGTTACTATCATTTCTCAAATTAACTGTCGAGAAAATCAAAGCAATTGGGTATTAAAAACAAACGCAAGAGAAGAATCGTAAATTGTGCAGCATTCTTCGACTATTGCCCGAAGAACGTGTTATGGAAGGATGGGAATATGTAAAATCCCAAGTTCTGGATTTTAGTGACAGGTGCGTCTTGGATAAGTTTATGAAATATATGAGTTTCTGGATGAAACCTAGGCGCATCAAGTCATGGACTGCCTTTGGTTGGCGCCATCGCACAATTAATGTTGCTGGCATCGTGCCATTAACGGCACGTTCAAAACCAGGCCAGCGACTGTTTATCAGTTCCTGAAAAACATAGAAGAAGATGCATCGTTTTTTTCTGTTAAAGCCATCCAAATGGCAAATTTCAAGAAAAAAGCCAAACGAAGGACAAATCTGCAGGTCGAAAACGACGCGATGATCAGAGTGTACCAAATGCAATTACTTAACGGTGACATTGGGATACCTTTGTTTTTAGAGAAACTACGTTAATATTTTTTTGTTATAAGAGAAACTGCATTATTACATATTTGTGAAAGTAAATTGTTTACGTTCACTGGTCTTATCTATCGACCGAACTACGTAACAGAACAGTTGGGAATATTTGAGATTGAAGCAGGGTGTAATGCATAGTCTTATAAATCACAGTACTAGTGGTAAAAAAAATCCCATTAGTTCTGCCGACAGAACTACTCAACAGAACAGGTGGGAATAGAGATTTTTTTTACCATTAGTACTGTGATTTATAAGACTAAGCATTACACCCTGCTTCAATCTCAAATATTCCCAACTGTTCTTACGTAGTTCGGTCGATAGATAAGACCAGTGAACGTAAACAATTTACTTTCACAAATATGTAATAATGCAGATTCTCTTATAACAAAAAAATATTAACGTAGTTACTCTAAAAACAAAGGTATCCTAATGTCACCGTTAAGTAATTGCATTTGGTACACTCTGATCATCGCGTCGTTTTCGACCTGTAGATTTGTCCTTCGTATGGCTTTTTTCTTGAAATTTGCAATTTGGATGGCTTTAACAGAAAAAAACGATGCATCTTCTTCTATGTTTTTCAGGAACTGATAAACAGTCGCGGGCCTGGTTTTGAACGTGCCGTTAATGGCACGATGCCAGCCCTCAACAACATTAGTTGTGCGATGGCGCCGACCAAAGGCAATCCATGACTTGATGCGCATAGGTTTCATTCAGAAACTTATATATTTCATAAACTTATCCAAGACGCACCTGTCACTAAAATCCAGAACTTGGGATTTTACATATTCCCATCCTTCCATAACACGTTCTTCGGGCAATAGTGAAAGAACACTGCACAAACTTACGATTCTTCTCTTGCGTTTGTCTTTAATGCCCAATTGCATTGATTTTCTCCACAGTTTATTTGAGAAATGATAGTAACATCCCTGATGATCGGCATTTGGGAAAACATCAGCTATGGCTTGAATGGCGGCTTCCTCGAAATCAGTAATGAAAGTGGAAGGTTTCCAATCTGGAATCTGTGTTTATATTAGACTGAAAAGTGTGGTATAGGCTTTTTTGGTTTTGTGACTAAGAAGTGCATATATTAGAGGCATCACATTGATAGTATCTTCAGAGCTTTCGAGATCTGCATGAATAGTATAAACCTCTTTGAAAGGTACCGGGCAAATTTTAAAAGTACCGTCTACTAAGAATTTTTTTTTCGCGTAAGGTTGTCGTTGCTTCCTTAGTGCCAAAAATTATAATACGGACGCCCTCGCCCTCGTCGTTGTAATCTGCCAACAAAAATTTAGAAAACGGCATAGGTATTTCTACTGCATTTACAGTGTGCATGGAGACGTGAACAGAACTACTGGGAATTCAATTCCCATTTGCTCTGTGAACAGAACTAATGGTAAAAAAAATCCCATTCTACAGACTACTCAACAGAACTACTCAACAGAACAGGTGGGAATAGAGGAAAACATCTGCTTTATCGCGTGAACTTCGACATATTTCTTTATTTTGTTTTAATAACACGGTCATTTAGCTACCGAATTGAAGAAAATAGTATTCGTCAGCTGAGTGCAACAACGGTAAGTACTGTCCATTTACTAAGGGTATAAGAATAAGAATATTTTATTTGCAAAAATATGGTACAATAAGATGGTAGAATATTAAATGACACTCATATTTTGTCGGATTTATCTCGACGTGAAAATATGGTAGAATAACTAGGTAAGTATATAATATTTTTATAAAAACTATTACCCGACTATACTATATAATTATAAAGCCTATGTTACTCGGGCTACTATTACGAATCTATTGACACCACATTTATTAAAATCGGATCAGTAGTTTAATCGCTACGGTGGAACAAACATACGTTACATGGGATCCCTTTTTTCGCATAATTTTGTTTGGCATAAATTAATGTGGCATACCTCAAAAGTCATAATAATACTATGGTATACTTGTTTCTTGGCATTCTTAGATATCATTAGGCATAATAATTATGATTTAGCTAATGTTTTTGTCCGAAGTTAATGTGACATAACTCGTTAGGCATATTTTTTTGTCATATCAATACTTTGGCATAATAATAACTCGTTAGCCATAAATAACGTTTGTGTAGTTTTGGATTAGGTTAGGTTAGAACTTTTTATCACGTTCAAAACATCTTAGGGGTGGTAATACGGCCTCTCATAAACCCGGCGTGAAATAACGTTTGTGTACTTTTGGGTTAGGTTAGGTTAGAACTTTTTATCGCGTTCAAAAGGTTTTTAAATATATTTTTATATCATTAGTAGACTGTCAGAATTTTTTTTTGAGTAAACACGTAAAAAGATTCTTTGATAGACAAAAAAATCCCCTAAAATTTGAGCTTGATATCTCAAAAATTGAGCTGGCGCATGGGGGGGGGGCCCTTTCCCATTTAAAATGCATTGAAAAAAAACTATTTTTTTTAAATTTTCAATGTAAGTCATAGAACAAATTATTTTTTTTTAAATTTCCGTTTCCATTATCATATAGGAAATTAAATTCTCTACAAAAAAGTTATCTTACATTTCAATTTGATGTCAGAAAATTATTTTATTTTGTAAAAATAATTACTTTATTATGCTTATATTCGGTCTGTCAATCTATTTTAAAAAACGCTGATTCAATCATTTCTATTCTTGTCATGAAACTTGTCTTCTCATTGGTTGATTCAAAATTCAAAAATATTACTTTGATTCTATTTGTTTATTTCTCCGAGGATTAATTATTACAGTGTTTTTGTAATGTTGGTAGTTAATAAGTAATTTTGAGCTATCCTAACTTCCCACCATAACCAATTTAATTCTGAATCATTTGCATCTCGATTTTAGGTTATAGAAGAAATTAATTTTGATCTTAAATAAGTAACAGCTACGAGTATTAGTTATTCAAATTAATACTACTATTTTTAAAATTTATTTAATACGTTGTAATAATATTAGATAAAAACAAAATTGTATATTTAATTGGTCTTTGTAGCAGTAAACTTAATCGTAAATTAAGTAAATTAAGTCGTAATCTACCATGTTATCGACAAGTTATGAGTTTATTTTTTCATAAATATTTATATTTAAAAAAAGTATTCGTGAAAGTGCTATTGACGTTAGTAAAGTGATTAATTTGGAGCTCAGCTGGAATAATAAGTATTCATTCTCAATTTATTATTGGCAAAATAGAAAAATAGTATTACGAATGGAAAAGTTTAAAAAATTGTAAGAGAACTTTTTTGTAGAGAATTTAATTTCCTATAAGATAATGAAAACGAAATGTAAAAAAAAAAATTGTCGATGATTTACATTGAAAAATAAAAGAAGTTATTTTTCAATGTATTTTAAATGGGAAAGGGGAACCCCCCCATGCGCCAGCTCAATTTTTGAGATATCAAGCTCAAATTTTAGATTTTTTTTGTCTATCAAAGAAACTTTTTTCATGTACGTACTTACTCAAAAAAAAATTTAAAAATAAAAATTATTCGAATATATTAGAATAATTCGAATAATACGAACATTGGTAATAAACTATAAATAAAAAAATATATAATCCATCCATTAATATGACCTGCAAATTTAAAATTTAAATTAAAATGTGAAGTGTTTTACAATTAACTCACGTAAAATCAACGTATTTTTAAACAAAAATCTTCTTTTAACGTAACTTAACATAAATATACTGGCCCGTGAAACTAACATAATAAAACTAAATTGCAATAACTTTTTAAAAGTGTTAACACCCGTACGAATTTGGTCCGGACTTTTTACGGATTTTGGTCCGCAGACCACGGTTTTGGTTGCCAACTTAGGGGTTCCTCCCTTAAATGAGGGAATAAAATCTTCTAGGCGAAATAATATTTTAGGGTTATTTTTAGAGGTAAGTTTTTTCTCGTTTTTAATTAAATTAAGCTATTGATCGATATAATATCGACAAACTGTCTGACCGACTGTCAAAACACTCGAAAGAGTATAAATGTTGTGTCAAAAAACTTCATAGTTGGTAAGATTCCTTAAAAAATTGAAGGAAAATCTTTAAAATCAAACTAGTATTTTTCGGATTTCAACTTAACCATATTTTTTTGTATTGTATCGATGGGGCTACATTACTGACAGAACAGTAAGAAGAAGGCTTTGATTAAGCAAATTTGAATCCCCAAAGATCAGCAAGTGGTCTTAACTCTCAAACTCGAGAGCCCTACCACGTACAGTGGGATGAACGAGAATGGTCCAACTTTAGAAGTTAAAGTGAACTTCGGAAAGGAGGCTAAGTACAGGTCACCTGGTAGGCGATATCCTCAAACCTAATTTTCAGAAAGAGTCCAGTATGTTGGGGCAAGTTACATGTAAAATGGGCAGGCATACCTTCAGGAAGCCGCACAGAGTATGTGGCCATGACAATTGGTACTCTAACTGGAGAAAGATATGCTCAAGAGATTTTTAAAGAGTATTCAAGGCCATATTTATCAAATATATGTGATGGATCGATACTAATGCATTTTAAAGTCCAGATCTCAACCCGATTAAGTATACCCTGAGATGAGCTCAGAAGGCTAGTCAGTAGCCGCAGACTGTCACCAAGCGGCAGAAATACGCCGTGATAGAAGAATGGCTAAGAAGAATATTGCATAAATTGGCTCCTAAACCTCTTTTAAGTACGACAAACCCGCTCCAAGCTTTTATTTTAAACCCCGAGGAGTTATTAAAAACCGCAATAATATGTAAAACTACTTATAAAATATGTAAATTCAGTCTGTGAGACTAAGATTAAAATGGTAATCAGGCGTTATTTTGCGGAAATCTAGTAATATCCCGCGAAAAAATACCCACAACCTGCAAACAACCTGTGTCAAAACGCATAAGCATGCGTAAAGCACCTCCCTTCTCCCACTCTGCTTATGCGTACACTCAGAAACAAGATCGTGGAAACACCCCCACCACACAAGCAACAATGTCAGCAAGATCGTGCAACGCCCCACATCACAAGGTTGCAAAACTCGCAGAGACTCGTCGAGTTTTGCAACATGCAGGTTGCAAAACTCGACGCGCGTTTCGCCCCGAACCCGGAGCATCCTCAGGAAGTGGATCTGCGAACAAAGTTAGTTGAATAACGATTTAAGTTATTTAAATAACGTTAATTTACCGGTTTATGCGAGTTTTTTTTACTATAATAAACATAAATAAAAATTTTCGTTTTATTCGAATACTCCAGAAATATTCGAATAATAAAATTGACGAATATTCGAATAATATTCCCTAATACATACATACACTGCCAAAACTTCTTCTTCTTCTTCCTTTTGGCTTCACCGTAGTCGGTTGATAAAATAAGAAAACTATAGGAAATTCATTAACCAGTCTCCTGACACTGGGCACTGGGGGACATTCATTAAAATGCCGTCGATTTTTATTGAAATGATAAATGAGACTAGAATATTATTTAAGGAAATTCGGATCAAAATTGATTTGATTAGTTTTTTAATGAAATGGTAAGCGATGACCGCTACCCATGGACATAACACCAGCCCCTCACAAATGCGTTCCCAGTCCTTAAATTCGACAACCACCCCTTGGGCCTCCAGTAACCTCACTCATTAGGTGAAACTCAAAGCAAATGTTATATTAAGCCGGTTTTTTGTGAGGCAGAGGTATTTATCCGGTCAAGGTGGTCCATTCGTGCCAAAGGATAGTTCTCCCACGTCTAAAAGAATGTTCATAATCTCGAAGCGTTTCGCCAAAGCCACCTCGCTCTTTTAATGATTTTAGTCGACGTTTTTTTTTCGTGAGAGATTAGTGATTTTTAGAGTCCCGTGAAAATAAATATAGCCGTTTCAGAGATTGGCCGGAACAAACAGACAGAGCGTAAGACAAAAATTTAAGAATGATTTTTATTGTAAATACCGGTTATACCTTCACTACCATTAATTGCCCGCTCGCCCGCGTGCAATTAGTTTTTAAACTTTCATCCTCTATTTTACCTCCTTGGGGGTTGAATTTTGATTTTTGAAAAATCCTTCCTTAGTGGATGCCTACGTCATATGAGAAATACGTGTGCAAAATTTCAAATTTCAAGTCTTAAGGGTTTACATCAGAGTTTAGAAACAACCATGATTATACATAATATTGTGGCAAACTCTGCTGTCCGCATGACATGCCTTACCTTCCTAGTTCCACTAAGGATTTACTCCGTGTTCGACCTACATTTCCTACCCTCGTCGAACGTAACGTCGTTACAAGGGCTCGGATGGAAACTAGGGTTGGAGTTTGGACACGGAATAAATCGTTCCGAACAGGTACTGAATGTCAATTAGTTTCAGTCATGAAGTCCCTAATCTTCCTCGCCCTGCTATGCTGTGCTCTCGCGGCCCCGGAGCGGTACCACGTCAAATTAGACAACTTCGACACCATGCCGCTGCCCGAGATCGCGGGCATCGTGGACTGTCTGGTGTATAACCTGGGGTGTACGCCTGTGAGTGATGCTTACCGCGGTGAGTACTGCAGAGTACCTATGCAAGAGTTTAGGTCATTCATTTTATTACGCAAGGATGGTTTTGGCGATTTTTGACCCCCACAAGGAGACTTTTTACGCTTTTTCCAAATCAATTTGTAATATTTTTGGATTATTTTAAACAAATTTTAAGGTGTATGCGCTACCTTTGGATATATAGATACCTAATATACCAGAAAAAATATCATAAGCAAGACCTATCTTTGTAAATTTTTGGTAAAGTGGTTCTGGAAAATTGTGCTAGGTATACTAAACATCATATTTTTTCGACCGAAAAACAACCAATTTACTTATGTCAAATTTGTAAACGCAATTTAATTCGCACCGAAACGAAACGATACGCCGCATGGCGCTGCAATTTAAAGATAGCTATTCAAAATTGAACTTTATTCACTACACAAGAAGATGCTCGTTTCATTGTAAGTCTTCGAATGTCATGTTGCACCGCGCTGCACAGAGTAGGACTGATGTCATTTATGAAACGTGTATATTTTTGTGTAGTGAATAAAGTGTAAATTTTGAAGTTCAAATGCTGTGCCGCGTATAACGTCGCGTATCGTGGCGGTGTGAAGTGACTCTTAAAAGATGACTGGAATTAAGCTGGTTTTCCATAATAATTATACTTAATTTATTTTGAGTCGCAGGTTGCTTAGTTTTCCCTAACTTTACTCGTCATTGAATTGAATTGAAAATTGAATTTATGCTTAAAGACGTCCGCTGCCCACAGCCCATGTCCCTCCCCTATTGTTTTCATACCTTTAAGTATAATAATATTATGTTCCACTCCAGCGGTCTACCCCGAGGTGATGCACAACGCGTGTGAATACTGCACTGAGGAGCAGAAGCGAGCAGGGTACCACTTCTATAACCGCATCATCAAGGACCTGCCGAAGAAGTACCAGGACCTGAGTAAGAAGTTCGACCCCGACAACAAGTTCTACGACAACTTGTACAGAGTTCTAGAACAGAGCGCGCAGAACGAGACTAAAGTTTAATGAATAAATTAATGATTGTTGAGTCGTACCTCTTTGTTTTTTTGTTTTAGCCTACGTAAATAATGTTTTTCGGACGGACTTTGGTGGATGCATTCTGCTAATGAATGTTGGCAATCCGTGAACATGCTAGGTTTATACGTACAACGATAAGGGCAGCTCTGTTTAGGACCAACAACCTCTGAGGCTCAGTGGTTGACCGCGTCAGTGCTTCGAATCCTGCCAAAGTAATAAAAAGTTTTCTGTGTTCCTGGGTCATATATGTGTAATAAATGTGTGTTTAATATAAAAAAAATCTTGAATATTATGTGTATAGTATAAAATTATTAAATATCCGTAACACAAGTTCTTCGAGGGGAGAAAAGGTACATATAGTTCCGTAGTAACTATTTA
This sequence comes from Phengaris arion, assembly GCA_963565745.1. Taxonomy (NCBI): domain Eukaryota; kingdom Metazoa; phylum Arthropoda; class Insecta; order Lepidoptera; family Lycaenidae; genus Phengaris; species Phengaris arion. The sequence continues at coordinate 1,437,285 of OY751448.1, forward strand.
TTACTCTGTGCCTATATAGTCCATTACATAGAAATTTGTCTATACAAAATGGACAAATTTCGCGTAAGCCGTCTTCAATAACAAATTTTACTACGCCATTTTGATATTGACACTGAGACTCACTTCAAAATTAACGCTAATTGACTATAATTTTAACACGAAAATAAAGTAATAGAATCAATCGATACCACGGCAGAACTAGTGGCCTCTATAAGAATAGCTGTGGAAGAAGTAAAAAGAGAAATAGAAACCACAAACAAAACTATACCAAACGACTCCCCTGGAACAGATGTAGACGTAAACCTGAAAAGAAGTCCGCCAAACCTAAAAACCAAAAGAACGACGTCATACGAAAACCCTGTGACATACGCACAAGCTACCAACTACACAACAAGTTACAACATCTGCGTGGAATCGGAAGAAAAACTACAAACATCAGATATAATCAAAACGATAAAAGCAAACGTAGACGCTGTAAATCTGGGCATTGGAATAAACAGAGTGAGAAAAACGTCAAATCAAAAAATAATAAAAGGCTGCAGCACCATAGAAGACAGGAACAAACTGAAAGAAAAACTAAAGAACAATAACAACCTGAAAATAAACACACAGAAAAATAAACGTAACTGTCTTTTAACAAAATAACGGCATTTCTGTCGATGAAACGAGTGGGAGTAAATTCGTTGCGCCATTTTTTATAGTGATGTTCTTTTTGGTATCTTTGGCAACATTTTTCAGGTAGGGAAAATGTATGTTTATACTTCTTATTACACATATTACACGATATATTAACTCGAATGATATTCTAAAGCGAAGAACATTTTTCGTTTCTTGCTTAACACTTTGTTTCCACAAATTTCACGTTTTAGTGATACCTGTTTTTAAATACTCAACATTAATGACAAGTTGCTGTTTTTAAACAAAGATATCAAACGGAACATTACAAATCAGATCTCTAAAATGACATGTTGCGATCCTATACCTAAGTGTTGCAATCATCATAGTGTTAAGTCTAGGTTAAATAGAATATAACACGAAAATATATTAATATAGATATTATATGTATCTTGAAACACTCAAGCCATAATAATATATTTTGGTATAAGAAATATAACAAGTTAAAATTCTTAGCAAGTCGGAATTTTCAGGTTTTTTTTTATTTGGTAGGTATTTTTTAGTTCTCTTTGAAGCTTCATCCACCCAGCTTGTTTCGGATCGCACCACGATTGTCCGTGTTATCGATGTTTATATATTACTGTTAAACAATTTTCAAATGAAACTTTTAATGATATTTTTAAGATGCTTGGAATGTACTTGTAATAACGCTATTATCATGCTTAGGTAAATTATTAGAACGTCTTATTGTTCCCCGCTTACTACCCGGTGGCCCGAAATTTAATAATCAGCAATTTGGATTTACCGCCGGGAAGTCAACAGTGGATGCAGCAATCGAGGTCAGAAAAACAGTAAATCTATCGGAGTGTAAATATGTAGTAGGTATATCTCTGGATATCGCGGGTGCCTTCGATAATGCCTGGTGGCCAATGCTACTACTGAAGTTAAGAAACAGAGGCTGCTATCGTAATATTTATTATTTAATTTACTCGTATTTTTGCAACGGCGTAACAAAACTCCAACTCGGCCATTACACACATTCCAAAAACTTAACGCGCGGCTGCCCTCAAGGATCAGTACTATCGCCGCACTTGTGGAATATAAGTTTTGATGATTTATTATGTGTTCCCTTGCCTCCTCTGTGCTCTCTGATAGGTTATGCTGACGATGGTTTTCTTATTATTCAAGCCAATTCGCGATCTGAAATTGAAAACAAGGCCAACAAGTGCCTCAACGTAATATCGAGTTGGGGCCACAGAAATCGATTAGAATTTGCAGCACATAAAACCTTTCAAGTACTTTTAAAAGGTTCATTAATATCAACTCCTTGCATTAAACTGAACAACATCAATGTGAAACGTAAACAGTCACTTTGTTACCTAGGACTTATTTTAGAAAATAAATTTACATTCCTGGAACATATAATACAGACCGGTGAGAAAGCTAAAAGGAATTTCTATTGTTTCACAAAAATATCATCGTCGATATGGGGCCTTTCATTTAAAACATTAAAAATAATTTATAATGCGACGTACCTCGGCAGCATTTGCTTTGGCGCACCGGCTTGGGCAGATAGGGCTACAATAGGAGCGGCCCGTCGTAAACTTTTGCAAAGCCAACGTCTCGCCTTAATATTTTTATGTAAGGCATACCGTACCGTAAGTACTGAAGCACTCCCAGTCTTAGCCGGAGTCCTACCAGTAGATTTAGAGATACAGCGTCGTGCAGCGTTATATTATAAAAATAAAAAAATGACTAACCCTGATTTTTAAGCGCGAAAGAGTGTATAAGATAACTAGATTATTCGAGCCATTAGATATTTCTATACAGAACCTAATTTCTGAGTGGCAGGAACGGTGGGACAACACTATCAAAGGGCGTCACCTATATAATTTCTTCCCTTCGGTACGCGATCGACTCTCGAAGCAATGGATAGAAATAGACCACTACGTCGCACAATTTTTGACAGGACACGGAAACTTTAAAGCGAAACTATTTGGATTTACATTAGTCTCGTCTCCGCTATGCGAGTGTTCGACCGAAGGTAGCCCTTATGAACAAACTGCTCATCACATACTCTGGGAGTGTGATCTCTGGTATGACGAAAGAATCGAAATGTTGAACAGCGTCCATTGTGTTTCTAGGGTTGTGTACTATGAAGATCTCGTGGGCTGCGCGAAGAACTTCCGAGCTTTCAAACGTTTTTGTCATAAGTACTATTGGAAACAATGCAACACTTTTTTGTCATTATAAATGCATTGTAATCAATTGTCATATTATAAATTAAAACATTTAATTTTATTGTTAGGTCAAATTTAAAGAAATATTAATGAATAGCAATAATTATCGCTAATTTATTTAGTTCGATTTTAATTTTATGGGTTTTCTAATCGTTAGATCAAATTTAAAAGCTTTTGTTATTCAAATTGTGCAACTGTCAATTATGATAAATTGTAAAATGTCAAATCTAAAACATAAATTATATAACTATAATAATCGCATATTTATTTGGCTCGTATTATGATTTTTCCAAAGTTAATACGTTTTATTTAGTTTATTTGATTGACAGTTGAACCTTTAGATGAAGTGACAGATAATTTGTATTAATTAGATGGACTGTGTAAAAATTAACGAATGTTATTATAAGAATTATATAATTATGTAATATTTATTAAGATTGTGTCAGGTTTTTTCTAGATTGCTAAAATAAAACTACATTTATTCCTAAACGGAAGTTATATTTGACTTCCTTTAAAGAGGTAAACGCTGATAACAGTTGGAGGGAATTGGAAGGGATATTTCAGTATAAAATAGGGGGTTTGAGTCCTTTGAGGGTTGGTTCTGGTATCAGCGTAGACCTCAGCGGTTCCTATTGGTAAGTCATTAGTCTCGAAATTCTTACATACTGATTATTATTGTTGCGAGAATTTGTTAATTAATTATATACATAATAGGATAAAATAAGACTAGTATTACAATAACTATAATTAGAATTCATATGCGGTTTATTGTGAAATTATTTCTGGGAACACTTTATAATAGAAATACTATTTGTGTGATCTGGAGTTTTACTACAGATCAGAAGTGACACGTACATGCCTACAATATAGACATAGTGTTAAATGTTAATTATAGAACTAATATATTATAGAGCGAAATATTTTCTTTTAGTGAAATATACTAAAGCATCCGTTTTTGTGTTTGAGCGACAATGGAACACGAGTCACGTAAGAGAAGGCTTGATGATGACCGCGAGAGAAGGCAATCCACTTCGAGTGGAAGTGCTGACAGCAGCTATTCCCGATGCCGGGATAGTCAGCGTACGAAGGTACGTAAGAAGGTCCCGATATCGCAGCCACAGAAGAAGTCGCAGCTGCAGTCGCAGACTTCAAACACCGCGCCTGGAGCGCGACGTTCGCGAGTCGTCGCGGCGCAACAGCCGGACGCGCCGGGAGCGTGACGTTTGCGAGTCTTCGCGGCGCAACAGCCGGACGCACCGGGAGTGCGACGTTCACGAGTCTTCGCGATGCAACAGCCGGACGCGTCGGAAGCGCAACGTTCGTGAGTCATCACGCCGCAGCAGCCGTGCGCGTCAAGAGCAGCCCAACGTTCGTGTCGAAGTTGTGGACAAAAGGTCAGTGAGCCCGCATATGTCTACAAACGACGTGTTAAAGCTTATTCAAACACTGACTTCTCAGTCACATACACCAGTTATTAACAATAGGAATAACGATTATAAAAATATTTTACCGGAATTTGATCCATCGTCTTATAACCAACGTATAGATATATGGCTTAAAAAGGTCAACGAATGCGCTGCTGTCTATGGCTGGGATGACAAGACGACTATCCATTTCGCTATGCAAAAATTACAAGGATTGGCCAAGCGTTGGTACGAAAGTCTTAGTACTATACTGTATACTTGGGACGAATGGCAAGTTAAATTGACTAGCGCGTTTCCATATGAACACAACTATGGCCAATCCTTGGAAGAAATGCTTAGACGAAAGAGTAGGTTTAATGAGTCAATACAAAATTATTTTTATGAAAAATTAGCACTTGTAAACCACTGTGACATAACGGGAGAGCGAGCAGTTGACTGTATAATCCATGGAATAAGTGATAGAACTATGAAATCTAGTGCGCTAGCATTGCGTTGTTCTCATCCTGATCAATTGCTACAGTTTTTGATGAGTAATAAGGATAATACTGCTTTTACAGACAGATTTATAATTATGAAGCCTAGAGTAGGAAATGAAAAATCATTTACGCGTACAGGTTCTAATCAAAATCAAACTCTCACTTGTTACAATTGTAAAGAACAGGGCCATAGTTACACTCGATGCACGAAACCATTAATTAGGTGTTCACGATGTTCAAAGGTTGGTCACAATGCGGAAGCGTGTGTTAAGTATGTGAGTAATTACAAGGAAAACAATAATACTACACATAAAACCATGTGCATTTCATCATCCTCGCCCAATGCAAAATTTTATAAGGATGTTAAAATTAATAATTTGCAAGTTAATGCTTTTATAGATTTCGGCAGTGAAGTTACGGTAATCAAACAGTCATTGTTAACTCGTTTGGGATTGAAACATGATGACATTTCTTATCCTATGAAAGGATTTGGAAATGACATCGTGCTAGCTCTGGGCAATGTAAAGGTAGAGCTCATGGTAGATGGCGTTACCGCCGAAGTCGATAGTAAGGTAGTTCCTGACCAATATTTAGATACACCATTGTTAATAGGCCAAACGTTTACAGAACAGCCTCATATTTTAGTGAGAAAGTGTAGTAATAAGCTTGATTTCTTTAGTGTTAATAATGAAATGCCGTTGTTTGATACTTTTGATGATAATACAAAGATTATAAAAATAATAATAAATGAAACGGTTACACTTCATGGAATCTCTTCGGTTAGGGCTGTAGCTCAATATGGTTGCGATGGTCATATTTTGCTTGATAATAAAATAATAGGTAAACCGGTTAATCAGTATTTTGTTAACGGTGGCCTTTACCGTTGTGTTAAAAATCGCGTAAACATTGTTATTGCTCCAGAATCATCATCATGTCAAATAACTAAAAATACCGTTATAGCACGAGCTTTTCTAGTTCAGATTGTTAATCGTATTGCTTCCACATTACCTAATGAATTTAGTGTCAAAGATATTACGAACATTGACCTCCAAGATTTACGTATTGGAAAGTCTGTATGTGAGTCAGACAAACTTAGACTTTTAAGTATTTTAAATGAATATAAACATTGTTTTGCAAAGTCCCTTCAGGAATTAGGATACACTAACGTAACTGAAATGAACATTGAATTAAATAGTAAAACTCCAGTGGTGTATAGACCATATAGGTTGTCTCATACAGAACGAGAAAAGGTTAGAGAAATGATTGATGAAATGTTAGAGGCCGGCATTATTAGAGACTCCACGTCAGAATACGCAAGCCCTATAGTTTTGGTAAAAAAGAAAAACGGCAACCAGAGGCTTTGTGTAGATTATAGAATGTTAAATTCAATTACCGTTAAAGAGCGTTATCCGATGCCTATAATAGAGGATGAAATTGCGCAATTATCCGGACATTCTTGCTTCATCACACTTGATTTGGCATCAGGATATTACCAAATACCAATATCGGAAAATTCAAAAACTTTAACGTCTTTTGTCACACCTGATGGCCAATATGAATTTAATCGGATGCCATTTGGTCTCGCTAACGCACCAGCCGTATTCCAACGGATGATGAATAAGGTATTAGGTTCTTCTAGATTTACTAAAGCCACTGCTTATATAGATGATGTCCTTATTTACGGTGTTAATATTGATGACTGCTTGGATAAATTAAAACACGTGCTGCACTTGCTAGAAAATGCTAACTTGACTCTTAATTTAAATAAAAGCGAATTTTTATGTGACAGAATTGACTACTTAGGCTATGAGATTAGCTCCGAAGGAGTGCGACCTGGTAATCAGAAAATAGATAGCGTACAAAATTTTCCACAGCCAGTAAACCAACACGGCATTTGTCAATTTCTAGGGTTAGTTAGCTATTTCCGCAAATTCATTCAAAATTTTGCACAATTATCTTATCCTTTGACTAAACTGCTAAAAAAGAATACTCATTTTACGTGGACGGACGAACAAGACAATTGTTTTATGGAACTGAAACGAAGACTTATAACGAGACCAGGTTTAGCAATTTACAATCCATCAGCCGAAACCCAACTTCATACTGACGCTAGTAAAATTGGAGTAGGCGGTATTCTAATGCAACGGCTTAAAGAAAACGACTCTTTTAAACCTGTAGCTTTTTATAGTCGACAGACCTCTCCCGAGGAGAAAAATTTTCACTCATATGAATTAGAAACATTAGCTTTAATCTGTTGCCTTAGAAAGTTTAGGGTTTACTTAATAGGTAAGGAATTTAAAATAATTACAGATTGTAGTGCATTGCGAACTACGTTTACGAAAAGGGACCTCATTCCAAGAAAAGCACGTTGGTGGTTGCTATTGCAGGAGTATCAATGCACAGTAGAGTACCGTCCTGGTACTCGTATGTCACACGTAGATGCACTGTCGCGTAATCCTACAGACTTACTAACAATTGACGAACTAAAACGATATCCTACGGTCATGTTAATAAATAATGAAGATTGGTTACTAACGTTACAACTAGGAGATTCAGAATTACAAAGGGTTAGGGATATATTAACTTCTAAAATAGACGCGGAACAAGTTAAGCATGTTAGCGACAATTACATAATTAAGGACAACAGGATTTATAGAGTAATAGACGGTGATAAAATAAATTAAGATGGGCTGTACCAAAGGGAGCGAGATGGCAAATATGCAAGCTGAACCATGATGATATTGGTCATTTTGGCATCGAAAAAAACTTTAGAACGAATCAAGGGTGCATATTGGTTTCCAAAAATGACTAAATTTATAAAAAAATACGTAGGTGCATGTCTTCATTGTGCTTATGCTAAGAAACAGTCTACAAATTCCGAGGGACAATTACATCCCATTACTAAAATTGAAGACCCATTTCACACCTTGCATATCCATCCATCTCGGCCCCTTCGTGAAATCAAAGAAACAAAACTCGTATCTCTTGTTAATCATAGATGCCTTTACTAAATTTGTTTTTATCAAACCGTTAAGAAATACCAAGTCTAAAACAGCTATAACAATTTTGGATGAAATTTTTAATGTTTTTAGAACTCCTGATCGTATCATAAGCGACAGAGGAACTTGTTTCACTTCGCGGCTATTCAAAGAGTTTTGCATGGATAGGAAAATTAAACACGTATTAAATGCTGTGGCTAGCCCTCAATCAAATGGCCAAGTAGAGCGTTACAATAGGACTGTTCTTAGTGCTCTTACAGCTCAAAACATAAATTGTGATGAAAAGTGTTGGGATGAGAAGGTGGGTAGAATTCAATGGGGCCTTAATAATAATATACAAAAAACTACTGGTAGAACTCCCGCGGAAGTAATATTTGGAACTCGTATGAATAGTGAAGTAGAGCCCATCCTTAATGAAGTGCGAAATGAAACTCGTGATGATATTACTGTTACTAACATTAGACATGAAGTTAAGGATAGAATAGATAATGAACAGGCTAAACAAAAACGGTATTATGACAAAAACAAGCGCGCAGCACGAATTTATAATGAAGGTGATTTAGTAAAGATTACAAAGACTTCTTTTAAGAATGACGGACAAAGTAAAAAGCTGGTGCCTCCTTACGTAGGGCCATTTAGAGTAGTTTCGGTACTAGGGAATGATCGGTATGAGATAACTGCAATTCCAGGTTTAACTGGTAGTAAAAACAAACGCAAATCAGTCATCGCCGCAAACCGTATGTTACCTTGGGTTCATATTGCTGCTCTTGATGTACATAACGATGCTGATGATAACGATAATATTAATGATGATAATTGAATAATTAAAAAGTAATTTAGTTTCAGTAATATATTAAGAATCAAATATTAGGATTTGTTTAATTAATTTGATTTAATCAGTGTTAAAGCACAAGTTACAAAGAGTAGATTGTTGCAGATCGAAGGACGGTCAAAGTAACTTGAGAAGATCTTGCAACATAAGATTCAGAATTTACAAATCAGAGTTGTTAATAACAAAGTACTGCAGATTGAAGGACAGTCAAAGTAACTTGAGAAAATCTTGCAATAGTGAAGTACTGCAGATCGATAGACGAGTCAGAGTAACTCGAGAAGATCTAGCAGGATAAAGGGTTAAAAAGATAGAAATATATTGTTCTCTATTATATAATATGGCCGAGTGTTAGGTCAAATTTAGAAAGTGTATGAGGCCATACACCTTATCAGAATGGCCGAGTGTTAGGTCAAATTTAAAGAAATATTAATGAATAGCAATAATTATCGCTAATTTATTTAGTTCGATTTTAATTTTATGGGTTTTCTAATCGTTAGATCAAATTTAAAAGCTTTTGTTATTCAAATTGTGCTGTCAATTATGATAAATTGTAAAATGTCAAATCTAAAACATAAATTATATAACTATAATAATCGCATATTTATTTGGCTCGTATTATGATTTTTCCAAAGTTAATACGTTTTATTTAGTTTATTTGATTGACAGTTGAACCTTTAGATGAAGTGACAGATAATTTGTATTAATTAGATGGACTGTGTAAAAATTAACGAATGTTATTATAAGAATTAGTAGTAGCTCCCACACCGATTTCGGTGACGGTGGCCTGTTTCATTGAAACCAGGCCAGCTACGCAGGAGTTATGTTATAGTGCCCAAGTGTGTGCGCAGTACACAAGAGCACTCTCTCCTCCTTTTACTCTCGTAACCCAGTGGGACGGATAACCGACACGACTGGCGAGAGATTAGGCGCAGGTCCGACTTTTTACATGCCCATCCGACGCATGGATCATCTTTCTTGTCAGACAATCAGGTGATCAGCCTGAATTGTCCTAACCAAACTTGGAAACAACATTTTTTTTTGTAAGAATTATATAATTATGTAATATTTATTAAGATTGTGTCAGGTTTTTTCTAGATTGCTAAAATAAAACTACATTTATTCCTAAACGGAAGTTATATTTGACTTCCTTTAAAGAGGTAAACGCTGATAACAGTTGGAGGGAATTGGAAGGGATATTTCAGTATAAAATAGGGGGTTTGAGTCCTTTGAGGGTTGGTTCTGGTATCAGCGTAGACCTCAGCGGTTCCTATTGGTAAGTCATTAGTCTCGAAATTCTTACATACTGATTATTATTGTTGCGAGAATTTGTTAATTAATTATATACATAATAGGATAAAATAAGACTAGTATTACAATAACTATAATTAGAATTCATATGCGGTTTATTGTGAAATTATTTCTGGGAACACTTTATAATAGAAATACTATTTGTGTGATCTGGAGTTTTACTACAACATTCTGTCTTGTAGTCATAAAAAAAAGAAAAAAAGAAAAAAAAAAAACATGTTATTCCCGTGGTGCTTCCCCTTTAATTCTGACTTTTTGTCATCACAATTTTTGCTGTCTTCCGCTTTGCTTGGGGAGGGAAACTGGAATACTTCCTACTCCTCCTACAATCTTCTGATTAATTTCGTTGCGGGTTCCAAGACAGATTTAGCATGTCCCCCGGGCACCCCTGAGATCATATCAAAGGGTTTTTTTTTGCGGTTGGTTACCACTGTCGATCCTGGCTACACAGGAGTTGCAGTGGTGGGTAAGTGTGGTGGGCCAATTGCCCGTTTAAAAAAAAAAATGCTTGGAATGTATTTTTTTTCAATGTGTGTTAAAGATAAAAAAATAGGATTAAAATAATATTGTTGCTTAACGTTCTATGCACACAAATTGTTCCAAGCTACATTTTCTCTTTTAAGACAAGAAACATGAGTAATTTTTATAACATGATAAATTAAAAGTAAACTATTATAAATATTTATAATACATAGAATATAGATTCCCGGATGGCTGAAATAAGATTGCTCGTGTCTATAAATATATTTGTGTATTTTATAAAGTAACATTTGAAAATAATTTATTATTTAATTACACATTAACAATAGTGATGTGAAAATATAGTATATATAAAGGTGTTTCTCTTATGTTCGTATAAGTTTTGCCATTACTGTTATTACTTACGAGAATATCAGATAGTAATCTAGATAATAATAGCTTGGTTTTATTGTTGTTAATTATTTAGATATACATTACATCTTATATGTAGGTAACTAAATGATACACTCTTGTAACATTTAACATCACTACTTAGGTATGTCTCTCTGCTGTTCTTGTGTAAAATTGAAGATGCTTCATAAAATATATAATAAACGATATTTATCGAGTATCGACTAGTGTATGCAAACGCCAGTAAATCTCGATACTATTATTAGTGCAAGATCCGGTACAAGAAATATATACCCTTCTCTGTTATATTACAGTGATACGAAATAAATAATAGATAATATTCACATTGACATATTGCAAATAGGTTGCCTAGATAAATTACGCCCTAAGGGCCGTTTCACGCCGAAATGTCAGCGGAGCGGCGAGCAGCATAATCTCCATATACTTAATTTTAAATCATTACTTTATCTTCATTACTATAAAACAAAGTTTCACTCGAGACAATCGCCGCCGCTCACGACCGCCGATGGCCGCTAGCGACCGTAGCGGCCATCGGCGGCAGCGCGGGTATATATTTACTATACCGGATCTTACTTAAGTCTTCTGACGACGACATAAGCGCATTTTCCGGTTCGATATCAGCTATCGTATCGCGTAATGTGAAAACTCCCTTCTGAAGACGAAATAAGAGCGTTTTCCGGTCCGATATCAGCTATCGTATCGCGTAATGTGAAAACGCTCATAAATTAACTTTGAACTAGTCATAACTACTAGTAGCACAGCAAAAATTAAGTCGGTATGTATTATTATGCATATTTTTGGTTGAATTGATAAGCAATGTTATATAAAAACATCTGCTTTATCGCGTGAACTTCGACATATTTCTTTATTTTGTTTTAATAACACGGCTACCGAATTGAAGAAAGTTGTATTCGTCAGCTGAATGCAACAACGGTAAGTACTGTCCATTTACTAAGGGTATAATAATAAGAATATTATATTTGCAAAAATATGGTACAATAAGATGGTAAAAATATGTTAAATGACACTCATATTTTGTCGGATTTATCTCGACGTGCAAATATGGTAGAATAACTAGGTAAGTATATAATATATTTTTTAAAACTATTACCCGACTACACTAATTATAAAGCCTATATTACTCGGGCTATTATTACGAATCTATTGATACTACATTTATTAAAATCGGATGAGTAGTTTAATCGCTTCGGTGGAACAAACATACGTTACATGGGATCCCTTTTTTCGCATAATTTTGTTTGGCATAAATTAATGTGGCATACCTCAAAAGTCATAATAATACATTGGGATACTTGTTTCTTGGCATTCATAGATATCATTAGGCATAATTATGATTTAGACTAATATTTTTGTCCTAATTTAATGTGACATAACTCGTTAGGCATATTTTTTTGTCATATCAATACTTTGGCATAATAATAACTCGTTAGCCATAAATAACGTTTGTGTAGTTTTGGGTTAGGTTAGGTTAGAACTTTTTATCGCGTTCAAAAGGTTTTTAAATATATTTTTATATCATTAGTACTGAAAGAATTATTTTTAATAATCCATTAATATAACCTGCAAATTTAATAATATTAAAATGTGAAGTGTTTCACAATTAACTCACAAAAAATCAACGTATTTTTAAAGAAAAATCTTCTTTTAACGTAACTTAACATAAATATACTGACCCGCAAAACTAACTTAATAAAACTAAATTGCAATAACTTTTTAAAAGTATAAACACCCGTATGAATTTGGTCCGGACTTTTTACGGATTTTGGTCCGCACACCACGGTTTTGGTTGCCAACTAAGGGGTTTCTCCCTTGAATGAGGGAATAAAATCTACTAGGCGAAATTATATTTTAGGGTTATTTTTAGAGGTATGTTTTTCTCTCGTTTTTAATTAAATTAAGCTATTAATCGATATAACATCGACAAACTGTCTGACCGACTGTCAACTGTCGGTTAATGTTGTGTCAAAAAAACTTCATAGTTGGTAATATTCCCTAAAAAATGGTAGGAAAATCTTAAAAAATCAAAATAGTATTTTTCGGTTTTCAGCTTAATCATATTTTTTGTATTGTATCGATGGGGCTACATACAGTACTACACAGTACAGTGAGAATAAGACTTTGATTAAGCAAATTTGAAACGCCAAAGATCAGAAAGTGGTCTCAACTCTCAAACTCGAGAGCCCTACCACGTACAGTGGGATGAACGAGAATGGTCCAACTTTAGAAGTTAAAGTGAACTTCTGAAAAGAGGCTAAGTACAGGTGACCAGGTAGGCGATATCTTTAAACCTACTTTTCAGAAAGAGCCCAGTATAATTGGGGCAGTTTACATGTAAAATTGGCAGGCATACCTTCAGGAAGCCGCACAGAGTATGTGGCCATGACAATTGGTACTCTAACGAGAAAGATATGCTCAAGAGATTCTTAAAGAATATTCAAGGCCGTATTTATCAAATATGGGTGATGGATCGATACTAATGTATTTTAATGTCCAGATCTCAACCCGATTAAGCATACCCTGAGATGAGCTCAGAAGGCTCGTCAGTAGCCGCAGACTGTCCCCAAGCACACTCAGAGCAGTAAAACACGCCGTGTTAGAAGAATGGCTCAGAAAAATATTGCATAAATTGGCTCCTAAGCCTCTTTTTTAGTATTACAAACCCGCTCCAAGCTATTATTTTAAGCCCCCGAGGAGTTATTAAAAACCGCAATAATATGTAAAACTACTTATAAAATATGTAAATTCAGTCTGTAAGACTAAGATTAAAATGGTAATCAGGCGTTACTTTGCGGAAATTCATAGCATACAATTTTATTAATATAATTCTAGCAATATCCCGCGAAAAAATACCTACAACCTGCAAGCAAATGTGTCAAAACGCATAAGCATGCGTAATTCCTTCCTTCTACCACACTACTTATGCGTACACTCAGAAACAAGATCGTGGAAACACCACCACCACACAAGCAACAATCTCAGCAAGATCGTGCAAGGCCCCACACCACCATGCAGGTTGCAAAACTCGACGCGCGTTTCGCCCCAAACACGGACCATCCTCAGGAAGTGGACCTACGAACAAAGTTAGTTGAATAACGATTTACGTTATTTAAATAACGTTAATTTACCGCTTTATGCGAGTTTTTTTTGCTATTATTAACATATAAATTTAAATATTCTTTTTATTCGAATACTCCAGAAATATTCGAATAATAAAATTGAGGAATATTCGAATAATATTCCCTAATACATACATACACTGCCAAAATTATTGCCCTTCCTTTTGGCTTCGCCGTAGTCGGTTGATAAAATAAGAAAACTATAGGAAATTCATTAACCCGTCTCCTGACACTGGGCACTGGGGGACTTTCATTAAAAATGCCGTCGATTTTTATTAAAATGATAAACAAATGAGACTAGAATATTATTAAAGGAAGTTCGGTTCGAAATTGATTTGATTAGTTTTTTAATGAAATGGTAACCGATTACCACACATGGTCGTAACACCAGCCCCTCACAAATGCGTTCCCAGTCCTTAAATTCGACAACCACCCCTTGGGCCTCCGGTAACCTCACACATCTACTCGAGCAAAATACCGCAACCGCAACCGCAACCGCAACCGCAACCGCAACCGCAACCCTCGGACTACAATATTGGAACGTTGCTGTGCGACGTGCGCGGCTTGCTCCCCGCCCCCAACGCCATCTTGTACTACGTGTGCGGTCCTATAGGTTGAGAGTTGGACGCAAGACAAGAATATTACTAAAATTAACAAAAGTCTCTAAAAATAACTTACTTAATACATAGTTTAAAAATTAAATATACAGCAAACATAAACCATTAATAAAATTATAGTAAAATAAAATATTAAAACAGTAAAATAGTATAACGAACGTAAAAATTAAATAAATAAAAATCGGTTTAAAATCAGTAAGTGACAAATAAACACATAGGTAAAATAGAAACACATACATACGCTAGTAAAACACAACACAGAGAGACATAAACCTAACATATAGAACTCGCGTAAAAAACGGGAACCCTCGCCCTATACTTCATAGACTATTCGAGAACATCTATAGGTGCGAGCGGCACGGACAGAGCTAACGCCCACATCGGCCGTCCCGCTCGCCCCCGTGGGGTATAGAAACAGTAGAGCCCCGCCCCCGGCGCTATACTGTGCGTCAAGTGCGGTCTGTGGTGCGAGAGCCCGAGACGAACAAACTACATATAAAAATTTGTCGGAAAAGAAGTAATTAAAATAAACCGTTAAAATAGTAAATTAATATTTCCATAAACTAAATACCTGAATAAAGTTAAATAAATACATAAAACAGATAAAAATATTATATACAACACAAATTATACAACATTAAAGACCCCAAAACATTTCATTAAATAAAATTTAAAACGGTAAATAGCCGTTAGGTAATACACAAATACATAAATCATAATAAAAGTAAAATAAATATTAAAGTTTCACTTTAAAAATCAAATATATACATACGAAAATATAAAATAATAAAGTGAAAAATAACCCAGGGATCTCGGACTATATTCCGCAGCTCGGGCGAGGTGCCTATAGGTGCGAGCGGCGCGGGGATAGTCAACGCCTACATCAGTTGTACCGCTCGCTCGTGCGGAGCCCAGAAATAGTAAGCCCCGAAACACGGCAAAGCGTAAACCTTGGAGTGGGCGGAGTTGAACTAAATAACTATTCGGTTGCTTTTAAAAATCAACAGGCGTAAAATTTTAAATTTTAAACTACATTTAACTTAATAAATAGACTCATAAAAACTAAAATAGCGTAAATATCATATAAAATAAAAATTAAACTAAATGTTAGGCTAGCTGTAGTAGCGCTTTGACCGACGGAAGACGTCAAAAACTTGCAAAAACTAAGTTTATAATAAAATACCAGTTGTGTTATTTTTGGCACAGCTGTTAGGCTATTGTGTAGGACAGTTAGTATCTTGCTAGAAATAACAAGTCGTTGAGATTCTTGACTGTGATACTTTTTATTCATATATACTAGCTAGGACGTTAATTTTTCGAGACCAGCTGCGTCATTTTTGGTTCAGCTGCTAGTTTAGAACATAGTTAAGGGACATATATACATATATAGATTAAGGACAAAATACAGACAGCTACAACCCCAACTAAACCAAGTTCTTCCCAGGACATAATAAATAAAAGGGCCTGCGAAACATAAATAGCATCGGAGTTGTGGGTCTGTTTTAAAATATTGACAGGTACAAAATATAAGACAAAACACACGAAAAGTGTTAGGACATTATATCAACACATAATACACACATTATATATTATAGACATTAAAATAAGGACCAGATTGCCTCCCTATTAGAGCAACTGCTACACTACTATACAATCTATATATTGATATACAATTTATTATAACTACATATACACAATCTACTTAGATAATAGGACCAACTACATCATTTTTGGTGTAGTTGATAGGGTAAGGAAAACTTTATAGATATAATTGTACATATTCGGACTAGCGACAAAAATTCGAGTCGCCGCTAGCTAATATACGGGAGACTTCTGAGCATATTGAACTCCTATAGAAACTACGGAGCAAACAAAACTGACCAAAACGAGTATTGCTATCTAAAAGTATTAGGCGGAAAGAAAAATTAACCTAGGACACACAACATTACATTACATATTACATTTTATACACTAAATTTACACATAAAACAGGAGTTCGAATCTATTCTAGTCCAGAAATAAAATTAATAATAATTAAAATTTTAAATAACGTAAAGTAAATTATATCTATTAAAGTAATTATTTTTAAAATCTACAATATAAGTATACTATTTTATCTATACAATTTTAGAATTTTTAAATTTACACACTGACGGGTGTCGGGTGACGGGTCAAATAATTTTACAAACTACAATCTATATATTTACATTTTGCATTACAGATTTACATTAAATAAAATGGCTACGGTGCACACCCCGCTTAATAAGAACATCAAAAACCCACACCGACTGTCCATGGAGGGATCGACGACTGGCAGTAGTAGTAGCGGAGGCAGTAGCCGGCGAGGTAGCCCGGCGGTTGGTGACCGTGTTCATTGCGTAGCCGACTCTCTTGACGCCCTTCTGGCTGATACATCAAACACCGTTAAAAATAGTATATATTTGCTAAACCAGACTAGGAACATGAGGGGTGATTTACGGACTGGTTTAGCAAATAACCTTACGAGAATTTCAGACCAGATAGGAAAAAGTCGCCTTACTGAGTAGGAAAGGACCGGAAATGGTAAACGAAAGAGAAATTAGGGAAACCAGGGAAGTGGAAGTACAGTATGAAAGAGATGAAAATGATGAGTATAATGAAAAGGTGCAGAAATGTCTGAAAGAACATGAGTGTAAGAAAATAATTCTCGAGATATATAGAAGATTGAAAGAATTGATAATTGAAAAGGAAGAAAGTATAAAAGAGTATGTAATGCAAGTGAATGAAAAAACAGTAGAAACAATAACAAAAGAAATAAGATTAAACCACGAAGAAGCGATAAATGGAAATCAGGAAAATAGGGAAAATTTAAATAGGGCAATTGAAGAGTGGGGGGCCAGGGCTCCGGCAGGACCACAACCTGCGACATACGCGAGTGTGGTTGGTGGCGGTGGAGAGACCCAAACCACGCCACCGGAACCGAAGCGCATGACCCTCCACTCTTTAGTGGTAACAGACAAGGAAAATCATATGTCGGGGACGGAAATAATAACAGGAATAGGAGAGATAATAGAGGCTAGAAAGGAGGGGATAAAAGTAGATAGGATTCGTAAAGGAAAAGAGAGAAAGGTCATTTTAGGATTTAGGGATAAGAAAGAAAGAGATAGAGCACCTCATACAGTCACTACCGGAAGAAAGTAAAAGAATGTCAGTAAAATATAGAAAAAAGGGGAAAGATGATAGCACTGAACACGTGGTACTGACGGTGTCGCCGGGGTTGTGGCAATGCTTCACAAAAGCAGGCCACATCTATGTGGACTTGCAACGCATTCGAGTCGCCGACCAGTCCCCCCTGATACAGTGCTCGCACTGCTTAGGGTATGGACATGGAAGGCGGCACTGTAATAGTAACACCGAAGCGAAGTGTAGCCACTGCTCCGGAGCGCACCACCGGTCCCAGTGTGAGGGGTTAAAGGTAGGAAACACAGCATGTTGTATAAATTGTCAAGCAGAGAACTTAGATAGGACGGCCCATAACGCGTTTAGCGCGGAGTGCCCGGTAAGGCGTCAGTGGGACGCAATAGCACGATCGACCGTTGCATACAGCGACGGAGAAGACACAGATTGCCCGTAACAGCACCAGGAAAAAATGAATGTGTATGTGTACGTTATAAAATAAGCAGTTGGCAATTTGTTAAAGTGTTTTTAATAAACCCACACTCGCAAAAAAAAAAAATGCATTACCTGCTTTGCATATATGGCTATCGCATAGCACAGCATATGTCGCTAAAGCAAAATATAACGATAACTGAATGGATTGGTGAATGGAATTAATGTAACCTGGTGCTATTATGGGATATTAGGAACTATGTGTTTTGCAGAACACCGACACTTGTAATAAGAATTTACTATGTAATAAATTTTTAGCAAAATATGCCCGCCGGACGCTTCGCGCTCAGCGCGAGGGGAACGAAACTAAAGTATACAATTATAATATGAATGTAAATATGAAGGTAAATGAATGATGTATTGATGCGAACAAACAAATAACTAAAGAAAATGTATAGAATATAAGTGGAATGAGGAAATAGTAATGTAAATGTAGAGAAGAAAATGTAACAAAAAGAAAAATTAAAATTGGAAAAACGGGGTCGAAATTGTAAAGAAAGCAAATGTAAATGTATAAAAGGGAAGGAAAAGTAAAAAATGTAGGAGACAATGTAATACGAAATAGTGGAAGTAGAAAATAAATAACTCATGTAGAGGAAATGTATAGAATATAAGCGATAAAATAATGATGTAAATGTAAATAACAAAATGTCACAAAGATAAAAGAATATAAAAGAAAAATTCCATAGAAAGTGGCAAAAAATTGGTAACAAATAAGTGTGTAATGTAGAATGTAAAGTAAAATAAAGATTAAAATAGTGAAAAGGAAATGCAAAAGAACAGCTTAGTGTGGAAAATATAAAAACAAGAAATGTATAAATGTAGAAGTAGAAACAGAATAAATATAAAATCAGTAAGCAGTAGAAACAAAAAACCGTATTAGAAATAAATAAAATATACAAGCTGTAATTAAAACAAACGAAAGCAATTGTCCTGGCTAATGGTCGGGGGAACAATACAGAAAAAAAAAAAAAAAACCTCACACATTTGGTGAAACTCAAAGCAAATGTTATGTTATGCCGGTTTTTTGTGAGGTAGAGGTATTTATCCCGTCAAGCTGGTCCATTCGTGCCGAAGAATGGTTCTCCCACGTCTAATAGAAATCTAATAAAATAATGTTCATAATCTCGGAGCGTTTCGCCTAAGCCACCTCGCTTTTTTAATAATTTTAGTCGACGTTACCTTTCGTGATAGATTAGTACTTTTTAGAGTTTAGAAAAGGACCATGATTATACATAATATTGTGGCAAACTCTGCTGTCCGCATGACATGCCTTACTTTCCTAGTTCCATTAAGGATTTATTCCGTGTTCGACCCCCTACATATCCTACCCTCGTCCAACGTAACGTCGTTACAAGGACGCGGATGGAAACTAGGGTTGGAGTTTGGACACGGAATAAATCGTTCCGAACAGGTTCTGAATTTCAATTAGTTTCCAGCCATGAAGTCCCTAATTTTCCTCGCCCTGCTATCCTGTGCTCTCGCGGCCCCGGAGCGGTACCGCGTCAAATTATACAACTACGACACCGTGCCGCTGTCAGAGATCGCGGGGATGATGGACTGTATGGTGTATGACTTGGGGTGTACGCCTGTGAGTGATGCTTACCGCGGTGAGTACTGCAGAGTACCTATGCAAGACTTTAGGTCGATAGATGGTTTTGGCGATTTTTGACCCCCACAAGGAGACCTTTTATGCTTTTTCCAAACCAATTTGTAATATTTTTGGACTATTTTTCAGCAAATTTTAAGATGATTACATGCTCTTCATTTGGGTACATACATACCTAGTATACCAGAAAAAATATCCTAAACAAAACCTATTTTTGTATATTTTTGGTAAAGTGGTTCTGGAAAATTGTGCTAGGTATACTAAACATCATATTTTTCGACCGAAAAACAACCAATTTACTTATGTCAAATTTGTAAACGTGTTCAGAGTTTATCTTTACTCCAAATTAATTTCCATAAAAAAAAACAACCAAATGTCAAAATGGCATCTGTCAACCAGCGCCTCTTGCGCGCCCTCTTTTTTTTGTTCTCTTCCCACCAACACGCAACAAGCGAAGATTTGTAAGCCTAAATGTAGCAAGTAATATTATATTTTACTAAATTATTCTGGGTTTTCATTGAAGACGCCCCATCTCACCAACTAATGGCTGAGACATTGGTGGCTCATGAGGGGAATCGAAAATACAACATTTCATCATGTCACCGCCGGTTGCCACACCTCGTGTCGACGGCGCCATTTGCTGCCAGCACCAACAATGAACAATAATTCGGAGAATGATTGACGATTGTGGATGAGCTGATTTATCACCGAGATGCCAAGAACTTCACTTCCTCCTAAGTGTTTTCCTGTATGAGCAGTAATCGTGAGCGTTTTTTTTTCTTCTTCTTGAGTTCCATTTATGTTTTAATATCTATTTCATTGTTTGGTAGAATGGCTACACAGGGTACAACAGCTCCAACAGCGGCAAACAAGCTGAAAGAGCTTATTGTTAAAAGAAGCTCTATTAAAGGGCAGATTATTAAATTCAAAAACTATGTAGGTCAATTGAGTAGAACACAAATATCAAACATTGAGTTAGTGGAATTAAATTTAAAGTTGAATAAAATCAGAATCAGACAGGTCGCTTCGTTTCCTCGTAGATCAGGTAAATAAGGACTTGCGTGCACTATCAAGTCTAGGCCAACCTACTGAACAGTGGGATATATTATTAATTTAAATTTTATTATCAAAATTGGATACTCAAACATTAATAAAATAGGAGGAATATAGAAATACCTTAGATGATATTCCAACATTAAATATCTTCTTTAAATTTTTAAATGACCGTGCTGACGTTTTAAAGGCTTTGTATAGGAATAAGAATGATAATTTGTTTAATAAAGGCAGTGCATCTAATTCTCTGGTACAAAATAACAACAACAATAATCTGTGATGGCGAGCACAAGATTTATGATTGTGAATTATTTAAATCAAAAAATATTCGAGATAGAATAAGTGAAGTTAATAATTACAAATTGTGCATTAATTGCTTAAGACAAGGGCACCTAGTAAAGGATTGCAAAATGGGACCTTGCCGTCAGTGTAATAAAAGGGATAACAGCTTGCTTCACAATCCAGAGCTAACAGAAAATAATGTTAGTTGTAACACAGTCATGCGTGATCCTAAAGTCACTATGTGTTATTACTATAAATATATGAATGAAACATTATTGCCAACTGCTCTTGTTAATGTATCTGATCCAAATAATTCTAATAAAACAATTAAAGGTTAGGGCTCTTTTGGATTGTGGAAGCCAATCTTCATTTATAACTCGTTCATTAAAGAAAAAATTATACCTAAAATCCAGCCCAGTAGATATTAGGGTGGTAGGTATAGGTAATAATGCATTAAATAACATGTTGGACGTTTGTAAAGTCAAACTAAGTTCTACAAATAGTTCTTACGAGTTGATTTCAACATGCATGATTTTAGAAACATTTACAAGTGATATACCTAGAAATCACTAAGATGTAGATAAACTTGAGTTACCTAAAAACTTAAGACTGGCTGATCCTGAATTCTATAGGCCAGGATCAGTTGATTTATTAATTGGGTCAGATATATTCTGGGATATAATAGGAAGCAAAACTAAAGATATTACAAATAATCGGATTAAGTTAAGAAGTTCCAGTTTTGGATGGATAGTTTGTGGTTCATTACTTTTGAACAATTCTCATAGTAAAAGAATTCTTCAGTGTAATCATATTTTAGGTCAAATGTCAGAAAATGATATTGATGATTATATTTTGCCTAAATTTTGGGAAACCGAGGATTTCCCTAAGCGGTCTTTCTTAGCCAAAGCGAAGAGACTTGCGAAAATAATTTTTTTGAAACAACAAATAGATTAGAATCT
The DNA here is from genome assembly GCA_963565745.1 of Phengaris arion. Classification (NCBI taxonomy): domain Eukaryota; kingdom Metazoa; phylum Arthropoda; class Insecta; order Lepidoptera; family Lycaenidae; genus Phengaris; species Phengaris arion. The sequence continues at coordinate 1,459,375 of OY751448.1, forward strand.
GGTAGGTTTTGTGTTAAGATGCCATTGGTGGATACTCCTAACTGTTTAGGTGACACAAAACTGCAAGACTTAGGTTTTTAAGATAAGAAAAGCGTTTTAAGAAAAATTCTGATTTGAGATTAGGATACACTAAATCATTAATGAATATGCTACATTAGGCCATTTTTCCAAATCCAAAATTGCTAAACCTCATAATTCATATTTTTTATGTGACCATCCTGTATAGAAACAAAATAGTGAGTCAACTCGTCTCCGTGTAGTGTTTGATGGTTCGGCTGCCTCATCATCTGGATATTCTCTAAATGATATCTTAATGACAGGTTCTACTGTGCAAGATAGTCTTTTTTCTATTTTAATTAGAAGCCGTCAGTACAAATACCTACTTTGTGGCGATATAGAGAAAATATACAGGCAGGTGCTCTTACATGAGAGTGACCGTGATTTGCAATTAATTCTATGGAGGGAGCATGAAAATGAGCCAATTCGCACATTAAGGCTAAATACACTTACCTACGGTACTGCCAGTGCTAGTTTCCTCAGTACAAGGTGTCTCTGGCAGTTAGGCGAGGAGCAGGAGGATAAATTTATTAAAGAAATAATTCAAAAGGATTTCTATATCGATGATGTCATAACTTGTAGTAATGATGAGCAAGAATTGCGCTATATTAAGAGTTCTATAACTAATGCTTTAAATAGTGGTTGTTTTAATCTTAGAAAATTTAAGTGTAACTTACCTAGTATACTTGAAAATGATCTCAAAGAGTCACAAGATAGTCTTATAATAAGTGAATCTACCAGTACTTTAGGATTAGGGTGGAATCCATCCAGCGATACCTTGCATTTTCCATTTGAAACTATCAAAACAAGTGATGTTGATATTTGACCGACTCGGGCTCTAAGTCCATGCATCATTCAACCAAAATTATTAATACAGAGATTGTGGAAAGATAAATTAGGCTGGGATTAACTGGCCCCTAGTGATATTCAGAAGGAATGGCTTAAGTTTGTCACAAATTTAAAATATTTAAAGGAATTTAAGCTGCAAAGACAGGTTATAATTGATGATCCTATAATGATTGAATTGCATTCATTTAGTGATGCATCTAAAGTTGCTTATGGAGCATGCATTTATATGAGATCCATTAATATGACTGGGCAAATAAATGTGCATTTATTGTGTTCAAAATCAAAAGTAGCTCCGCTTAAACCTATGACAATACCTCGTCTGGAATTGTGTGCGGCACTGCTAGCTGCTCGTTTATGTGAGGCTGTTTTAAGGTCATTGCATTACAAACCATCTTCAATATATCATTGGTGTGATTCGAGTGTGGTTCTCGCTTGGATAAATAATGACATTAGCAAACTAAAAACTTATGTAGCTAACCGTGTATGCGAGATACATGAATTAACTATTTCAAAGTCATGGCGTTATGCAAACACAAAATTTAATCCTGCTGATTTAATTTCACGGGGCATTGATGCTAGTAAATTGTTAGTCAAGGATATGGTGGTACGGTCCAGATTTTTTAAATAAAGATGAAACTGAATGGCAGATGTTGAATTTTAGAAATCGTAACTTATCTGACTTACCTGAAGTTAAAGCTAATACTGTTGTTTGTACTACTTTTGAAATTGAATTTAAGAGATTTTCCAAATTTAATAAAATTATTAGATCCTTTGCATATGTATTAAAATTCATAAATAACTTGAAATTTGCAAGGGAAGAGTTAAGCAAATCATTTAAATCTCTTTGTGCTATGGCACAGCAACAATCATTTCCTTTGGAATATGATTCATTATGCAAGGGAAAGGAGCTTTCTTCAAAATCAAGTTGTTGTTATCTTGTGTTAGAGAAATGGTGTGGGCTATAGGAGGTAGGCAGTTAGCAAGGAGTACTGTTAATAAATGTGTTGTGTGTAGGCGAGCTCGTGGTAGTACTCTACAGCCTAAAATGGGCTTGTTACCTGCACAAAGATTAAATCCTGATTATCCATTTTTGTCGGTTGGCATAGACTTTGCTGGTCCATTTTATATTATTAATAGAAAGGGACGCGGCAGTAGATTGATTAAATTTTACATGTGTCTTATTGTTTGCTTAAGATACAAATGCATACATCTAGAGGCTGTAAGCGACTTGTCTAAGGATGCTTTTCTCATGACATTAAAAAGATTTATAAGCCGTCGTGGTAAGCCAGTGGAAATATTCTGTGATAATGGGGGAAATTTTGTAGCTGCTGCTAAAGACATAACTATTTTTTTAAGGCATAGTGAGGAACCTGTTAGTCATTTTGCGAACTAAGAAAATATTAAATTCCATTTCACGCCCACGTATGCTCCTCGTTTTGGAGGCATTTGGGAGGCCGGTGTAAAGTCATCAAAATTTCACTTTAAGCGTGTGATTGGAAATAGCCACTTAACTTTTGAAGAAATATTAACTTTATTCGCTCAGGTGGAGGCAATTTTAAATAGTCGTCCACTTTATCCTTTGTCCTCTTCACCTGATGACTTTTATTTCCTGACACCGGGACATTTTTTGATTGGGAGAGCATTGAACTCACTACCGTCAAGATCTTTACAAGATATTAAGGATACTAATTTAAGGAGATATGAAAGGCTGGAGAAAATAAGAGAGCATTTTTGGAATCGATGGCAAAGGGAATATATTTGCGAGTTACAACAAAGAACTAAATGGAAAACAAATTTTTCCAAATTGAAAATTGGAGATTTAGTGCTGCTTCAAGAAGACAATGTCCCTCCCTTAAATTGGAGACTTGGACGCGTTAAGCAATTATTTCCAGGCCCAGATAACATCTCCCGAGTGGCTGACGTCAATACCGCAAGAGGCTGCGTGCGTCGCCCTCAGGTTCGTCTCTGCCCACTTCCAACTGATGAAGAGCTCTCCGGTTGAAAGTTAACTTTCAACGAGGGGGAGGATGTTCAAAGTTTATCTTTACCCCAAATTAATTCCCATAAAAAAAACAAACAAAAGTCAAAATGGCATCTGTCAACCGGCGCCTCTTGCGCGCCCTCTTTTTCTTGTTCTCTTCCCACCAACACGCAACAAGCGAAAATTTGTAAGCCTAAATGTAGCAACTAATATTATATTTTACTAAATTATTCTGGGTTTTCATTGAAGACGCCCCAATCCACCAACTAAAGGCTGAGACAAAACGCAATTCAATTCACACCGAAACGAAATGATACGCTGAATGGCGCTGCATTTTAAAGACAGCTATTCAAAATTGAACTTTATGCACTACACAAGAAGATGCTCGTTGTAAGTTTTCGAATGTCATGTTGCACCGCGCTGCACAGAGTAGGACTGATGTCATATGAAACGTGTATATTTTTGTATAGTGAATAAAGTGTAAATTTTGAAGTTCAAATGTTGTGCCGCGTATAACGTCGCGTATCGTGGCGGTGTGAAGTGACTCTTAAAAGATGAATGGAATTAAGCCGGTTTTCCATAATAATTATACTTAATTTATTTTAAGTCGCAGGTTGCTTAGTTTTCTCTAACTTTAGTCGTCATTGAATTGAATTGAAAATTGAATTAATGCTTAGAGAGAGCTTGTCCGCTGTCCACAGCCCATGTTTTCATACCTTTAAGTATAATAATATTATGTTCCACTCCAGCGGCCTACCCCGAGGCGCTTCACAACGCGTGTGAATACTGCACTGAGGAACAGAAGCGAGCAGGGTACCACTTCATTAACCGCATCGTCAAGGACCTGCCGAAGAAGTACCAGGACCTGAGGAAGAAGTTCGACCCCGACAACAAGTACTACGACAACTACTACAGAGTTCTGGAACAGAGCGCGCAGAACGAGAATAAAGTTTAATGAATAAATTAATGATTGTTGAGTTGTACCTCTTGTTTTTTGTTTAGCCTACGTAAATAATATTTTTCGGACGGACTTTGGCGGATGCATTCTGCTAATGAATGTTGGCAATCCGTGAACATGCTAGGTTTATATTAGGTCTTTACCTATGAAATTGCCGTTTTGTATGACAAAATATAAACGAATTGTTTTCATGTATTTTTTATTTGTATTAATCGAAGTAATCACCCATGCAATCAATGCATCTTTGCCAACGCAGTGGCAGTTTATTGTTGCCCTTCTTAAAGAAATCAGCTGGACGGGAGGCAACAAATTCTTTAAAGGCATTTTGTACTGCCTCTTGGGTATTGAATTTTTTTCCCGCCAAGAAGTTATCCAAATTCTGGAAAAAGTAGTAGTCTGTAGGCGCAAGGTCTGGTGAGTAGGGCGGATGACGGAGAGCTTTCAACCCCAGTTCTTGCAACTTGGAGACCGTCTGCTGTGCAGCATGAGGTCGCGCGTTGTCGTGCAGGAGCAGCGAAGACGAGCGATTGACCAATGCTGGTTGGAGATGTGCTAGCTTCTCCATTATTGTGTTCAGTTCTTCACAGTACACATTTTCAGTAATGCTCACCCCGTTTGGTAAGAAGCTGCGATGAATCACACCGGCGCTAGAACACCAAACAGTGACCATCACTTTTCTAGGGGTAAGTATTCGTTTAGGGCATTGTTTAGGTGCTGAACAAGTTCAAAGCTCAGCAAGTTGGTTGGATCCTCCATGCCTCCAAGCAACTTGCTGAGCGCTTGCTTCTGTTTGAGCTATCTAATCTTAATGGTTTCTGTTTGAGTTATCAAACAGAAACCATTTTTCATCGCAGGTAACAATGCGGTTCAAAATTCCTTCATTTGTGTGTCTGTTGAGCAGTGCAAGGCACGTCTCGACGCGTACTTCGTGCTGGCGATCATTGAGTTCGTGGGGCACCCATTTGTCAAGCTTTTTTACCTTGCCAATTTGACGCAAATGGACCAATATTGTTTTGACGCTAACGTCGAAAGCTGCTGCTAATTCAGCTGTAGATTCAGTATCATCAGCTTCCACAATCGCCTTTAATTCGCCATTGTCGACCAAAGTCTTCGGACGACCGCGAGGTTCATTTTTTAGGTCGAAATTTCCAGAACGGAAGCGAAAAAACCAAAATAGGTGTTGCGTTGGTTTGTAGTGTTAGCTCCGTAAACGTCATTGATGTTGCGTGCCGCTTGTGCCACGTTGCTGCCACGACATTACTCATATTCCATAATTACTCGAATTTTTAACGTACCCATGATGACGAAAAAGATTGAAATGCGATGAAAATGTAACACTTATCAATAAACAAATGACAACTTTTGGAAAAAGAATTCCATGTTTTTAAATAAAATTAATTATAAATGAGAATTCTTAGCCAAATAAAAATTATTTTGATTTGAAATGGCCAGTACTGCAGAACGGCAATTTCATAGGTAAAGACCTATTATAATAGTACCTACAACGATAAAGGCAGCTCTGTTGCTCAGTGTTTGACCGCGTCAGTGCTTCGAATCCCGCCAAAGTAACAAAAAGTTTTCTGTGTTCCTGGGTCATAATGTGTATAGTACGAGTATAAAATTATTAAATATCTTTCTGTTATCATTATGGTTCATCGCGCTAGAGAGTAAAGGTATATATAGTTCCGTAGTAACTATTTATTACTCTGTGCCTATATTGTCCATTAGCGTTAAGTCTACAGTGAGCCATCAGTCCAAAAGTAATAGAATCAATCGATACCACGGCAGAACTAGTGGCCTCTATAAGAATAGCTGTGGAAGAAGTAAAATAGAAATAGAAACCACAAACAAAACTATACGAAACGACTCCCCTGGAACGGAATGTAGACGTAAACCTGAAAAGAAGTCCGCCTAACCTAAAAACCAAAAGAACGACGTCATACGAAAACCCTGTGACATACGCACAAGCTACCAACTACACAACAAGTTACAACATCTGCGTGGAAGTTCCACGCTGTCTGCTGACCAGGAAGCATCTTTATCGCATCGCTCCGCAGATAAAAATCGAAAAAAGTGGGATAGAGTGCTCCGATTTTGACGATCAAAGTACCGGTACGTTCTTCTCGGTGCCCCACATACGGGTGATACTCACTCATCTTAAATAAGAGAAAAAAGTGCGAAAAGTGTTAAAAACTAAAAAAGAAACAAATCCCAAAATAAAAAGTGCAATAAATCAGGTGTTTTTAAACCGATATCTAAATAAATTAGTGGACTTAGTGCAAGATAGAAACCTATATTAGTGTAGAAAAAATCATAATTATAGACATAGTGGAACTACCTTTGACTTGCAAAATAGTTTTAAGCGTCACCACGAGGTCGGTGATTTAGTGCGTTGTGAAAACCGGAGTGCAGTGCACCAGGGAGTCGGATATCATCCGACCAATATTCTTAATATTGGTCGGTCGGTCGTCTTAATATTCTTTTTATTAGTAATGAATAATAGAAAAATCCATCTTCAACCAGCCACCACGGCGAAACCACTAGAGAGGCATGGGTTCTGAATATCTATATATAATTAATCAGCGTCACATCAGCACCTAAGAACCCCAATAAAAACAGTAGGTCCCCCTGGAAAAAATTTAAAAACAAGCGGAAAAACCATTTTCCAATACAACAGAGGATAGCGAGCGCCAGAGACAATGGAGGATCTGGGACCCACGGTGGGCATATAAAGCAAAATCAGGCGCTTCGAACGACGTATCGATCGACGACAGCATATCGAGACAGCCAGAGCCGAGACAAAGCTCTAGACACACCTTACACGGTAAGATTGGACAGCGGTATCAGGAGTTATTGAAGAAAAACGCACGTCAGCCTAGGGACACCCTAAAACACTTAATATATATTTATCATAGTAGGTATAAACTAGATTAGGATAGTTGTTTCCCTATTGGGGCAACTACTAGATTAGGCATTTACTTATTTAATTTAATGACATATAATCTTAACACTTAATTTTAATTCAATTTTACAAATTTTTTTTCACGGTAATTAAGTTTTATTGACATTTATTTTGATTTTAACTTTATTGACGTGTCCCCCGATAATTACCAACATGGTTCACACTCCCTATAAGCGAGCTAGCGACACCTTTATCATATCGCCACCTAAAACACACAACATGGACGAGAGTAGGACCCAGTCACAGACAATTAAAACTTCCGCAGTTCGGAAAAGTATTGAACAGATAGAGGAAAATAGTACACCGGTCTTACCCCCAAAACAACAAACTAATCAGGAGCCTTTAACACCAAAGATAAAAGTACATAAACAGGTAGTAGAGAAGGCGGACAGCCCCCTCAGGACGTCCAGCCCAAGGATTGAAGAAGGTAAAGCTTGCCTGAAAAAAAGCAACACAATATGTGAATGGCTCTAAAAACCTAAAAACAGAAATAAAAGACGGAGTCACTGAGATGTTAGACAGGCTCTACCAAATCATAAAAGAAACAGAATCAAAACTTACCAGGGTTAGAGATGAAAAAACTGGAGAGCAGGGGAGGGACCCTTTACATCCCCCCCAGCCGCGCGGCGAAACTCCGAACGTGATTGATGACGAGCTGGTGAGAAGCCTGAAAGAAAATAATAGATTAGTATAAGAGAGCATGAATGAGGGAATGATGAGAAGGATGGAAGAGATAAGAGGAAGTATAAAAGAAAATAAGGAGAGAATGGGGGGAAGGTTGAGCTCACTATTGGAGAACAACATGACTGTCGCCAATACGACGAGCTATGCGAGCGTTGTATCGAGAGGAGTCACTGAGGAACTCCCCGAAACAAGGGCTCTGCACTCAGTCATGGTGTCCTCCAAAGATGAGCTGGACACGGAAGATGAAGTGTTAGAAAAGATAAGGAAGACAGTGGATGCTAAGGACGGATGGGTAAAAGTAGAGAGAGTAAGAAAGGTGAAGAATAATAAGGTTGTCGTCGGCTGTGCGAGTGAGGAAGAAAGAAATAAGGTGAAGGAGAGACTGAGAAAGAATGAAGGATTGGTTGTGGAGGAAGTAATGAATAAGAGCCCCCTTCTGGCCTTCAGGGATGTTATGAAGTGCGATAAGGCCGACTTCCTTACTGCATTTAAAAACCAGAATGCAGACCTTGGGGGCCTAAAGTGAGAAGAATGCGAGATTGAGGTAGCGTACGTGATGAAAGCTAGGAACCCCCTCCAGAACCACGTAGTGGTTAGAGTGAGCCCACAGTTATGGAAGAGATGTATGAGTATAGGACACGCCCATATAGGACTAGGCAGAGTGAGAGTGTTGGACCAAAGTCCGCTGGTGTAGTGCTCCCACTGCTTTGGGTATGGGCACACAAAAAGACTATGCAGTGAAGAAGAGGAACGATGCAGCCACTGCGCCGGTCCTCATATGAAGACCGAGTGCGACAAGTGGCGGAGAGGAGAAGCGCCTTAGTACATAAACTGCACTAAGGCCAAGAAAGGTAGCGCGGAGCACAACGCCTTTGATAGAGGATGTATGGAAAGGAAGAGGTGGGACACTCTAGCCAGATCGGCGGTAGCGTATTGCTGAGGTTGTCCACGGTGAGTACTTCCTGTAGGCAGGCAGGCAAACCTCCAGCGGTGCCAGATCGCCACAAGGGAGCTATTGCTCGAGGCCACCAAGCGTAAGTCAAGCGTAGCATTGCTGCAAGAGCCCTACATAGGTGGGGCACGGAGTATGAGGACATACAACGGGGTGAGGGTCTACCAGAACGACGGGGAAGGGGGTGCTATAGTAAAGGCGTGCGTTGTGGTACTCGACGATACATTGGATGTCGAACTACACACACGCCTTAGCAACAACAACATTGTCGTTACCACCCTCAAAACCAAAGCCTGGGAGATGATTGTAGTGTCCTTCTACTTCGAGCCTGATAAGCCAGTGGAGCCCTACCTGGACCATCTTATACGGATAGGAAGAGAGTTGGGTACCGATAGGATGGTATTGGGAAGCGATGCTAACGCAAAAAGCCCGTGGTGGGGTGGCGGCTTGGAAGACCCGCGAGGAAAGGAAGTGTCTGCTGTACTGGAAGCAATGGGTATGCACATACTCACCACCAGGGACATCCCGACATTCGATACCGTCAGAGGGGGGAAAAGGTACTCCAGTTACGTGGATGTAACTGCATGCTCCGACTATCTGCTGAACCGAGTGGGCGACTGGAGACTAGAGGAGGGTCTCACGAGTTCGGACCACAACGGCATATCCTTCGGCACCAGACAATAGAAATCCACAGGCACGAACATAATACGAACCACACGCATACTTAACACACAGAAGACAAACTGGACTCAGTTTCGTGAGAAACTGACCCAGTTGATGTCGGACAGATAATTAACTATACAAGACATAAACACAATACACAACACACAACAAATAAAAGTCGCAATAGACAGATACACACAAGCAATCACATAGACATGCAGAGACACAATGCCAACCAAAAAACACACACAAAAATTCACCTTGTCGTGGTGGAATGATGAGCTCGCGCAGATGAAGAAGCAGGTTGCCACGAGGAGACGCAGGATCCGGAACGCAGCACCTGATCGCAGAGACCGCGTCGTTGGACTATACCTGGAACAAAAGAAGAAGTATGAAAAGGCTGTAAAGGATGCGCAAGTTGAGAGTTGGAAGGAGTTTTGCCGGAAACAAGATAGGGAGGGGGTTTGGGAGGGCATCTACAGAGTGCTGAGCAGAGCAACAGGGAGGAAGGAGGATCTGCCCCTTACGAGGGACGGTGAAATCCTCGACGCCCGAAGCTCGGCAGAATTGTTGGCGGAGACTTTCTACCCCGAGGACCAGGAAAGTGATGAAAGCGAGGAACATCGGCGGACGCGCCGGCGCGTGGAGTCCCTGGACACCGAACCGCCGACGGGTCCGGACGACCCTCCTTTCATCATGGAGGAGTTGAAGAGAGCCATAAGGTCCTTCAACCCCAAAAAGGCCCCTGGGGCGGACGGCCTCACATCCGACATCTGCCAGCACGCTGTGAAATGTAACCCGGAATGGTTCCTTGTGCTGCTGAACAGGTGCCTTACTGTCGCCTGCTTTCCTGAACAGTGGAAGCAGGTGACCGTGATGGTACTAAGGAAGCCGGGCAAGGAATCGTATCGGGTACCAAAAGCCTATCGACCGATCGACCTCCTACCTGTTCTCGGCAAAATCTTCGAGAAGATGGTGGTCGCCCGACTCAGGTTCTACCTGCTGCCCAAGATTAGCCCCCACCAGTATGGCTTCATGCCCCAAAGGAGCACCGAAGACGCCCTCTATAGGTTGGTGAACCACACCAGAAAGCAAAATGAGGAGAAGAAAATTTATGTGTGGTCTCGCTGGACATAGAGGGGGCCTTCGATAGTGCTTGGTAGCCAGCCATAAAGGTTAGGTTGGCTGAGGTTGGGTGTCCGGGGAATCTGAGGCAGAGGTATGTAGGTATAGAAGTGAGCAGGGAGACCAACAAGGGGTTCGTGTAGGGGTCCATAGGTGGACCGATCCTGTGGGACCTCTTGTTGGACCCCCTGCTATGGATAATAAATAAATAAATATCTATGGACGCTTCACACCACGTCAATCTGGCCCCGTGCAAAGTATCCGAAGAACTTGTGTTACAGGTACCAGAAAACGAATGGTATGGATAATAGAGGAGATGGATGTATTTTGCCAAGCGTTTGCCGACGACATCGTGCTTGTTTTTGATGGAGATACTGCTCTAGAAATAGAAGTTAAGGGGAACATGGTGCTAGGAAAAATAAAAAATTAATTTATTTGCCTTACATGGGGTAAGGCAAATAAATTAATTTTTCGCACCACAGAAAACCTGTGCACTGCTCTCTACCAGAAAATTAAAATACGACGTACCGCGACTCAAAATGGGGAGTGTGTGAATATTAAATATTACGATAATATAAAAATACTGGGCTTGACGACTGACAGCGGCCTAATTTTTAATTAGCGGCAGCTAAAATTATTAGCCAGGACAGCCAGAGTGGGGTGAGGGCTTAACCCCCAAGTAGTAAAAAATATTTATACAGTGGTTATAGAACCCACTATTTTGTATGCAACTGCAGCGTAGGCACCCACCGTGGAAAAGATGGGGGTCCAAAAAAGGCTCAACACCTTCCAGCGGGGTTTTGCCCAAAAGATCTGCAGAGCATATCGGACAGTCTCCCTGAACTCTGCGATGCTGCTGGTTGGGATACGGGATCTCAGAATCCTCGAAGCTTCGAGGCTTTATGAGATCAAGAAGGGGATATCACACCCGGTGTTGAAAGACAGGGAGGTGGAGCGAATGGCTCCTGCGATTGAGGACCCACATCCGGCAGAGCAGGAAGAGCTGAGGTTCGGCTTGGTAGACGAGGACTCGTATGCAGACGTGGTTAACATCCACGCTCATAGGATCTATACGGACGGTAGCAAGATCGAGGGTCGAGTCGGAGCCGCACTTTCCGTATGGAAGGGTGAGGCCGAGATGAAGGCCGTCAAGCTTGTACTGCCGCCGTATTGTACCGTCTATCAAGCAGAGCGTCTAGCGCTCCAAAGAGCAGTAAGTATAGCCTGTAAGAGTGGAATGGCGAAGGTCGGCGGTATCCTTAGCAATTCTAGATCGACTCTCCAGGCAGTCACCCTTAGTTCCCCTCACCCCCTGGCAGTGCAAACAAGGGCGGCCCTCCGAAAAGCTGCATTGCAGAGGCGGGAGGTCTTCCTGTTTTGGATCAAGGCACACGCAGGGTTGAGAGGGAATTTAAATTAAATTAAAATTAAATTTAATTAACAAGGGAGTTGACGAATTAGCCAAGGGGGCCGCGCTGGGATTGAAAAGGCTACCTGACTACGATCTGCGTCCTGTTTCATTCGTCAAGCGTATCTTAAGAGAGGATACGATTGAGAAATGGGGCAGGAGATATGAAGTGGGAGGGACGGCCGGAGTCACGAAGCTCTTTTTCCCAAGCGCTGCTGCTGCATACAAAATAGTTAAGGAAATAGACTTAGAGATAGATAGAGACAGTAATATAAAAAAGAAAATAACAAGCTCTATCTATGATAGGGGGAAGAAAAAAAAACAACATCTGAGTGGAATCGGAAGAAAAACTACAAACAAATTATAAAATACTACAAACGACGATGTAAATCTGGGCATTGGAATAAACAGAGTGAGAAAATCGTCAAATCAAAAAATAATAATAGGCTGGAGCACGACAGAAGACAGGAACACACTGAAAGAAAATTTTAAGAACAATAACAACCTGAAAATAAACACACAGAAAAATAAACGTAACTGTCTTTTAACCAAGTAACGGCATTTCTGCCGATGCGACGAGTGGGAGTAAATTCGCTGCGCCATTTTATTTTATAGTGATGTTCTTTTTGGTATCGGTGCTTTTTTTCTTTTTTCTCCTTCGGCAACATTTTTCAGGTAGGGAAAATGTATGTTATACTTCTTATTACACATATTACACGATATATTAACTCGAATGATATTCTAAAGCGAAGAACATATTTTGTTTCTTGCTTAACACTTTGTTTCCACAATTTTCACGTTGTTGTGATATGCAGCCTGAAATAAACGGTATTTAATGCTGATGATGATGCTTCATAAATATAATAAACTTTATTTATCGAGTATCGACTAGTATATGAAAACGCCAGTAAATCTCGATACTATTATTTTTGCAAGATCCTTATGTGTTATATTATAGTGATACGAAATAAATGATGGATAATATTCACATTGACACATTCAAATAGGTTGCCTAGTTAAATTACGCCCTAAGGGCCGTTTCACGCCGAAATGTCAGCGGAGCGGGGAGCAGCATAACCTCCATATACTTAATTTTAAATCATCACTTTATCTTCATTACTATAAAACAAAGTTTCGCTCGAGACAATCGCCGCCGCTCACGACCGCCGATGGCCGCTAGCGACCGTAGCGGCCATCGGCGGCAGCGCGGGTATATATTTACTATACCGGATCTTCGACCATATAGTCACATCACTATTGTAGGAGGAGCTACAACTGTAAGGTCGGTCGGGTAAGCCCACTAAATAATAAATCAGTTATTTCGGCGACAAAAGTTAATAGTATATTTTAATTTCATTACATGTAATAAACTTATGTTATTTTTAAATTAATTTATATTTTCTTCCTCCTACTATCATCCTATATGCAAAGATTAGCACAAAAAATGTATAAAAAAATTCCACAAGCATAATGACTTCCATTAAAGAGGTCGATTTAATAAACAAAGTTTTCTTACGATACGTCGCTTGACGCGTTAGAGCGTTTTCACATTACGCAATAACGATATCCGATATTGCACGCGATAATTTGAAAGGCAGCTATATGTTTTATACTAAAACATACACCTGTTTTTGTCATTACATGACATATTGGCGCGATATCGGATATCGGACCTGATCAATGTGAAAACTCCCTTCTTAAGACGACATAAGGGCGTTTTCCGGTCCGATGTCAGCTATAGTATCGCGCAATGTGAAAACTCCCTTCTGACGACAACATAAGGGAGTTTTCCGGTTAAATTTCAGCTATCGTATCGAGCAATGTGAAAACTCCCTTCTGACGACGAAATAAGAGCGTTTTCCGGTCCGATATCAGCTATCCTATCGCGTAATGTAAAAACTCCCTTCTGACGACGACATAAGGGCGTTTTCCGGTTCGATATCAGTTATCGTATCGCGCAATGTGAAAACTCCCATCTGATGACGGAATAAGAGCGTTTTCCGGTCCGATATCAGCTATCGTATCGCGTAATGTGAAAACTCCTTTCTGACGACGAAATAAGAGCGTGTTCCGGTCCAAATTCAGCTATAGTATCGCGCAATGTGAAAACTCCCTTCTGATGACAACATAAGGGAGATTTCCGGTTCGATATCAGCTATCGTTTCGTGTAATGTGAAAACGCTCATAAGCTAACTAGTTATGTCGGTATGTATTATTATGCATATTTTTGGTTGAATTGATAAGCAATGTTAAATTAAAATATCTGCTATATCGCGTGAACTTCGACATATTTCTTTATTTTGTTTTAACAACAAGGTCATTTAGCTACCGAATTGAAGAAAATAGTATTCGTCAGCTGAATGCAACAACGGTACCTAAGTACTGTCCATTTACTAAGGGTATAAGAATAAGAATATTTTATTTGCAAAAATATGATACAATAAGATGGTAGAATGTTAAATTACACTCATATTTTGTCGGATTTATCTTGACGTGCAAATATGGTAGAATAACTAGGTAAGTAGGTATATAATATTTTTATAAAAACTATTACCCGACTACACTAATTATAAAGCCTATGTTACTCGGGCTAATAATTACGAATCTATTGACACCACATTTATTAAAATCGGGTAAGTAGTTTAATCGCTACGGTGGAACAAACATACGTTACATGGGATCCCTTTTTTTCGCGTAATTTTGTTTGCCATAAATTAATGTGGCATACCTCAAAAGTCATAATAATACTATGGGATACTTGTTTCTTGGCATTCTATATTATTAGGCATGATTATCATTAGGCATTTAAAATAAACTATATTTTTTTAATTTTCAATATAAATCATCGATTTTTTTTTCTGTTTCCATTATCATAACTGAAATTCAATTCTCTACAAAAAAGTTATCTAACAATTTCTTGCTCAGCCTCATAGGAAAAAAGTTACAGTGTTAAAAAAGTGGAAAAAAATGAAAATTACAAAAAGTTAAAAGTGATATATGCTTTCAATTTGATGTCAAAAAATTATTTTATTTTGTAAAAATAATTAATTTATTATGCCTATATTCGGTTTGTCAATCTATTTTATCTACATTTGATTTATGGACAGATATCAATATTCAAATACCACAGTCAATAAAGCAGTTTTTTCAATTAGTGACATCTAGTGAAGATCATATTAATTTCTAAGCAGTAATATAAGGATTGTGATGAAACGCTGATTCAATCGTTTCTAAACTTCCCATGAAACTTGTCTTCTCATTGGTTGATTCAAAATAAAAAAAATATTGCTTTGATTCTATTTGTTTGTTTCTCCGAGGATTAGTTATTACAGTGTTTTTTGTAATGTTGGTAGTTTATAAATAATTTTGAGCTCTACTAACTTCCCACCATAACCAATTTAATTCTGAATCATTCGCATCTCGATTTTAGGTTATAGAAGAAATTAATTTTGATCTTAAATAAGTAACGGTTATTAGTTATTCAAATTAATACTAAATACTATTTTTTAAATTTATTTAATACGTTGTAATAATGTCAGATAAAAACAAAATTGTATATTTGATTGGTCTTTGTAGCAGTAAACTTAATTGTCGTAAGCTACCATGTAACCGACAAGTTATGAGTTTATTTTTTCATAAATATTTATATTTTAAAAAAAGTATTCGTAAAAGTGCTATTGACGATATTATAATATGATATTACTTGTTAGTAAAGAAGTGATTAATATTTGGAGCTCAGCTGGAACAATAATTATTCATTCTCAATTTATTAGTGGCAAAATAGAAAAATTGTATTACGAATGGTAAAGTTTAAAAAATTGTAGGAGAACTTTTTTGTAGAGAATTTAATTTCCTATAAGATAATGGAAACGGAAATAAAAATAAAAAAAATTCGATGATTTATATTGCAAATTAAAAGAAAAGTTTTTTTTCAATCCATTTTAAATGGGAAAGGCCCCATGCGCCAGCTCAATTTTTGAGATATCGAGCTGAAATTTTAGGAAATTTTAAGATAAATATACTGGCCTGCAAAACTAACTTAATAAAACGAAATTGCAATAACTTTTTAAAAGTGTTAACACCCGTACAAATTTGGTCCGAACTTTTTACGGATTTTGGTCCGAAGACCACGGTTTTGGTTGCGAAATAAGGGGTTTCTCCCTTAAATGAGGGAATAAAATTCACTAGGTCAAATATATTTTAGGGTTATTTTTACCTCTATTCCCACCTGTTCTGTTGAGTAGTTCTGTCGGCAGAACTAATGGGATTTTTTTTACCATTAGTACTGTGATTTATAAGACTATGCATTACACCCTGCTTCAATCTCAAATATTCCTAACTGTTCTGTTACGTAGTTCGGTCGATAGATGTGAACGTAAACAATTTACTTTCACAAATATGTAATAATGCAGTTTCTCTTATAACAAAAAAATATTAACGTAGTTTCTCTAAAAACAAAGGTATCCTAATGTCACCGTTAAGTAATTGCATTTGGTACACTCTGATCATCGCGTCGTTTTCGACCTGTAGATTTGTCCTTCGTATGGCTTTTTTCTTGAAATTTGCAATTTGGATGGCTTTAACAGAAAAAAACGATGCATCTTCTTCTATGTTTTTCAGGAACTGATAAACAGTCGCTGGCCTGGTTTTGAACGTGCCGTTAATGGCACGATGCCAGCCCTCAACAACATTAGTTGTGCGATGGCGCCGACCAAAGGCAATCCATGACTTGATGCGCATAGGTTTCATCCAGAAACTTATATATTTCATAAACTTATCCAAGACGCACCTGTCACTAAAATCCAGAACTTGGGATTTTACATATTCCCATCCTTCCATAACACGTTCTTCGGGCAATAGTGGAAGAACACTGCACAAACTTACGATTCTTCTCTTGCGTTTGTCTTTAATGCCCAATTGCTTTGATTTTCTCCGCAGTTTATTTGAGAAATGATAGTAGCATCCCTGATGATCGGCATTTGGGAAAACATCAGCTATGGCTTAAATGGCGGCTTCCTCGAAATCAGTAATGAAAGTGGAAGGTATCCAATCTGGAATCTGTGTTTTTATTAGACTGAAAAGTGTGGTATAGGCTTTTTTGGTTTTGTGACTAAGAAGTACATATATTAGAGGCATCACATTGATAGTATCTTCAGAGCTTTCGAGATCTGCATGAATAGTATAAACCTCTTTAAAAGGTACCGGGCAAATTTTGAGAGTGCCGTCTGCTAAGAATTTTTTTTTTAGGTACCGGGCAAATTTTGAAAGTGCCGTCTGCTAAGAATTTTTTTTTTCGCGTAAGGGAGTCGTTGCTTCCTTAGTGCCAAAAATTATAATACGGGTGGTAATTTGTTCTGTGAACAGAACTAATGATAAAAAAAATCCCATTAGTTCTGCCGACAGAACCACTCAACAGAACAGGTGGGAATAGAGGAACATGGTGACGATAGATAATAGGTGGATTGTTCCATACTCCTCCCTACTATGTAAGACTTTTAACGCTCATATAAACGTGGAGTATTGCCACTCTGTCCAAGCCATTAAATATATTATATGTAAGTATATAAATAAAGGTTCAGATCAGGCAACTTTTAGCCATAGAAACCCACACGATGAGGTCGAAAACTATTTACATGGCAGGCACGTAAGCACATCTGAAGCTGTCTGGCGCTTATTTGAATTTCCCATTCACGACCGGCATCCTACGTCATACATGGGCAAATAATAAATTCACTAGAAGGAGGCGAGGTGAAGATGTAGTTGGACATCCGGGGATAAAAAATGATGCCGCTTTAGGTAGAGTCTACGAGATACAACCATCCCAATCAGAGTGTTTTTATCTTAGGATTCTACTGCACCACGTACGCGGTCCGACCTTATTTGCATACCTTAAAACTGTAAACAGTATTGTCAAAGAGACGTATCAAGCAGCTTGCCGTGACTGAGGTTTACTTGAAAACGATGACCATTGGGGTAACACTTTAAGCGAAGCTTCGTTATCACATTGTCCAAAAAAACTAAGGGAGTTGTTCGTAGTCATACTTTTATTTTGTCAACTATCGGAACCATTGAAGTTATGGGATACTTTCAAAGATCAGTTCTGTGAAGATATTAGACATCGTATCAGACAATAAAATCAGGATAACACAGAACACTTTACCCTTCACTGAAGTCATTTATAATGAAGGATTAATTCAAATAGAAAACAAACTTCTAGAATTAAACGACAAAAATTTAAGTGATTTTGGATTACCTTCTCCCGTTCGTACCCAGAATAATACTATTGACACAATGGCACAAAAGTATAACAGAAATGATCTAACAGCGTTTGTTAATGACAATGTGCCAAAATTAGTACCAGATCAAAGACATGCTATTGTGTGTGTTGCACGCATGAGACTATTGTGGACAGCGTGAACAATAACTTGGGGAGATTATTTTTTTTGGACGCACCAGGAGGCACTGGAAAAACTTTTCTCGCAAATTTGATACTTGCTAAAATACGGCAATGAGGGAAGATAGCGATTGCAGTTGCTTCGTCAGGAATTGCTGCAACTCTCTTGAACGAAGGAAAAACTGCTCACTCTACGTTTAAACTCCCGCTATCCATATCTTTAGATCAACGGTCTATGTGCTATATTCGGAAATATGGGCCTGTTGGTAAGTTGCTGCAAGACGCGTCGTTGGTAATATGGGATGAATGCACCATGAGTCATATAGCTCATGTGGAAGCCGTGGACCGTACTTTAAAAGACCTCCGAAGCTCTGTTAATGTCATGGGTGGTATCACTTTTGTATTTGCTGGAGATTTCCGACAGACGCTTCCAGTCGTCAACAGAGGTACGCGAGCAGATATTATGAAGTCATGTTTAAAATCGTCTCACCATTGGACATCTGTTCAATATTTGAATTTGCACACCAATATGAGAGCTCATCTACATGGAAATACGCATAGCAATTTTTCACAACAGCTGCTGAAACTTGGAGAACTTGGGCACCGATTAAGCGGTTACTTTAGATGAGTCTCTAGGACAAATAGTCCATAATTTAGATAGTCTGATAGATGCTATATATCCTGACATCGAAAACTTACATCAAAATGATTTTCGTTAGCTGTGTTGTAGAGCAATAGTTTCCCCCAGGAATGAAACAGTCAACGAAATAAACAATTTAATTATGCAGAAAGTACCGGGTGAAGTTAGGTGCTATAAATCCATAGACACCGTCAGTAACATCGAGGACGCAGTGCACTACCCCCAGGAATTCTTAAACTGAACTCCGCTGGGCCACCACCTCATGAACTGTTGCGTTAAAAGTTGGCATGCCGATAATGCTTCTCAGAAATTAAGAAATTTAGGTAATTAATTGCTATGTTACCCCTAGTGCGCGTACCTTTTTTATTATTTTTGATAATTACATATTGAACTAAATAATTACATAATATTTAAGAAGTAGGTTTGACGCAAACATATTATGTAATTAAGGTAGGTACTTAGATACCCAGAATTTATATATTATATTATAGATAGATAGATCGATAATAATTCTTTTTTTGCACACATAAATAAAAAAGACACAAAACAATAATATTAGGTCATTACATATGAAATTGGCGTTTTGTAAAGGTTAAGTTCGTTTTGTAAAGGAACATAAAGTCGATTTTCTTAAACATAATATATTTATTTAATCAAAGTATATATCATTGCTATCTATGCACTTTTGCCATCTCATAGATAGTTCATTGATTCCTTTACTAAAAAAATATTCGGACAGGAATCAATAAAATCTTGAAGGCGCTTTGGGCTGCCCCATCGGAGTTGCAAATTTTTTCCCTTGCAAGAAATTATCCAAATTTCGAAAAAAATGGTAATCTATTGGAGCAAGGTCCGGGGAGTACGGTGAAGGTCTTAGACATTCCAATTGAAGCTCCTCTAATTTGGTAGCCGTCTGTTGTGCAGTATGGGCACCGATTAAGCGGTTACTTTAGATGAGTCTCTAGGACAAATAGTCCATAATTTAGATAGTCTGATAGATGCTATATATCCTGACATCGAAAACTTACATCAAAATGATTTTCGTTAGCTGTGTTGTAGAGCAATAGTTTCCCCCAGGAATGAAACAGTCAACGAAATAAACAATTTAATTATGCAGAAAGTACCGGGTGAAGTTAGGTGCTATAAATCCATAGACACCGTCAGTAACATCGAGGACGCAGTGCACTACCCCCAGGAATTCTTAAACTGAACTCCGCTGGGCCACCACCTCATGAACTGTTGCGTTAAAAGTTGGCATGCCGATAATGCTTCTCAGAAATTAAGAAATTTAGGTAATTAATTGCTATGTTACCCCTAGTGCGCGTACCTTTTTTATTATTTTTGATAATTACATATTGAACTAAATAATTACATAATATTTAAGAAGTAGGTTTGACGCAAACATATTATGTAATTAAGGTAGGTACTTAGATACCCAGAATTTATATATTATATTATAGATAGATAGATCGATAATAATTCTTTTTTTGCACACATAAATAAAAAAGACACAAAACAATAATATTAGGTCATTACATATGAAATTGGCGTTTTGTAAAGGTTAAGTTCGTTTTGTAAAGGAACATAAAGTCGATTTTCTTAAACATAATATATTTATTTAATCAAAGTATATATCATTGCTATCTATGCACTTTTGCCATCTCATAGATAGTTCATTGATTCCTTTACTAAAAAAATATTCGGACAGGAATCAATAAAATCTTGAAGGCGCTTTGGGCTGCCCCATCGGAGTTGCAAATTTTTTCCCTTGCAAGAAATTATCCAAATTTCGAAAAAAATGGTAATCTATTGGAGCAAGGTCCGGGGAGTACGGTGAAGGTCTTAGACATTCCAATTGAAGCTCCTCTAATTTGGTAGCCGTCTGTTGTGCAGTATGTGATCTTGTCCCGAAGCAGCAGTAGCTTAGAGCGAATGACCAACCTCGGTTGTTAAGCAGCTAGCTTTTCTATCATGATTTGCTGTTGCTGGTAATAGACATCTGCCGTAAGATAATATGTTAAATGGGTAGATTTAAGAAAGCTGTAGTGAACGACACCGGCACTAGTCCACCAAACGCTCACAAGTTACTTTTTTTGAGCCAATTTTTCGCTTGGGGCAGGCTTTGGCTGGTTCGCCAGGTTTCCGCCATTGCGATGAGCGTTTCCGATTATCGTACAGGATCCACTTTTCATCACAGGTAATGATTCGATTTAAAATCCCTTTATTATTGTGCCGGTTGAGTTATGTAGCGGTTTTATTATTTTTTTTAAACGGGCAATTGGCCCACCACACTTACCCACCACTGCAACTCCTGTGTAGCCAGGATCGACAGTGGTAACCAACCGCAAAAACCCTTTGATATGATCTCAGGGGTGCCCGGGGGACATGCTAATCTGTCTTGGAACCCGCAACGAAATTAATCAGAAGATTGTAGGAGGAGTAGGAAGTATTCCAGTTTCCCTCCCCAAGCAAAGCGGGAGACAGCAAAAATTGTGATGACAAAAAAGTCAGAATTGAAGGGAAAGCACCACGGGAATAACATGTTTTTTATGACTACAAGACATAATTAAATGTTTTAATTTATAACATGACAATTAATTACAATGCATTTATAATGACAAAAAAGTGTTGCATTGTTTCCAATAGTACTTATGACAAAAACGTTTGAAAGCTCGGAAGTTCTTCGCGCAGCCCACGAGATCTTCATAGTACACAACCCTAGAAACACAATGGACGCTGTTCAACATTTCGATTCTTTCGTCATACCAGAGATCACACTCCCAGAGTATGTGATGAGCAGTTTGTTCATAAGGGCTACCTTCGGTCGAACACTCGCATAGCGGAGACGAGACTAATGTAAATCCAAATAGTTTCGCTTTAAAGTTTCCGTGTCCTGTCAAAAATTGTGCGACGTAGTGGTCTATTTCTATCCATTGCTTCGAGAGTCGATCGCGTACCGAAGGGAAGAAATTATATAGGTGACGCCCTTTGATAGTGTTGTCCCACCGTTCCTGCCACTCAGAAATTAGGTTCTGTATAGAAATATCTAATGGCTCGAATAATCTAGTTATCTTATTACTCTCTTTCGCGCTTAATGTACCGCTATGTAGCGTATGTATAAACCGCTATGTAGGGGTTGAGTTAACATATTCTCATATACTTCAGTGAAGGTGAGTGAGGAGATACTTTTATAGAATTTTTTAATATTTTGTTTATTAAGGTCCCTAATCACGACCTTAATTACCTTATAAGTACAAATCTGGAAGAAACAATTATAAGGAATCTTTGGTATGTAAGCCTTTTCCTTTTCGTACAGTTTCTCTAGTTTAGTTATATTAGGTCCTCACATATAAAATTGGTGTTTTCTCGTACTGGCCACTTGTATCTCAAATATATCTTCTTTGGTTAGGAATTCCAATTTATAGCGCTCTTGACTCATGCATTTGTGTTTCGAAAACCGTAATTCATTTGTTTTTTCCTCTTTTGGTTTTTCCTTTGCGTCACTCTGTTTACAAAATGGAAAACTTTAAACTCGAGTACGATATCCACCGTGCACCAGTGCTACAGAAACGGCTCGAAGGATTAATGATGTGTATGGCAGCGGTGACGCAAAAGAAAACACAGTGCATTTTTGGTTCCAACGTTTTCGTTCTGGAAATTTCGACCTGCAGAACAAGCCCCGTGGACGGCCAAAGTTGATAATAAAGAATTAAAGGCTATTGTGGAAGCGGATCTATCGCAAACCACGTCCGAGTTAGCTGCAGGCTGCGGTGTTATTGATAAAACTGTTTTAATCCACTTGAAGAAAATTAGGTAGGTGAAAAAGCTTGAAAGGTGGATACTTACCTCATGAATTGAGTTCAGCAAAAAGACAAACGCGCGTCGACTGCTGCGCTACATAACTCAACCGGCACAATAATAAAGGGATTTTAAATCGAATCATTACCTGTGATGAAAAGTGGATCCTGTACGATAATCGGAAACGCTCATCGCAATGGCGGAAACCTGGCGAACCAGCCAAAGCCTGCCCCAAGCGAAAAATTGGCTCAAAAAAAGTAACTTGTGAGCGTTTGGTGGACTAGTGCCGGTGTCATTCACTACAGCTTTCTTAAATCTACCCATTTAACATATTATCTTACGGCAGATGTCTATTACCAGCAACAGCAAATCATGATAGAAAAGCTAGCTGCTTAACAACCGAGGTTGGTCATTCGCTCTAAGCTACTGCTGCTTCGGGACAAGATCACATACTGCACAACAGACGGCTACCAAATTAGAGGAGCTTCAATTGGAATGTCTAAGACATCCACCGTACTCCCCGGACCTTGCTCCAACAGATTACCATTTTTTTCGAAATTTGGATAATTTCTTGCAAGGGAAAAAATTTGCAACTCCGATGGGCCAGTCCAAAGCGCCTTCAAGATATTATTGATTCCTGTCCGAATATTTTTTTAGTAAAGGAATCAATGAACTATCTATGAGATGGCAAAAGTGCATAGCAATGATATATACTTTGATTAAATAAATATATAATGTTTAAGAAAATCGACTTTATGTTCCTCCTTTAAAAAACGCCAATTTCATATGTAATGACCTAATATTATTGTTTTGAGTCTTTTTTATTTATGTATACAAAAGAAGAATTATTATCGATATGTATATAAATTCTAGGTATCTAAGTACCTACCTTAATTACATAATATGTTTGCGTCAAACCTACTTCTTAAATATTATGTAATTATTTAGTTAAATATGTAATTATCAAAAATAATAAAAAAGGAATGCGCACTAGGGGTAACATAGCAATTAATTACCTTAACAAATAACACGAAGGGATATTTCCAGAGGTGTTTTCCCGTGGAAGCGCACCAAGAGACTGGCGTTTTACTATCGGTTCCTACAGTAATAAAACTTAAAATTATTTTGAAGTTTCAATTACAAGAAATACATAATACCTATCTACTTAAAATTTCTCACAAATTTAGCTTGACCTCGCGAACGGTGGCAGGACTTAAGTAGGTACCTACTGTGATGCGGAATGAAAAAGCTAATCCAAATGTGCATTAATTACTTAATTATTGTAAGCACCGGAAATGGTTAATAATAATGCATAACTATGTTACGGGGGAATTAAAATAAAAAAAGATTCTCCGTGACAATATATATATATTAACTAAAAAAAAAAGAAAAAAGGGTCGTGGGCAGAAGGCCGTACGGTCTGGTCTAGCCTCTTGGTGTCTGAAGGGGCTCTAAACCACGTGGGAACTTATCTGTGGAGTCCGGTCCTTAGTCCAGGATTCTAGCACGTGGTGGGAGTGCGAGATGGGGCTCCAACTTCAGGTAGCTTCTCCGTCACCGCTGTGTCCGATCGACGTCGATAGATCGTCCAAAAAAAGTCCCAGTCCAATTTCTACCAGCACTCAGAACTCCAGCTAGGTATAAGTCCTTTTTAGACGGTACCTCGAGTGCTGTAGTTGGCGGAGTTTCGTGCCCCAAACCAAGTTCCTGTAATATTCACGACATGTGGATAGGAGTCCGGTCCCACAGCCTGTGTTATCTTAACCCCAAACGATCAAAATCACGGGCTGTGTGACCATTACAAAGAAGGTAGGCAAAATAAAAAAAAGCTAGATAATATTAAGGACAACCAATATGATACAAACATCCTGACATTTTAATAGTGCTAGATTGGAAAGTAGAAACTACAAATTGAGCACGTGGTATGGCTAATCAAATAATTGACAACTAATTTACCAAGATGATAGTTTACATGAAAGAATAATGCGTTTTAATACAAGCATAATTTTCTAAATATTCACAACACAGATACTTAAAATACTCACCGTGATACACGGGATTAAGAAATATAAGATACTGGAAAAACTTCAACAATAAAAATTCTTCTTCTTCTAGCAGCAGGAAAAAGGCCCTGTCATCTCGCGACAGCCCTTATATACTCCTACTGACATAATGTTTTTTTTAACTGACAACTAGCGGTAATGCATAATCCAACTGCCACAAAAAGGAATATTGGAGATGAAGCTCTAGTTAGAAACCTTTGCCAATAGATGGCGTCGTCTAACATAAATTAGTTATTAAAGTTAGCAAAAACAGCCAATAGATGACGTTAGGAGCGTCGTTATAAGTTATAATAATGCGTTAAAATGTAGCTATGCTACATATCCCCCCCTGTTACCGAAGGATTTTGACTGATCACAGGAAAAATCCTGAATCAGCTACAAAAGAAGTTTACTTGTTAAAAAAAAATTGATAAAAGAAAAAACTACGACGATGGAGGTTAAATGCTAGTCTTGTGTCTACGCGCAAACAACCGACAACCTTTCATACTACGATTCACACTATAGTCATACATCCCATACATACATCCACTTTCATTATTGCATCCCGAACCAAATAATATGATCCGAGACGCCCTAACATGCGAGTATTGTTTTCCATAAAGAGGAAAACAACACAAGTCGAAGATAATAATATACACAGCTATAACGTTATACGACAAGATAACGAACAGCGTCTGAATAAAGCGCGAAACTACTAGCCTTCCTACAATAGTTAACCAACTATTTTGATAAAATTGGTAGCCTCAGGTCTTTCAAATGCCAGGCACCAAGATCTTTGCCTTGCATGTCTTGCAGAACGTAAACTAACGGAGAACGTTTACCTACAATTTTACATTTTACAAATTTAGGAGCCAACTTTTTGCTAAAATGTTTCTCCTTGTCGCTGAGAAAATAAGTTCTCTTAAAAACGACATCACCAACGTTAAATTCAGCAGGCTTTCGTCTCAAATTATATTGAGCAGTGCTCTTAACATGAGCTTGATGAACGCAGTCAAACAAAGATGACATACACCCCAAATTTTCGGCGTAGGCGTCACGAGGCGAAAACACGAGGTCTTTTATACTATCGGTATTTAGGTAGTGAGTACCGCAAGACACTAGTTCCCTACCATAAACTAAGAAGGATGGTGTAAAACCGGTTGCCTCATTCACCGAGTTGTTGATGGCGAATTGTATTTCGGGTATATGTAGATCCCATGACCTATGGTCCTCTTCCACATAGGTCGAAATACAAGTGATAATAGTCCTATTGTAGCGTTCGACCGTATTTACCTGAGGGGTATAACGCGGTGTTAAGTAAACTTTAGGTATATTATATTTTTTAAAAAACCTATTAGTTTCGTTACTAACGAACTGAGGGCCATTATCCATTATAATAGTTTGTGGTACACCATGAACCAAGAAAACACTATCTTCTAAAAGTTTAATTATGATATCGGATGTAGCACGTTTCATAGGAAAGATAAGGCAAAATTTTGAAAAGTAACAAGTTACAACTAAAATAAAATTATTACGTTTTCTAGTAGTAGGTAATGGTCCCATTATGTCAACAGAGATGACTTGAAATGGTCGTGAGCAGTCTTTAGGGCGACCCATTTCACCTAAAACTTTATGATTTTGAGACTTATACTGTAGACATTTAGAACACTTAGAAATATAAGTGACGACATCGCGATACATATTAGGCCAAAAGTAGTTAAGTGCGAGCCGTCTATAAGTTTTAAAAATTCCCATGTGACCAGCAGTGGGCTCACCATGGTTAGCACGAATAATTTCTTCGCGAAAATCTTTAGGAACTACCTATTTCCAAGAAAATTCAGAAGTTAAGTTATGTTTATTTTTAGAAAGCCTAAACAATCTATTATCTTTAATCGTAAAATTTGGAAAAGAAGATGGCGTGTTATTGCAACCGTTAAAAATATTAAGATACCAGGTATCAGCGCCGGTATAGTTTGTCCAAGTAGAAATTGCGTTGATGTTAACCGCTCGAGATAAAGCGTCTGGTATAACGTTATCACAGCCTTTCCTATGTTTAATTTCAAAATTAAATTCGGAAAGTCTGACACACCAGCGAGCTAGCCTGCCAGTGGGGTTGGACAAAGACAAGAACCATTTAAGAGCACTGTGATCAGTATAAACTGTAAAGTTTTTACCGTTCTCTAAATAACAATGCCAGTGTTCTAAAGCTACTAAAACTGCTAACGTCTCACGCTCAGTAATCCCATAAACTTTCTCCTGTTTAGTTAAGGAGCGACTCATGTACGCGACAGGGTGTTCTTTTCCTTCGAACTTCTGGGTGAGCATGGCCCCAATACCATAGCTACTGGCGTCCGTATGAACCTCAAAGGGTTCATTGTAAACGGGACAGCGCAGTACTGGCGCGGAGACCAAGCTTTCCTTAAGTTTATTGAACGCCAAGTCCGCCTCAGAAGTCCACTCGAAAGGAGGGGCATTCTTACGTGTAGACATTAGTTTATTTAAGGGCCCTGCCAGAGTACTAAAATTAGGCACAAACCTTCTGTACCAAGTGGCAGTACCAAGAAAACGTTTTACACTTTTCCTACAAGTAGGTGTAGGAAAATTTATGATCGCGGCGACCTTATCAGGATCAGTACGAAGACCGTTGCCGTCGATTACATAACCTAAATATTTAAGTTGAGGCCGAAAAAATTTACACTTTTCAAATTTTACCGTTTAATTAGCTTCCTTGAGGACTTGAAGAACACTCAAAAGAGTAGCTACGTGTTCATTATAATCCTCGCTAATAATAACTATATCGTCTAAATAACAAAATGTTTTATGACCAAAGTTACCAAATAAGGCATCTACTAAACGCTGCTTCGTAGCAGGTGCATTCGTCAAACCGAAAGCCATGCGTTTAAAACGAAACATTCCACGACCCGGAACATAAAAAGCAGTCTTATCGCGATCAAACTCATTAATAGCAGTCTGCCAGAAGCTGTTAGAAAGGTCAATAGTAGGTACTTAGGTAACGAGCGTCGCATAAGCTGTCTAAAATCTCCGAAATGTACGGCAAACTATAAGCGTCTTTTTTAGTGACAGAGTTTAACTTACGACTATCTAAACAAAATCTAAATTCGCCAGTATTTTTCTTAGGCACAACTAATACAGGAGAGCTCCAAGCAGATTGGCACGGCTCGATGACGTCCATAGCCAACATTTCGTCAACCTGTTCAACTAAAATACGTTGTTTTTCAGGCGACATCCTATAATAACGTTGACGGATAGGTAACGCATCGCCTGTATCAATTTTATGAGTGATAAGAGAAGTTAAACCTAAACCTTTCTCTTCAAAAGAAATAGAACGAAATTGTTTTATTATGTCGTCGGCTACCGAGCGCTCAGACGAACTCAAATTTTCATAGCCGTTAAAGCGCGGCTAGCTCAGTCGGTAGAGCATGAGACTCTTAATCTCAGGGTCGTGGGTTCGGGCCCCACGTTGTTACGCCAATTGTTACGGGGGAATTAAAATAAAAAAAGATTCTCCGTGACAATATATATATTAAAAAAAAAAAAGAAAAAAGGGGACGATTTGGAAAGTTGAAGCAACGAACTGTGCACTGCCAGGTAGGCGAGGTCAACAAAATCTGTTCAAAGTTCATGCTGGACCTACCCCGTATGCAATACGTAATGTGGACGAGACCACATAATAGTTATTTATTTACTAACCAACCAATATGATACAAACATCCTAACATTTTAATAGTGCTAGATTGGAAAGTAGAAACTACAAATTGAGCACGTGGTATGGCTAATCAAATAATTGACAACTAATTTACCAAGATGATAGTTTACATGAAAGAATAATGCGTTTTAATACAAGCATGATTATCTAAATATTCACAACACAGATACTTAAAATACTCACCGTGATACACGGGATTAAGAAATATAAGATACTGGAAAAACTTCAACAATAAAAATTCTTCTTCTTCTTCTAGCAGGAGGAAAAAGGTCCTGTCATCTCGCGACAGCCCTTATATACTCCTACTGACAATGTTTTTTTTTTAACTGACAACTAGCGGTAATGCATAATCCAACTGCCACAAAAAGGAATATTGGAGATGAAGCTCTAGTTAGAAACCTTTGCCAATAGATGGCGTCGTCTAACATAAATTAGTTATTAAAGTTAGCAATAACAGCCAATAGATGACGCTAGGAGCGTCGTTATAAGTTATAATAATGCGTTAAAATGTAGCTATGCTACAATTATATAAATTACGTGTAAATTGTAACCTTTATTATAGCAGTAGATACTACGACACACGGATCTAGAAGTTTCGCATTTTCGAATAAGACTGCGCGAGAGATGAGAAGACAGTGAGTTTGGGTGTGCCATTAATCGCTTAGGTACAGTCGGGAAATAGATCACGAGCCATGTACAATTTCAGAATCATGTCAATCTGGTAAACATTAAATATCCTCAACCGTACCAGTATAAGCAATGATGTTCACGATCGCCGTGGCATTCAAGAATCGAGATGTAAGATATGAATTTGCCTGGTGTTCGAAGTATGGCAAATCGCCCCCTACATATATAACAGGAAAAAATAATAAATATTTTGTAATTTGTAATGTTTTTGCAAGGAATATTTATTATTTTTAGTCTCAGGTTTTTGGACATAAACTAGAAGGCAATATAAATAAAGTTTACACCTATATAAAGCAACATATATAAAGTTGATAACAAAGATTTTACCAATTTTACTAAAGATCGTAGAAAATTTAGCTGTCGCCATTTTGATAACGTACCTACTTAAAAACGAAATTAATAATCAATCCTAATCACTATTAAATACTTGCTATGCAAGATTTTGTCAAGTTCCCGGCTACTATGCAGGGTGTTAACACTACAAAGTAAGATATATTTTATTAGTTTTGAACTAAATGTGTGCCAAACTAATGTATTGTTATAATATTATTATTTAAACTACATCAATTTTTGATTATATTATAAGACAAGCGACCCGCCCCGGCTTCGCACGGGTACAATACTGATACTGATACTACAGAATGTCTTTAAACCTCTAACAAAACGGGCGAAATTTAGTCAAAACAAACAGAAACAAATTAATATAGGTACCTACTAAAACTCAATGAAATAAATAGGTGGGTATACTTTTATCGTATGAAATACCTATACTCTTCAGGACTAACAATACAACAAACACTAAATAAATAGGTATTCAAGTATCTATCCATCATAGTTACAACGAACACAAAACAAATTTGCCCAATAATTCTTAAGGTTCGAGCGCGCATAATCGCATTCGGCCTAACTCACTCGCTGCGCTGCGAAAACACGCGCTGTTATTTTGCGATAACTTCTAAGTTATTCATTTAAAGTATATAGTGTAGGGGTAAAATTATCTGCATGAAATGCTTAAGGATATTAACTCATTTAAAATGATAAGCATAAATACTGAATCCATCTGATTAGCTTTACAATTACCGCAATAGAAATGATCATTTTTCTAAAAGATATAATGGATTGCTATATATCTATGTATAGTTAACCTTGAAAGATACACATATGCTATTGTGGACTTTTTTGTAGATCTAAAAGAGAAGAATATTTCCGCCATACATTGTTTTGTTATATCTCATAGAGTTTAGGCAGCGTTTTCGTTGAAAGCTCCCATGGCTTAATTTTTTCCAACACCACTTACAAATATCAATATATTTTAGTCAAATGTACACAAAAACTAAACAAATTATATACATAAACCTTCCGGAAGAATCGTTCTATCGATTGGTAACAACCGCATAAAAATCCATGTAGTAGTTTTTGAGTTTATCGCGAACAGACAGACAGACATACAGACGCGGCCAGAGACTTTGTTTTATAATATGTAGTGACGTAGTGATGTTGGTTACCGCTGCAAAAAGCCTACCCAGGAAAGACACGGTCAGCAAAATGATTCCCAGGTCAATTCACAGACACCGACACTAACATCGACGACGCAGTCATTATCCGCAGGCTGCACAGATTGTCTTTCTGTGGATATTAAAGTTGTTAATGATGAAAATATTTAAATGTAATTAATACTAAGTTTTCACTTCTGCCGGCAGTCCCGGAGTGCAACCCGTTGTTTTAGGATAGATAAAACTAAAGCGATAATAATCAATTCCTACTAATTTGAATGAATATACTGATGGTCGGGAGCCCCGACCCGTGATAGGGCAACGTAAAGTTGCCCATGCGTAAAACATTCTATTCGTATGTTAATCAATTCCTACTAATTTGAATGTTTGAATGTTTGGCCCTGGGATTTGTTTATCGTTAGTGCGAAATAAATTTTTACTGGAAATTGGAGCCTTTTGAAGGGTATAGGCAAATCAGTAGGGATCATGGGTATTCTTGGTATATGAGGTAATTCACCAGCTGCAGGGCCGATGATAATCTTCGCTACTAATTAATTATCTTTTAGCTCCTTTATAAGAAGTCTCGTGCCATTACACATGTTTGGGGGGGGGGGGGGGGGGGGCTTAAATTTCTGAGAAGCATTATCGGCGTGCCAAACGACAGTTCATGAGGTGGTAGCCCAGTTCAGAGAATTTAAAAATTCCTGGGAGTAGTGCACTGCGTCCTCGATGTTACTGACGGTGTCTATGGATTTATAGCACCTAACTTCACCCGGTACTTTCTGCATTATTAAATTGTTTATTTCGTTGACGAAAATCATTTTGATGTAAGTTTTCGATGTCAGAATATATCGCATCTATCAGACTGATCTAAATTATGGACTATTTGGCCTAGAGACTCATCTAAAGTAACCGCATAATCGGTGCCCAAATTTAAAGATGGATAAATTCCTTCTCCAAGTTTCAGCAGCTGATGTGAAAAATTGCTATGCGTATTTCCATGTAGATGAGCTCTCATATTTTGATTCTTCAAATTCAAATATTGAACAGATGTCCAATGGTGAGACGATTTTAAACATGACTTCATAATATCTGCTCGCGTACCTAAACTGTACGTTGACGACTGGAAGCGTCTGTCGGAAATCTCCAGCAAATACAAAAGTGATACCACCCATGACATTAACAGAGCTTCGTAGGTCTTTTAAGGTACGGTCCACATCTTCCACATGAGCTCTATGACTCATGGTGCATTCATCCTATATTACCAACGACGCGTCTTGCAGCAACTTACCAACAGGCCCATATTTCCGAATATAGCACATAGACCGTTGATCTAAAGATACGGATAGCGGGAGTTAAAAACGTAGAGTGAGCAGTTTTTCCTTCGTTCAAGAGAGTTGCAGCAATTCCTGACGAAGCAACTGCAATCGCTATCTTCCCTCATTGCCGTATTTTAGCAAGTATCAAATTTGCGAGAAAAGTCTTTCCAGTGCCTCCTGGTGCGTCCAAAAAAAATAATCTCCCCATGTTATTGTTCACAATAGTCTCATGCGTGTAACACACACAATAGCATGTCTTTGATCTGGTACTAATTTTGGCATATTGTCATTAACAAACGCTGTTAGATCATTTCTGTTATACTTTTGTGCCATTGTGTCAATAGTATTATTCTGGGTACGAATGGGAGAAGGTAATCCAAAATCACTTAAATTTTTGTCGTTTAATTCTAGAAGTTTGTTCTATTTTAAATAATCCTTCATTATAAATGACTTCAGTGAATGGTAAAGTGTTCTGTGTTATCCTGATTTTGTTGTCTGATATGATGTCTATTATCTTCACAAGTTACACAGGAGATGGTTCAAAATTATTTTGATTATTTACAAGAAGAGCTTAAGGATGTGCCACCATCTAACATCTTTAACTTTGATGAAACTGAATTCCATGATTATCCGAAGAAACAGACACTTCTTTTCAGAAGATCTTGCAAGAATCCGGAAATAATACTGAATTCAACAAAGTCCTGCTATACAGTAATGTTTTGTTGTAATGCCGCTGGAGAATTTGTACCTTTATACATAATTTATAAGGCTAAACAGAAGTGGACTAGTTGGATCCAGGGAGCTCCTCCTGGGACTCGAATGGCGGTCACTAAATCTAGTTGGATAGATGCTGCAACATTCGATGACTGGTTTGAACAACAACTTCTGCCAGTTTTTCAAAAAATGGAAGGAAACAAGGTGATAACTTGAGCTACCATATGACCCCCAGGACTTAACAACTGTGTGAAGAAAATAATATTAAATTTATTTGTCTTGTACCCAATTCTACACATCTACTGCAACCTCTTGATGTCTCTTACTTCAGCTCACTGAAAACCAACTGGCGGAAGGTATTAGCAGATTGGAGAAAGACGAGACGTGGAAAAGTTACCAATGCTTTACCAAAAGAAGTTTTCGCTAAATTACTCACCGAAACATTAGAAGTAGGAGCCGACACAGCTGCACGTAATGCTATCGCAGGTTTTCAAAGCCTGCGGCATATATCCATCTGATCCATCCGTGGTTTTAGATAAGTTAAAAGACTATTCTAAACCCATGGAAGAAGTTCGAGAAGAAAAAGGAGAGAGTTTCAAACAATACATCAGTGCAATCAGGGAGGCCGATTTGCAACCCAGACTTACCAAAAAATTTCAATTACCTGTTGTTGCTGGAAAGAGCGTTTCTGTGGAGGCTGTAGAAAAATACTATAACGAAAGGGAGGTGACTGCAAAATCCAAGACTCTAAAGCGAACATGCGATTCAGGTGCGGATATTATTCTTGGACCTGCCAAGAAGAGGGGGCGACCTGTTGGATCAAAAAATAAAGCAGTTAAGAAGGTAGTTGCAACCATCGCGGATCACCGAACATCACCTACACCAGACCCTTATTCCGATGTACCTACAGCTGGTCCTTTAGGAATGTGTATGGCGACGTCGAAAGATATAGATGACGATGACTCCATACTTGCATTTCCTCATCTATCCTCCGAAAGTGTTTTGGTGTATCCCATGCCGGTATCGCCACCGCCATTGGATGCTAGCGTTGTTGAAGATCACCCTATGAATGTTCCATCACCAATTGAAGTCGTTGAATTATATGGTAATGAAGATATTGAAGGGCACTATGAATGCCGTGACGGAATCTTAGAAAAGGTAGACTTAAATACAAAAAAAGATGCAAAAGTAGGATATGTGTCTATTAATAAGGATGCTAGTGTCGTTGGTTTGAGAAAAGAAAACAGGATTATTGTGTTGTGAAATACGAAGACTGTTTGTTTCCGGGGCGTATCATTTGCAGGGAAGGAGATACTGTAAAAATATCCGTCATGCAAAAGTCAGCAGACGGCTGGAAGTGGCCAGTACGGCGGGACGTATTCATCTGTCATCAGAAGAGCATAATCAGCTATCTGGATGACCAAAAAATTACCAAACAAAGGGATTATTACTTGGTAGACGATCCGCTGCTCTTCATGGAATGGGGCGGCTGAATTTACATATTATTTTTAAGCATTAACTTGATAAAGATCTCATTATTGTTTTTATATAATTGTTTATAATTTTGTTTAACGTTTTTAGTTAATAAGTAAGGTATACGAAGCACCGCCAAAATATTTAGTAAAATTATAAAATAAATATTGATTCTCAGGAAATTATCTTTCATTTATATAGCAAACCCAAAATAGAGATGATTGGCCGATTCGACTGACTTGTTAGTGATGACATTTAGTAATCTGACAGATGTATAATGTAAAAAAATGAAGCTTATGTTAGATTTAGCCTTAAATTGTTGAAAAACTGTACATTTTCTTCTATAATTTTAACGAGAGCCAAACCTACCCCACTATCCATGTAACTTTGGCCCTCGATATTTAGGCGGTTTTCGTTTCGTTATTCTTATTTTAATTGACTGAATCCTAGTATATTTATTGACAAAGCAATCCTGCATGCCACTAAAATCGCATATAACCTCAAATTCTTTTCACTAGTATGGAATTTATAGGCAATTAACAGTGAATTAAGGGCCAAAGTTACCCAGTCTACCAGTACGTCACCTGAATATTTCAGCCTCCGTGTGAGACCCTAATCGGGTGTGGTTCGCCTTTTTAAAGACTACCACCACTACTAGTCTCGGGGTTGCCACAGTTGCCATAGACTATAATTATTATAGGTGTTAACGACAAATACGTCTATATATATACGTTTATATAATAATATTAATCATTACCTACATCAACGACTCGTAACCAACTAAGGTTTAATATTTTACATAGTGGTTATTATATTCAAACGGCATTAATATTGGTGTTGCCAAATATTTAATCGGAACTAACGAAACCGAAACCGATTGATGTTTTATTTAAATTAATATCCGACTTGTGTTTTATTATTACCAAGCAACATTAAAAGTATGTTTGATTCTTAAGTACGAATATTTTATCGGTATCTATACCTCTATAATATATAACCATATCTAATACCCGCGACTTCGTGCGCGCCAACCGCGATAAAAAGTAGCCCAGTTCTATACCTGTACCCTGTACCAAATTTCATCAAAATCATTCCAGTAGTTTTCGAGGCTATTCAATGCAAACAATCAAATCTTTTCTTATTATAATATTAAGTATGGATAATAAAACTTGGCGGGGGCACTGGCGTGCCCTCAGATAAGTAACAGATTAACATATTTAAATATTAATTAAACCGATAATGTTCATATTTTTAAACATCTTTACGAAAAAAGTTCCATAACAATAAGATTTCACAGACCGTACATTATCCGGAAGCTCAAATGGTAAAGGACAACTCAAATGGTAAAGGAAAAAAAACCATTGTGACAGTCCTGCGGGTCTAATGCCTGGTTTCTTAGCTGAATTTGTCGGTAGTTTATCTATTCATTAACGCTTTCGGTTCGATAGCTTGTGCAAATTTTGTCTTTGAACAATAAAGTGACCATATAAACTAAGTTTAACTTTAGCTGACCGTGGTCCGTAATTTTCCAAACTATATCCGTTTAAAAAAAATCGGTTGTCTGTAAAGTCGGTTTACTGACGATAGTTGAACGTGACAACGTCATAAGAAATGAGTCATGTTTAGTGAGGTAACGCCGGTAACGCCGCATGAATCATGTTTTTTCGTGCGAGCAGCCGACTCAATCGAATTATAAGACGTTGTCACGTCAATAGGGTACCGTTTCCATTAATAGTTTCACGCAAACTACGGGGAATGACAAAGGTTACTTTTTATCGCGGAAAAATGTACGGTTTCCGCGAGAATAACGTTGCGCGCATGAAGTCGCCGGCAACATCTAGTCTAATATATTCGAGCACAAAATAGAGCCTTAATTAAAACATAAGCGCTGTCACACAAAAAATATAATTTGTTTAAACAGTTAACAGGGAGAAAAACGTGATTGGCTGTATACAATCCTCTGTTGCCTCAGTGTAAACAGTTCTCAACATTAATTTAATCAATTGCCACATTGTTCTCCTGCGAAGAACGGTTTTTCTACGCCCATATTGTATGGTGATACAGAAAACCATGGTATAATGCGTCCACTTAAAGACTGGGTTTGAGTCAAATGAAGTCTAGTATACGGCAACTGAAGGTCGATTCTGCTAATTGAATCCTGCAATAAACCTAAAACCGTATATTATATTATTACTATAGACGAGACATGATGAGGCAAAAACTGTCCCCACTTGAATGGCCCCATTTTTTTTTGGGCTTTTGGGGCCATTTTGACATTTGAGGTACGGTGAAATCAAGATGGCTGACATTTGAGGTATGGTGAAATAAAGATGGCGGAACCTCTTCTTGTACGATAAAGAGAATAAGTGAACCGTTTTAACGAAAACGGAGGAGTATGAAATCTGGCACAGTTAAAAGAGTTAGTAAAAAAAATATATAATAATAATGCAAAAAAAATAACGTAACGTAACACACACTACCTC
The DNA here is from genome assembly GCA_963565745.1 of Phengaris arion. Classification (NCBI taxonomy): domain Eukaryota; kingdom Metazoa; phylum Arthropoda; class Insecta; order Lepidoptera; family Lycaenidae; genus Phengaris; species Phengaris arion. Next base: position 1,495,784 of record OY751448.1, read on the forward strand.
AGATTGTTGAGGTCACACTACCATGCTTGTCAATGTATATAACACATCAGTACACAACATTTACATTTTTATTTCGTATGACAAACGAAGTTCAAACTTAAAAATTAAATGCATTAATTATGGTCGAATTTCGACCACTGGGCGCAGGGCGACCACTAGTAAAAAGGAAACAATGATCAGTGCCACAAATAAAAATGCAATACAATTTAAATTTATGTTCCAAAAGAGAATCTCTCGAATATAGGTATATTCTAAATAAAATACAGCAATGCACTGAAATAACACAGTAACACAATTTAACTGCAGTTCATATTGTGTAGAACGTTTAATGTTCATTCTATTAAATTTTGTTTACAAGTAAAATAAACACAATTAGAACCTTTATTCCCGCTGTTGTCAGTACATACTGTTATGCATAATAAGTTTGCAGACAAATTTTAAACAAATATACATTACAAGCACAGTGTGTAACTAGCCCGCGGCCCGCTGTTGCCACAGAGTAGATGGACGAATAGAGAAATCGACACAAATGCTGGGACCACATGATCCGGAATCCGGAATCGGTAGGCCGGGGAAAATTCCGAGCATTGAAAATAGAACTCTGCGCTAATACAATAGACCTGAAAATCAAATACACAAGAGTCGAGTCAAATGTCAATGTCATATATGACAGCTCGACAGTCGACACTTCGTTTCTCAACTCAATGAGGGTTTTCAAATTCGTGACATCTGACAGCTTTTTGACACGACAAGAACCGTCGGGCTACCGAGCGCCGCCTGGTGACAGAAAAATGACGCGATGATCAGAGTGCACCAAATGCAATTACTTAACGGTGACATTGGGATACCTTTGTTTTTAGAGAAACTACGTTAATATTTTTTTGTTATAAGAGAAACTGCATTATTACATATTTGTGAAACTAAATTGTTTACGTTCACTGGTCTTATCTATCGACCGAACTACGTAATAGGACAGTTGGCAATATTTGATATTGAAACAGGGTGTAATGCATAGTCTTATAAATCACAGTACTAATGGTAAAAAAAATCCTCTATTCCCACCTGTTCTGTTGAGTAGTTCTGTCGGCAGAACTAATGGGATTTTTTTTACCATTAGTACTGTGATTTATAATACTATGCATTACACCCTGCTTCAATCTCAAATATTCCCAACTGTTCTTACGTAGTTCGGTCGATAGACCGGTGTTCGGCGATAGACCAGTGAACGTAAACAATTTACTTTCACAAATATGTAATAATGCAGTTTCTCTTATAACAAACATATCATAAAGGATTAAAAAAATATTAACATAGTTTCTCTAAAAAAAAGGTATCCTAATGTCACCGTTAAGTAATTGCATTTGGTACACTCTGATATACGTCGTTTTCGACCTGCAGATTTGTCCTTCGTTTGGCTTTTTTCTTGAAATTTGCCATTTGGATGGCTTTAACAGAAAAAAACGATGCATCTTCTTCTATGTTTTTCAGGAACTGATAAACAGTCGCTGGCCTGGTTTTGAACGTGCCGTTAATGGCACGATGCCAGCCCTCAACAACATTAGTTGTGCGATGGCGCCGAGCAAAGGCAGTCCATGACTTGATGCGCCTAGGTTTCATCCAGAAACTCATATATTTCATAAACTTATCCAAGACGTACCTGTCACTAAAATCCAGAACTTGGGATTTTACATATTCCCATCCTTCCATAACACGTTCTTCGGGCAATAGTGGAAGAACACTGCACAAACTTACGATTCTTCTCTTGCGTTTGTCTTTAATGCCCAATTGCTTTGATTTTCTCCACAGTTTATTTGAGGAATGATAGTAACATCCCTGATGATCGGCATTTGGGAAAACATCAGCAATGGCTTGAATGGCGGCTTCCTCGAAATCAGTAATGAAAGTGGAAGGTTTCCAATCTGGAATCTGTGTTTTTATTAGACTGAAAAGTGTGGTATAGGCTTTTTTGGTTTTGTGACTAAGAAGTGCATATATTAGAGGCATCACATTGATAGTATCTTCAGAGCTTTCGTGATCTGCATGAATAGTATAAACCTCATTGAAAGGTACCGGGCAAATTTTGAAAGTGCCGTCTGCTAAGAATTTTTTTTTTCGCGTAAGGTAGTCCTTGCTTCCTTAGTGCCAAAAATTATAATACGGACGCCCTCGCCCTCGTCGTTGTAATCTGCCAAAAAATTTAGAAAACGGCATAGGTATTTCTACTGCATTTACAGTGTGCATGGAGACGTGAACAGAACTACTGAGAATTCAATTCCCATTTGCTCTGTGAACAGAACTAATGGTAAAAAAAATCCCATTCTACAGACTACTCAACAGAACTACGCAACAGAACAGGTGGGAATACAAGAAAACATCTGCTTTATCGCGTGAACTTCGACATATTTATTTATTTTGTTTTAATAACACGGTCATTTAGCTACCGAATTGAAGAAAATAGTATTCGTCAGCTGAGTGTAACAACGGTAAGTACTGTCCATTTACTAAGGGTATAAGAATAAGAATATTTTATTTGCAAAAATATGGTACAATAAGATGGTAGAATATTAAATGACACTCATATTTTGTCGGATTTATCTCGACGTGAAAATATGGTAGAATAACTAGGTAAGTATATAATATTTTTATAAAAACTATTACCCGACTATACTATATAATTATAAAGCCTATGTTACTCGGGCTACTATTACGAATCTATTGACACCACATTTATTAAAATCGGATCAGTAGTTTAATCGCTACGGTGGAACAAACATACGTTACATGGGATCCCTTTTTTCGCATAATTTTGTTTGGCATAAATTAATATGGCATACCTTAAAAGTCATAATAATACTATGGGATACTTGTTTCTTGGCATTCTATATCATTCAGGCATAATTATCATTTAGACTAATGTTTTTTGTCCTAATTTAATGTGGCATAACTCGTTAGGCATATTTTTTTGTCATACAATACTTTGGCATAATAATAACTCGTAAGCCATAAATAACGTTTGTGTAGTTTTGGGTTAGGTTAGGTTAGAACTTTTTATCACGTTCAAAACATCTTAGGGGTGGTAACACGGCCTCTCATAAGCCCGGCGTGAAATAACGTTTGTGTACTTTTGGGTTAGGTTAGGTTAGAACTTTTTATCGCGTTCAAAAGGTTTTTAAATATATTTTTATATCATTAGTAGACTGTCAGAATTTTTTTTTGAGTAAACACATGTAAAAAGTTTCTTTGATAGACAAAAAAATCTCCTAAAATTTAAGCTTGATATCTCAAAAATTGAGCTGGCGCATGGGGGGTTTCTCTCATTTCCCATTTAAAATGCATTGAAAAAAAACTATTTTTTTTAAATTTTCAATGTAAATCATAGAAAAAATATATTTTTTAAATTTTCGTTTCCATTATCATATAGGAAATTAAATTCTCTACAAAAAAGTTATCTTACATTTTTTGCTCAGCCTCGTAGGAAAAAAGTTGTGTTAAAAAAGTGGAAAAAATGAAAATTACAAAAAGTTAAAAGTGATATATGTTTTCAATTTGATGTCAGAAAATTATTTTATTTTGTAAAAATAATTACTTTATTATGCTTATATTCGGTCTGTCAATCTATTTTAAAAAACGCTGATTCAATCATTTCTATTCTGGTCATGAAACTTGTCTTCTCATTGGTTGATTCAAAATTCAAAAATATTACTTTGATTCTATTTGTTTATTTCTCCGAGGATTAATTATTACAGTGTTTTTGTAATGTTGGTAGTTAATAAGTAATTTTGAGCTATCCTAACTTCCCACCATAACCAATTTAATTCTGAATCATTTGCATCTCGATTTTAGGTTATAGAAGAAATTAATTTTGATCTTAAATAAGTAACAGCTATTAGTTATTCAAATTAATACTACTATTTTTAAAATTTATTTAATACGTTGTAATAATATTAGATAAAAACAAAATTGTATATTTAATTGGTCTTTGTAGCAGTAAACTTAATTGTCGTAATCTACCATGTTATCGACAAGTTATGAGTTTATTTTTTCATAAATATTTATATTTAAAAAAAGTATTCGTGAAAGTGCTATTGACGTTAGTAAAGTGATTAATTTGTGTTACATATATCAACAGTAAGATGTAACTGTCAATGTCATTATTGACATTGACAGATGTGATAAGTAAAGCCTATCGAGTTAGTTTATTTAGTTGGCCAAAAGGCTATACATAGTGTAGACGTATATATTGTGCTAAGCATATCTCATTACATATTGTAATACGTATTTGTGGTAAGCACCAATAAAGGAGAGTATAAGAATTGCTGCTGTATTATTATCGTCACCACACGAGCGCACGAAGGACTTACAATCAAGAGGTCATAGACCAACACAGCTCAGCTGGAATAATAAGTATTCATTCTCAATTTATTATTGGCAAAATAGGAAAATAGTATTACGAATGGAAAAGTTTAAAAAATTGTAAGAGAACTTTTTTGTAGAGAATTTAATTTCCTATAAGATAATGAAAACGGAATGTAAAAAAAAATTTTTCGATGATTTACATTGCAAAATAAAAGAAGTTATTTTTCAATGCATTTTAAATGGGAAAGGGGACCCCCCATGCGCCAGCTCAATTTTTGAGAAATCAAGCTCAAATTTTTGTTTTTTTTTGTCTATCAAAGAAACTTTTTTCATGTACGTACTTACTCAAAAAAATTTAAAAATAAAAATTATTCGAATATATTACAATAATTCAAATAATACGAATATTGGTAATAAACTATAAATAAAAAAAATATAATCCATCCATTAATATAACCTGCAAATCTAAAATTTAAATTCAAATGTGAAGTGTTTTACAATTAACTCACGAAAAATCAACGTATTTTTAAACAAAAATCTTCTTTTAACGTAACTTAACATAAATATACTGGCCCGTGAAACTAACATAGTAAAACTAAATTGCAATAACTTTTTAAAAGTGTTAACACCCGTACGAATTTGGTCCGGACTTTTTACCGATTTTGGTCCGCAGACCACGGTTTTGGTTGCCAACTTAGGGGTTCCTCCCTTAAATGAGGGGATAAAATCTTCTAGGCGAAATAATATTTTAGGGTTATTTTTAGAGGTAAGTTTTTTCTCGTTTTTAATTAAATTAAGCTATTGATCGATATAATATCGACAAACTGTCTGACCGACTGTCAAAACACTCGAAAGAGTATAAATGTTGTGTCAAAAAACTTCATAGTTGGTAAGATTCCTTAAAAAATGGAAGGAAAATCTTTAAAATCAAACTAGTATTTTTCGGATTTCAACTTAACCATATTTTTTGTATTGTATCGATGGGGCTACATTACTGACAGAACAGTAAGAAGAAGGCTTTGATTAAGCAAATTTGAATCCCCAAAGATCTGCAAGTGGTCTTAACTCTCAAACTCGAGAGCCCTACCACGTACAGTGGGATGAACGAGAATGGTCCAACTTTAGAAGTTAAAGTGAACTTCGGAAAGGAGGCTAAGTACAGGTGACCTGGTAGGCGATATCCTCAAACCTAATTTTCAGAAAGAGTCCAGTATGTTGGGGCAAGTTACATGTAAAATGGGCAGGCATACCTTCAGGAAGCCGCACAGAGTATGTGGCCATGACAATTGGTACTCTAACTGGAGAAAGATATGCTCAAGAGATTCTTAAAGAGTATTCAAGGCTATATTTATCAAATATATGTGATGGATCGATACTAATGCATTTTAAAGTCCAGATCTCAACCCGATTAAGTATACCCTGAGATGAGCTCAGAAGGCTAGTCAGTAGACGCAGACTGTCACCAAGCGGCAGAAATACGCCGTGATAGAAGAATGGCTAAGAAGAATATTGCATAAATTGGCTCCTAAACCTCTTTTCAGTATGACAAACCCGATCCAAGCTTTTATTTTAAACCCCGAGGAGTTATTAAAAACCGCAATAATATGTAAAACTACTTATAAAATATGTAAATTCAGTCTGTGAGACTAATATTAAAATGGTAATCAGGCGTTATTTTGCGGAAATCTAGTAATATCCCGCGAAAAAATACCCACAACCTGCAAGCAAATGTGTCAAAACGCATAAGCATGCGTAAAGCACCTTCCTTCTCCCACTCTGCTTATGCGTACACTCAGAAACAAGATCGTGGAAACACCCCCACCACACAAGCAACAATGTCAGCAAGATCGTGCAACGCCCCACATCACAAGGTTGCAAAACTCGCAGAGACTCGTCGAGTTTTGCAACATGCAGGTTGCAAAACTCGACGCGCGTTTCGCCCCGAACCCGGAGCATCCTCAGGAAGTGGATCTGCGAACAAAATAGTTTAATAACGATTTACGTTATTTAAATAACGTTAATTTACCGGTTTATGCGAGTTTTTTTTACTATTATTAACATATAAATAAAAATTTTCGTTTTATTCGAATACTCCAGAAATATTCGAATAATAAAATTGACGAATATTCGAATAATATTCCCTAATACATACATACACTGCCAAAACTTCTTCTTCTTCTTCCTTTTGGCTTCACCGTAGTCGGTTGATAAAATAAGAAAACTATAGGAAATTCATTAACCAGTCTCCTGACACTGGGCACTGGGGGACATTCATTAAAATGCCGTCGATTTTTATTGAAATGATAAATGAGACTAGAATATTATTAAAGGAAATTCGGATCAAAATTGATTTGATTAGTTTTTTAATGAAATGGTAAGCGATGACCGCTACCCATGGTCATAACACCAGCCCCTCACAAATGCGTTCCCAGTCCTTAAATTCGACAACCACCCCTTGGGCCTCCAGTAACCTCACTCATTAGGTGAAACTCAAAGCAAATGTTATATTAAGCCGGTTTTTTGTGAGGCAGAGGTATTTATCCGGTCAAGCTGGTCCATTCGTGCCGAAGGATAGTTCTCCCACGTCTAAAAGAATGTTCATAATCTCAAAGCGTTTCGCCAAAGCCACCTCGCTCTTTTAATGATTTTAGTCGACGTTACCTTTCGTGATAGATTAGTGATTTTTAGAGTCCCGTGAAAATAAATATAGTCGTTTCAGAGATTGGCCGGAACAAACAGACAGAGCCTAAGACAAAAATTTAAAAATTGATTTTTTGCTGTAAATACCGGTTATACCTTCACTACCATTAATTGCCCGCTCGCCCGCGTGCAATTAGTTTTTAAACTTTCATCCTTTATTTTACCTCCTTGGGGGTTGAATTTTGATTTTTGAAAAATCCTTTCGTAGTGGATGCCTACGTCATATGAGAAATACGTGTGCAAAATTTCAAATTTCGAGTCTTAAGGGTTTACATCAGAGTTTAGAAACAACCATGATTATACATAATATTATGGCAAACTCTGCTGTCCGCATGCCTTACCTACCTATTCCATTAAGGATTTACTTCGTGTTCGACCTACATATCCTACCCTCGTCGAACGTAACGTCGTTACAAGGGCTCGGATGGAAACTAGGGTTGGAGTTTGGACACGGAATAAATCGTTCCGAACAGGTACTGAATGTCAATTAGTTTCAGCCATGAAGTCCCTAATCTTCCTCGCCCTGCTATCCTGTGCTCTTGCGGCCCCGGAGCGGTACCGCGTCAAATTAGACAACTACGACACCATGCCGCTGCCCAAGATCGCGGGCATCATGGACTGTGTGGTGTATGACCTGGGGTGTACGCCTGTGAGTGATGCTTACCGCGGTGAGTACTGCAGAGTACCTATGCAAGAGTTTAGGTCATTCATTTTATTACGCAAGGATGGTTTTGGCGATTTTTGACCCCCACAAGGAGACTTTTTACGCTTTTTCCAAATCAATTTGTAATATTTTTGGATTATTTTAAACAAATTTTAAGGTGTATGCGCTACCTTTGGGTAAATAGATACCTAATATACCAGAAAAAATATCATAAGCAAGACCTATCTTTGTAAATTTTTGGTAAAGTGGTTCTGGAAAATTGTGCTAGCTATACTAAACATCATATTTTTTCGACCGAAAAACAACCAATTTACTTATGTCAAATTTGTAAACGCAATTCAATTCACACCGAAACGAAACGATACGCCGCATGGCGCTGCATTTTAAAGATAGCTATTCAAAATTGAACTTTATTCACTACACAAGAAGATGCTCGTTTCATTGCAAGTCTTCGAATGTCATGTTGCACCGCGCTGCACAGAGTAGGACTGATGTCATATGAAACGTGTATATTTTTGTATAGTGAATAAAGTGTAAATTTTGGAGTTCAAATGCTGTGCCGCGTATAACGTCGCGTATCGTGGCGGTGTGAACTGACTCTTAAAAGATGAATGGAATTAAGCTGGTTTTCCAGAATAATTATACTTAATTTATTTTGAGTCGCAGATTGCTTAGTTTACTCTAACTTTAGTCATCATTGAATTGAATTGAAAATTAAATTTATGCTTAGAGACGTCCGCTGCCCACAGCCCATGTCCCTCCCCTATTGCCTTCATACCTTTTAGTATAATAATATTATGTTTCACTCCAGCGGCCTACCCCGAGGTGATGCACAACGCGTGTGAATACTGCACTGAGGAGCAGAAGCGAGCAGGGTACCACTTCTATAACCGCATCATCAAGGACCTGCCGAAGAAGTACCAGGACCTGAGGAAGAAGTTCGACCCCGACAACAAGTACTACGACAACTTGTACAGAGTTCTAGAACAGAGCGCGCAAGACGAGACTAAAGTTTAATTAATAAATTAATGATTGTTGAGTCGTACCTCTTGTTTTTTTGTTTTAGCCTACGTAAATAATGGTTTTCGGACGGACTTTGGTGGATGCATTCTGCTAATGAATGTTGGCAATCCGTGAACATGCTAGGTTTATACCTACAACGATAAGGGCAGTTCTGTTTAGGACCAACGACCTCTGTGGCTCAGTGGTTGACCGCGTCAGTGCTTCAAACCCCGCCAAAGTAATAAAAAGTTTTCTGTATTCCTGGGTCATCGATGTGTAATAACTGTGTGTTTAATATAAAAAAATCTTAAATATTATGTGTATAGTATAAAATTATTAAATATCCGTAACACAAGTTCTTCGAGAACTTAGCACGGGACCAGATTGTCGTGGTATGGAAGCGTCCATAGATATTAGTATAATTGTTACAGAACAATACTTTCATCATTATGGTTCATCGCGCTAGAGAGTAAAGGGGAGAAAAGGTCCGTAGTAGGAAATAGCTCCGTAGTAACTATTTATTACTCTGTGCCTATATAGTACATAGAAATTTGTCCATCCAAAATGGACAAATTTCGCGTAAGCCGTCTTCAATAACAAATTTTACTACGTCATTTTGATATTGACACTGAGACTCACTTCAAAATTAACGCTAATTGACTATAATTTTAACACGAAAATAAAGTAATAGAATCAATCGATACCACGGCAGAACTAGTGGCCTCTATAAGAATAGCTGTGGAAGAAGTAAAAAGAGAAATAGAAACCACAAACAAAACTATACCAAACGACTCCCCTGGAACAGATGTAGACGTAAACCTGAAAAGAAGTCCGCCAAACCTAAAAACCAAAAGAACGACGTCATACGAAAACCCTGTGACATACGCACAAGCTACCAACTACACAACAAGTTACAACATCTGCGTGGAATCGGAAGAAAAACTACAAAAATCAGATATAATCAAAACGATAAAAGCAAACGTAGACGCTGTAAATCTGGGCATTGGAATAAACAGAGTGAGAAAAACGTCAAATCAAAAAATAATAAAAGGCTGCAGCACCATAGAAGACAGGAACAAACTGAAAGAAAAACTAAAGAACAATAACAACCTGAAAATAAACACACTGGAAAATAAAAACCCATTACTTAAAATTATTGGACTGACCAATGATATCCAAAACAGTCAAATACCCTATTTCTAAGGTTTTCTATTCCTAAAAACCAAAAGAACGACGTCATACGAAAACCCAATGACATACGCACAAGCTACCAACTACACAACAATTTACAACATCTGCGTGGATGACTATGATGTATAAATATAAAATTTATACCGAATCAAAAAGGGAAACCTACAACATAGGTACAACTTTTCTTACCACAATAAATCTGGTACTACTTAGTATGTGGAGGTGCATCAATCGAAGTGAGTGCTCGGCTTCGGTCACACTAAATACTGAAAAAACTACTATAATTAGGAAAAGTAAGCATGCGTGTCGACCGCATTTTAACCAAAACCAAATGGATAAATATTTGTTGATACCTGTAAAAAGGCGATATCTATAAATATGACACCAGTAAAAAAGGTTTTTGAAAAACATCTTTCTGTCTTTCAAGGTTCAGGACAATCAATAATGCCATCGTTTGAGGAAAAAAAAATTTCCCTTTATAGAAAAAGGCACAATATTTTAAATCAAAATAAAACTGAATTTAATCGGTTGGCCGATGTGAAAATTCCTCAAATGATAGCTGACAATTTCCTTGTCATCGAAGATGGTATGGAAAAGAAGATCCTGGTTTTTTCGACTAATGCCCGGTTCCTATATTTGAAAAACGATCCGTTTTAGTTACGAATGGTGGAATATTATACGAGGCGTAAGCTTAAACCGTTCCTATATAAAACGTCTCGTTAAGCAACTTACCGTCGTCTTGCTACTAACGGAAGGGAGGGTTACTAGTAACGGACAGTAAGCGTAATGTACGAAGAAGACAGTTTAGGCCGTTCCTATAAATATTTTAAACGTCAGTAGTTTGTCAAGATTACTATTCGTAATGCCATAAGGTTACCTGTCAATTTCGGTCGGTTAGTGTCTATTTCACTGTTTTCGCTGCAAGCTGCAAGAAATTTGAAGAAATGTCGAGTTCAGACAGTGATAGGGAAGTGCTAGATATTACTCGTATCACCACGGACTCCAGTGAGACTGATTCAGAAGTAGATAACAGGCGTGATAGAGTATATAAAGAAAGAGTGAATTATTTAGCGACGCTGGATTCGTACGAATTTCAAAGGAGATTTCGACTTGATAAAGAATCTGTTGAACAGTTACTACTTGAAGTTTATCCACACTTAAGAGTAACAGGAGCCAGGTTAGATGTTGGAGGCATTTGTACACCGTCAAAATATATACTATGAAAACATAACCTCATACCTACCTAAAATAAGAGTAAAAACTCCATTATAGTGAAATAAATTATTGATGTTAGTTCAGAAATCATGGGATATCTCCACTACATAAGGTATTGTTGACATTAAGGTTTATTTATTTATTTATTGTATATTGACACATCAACAGTTTGTAGGAGTATTACATTTGAGCTTAAAACTAAATTACATAAAACAATTTCTTCTTCTTCTTAGGTTCTATGCTTTAATAACAATGTTGCTACATCAGGAGAAGAACCAACTTCGCCTTGAGGTTCGAGCATTTGGAATCTCGTCATAAAGTGAACTTTAGTTCTTTTGTGGAGAGAGTTCCAACCCATCACTTACCGACCTTCGAGAAGGAGTTCTGGCCGATTGGAGTCGTCTACAGAAGATTTAGAGGACGACTCCCGAACACTTCGCGCCCCACGTCGCAGACAATACGTGTTTAATTTTAGTGTTTGTTTTTTTATATATTATGTATGTTAATCCATAAGGTATAATATGGGCCTATGCAGCCTGAAATAAAAGGTATTTAAAATTTAATTTAATTTAATAAAAAATTAGTTTCAAATTGTTCACTCTGATATTCGCAGCCTTACGAGCAGCCTTTTTCAAATTGTCCCATTTCAATTTGAGTTGCTCTCGCTGCCGTGGTTTTGACCACAATTTGAATTAAATGTGTTGGTCAAAGTAGCCCAACATTCCTCTTTAAGTTTGTTTGTGGCCGCATTGGCCTCTTTTGTTGTAAGTATTGGGTTGCTTTGTATGAGATCCACAAGCAGGGCAACCTCATCCTTGCTCACAGGCTTCTTTGTTTTCTGTAACAGAAATATACCTAAATGAAGTAAATCTTCAAAAACGTTGCAATATTTTAAGCGGCAAACATGTAGGTACTGTTTGTTAGAAAATGTCAAATTATAGACGTTATATGTACTCACCGGCGTAATATCCATTTCAAAAGTTGTACGTAAAACACTACTAGAAACTTTATTATACTTTCTTCTGTAAAAGTCGTAATAACAGAGATTATATACGTACTTTTATTTTGCAAAGATGATGGATGTCATCAGTCAAACAAAACAAAAGGGCGCTTACGTTCCGTTCCCGTTCTCGTTATGTGTATGCATTCTACTGTATTTGGTAAGAAAAAGATAAAATAATATCGCAGATACCTGCGATTGTACGTTAATAATAATATTATTACGATAAAAAAATTAATTACTATCAATCATATGTGAATCTAATTTATTATGTCTTGAATTTTGTGCCATTTTCGGTTTCAATTTTGCGTATAACGAAACGCACAACTAAGAGTGAAGAGGGCTCGGTATTTGAACGACCGACGGACGCACTTCGATAGCAGATATAGAAAGTTAATTGTGGAACAGTATTTACGACTCGTAGTCGGTTGTAGAAAAACGGATAGTAACTTTTATACCATGACGATCCGTTGATTATAGGAACCGGGCATAAACAAGCCAGAAAGTTACTCTATAATGACAATAAAAACAAAATGAAGTATGGCGATGGAACTTTCAAAAGAACCCCCAAACCGTTTTATCAGCTTTTTACTGTAAACATTGACATTAGCAGAAATAACGACACAACGAATGTAGTACCAATTGTGTACGTGCTTTTGCCCAACAAATCTCATCAGACGTACACCAGGATGTTCAATCTGTTGAAGGACAGACTAGGTTTGAAAATAGAATTATTTAAGTGCGACTTCGAAATCGCTATAATCAATGGCGTAAAAGAGGTTTTTCCGTCTGCTTTGATCAGCGGCTGTTACTATCATTACAACAGAGCAGTATGGAAACAAGCTAAAAAATTAAAGGTAACCGCCACTATGGAAAATAGAGCATTAGTTAGAATGTGTGCTAATTTACCTTTATTACCAAAGGAAAAAATTCAAAGTGCATGGGTATCTTTGGAAGCTCTGTTCCCCCAATCTCCAGAAATGATAAAATTTCAAAAGTACTTTTCCAAGCAATGGATGAGTTTGTGTGCGACTTTTGTTGGATGCGGAGATGATAAGCATCGTACGAATAATGCTGTCGAGGGCTGGCATAGGAGATTGAACGCACGTATGCCGCACAAACCTACCCTGGTGAGATCTTTGTATAAACTAGAAAAAGAGGGGAAATTTCAAGACACTAAAATTAAAAATTCATTTTTTAGTGGTGTTACTAGACGACGGCGGGATATTTTATTTGACAAGAACTATAAAAACAAGATGAATGAATTGCAATCCGGTGAAATAACTGAAATCCAATTTTATAGAAATTATTACTACTTTAAAAAAGCTTTTACACTAATGTAGCATCACATTAATTAAATAGTTTAAGTATAATATAGGATTTGTGTTTTTGTTTCGTTTGCCAATTTATGTGATATTATTTATGTGATATTACTTTGTTAACTAAAAATAAAGACAGTGACTGTACGCAACTGTACATAAATTTGTCAGTTTCATTTCCGACATTTAATAATAAAGACCTATAGAAAATCAGTCATTTTGGGAAAAGTTCTTTTTAAAGTACGTACGTTATGTAGATCAGTACATTTTGACATTCAGACCTAACCACCCGGACACTCAAAAAAGAATAAAAGGCTGGAGCACGATAGAAGACAGGCACAAACTGAAAGAAAATGTAAAGAACAATAACAACCTGAAAATAAACACACAGAAAAATAAACGTAACTGTCTTTTAACAAAATAACGGCATTTCTGTCGATGAAACGAGTGTGAGTAAATTCGTTGCGCCATTTTTTATAGTGATGTTCTTTTTGGTATCTTTGGCAACATTTTTCAGGTAGGGAAAATGTATGTTTATACTTCTTATTACACATATTACACGATATATTTACTCGAATGATATTCTAAAGCGAAGAACATTTTTCGTTTCTTGCTTAACACTTTGTTTCCACAAATTTCACGTTTTAGTGATACCTGTTTTTAAATACTCAACATTAATGACAAGTTGCTGTTTTTAAACAAAGATATCAAACGGAACATTACAAATTAGATCTCTAAAATGACATGTTGCGATCCTATAGGGTAAATGTGGGATAGACGCCTCAGTGGGATAGTTGCCTCAGTAAGCACGTAGCGACATGTATAAACATTAGACCCGTTGTGTTTTGTTTTAATGTAACCCTACCCCCGCCCGTCCTTCAGGATCGTCCTGTCTCCAGTGTGTGCTAGTGCGTTCCCGCTCACTCCGCGTTTCGTGCCGTCCCGCTCTATCCGCGTCGTAGTGACTCGCTCACTCCGCGGTAGTGCCGTCCCGCTCTAAACGTGTCGAGTGTCGCGCGCACTCCACGCCCGTGCCGACCCCGCCCTCTAGTGCAGTTTTAGTGAACTCTAATAGTGATCGTCAATTTACACCCTACTTCGTTAGAATAGGGTGTACATTGGCGCCTTGCTGGGAGTTGAACTGCTCTTGACCTCCCGTTGAGATTTACTCATCGTTGGGGTCACGAGGAGCCAGCCACCTAAGTGTTTGTGCCATGATAGTATGTACACTTAGTTCGTGACTACTTATCTACCGTTATGTGACTATGTGAGTACTATTTTAACTAGTTATTAGACCACAAAAACTTCTTTATGTGTTCAGTGTTATATGTGAATATGTAAGTGACGGCATTCTCGCGGGGCGGTACTAACACCCCCCCGCCCCAATGCCTTCCGACGGCGGCCCGCAGCGAGTCAGGGCCCCCGCACCGCCCAGCCGAACATGGTTCGGCCTCTCCGCCGCGCCCCACGCGTCGCCCCACGGAGGTGTGTGCGCCTAGCCACCCTCCGGCTCCAAAAGTATCACAAGACCCCGCGCAGGCTCGCCAGCCGCGCGGACCGCCAGCCGTGCCTCTTTCGCCGGCATCGCCCCCAAGCGACGATCGTATCCCGGCGCCGCAAGTTTTGCCGCCGACCCACTTGCCGTGTGACATGCCCCCGCCCGCTGTACCGCCTGCCGCACCGCCTGTGCAGGCCACCAAGCGCACCTGTCCGGCAGTAGCCTCTGCCGTTTCACCTCCGGCGAAGCGCATAGACCGCCAGGTGACCTATGCTGAGGCAAGTGCCGCCGCCCCTTCTACTGCTGCCCCTCAGTCCTCGGCTCCTACACAGACGCCGATGGACACGGTAAGCACCCCACTAGATGCTCCTGCAGCATCGGCGTGCGCTTCCCTGCCGCCGCCACCTACCCCACGATACCCGCCCTTGGTCGTCGAAAAACTAGACGACTGGGTGAGACATTTCCGTCGCCTCCGCGAAATTCTGGGGTACGCCCCACATGCCAAACCGTACGGAAATGGGGTCCGTTTCTCTCCCCATAGTGAGGGAGAATACAGGGCCCTTCAGAGATACCTTACCGAGCTAGAGAAGACCGAGAACATCAGCTGGTTCTCGTACTCATTACCCCAAGAACGAGCTATCAAGGTAGGTATCAGAGGCCTACCCAATAGCACCAGACCTGACGATATCACCGCTGGACTCGCCGAGTATACACGTAGCGGAGTACGTGTCGAAAGTGTCGGCGAGGCCGGAAAATCCCGGCTGTATCTTTTTTGCCCCCATCACCAGGGCCCCGGATGTCGTACCCGGCATATACAAGATAAACGAAATCTTAAATATGCCGGGCATTAAAATAGAAGCCTGGAGGGGCAGGAAGAGCCCCGCTCAATGCCACCGCTGTCAGCAATTCCGGCACTCGGAGAGGGAGGCGCGGAACAAGCACGCAGGTACAGTGGCCCGCGGTCCACCGCACTAGACGAGACCCGCCCATCCCGGGGCAAGAGGTCCCCCCCCCCCCACCTACTGCCACCTCACTCATGGCCGAGGCAAACGATCCTACTCCGCGGATCGCCCCTGCCTCACAAACTGCTCCTCCCACACAGCCTCCCAAGAGCAAAAGGAAAAGGAAGCCGCGGCAAAGGAGGAAAGCGGCCACAACAACATCTGCCGCCGCCACCGACGCCACCGACTCCGAACTTGAGCCGCTCGCGCTCCCCTTACCGCAAGAAACTAGCCTGGTGGCACCCCTAATGCCCCAGCGCGTCCCACGCCCCCCGCGCACTCCTCGCGCACCTAGTGCCCCACAGACGGCCACTATTACTACCGAAGTAGTCGAGGTGGCTACGGTGCCCTCAAACCCCGCGGCTGCCACTGCCCAGCCCTCGACTGGCGTGCCGCGCCCTCAACGCCGCGCCCGTAGAGAGGCCCCTACCTCCACTGCCGAGCTCCTCCATTCTTTGATCTCCCTGGCCATGAGCATCTACACAAAAATTCAAGCCGGGGAGGACATTTTTACCACTCTCTTACAGGCCCTCCCTGAAGGAGCCGCTCTAGTGACCCAACTAATCTCCAATTGGCTGCCCAACCCTAGAGACTAAACATAGTCAATTGGAATGCCCGGGGGGTCCGAGGCAAGGCAACACTTCTTCGTCACCTTCTCCAACGAACACTCGAAGTAGATGTTGCCTTACTCAGCGAGACCCACTTGTCTTCCCAGGACCGCTTGTCCATCCCGGGCTTTCATACCTAGCGTCAGGATTACCTGAGAGGTCCTGCACGTCGAGGTCTCGCCGTCCTCGTTGGCAGGCGACTCCTCCACCAACTCCTCCCCGCTCCTTCGGTGACCTCGCTCTACGCCCTCGGTGTAGAGTTGATGCTCGGCTCGCACCGGACGCGCATCTACGCGTGTTACAAACACCCGGGTTCGCGTTTAGATATCTCCGACATCCACGGGCTCCTATCAGAGGATCTCACTGTGATTGCCGGAGATCTAAACTGCAAGCACCCGGGTTGGGGCTCTCGCACGTCAAACGCGGACGGAAACCGTCTGTTCGCGGATTCCGAGCGCGTCGGATATTCCGTAGTGGGCACTTATGCCCCCACGCATTACCCCGATTGTCTGACCTACACCCCTGACGTCCTGGACATCGCGATCACCCATCGCCTCCCTGGTGTCTTTCAGCAAGAGGTGCTGGACGAGGCGCTCGACTCGGACCACCTCCCAGTGCTGGCCACTATTAGAGCTGCCTACTCTAGCATCCTCCCACCACCCCCCCGCCCGGTCTACGACTGGGAGGTATTCGCCCTGCAGTTGCACGGTTCCACGCCCAACTTTCCGGTGGTCCCTGTGGACGATGTAGAGTGCATGACACAGCAGATCTCCGCTGCTATCACTTCTGCGATGGAGGCGGCCACTCAGCAGCCTCCCAGCTTCCAACCTAGGAGACGCCCGCTGCCACGCCATATAGTTGAGCTGATTTCCAAAAAGAAGAAGCTACGGCGGGGCTGGCAGCTAAACAGATGTCCGAGGCTCAAAAACGAGCTGAACCGCCTCACCGCAGAGGTGAAGCAGGCACTGCAGGACCACAACGCGGCCTTGTGGACGTGGCGCATCACGGACGCAGGCGAGGACTGGACCTCCCTGCACCGTACCTGCCGCAGTCTCACCGGTGCAACCGTTCCCATCAGACCCCTGATCCACTCAGATGGCAATCCAAGGTACAGAGCCGAGGACCGTGCCGAGATCCACGCCGACCACCTAGAGCGGCAGTTCTCGCCTCTACCGACGACGGCGACCGACCACGTAGCCAGAGTATCCTAGGAGGTAAGAATGTTCTTAGATTCCCCCCTTTCCTCCCTTGAACGTCCAAACTTTTCCTTCTCCCCCAGAGAGGTCAAAAAGATCCTCGCATGCCTCAAGCCCCGCAAGGCCCCCGGTGCTGACGGGATTACCAACGCAGCCTTGCGCCACCTACCTTTTAGGACAGTGGCTGCCCTTACCCGCCTTTTCAATGGCATCGTGAGGACAAATCACTTCCCAAACACCTGGAAGATGGGGCTCATCATCACCATCCCCAAGCCACATAAAAACTTGAGACGGGCGGAGGGCTACCGCCCTATAACCCTTCTCTCCACCTAATCTAAATCCTTTGAAATCCTGCTCCTCAAACACCTTTCTCCCTTTCTTCCTCCTCGGCGGGAACAGTTCGGGTTCCACTCCCAACTGAGCACAACCCTGCAGCTGGTCCGCGTGGTGCACCTCCTCACAGATGCTACCAACAGGAAAGCCTCTGGAGTGGCCGTCTTTTTGGACATGGAGAAGGCCTTTGACAGCGTGTGGCACGAAGGCCTACACCACAAATTCCTGCAGGCAAATGTCCCCAGCCACATGGTAAGACTCCTCTCTTTGTATCTCTCGGGCTGGACCTTCAGGGTCAAGGTCGACGGGGTCCTCTCGGAGGAACGCCCCTTCACCGCAGGCGTCCCGCAGCGTGGTGTGTTGTCGCCCAGCCTCTACAACTTTTACGCCAGCGATGTGCCCACTGACGCTGACACTACCGCGGCGTTGTATGCTGACGACACTGCCTTTATCTGCACCTCCCAAAACCTAGCTCACGCATCCACGAAGCTCCAGAGGACCCTCGACCTTCTTCCGGCATGGCTGAGCAAATGGCGACTCTCCGTCAATCTCGGTAAGTCCCAGGCGCTCGCCGTCACCCGCAAGAGGGGATACCCGCCCGCCCTGAAGATAGGAGAGAAGGAGATTCCATGGGGTAAGACTGCCAAATACCTCGGCGTTATAATAGATCAGCGGCTGACTATGCACCCCCAGTGCGAAGCCGCGGTTCCCAGCGCCAGAGCCGCAGTAGCCAAACTTTCGCCGGTCTATTCAGCTCCCCAGGTCCCGCTCAATATGAGGCTGGCCCTGTTTAAAACGTACATCCGCTCTCGCCTCACGTACGCGGCCCCTGCGTGGCACCACCTGCTCGCTACGTCCTTCCAGAAAAAAATGCAGCACATGCAGAATCGAGTGCTGCGCCGCATCGTTGGAGCACCGCGGTACGTGAGGACCTCCACCATAAACAGAGACCTCCGAATAACGAGCGTGGAAGCCTTCTGTTCCAGGCTCGCCACCACCCTGTTCCAGCGAGCTGACGCCTCGGACCTGGTCGAGCTTGCCGACTTGGCGCCGTGGCACGCCCGCCCGCCTGACCGCAGACTTCTGCCCCGTGACGCCATCACCGCTGGGGACTCCGCAGAGCCACGCTGCTTACCGCCCCGCCCCCGAAGAGAAGGCGCCCCGGCGCGTTAGCGCGCTCTACGCCCCGACCACCGCTGGATCGCTTTCCCCCGCACCCTATCCCCGCGCCGGTAAATTAAATACCGGTGCGTATTTCTAGTACTCGCCCGGTGCTCGACGGGTGGCAGCCCTAATGCCACTCTTGTAGACACCGTGGCGTTGTCTTTCCCCCCCGACACCAAAAGTCTGGGGTTCGGGATAAATTTTCCCCCTTCCTTTCCAGGTCGGTTTGTGTCCGCAGTCCGATAAAATGCGGAGTGTGTGGGAGTGATACCATACGCGTTTCCTTGGTCTCCGGACCGGGACCCCACGCTCCGCCGGAGTCGACTGCCGGTCTTGGCCACCCTCGGCCGTCGCCTTTCAGCATCCAAGGTACTTCGGGTTTACCCCGCGTTCTGTCGCGGTGGGTTTTCCCTTAAAACGGACGTCTTGCGCCCAGTACTCGTACTGGGCGTGTCCTCTTTAAAAAAATTAAAAAATGTAGAGACCACATGTAGAGGGGCATAGCCCCTGGTCATGTTTTACCGCTGTAAGGCCCTTTTCAGGGCAGGGGCCCGGCGAGAGAAGACGCCTTCTTCTCCAATTGCCCGTCCTTCAGTCAGTGCCACGCACTTAACTGGAACGGACGTGTCGCGAGTTGTGAGACAACGAATATTTTTTGCGGCAATTAATTCGTGAATTTGGTGCGTCTCAAATTTTGATGCACTCGAAACTTTTGATTTTATGAGGTAAGTGTCTATATTTTTGTATTATTTAAGTATAGATGTATCAAATAAAAGATTTTGTTTATTATTTGAGTACGAGTATGTTTTAACATATTTACTTCAATATTTTGAGCGGGTTCTATCCCCACGAAAAAGAAAATAGATGCCTCATTTTTTGTGAGAATAGATGCCTTTAGAGGTATCTATCCCTTATTAAACTTTAATCGATTTTTTTATTGTAGATATGCCTCGCAAGTACGTGCGCAAAGTAGGGGCAAGCCTTCGGGGCGAATGGACGGAAGATGCGCTAAGAGAAGCTTTTGAAGAAATAAGGCAGAATAAGTATGGCTTGAATGAAATATCTCGTCGTTATGTAATTCCTGCCAGGACCCTGAAAAGACGATTAGCAAAACAAGATACTACGAAACTTACTTTAGGTACTTTGTATATTAAAATAATTCTTAATGAAACTACAAAAAAAATAATTATTCATTTTTAATGGATTTTATGATTATTTCTAGGGAAACACACGGGGTGTGTGGTCTAGACTTCGATAACGAAAAACGGCTCGTCGCACACATCCAGAAACTAGAAGCAGCTGGGTTTCCTGTGACACGAGATACGGTACGAAGTTTAGCGTTTCAATTTGCTAAAAAACTTGGCATTAATAATAACTTTAATAAGGAGACAGGTAAAGCTGGACCCCATTGGCTAAAATCCTTTTTAGAACGCCAACCTACGCTTAGCGTTCAGCATGCTGAAGGTCTGTCTCTTGCTCGAGCGCAGGGACTTAATCGTGAGGAAGTCGATAAAATGTTTAAGCTTTATCTTCAAGTATTGATAGAGAATGATTTACTGGACAAGTCAGACCGTATATTTAATATAGATAAAACTGGGGTTCAATTGAACAATAGTCCTGGAAAAGTTATCGTTACGAAAGGGACAAAATCAGTTCATTCAATAACGTCCGGAGAAAAGGGAGAGACTATATCAATAATAGCTTGCTGCAATGCTGCTGGAAATTTTCTCAGCCCTGTTGTTATTATTAAAGGAGTAAATAAAAAGCCAGAATTTCTAGATGGTCTTCCTCATGGGTCCGATGTTTACATGAGCAAGAAATCAGCCTATGTTACTACTAATGCGGAGTTATTTTAGAAGTGGCTAGTACAGCATTTTATACCACGAAAGCCTCAAGGTAAGGTTATTTTGCTTCTAGATGGGCATTCTTCTCATACGAACTCTGTCGAAATGTTGGAGACTGCCGAAGAAAATGGTATAATACTTTTTTGTCTGCCAAGCAACAGCACGAAAACTTTACAACCCTTAGACCGTAGCTTTTTCAAGCCATTTAAGACTTTTTATGCAGCTGAGACGAGGAACTGGATGCTTACAAACAAAAAAAAAATCAACCGTTTAATAGCTGGCAGGCTAATTGGTAATGCATGGATTCGAGCGACTACGCCTTCTAATGCTGTTTCGGGCTTTATGTCTTGCGGTATTTACCCTTACAATCTTTCTGCTATTCCAAAAAGTTTCTTTGCAATCTCCGATTTGTCATCAAGCAATCAACTCCGTGAGTTGGTATTTATTTTTTGTAAAATTTATATGCGTAGTTTAACAGGTTTTTGAACCGAGCCACAAGATATCTTACCTGAAAATACGTTACAATTACCTGGTCCCTCATGTAGCAATCAGTTGTTGCCAGAATCAAACTGCAACGAGGTTTCAGCTTTGGCTGAAACTCAAACTTCTACACTAACAAATGTTGATCAAACACATGATAATTGTGGAAGTCATGATACAACGAGAGAAGATTCTCCATCTCTTCTTTCCCAATTTCATTGTCTGCAGCCAAATGAAGAAGGCATAAAGGAGACACCTAGTAAGTTTTTGCAAGAATGTTCGCCTGTACCGAAAATTCCGATACCTTTATACAAAAGAGGAAAACAATCAGCTGCAGTATTTAATTCCAAAGAAAACATAGCTAATAAGAAAATCAAAGGTAAAGCTACTCCTCACATACCATGCAAAAGTAGTAAAGTAAAAGGACCAAGGAAGATGACAGAAAAAAGGCCAAGAGTAGCTTCATAAGAGACAGATTCATCTGCCACAAATGATTCTGATGAATTTTTCAAAGAAAATGAATCTCATGTTGACGTAAAACAGAAAAATATGAAGAGAGCTAAGAAATAAAAAATAAAAAAAAAGAAATGAAATTTCAAGTGTTAATGTGATTCAACGTCCCATTCGTACTGTTGAGAAAAAGCAACGAATAATCAAAAACGCTAGTGAACGAAAGGCAATCCCTTCTAGTGAGTCAGACTTTCTTGAAAATTCGTCAAATGTATGTCTGGAATGTTTTGAAAATTATGAGGAAACAAAATCAACGGCAGACTGGATCCAGTGCGTCATGTGTAAAAATTGGCTGCTTGAAACTTGTACTATGTACGGTGATTACTGTAATCCTTGTCAGCGATTAAAATTACGCCATGAAAAAAATATAAAATAGTTTAAAATTTAAATTAGATCAATCGTCTAAAACGTATCAGAAGTTGCCATTTTTAATATTAATACTAATTATTAGATACTAAAATTGATCTCAGTTTTCAATTAAACCAAAGATGATTGTGTATATAAATGAAAATGTAACAGTAATTGTTGTATAAAATAAATAAATCCAAAATAATATTTTATTATATGCATAGGGCATCTATCCCACAAGCCGAATCATCATTGTGGCATCTAACCCACACTTTAGGCATCTATCCTCGATTATAAAACTTTCTTTTTTTAATAATTTTTATTACTAACGAGAATATCAGATAGTAATCTAGATAATAATAGCTTGGTTTTATTGTTGTTAATTATTTAGATACACATTACATTTTATATGTAGGTAACTAAATAATACACTTTTGTAACATTTAACATCATTTCTTAGGTATGTCTCTCTTCTGTTCTTGTGTAAAATTGAAGATGCTTCATCAATATAATAAACGATATTTATCAAGTATCGACTAGTATACCTATGCAAACGCCAGTAAATCTCGATACTATTATTAGTGCAAGATCCGGTACAAGAAATATATGCCCTTATCTGTTATATTACAGTGATACGAAATAAATAATAGATAATATTCACATTGACACATTGCAAATAGGTTGCCTAGTTAAATTACGCCCTAAGGGCCGATTCACGCCGAAATGTCAGCGGAGCGGCAAGCAGCATAACAGTCATATACTTAATTTTAAATCATTACTTTATCTTCATTACTATAAAATAAAGTTTCGCTCGAGACAACTGCCGCCGCTCACGACCGCCGATGGCCGCTAGCGACCGTAGCGGCGACAGCGAGGCAGCGAGGGTATATATTTATTATACCGGATCTTACTTAAGTCTTCTGACGACGACATAAGCGCATTTTCCAGTTCGATATCAGCTATCGTATCGCGCAATGTGAAAACTCCCTTCTGACGACAAAATAAGAGCGTATTCCGGTCCGATATCAGCTATCGTATCGCGTAATGTGAAAACTCCCTTCTGAAGACGAAATAAGAGCGTATTCCGGTCCGATATCAGCTATCGTATCGCGTAATGTGAAAACTCCCTTCTGAAGACGAAATAAGAGCGTTTTCCGGTCCGATATCAGCTATCGTATCGCGTAATGTGAAAACTCCCTTCTGAAGACGAAATAAGAGCGTATTCCGGTCCGACATCAGCTATCGTATCGCGTAATGTGAAAACTCCCTTCTGAAGACGAAATAAGAGCGTTTTCCGGTCCGATATCAGCTATCGTATCGCGTAATGTGAAAACTCCCTTTTGACGATGAAATAAGAGCGTTTCCCGGACCAAATTCAGCTATCGTATCGCGTAATGTGAAAACTCCCTTCTGACGACGAAATAAGAGGGTTTTCCGGTCCGATATCAGCTATCCTATCGCGAAATGTGAAAACGCTCATAAACTAACTTTGAACTAGTCATAACTACTAGTAGCACAGCAAAAATTAAGTCGGTATGTATTATTATGCATATTTTTGGTTGAATTGATAAGCAATGTTATATAAAAAAATACGAATAAAAATATTCGTAGAAGTCCAGGGAAGGTTTTAAAGTGACACGAAGTTCACCGGGACAGCTAGTACTTGATACATATTTTTTATTTTTATTTTATGACTAAATATTTTTTTCCAATACTATTTATCAACCTTACCACTGTGTTTTACTATCAAGTATTATATCATAACGTAAGATATCCATGCTACATACATTCAAGTAGAATAGCTACACAGGGTACAACAGCTCCAACAGCGGCAAACAAGCTGAAAGAGCTTATTGTTAAAAGAAGCTCTATTAAAGGGCAGATTACTAAATTCAAAAACTATGTAGGTCAATTGAGTAGAACACAAATATCAAATATTGAGTTAGTGGAATTAAATTTAAAGTTGAATAAAATTGAGGCACTTTCCATTAAATTTGATAACTTGCAAAGTGAAATTGAAGTTTTAAACTGTGAATGCATTGACATTTGAGATTGACGAGCGTGATTTTATTGAAAATGAAATCATCAGTAACATGGCTAACCCAAATTAATAATACGATAATAAGAGTACAAGTTAGAGAACAAGGATCAATCTCAATGTTTTCATGAATCAAATCAAATCAAATCAAATATTTTTTATTCAAAATTGGTATTTTTAAATACTCTTTTTGAACGTCGTTACTACGTGATGCCTACCACCGGTTCGGGAACTAACCCAGCGAGAAGAGCCGGCAAGAAACTCGTCTGGGACCATCTTTTACCAAAAAGATGGAAAAAAATGAGCACAATGATTTGGGTGTTAGGTTGCCACAAATTCAAATTGAGAAATTCAATGGTCAATATTTTCACTGGCTGCAGTCCCATGATACATTTGAAAATTTAATACATAACAATGAGCATATTACGCCTATTCAAAAGTTTCAATATTTAACCTCTTATTTAGAAGGTGATGCAGCAAGGATTATTTCAAATCTAGAGATATCCTCTGCAAATTATACTAAGGCTTGGGATCTAATTTGTGAGCGTTATAATAATAAAAGATCACTAATTATCTTGCATTTGAAATCACTTCTTTCTATACAAATTATTCAAAAGGAATCAGACAGATCGCTTCGTTTCCTCGTAGTCAGGTAAATAAGGACTTGCGTGCACTATCAAGTCTAGGCGAACCTACTGAACAGTGGGATATATTATTAATTTACATTTTATTATCAAAATTGGATACTCAAACATCAATAAAATGGGAGGAATATAGAAATACCTTAGATGATATTCCAACATTAAATATCTTGTTTAAATTTTTAAATGACCGTGCTGACGTTTTAGAGGCTTTGTATAGGAATAAGAATGATAATTTGTTTAATAAAGGCAGTGCATCTAATTCTCTCGTACAAAATAACAACAACAATAAAGGTTTTTTAAGTTAGTCCAAAGGCAATTTTAATAAGTTTGGGAATAATTATACAAAGTCACATACGGTTACCAATCAAAGGTATACCCATTATATGTGCATAATCTGTGATGGCGAGCACTAGATTTATGATTGTGAATTATTTAAATCAAAAAATATTCGAGATAGAATAAGTGAAGTTAATAATTACAAATTGTGCATTAATTGCTTAAGACAAGGGCACCTAGTAAAGGATTGCAAAATGGGACCTTGCCGTCAGTGTAATAAAAGGCATAACAGCTTGCTTCACAATCCAGAGCTAACAGAAAATAATGTTAGTTGTAACACAGTCATGCGTGATCCTAAAGTCACTATGTGTTATTACAATAAATATATGAATGAAACATTATTGCCAACTGCTCTTGTTAATGTATCTGATCCAAATAATTCTAATAAAACAATTAAAGGTTAGGGCTCTTTTGGATTGTGGAAGCCAATCTTCATTTATAACTCGTTCATTAAAGAAAAAATTATGCCTAAAATCCAGCCCAGTAGATATTAGGGTGGTAGGTATAGGTAATAATGCATTAAATTACATGTTGGACGTTTGTAAAGTTAAACTAATTTCTACAAATAGTTCTTACGAGTTGATTTCAACATGCATGATTTTAGAAACATTAACAAGTGATATACCTAGAAATCACTTAGATGTAGATAAACTTGAGTTACCTAAAAACTTAAGACTGGCTGATCCTGAATTCTATAGGCCAGGATCAGTTGATTTATTAATTGGGTCAGATATATTCTGGGATATAACAGGAAGCAAAACTAAAGATATTAAAATCAATAATAAATAAGCAAATAATCGGATTAAGTTAAGAAGTTCAAGTTTTGGATGGATAGTTTGTGGTTCATTACTTTTGAACAATTCTCATAGTAAAAGAATTCTTCAGTGTAATCATATTTTAGGTCAAATGTCAGAAAATGATATTGATGATTATATTTTGCCTAAATTTTGGGAAACCGAGGATTTCCCTAAGCGGTCTTTTCTTAGCCAAAGCGAAGAGACTTGAGAAAATCATTTTTTTGAAACAACAAATAGATAAGAATCTGGTAGGTTTTGTGTTAAGTTGCCATTAGTGGATACTCCTGACTGTTTAGGTGACACTTACAAAACTGCAAGATTTAGGTTTTTAAGATAAGAAAAGCGTTTTAAGAAAAATTCTGATTTGAGATTAGAATACACTAAATCATTAATGAATATGCTACATTAGGCCATCTTTCCAAATCCAAAATTGCTAAACCTCATAATTCATATTTTTTATGTCACCATCCTGTATGGAAACAAAATAGTGAGTCAACTCGTCTCCGTGTAGTGGTTCGGCTGCCTCATCATCTGGATATTCTCTAAATGATATCTTAATGACAGGTCCTACTATGCAAGATAGTCTTTTTTCTATTTTAATTAGAAGTCGTCAGTACAAATACCTACTCTGTGGCGATATAGAGAAAATGTACAGGCAGGTGCTCTTACATGAAAGTGACCGTGATTTGCAATTAATACTATGGAGGGAGTATGAAAATGAGCCAATTCGCACATTTAGGCTAAATACACTTACCTACGGTACTGCCAGTGCTAGTTTCCTTAGTACAAGGTGTCTCTGGCAGTTAGGCGAGGAGCAGGAGGATAAATTTTTTAAAGAAAAAGAAATAATTCAAAAGGATTTCTATATCGATGATGTCATAACTGGTAGTAATGATGAGCAAGAATTGCGCTATATTAAGAGTTCTATAACTAATGCTTTAAATAGTGGTTGTTTTAATCTTAGAAAATTTAAGTGTAACTTACCTAGTATACTTGAAAATGATCTAAAAGAGTCACAAGATAGTCTTATAATAAGTGAATCTACCAGTACTTTAGGATTTGCGTGGAATCCATCCAGCGATACCTTGCATTTTCCATTTGAAACTATCAAAACAAGTGATGTTCATACAATAAATAAGAGTTCAATCTTATCTAATTCATTTAAAATATTTGACCCACTCGGGCTCTTAAGTCCATGCATCATTCAACCAAAATTATTAATACAGAGATTGTGGAAAGATAAATTAGGCTGGGATTAACTGGCCCCTAGTGATATTCAGAAGGAATGGCTTCTGAAAAGTTTATCACAAATTTAAAATATTTAAAGGAATTTAAGCTGCAAAGACAGGTTATAATTGATGATCCTATAATGATTAAATTTCATTCATTTAGTGATGCATCTAAAATTGCTTATGGAGCATGCATTTATATGAGATCCATTAATATGACTGGGCAAATAAATGTGCATTTATTGTGTTCAAAGTCAAAAGTAGCTCCGATTAAACCTATGACAATACCTCGTCTGGAATTGTGTGCGGCACTGCTAGCTGCTCGTTTATGTGAGGCTGTTTTAAGGTCATTGTGTTACAAACCATCTTCAATATATCATTGGTGTGATTCGAGTGTGGTTCTCGCTTGGATAAATAGTGACATTAGCAAACTAAAAACTTATGTAGCTAACCGTGTATGCGAGATACATGAATTAACTATTTCAAAGTCATGGCGTTATGTAAACACTAAATTTAATCCTGCTGATTTAATTTCACGGGGCATTGATGCTAGTAAATTGTTAGAGTCAAGGATATGGTGGTCCGGTCCAGATTTTTTAAATAAAGATGAAACTGATGGCAGATGTTGAATTTTAGAAATTGTAACTTATCTGACTTAAATGAAGTTAAAGCTAATCCTGTTGTTTGTACTACTTTTGAAATTGAATTTAAGAGATTTTCCAAATTTAATAAAATTATTAGATCCTTTGCATATGTATTAAGATTCATAAATAACTTGAAATTTGCAAGGAATAAAAACACAAATGAAATATTATCTTTAGAAGTTACTTAAGCAAATCATTTAAATCTCTTTGTGCTATGGCACAGCAACAATCATTTCCTTTGGAATATGATTCATTATGCAAGGGAAAGGAGCTTTCTTCTAAATCAAGGCTATTGGCCATTTCCCCTTTTTTAGACAGTGATAAACTAATAAGAGTTGGTGGTCGTTTAAGCAATTCTGATTATTCATTTGACAAAAAACATCCAATTTTATTGCATTCATCACATCATTTTACAAAATTATACTTTGAAAAGGAACATCTAAAAAATATGCATGCCGGTCCACAGTTGTTGTTATCTTGTGTTAAAGAAATGGTGTGGGCTGTAGGAGGTAGGCAGTTAGCAAGGAGTACTGTTAATAAATGTGTTGTGTGTAGGCGAGCTCGTGGTAGTACTTTACAGCCTAAAATGGGCTTGTTATCTGCACAAAGATTAAATCCTGATTATCCATTTTTGTCGGTTGGCATAGACTTTGCTGGTCCATTTTATATTATTAATAGAAAGGGACGCGGCAGTAGATTGATTAAATGTTACATGTGTCTTTTGGTTTGCTTAAGATACAAATGCATACATCTAGAGGCTGTAAGCGACTTGTCTAAGGATGCTTTTCTCATGACATTAAAAAGATTTATAAGCCGTCGTGGTAAGCCAGTGGAAATATTCTGTGATAATGGGAGAAATTTTGTAGCTACTGCTAAAGACATAACTAATTTTT
This sequence comes from Phengaris arion, assembly GCA_963565745.1. Taxonomy (NCBI): domain Eukaryota; kingdom Metazoa; phylum Arthropoda; class Insecta; order Lepidoptera; family Lycaenidae; genus Phengaris; species Phengaris arion. The sequence goes on from OY751448.1 coordinate 1,524,794, forward strand.
TAAGGCATAGTGAGGAACCTGTTAGTCATTTTGCCAACCAAGAAAATATTAAATTCCATTTCACGCCCACGTATGCTCCTCGTTTTGGAGGCATTTGGGAGGCCGGTGTAAAGTCATCAAAATTTCACTTTAAGCGTGTGATTGGAAATTAGCCACTTAACTTTTGAAGAAATATTAACTTTATTCGCTCTGGTGGAGGCAATTTTAAATAGTCGTCCACTTTATCCTTTGTCCTCTTCACCTGATGACTTTTATTTCCTGACACCGGGACATTTTTTGATTGGGAGAGCATTGAACTCACTACCGTCAAGATGTTTACAAGATATTAAGGATACCAATTTAAGGAGATATGAAAGGCTGGAGAAAATCAGAGAGCATTTTTGGAATCGATGGCAAAGGGAATATATTTGCGAGTTACAACAAAGAACTAAATGGAAAACAAATTTTTCCAAATTTAAAATTGGAGATTTAGTGCTGCTTCAAGAAGACAATGTCTCTCCCTTGAATTGGAGACTTGGACGCGTTAAGCAATTTTTTCCAGGCCCAGATAACATCTCCCGAGTGGCTGACGTCAATACCGCACGAGGCTGCTTGCGTCGCCCCCAGGTTCGTCTCTGCCCACTTCCAACTGATGAAGAGCTCTCCGGTTGAAAGTTTTCAACGAGGGGAGGATGTTCAGAGTTTATCTTTACCGCAAATTAATTCCCATAAAAAAAAAAAACAAATGTCAAAATGGCATCTGTCAACCGGCGCCTCTTGCGCGCCCTCTTTTTTTTTTGTTCTCTTCCCACCAACACGCAACAAGCGAAAATTTGTAAGCCTAAATGTAGCAACTAATATTATATTTTACTAAATTATTCTGGGTTTTAATTGAAGATCACTGATTACATCTCACCAACTAAAGGCTGAGACAAAACGCAATTCAATTCACACCGAAACGAAATGATACGCTGAATGGCGCTGCATTTTAAAGACAGCTATTCAAAATTGAACTTTATTCACTACACAAGAAGATGCTCGTTGTAAGTTTTCGAATGTCATGTTGCATCGCGCTGCACATAGTAGGACTGATGTCATATGAAACGTGTATATTTTTGTATAGTGAATAAAGTGTAAATTTTGAAGTTCAAATGATGTGCCGCGTATAACGTCGCGTATCATGGCGGTGTGAACTGAACTGACTCCTAAATGATGAATGGAATTAAGCCGGTTTTCCATAATAATTATACTTAATTTATTTTAAGTCGCAGGTTGCTTAGTTCTCTCTAACTTGAATTGAATTGAAAATTGAATTAATGCTTAGAGAGAGCTTGTCCGCTGCCCACAGCCCATGTTTTCATACCTTTAAGTATAATAATATTATGTTCCACTCCAGCGGCCTACCCCGAGGCGCTTCACAACGCGTGTGAATACTGCACTGAGGAACAGAAGCGAGCAGGGTACCACTTCATTAACCGCATCGTCAAGGACCTGCCGAAGAAGTACCAGGACCTGAGGAAGAAGTTCGACCCCGACAACAAGTACTACGACAACTACTACAGAGTTCTGGAACAGAGCGCGCAGAACGAGAATAAAGTTTAATGAATAAATTAATGATTGTTGAGTTGTACCTCTTGTTTTTTGTTTAGCCTACGTAAATAATGTTTTTCGGACGGACTTTGGCGGATGCATTCTGCTAATGAATGTTGGCAATCCGTGAACATGCTAGGTTTATATTAGGTCTTTACCTATGAAATTGCCGTTTTGTATGACAAAATATAAACGAATTGTTTTCATGTATTTTTTATTTGTATTAATCGAAGTAATCACCCATGCAATCAATGCATCTTTGCCAACGCAGTGGCAGTTTATTGATGCCCTTCTTAAAGAAATCAGCTGGACGGGAGGCAACAAATTCTTCAAAGGCATTTTGTACTGCCTCTTGGGTAATGAATTTTTTTCCCGCCAAGAAGTTATCCAAATTCTGGAAAAAGTAGTAGTCTGTAGGCGCAAGGTCTGGTGAGTAGGGCGGATGAGGGAGAGCTTTCAACCCCAGTTCTTACAACTTGGAGATCGTCTGCTGTGCAGCATGAGGTCGCGCGTTGTCGTGCAGGAGCAGCGGAGACGAGCGATTGACCAATGCTGGTTGGAAATGTGCTAGCTTCTCCATCATTGTGTTCAGTTCTTCACAGTACACATTTGCAGTAATGCTCACCCCGTTTGGTAAGAAGCTGCGATGAATCACACCGGCGCTAGACCACCAAACAGTGACCATCACTTTTCGAGGGGTAAGTGTTCGTTTAGGGCATTGTTTAGGTGCTGAACCAGGATCGAACCAACTTGCTGAGCCCTTGCAGTTATCAAACAGAATCCATCTTTCATCGCAGGTAACAATGCGGTTCAAAATTCCTTCATTTGTGTGTCTGTTGAGCATTGCAAGGCACGTCTCGACGCGTACTTCGCGCTGGCGATCATTGAATTCGTGGGGCACCCATTTGTCAAGCTTTTTTACCTTGCCAATTAGACGCAAATGGACCAATATTGTTTTGACGCTAACGTCGAAAGCTGCTGCTAATTCAGCCGTAGATTGAGTATCATCAGCTTCCTCAATCGCCTTTAATTCGCCATTGTCGACCAAAGTCTTGGGACGACCGCGAGGTTTATTTTTTAGGTCGAAATTTCCAGAACGGAAGTGAAAAAACCAAAACAGGTGTTGCGTTGGTTTGTAGTATTAGGTCCGTAAACGTCGTTGATGTTGCGTGCCGCTTGTGCCACGTTGCTGACACGACGTTACTCATATTCCATAATTACTCGAATTTTTAACGTACCCATGATGACGAAAAAGATTGAAATGTGATGAAAATGTAACACTTATCAATAAACAAATGACTATTTTTGGAAAAAGAATTCCATGTTTTTAAAATAAAATTAATTAGAAATTAGAATTCTTAGCCAAACAAAAATTATTTTGATTTGAAATGGCCAGTACTGCAGAACGGCAATTTCATAGGTAAATACCTATTATAATAGTACCTACAACGATAAGGGCAGCTCTGTTGCTCAGTATTTGACCGCATCAGTGCTTCGAATCCCGCCAAAGTAACAAAAAGTTTTCTGTGTTCCTGGGTCATTATGTGTATAGTATAAAATTATTAAATATCTTTTTGTTATCATTATGGTTCATCGCGCTAGAGAGTAAAGGGGAGAAAAGGTATATATAGTTCTGTAGTAACTATTTATTACTCTGTGCCTATATAGTTTTTTTTCTTTTTTTTATTAAATAAGGGGCAAACGAGCAAACGTGTCATCTGATGGTAAGCAACTACCGTCGCCCGTGGACACTCGCAACATCAGAAGAGCTGCAGGTGCGTTGCCGGCCTTTTAAGAGGGAATATGCTCTCTTCTTGAAGGTTTGCAGGTCGTATAGGTCCGGAAATACTGCTGGTGACAGTTCATTCCAGAGTTTTACAGTGCGCGGCAGAAAGTTACGCGAAAAGCGCACGGTGGAAGACTGCCACTCATCAAGGTGATGAGGATGGTATGTTTTTCGCGTGGGACGATGGCGAAAAGTTGCAGGTGGTATGATTCCGAACAATTCCTCAGAGCACTCCCCGTGATACAACCGATAGAGGATGCAGAGTGAAGCTACGTCTCGGCGTAATTCCAAGGGGTCAAAGCTGATTGAAACACTATGGCAGTCAACAATTCGAGCGGCCCTTCGTTGGATACGATCCAGAGGGAGCAGTTGATATTTTGGCGCCCCTGCCCAGAGATGAGAACAATATTCCATATGAGGCCGAACCTGCGCCTTGTAAAGTTGTAGGCGTTGGTCCGGACTGAAGTACTGTCTCGCTCTGTTAATCTCGCTATTGGTGACTTTTTAGTGGTGAACGCGCAGACTTGTGTCTTGGCGGGGTTCAATTGGACTAAGTTTCGTCTACCCCATTCAGAGACTTTCTCCAATGAATTCTCTATTTTAGACACAAGTTCGTTTCGACTCTCAATGACATAGCGTTAAGTTTGCAGTGAGCCATCAGTCCAAAAGTAATAGAATCAATCGATACCACGGCAGGACTAGTGGCCTCTATAAGAATAGCTGTGGAAGAAGTAAAATATAAATAGAAACCACAAACAAAACTATACGAATCGACTCCCCTGGAACGGAATGTAGACGTAAACCTGAAAAGAAGTCCGCCAAACCTAAAAACCAAAAGAACGACGTCATACGAAAACCCTATTATGTCATAGGGTTTTCGTATGACGTCGTTGTTTCGTTCGTTCGCACAAGCTACCAACTACACAACAAGTTACAACATCTGCGTGGAAGTTCCACGCTGTCTGCTGACCAGGAAGCATCTTTATCGCATCGCTCCGCAGATAAAAATCGAAAAAAGTGGGATAGAGTGCTCCGATTTTGACGATCAAAGTACCGGTAAGTTCGTCTCGGTGCCCCACATACGGGTGATAGTCACTAATCTTAAATAAAATAAAAAAGTGTTAAAAACTAAAGAAGAAACAAATCCCAAAATAAAAAGTGCAATAAATCAAGTGTTTTTAAACCGATATCTAAATAAATTAGTGGACTTAGTGCAAGACAGAAACCTATATTAGTGTAGAAAAAATCATAATTATAGACATAGTGGAACTACCTTTTACCTTGCAAAATAGTTTTAAGCGTCACCACGAGGTCGGTGATTTAGTGCGTTGTGAAAACCGGAGTGCAGTGCACCAGGGAGTCGGATATCATCCGACCAATATTCTGAAAAAAGAAAAATTTTTCGTCACCAGGGGGTGAGTAATGAATAATAGAAAAATCCATCTTCAACCAGCCACCACGGCGAAACCACTAGAGACGCATGGGTTCTGAATATCTATATATAATTAATTAGCGTCACATCAGCACCTAAGAACCCCAATAAAAACAGTAAGTCCCCCCCTGGATAAATTTTAAAAACAAACGGAAAAACCATTTTCCAATACAACATAGGATAGCGAGCGCCAGAGACAATGGAGGATCTGGGACGCACGGTGGGCATATAAAGCAAAATCAGGCGCTTCGAACGACGTATCGATCGTCCCCCTGGGACCACCAGTTCCTGAGCTACAAAGAAAAAGCTGAAAAACAGGAAAAATCCAGGAACGACGGGATAGATCAGGAGGTCGACAGCATATTGAGACAGCCAGAGCCGAGACAAAGCTCTAGACACACCTTACACAGTAAGATTGGACAGCGGTATCAGGAGTTATTGAAGAAAAGCGCACGGCAGCCATTTTGTCCGCCATCTTGGCAAAACTTTAACTATAGCTCCTGAACCGTAAGGCGCCCAGCAGCGTGCGACACAGCGTTGGGTAGGTTACGAGTAGGATCTGCCGGCCGACCCAAAATCCACGCGGAAAAAAGGGGGATTAGAACCCCCCCAATCTCCCTCATCAGCAAGTGCCCAAGGTACGGAAACCCCCTGTAGAAGAAAACCGCGATCCGCTGCGAACCAACAAAAGGAAGTTACAGTCAAATCAAACTTTACTTTGACAATTGTCGGCCATTTTGAAAATATTCAAACGGCCATAGCTCCGGAGTAGAGCGTAGCAGAAAGACGCGGATTGGGGATTCCTGAAGCTCGAAGGACAGGCTAACATATCCAAGGGGCGGAGTTGCAAAAAAACGCAAAAAATTTTCGGGGTGATAACCCTAGAATTAGACAGAGGAGAAGAAGTGCAACCAGAAAAGCCCAAACAGGACCTACCTGCGACGTACGATCCGAGAGATATCGGCACTTAAAGTTAGATTTTGATAGCTGACAATAAATCTGGACCAGTTATAGCTACTGCTTAGCTTTAAGAATAGATATAAAGACCAACAACATCATTTTTGGTTTAGTTGCTAGGTTAAGGGAAAACTGAACGCCTAGGGATACCCTAAAACACTTAATATATATTTATCATAGTAGGTATAAACTAGATTAGGATAGTTGTTTCCCTATTGGGGCAACTACTAGGTTAGGCATTTACTTATTTAATTTAATGACATAATATAATGACATAATCTTAACACTTAATTTTAATTCAATTTTAGATTTTTTTTTTCACGGTAATTAAGTTTTACTGACATTTATTTTGATTTTAACTTTATTGACGTGTCCCCCGATGCGAGTAATTACCAACATGATTCACTCTCCCTATAAGCGAGCTAGCGACACCTTTATCATATCGCCACCTAAAACACGCAACATGGACGAGAGAAGGACCCAGTCACAGACAATTAAAACTTCCGCAGTTCGGAAAAGTATTGAACAGATAGAGGCAAATAGTACACCGGTCTTACCCCCAAAACAACAAACTAATCAGGAGCCTTTAGCGCCAAAGATAAAAGTACATAAACAGGTAGTAGAGTAGGCGGACAGCCCTCTCAGGACGTCCAGCCCAAGGATTGAGGAAGGTAAAGCTTGCCTGAAAAAAGCAAAACAATATATGAATGGCTCTAAAAACCTAAAAACAGAAATAAAAGACGGAGTCACTGAGATGTTAGACAGGCTCTACCAAATCATAAATGAAACAGAATCAGAACTTACCAGGGTTAGAGCTGAAAAAACTGGAGAGCAGGGGAGGGACCCTTATCATCCCCCCCAGCCTCGCGGCGAAACTCCGAACGTGATTGATGACTAGCTGGTGAGAAGCCTGAAAGAAAATAATAGATTAGTATAAGAGAGCATGAATGAGGGAATGATGAGAAGGATGGAAGAGATAAGAGGAAGTATAAAAGAAAATAAGGAGAGAATGGGGGGAAGGTTGAGCTCACTGTTGGAGAACAACATGACTGTTGCCAATACGACGAGCTATGCGAGCGTTGTATCGAGAGGAGTCACTGAGGAACTCCCCGAAACAAGGGCTCTGCACTCAGTCATGGTATCCTCCAAAGATGAGCTGGACACGGAAGATGAAGTGGTAGAAAAGATAAGGAAGACAGTGGATGCTAAGGACGGATGGGTAAAAGTAGAGAGAGTAAGAAAGGTGAAGAATAGAAAGGTTGTCGTCGGCTGTGCGAGTGAGGAAGAAAGAAATAAGGTGAAGGAGAGACTGAGAAAGAATGAAGGATTGGTTGTGGAGGAAGTAATGAATAAGAGCCCCCTTCTGGCCTTCAGGGATGTTATGAAGTGCGATAAGGCCGACTTCCTTACTGCATTTAAAAACCAGAATGCAGACCTTGGGGGCCTAAAGGGAGAAGAATGCAAGATTGAGGTTGCGTACGTGATGAAAGCTAGGAACCCCCTCCAGAACCACGTAGTGGTTAGAGTGAGCCCACAGTTATGGAAGAGATGTATGAGATAGGACACGCCCATATAGGGCTAGGCAGAGTGAGAGTGTTGGACCAAAGTCCGCTAGTGCAGTGCTCCCACTGCCTTGGGTATGGGCACACAAAAAGACTATGCAGCGAAGAAGAGGAACGATGCAGCCACTGCGCCGGTCCTCATATAAAGACCGAGTGCGACAAGTGGCGGCGAGGAGTAGCGCCTAAGTGCATAAACTGCACTAAGGCCAAGAAAGGTAGCGCGGAGCACAACACCTTTGATAGTGGATGTATGAAAAGGAAGAGGTGGGACACTCTAGCCAGATCGGCGGTAGCGTATTGCTGAGGTTGTCCACGGTGAGTACTTCCTGTACCGAGTTTTGCAGGCAAACCTCCAGCGGAGCCAGATCGCCACAAGGGAGCTATTGCTCGAGGCCTTCAAGCGTAAGGCATGCATAGCATTGCTGCAAGAGCCCTACATAGGTGGGGCACGGAGTATGAGGACATACAACGGGGTGAGGGTCTACCAGAACGACGGGGAAGGGGGTGCTGTAGTAAAAGCGTGCGTTGTGGTACTCGACGATACATTGGATGTCGAACTACACACACGCCTTAGCAACAACAACATTGTCGTGACCACCCTCAAAACCAAAGCCTGGGAGATGATTGTAGTGTCCTTCTACTTCGAGCCTGATAAGCCAGTGGGGCCCTACCTGGACCATCTTATACGGATAGGAAGAGAGTTGGGTACCAATAGGATGGTATTGGGAAGCGATGCTAACGCAAAAAGCCCGTGGTGGGGTGGCGGCTTGGAAGACCCGCGAGGAAGGGAAGTGTCTGCTGTACTGGAAGCAATGGGTATGCACATACTCACCACCAGGGACATCCCGACATTCGATACCGTCAGAGGGAGGAAAAGGTACTCCAGTTACGTGGATGTGACAGCATGCTCCGACTATCTGCTGAACCGAGTGGGCGACTGGAGAGTAGAGGAGGGTCGCACGAGTTCGGACCACAATGGCATATCCTTCGGCATCAGACAACAGAAATCCACAGGCACGAACATAATACGAACCACACGCATACTTAACACACAGAAGACAAACTGGACTCAGTTTCGTGAGAAACTGACCCAGTTGATGTCGGACAGACAATTAACTGTACAAGACATAAACACAATATACAGCACACAACAAATAAAAGACAATAGACAAGATCGCATCGCAATAGACAGATACACACAAGCAATCACACAGACCTGCAGAGACACAATGCCAACCAAAAAACACACACAAAAATTCACCTTGTCGTGGTGGAATGATGAGGTCGCACAGATGAAGAAGCAGGTTGCCACGAGGAGACGAAGGATCCGGAACGCAGCACCTGATCGCAGAGACCGCGTCGTTGGACTGTACCTGGAACAAAAGAAGAAGTATGAAAAGGCTGTAAAGGATGCGCAAGTTGAGAGTTGGAAGGAGTTTTGCCGGAAACAAGATAGGGAGGGGGTTTAGGAGGGCATCTACAGAGTGCTGAGCAGAGCAACAGGGAGGGAGGAGGATCTGCCCCTTACGAGGGACGGTGAAATCCTTGACGCCCGAAGCTCGGCAGAATTGTTGGCGGAGACCTTCTACCCCGAGGACCAGGAAAGTGATGAAAGCGAGGAACATCGGCGGACGCGCCGGCGCGTGGAGTCCCTGGACACCGAACCGCCGACGGGTCCGGACGACCCTCCTTTCATCATGAAGGAGTTGAAGAGAGCCATAAGGTCCTTCAACCCCAAAAAGGCCCCCGGGGCGGACGGCCTCACATCCGACATCTGCCAGCACGCTGTGAAATGTAACCCGGAATGGTTCCTTGCGCTGCTGAACAGGTGCCTTACTGTCGCCTGCTTTCCTGAACAGTGGAAGCAGGCGACCGTGATGGTACTAAGGAAGCCGGGCAGGGAATCGTATCGGGTACCAAAAGCCTATCGACCGATCGACCTCCTACCTGTTCTCGGCAAAATCTTCGAGAAGATGGTAGTCGCCAGACTCAGGTTCTACCTGCTGCCCAAGATTAGCCCCAACTAGTATGGCTTCATGCCCCAAAGGAGCACCGAAGACGCCCTCTATAGGTTGGTGAACCACATCAGAAAGCAGAGAGAGGAGAAGAAAATTTATGTTGTGGTCTCGCTAGACATAGAGGGGGCCTTCGATAGTGCTTGGTGGCCAGCCATAAAGGTTAGGTTGGCTGAGGTTGGGTGTCCGGGGAATCTGAGGCGAGTGATCAGCAGCTACCTGAGTGAAAGAAGAGTGAATGTAAGGTATGCAGGTATAGAAGTGAGCAGGGAGACCAACAAGGGGTGCGTGCAGGGGTCCATAGGTGGACTGATCCTGTGGGACCTCTTGTTGGACCCCCTGCTATGGATAATAAATAAATAAATATCTATGGACGCTTCACACCACGTCAATCTGGCCCCGTGCTAAGTATCCGAAGAACTTGTATTACAGGTACCAGAAAACGAATGGTATGGATAATAGAGGAGATGGATGTATTTTGCCAAGCGTTTGACGACATCGTGCTTGTTTTTGATGGAGATACTGCTCTAGAAATAGAAGTTAAGGCGAACAGGGTGCTAGGAAAAATAAAAGAATGGGGTAAGGCAAATAAATTAATTTTCGCACCACAGAAAACCTGTGCACTGCTCTCTACCAAAAAATTAAAATACGACGTACCGCGACTCAAAATAGGGAGTGTGGATATTAAATATTACGATAATATAAAAATACTGGGCTAGACGATTGACAGCGGCCTAACATTCAACAACCATGTCGGGAACGTTTGCCAGAAGGCAATCGCCCGTTATAAATTATAAAATTAAATTAAATTCCGTTTATTTCAGGCTGCATAGGCCCATATTATAGATACCCTATAGACTAACATACATATTACTTTAATTAATATTTAATAAACTAAAACTAACACTAAACACGTATTGGCTGCGACGTGGGGCGCGAAGTATTCGGGAGTCGTCCTCTAAATCTTCTGTAGACGACTCCAATCAGCCAGAACTCCTCCTTCTCGAAGGTCGATAAATGATGGGTTGGAACTCTTACCACAAAGGAACTAAAATTCACTTTATGACGAGATTCCAACCGCTCGACCCTCAAGACGAAGTTGGTTCTGCTCCTGCAGTATATTGTGTTAGCCAGGACAGCCAGAGTGGGCTGAGGGCTTAAGCCCCAAGTAGTAAAAATTATTTATACAGTGGTTATAGAACCCACTATTTTGTATGCAGCGGCAGCGTAGGCACTCACCGTGGAAAAGATGTGGGTCCAAAAAAGGCTCAACACCGTCCAGCGGGGTTTTGCCCAAAAGATCTGCAGAGCATATCGGACCGTCTCCCTGAACTGTGCGATGCTGCTGGTTGGGATACGGGATCTCAGAATCCTCGAAGCTTCGAGGCTTTATGAGATCAAGAAGGGGATATCACACCCGGTGTTGAAAGACGGGGAGGTGGAGCGAATGGTTCCTGCGATTGAGGACCCACTTCCGGCAGAGCAGGAAGAGCTGAGGTTCGGCTTGGTAGACGAGGACTCGTATGCAGACGTGGTTAACAACCACGCCCATAGGATCTATACCGACGGTAGCAAGATTGAGGGTCGAGTCGGAGCCGCACTTTCCGTATGGAAGGGTGAGGCCGAGACGAAGGCCGTCAAGCTTGTACTGCCGCCGTATTGTACCGTCTACCAAGCAGAGCTTCTAGCGCTCCAAAGAGCAGTAAGTATAGCCTGTAAGAGTGGAAAGGCGAAGGTCGGCGGTATCCTTAGCAATTCTAGATCGACTCTCCAGGCAGTCACCCTTAGTTCCCCTCATCCCCTGGCAGTGCAAAGAAGGGCGGCCCTCCGAAAAGCTGCATTGCAGAGGCGGAAGGTCTCCCTGTTTTGGATCAAGGCACACGCAGGGTTGAGAGGGAATAAGAGGGTTGATGAATTAGCCAAGGGGGCCGCGCTGGAATTGAAAAGGCTACCTGACTACGATCTGTGTCCTGTTTCATTCGTCAAGCGTATCTTAAGAGAGGATACGATTGAGAAATGGGGCAGGAGATATGAAGTGGGAGGGACGGCCGGAGTCACGAAGCTCTTTTTCCCAAGCGCTGCTGCTGCATACAAAATAGTTAAGAAAATAGACATCGCACACCACACCACACAAGCACTGACTGGACACGGTGGATTCGTCTTCTACTTGAACAGATTCAAGTTGAAGGAGGATCCATCGTGCCTGTGTCAGCCTAGAGTTGAGGAGACGGTTCCTCACATGCTACTCGAGTGCACAATTTTTGCAAGCAATAGATACGATATTGAGGCAGAAATTGGGCATCGCGATGACGGGTGAGAACCTGCCTTCCATCCTGGGGGGAAAGAGGAGAGATATGTTCCTCGGGTACTGTAAGAAAGTGGTAGAAACTGTAAACAAAATGCACTGTGATGATCAACTGTGATATTAGGGTTAAGTTTTGTGATGTTAGGGTTAGTTTGAGTGTTGTGCCGTTGTTTTAAAGCGATTATTCTTGTTTTGTATATTATTAATTCTATTGACATTGTACATTATTTTAATGATTGATTTCATATTATAATCAAAATTGTAATTTTAATTCCGATATTTTAATTTTTATTGACATTATTGTATGTACTATAAATGACTATAATATAATTGACGTAAAAAAGAAAAGTAAATAAAAGATAAAAGACAGAAATATAAAAAAGAAAATAAGCTCTATCTATGATAGGTGGAAGAAAAACAAAACAACATCTGAGTTGAATCGGAAGAAAAACTATAAACAAACGATAAAATACTACAAACGACGCTGTAAATCTGGGCATTGGAATGAACAGAGTGAGAAAAACGTCAAATCAAAAAATAATAATAGGCTGGAGCACGATAGAAGACAGGAACAAACTGAAAGAAAATTTTAAGAACAATAACAACCTGAAAATAAACACACAGAAAAATAAACGTAACTGTCTTTTAACCAAGTAACGGCATTTCTGTCGATGCGACGAGTGGGAGTAAATTCGCTGCGCCATTTTATTTTATAGTGATGTTCTCTTTGGTATCGGTACTTTTTTTCTTTCGTTAGACAAAATTTTTCAGGTAGGGAAAATGTATGTTATACTTCTTATTACACATATTACACGATATATTAACTCGAATGATATTCTAAAGCGAAGAACATATTTTGTTTCTTGCTTAACACTTTGTTTCCACAATTTTCACGCTGTTGTGATATGCAGCCTGAAATAAACGGTATTTAATTTAATTTAATTTTTAAATACTCAACATTAATGGTAAGTTGCTGTTTTTTAACAAAGATATCAAACGGAATATTACAAATCAGATCTCTAAAATGGCATGTTGCGATTCTATAAGTGTTGCAATCATCAAAGTGTTAAGTTTAAGTTAAATAGAATATAACAGTACATAGCTTGCTCGTGTCTATAAATGTATTTGTATATTTTTTATAAAGTAACATTTGAAAATTATTTATTATTTAATTACACACAATACATTACATTAACAATAGTGATGTGAAAATATAATATTATATATAAAGGTGTTTCTCTTACGTTCGAATAAGTTTTGCCATCGCTACGTTATCCGTGTCGCACGCGCCGTGCTTGTACAGTGAGCATAATAAAAGTATACAGCATAATAAGTTATGAATTTTATTGATACGGAACGTGTCATTTTAGAGGTACAATGTCGCCCCGTTTTATGGGATATGTCGAATGAGTTACTTATATATATCAAATTTCGAAAACAGTTCATCAAATGTAGACGTTGACATTTTAAAATAAATAAAAAAATGTTTCTCATTTTCTCTCAATAACGAAAACTTGGTTACAAATTCTCCACACAACAATCTAGACGTGACAAATGGGCTGATTGGCTGACGCCTTTGTACATGTCGGCGTCGTCGTCTGTTGGCTAGGTAATATAACAATAAAAAGTCCATAGGTATCGACTGTACACCCGCGCGATCGAAATTATACTGGCCGCCTGCGAGAGACGGGAGACCGTCGCGGCCGCGCGCGACGTCGCAGGCGGGCGCATGGCGCGGGCGCCCGCGCCGGGCAGCCGCGCCGGGCACACGCTCAACGCAGCGAACGCGCTTAGACATAAACTCACTTTGTATAAAACGTGTATTAGACCAATACTCACTTATGCGTGTGTCTCTTTCGCACACATAAGTGATAATCAAATGGAACGCCTACAAAGGGCTTAAAACCGCTTTTTGCGCTTAGCAACAGGCGCGCCACGTTACGTACGAAACATCGACTTGCATAGAGACTTCGACCTTATCACTATAAAAGCCTATATCAAAGAACTCGCCGAGAGATTCTTTAAAAAAGGTAATAAACATCCAAATCCCTTTATACCTAGAGCCTTGGACTACGAACACGACGCATAGACGTTCAGACATCCCCAAAAGCGGCCTAAGCACATCTTAGCCGATCCAGTAGACTTCATCACAAAATATGTAATACAGTTACGTAAACACAAAGCACATGCACCCGCGTGGATAGTAAAGCACCGGGGTCGACGCCGGCGCCTACCCCGAAGTCTTACACCAGACACGAACACACGTACAGACATACGGACCGACTCAAACACGGGACCACCGGACTCGAACCCGGGACCGAGTCCGACTCCTACTAGTGTAGCCACACCTAATCATGACCGCGACCGCGATATTGTTATAGAGAGCTCTATCAATACTGCGGCATTAATCGATATCAGGACATTCGCGCGCGAATCGAAGGGGGGAGGGACGGCCCTCCCAGATCCTTAAAACTACTCTATCCATACCAAGACTCGTACGCCGTTAGTTTGTGCTACCGCGCGCGAGCAACCACACTCGTCAGAGTGAGGAAGGGGTCGGACCCCTCAGCAGGAGGGACCACGGTCTCTCCAGTCCTAAAAATAACTTATCCGTAGTAATTCCTCAAAACCGGTACGTACATCACCCGCAGGGGGGTGATGTACGTACAAGGTGATCTACGTAGGGGGTCAAACTCACTCATCGTATTCCCTCCAAAACGACTCCTAAATGGCAGTCACCAGACCGATTAAGCTAAGACGGCCAAAAGCCATTAGCGTAGACCCATTCGAAAAAAAAAAATGAGTTGAATATCACCAGGCAGTATTAAAAATGTAAGCTTCAAGTAAGGTAAGTATTTAATGTGTTTTATTTACAGGTAAAACACCGTCATTAAATACTCTACGCATACTTGAAGCTTACTGATATGAGACCTGTTTGTTATCGCCTGGTGGGAAAAAGACGCGAATGTGAAGGCATATTATACATTAGAAGAGCTTAGAAAATAGGAATGTAAAAAAATCCTTACTAAGATCAATAGATTTATTGATTTGTACTAATTAATAAAGTATAAATTAATTACAGAATAAAGTATAAGTAAATATAAAATCAGTTTGTAGAGCTAAATAATTGAGCCAAACTTGTTGATTTACCAGTGCGAGACAGCTTTACTTCTCTGCGATAAAAACGCGAGAAAGTATTACTTGATCGCCAGTTTCCTTTGGCCAATATTTGATCAAGATGTAAATTATCAACCCAGTTTTTAGAGGCTACGGCAGAGCGAATACTTCCTGGAGGGGCAGTAATACCTGCTTCACGAAATACAGTTTTTACCCAACCAGCAAGAACCGTTCTGGAGGCTGGCTTAGGGTTTCTTCTTAGATTAATGAAAAGATTATGTAAATTACATTCCTTCCGTTTTTATTTTAAAAAACCAATGATCCGCTTAACCCAAAAAACAGGATCTAAATTTCTGGAACTATTGTTTGAAAAAATCTTCCATCCCGACTATCTGTAGTTTGCACTATCAGTCATATATCTGTAAAGAGGCCTAAAACAAATCGAGTCTTCATTTACAGTGAAGTGTTCTGAATCAACCGCTAATAATGTCAAGTCATGGTCTCTTCGGCCTGAGCATAAAAGGAGCAAGGTGGCTGTATGTCGACAAGTGTGGAAAACATTGTTTTTATCGATAATTTGCTTTTCCAAATGCTTTATTAAATCGTCTATATCCCATACACTTGTTTTTCTAGAGACTGGTTTATTTACAGCGATCGACTTAAGCATATGATTTACCAGAACATGTGAAAATAATTTTCTCACATCTGCAACACTGCACAATGTCGACATGACCGACTTGTGTACTAATATAGTATTGTAAGCTAGACCATCAATAAGATGAAGATCAGCTAAATATTTTGCCAGAACAGATCCCGACGAATGAGTGGCATTTTCTTTATTAGTGCGGCACCATCTGAGCCAGCGGTTCCACGCCACTTTGTAAGTTTTTAGTGTCGATGGACACCAAGAGTTTTTTAGGAGATTAAGGTGGTTTATATTCCAGTCCTTTAGCTCCTCTGTCCACCCCTATATTTCCACACCTGCAATTCCATGTCTTGGGTTCCTGCTGGGGGATGACCTGTCGCAATGTCTATTAAATTCAAGTGTAGATTCTGTATGGTGAACGGGGCTGCTACTGCTCGGGTTCTTAGGTCCGCCCTCCAAAATACTCGTTCCCATCTCGGGACTACCAACAGATAGAACCCTGTCGCCTTGTTCAAGTGTATGAGCACCTTGGGAACTAGATAAGGTGGCGGGAACACCCAAGCGAGGGGATAATTCCAGGTTCGGGAGAACGCATCGTGATATATCGCCTCCTGATCCGTTTGATCCAGACTCACATAATTGGAAACTACTTTCGACGTTTCGCTTGCAAAGAGATCGATCATCGGCGTTCCGAATTTCTTGAACAGGTTCTCTGTGCAATGAGGCAGTAAATGCCATTCCAGAAGACTCAGATATCGTGATAAATGATCTGCATGAGTGTTGTACCTTCCCGGTAAGTGGTGTACCTGTAGTTCTATATGGTGTAAGTCTAAAAGGTGAAATATTTCTTTTGTCAACTGGAGCAACCTGGTCCCCCCCTCGTTTTTTAAATAACACACAACAGTCTTGTTGTCGCACTGTAGGAGGACTGTGGATTTATTTATCTTGTGACATAGACTTTGGAGTGCCTTTAACACCGCTAACATTTCTTTTTAGTTGCTGAGCAAATTTTGTTCTGGACCTGCCCACATTCCACTCAAAGATATTTTCTCCAATTGGGCTCCCCAGGCTACGTCCGAGGCATCCGTAGTTAAGAATTTTGTTGGAGATGGAGAATGAATTTGTGACGACAGGTGGCAATTGGCCATCCACCACTGCAGTTCCATTTCTACTGTGTTTGGCAACTGATGCACGGCAGTAAGCGGGCTCTTCATGGCAACGTTTAAGAACATGAGAGTGTCTCGAAAGTGTAGTCGTCCCCTCGGAATCACAAACCGAGCAAAATTGAGGAGTCCGACAAGACTTTGCAACTCTTTTAGGTGTATTTTTTGAGTTTGAAGGATTACGGAAATCTTTCTTTTTAGGTTTATCACCTCTAGCGTAAGAGATTTTACATTGCGCCATGGGTCCCATTGAAAACCCAGAAAGGTCAGACATTTGGACGGAGTCAGCGTTGACTTTTCGAAATTGATTTGAAGGCCCAGATATTGAAGTCTTTCCACTACAATTTGGATATGTGATTTTAGTATATGGTAATTTTGATTGACCACCAAGATATCGTCTAGGTATACTATGACGCGTATACCCCGTTCCCTTAGAATTTGAGCAATGCCGTTGCTTAAACAGGCAAATACCCTTGGGGCCGTGCTGAGGCTAAAGGGAAGACACGTCATTTGAAGAATTTCCTTGTCGTAAATCAGGCGTAGAAATCGTCTGTGAGAACGAGCGATTGGTAGATTGAAGAAGGCCTGGGACAAATCAACTTTGCACAACCAATCGTTCTGTTGCAGGAAGTCTGGGACCCTGTTCGCATTTATTAACCTGAATGGTTCGGTTAGTACATATTCGTTCAACTTGCTCAAGTTGAACACTGGACGGTGCGAGCCGTCTTGTTTCGGAACGAGAAACATGCTCGAAATGAAGCTGGGGGAAGATCGAACTACTTCGAGAACTTTCTCGTCCTTCATCTTTTGAATTGCCTATGACATTGCTTCGCACTTTCTTGTCACTAGGCAGGTGCGTGTCATGTCGGGGAGGCGAAGAGGAGGTTTCTTATAAATAGGGTATTTCTTGTAAAGGGTATGCGATAACCTTTTATTATTTTTAAAAGAAAATGTGGTGCCTTCAACGCCTTCCAATGACTATGATACGCACAAAGTCGGCCCGCTTGGAATCTCGAGTCAGAATCTTCTTCTCTTACCTGAGTTGGATTCTCTATTAATAGGCCGTTTTCTATTGTCCTTCGCATGCTCAAGTCGTACCGCTGGCTGCCGGTCGACTCGTTATCGAAAGGAACTACGGTTAGCTTTATTGCTACGCCATGCGTTAGAGTTTTCGTGAGAACCCTGCGAGGGATAACTTGTGTACCTTCCCTGCGATGGTTGGTAATTCTGTAACAGTCGTGTGTGTTGAGAGCCACAGCAACCTTGAGATGTGCCCTGCGAGGGCGCATGACTATTTCCCTGCGGGGGATGATTAGAGCCACTACTAACTACCTGCGAGGTAGTTCCAAAACTTTTTAGTTTTATCAAAGGCATAAAAGCTTTCTTAACGCCACCTGCCTTATCAAGAACTCCCGATAGCAATTCAGAATTTAAAAAGTTTTTATTTGAAAGAGGGATTTTGCGTAAATATGATTTGGTTAGTGGATCACGTGCATATTTTATGATCCCATCTCGGCGCATCTGTATCATCTCAGCTCTGTGACCACAAACGAGCTGTAAGAGGTCGGCAGAAACAGACGCATAATCACCGCTTGTAAATAATTCCTTAACCTTCGTATGCAAAAAGTCGGCATTTAGGTTTACTTCATCTTTAGCCGAAGATAAAAGTAAGTTTAGAGTCTGTTGCAGAGCATGGCGCTGTTTTAGCAAACAAAAGGTAATACCAGCGTAAGCTTTATCTGCGTAAGCTAAATGACGTAGACTATCATAAGCTTTAATCTCATCGTTAGCTTCTAAATCAGTAAAACCTGGCGTATGGTTATACCGCTTTTGCACTTCTGCATAGCGAACTTCGCTCCGTTCATCTTTATCAAAATGTTAAATTTATTGCATCAAATTAAGAAACTTTTCAGGTGCCTTTGATACCGAAGGCTCCTTTAATTTAACTTCAATATCAAAATTAAAATCTAACTTGGCATTATTAGTTTGTTCTTCATCATAAAGACTACCACTTACTTGATCGTCAGTAATATTATCGCTATAATAGTCTCTGTTGAGGTCTACGTTATCAATAACTAATGGCGAATAGCTTTTATCTACGTGATCGTAGTTGTATCTAAGATGCCTTTTAAGTTCGCCTATTTCCTGTGTCAATTTTTTCAAAACTCTATCCTTGCGTTTACGGTGGCGCTGTCGCCGTTTCTTCGTACAAGAAGATGAGGAAGAGGAAGATGAAGAATCCGAGCTAGTGTCGTAATTGGCGGTACTCGGGCCCGGTTTATCTACGACCGGGTTAACTTGATCATTAGTTTTCTCCATGCTAAAAACGAAACCTAATACTAGGATTCCATGCAAAAGCTTGAAAATGTAAGATATGAACGACAAACAAAAGTATTCCTTGACGGTAGTTAAAAATATTTAAAAACCATAGAAAGATGTGTTTTACTAAAAATACGTACTTAAAACTAAAAATCACGAACGTAAAAAGCATTATCACTATTCATTATATTATAAATAGTTCTAATCATAAAGTAATCTAAAAAAAAAGTCTATCTGAAGGTAGATAAAAATTTCTAGAAAAGTGGTAAAATTTTCTAAATTTTGTTATAAAATTACTAAATTCCTTTAGAGAGTAGCGTATATAACTTAATTATTATAGATTCTATAAAAATAATGATCTATTTTAAATAGAAATATTTTCAATACGAACGGTAAAAACCGTTAGTTAGATGTATTCACTTTGTAAGGAAAATAAAAATGAGCACTTACATGAATACCTGCTATATCAGGCTCACACTTATAAAATAGAATAAAAACTTAAGCACTTGTCACAAAATGAACTGTTGGTAAGTGCAGACGGGTCGAAAATTCAGACGCCAATGATTTGAAATTAAATTAGGCCACTGCTTGTGGCGTCGCCATGGTGGGGTTCTCAAGGTAGCTGTGCGAGCGAGAGGGTACGAGAAGGAAAGAGACAAGACGAGGTCGAGCACGCTAGCGCCATCTCATATCAGTAAGCTTCAAGTATGCGTACAGTATTTAATGTGAAATGTAAATACCACCCATAACCCAACACCAAAGAAAATATTTTATGAATAGGTACCACTAATTAAGGATGCCAATCGAATCAGTAAAATTTTTAATACAGGAAGCAAAGTGCAAAACAAGTAACCTGAAACATACACCTATAATACACTTATATCATGTCGCAAGCTCTCCTGTGCTTTCTGTTCGCGTAAAATAAATTGTCGGAGTTGCTTTTTAAAAGAAGCTAGACTTTTTAGATTTCTAATCAGCGGCGGTATGTTATTCCAGCATTTGGATGCCGAATAACGAAAGCTGCCCCTGAACGACGCTGTATGATGTTTCTCGATGGCTAACTGGACAGAACATTGCCTTGACCCACAAGACCTAACGCTAGCAGTTCTTGAGAGTTTATCATATAGATATCTAGGCTCCCTATATTTTAATACGTCAAACAAAAGACAAGCAAGATGAAGTTTTCGCCGATGCTTCATTTTCAACATAAAATGCTCATTCAAGAAGGGGGTTTTAGGTGGGATATCAAAACAGTAACGAGCACAGGCATTCTGAACTCTTTGTATGAGCTTTTTAGTTCCAGATGTTAAACGTGG
Source organism: Phengaris arion (assembly GCA_963565745.1). Classification (NCBI taxonomy): domain Eukaryota; kingdom Metazoa; phylum Arthropoda; class Insecta; order Lepidoptera; family Lycaenidae; genus Phengaris; species Phengaris arion. The sequence continues at coordinate 1,544,981 of OY751448.1, forward strand.
GCCAAAAACAACATCTGTATAGTTCAACTTTCACAGCACCAAATACTCTACAAGACGAACACGCATTTCCACTGACAGAAACGGTCTCACTCTGTATAGTATCTTCAGTCTGTAAAAGGAGTTGTTGGCTAGGCTAGTAATATGTTCTTGGAACCGCAGATTACAATCAAGCAAAAGACCCAGATTACGTGCCACATAAATGCATTCAATTGGTTCACCCATTAAGCTTACATCACTTGTAAGGCTCAGATGTTTGAGTTGATTAATGTAGCCACAGATTAAGTATTTGGATTTAGTAGGATTAAGGCACAAGCTGTTTTTTGGGCCCACAGCATTATACGATTAAGGTCCTCATTGAGCAAAGCAACTGCTTTTTCTATATCACTTGGCCTACAAGATATATAAATTTGGATATCATCAGCGTAGAAGTGAAATTTACAGTGTCTTTATGGGTTCTTAAATCTGCTATGTATAAAATGAATAATATTGGTCCCAAATTAGAACCCTGTGGTACTCCATTTTCAACATCCAACCAGTCAGATAACAAGAAGGACCCGTCACTAAGGGAGGGAGGGAGGTAGCTATTAAACCATTTCAATGTTGCATCATAAAATCCGTAGTATCTTAGTTTTGATAATAGGATATTTATATTTATTGTGTCGAAAGCCCTGGAAAAGTCCAATAGGACAAGTAGGGTACAATGACCTCTATCTTGTGAAGTTAAAATAATGTCAGTGACATCAAGTAGTGCAGTCACAGTACTCCGACCCCTCCTAAAGCCAGATTGTGTCTCAGGTAACAAATTATTATTTTCCAGGTAGCCTGTAATTTGCTCACACACAACTTTTTCCAGTATTTTTGAGAAGCAAGGCAAGATACTTATAGACCTGAGATATTTTGTCTCAACAGAGTTGGTGATTTTAGGTAGAGGCCTCACTACAGACTGCTTCCAGAGAAGGGGGTAAACACCAGTCCGGATAGAAGTATTTATGATACATTTAATTACATCTAAGGAATTTGGCAGAGACAATAACAACATGTCTAAACCGATGCCATCGGAATCCATAGCTTTGGATTTTAATATTTTTATAGTTTTGACCAGTGTATTGGTGGATACCGTCTCAAGGTGAAAGGTACTGTCACAAAATTTATGGTATTCAAAAAATGTAATATAAGATAGTTTAGTGATTGGAACCGTAGGTTTTTCTAAGAAACGTTTATTAATAAGGCAGATAATTTTCATGTTTACTTATAATAGTTTTATTTATATTTTTCCACAGCTGTTTAGGTTCTTTGATTTAATGATTAATATTGTGTTTAAAGTATGCAACTTTTTCATTATACAGTGACTTATTTACTAGAGTTTTTAGGATTTTTTAATATTCCTTTTTACTTTCTAACTTTGTTTTATGATAGTCCTGCAATGCTCTGTCCCGCAGTGTCATCATTAATTTGATGGTGTCTGTAATCCAAGGGTAAGAGCATGTTTTTATATGGACAGTTCTTACCGGTGCATGTAAGTCAAAAAGTTCCAATATTTGTGTATTAAAGCTATTCACCATTGAATTGACATCACTTAAAGACAGCATGCTATCCCAGTTTATAGCCTGTAAGTCAGTGTGAAAGCTGTCTAAATCTATGTGCTTAATAGGTCTATACGTTATAGAGTAAGGTTTAATTCTTTCTCTTTTTATATTAAATTCGCAGCCAATCAGACAGTGGCCAAATAAGGAATCAACATGTTCAATAAATATGTTTTTAGCTGTAAGATTGGAACTAATTGTGTCGATCAATGTCTTGGCTGGACTGTGTGAAGTCATTTGGCGAAGTAATTGATTTAAGCCCAGGCACCGCAGAAAAGTTATAAGTTTATTTGACTTTGATCCATCAGGACATAAAAGATTTATATTAAAATCACCAGTCAAAATTAACTGGTCATGGCTGGGCATTGCATTAATAACATCTGTAAGAGTGTCTTGAAAAGTGTCAATATCCAGCCATGGGGGTCGGTAAGCAGTACTAATTACTAGCTACCTACTACTACTAATTATTCTACTATTTAAAGATATCTTAAGCCACATATGTTCAACATCTTTATATAGTGGGTCAACGGGTGGTGAAAGGGACCGTGCAGTTATGCCTTTTCTAATATAAAATCCAACCCCTCTCCCACGCGAACGTATCTCTCAAGGTCGTGGCTTATGGCAAAGTCGGTATCCCATGACGATGGGGGCACGACCTTCCTCCCCTGTTCTTAACCACGTCTCATTGAGAGCCAGTATATCCAAGTCAAGTACATTAATTTTTGCCAGAAAATTATCGTGGTTTGTGCCAAGAGAGCCCGCGTTGTATAGTCCAACTTTTTTTTATTTTTTATTTTTATTTTATTTTATTTATTTTGAAAACCAACAGCTTAATACAAATAAAATTTTACAAGATTAGTATTTTACAAAGATATAGCCAATAACAGGTTTCCCATAATTACCAATAGTGCTAACGTGAAAAGATGAATGATAATTTAAAAGTAAGAAATGTAAATAGTGATTCTTAAGAAAAATAAATCTGGTTTACAATTTTATATATATAAAAAAAAAAGTAAACAGTAACTCTTCCTATGAATTAAATTAAAATTTTACAGCTACCATGTAGATTAAGAATTTGTAAAAACAATATACCTGTATCATTGTAGCAGTAGATACTACTCCAATAACACAGCAAACAAGCAATTAATATTTTATGAGTCATCATTTTAGGGATTTTATTGTTTTTATTATATTATTTTTAAAATTAACTTTAGAGCTAGTAAAAAGATCAACGTCATTAAAGTATTTATTATATGATCGAGCGATTCGTGTCAGGACCGAGTTATGTGCATAGTTGGTGTGATGCATTGGAACATGTAGTAGAGTGGTGTTACGGGTTCGATATTGGGGGGTTCGAAATGCGATGTTTGAGACAAGGTGAATGCAGTCTACCCTACTATTTATAATATCATACAGAAAACCCATATCGAGGACAATGCGTCTGTGTTCCAGAGTCAACATACCGTACTCGGCGCAAGCGTCTTCATATGTGTTAAAGTATTTGCGGTTACGATAGTTAAGATGGGATATGAACTTTTTTTGTATTCTTTCTAGTCTGGACTTATAAATAATGTAATGAGGAGACCAAATAGGGCAACTATATTCTAAGATACTTCTTACAAAAGCGGAATAGACAGACTTGAGAGCTGTAATGTTTTTTTTAACAACAGGGTTTTGTTAACCATTACTTAACAAAGTATATAAAACCATATAGTGGATCCACCTGGAGGAAAGAGGAATGTCATAATATTGGCGAATGAAAAGCAATTGTATTTGATGTTCGGAATTAATATTATGTATAAAGTTTTGTATTGAAAAAATATTATATTTTTTATATCTCTTTTGGCAACACAAATTATAGAAAATTATGCTAGTGTTATAAAGTATAAATATTAAATTATATAAAATTCTAAATATTAAATTATATAAAATTGTAAATGTTGAATTATTGTAAATGTCATAATTATTTGATGATGATTATTTGTGTTGTGACGTCAAGTAATTTTATATTAATAGTAAATATGAAATAAAATAAAATTGTAAATATTAAATTATCTAAAATTGTAAGTATTAAATTATATAAAATTGAAAATGTTGAATTAGTGTAAATGCTATAATTGTTGAATTGTATTATGATGTCTAGTAATTTTATATTAATAGTGTTATTACGATACATGTAATATAGGCGTTATCATTGCTGACTCTACTTTATGTTTAATTGGAAATAGATTAGGATTATTATATGATTCGATTAGCAACGATCATACACCATACAAAATTAAAACACACCAAAAGTGAAAAAAGTACAATTACCTACTGGCTAAAACATTATATACAGATAGAGTGACATAACGTAAACTAGCGCACTGGCCGTTAAACACTAGTGGTCTTAAAAACCCGGTCAACGTCGGCAGTCGATCGAATGAGGTGCACCGGTTTACCATCGCCCTGCCGCGCAAAAATACGCCCTCTTTTTGTCCACGAGTATCGCCAGTTGAGGCGACGACACTCCTCGCGGACTCTATGAAAGAGCTGAAGATTATAGCGCGTCAACCGCTCATTGATGTACACCCGCTGTGGCGCCCCGGCTACACCGAGGTCGGCGCTGGTGAGCTGGTCTCGCAGCTGGCGGCGGGCCAACCGCACCACCAATCGCCGCGCACGTTTGGGCTCATCGACACCGCTCTCGCTACTGCGTCCCACACGTTCAGCAAAAACAATATCTGCAGGTGCCAGGGTTACTCCGAGTTTAGAGGCCAACACAGCGACGGTGTGCACCGCATTCTCTCCTGTAGGCTCCGGGACGTTTCCAATGTCTAGGTCCGTTGATAGTGCCTCCTGGTCTCTATCGTTGAGCTCCGCCTTCAATTGCTCGACCGTTCTCTCCAATTCAACAACCTTTTCGATTTTTCGGATCCTGAAACCTGCTCCACTGCATCAATTCTACACTCGACGGAGACAAGACGCTCATTAATATTTGAGAGTACACTCCGGAGTTCAGACATCTCCTTACGATATTGGCGAATCTCTGCCATATAGTCCGCGAGCTCGCGTCGCATCTCCCTGATTTCCGAGCTCATATCTATAGTAGGAGAGGTGTGCAATGAAAAGCCACTGCATATACCTCTAATTGGTGTTGAGCTGTTGTCCCCCCTTTTAGCCTTTTTTTTTACATTCAGGACAAACCCAGTCTTTTATTATAGTAGCCGCATCAGGGACCCCGACGCACCCCTTATGGTAAATACTGAGACAGATGGTACAACTAGCGGCACCTATCGGCGAAAGAAATTTACCACACGCCCCGCATTTACTCATGGCCGTTTCGTCGATAAAGATGTTCACGACAAAAGCTAGATGGCGCTTATACGCCAATAATGTACTACCTAATTCAACACTAGGTGGTGCTTTGAGCTATTAATACAATTATTTGCCAAGCTGTTAATGTTTGCCGGTACCCACTTTTAGTAATTATTAGTTATAGATTCCACTTCACAAAATGCTGATTATCAATGCAATGAACAGGCGCATAGAGTAGAAAACATTCACACACACTAGTTGCACTTTAACGAACAAATTAGTTTTACCGACAAATCGTAATTCGCGCGCAATTAATTATTAAATCAAGTAAACGGACGAGCGCATAGGTTCGTTCGGCCGTTTGTGACGTCACTCTAATTAGCACGACAGTTCGATCCGCAGTCCAAACCGCACGTATCCCTCCGTGGTTTGGAACGAAGTGCGATGCGTGGTTCTGGAGCTTCTAAATTGTATTGTCGCGGTATTTTGACGAGTGACGATTTTTGTAAATGCAACCCTCGGTACTATACAATTATACCGTTAGTTTATATATAGATCTATAATAGTGTAATGTTGTAAATAAATCATCTATATTGGAACTCGTCTATTATTGTCTTACCATATCTAGATATTAAAAGCTTGCTGAAAAATAATAAAAAAAAATATGCCTTAAGACTAGTATAAATAAAAAAGTAAATAATATGTAGAAATAAAATTTATTCTGTATAAAACATTTCAAAAATATATTTTGATGGTTTTTTTTCTTACTGTTGTATTACAAAAGGATTGTTTCTTTTTTCTGAAACAGAAAAATAGGCGAGTAGCTCAATAGTAGGTATTTTTTGGATATAAACTGGATGACGGATACGTGTGTTACGTGTGTTACGTGCGTTACGTGTGTTACGTGCGTTACGTGTGTTACGTGCGTTACGTGCGTTACGTGTGTTACGTGTGTTACGTGTGTTTGCTTAAAAATTATAAAATCACTCGAACAGTTCATAGCCTAGGCCTAACAGATATAAATGCGGTCATCGATGACCACATTTATATCTGAATAATGTACGGTCACTGTGGGATATTGGTGTACCCTGTGTGTGGAAATTTAAAACTAAATAATTAGGAACAGATAGTTTATGAACTAGCCCAGGGCTAGTTCTAGATGACCCTGGACAAATGCACAGTACCCATGAAATATATTTTAGTGTACTCACTTTGTTGGGATAAGTGATTTCTAGCACGGGTCCACGATACGGGCACTGTCGACAGTGCGGCGGCGAACAGGATCTACGCCTGCAGCCCACCGCCAGGTCCAGCGTGATGAGAAGCAGGAACACGAGCAGCTTGACGATCATCTGGAAAATGGTACTGGTTGGCGTAATGTTGGTAGTGGCAGACCTAAATTAAACAATTCTAATCTATCTTGACAAAATTTTGATAAAAGGTGAAATGAAAAAAATCCTTGATAATTGAACAAAAATTTGTTACCTGATGATAAAATATTATGGCGATTACATTAAAACATGAAACTCTGATTAAACCTATTGCTTACTCTCTATTAACGATCAATGGGTGGCGCTAAAAGAGCAAAGTATTTAGGTACATACTCCATGACTATTATCGATATTTACAAAAATGATTAGCTTGTGATACGTTAAAAAATGTCACTTGACAGACAAAGACAGCAACAGTCATAAATATTCTTTTATAGAGACAACAAATGGCGCTTTATTTATTATATAGTAATTATGACAAAATAAAGTACTGGCACTTTGTTGTAATGACCACAGATGGCGCTTTAAACAAAATTCTAATATATTAGATAGCGTTTTTGATACAAACAACATGATTTCACTATAGTAAAAAATAATTTTACCGTGCAGCGGTGTTGTATCTACCAAGCTTCTCACACGGCGCACACTGCGCCATACCGCAGTATTGTCGCTCACGACAGCAGCCGCAGCACAGCTGCAGCGTGCAAACAGCGAGAAACGCTAATACAGTGCATAGTTTGTTCAGCCATGGCATATCTATAAAGAAATCTATCTAATCTAAGATTGAAGTCAATCTGAGATAGATTTTTAAACAAAAATTGTCGTAAATTGACGTGAAGTTAATCCTAGGATCGTTGAAATGTATTGAAATATTAATCTCAGATAGCTAAAATGAGATTAAGATTGATTATTAATTTCGGGCGTAAGCCACAAAGATCGTCAGAATGTAGATCAATAAAAGTAGCAACAGTTTTAAAAAACACCTACCTATACTTACGCATTATGAAGCGTTTTAGAAGGTCGATTCTGCCAGTTAAGTCTTAAAACTATTGAAACTAATAGCTGATCAGAGATGTCTTTCAGCAATAAGTATATCTCTGTTATATTATAGTAGGTCTCACCTATTTGTTCGTGCGGGTACACCTGGCGTCGTGCTGCGTGCCGCAGACAGGACAGCAGGAGGGAGATCACCAGCAACACCAACTCCTGGATGACGTCGTCCATCGTGGGACGTTACGTTTGTTAGATCTCACTCTCACCTACTTCTTCTGCCGTTTACACCGGGCGTCGTGCTGCGTGCAGTCGACGTACGTGTGTCGGGTGCAGGCGGCGCACGACCGCAGGTAGGACAGCAGGAGGGAGACCACTAGCCACACGAACTCCTGGATGAAGTCGTTCATCGTTGTGGGAAGGAGGATCTGTAATTTGTAAGGCAAGAAGTCAATAATAAGAATTACTTAAACTCAAGTCTTATTACTAAGTATATATTGCTTATATGTACTTATGTATCTTGACTTTTATCATATAGATTAAGTTGCTACATATTTAAAAGACATAATGTATATTTTTTTTAAAACAATATCCCATATTTTTACTAAAAGGCGCGCGATTTTCTTGCGCTGGTCTTCTCGCCGGGTTAGTTTCCGAATCGGCGGACTACCGCATTATGTACTGAGCATAATTATTCAAGTGTTATTTTATAACCTTAATTAAATGTTAATTACGAACTATTTTTAATTTAAATGTATTTAAAAAGGCAAACTAAACGTAAAAATTTTTTAACATTTATTATATAAGTAGTTATTAGATGCTACGAACGCACGACTTTAGTATGAAGCGTTTTCACGAGACTAAGAACTAAGAACTAAGAACTAAGAACTAAGAACTAAGAACTAAGAACTAAGAACTAAGAAGACTAAGAACGGTAAAATCGCTGTACCGTTGAAAATATTGACTTTTGATATACTTACTGTTTCTTCTGACAAGTGACTCATATTTAAGAGTACTATTCATTTATGCAATAAAAAAATTTGTCATCTAGCATAATTTCAAAGATAAAATTATTAGGTATTTAAATACCTAAAAAAAAAACAGTACCTACTTTACACATAAGGAAAACAACAATGCATTTACTGGAATTTACATAGTAATTATTGTTAAAGTTTAATGCTTATTTTATCGAGATAAAAATGCTCCGGAGATGCATATACTATTATAATTTTGTATTTAACGAGTTTAGGTACTTAAGTTGAACAAGGACTGATTACTCAACTTATGTACCTAAGTATTTGATTTCTCTGTTAGTGACGTTTGCCGGTCTTATTTTATTAAAAAGCCGTGGCTCGTAGATACCTACCTGTAGATTATTTCTTGGCGGCCCTACACTTGCAGGGCATTTGTCCAGCACAGGAGAACTGGCGGCCGCCTTGACAGGCGCTTACCACGGCCAGCAGGCACAGTATGATCGTCAACAGTAGCAGGATGTGTACCGTCACACGAGCCATCGCAACTGAAAACATTCATGGTTACACAGTATTTAGGTAAATACGTTTACATGGAGACTGAGCCAAAGGAAGTTAATGACGATCAGCTGACGGATTGTATGTAGATTTAATTTGTCTTATTCCTCGTCTTTATGTAAAAGATTTGCAGGTTCGATTCCCAGGTGTGTACCAATAACTTCGTCAGATACCTGATATCTGGTCAGGTACATTGTACGGACGCTCTACCGGTGAAGGAAAACATCGTGAGGAAACCCGCACATGGCTGGCGCCAGACGTATTGACCAGTCATTCCTCTGGACTAGACTGACTGTGTTGTGAGAATGCCGCATGTGCTTGGGCAATCATACGACATTTAAAACCGACTGTCCAGGCACCAGGACCAGGCACTACAGTGCTTCAAGAGTGGTTACACCGCTCGGAGAATACTGTATAAATGATCCAATAACGGATGAAAAGGCCTAAGTTTATGTAAACGAGTTATACGGAACGATATTCAATAATTCCAAGTAAAACTCATTGTGAAGTGAAAACTTGGATTTGACTTACACATTACACCAGTAGCGAAGGCTGGTTCCACATTATAGGAAAGCTTGTAAGATCAGTTACAGGAGTTATTTTAATAACTATCTTAAGATATTTACTAGCTCGGACAAAAAATGTCGTGTTGGTAAATAAGTAGGTACAAGTAGGTATTCATGATATATAAGAATGATGTAGGTTACGAAATTTCAAATAAATGAATTATTGTTATGCAGGCATGTTGCCCAAAAATTTATTTTCGCATATTCTATGTTAAGGCCTCCACTAGGGTCGCCGAGCAGAGTCGAATCGAATCGCAGAAAGTCGCCTCCTATATATTTTCTATGAAACTGTGTCCATTAGCCACGAGCCGCGGCGTGCTGAATCGAGTCGACCTCGACAGGCGAATTTTTTCGCCGATGCGATTCGATTCGACTCGGCGCGCCTCAATAGACGCGTAGAAGCGGATGCGCGCCAACGTATTTTTAATTAGGTATCGTTTAAAAACTTATAAGTATCTTCGTTTCAATTAAAATGAGTGAAGAATTATTAATATCACTGGTCCAACAATATACAAAATTGTTTAATCACGAAGATCCACATTATCACGAAAAAGTATTTGAAATAAAAACATCTCTTCAGCCGAGATGTCCAAGACGCAAAAACGACTTAATTTGATAAAGAGATGGCGATGAATGAATAATTCGATTCGATTCGTCAGATATAGACCCACAGGAATAAATGCGACTCGCTTTGATTCGACGCGTTTCTGCTGTAGTCGACGCCAGGCTTTAGACATGTTAATAAACAATCTAAAACCCATTTTTGTGTATCTTCACACATAACGAAGATACAAACAAATTAGATTTACAAATTACAATAAAAAAGAGAGCGATAGATCCGCCCGTGACGTCACGAGTTGCTGCTTCCATACTTTTGTCATTTAAAAATGTATGGCGGTACCAGTTTGTGACGTAACAATTCCTTTTGCGAGAAAGAGATGAACAATATTTACTAATTGCTTATTTTTTAAACACATCAACCAAAATATCTATTTCTTTCAGATTTATGTATTTCTATTCAACAGTTTTAAAATTTCATTTGTAAAAATTTGATATTCGACACTAGGCAACATGCCTATTATTCAAACTGTACTGTCATAGTTATGGTATCTTAATTAAACATGAACCCGGTGTCAATCATGTTATACGCAGACGTCACTACTGCATTACGCGAGCAAATTTGCAAAAAAGCAGTAGCGCGATTCAGCTGGTACCCTGAGAGCGACTCTAGTAAGAACTATGCATAAGATTTCGATACTTGTCTTGTCTGCTCACCAGTTTGAGCCTACTTGTTGCAGGGGGCGGGCGGTCGGCAGGCGACGTAGGTCTTGCGCGTGCAGCCGGCGGCGGCGGCCAGGTATGACAGCAGGGACCAGAGGAACACTAGCAAGCCCGGGCCCATGGCTTAGCTTAGAGGAACGGGTGGAGTTTCACCTGAAAGATATAGTATGTACCTACTGGCACACGGACCATGGTAGGCAAGCATTTTGGCAAGCAGGGATCCACAGTGGCACCCGAGAGTGAAAGGATTTGCTGAGCAAGCAAAGCAAATAGCCTAGCGTAATAATCTAGCATCAAGCGATTTCATCTAGCCTAGCGCGTTTGCCCTACCTTAGATTGGTTTGCATTTGAAAGGGTCTTTACGCATGATGTCAGATGTGTCCAATCACAAATGAGATTTTGTCAAGTTGATGAAATCTTCGTGGCTGATAAAACTTACAATTTACCCTCAGCTTAGATCCCAGCAGTGGGAATAGTTAATAGCGGTTGGTAATGATGGTGATCACAGAAAAGTCTTACCTCATTCAAATACTGCACATATTGTATCTGGTAGGTAGGTACATTAAATAAAACCACATATTAATTTTTGCATAGTGTGCAGAGTGCACATTGAACTGAAAATTGTGATTTCTGAATCAATCAAAATATAACACATTGTCAATGTCAGTGGAATTTACTTTTTTACAATCGAGCAAAAGAAGTTTTTATTCTGTAGTTCAGCCCGGCGTAAAACTTAGGCGCAAAAGCCAGGATTAGGTACCTACGTACTAAATAGTTAATAGTTTATGGTGGACCAATTAACGCCACGATCCTGAATCACGGTATCGAAATTTTCTAAGATCGGCGCTATATATACAACATCTGAAATGCGCATACGCTGCCAAGCTAGGCCGCGATGTGTAAAGTGCCTCGGTGACCACGGCACCTCTGACTGCCCGCGAAAGAGCCCAGCTGAGGACTCCAAACCCCCCAGCTGTGTTTTCTGTAAGTCCCAAGGACACCCCGCCAACTACAGAGGGTGCAAAAAAGCACCCAAAGTAAAAAAGCGCGTTGCACCACAGATGAAAGGTGCCCCCCCCCCCCCCCAAACAGAGATTCGTCCCTGCCCCTGCCCTCCCAATCTGCATGGTTCAAGCCCGTGCAGAATCGTAGTTCGGAGTTAGCGGCTTTCCCCGCTCTCCCCAGTAAGGCCATGCCCTCCGCGCCCAAAGCGCCTAAGGTCACGCCCCCCCGACTCCCAGCTTCACTGCAGACCTCTCTTTCGTCCAGCAGTTCCTAAGCAACATCGGGCCTATTGACCCGATGGAGCTTTCTATTTTAGCGACAAAGCTAAAAGGATCGGCCACAGACCGCATCCAAGCTTTGTCTGACCATCAGGTCTTGATCCGTCAGATCAAGGCTCTCTCCACAAACGGTAATTAATGGAGCCTTCGGGAAGGACAAAGCCGCACTCGTTACGCGTAGTGTCGTTCAATACAAACGGCATTAGGAATAACATAAGCGAAATTCGCGATTTTGTAAGCAGCCAAAATGTCGATATTCTTCTAGTGCAGGAGACGTTTTTAGAACCTAGTATGAGGAGCCCTAAAATAGCTAACTACAAAATAGTCAGAAACGATAGAACTCGATCCCGACTCGGAGGTACTCTTATCTACTATAAAAAATCATTACATTGTATTCCCCTAGAGCCACCGCCATTGTTAACTTTAGAGACATCTGTTTGCCATATTAGCATGTCCGGCCACGGACCCATTGTTATAGTAAGCGCGTACATAGCGTGCAACAAAGAACTACATTCCAGCGACCTACAGGCGCTATTCAATTTAGGCAACGCTGTCATCATTGCCGGCAACTTAAATTGCAAACACACCGAGTGGGGCAATGTATATAACAATAGAAATGGCTCCATCCTTTGTAGTTTAACCGACACTTTAAATTTTGCACTATTAGCACCCACTGACCCCACTCGCTATGACACCAATGAAAACATCAACGGTGTCATACGCGATCCTAGTACGATAGGCATAGCTTTAGTTAAAAATGTTTCTCTCAATATCTATATTGAGACTCTCCACGAGCTTAACTCAGACCACAGACCGGTTATGATTACACTTGGTAGTCTTAACCCCAATAATTCTAGTACTAGGAAGATAGTAGATTATAAATCATTAGCGGAGAAAATCAAAGTCCTCCAATCTAGTCATTTAGATAAAATCCCCGATATTATAGATAGTAAAGAGACGGCCATAGAGGCCGCCACCCACTTGACCGATCACCAGGTAGCGACCATAGAGAACTCATCTAGGGAGGTGCCAACGACCCCCAAGGGCCGTTGGCCCCGCCCTGAGGACATAAGGGAGTCCATCAGACTCCGAAGTGCGGCTAAGCGCACATATGATTGCTAACCGTCGGAAGAGTGGAGGAAAGCCCTCCCTCACTACGAGAGGGAAGTTAAGTTTAAAATTAAACAGCACAAAGCCGAGAGTTGGGATCGACTTCTCAGTGATTTAGAACCGTCTCACGTGGCGTACTGGCCACTCGCGAAGGCCCTCAAAAACGACACGGAGAGCGATATGCCTCCGTTAGACAGACCTAACCGTCCTCCTGCATTCGAAGACTTATACAAGGCCGAGTGCCTAGCTGATAATTTCGAACAACAGTGCCGGCCGAGTACTCTCCCAAATGATCCCTTGCACCTTAGCTTAGTAAATAGCGAGGTCGACAGCCGACTCTCGAGGCCACCTGATGTAGATAGGGTGAGGATGGTGGAGTCGGAGGAGGTCAGTGACATTATTAAGTGTATGAATGCCAAAAAGGCCCCAGGCCTCGACGGTATTTCAAACAAAACACTTAAAATGTTACCGTCCGAGCTAATTCAACTCCTAGTGAACATCTTTAACGCCCTCTTAGTAGGATGTTCATTTCCAGACATTTGGAAGGTAGCTATTGTCATAGGTATCCACAAACCGGGGAAATTCCGGAAGGTGCCTGGTAGCTACCGTCCAATAAGTCTCATTAGCTCCCTAGGTAAAGTCTACGAAAGAGTTATTTAAAGGCGCCTCAATGACGTCATAACTGACAAAAAACTCCTTCCAGACGAGCAGTTTGCCTTCCGCGAAATGCACAGCTGTCCCGCTCAAGTACACCGCTTAACGGAGTACATAATATCTAGCAAAAACGACAGGAAGACGACATGCGCCGTATTATTTTACATTGCAAAAGCTTTTGATAAAATTTGGCATAACGGACTGTTCTACAAACTCTATCAAATCGAAATACCCGATTATCTTGTTTTACTAATTAGTAACTTTTTAAAAAATCGTAAATTTCGCCATCCAATTTGATAGGAAAAGTGCAATGAGGCGCACTTGCCCCCGTAAAATAATGAGCCCTATAAGCCTGCACGGCAACATAATCCCAGAGGTCACTCAGGTCAAATATTTAGGCGTAGTACTAAACAAGTCGATGTCGTTTTCGAGTCACTTTAGTAATACATTACGTAAAGCGAAATTTGTACTCTACAAATTATATCCGCTAATTAATTCGCGGAGCAAAATGTCCCTAAGACATAAGCTTACATTGTATAAAGTTTGCATCATAACGATACTCACTTATGCTTGCGTCTCTTTCGCACAGATAAACGAGTCTCAATTGGACCGTTTGCAAAGAGTCCAAAACCAGTTTCTAGCATAGCAACAGGCGCCCTCTGGTACATGTATAACATCGACTTGCATAGGGACTGTGAACTCGTCACTATTAAAGCCTATATCAAGGAACTCGTAGAGAGATTCTTTGATAAAGGCAAAAATCACCCAAACCCCCTTATCCAAAAGGCCCTGGAGTATGGACTATAATCACGACGCACAGACTTTCCGACACCCGTACAAACGGCCTAAGTATATCTTAGCCGATCCCGTTGACCCGAACACAATATACGTAACGTACTGTGTACAGTTACGTAAATACAAATCACACGCACCCGCGAGGTTAGTATCGCACCGGGGTCGACACCGGCGCCTACCCCGAGGTCCCACATCCGACACGACAACACGTACAGACGTACAGACCGACCCTAACACGGGACCGGACCCAAACCCGAGTTCGAGTTCGCATCCTAGTAGACTAGGTACACTTCCAAATAGTGTGCGCGACCGCGATATTGATATAGAGAGCTCTACCGATACCGCGAACCTCATCGACATTAGGACCTACGCGCGCGAGTCATCCCGACCGTACGTGGAAGGGGAGAGGGACGGCCCTCTCAGTACCGATACCGATAAAAACGAGAGCTCCTCTATCGCGATAACTCGCACGCCGCTAGTTTTTGATACCGCGCGCGAGCAACCTCACTCCTCAGCGAGTGAAGAAGGGGTCGGACCCCTTAGCAGGAGAGACCCGCGTCTCCCCTGTCATAATAATAGCTCACAATCCGTAGCTGTCCCCAATATCCGGTCTGAACATCACCCGGGTGATGTTAGGGAGGGTCAAACCCTCCCATCGACTCTTACCAAATAAACTAGCCACCAGGCTAGTTATAGTCCGATTTAGCTACAGCGGTCTTAACCCGAAGTAGTAGGTTTTCACGGTTTGCTCCAGATTTTCGGCGTTCGATGGGCATCACCAACTAAAAAAAAAAAAGTTTGGTGTCAAAATGGGGGTTTTCGACCATGCCCGATAGATATATGCAATCCGTTTTTGCGTATTTGCACTTTTTAGTTTTAGTTTTAGCTTTTGCGCCAGAAAAGCTCCAATACCCTAATTAGGGTAATGCTAATGATCTCCTCGGTTTCTAATAGTATTGACAATGCATTCATTAAGATGCTAATGACATTTTGCTGTGTCGCAATTGTCGTAACAATCCATAGTCTCCTTTTTAAAAATTAAAGCTGATGTTAAAATAAAACTTTGGTTTACTTTCAAACAAAATATTTATTTAGTCGTAATCCTTTAGTAAAATTTTTAATCTTTCATAAAACAAGATTTAAACTTTATATTCAAAAACATATCATTTTTAAGTGTATCACTGCCAAATTCAGTCTGAAACTCTGTCAATGACTTGTTATGAAACTTATATAACAAGTACATTAAACAGTACTCTCCACACACGGAAGTCCAATCATTTTGCAGCCTGATAGTATTGTAACACCATTTCCTTGCATTTCTATTCAAAAACATTTTGTGCGTTCCCATAGGAAAGCGACCATATGTATCAAAATATTCACCGATGCCATGATTGTCTATGTGAATGGCTACCCAGTGAGATCCTGGTTTTGAGTCCGGGTCCAAAACACTCGCAACACCCTACTCTGGTGTTGTAACCTGCGTTCCCAGTCATAAAAATCCCCAACCCCTCTTGGACCTACGGTAAATCTGCACTCACACAGCGATACACAACGCAAGCGTTATTTCATACCGGTTTTCTGTGTGGCCGTGGTATTTACCCGATCGAGTCGACCCATTCATGCTGAAGCGTAATCCATGACCAGGAACACAGAAAAACTTTTTTTTCCTTCGGCGGGATTCGAACCCGCGACCCCCGGCTTGGGCACCAACACGCTGAATCAACTGAGCCACAGAGGTCGTCTTTACACTTTTGTTTACACACCTGAGGCCGTATTATGATCTTTTAAAAAACCAGCTTGTTTCCAGGCAATTCAATATACGGCCTTAAAGTGCCTTGTTCTTTTTTCGTATAATTACAACGATATTTCATACTGACTGGATTCATCCTGGTTTGTTTGTCTATGACTGGTTTAATGGCGCATGAAGGTGACATTCGGATACGTCAAATTTGACGTATTACAGTAGTTTTTTTCTTGCCATGCACTTATGAAGTGAATAGCCAATAACGAACAGAAAGCTTGTACTAATTATTTTTAACTATACATAGAATATGTACAATCATTGTTAGAGTTAAAGCAAATTTTATGGACTGCAAAAAATAAATGATTTAAGTTGGTAAAATAGCCGTCGTTTTTGTATACACCTATTTCAAGAAAAAATGTGCTTATTTTCTACCAAAAACCTTATTTCTAAAAAATTTATTGGTAAAATAAGCGGCATACTCACGGTCCACGGTGCTGGATCGGACCGTGCGTGAGTATGCTGTTTAAGGCGCAATTAGGGTTACGAAGATTTTAGAAAACGGAATTCACAGCTCAATAACCTCGGAGTTTCTAAATAGTAAATAGTGAGTGATCGTCGGCATAGAGGTCCTGTCAGGAGTGAAATCAGTGTTGCCAATTTAACTACTTTACAGCTCGATTTGGTCATTCGGCCAGCGATTAATGAAACTGAAAAAAGGCGGCAAATTTAAATAATCTGAGTTTGGCAACACTGATCTGACCAGACTGTTAGATGATTAGAAAAGTGTAATGTTTTTTAATTTCTAATCTCAATAATATAAGATTTAAATAATTAGGAATGGCGTAAGTATTATTTGTGTTTTATTTATCAAATATAAAGTATATTTAAGCATAATACATATTAGTTTAGACTGAAACAAAGGCTATTCATGTTTAGTTCACAGGAGGTGTTTTCGCGTCGTCGCCGGGTTTCATTCAACCAGCTAGAATCTTTGTGGGAGTTTTTGAATTCTCACAGGGATATAGTTGTTGGATTCAACAAATCGGCGCAGGCGCGAGAATACTCCAAACGCATGACGTGGACTGACGTCTTAGATACACTAAATTCTATGGGAGAAATTATTATAAATTAAATTATTAATTTAATTATTAATTATTATTAATTATTTATAAATTAAATTATATGCTCACTTTAGCAATATTTTACGTTACTAACCTAACCTATATAATATTATTAAAAGAAAACACTAAAATATTAACTATTCAATAAAAGCTAATGAAATTGAGCGTAAACTGAACGGCTTCGTTTAAACAGTTTTTGACGTAAATACAAGCCAGCTAATGTCAGAAGTACTGTCATAATACGAAAATACCACTCAAGTTTCAATGCAGAAGTAAGTCAAGAGTCACGTGACTGCTGACTGGCTGGCAACATGTGACTATAATACGAAAATTCCAGCCAGTTTGTTTTATGGCGTAAACTGGCTGGAATTAAGAGCTTGTAATACGGCCCCTGTACCCTAAAGTGTATCTAAGGTATCCTAGGTAACACTGAAAATGTTTAGAAAATGAAAAACGGCTTAATGTAGAAAGTTGCCAATACTTTTATTGTTTTTCGAAGTAATCTCCGTTCCTCTCTACACATCGTCGCATTCGATGGAACCACTGAAAAAAGCAGTGGGCCCATTCTTCCTTAGGGGTCTCTTCTATGGCATTTTCGTACGCTTTCACCGCATCTTCAGGGCTCGTAAAGCGAATACCTCGAATTTTATCTTTAGTTCTTGGGAATAAATGAATGTCGCAGGGCGCCAGGTCACTGTATGGTGGATGACTCATTATCTCGACACCTGCCATAGTCAAATATTCAACAGTCCGTTTTGCGGAGTGCGCTGAAGCATTGACGTGGTGAGGGAGGATCCTGCTTCGAGGGCGCTGCTGTCGAATTTTTTCCAAGACAACAGGCAAACAGCGATTGACATACCAGTCTGCAGTAACTATAAATAGTAGCACGAGATGAGGCTTCATTAAGAAATGCTAATCGCAAAAAAAATACTAACAGAAGGAATGGAAAAGATTAAGTGGATTCATGAGCTATGTCAATACTGTGAAATAATAGAATTAGGGGAAAAGAAAATGATATTCCAATAGACATTTATTAAAAAGGAAAATTTTTATTTGATAAAACTTTTAAAACAAATTAGCATTATAACAAAACCGTGGTTTTAGCCAGAGTACATTTTTAAAACGCATATCTTTTTGTGATGAACACAATTCAAAATGCTCTTTGTTTTTCACAATAGCCAGTATAATATAATATCAAAATATTTGAACAAATTTTTACTAAAGATTTTAAAAAAATATCGATGTCGATTTGTTCCCCTTGGTTTAATTATTATTATACAGTAGAAGGAAATGAAATAAAATTATATTTCAATACACATTTATTAAAAAGTTAAATTTTTACTTGATAAAACTTTTAAAACAAATTAGCATTATCACAATACCATGTTTAAAGACAGAGTACATTTTTTAAACGCATATCTTTTCGTGATGGACACAATTCAAAACGTTATTTTCTTTTCTTGTTTCTTTACAATAGTCGGTATAATCATTATCATTACATAGTATATTACAAAGTCTCTTTTTTGTCTATCCCTATGTATGCTTAAATATTTACAACTACGCAACGGTTTATGATGCGGGTTTTTTTAAATAGTCTTAAAGATATATTAAGATATTGTAAAAATATTCAAGCGCGATAAATGTATATCAAGCGATCGCGCATGTCGTGCCGATGTGATAGGATCCCATTTTTAACCATTTGCATTGGGTAAACCTAAAAACATTTTCAATATTGTATCAGAAGTATATTGTTGTAAGTAGAGAGTTATTCGCCGAAGTAGATTTTCTCCAATAATACTATTTCACGTGTGCGAAGCCGTGGGCAAAAGCTAGTATAATATAATATAAAAAAAATTTGAACAAATAAAAAAAAACTAAAATACACAGTGTCGATTTTTTCTCCTTGGTTTAATTTATTATTACAGAATAAAAGGAAATTAAAGAAAATTATATTCTAATAGACATATTTTATTAAGAAAGTAAATTTTTTTACTTGATAAAAATATTAAAACAAATTAGCATTTTCACAATACCATGTTTTGAGACAGAGTTCATTTTTTAAAGCACATATATTTTTGTGATGAACACAATTCGAGATGTCATTTTCTTTTTTTTTTGTTTACTCAAAATATTCTTTATACAATATTAAAAATTTAGGACAACCCTGTTCTCCTAATTCTTGATATCTACTGCTATAATAAAGGTTACAATTTACACGTAATTTATATAGGTATTTATGCATTATTATTAACCATTTCCGGTGCTTACAACAATGAAGTAATTAATGCATATTTGGAGTAGCTTTTTATTCCGCATCACAGTAGTAAATTTGTGAGAAATTTTAAGTAGGTAGGTATTATGTCTTTTTTGTAATTGAAATTTCAAAATCATTTTAAGTTTTATTACCGATAGCAACCGATAGTAAAACGCCAGTCTCTTGGTGCGCTTCCACGGGAAGGTATTGACTTCTGGAAAATATCTCTTCATGTTATTTGTTAAGGTAATTAATTGCTATGTTACCCCTAGTGCGCATTCCTTTTTTTTTATTTTTGATAATTACATATTTAGTTAACTAAATAATTACATAATATTTAAGAAGTAGGTTTGACGCAAACATATTATGTGATTAAGTTAGGTACTTAGATACCTAGAATTTAGATAGATAGATCGATAATAATTATTCTTTTGCTCACAAAATAAAAAAAAACAAAACAAAAATATTAATTAGGTCATTACATATGAAATTGACGTTTTGTAAAGGAGGAACATAAAGTCGATTTTTTTTAAACATAATATATTTATTTAATCAAAGTATATATCATTGCTATCTATGCCCTTTTGCCATCTCATAGGTAGTTCATTGATTCCTTTACTAAAAAAACATTCGGACAGGAATCAATAAAATCTTAAAGGCGCTTTGGACTGCCCCATAGGAGTTGATTTTTTTTCCTTGCAAGATTTTATCCACATTTCGAAAAAAATGGTAATCTGTTGGAGCAAGGGCCGGGGAGTACCACTGGATGGATGACGTAGACATTCTAATTGAAGCTCCTCTAATTTGGTAGCCGTCTGATGTGCAGTGCACACACTGTGGTCTAGCGTTGTCCCGAAGCAGCAGTAGCCTAGAGCGAATGACCAACCTCGGTTGTTTAGCAGCTAGCTTTTCTATCATTATTTGCTGTTGCTGGCAATAGACATCTGCCGTAATCGTCTGGCTAGATATAAGAAAGCTGTAGTGAACGACACCGGCACTAGTCCACCAAACGCTCACAAGTTACTTTTTTTGAGCCAATTTTTCGCTTGGGGCAGGCTGGTTCGCCAGGGTTCCGTCATTGCGATGAGCGTTTCCGATTATCGTACAGGATCCACTTTTCATCACAGGTAATGATTCGAATTAAAATCCCTTAATTATTGTGCCGGTTGAGTAATGTAGCGCAGCTTTTTCACCTTCCCAATTTGCTTCAAGTGGATTAAAACAGTTTTATCACTAACACCAAGGGCGTACCCATAATTTCAGCTAGGGGGGGGGGGGGGGCAGCTCATACCTGTTTCGAGAAGATGGTCGGTCTGGTATATTGAAACAAAAAATCATGAAAATTGACTTTATTAATTAGTTTGATTATGACACAAAACAAATTATTATATATATTTAATATTATATTAATTTATATTAATATACATTGATTTAAATATATATATTAATTTAACAGTAATCTTCTCGGATTTTCCGAAAATTCGTCTATGACAGTATTTTCAATAAACTCAGTGTTTTCTTTTAAATAATTGCGATGTACGCTCATTAGACATAAACCCGTAAGCCTTTCTTCACCCATGGTGCTTCTAAGCCACGTTTTAACTCTTCGAAGCGTATTGAAGGACCGTTCTACAGTCGCCGTGGTGCATGTGCATGGGATAGTGCTTAAAATAATCAATGCCTTTCTGACAGCAAGGTAAAAAATGTTGGCTTCGTTGAACTAGGTACTTCTATGTCCCTTAATTGATTATCTGATAAAACCTTCTTCACCCATAAATTATGCCAAAGGTTCAGTTCTCCGGTGATATCCAGGTTATAAAATTCTTGGAATGATTCTGCGTTCTTGTGTAAGTCTGTAATGCTGGTTTTGGTCATATACAAGGGGTGTAGCTTACTTAAAGCAAACGCTGGAGTATTTTCTTGGGAGAATCGAATATTCAATGATGAAATGAGTGAATCAATGTATTGTATTATCAGGGAACGCCGCCAATATTCGTTATCACTTTACGCGCGGATTACTTCTATGTGTTTGCATGTGAGCAAGACGTGGAACCGAAATTTCTATGTTCAAATCCATTGCAACAGCTCGCGCTTTTTGAAGCATTTCATTACTTATTCTATCAGGACCTCGCGGTCATTTCTGAGAATGTCCTTAATATTTTTGATGTGTTCCCCCACCGAGATCATGTCGATCGATTTAGCTTGCAGTGTGTTAACTGCTGGTTCTAAAACTGATGAATATTCGGCTATTGTTTGTAGAGCAACAATAAACACTGGTTTTGTAACGGCTGAATGCAACTGATATGCAGATTTTCTGGTGGCATAATTCCCCTCTACGGATAACGTTTCTAGAGATTTCACAAGCTCTGGAAAATGTTGAGAAAACTTTCTGATTGATTTATATTTTTCGGACCATCTCGTCTCACACAATCGTGATAGGTTTGGAGTGTAGTTTCGACGTGTAGTTGATTCTCTGAAAAACGTTACAACATCCTTTACAGTGGCGACAGTAGGTATTTCTAATTTCTGGCACTGCGTTCGCATCATTCACAACAAGGTTGAGTTTGTGACTTGAGCAATGAAAATATTATGCCCATGACTAACACCGCAGCCTGTAGCTAACTCGGACGTGGTTTGCGATGGATCCGCTTCCACAATAGCCTTTAATTCTTCATTATCAACTTTGGCCGTCCACGGGGCTTGTTCTGCAGGTCCAAATTTCCAGAACGAAAACGTTGGAACCAAAAACGCACTGTTTTCTTTTGCGACACCGCCGCCATACACATCATTAATCCTTCGAGCCGTTTCTGCAGCACTGGTGCCACGGTGGAACTCGTACTCGAAAATAATATGATATTTCAAGTTTTCCATTTTGTAAACAGAGTGACGCAAAGGAAAAACCAAAAGAGAAAGAAACAAATGAATTACGGTTTTCGAAACACAAATGCATGAGTAAATAGCGGGATAAATTTTAAATTGGAATTCCTAACCAAAGAAACGCGCTCACGATCGAATTCGAAAAGAAAAACTCACACTTAGCACTCTGTATACTTAAGTGACATGAGGATTTTTGCTATTTATTTGTAAGTAGGTAAAGCTTTTATTATAAATTGTTATTTTTTAAATATCTACTTATAATAATTGTGAATAACGACCTTAATTACCTTGTAAGTACAAATCTAGAAGAAACTGCTGTTAGGACTCTTTGGTTGCGAATACGAAAAGAAAAACTCACACTTGGCACATAACATACCTACCTACATATTCAGTCCAGGCGTTGACCAAGTATCAACAGTTTTTATTCTTCCGGCTTCTCTAGGGTTTGTTTTAATTATGCGGAACGCTAATACCCAACGCTGTTGTAGAGAAAACCGTTGCAGCTATGAAATTGTCGTTTTGTAACTCTAATATTTAAAATTCAACAGCGTTTTTGTACAACTTATTGTTTGCAGAAATGCGGTGTCTCCTGACGCTGATGCTGGTGACTGCAGCGGTGGCAACGTATTACGAGACGCCAGATGACCGGTTCAACTACTCCGCGGTCCCGCTGTCGGAGCTCCGGGAGGACGTGGCGTGTGTGCTCGACAAAGGACCCTGCTCGCCTATGGGCGCGTCGCAGAGGAGTAAGCAACTCAGGATTCCATTTTGATGACCTCAGTGGCTGTGGTTGAGCGCATCAGTGCCGTGAAGCCGGAGGGCACGGGTTTGAATCCCGCCAAAAGAAAAGAAAAGTTTTCATGTTCCTGGGTCATGGATGTGTATTAAATATGTGCATTATATAATAAAAATCTTTATTATGTGTATAGTATAAAATTATTAAACATATTTCCGTTGTCTGGTACCCGTAAAACAAGTTCTTCGAGAACTTACCACGGGACCAGATTGACGTGGTGTGTGGAAGCGTCATTAGATATCCATTAATAAATTAATGCGATCTATAATGCGTACACTAAGTATAATGCGACCAATTCAAATGTTTCTTGTTTACCACGCAATAAAGAAATAGGTACGTAGCTACAAATTAATTTGGTCGAATTAATTGTTTTTGTTAACAAAAGATTAATAATAATTAGATGTGAACAGAGTGATATTTAACGGCAATGTGATGTTTTGCAAAATGTAGTATCCTTTGGTAGTCGGTGGGTTGCCGTAACGACCGTGCTTAGTGGTTTATGACTAATTATGAATAGCTACGCTAATGTATGCTCGAGGACATTTTTCTATTCCACAGAGAACGGCCCAGAAGCCATAAGAACAGAATGCGCGAAATGCAGTCCAGACCTTAAGCTAACTTTCCTGGCCTTCCTCAACCGCGTGAAGGCTGAGCTGCCGGCGGAGTTCGAGGAGTACTGCCAGAAGTACGACCCTGAAGGCATACATATAGATAGACTCATGGACGAGCTCAACCGGCACGCTACTGTATTTACCAGAACATAGCACAAACACCAATACTCAGAAGCCAAATTCTCGAAATTAAAACTTATCACTTGCAGTTATTCTTATGACTATTCAATAGCGAATTTGATTGGGTGACGCAAACGCGTAAACCAATCACAAGCGCTATTGAATAAAAACTACCGACAAAAACCTCAGAAACCAAGGCCATTAATTAGTATGCCGTTACACTCGCACACGTATTAAATCGCGCGCGTGTGGCAGCAGCCATACTGTCAACTGACCAATTTCAATTCCGAGAATTGGCAGGGGCTAATAGACTAGGGAGTCTCATGGTATAAAATAAAATTATGTAAGCGAGATAGTTAAGTTTTTTTTTAGTTTTTAATAAGACGACTATATACTAAAGCAACGAGCGCTAATATAGACACGCACCAAATTTCAAGAGAATGTAGGCAAACAACACAAATCACAGTCCTTAGCAAATGTTTCGTCAGTTATTTACATGTCAAATTATACTAACGGTTTGTTGTCTACAATCGATTGAACGACTACAAACCGATCCTTTATAAAATAAAACAAAAATAAATGATTTAACATAACTTTATTAAAAATAAAACAATTTAACAATAGTAGGCTACTATCGCCTACCTACTATCGCCACATACATTCACGCGCACAGACAGACAATGGCTAAACTAATACTTCAATAACAAAAGAGCGTTAAGAAATCAATGAATCATGCGTACAAATGACAAAATGGCATGCTTCAATTGGTTAATGTGAACACGGCTTATGCTAGACATATTTTGTAAGCATGATTCGCTGACTTTTTGACGCGAATAATCTGTAGTTCACGTGTATGTTACCCACACATAGCGGGCCGCGTCACTGACACACGCACACGTACGCAGCGCCGCGCGCACAGACGTGTTGAACTATATCTACCATTTTTATTATTGAGTCATTCATAATTCTTAATTGAGATATTTTTATTAATTTTTTAGGCATTACATTCTAATTTGCATGGAGAATAGAAACCAGTATTAATTAGCGATTAAAAAAAAGTACTGAGGCGCTGCAATGTAATGAGGATCAATCACTCGGTAGCGAATCTGATTTTTTCTAAGTACATCGTATGTGTATTAACATACTGAGCATTTTATTTTTTAAATTATTAAAATCCGTCAAGAAATTGTGGATTTATTGAAGTTTTTCTGTACGGCTAGTTTGAAACGAGCGCTTCCGTTGAATTGGTTACGATGATGTCATCTGTCGATCCGTGCGACAACGGCTTGATTGTACTCGTACTTCATAGGTATTGCATGAGTATTCATTCTCCGATTCATGACGCTTGTGCCTCGCGTGCATTGTTTTTGTTTACGTTCAATATTTTAGCTGTATTTAGAGGGGAGGTGACGACGACAGATGACGTCACAGCGACTAGATTCATTCTCGGGCGCGTTTTTGGAACTAATGCACTAAAAGTGCTGTATTTTCGTCATTTTTGGTCCGATTTAAATAATTTATGTACAGTATTTACTGTTTTTTTTTGTCGCCATAAGACTGCATACCCCACAAAAACCAAGACTGATCCTCATTGTCACCGTATTTTACATAGAAAACATTCATTCACCGTTGTATTACGGCCACTATAATAACGCTGTCCTAGGAAAACAGAGCTTTACTGAGATTGAGTATCAGAAATATTTACTACTAGTTGATGTGAAACGCCCAAAATATATTTACAATTAGAATAAGATTATTTACTAGTTTAGTCTCCATGCTTGTTACGTGGAAGAAAATTATTAAAAAGCGCCATCTCTCGCCAGTAAGTGACAAATAATATTTTTAGTATTTGTCGGTAAAATTGCAATTTCTCTAAAAACCGTGGGGTAAGTTTTAGCAGGGTACTCAATAAGAATATATTTTAGAAACTAAGTTATCTATTGTTCGTCCATTTTCAAATGATATGTCAAATATTGTTATTATTTGATTAATCTTGATTTGTTTAGAAAAATGCCAAACATTATTTTGTAGTCATAATGGGAAATAATGAAAAATCTATTTTTATTAACAATTCTACGAAACTCAGTTTTATATTTTAACATAATATTGTTAGAATTAAAAACTCTTGTAGAAGTAACATACTTCTTCAAAATGCAGCACAGACATTAACTATATCAATAAAGCAAACATCAGTTTAAACTTTAAAACGTTCTAAATTAATTTACACAGTAAAATTTAAAAATAATAAAAAGAAAATTACATTTTTTAGGAGCTCTATACTAGTAATAGGTTATCTTTGTCCTTTTCTTTTTAACCTTTTGCTGGCAACACTATTTTATTTCATTTAATTAACAGGCTAGAAGTTTAAAACTTCTAATAAATGCTTATTTGGTGCAGTGCATAGTTGACTCAGAACATAATATGAGTCTTTGTAATTTGTACTTTGGACTTAATAGAGGACATTCAATTTCGTAAATATTGCTAGCAACTCTCTATTTTCACATTTCTTTTGTGATGAATTTTAATTTTTGCGTTGTTCGTAAAGTCAGAATGTGCTGGGTTCGAATCCCGGTATAAAATGTTATTGTGATTTTTTTTTTAAATCTACTAGAGCTCCGAGCAAAGCTCGGTTACTAAGGGACTTTTAATTAAAACATAAAGATATGCCCATTGCCAATAAGTTGTCCAAAATACTAATTACACTATATTTTATGTACTATCAAACAAGTTGTGGCTCGACCAGACATAAGTTCAAAATCGCTCACCGGCGCTGGTGGTGAATCGTGCGCACGCACACACTCACGTGTAAATACGGATTTCAACCACGATGTATAAATATTTTTTTGGTGACCAGTTTAGGAAGTGGTCGAGCAGGAACTTTGCCGATATTGTACCTACCCAAGAAAAAAAATTGCTCAAGAATAGTATTGTAATTAATGTAAATTACTCAATAAAAGCGATATAAAAATAATCTGTCATAGAATATAGTCCTTTTATTTATGTTATCAGTCAAGGGTCCATCCATATACTACGTCACAGCGCAAGGGGGAGGTGCGTCATGCTAAACGTACAGGTACAGGAATACTAAAAAAGCGTGACAAACGGGATACAAAAAGTCGAAACTTAACGTGACGTAAAATGTGGTCGGCCCCCCAACACAAATTTACATATTATGTATCTTTAATAGTCACATTCAAATCATTTCCACTCACAGTACATCACTAATCTTGAGCAACTCTGACACACACTAACACAGTCTATCCAATGTAGAACCCACAGCCAAACTTAAACTGCTGTTTAGCTTGGTTGGCCATGCCCGACAGGGCAAATGTGAAGGGTAACGGCTGAAGTTTCTTTTCCAGCACTGCTCCGATGGTCCAGTTCGAGTCCACCATACCTGTGAATTTTTTGCAATGAATATGAACAACCAATTCTCGTATTTAACTTGGACTTGGATATATGGATTACAGCTTTTCGGAACAACCTCAAATTCAAATTTAGAAATACTTCAAAGATTTCAATCAAAAATACTAAGAATATTACAAAAGCTCCTTGGTTTATAACAACAACTACACAATGATCTTAAAATCAGAACAGTCCAAGAAGAGACAAAGTATGTTGAATACTAAAACTTCATACAAATAAGATTAAATAGTCGTGCAAATATATTAGTCACACAATTATAAAAGTAAAGTTGATACAGCATTTCAGAAGGCTCAAAAGAAAAACACCTAGAGATTTATATGGAAATCAGCCATAAAAGGGAGCAGCCACTGGGGTTAACCCACCCTCCAAAATAAAATTTATCCAATCTTTATCTTTTCAATGAATCAGATTGCAGAAAAAAAAAAAAATCAGTAAAAAAGTAAACTTTAAATGAATCGTTTTGATATCATATACTGATTTTTGAAGGCCAATCAAAACGCGATAAACGTTTGTTGCTGTTTTAACATAGATATGTTAAAAGACTGCATCGAAATATATACTACCATTTTATAGGTATTTTAATTATATAAAAACTCACCTCTGAACACAAGATCTGCCTTTGGTATTGTGACCTGGTACCCGATGGTGCCCGTGGACTCCATGCCTCTGAAGGATGTCTCCATTTCTGCTACCACCTAAAGTAAATAATTTCAGGTATAGTGCCTTTCAAATTAAAATAAAAAAATTAAAATTAATTACTTATAAGGTGTGATTTTATTAACAAACAAATTAAATATTATGTAAACTAATAAAAGAATAATATTCGTCAATTTAATTATTATACTAGATTATTTACTGATTTATTTTATCATTCTTCAAATTTCATGTGTTTTATAAGAGAGATATATAGATTATATATCTATATAAGAGATTCTGTTAACCATTTTTATATCTGAGTTTTAAAGTTAATTAAATTGAAATCTTGAAATCTGTCGGGAAGTTTTTGTACACTTTAGGGTCAATTCACACCAAAACAAAACGATACGCGACATGGCGCTGCATTTTTAAGATATTCGAATTGAACTTCATTCACTACACAAAATCGTGTATCTTTTCTTTATCTTTTATCTTTGTGTGTAGTGAATTAAGTGCAATTTTGAATAGCTATATTAAAAATGCATAGCCGCGTATCGTCGCAGTGTGAACTGACCCTTATAGCGCTAATGCAAATACCTGCAACTGTTCACTGGCTTGTTTGAAGTAGCAAATGTGGAAGCTGGCTGGACTCACTGTAGCTGACACCTCAGAATCTGAAACATTTGCAATAAAACTTACTTGTTACACCTTTTTATTAAAAATGCTTCTTTATAAAAATTTATTGAAAATCCAATGTCTCGCTAAAACTTGAGAACGGCTGGACCAATTTGGCTTAATTTGCTCCTGAAATAATTGGAAAGGATGGAAGTTCAGGAAGGTGTGAATGGTGAGAAATATTGGAAAAATAATGAAAAAGTTTACAAAACTATGATTGAATTTTCGCATACTAACTGTTCACTATGTTAAATTTGTCACTTGACTGTCAAATGTTTAGCTAAACTTACTTAGCATCCTAGAGGAAAATAGGATTTTCACAACATTTCACATCACAAGCGCACCCGAGCCCTTTTTTCCGCCAAACACAGCCAATGTATGTATTAGTGCAGTTTATTTTTAATGCTTTGAATTTTCCCCGGCTGAGCTCTAAACATTGATTTCCCAAGCCTGCACATTGCATTACAATTGTCTCGACGTATATATAGGTGGTCACTGGACATGCTATACAACTGTTAATAAATTCACTCACCATCCATCGTGTATCTAGCTGCCCCCGATACAACGGCGATCTCACCGCCAGGCACGCGCGGGCTTGCCTGGTACACCAGCTCCGCGCCCAGCGCCAGTCGCCGCGTCACCGACTGAAAATCAATGTAACACGCTTAGTTGCATATTCTATATCACTTGCAAGATCAACACCTATCTTAAAGCAGACTGCTACAGCCCTCCTAGCAATACGGCGCCTTCGCGCCATCGCGCTAGTTTGATACATGGATTGTAATAGTCGCGTAGCGTGAAAAATAACAAATGCTTTTAGGATAGTTTTCCACACCTCTCAGGGCACTCAAATAGGTTTTTTCAAAACTTTTTGTGTTTTTATTACAGACTAGTTGGCCCAACACACATTGTTCTGTCTTAGTATAACTAGAATAAATAATTAAATACACCTACAACCCAGTGGCGTGCACAGGATTATGACACCGGGTATGCGGCGAAGTACTCGGTCACAAAAACTTTTTCGTTTATAGATTTTTAGCATAGCTACAGCCAAGCGACGGATCTCTAAGTCGAAACCATGCCAACAGAGCAAGTCTTAGATGTACTATTCATGTACATCTTGACATCGATCGTCGCGGCGAAAGAAGTTCTAATAAGTAAAATAATAAGCATATTTTAAATATTATAACTACTCACCAGTCAGCTTCAATTTTCACATATTCAAGGTTCCGGTTACTTGAGATTACTATATCCCCATGTAAATTACTAAATAATATGCAAGGAAAACAATATAATTTAATCGTGTGTACACAACCACACAGCCAGTTATACGTTTCATAACTTTTAACATGAAATTTTCGAGTTACATTATTTTTTGCTGGTTTAATTGTTGTAACTCGGGTACACACCTACCTTAAGACAAAATTTGAATCTTTTCACTGAATGACAATTGTGAGAACTTGTTATTTTTAATAAACACACATTATCAACGCATACCTCACAATCAAATAATATTTTATAAAAATCAACAAACGGACCTTGTAAAAGCAAATCACTACAATTATTATAGAAACTCAGTAAGAAACTGTTAAATGTACACACTTTCAATTGTTAAAATGAAAAATCTTTTAAGAAAACTATAAATAAACAGGAGCGATTAAATTGTAAACAATGCTTATCACATGAAATATGCAATATGGCCCCCGCAAACACAAAACATTTCTTCTATTTAAACAAATAAAACCTTACTATATAAAAATGCATGTTATGTGCATAGATAATTCATTAGATTCATCATATTGTTTTTAGTCGGATTATAGGCAACGAATAATTTCCGACAAGCCAGTTCGGCGGTTTTCGGAAGCGATCGGATAGCCGAACCGAGCTCCCAGCTCGGCTCGGCGAGGTTCGGCTATCGCCTGCCGCATGAGTTACCGGTATATAATCATGTCGATATTCATGGATGTGTGCGTTTGCGAAGTATGAAAATTACATACACATGCGAGGATTTCTCCTGCAGCACGCACCGGCATTAGTTGCTATTTATAAAATATTAGGCGTTTTAAGTTATTATATTTTTTAAATTAATTTATTTACTATTAATTAAAGTCATCTAAAACGTACGAACGTTTTATTAAAATATCTGTGAATGACAAGTAAAGCACTGCATTTCTGCCTATATGGAGCGCACGCCCCTGCTACAACCTACACCAACATGACAACATTTACACCTACCAAGTACCAACCTACATCTACGTTATAAACCTTCTAGGGCCGAACGGATATTTTATACATAAACCAAACATGTAAACTGAACACACCTACATAAACATTTGACAGTCAAGTGACAAATTGAACACAATGAACAGTTAGTATGGGAAAATTCAATTGACTTTTATCCCCCACAATTTTTCCAATTTTTCCTTCACTGAACATCCATAATTATTCTAACATATACATAACAAAACATTAATAATTATAGACGAAAATAGGTTAAATCAGTCCAGCCATTCTTAATCTTCATCAAGTTTTAGCAAGACATTGGAATTGCAATCCATTTGTTTATATAAGATGTTTAAATATATTATTAATGATAACGATTTTATAATAAATTTAATAGGAAGAGTTACCTGTAAGTATTGTCCAACCAGAACAGAGGACTTCTCGCTGAAGTCGGGCTTGGCAATGGCCATCGCTAGTGTGTAGTCGGAGCCTTTGTACTCCACTGTACCCTGTGTGGCTGTCAGCTTACACTCTTGGATCTTTAAAAATTTACATTAAATGGAAGACTGGTTTCACTTTCAATCATTATGGTCACAGAAGTGTCCATAGATATAGGGATATTGCCTAGTGTGGAATATCACATTTTTATAAATTAAATTTTAAAATTGTTGATTAAAGATACATCAATCTAAAAGAAATAGGTATTTAGTATTGACGCAATTAAAAATTACAAGCATCAGTTGACATCACAGGCCAATATATCACTCTCTTTCATATTGTAAATTTAAATTATTTGCGTCTTCGTTATTTTTTAAGATATACGAAAATGGGTTCTAGATTGTTTATTATAATGTTGTCTAACATCAAATAGACGAAAAAAAAAATTTTTAGGCTGTTGCTTATTATTATTATACGAGGGGAGGTCCAAAAGTTCGCGGAATGGAGGGGATGGAGTGGGGATAGGGTAGCTCGCTTAGTGTCATACTAATTGAGCACTCATAATTAGTATATATATAAAATCTCAACCCTATAGCGCCATTCGTTTACGAGTACTCGCCTGCTAAACAAGTCAATCCGGAAGCAAACTGCAACTATGGAGAAAATTGAACATCGCACTGTGATAAAATTCCTTACCAAGCAAGGAAAAAACGTTCAAACCATTTTAAATGAAATGGAAGCCGTTTATGGAGATCAGTGCCCTGGTAAAACAATGGTTTATAAGTGGCATGGACTTTTCAAACATGGTCGAGATTCAATTGAAGACGACCCTCGCTCTGGGCGGCCAGTTGAGGCCACCACATCAGACATCGTCGAAAAAGTCGAAAAACTTGTACTGGAAGACACACGTTTAAAGAAAAAACAATTATCTGCATTTGTTGGAGTATCAGATACAACCATTTTGCGGATCCTGCACGACCACTTGGGCATGACAAAAGTTAGTGCAAGATGGGTGCCGAGAATGCTCACGCCGCTTCAAAAACAGCAGCGCATCGACGCGTCTAAGCACTTTTTGGAGGTGTGTGGAGACAACCCTGTGCAGATTTTGGAGCGGATTGTTACTGGAGATGAAACATGGGTTCATCACTTTGAACCTGAATCAAAACAGGAGTCCATGCAATGGCACAAAAAGGGTACACCACCTCCCAAGAAATTCAAAGTGTCAGAATCGGCTGGAAAGTTGATGGCCACTGTTTTTTGGGATTGTGAGGGAATATTACTGATTGATTATAAAGAAAAAGGTACCACTATAACCGGAGAATACTACGCCACAATATTGGAAAAGTTAAAGGAGGCAATTAAAGAAAAACGTTGTGGAAAATTGGCCAAGGGTGTGTTGCTTTTGCAAGACAACGCGCCGGTTCACAAGAGCCGAGTTGCCATGGCTGCTCTTCACACGCATGGATTCGAACCACTTGTTCACCCACCCTACAGTCCAGACCTGGCCCCTAGCGATTTTTATTTGTTTCCAAATTTAAAAAAAGAGCTAAGGGGAAGGAAATTTTCCGACGATAACGAAGTGAAGGAGGCAATTTCGGCGCATTTTGAGGCCAAAGACAAAAAAATTTTTTTCGATGGTTTAGAAAAATTAATCCATAGATCAAATAAATGTATTACACTTAAGGGTGATTATATTGAAAAGGAAAAATAAATTTATTGTTATATTTTAGTAACAACCCTTTCATTCCGCGAACTTTTGGACCTCCCCTCGTATATCACACATTATAAACATAATTGGTAAACTTACTTGAGCTGCAGCCTTCAGTCTCACATCAGGAGTCAACTGATGAACAAAGTTGCAGTTGACATTCCCTGATGGATCCACCTCTCCCAGCATCACGGGGAATGCCTCCGTCGGTGATATTTGTTTAGTGCCTATGTATGTGCCACCCAGTTTGTAGCCACTTTGCATTGAGCTCATTGTTAATGTGTGGGACATCTGAAAGTAAAGAAAACCTTATTATCAAGTGACTGTAGTTGAAAGGAACCTTATTTTTTTAATGGAACTCTTAAGATAAAGTAGCCTATGTTATACCTTATAACAGTGTTTCCCAAACATTGTTCCGCCATGGCCTGGTAATTTTCACACTGTCCATTTGTGGCCCACTTAATACTTTAAAACATAATAGCAAAGCAAGTATTACAAATTTATTAATAGTAAAAATGCTTTATTTTATTTATTTTGGTATTGCCTTACCACTAACCAATATTTAAGATGTGTCGATTGTTAGTAGGTATTGTTTCAAAACAAGGTGGGTATGTTTCACCCTGGAATTTTATTTTGATGGCCCGGTACTGGGTAGCGACAGTTGGGAAACACTGCCTTATAACATCAGCTATCTGCAGTGAAAGTCTCATAAAAATCAGACGTCATTACAGAGATTAGCCGGAACAAACAGACGGGCAGACAGACATTGATATTTTAATTGTAAGTACCGGATATACTATAATATGCATTAAGTGAAAAGCTCAATTTTATTTATTTGTTTATATATTGACTACTACTTGTATATTAGACTAGTTCATCCAGTTAGACTAATGTGGGTTGCTGATCTTTAAATGCTTTAAAGACAGTAATCCATTGACTGTGTAATAGACAGCATTGAGTGCATGACTAAGTTAACTTTTCAGTCTCCTATCAAGAACGTTTACTTATTTATAATTATATATAACATTAAGATATACATTGGTATATTTACCTGGAAATGATTAGAGAGACCTTTATTTACTATTAGCTTGCCACCTTCAAAATTAACTGGCATCACCTCTGTAAAGAAAAATTAAACTTATGCAGCGAATGCAGAATCTTTTATAGAAATATTGTATATAAAAAATAATTAAGTACAAATAATTAGGTAATATCAGTAAACACTAGTTTAACCCTTCACATTTACTGAATTTGTTTTCATATTTTAGTAGAATGTTTAAGTTAATAACACCCAATTTAAATATTAAATCAGTGATATTACATCACAAGATAACCAAACTTATAAAAGTGTCGGTTTCAGTATGTTTTCTAAATGAATTTATACTATTCAAAATGTATAGGATACATTAGTGGTTTGGGTTTATATTTTACATGCGGATGTATGAAAATTTCTTTTATAGATTTTACCTTTGGTCTTTTTATGCAATTCATCGATAGTACCAGGGTTTTCGCGTTTATTAGCATCTTGTACGTTTGCCGCATCCGCACTCGTCAATCCTGAATTATAAACACGGAACCTGCTTCCTACACCTCCCATTGTAATTTCTTATCACAATTTTCCTATTTATTCAAAAATCAAGGAGCTCGTGACCATGTGCCGCTATATTTCTGCAAAATCGAACTACGGTTGAAAAAAGACAATTGAAGTGATTTTGACAACTGAAACTGACATTTGCTAAAAGTGTAGACAAATTTTTTTCTTGTGCTTGTATTCACAAGGCGAAAGTCAATTCCAGTCATCTAGTTTTCTAAAGATACTCCTACGAGCAAAATATAATATCACATCAATTTATTATTTGCTCTCATACAGCTCCATAGCCTTGATAAGGAGTATAAAAGACCTGTAAAGTATAAGGAAACTAGTTAGGCCCTATAAATAATGAAAATTATCGCCTAGATTGTTTGATACAGAATATTTCAATTTCATACAGAATTTATATTATTTTTCCCATGTTTTTCGCCGTTCCATTTACCTTAAATAACTTAGAAAGTAATGAATTCATATTAATATTATGTATCGCTGATGGATAAATTTAGGAAGAAGCACAAATATATAAACTTTACCTTTTTTTATTTAACTTTACTTTAAAAAGACTGCCGGGAATGTCAATGTGCGACGTTGTTGTCTTTGCAATTATTATAAGTGATATTTCGGTTCCTATTGTGTAATATTGGTAGAATTAAGAATATTAATCATTAGATATTCGTTGACGTGCACAAATGTGGGCTATTGGTATAACTACAAAAAGCATGCGATTTTGTGTTTCCTCCAAAACTCCCTAGGAAGTTTCAGTAAAGCGTCTACCACTTTACTGAATCGACTGACTTGACTAATAAGTCAAGCATCTTGTTGTTGTCTATAGACAACGCAGTCTATAGACTGCGTTGTCGATTTATGTAGACTTTGACTACACTTTGGACTCGACGATTTAGGAAAATGGTGTTGAAAACGTGTTGAAAGCATAAAAGTTAATATATATTAAAGATAAAGACATTTTAATGAGTGTTTTCCATTTAAAGAATATCCCCTCTGTGTTCGACACTGTGTCGCGTTGTGTCGATCAATTTTATAAAAGAAACATTAAGTAACTAACACATTGTGTTACACAGTGAAAAAATTTGTGCGTACAATGAGGGTTTTTCAATCACATATCGTAATTGGGAGTTTTGCTCCTATTACTATTGGGGAATAGTAGCAATATACTTGAGCCTTGACGATTTAGGAATACGGTATTGAAAATTGAAACAAAAATTATTTTCCCGCCTTTTTAACTTGACACTGGCAAATGGTTTTAAGCCGATGTCATTTATTAAATAAAAAGGAAATGGCTATTGTTAGTTTTGGGAACTTCAATGGGTGATGTTGTGGATTTTGCATATCCGACATAAATTTGTGTTATTTCGGTTCTTAAATATTATGTAATATTGGTAGAATCTTAACCATTAAATATTCGTTAACGTGCACAAGTGTGGGCAAGTGGTACAATTATTCTAACACATGATATTTTGAGTTTCCCTCCAAAACTCCCTAGGAACTTTCAGTAAAGATTCTACCTTTTTTTTTGCCTTTTAACTTTACTGAATCGACTGACATGACTCGTGGACTACACTGACTATTTATTTGGACTTTGACTAGACTTTAGACTTGGCGATTTAGGAATACGGTGTTGAAAATTGAAACAAAAGTTCTATTCCCGCCTTTTTAACTTGACACTAGCAAATAGTTATTTATAAGCCGATGCTATTTAAATATATATATTAAAAAAAATGGCAATTGTCATAAGTCATTGACGAGTGACATTTGATAAGTTTACAACTAAATTCATTGTGAAGATTTCTAATTTATTTGAATTATATATAGGTACCTACCTGTAGCATAAAAGTGAAAAAATTTGAACCAAATATGCCGAAGGTAGTATCGAGGAGTATCGTTTGCTCTGATACCAAAGATCAGGAAGAATACAATGAGACGAAACCACTTCATATATATTACTGTGTTTGTGGACAAATGTCTCTTATCTTAGATTGTACAATAAACAAATTACCTTTAAGGCCTACAGACGGTGCTAGGGTAATCGATGGATCAAAACACGCGCACAAAATCACTTCGGACCCCGACGAAACAGTTTATTTAAAACGTGAAAAAGGCATAGAAAGGCAGTACAGATTAAAGTGTAAAAAATGTGCAATTCCCCTCTATTACAAGCACAGTGAAGACACCAATGTTGTTTTTATCATGAACGATGCATTAGTTTCATCTCCTGGCGAAGGAAATGTTACTGACATTTACAAGCAAGTTGCACTTGTTCAGCCTAAGAAGATTATGGTCACTAAACACACTAAGAACATGGGTAAATTCAGTTCAGTCACAGTGTCTACTATAGATGAAGAAGAAGACGAAATTGAGGCTCGCGAAGTGGCTGACAGTTATGCAAATAATGCAAGAATTATTGAAAAACAGTTGGAAAGGAAAGGCATGAATAAGAGACAAGCGGAAATGCCCCAAGGGTCATCAGAGAAACGGCCAAGAGGAACTCTAATTGATAAATAGTGTGTACTTGTTTTTATTAAATATTATTTATAAATATACTCGGTGATTTTCTATTAAAAATAAATGATATTGTACATAATATCTATTCTATTTTTGATACAAAACATGCTAATCTTACAACACTTGGGTATTGGCCAGCCTCATAGGTTCAGTCATTCACACAAGGGACACATCCATTAAGTTGTATATTTTGCTTGCCTTTGGGAAAAACGGCTCAAAAAGAAAAAGTAGTCTTAAAGTAATTTATCATATTTATTGAGTGTGAAATTACTAAATAGTAAAAATATGTCTTAAATTTGTCTGTTTTACAGATAAATATAAATGATTTTATGAAGTACACTCCAGTTCCAAAATGGTATGTTGCATAGTGATCATGTAGGTATGTATCGCAAAGATTGGATTGTAATAATATGTCGGCGTGTGGCCATGTGAATGCACGATTCAAGTAGTGGTAGGTTTTGTCTATTATTCATTTTTTGATCTATAACACTGGCACACAAAAAAAAAATGTCTGTACACTGGGCGCCACCTATCTACGGGCATGTTTTTCGACCCGCTGAATACGAATTTCAAGTCAGTTTAGGCCGTCCAGCCCTCAATTTCGAGTAAATTGTAACAAACCCCAAAAAATAACGAAAATTCGATTTGGCAAGAAAAAAAAATTGAGATCTAAGGCAAGCATAATTTTCATGTATTTTGATCTGTTAAATACTAATTTCGATCGTACTAATCATAAAACGTTTTAAATCTAAAAAAATTGTAAAAAATCATCAAAAATTGCAAAAATCGAAGAAAATTGGAATTATCTTGGTATAAAAAATTGAAGGCTAGACGGCTTAAACTGACTTGAAATTCGTATTCAGCGGGTCGAAAAACATGCCCGTAGATAGGTGGCGCCTGGTGTACAGACATTTTTTTTTGTGCCGGTGTAATCATTCAGTTTACAATAATTTTCTTCCAATAAACTCATAACTTATTTGTATTACTTTAAGGTAAGCAAATAATATCAAAATAGATTTGTCAATTTTTATTCATATGAAAAAAATTACAACTTTTTTTAAACAATAAATATAGATAATATTTTAATTTAACGACTGACGGAATAAATATATCTTTCACTTGCACTCTGTATATACAGAAATATGTACAAATTACACTAGCCACTCAATAATATAAAAATTGTACTTAAAAGATGAAATGTTCGAATATAGAATATGTTTTTACATTATTTACATATTTTTTATATCCTACACTAAAATACTAAATAAGCGTAACAAAGAAGAGATAGTCGACCTAAAATAGTATTTATTAAATGGTCAATTCCTGATAAAGGTTAAGGTCCTACGTGTTCCACAACAGTGTACAGGCAAGTCACTATTGAATGTGACTGCCAAGACACTTGACTTGGCTGTTTTCACTTACGCGAAGACGTTCATTAATTGATGTAGTACTTTATTGGTAGGTAAAAAAAAAACATGTTGAACATGATAATATTTAAAAAAAAAACATTGCGACTTAGGGCCCATAACTTAGTTACGCTTACAAAATAACAAGTTTAATTCGTCAAATAAAATCTCGTAAATGTGAAAGACATCTATTTGGTAACAATACTAAATAATTTATATCTAAAGCTACAATAAATATCGTTTACACAAAGTACATAACCAGTATATTTAAAATATTTCAAAATTTGTGCATTCGGTTGTAAATAATGTTTTGCTACTTCCATTGTATGGAAGGAACGGGGCGCTCTATATAGATTGTAGAGCATATAGGATTCGCTTTATAAACTACAACTTATTTTACAAAAATGAAAACAAAATATAGATTAAGAATAGTATTTTTGTGAAAATTATAACAATATTGGCACTTATTAAGTGGAAGTTTCAATATAGGAGAAAGGTTTTATAAATAAAATTATAAAAAGATTTTGTGTGCCATCGGGCAATGAAATATTAATCTGTAGGAAAAAAAAAATTAAAAAAATTCTTAGCCCTAGAGGAATGTGGTTCTGGATGATAACTAGGATGTGGACTACACTAAATTATTAACAAAGTCCAAAGGTAAAGGGCACTTACTGGATATAATACTATACTTAGCAACAATTTTAACAAAACATTCCATGAACTAAAGTTATTTCTCACTAATAATCGTACATAACGCATATCACTTATGAGTTAAGATACATGGCGAGTAAAAAACAAAAAACACAAGTTGCCATTATGTTACATATTGTCTTTTTAAGTTATATTCTTTAGCTTTGTCGACGCATCTGGCAAACGGTGTAAAAGATACTAAAAAAATTATAGATGAAGTTGCACTACCTATTTTTCTCTCCTGGCAAAAGATCTCTGTGTGTTTTCAAGCAAGACAGTTTTGCCAAAACCGACGACTAAACTATACTTGACTACAGTGACAATTCTAAGAAAATATCGCGACAATGGACCAAAATCTTTGATGGTATAGAATCCAAGAGCTATATTGGATCGTATCCATTTAAAAAAGGTAAAATTGTACAACTTCTACGTAAGGTATTGTCATCGTATCTATGAAGTGTAAATGCAGTTAGAATTTTTAAATATTTTATCTAATTCGTTTATAAGTATTTGTTTCATGTTCAAATATGGTAAAGTATTTATTATAAAAATTAAATAAGTAGACAATGAAGAACATTAAAATTTGTAAAATGTCTATACGTAGATCATCTATGCTACGACAAACTGCGAATCACAGTACTAGTCTTGTTTTCTGGTCGGGTTAAAATAGCTAAGAGACAATATTGAGCGTCACCGTTGGTGAAATTTAAAACGCAAGAAACATAAACGGCTTAAACGAGCACCGGTTTCCGCTTCCGTTTCCGGCGATGGTGCGAGTGTCGTCTGTCATGCCGGCGGCTCGCAGGTGCGGGGGCGTCGGCGGTGGATGCTATAACCGCTTGGGCGTGGCGGGCTGGTGGTAGGGGTGGTACTGGCGAGCGAGAATGTCGCCCTACAATAACAACATTATTACACTATCCTCACTGATCTGTTTTGGATATGATGATCTCTACTATAGAAGAGGCAGATCAGATTGAAGAAAAGTCAGAAGAACAAGGTATTTTGACTATGATCAAAAATATCTAATCATATCCTTTACAACTGAGTGGAAAAATTTCTAAATAATAGTTATAAAAAGTATGTACATAATATTTAACCAATTTAGCTGTATCTTGCATAGATTAAATTAAAAACAAATGTTAAAAGATCATTCTCAAGTCAGTAAAACGTATACAGATCTTGTAGGAAAATAACTAGTCCAATGATAAATTTAAGTGTAGCAGTTCATGTAATAAAATATTGTAATCTTTTCTTTCTACTTTAAACTATTAATTATTTTCCTGATTTTAACTCTAAAAGATTGTGTAAAAGATCGTCGCGAGAGTGATAGAATGTGTCAAACGCGATATGGGACTAAGCGCAAAGTAAAATGTTTGTGCATCGTACTTACCAGTTACAAACTCGTCGGTGAGCAGGCAAATCAAGGTTAAAATAAAGGTTTGACCATCAAATTTTGTATTCAATCCATCGTGAGCCAGGAATAAAAATAATGATATCACAAAGCTGGTGGTGAATAAAATATTGTTAGGTATTGATACTTACAATTTGGGCTTGGTTCTGGGCTTGCTTTAGATTCTTCTCTCGTATCATTAGCCGATGTGCAGCTCTGAAGATTTTTTTTTGATAATTAGCATTTACACATCGTCTTAACGGTTGCACAACCAGAAAAATACTGGTGATACCTGTCCATTTGCTCCTGTGTCAAGTCAAGCGCTTCCTGCATCTCCCGCGACGTGTTCCTCACGAACTCGGGATCGCAGTACTCTCCTAATCCTTGTTCGGTCAACACCTAGGAAAAAATAGTAAATAGAAACTACTTTCGATAGTAATAGTTGGTACCAAAATTCAAATCCATATATAAAAATAAGTTACGACCTTTAGAGATGAAGTCCGGAATCCGTTCCGTTTTCTGATTTTCAGCTCTATTGTATTAGTCCAGAGTTCTATTTTCAGGGCTCTGAATTTCCCCCGGCTTAACGGATTCCGGAGCATGTAGTCCTAACTCCCAGCCTTACCAAGAGCGTGTCAGGACACGGCTTATAGAAGGTCATTTGATAATGGCCAACACAGACTCACATAATCAAGAACTGAAAATATTTTTTTTGTCCTTACCCTGGTAACTAAGCTCTCAGCGGAGCCCACAACGGGCACAGACGCGCTATTCCGCGGGCTGCCAGGCAGTGATACCACGCCACGAGTGGCACTGTCACTCCCTGTGAAATGAACCACATTTTATAACGAATGCCAAAAATATTCTACAGCAATTTGAAACTATAACACAAATTCTTAGTTATTTATAAACTGGATTTTAAGCAAATCAAGATTGTTTTTTTTTAAAATTTATATCTGAAGGTAATTTAAACTTTTAAGGTTCTTAAACTACATATAACTGTAAGTGGTAATATATTTAAAACTTTAAATATATTATTACTGGGTCTTATAATTTTATCTACAGTAGTTTAGATAAAAGAGCGCCAAATAAGGTGTCTCTAGAAAGAGACTTCTAGTCATTTTATACTCACTCCTTCGGTTAAATACTAATTAATTTTAATTCAATCTGTAGTAACTAAATCTATAAATTCTAAGTTATAGTAAGCCTGCGTAAAGCTTGATGGTTTTCATGTTCTCCTAATCTAGCCGTGCCAAGCGTTTGATGTCATATCTATCTGTTATATTGTTTATACTAGTTCTAACTTGGCTATAAGGCTACGTTCCCAAGAGAGTTTATTAGTGGTCGCGACAGAGAAACAGCACTGGCAATTGAACTCTGCATTAACATCTGAAAATTTCCCTTTCAAATGAAAATTGAAGTGTCAAATGTCAGAT
Source organism: Phengaris arion (assembly GCA_963565745.1). Lineage (NCBI taxonomy): Eukaryota > Metazoa > Arthropoda > Insecta > Lepidoptera > Lycaenidae > Phengaris > Phengaris arion. The sequence goes on from OY751448.1 coordinate 1,587,002, forward strand.
TTAACAACTCAACACTTGGCTCTTCAATTTTCAGCTCTATTGTATTAGCGCAGACTTCTATTTGCAGTCCTGTTTTTTTCTGTCGCGATCACTAAAAACTGTCGTGTGAATTGGGGCTTATAATTTGATTCCTCATAATCATGCAGTTTTATTATTATGTTAAAAAATTAATGTATATGATTAGCCAGTGCTCGGTGTAAGCGGATTCCAAACTTTGTATGAGTTGTGTTTCGTTTGGTGCTGTGTTACTTACTGTGGCCACTAGGATCTAAAAGTGCAAGATGATAGAAGCTTCCTTCGTTTTCGGAAATCATTTTATTAGTAACTATATACTATATATTTAACTATTACCATATATCACCTTCTATCCTATTGGATATCAAAATATCTATAAGTGTTAATTATAAAATATTATTAATATTTTGATAATTATATTTTAAGATTGATTAATAAAGAGTAGTTTTTAGTAATAGAATAAATAGTAATTTTGAATTTCTATTGATTACTTTGATATAAACAAAACTTTCTGAAACAAGTGATTATTATTTAAAAAATATATATAAAATAATGTGACACAATACTTTGACATGATCACACTTCACAAATGTGTAGTTCAAAATCCAAAAATAAAACACTCAGCAGGCAGTTAAAACATTATCAGAGGGATAATTTTATTTCTCGGAGGCCGACTTAATTCTTCACGACATACAAAACTTTAAAAAGTTCATTTTATGAATAGGCGAGTAAGCTTATGAAAAAATTGTAAGTTCATTCAAAATTAAACAGGAAAAGTATTTCGATTTCGTAGTCTTGGCTGTCGAACTACCGTGCGCCTACTTTGATTAGTTGAAGTGTATGATAATTATTAATGTATTTGATTGATTAATTTATCATGGCTATCGTGGTCACCGTCCCACGAATTTAAAATTTAAAAACGGTAAAAGTACATTTTATATTTGTGAGGTTAGGTTAGGCAATCCCATCTTTTAAGATCGAACAACGAGCTAAGTTCACTCGCCCATATATCAAAGTAATCGATAGCGCGCGAAGGAAGCTTTGGTGCGGACCTGCGCTTGGCGGTAGCGCGGAGGCGGAGCGCACGAGCCGACCTGCGGGCGCGGGCGGAGCGCGCAGCGAGCGGCCGCGCGCCGCCGCGAACGCGAACGGCAGCCGCGCCGCCGCGTTGTAGCCGTACAGCGTCATGGGGCGCCGCTCCGCCGCCGGCAGCACCTCCCCGCCCGCGATCATCGGCGTTATCTCCTCGTCCGCCACCGAGGACCGCTTCGACCCCACCAGTCCAGACCTCAACTCCTCCATCTTTAGGCCCGATATTTTCGGAGTTATCTCCCCCGTTCCGGGTGATGGGGTTTTTTCCTCCGGAGAGGCTTTCGGGACGGTGAGCTTGTCGAGGTCCTCGGGGTGTATTTTCTGTCGTGAGCCCGTCTTGACGCCGGAGCTCTCGGGCGTGGTGAGGTAGTTCACGCAGCCGAAAGCCAGGCCGATCTGCCCGAGCATCTCCGGGTAGTTCGACTTTTGGTTGCTAAGGGACGACGGGGTAAAATGTTAGAGTTAGTGTCACTCGAGCGATGCTGTTAGTAGGGGCACTCAATCTACAGGAAATCGTCAAAACCAAACGCACACTCGGCTACCTTGGTAAAAAGCATTCTTTAGATTGTTCGTTGTGGTTCTGGAATGTAATAAACGTTATCCTCAATAAAAACTATTTTTGAAATCTTACTACACCTGCTTGACGTTGTGTCCCATATTAACGCAATCTAAATTCTTTCATTTTAATATTTTTCGTTTACATCAAAAATATTCTCTGGGTAATTTTTTTATGGAAACTTACTCTAAGACTTGATATATCTTCTCCGATTCTCCATTAAATATTAAAGGCCTTAGCGGTATTTGTTCCTTCGGTTGACCATTTGCCCTGCAACGAAATCGATATTGCTCAGATTTGGCAATTCCTATATTCAACGTGTATTTATCTTAAGGAAGAAAACAATAATAAAGAAGAAAAATGACATCACACGACTCACAGATTTGGCGCGAGTGGAAGTTGCGCCACACCGTACTCTCGCTGCATCATGGAAGACAAGTGGTTTCCGACATCACCTATAATCCAAATAAATATAAAATACGTAATCAGTGTAAAACGTATTGTATCCTATCGGCTGCGCCAATTAATTATGATTGAGCCTGGTAAATTAATTAAAATGGATATGACTAATAAATAAATAAAATAAAAATATAAATAATTTATTTTCAGACAAAGAAGTCCATATTTTAAATGATTTTGTGACAGCAAAATTATATTAATATACTAACAAATAATCAAAATGCAGCTCATCTTGCCACCCTGACATGTAGCTCAGTGAGTCTGCGAAGGAGTGCAGAGTCAATTCGCTCCGCTATCATCTTCAGGACCCCATTCCGGCTCTCCCGAACTCTATGCACTACTGACGCTACCTTTTTCCGCATAATTGCGTAGAAATCGTCGACTCCTGCATCGGCAAACATCCCGGATGCACTGCAGTATCGAGGGAGCCGCAATAGAGACCTGAATATGTTATTGTAAAGGACCCGCAAGGCGCCATAGGTCCGTTGAGTAAAGCTGGCCCAAAGACCACAGGCGTAAAACGCCTGACAAAATGCTTTAAAAAGCGTTATCTTGACAGGCGCTGTACACCTGGCAAACCTGTGTGCCAGCATATTACCGCGGATCGATAGCGCCCTGCGCTCCCTCTCAATATCCTCCTCATCACTGAGAGTATCTGTCACCACGTGACCGAGGTATTTAAATTTTGTAACACGACTCAGAGGTACTCCGTTAAGTAAAGGTGGTGGACAATCTTGATAATTGAAAATCTTACTATTGCATTTAAAAATCATGTACTCACACTTACCAACATTATACTCTAAGCCGTGTTCAATAGCGTACCTTTCACAGATTTTTAACAGCCTGTTAAGACCACCGATTGAGGGGCTCAGCAGTACCATATCATCAGCATAACTTAAGTTATTCAAACATACACCATCAATATGACAACCAATATGAGTACTGCTGAGCTCCTCAATCAACTGGTTTACATAAATATTGAATAATCGGGGCGAGGTTTTTCCTCACCCCACACTCTAAGGAGTAATCCTCAGAGAGTGCATTACCCCACCTAACAGTTCCGTTGATTACTATACCAATACGTCAATAGCTCAATTATATCATTTGATACGCCAAGTTTTCTTAGCTTTGCCCAAAGCTTCCCAGTTCTTCTTCAAAGCTTCTCCTAATGACAGTGCTCAACTTGAAAAGAAACTTACCTGGCGGAGGCTCCCCGTATTTTCTGTGTTTGTTCAGATGTCTGTTCGGACCATGCCTTCGTATACTTGACCATACACCACCGAAAAGTGAATGATTTCTCTGAAACAGAAACAAATTATATAAATATTTTCCTACATTGAAAGAGATGACCTCTTACTTGCTATATAATTGAATTATGAGAAATGACATGACCATTACCAAAATACCAAGATACTTAGGTAACTGAGAGACAAGCTATTCGTCTTGGGATTCGCAACGAAAATAATCAAAATAAAGGAAGGGTCAGGAGTAAAAGTATATTCAATTTCCATCTCAGAACAAATTAGAAAGCAATACGAAGTTAGTATGAAGTGGCATACTTACGCGATGCATCGGCACGTCAATATCAGCAGCTATATCGTCTAGTGCCCCAGAGATAGCTCTTTTCAGCTCCGGTCCAGCTTCGTGCAGCGTGCGCAGGCCCGCCTGCAGTGTCGCCGCCTGCGCCTGGTCGTCGTTCTGTCTCATCTCTTGTTCTTTACGCTTTTTGAACCTTAACATTGTTTTATCAAGATTAGTTATCAACCTTGGGTACGTCCATACTTGTGTCATTTTTAGTCATTATTTTTAGTTAGAATTTAGAAAAAGAGAACTAATTTAAATAATAAAATAAAAAACTAAAAGGAAATACTAATAGTAAATTTTATCTAACAAGACGTATATTAAAATATGATTATGTATTTTAATTATTATTAGTCAATTGAAAGTTATAAATCATTTATCTATGTATTTAATTGATTTAATATTATTTATTTTGGCCACAAGTATGGAAATATTAGAAAAATATTCGGAAAACTAGTGCAACTACAGATGTAGCGAGACTTGAAGTTGCTGGTGATACTAAGGTGAACATTTTCCAAAAAGATGGTATTTCTAGATCCAGCGTATGTACTGTACCAAGCTTACACAGTCCGGTCTACTCGATATGTATTCTGAGCTAGAAAAGAATCTAATTAAAATTGTATTTCATATTCTCATATCTGCTTACAAAAGGTTTCTTATGAATCATTAACTAAATCTAAATTATTCGAAGGAAAAATCCACAAAAAGAACACAACATTTAATATTTACAAAAATGGGGCAAACCAAAAGAAAAACTTGGAAAAATTGAAATCGGTAAAACATTTTATGTGCATGCTGCGTGGGCTTTTGGAGCGTATAAAATGGGAACGGTTGACCATAATACATGGAATTATTATTCGTTTAGTCTCGTCGGACATGCGGGGTACAACCAAAACCAGCTATACTCAACGAAGCCATCGTAAACTTCTATTGAAGAACTATTCAAGAGCTTAAAAACTATAAAGGGAAACATTCCTTCCTAAATATACTTTCCCTTATTCGCGTTACTTACGCGTGATTCCTATGGAACAAAAATTCACCATTAACATAATTTAACAAAACAACAAGGTGAAATAATTCAAAATCCTAAAGCCGAAACAGAAAGAAATTAACGTAGTTTTAGTACAAATCTGATTTTTAGAACGAATCCGCATAGTTTCAAAGATATTTGCGATTTTAAGACGCTTATTGTAAAGCCCGCTACACGATTCGCGCGACTCTGCGAAAGTCCGTGAACGCGAAGTGTGGAGCCGATTTGTACATTTTCGCGTAACCACTAAGTGTGGACCAAGTGTGGAACGGGCTTACCAAAGATACCTTGTCATCAACATTATATTCAATAACCGCCTCCTTTTTTGGAAGTCGGTAAAAATTCGGCGACTTTCGACGACTGTTATTTCTAGAAGCCAAATGCCAATATTATTTAATTGACGTTTAAAAATACCTATTCAAGGGTGTGACATTGGAAGGTATAAATAATTTTGTGATTCTCGACGAAAGAGGGTAACAAATAAGGTATAAGGTAGTCTGGTTTAACCTATTACAGACTTTTTCAATAGACAAAATATAGTCTTTGCAGTTTTAATATTTTAATTACATACATGTATTAAAAAAATAATTAAAAAGTAGTTTTGCTTCTTACCTTCTGAAGTAATCTTGAATTAAGAATGTCGCGTAGAACTTGCCGACTGTGATTTCGTTAGGGTCCCCTGGTGGTGGAACAACTTGATCCAGAAGTTTCGGAGATGTTCGCTTCCAAATTTTCTTGATGACATTCCTCAATTCAGTGTTACAATCGTCGATGTTACCTGGAGATAAAGTGACGAAAATAAAATAAATGATCCACTGGGAACTAAAAAGAAGTTGACACTATTGGAACCATTGAATTATATTGAATTGTTTACTAGAGGAAATTAATTTTGGAACTGTTCGAAGCGGCTGTGGTATTAAAAGTGGAATATTTTATGAATACCGAGTATCTTAAACAATGTGAATATATCATCATACCATCTGTTTTGATCTTCAGTGAAGTCCGCACTACGGCGAAGAGCGTGGCGTTAAAAAGTACTGTTCCATCGGAGTTGAGAGGCATGTTCATGGAGACCAGCCGTTTGCACGCGACTCGGTGAGGACACAGCTTGCCAAACCCTGAAATAGCGAATTGTATCAGACAGACGAACAACATAGAAGTAATTTACAAAGGGCTTGCAACCTAAGAAATTTTTGATTTGTGCTCGTGTGTGAATTAAGAACTAACCTAGAGGGGGGCTAATTTTTCTTAATAAAGTCACTACGTCTAAATGTTTAATTCTTCCTTTTGCGTCTGGGTCATATTCACTCCACAATCTGAAACAAATTGAAATATTAAAATATTTGTTAAGTTACTCAGAGGGTTCAAATCGAATGAAATAAATTGGACGGTATATCTACTACCTGCTTACCTTATGAATTCATCTAAATGATGTGGTCCCAAGATTGACCAGTCCCTGGTTAGGTAATCAAAATTGTCCATAATGACAGCAACAAATAAATTAATGATCTGGAAACAAATTGATTGTATTAAATTAAGTACTTCTTCGAAAAATCAAACAGGACATAACACTAAATGTAACTTACCAGAAAGGAACAAAGAACGTAAAACGATATGAAGTATGGAAAGGCGAGGACAGATCCACAGGACCCCTCCGGTGCAACGCCATCTTCTTCTGTATACTTATCGTCACATTTGACCTCTGGCTCCGGAGCGACACCCATCATAATATCTTGCCAGGCTTCACCTGGAATTCAAACTCTATTTTAGAAAATGTCAGTAAGAAAACTAGTTTGAATCATTCAACCAATGCAGTGATATGAATATAGACGTTTACGTAGATAGTTTAACAGCCCCCGTGGTCCAGTGGTTTAGAGCTTGGCTATCGACTCGGTGGTCGTGGGTTCGGTTCGCACGTTAGAATAGCAAAACATGTTGTTTCCAAGTTTGGTTAGGACAATGCAGGCTGATCGCCTGATTGTCTGACAAGAAGGATGATCCATGCGTCGGATGGGCATTTCATGCCAGGCGTGTCGATCCGTCCGTTACGTCCGTTACGTCCCACTGGGTTACGAGAGTAAAGGAAGAGAGACCGCTCTTATGTACTTGCACTACGTATTATGTACTACGCACACACTTGGGCACTATAAAATAACTCCTGCGTAGCTGGTTTGGTTTCAATGAAATCGGCCACCATCACCGAAATCGGCGTGGGGAGCTATTTTATTGTTATGAATATAGATGATAATTATAAGATTATAAATATCCCTAAAAGCAGCTAAAAACTGTACCTGTAGCGGAGCGAAATAATACAAGGATGGCTTGTGGAAACGTCTGAAAATGATTGTTTCGGGTGATGGGTGTGTCATCATCTATAGCTATCTTTCCAAAAACCTGCAAATAAAAAGAAATTTTAGGTTTCAGCTCGAAGCTTTAAACTTAAAAGATGGTCTGATGAATTACCTGCATTCCAACAACGGCATAAATGAAGAAAAGCATTAGGATCAATAGCGCAACATAGGGCAGCGCTTGGAAGGACTTGATGAAGGTCCAGAGTAGGGTGCGGATTCCTTCACCACGCGATAAAAGTTTCACGAGCCTCATAACACGGAAGAGACGAAAGAAATTAATGGACGGGATTGAACTTTCCTGAAAATTGACATAAGCAATTAAAATGACAGAAAGTAATTAAAAATAAAAGTGGAAATGTGGAATTAAAGTGGAAATAGTGCAAGAAGTCCTGCATGTTATTACTGTGAAACATGAATTTCCACCAAGAACCTACAGTACAATCAATAACATATATTAAGAATCAAAGTGAAATAATCATATCGCCATTACAGGTCGAAGTTTCGCAATTTAGATTTATAAACTGATTTATTTTCTTGTGTCGACTACCAAAGCCTTTTAGTGTAGAAGCTTTAACGATACATAAGCCGAGGGTGTAAAATGTCGATCTAAATAAATTTAACATAGCTCTAAAATTTTTACTCCTCATTTTCTTGAATGGCTGAAAAGATGACATATACCTAATATTTTATATACTAGCTGTATTCAACATACGTTTTTCTGTTGACTATGAACTAGGATAAATAAATAACTATCTCCATACACCGACAGCTTCTGCACCAACAGCTACACCTACATCATACAACCTACTTATATACCTACTACCTATACCTACAAACTACATATGGGTTAAAGATTATTACAGTACTAATTTCGCTATTGAATTATAATAGGTGTTGGACTTTGGTATTAGAAGGGTGAAAATTGAGGGTTATATGTATTTTTAATGCCAAGTCATAAAATTATCATAAAAAATTTTTGAGTCGGCCACCCCACTTAGGGGTATGAAAAAGAAAAAGCTTACAAACTATTAACCTACCGACTATACCTGCAAAATTTCATAAAATTCGGTCAAGCTGTTTCGCAGGAGTTCTGTTATAAACACGATGATTTTATATATTTATAAGAAGATGTGCTTTAAGAAATTGAAGGTAATTTGTACAAAAGTCTCTAATGAAAAATTGGAAGCGTGTCTCGTAGAAAATGCTTTTGTGCCAATTGTAAGTGTTTGAATTGATTTATGGTGCATCATTGTTGTTGGTTCTGTGTCTTTAAATTTTGTGATGTGATCAATACTGTCCCAATGTCCATCTAAAGCTTAACATTTGCATGACGACATTTAAAGCTGTTAGTTGACCTTAATCTTAGCTTAGTCTATTAAGTTTAATAACAAAAATATATTGTTGGCGTTTTTTATTCGTTTTCTCAAAGTTTTTTTTATTTATCAAGTTTTAATCTTTAGAGTTTAGACCTTAACTTTGGTCATTGATAAATGATAATATATTTATTAAACAATCTTACACGACAGACTTCGACGCCGCTGTTATCATTATTTTTAATTTTCTAAAAGTTTGTTTTATTAATATTAGCAAAAGCGTTAACTTACCTTCACTACGTGGGATCTTGGCAATCCATTGCCCTGAAATAAACATTGTTTCTTCAATCTAAAATATCATGTGAGATAGCTTCAGCATTGCTGTTATTACAACATTTAATAGTCCATGCCTGGGACAGTAGTACCGTTTAATCTTATTACGTAAACTACAATTCATTCATATAGGTTGAATTTCTTTATATTACTTTTGTTTGATTATAATATCCAATGTCTCGCATTCTACTACATCCATATCATCTCTTTTATTATTTACGCATAGTTTATCAATAACATTAAACAGTACGAGTGTAAGCTTAATATTTGCATGAGGTTGTTCGGTGTAAGCATTACCTGATTCTTCAGTTCGTTTACTTGTGACACTACGATGTCTATGATACTGCCAAGGACGATGATGAAGTCAAACGTGTTCCACGCATCACCAAAATAATTCTGTAAAACATTCATAAAAACACAAATCAGAAACTCTATTCTCTTTACAATTTTATATTAATCATGTTAGTAGATATTTTATGGACATTGGTTTTTCGTTAGAGAGACTCTATCCCCGTATGTCGAGAAATATTCATTATACCTTAAATCGAAAAGCAGCAAGTTTAAAAATGAATTCTAGGGCGAATACAGCTGTAAATATCATGTTCAGCATGTCCAAAGCTTTGCTGTACTCCGGCGGCTGGTTGTGGTACTTCATGGCGAGAGTGATGGTGTTGATCATGATGAGCACGAATATCGCATACTCAAACGGCTGTGATGTGACGAACCACCACACTTTGTATTGGATGCGATGTTTAGGTATATACCTGAAATAGTTTCAATTAGTCGATATAAGACGAAGGAGGTCTTGCTTTAACCCCCGACGCAAACGGAGGGGTGTTATAAGTTTGACGTGTCTGTGTATGTGTGTATTCGCATATTAGTCTAAAGCATCGTAGCTCCTAATCGGATGAACCGATTATGATCAAGTTTATTTAAAAAGTGACGTGATCAATATGGTTATTAGCTCTTTATCATCAGCTTTCTTACCGCTTGACAATATCGAGGGTTATTTTTTATTTAATTTGTTTGTATAATATTATATGAATTTACCTTCTAATTGGCTTAGCTTTTAAGGCAAATTCTATACAATTCCTTTGGTTCTTATCTAGTTCACAGTTCTTGTATTCCTGCTCTCCCTCGTTCTGGAATGTCACTATGACGAAACCGACGAATATGTTCACCTACAAATACATTTCTTTATTAACTAGAAGCTCTGAGAAGCTAGTATTAAAGCATTAAAGGTTATTATTACGACTAACCATAAAGAAGGCAATAATAATAATATAAATGATATAGTAGGCTGCGACAATTGGACGGAAATTTGTAATCGGACCTCGATCTTCAGCATTCGAATCAATAGATACATACAATAACCTGAAATCATGCCCAAATTATATAATATTAGTTACATAGAAAATGAAAGAACTATGTAATGTATTATGCGAATCATTTACTCCCCCACAGAAAGTACGTAAAACAGAGAAAAAAAGGGACATATTTTTCACATATATGCAAATATTGACATAGCTGCCTCAGTCTGTCATTTAAATTTATATGGAGGACTTAACTTACCCTGGCCATCCTTCAAACGTAGAAACGGTGAAGAGGGTGAGCATTCCTTTCATCACATTATCAAAATGAAAATCATTTCGCTTCCACTCTCTGTCTCTAACTACATAATTACTATGTTCAAATACTAAATAAGTCCCCCTGTAAAATATTTATTTAATAATTAATTTCAAGAAGAATTAATACTGTAATCTCATTCGATATTGGAAACACTTCATTAATCGTCACAGTAAGTTAAAGGATTGACACGAATATTGGTTTTGAAACTGAAAAGTCTTTAACGATTGAGATAAAATTAAATAATACTTACTGACATTCTTCTTTAGTCATTTTAGAAATATCATTACACCTAAAAAATTTACCCTGAAAGAAAAGAACTTAACATATTTAATATGAATAACATTTAACAAATATTAAAAAAAAAAACATGCGTTGTCGAAGCTACGAAAATTAAAGAGTAAGCTCATATTAAATAAAAAAATAAACTTTCAAATCGCAATTGAATAAGGTTCGTCGAGTTAATTAAATTAAACTGTTCAACTGTGTTACGTGTTTTCTCAGACCTAACTACTTTCTGGTAATTATTTTTACTATTGAAACTTTGTATAATTCGTGCGAATCGAAGCATAGTGATTAAGGTTGAATTATTAAATTATCGACCTCATATTAAGCAATGCACGTGTGATAAAAACAAATTACTTTCAACAATATTATTACGCTGCGGGCTGCGCCATGAACGATTGTGTAGACGACGATTATATTACATATGCTAAGCTTAATTATGAGGTCGATCAGGTAAAAGAAGCATAAATTATTGTAAATCTCACCTTAAATAACTGTACGCCGACAACGGCGAACATAAATTGTAATAGATAGGTAACTAGCATTATATTTCCTATTGTCTTAATCGCTACTATCACACATTTCACGACATACTAAAATAAGGTGTTCAAAGTGTCGTGCGAGTTAGACGTGGGTTCATACGTTACCGGGGGCAAAAGGGATTCCAACATTGTCCGGATCACGCAGCATCGGGACATAGGGGGAAAAGCAAACTGTTATAAAAACTGGGGTTGGGGATGTTACTTATCTACATAGTTAATAAATACCCTGTTAGCCTTTTGGGGTCGGAGATAAGTAAACGCCAAGGTAGGGGGATGGTTCTATTATATGAAATAACAAAGGGCATTAGTTACCTAATGGTATTTATATTGATTTACACCTTTGGGTGGAAGGAACATATTATGTATGACATAAGTTATACTAAAAAAATGAGAAGTCGATATTAAGAAACAAACGTTAATAAAAATTTAAAGTTTATTATTTTTTTATTTATTTTGTTTATTTATATTATTTATTTTGTTTATTTATTTAGTAAATTAAAAGGTTGATGGAAAAACCAATTGATGACACCACGCAAAATATAAGTGGAAATAAAATGCTAACATAAATAATAAATCAGAAAAAAAGCTCCTGGAGATGAGAAAAAAATGAGATAAAAAAAATAATAAATGAAATACCCAAAGGTGTAACTAATACATTACAAACGAGCAAACGGGAAAACTGTGATATATTTTGTGTTCTTATTGAGATTCTTAAAACTGTGTCAGCACACGTGGTCATAGGTATGTCATTTTGTAAAACCGAATGAAAGGAATTTCAGTTGTTACCCACAATAACCTTATACGGCTTACCAGAAACTCATAATCACTGAAAAGATTGTCGATTCTTTATCAATTAAGTACAAAATTACAGAATTTACAATTTTTTCTATGATTACGTTTAAATTGAATGCTTAACGCCCGTTAAGCATTCAAAAGAAACCGTTTAAGATTCTCATGAATAGCAAGGCACAGAAAAGATCATACTGAAACTCCCTTCAACAGAGTGCGTGGTCTGAGCTGTTTGTGCCCCCTACCTGCCCCCTACCTTGAACATTTGCACTCCCATCACAGCGAACATGAACTGTAGCAAAGACGTTACCAACAAAATGTTTCCGATCGTTTTGATAGCAACGATCACGCACTGTACAACGTGCTACAATACGGGAAAAATATTCATTTTTATACATGAACAGCAATATTTAGTTTACATTGAGGGCCTGTTGCACAATCTACTGATAAGTGTCAGATAGCTTATTTGAAAGTTTTGTCTATGCCGCTCGATATAAAATAAGCAGCGACAAGACTTTCGAATAAGCTATCAGATACTTATTAGAAGATAGTAAACCTGCCATAAGAGTAATAAAAAATCTTTTCAAATAAATTTTATTTATATTACAGCTAGCACTAGTGCTTAAATTTAAATTATTGTTTTCAAAAATGTTTGATAAAAACATTTATTTTACTGACCTTAAGACCCTTGGCCCTGTTTATAGCTCTTAGTGGTCTCAGCACCCTGAATACTCTCAAAATTTTTACTACTGATATACTACCAGACCTGAAAGCAAAATATTAGCTTAATTTCTCCTCGTTACGAGTATTTCATCAGAATTTTGAACTATAATTATTAGTGATATTATATTTAAAGTTAAACTATAATATTTAAAGGTATACTCACTTAACACACATAGAAATTAAAGAGACACACACGACAAGCATGTCGAGAACATTGAAGGCGGAACGTAGAAAGGCACCTTCGTGCAAAATTAGGCCATAAGTGACCAACTTCAGAAATAACTCCAACGTGAAGATGCCCGTGAAGAAAATATCGAATTGACTCAGCAGCTGTAACAAGCAAGGATGGCGATAACGTATTCCAGCCCGCGTACCATGACTAGTGACCACCATAGAAATTAATATTGTCTTCGGAAGAATAAATAAAATAACGAAAATGAAGAAAATCAGTCATTTTGTCAATACAATTCTCCATTTTTTCGATCCTTCCGTAGACTAAACAAATTTCTACGGTGGTACGGCGGTGGCATACTACGCTTAACTAATCGGCTTTACACGAATTATTTCATTCTATCTTCTGACTAAATATATTCGGAACAGCTTTTAAACATACCCAATTTCGAAATCCTTTCTGAGATGCATCTAATGGATCTTCTGCCGCCAACATAGCAGACGAGAACATGATGCAGACCAGAATTATGTTCCCAAAGGTAGACGAAGCAGACATCTTGTAACAGAACACGCGAAACCTGCCAGCAGTGCGGCAATTGTAACGGTTTTATGTAACACTAATTATACAGATTATAATGAGAAACTTTAAAGGACATTACATACCCAGTTACTGATTAACCATAATAATGCAACTCTCCCAATTTCTTGCAGCAGATTTCTTGCAGAGAATTTAATTTTTCAGTATTGATTGAACAAAGTAACAAGATGATTGATCGTGATTATTCAGAGTAATGGATATATTTTGTAGACATGGGTAGTATTTATAACAATAAGATTATTAATAAATTTCTAAAACAATCGTCGGAATCAATTTAAAGTAAAAAGACAAAAGGTAGGTCAAATATACCAAAATTATTATTCTTGAATAAATTTCAAAAACTGTCAGTAGATTATATTAAATAGTTTTAAATAAAGTTATTCCTAGTACAAACACCTAATACAATTAAGAAAGACAGTTATAACATAGAAAATGTAATACAACAATCAAAGCAAGGTTAAAGCAAGTCATGCACTAGGTTTACTTATTAATAAAACAAACAATATAAGTAATGCTGAAAATAAATCATGCTGTTTTACTAACTGTTTACTTTACTGTGATCACGATCATGCTCTAAGTATTTCGGCACATTAGTTTTCGAAATCTGGAATCTAGTCATGCTCAACTACTAAGGCGGGTCAATAAGTCCGTGACTTTTTGAATTTCTAACCTCCTTACTGAAAAAGCAACACTACTCCTGTCAACAGGCATCTGTCAGTTGACTCCTATCTAAATTTGAACTTGCTGCGTCAGTTAGTTTGTGTTTTACAGCTATCTTTATCAGACTATCCAGTAACTTAAGGAAACAATGGAAAAAAGTGAATTTCGTGTGCTTATTAAGCATTATTTTTTGCGAAAAAAACCATTACCGAGACCAAGGCTAAGCTTGATAAATACTATGGGGACTCTTCACCATCGATTTCAATGGTAAAAAATTGATTTACTGAATTTCGTTGTGGCCTTACAAGCACTGAAGATGCCGAACGTCCTGGACGCCCAGTTGAGGTCTCTACACCCGAAACAATCGAAAAAATTCACGATATGGTGTTGGCCGACCGAAGATTGAAAGTGCAAGAGATTGTGGAAGCCATAGGCATCTCGCATGGCTCAGTGGTTTCAATTTTGAATGATCACTTGGGCATGAGAAAGCTTTCCGCAAGATGGGTGCCGCGTTTGCTCACAGTCGACCACAAACGCAATCGTGTAACAACTTCACAGGAAGGTTTGGCGTTGTTTAATCACAATATGGAGGAGTTTTTTAACCGTGGATGAAACATGGATCCATCACAATACACCAGAGACCAAACAACAGTAAAAACAGTGTGTTTCTAAGGGTGAATCGGCGCCAAAGAAGGCCAAGGTGGGTTTGTCAGCCAATAAAGTTATGGCGACTGTTTTTTGGGATGCACGTGGGATAATCCACATTGACTATCTTCAAAAGGGAAGAACAGTTAATGGGGAATATTATACCAACTTATTGGACCGCTTCAATGAGGATTTGAAAAAAATCCGACCTCATTTGGCCAAGAAAAAAGTTCTTTTTCACCAAGACAATACAAGGGTGCACACATGTGCAGTTGCCATGGCAAAAATCCATGAATTGGGCTATGAATTGCTCCCACATCCACCCTATTCTCCAGATTTGGCTCCGAGTGACTACTTCTTGTTCCCAAACCTGAAAAAATGGCTCGGTGGAAAAAGATTTGACTCCAATGATGAAGTCATCTCGCAAACAAAGGCCTATTTTCAGGACCTCGACAAATCATATTTTTTGGAAGGGATAAAAAAATTGGAGAAGCGTTGGACAAAGTGTATAGAGCTCAAGGGGGACTACGTTGAAAAATAAAATGATTTATTTATCAAAAAATCTGTGTTTTATTCCAAAAGTCACGGACTTATTGACCCGCCCTCGTAATATGGGACATTTCAATTCTCTACTCGACCTACAGAGCTAACACCGGAAAATAGCTTGTACCATGTGAACTCATTGCTTAAGTGGGGTAAAGCTTTTCAATATGCCAATCGATTTATAAACATAGGTCTAATAGGTATCCTTAATTGGAACATTTTAAGTGCCAATCGTTCAACAATGAGACACGGGTACTTTTCACCACCAATCACCTGTTTGTTGGTGACAATATGAAGAAACTACTAGCGTTTGGTATAGGCGGCGTCTGATTTGGCATATTCAGTTCCGACATTCGCCGTGGTCGAGCGGTTACTAACGTCCCTTCCTCTTCCAACTCGCCGCCATCTTTTTGAGATACAATCAGATAATATTCATGTTTCTTACTAATTATATCTTATACTAGATCTCGCTTATGAATACAATCCTACTCTAGAACCTAATCATGCCGAAAACTCGTGAGTGAAATATTAATCATGATCTTCATTGATACAGCAAATAATAGAAGTGAAGATAGCGTTTACGTGATTATCAATATTATTTGCGTTGCATGTAAATAAAACCCTAGTATTTTATTTAAAGATAAAAAAGGCAGAAATAAAAGATTGTTTGATTCTGATGACTTCTGAAGTTTGTAAACAATGATTAAAACCTCAAAAACGCTGCAGGTAAAGGAAAATCATATATTGAATATTTACATCAATATATTGAATATTTGTTACGACTATTTAACAAAGTAAAAATAGTTTATTTTGTCCAAAATGTTATTTCGCGAGATAATTGCGACTTAAAAAATTAAAGCCATCAGAATCTAATGTGAAAATTTAAACGCAAGAGTGAAAAGAACATCTAAATTAAAGCATACGTCCACCGCGGTCCCTAACCTGTTCGTTTTAGAAAATATGTAGAAAGAACGAGCATCGGGGATAGGTTTCGCCGAATCTCGTATATCGACCTCCGAGAGCCGCCTCGGTCGAGCCGAAGATGTCGTCGGCTTACGTTTCAAACGTGGCTCATCCTCGTATTCTGTATTAACTGTTGTGGTGTGGTTAGGCAAGGGTAATCGACAGAAGCCGATATTAGGTCTTATTGACTCCAAAATTACGCTATTAAATTTATTCATTTATACTTGTGTATGTTATTTTCATTTATTTAGTCTTCAATTTTTTATTTAATGTTAAATATTGCGCTTACCTATATGGTTCCTCTGATGAGTTTCTAAAGTGTCGTCTTCATTTTCTTGCTCTTCCTCTATTCTCTCTTCCATCATCTCATCAACGTCGACATCCTCTTCTCCTTCCATATCTTCTTGTTGCTCTCCCTCTGACCCGGTTTCTTCGTATTCTCTCTCTGAACTGTAAAACATATTTTTCTTATTTATTGGTGCATAACTTTGCTTTTATGTATAAGTTTTCGTAGAATTACGGATGCTTAATCGGGCGCATAATTAACTGCTTACGTAAAGACATATTATTGGTTACTAACTTGTCGGTGGTGTAAGCATCATCATCACGAACATACTCGTCGTCAGTTTCATGCGCTTCTTCAATCTGTCCTGGCTCCTCTTCTCCAGCTTGCTGATAAAAGACGCCATGTTTCAGTCATCATTTGTATATTGAATTTAAAATACATGAAATAAAATATGCTATAAACTTATACTTATACTTATACTTATACTTATACTCACTGCTTCTTTTTCAATATTTGTTAGTGATTCAGCATCTGCTAAGTTGTCTACGGCGATGGCCAAGAACACATTCAGTAGAATATCTGTTTTGCGATTAAGTAATTATTGCGCTTACAATCAAACAATTTAAAATAGTAATGCTAAGGTTTATACGAAAGAAGGAAAACAGATTGTAGTAAATAAAACCGTTAGAAAAGGATACAGTTGCCGCAAATGAAGAGAATTATGAAGTAGATACACGCGAGGATTCCGAATGTTCCAACACCCCCGTATGCTTTGATACCTTCATACATCACAGCGTTCCAATCTTCACCGGTCAATATCTGAAACACAATTTATGAGAACTAGAGATCGCCCTGTGGTAGAAATTCGACCATAATTCATATTTAAATTTTTATAGTCCTTTTGCCTCTTAGACACACAATAAAAATGTGTGAATTTTGTTTATACTATTTACAGTGCCGGATTTACACATTTGCCGCCCACAGGGGAGGACGGTTTTTTAAACCAAATGTACTTCTCAAAATTACTCTTCTTATACTAATCAAGAGTACAATTGTCCTGATTGAAATTTGTACCAAATAGCTATTTGAAAGTGCTTTATATAATACTAATATTATGTTTTGTACTTTGAAAGCGAGCGAGCAAATATTTCTCTAATTTCGCAGGATATAATTGGATAAATCAATTTATTCAATTGTACTAACTTACTTTGTAACAAATACCTATTAAAAGCCATTCATTACATAGTTGGTAAATTTTTTATGGTATGGATGAAAGTTTTGATAGTATAGCCATGTACGAACAAACGCAGATATGAAACATTTTGTAATTATACACAATTTTAGAAATATCTAAAATTAATACTTGAAACACGGTGAGAAGCGCTTGCCAGAAGCAATCGAAGTTGTGACGATCCTTCTCCTCAACTGGGTCGTAGTTGAACTTCCCGCCAAAAACCTGCATGCCCAGCAGCGCGAAGATCATGATGAAGAGAAACAGCAGCAGCAGTAAAGACGCGATCGACTGTATCGAGTTCAGTAAAGATGCAACCAAATTGGATAGCGATCGCCAGTATCTGAAATTCGAAGCTTTCCCTAAAATTACAAATTCTTCAGCAAGGATTTATATAATTGTTATTTGAATAATCGGCACTGTTAATGAAGGTGAAATTAAATGGAAACTTAAAAATATTTATTAATGATTAGATAACCTAAATGAGGTTAAGTATCTACATTTTACATACTTGGTAACCTTGAATACTCGAAGCAGTCGAACACATCTAAGCACGGAGATACCTAGTGGAGGCATCACTTCGGTTTTAGTGAGCACCATTTCACTAATAGATCCAACCACGACGAAACAGTCGAAACGGTTGAACAAAGAAACAAAATAACCCTGAAAATAAATTTAAAGTCAAGACCGCAATAAGCAAGTGTTACAAGGCGTGAATAAGATAATTTATGGACTCACCTGCAGACCCAAACTGTACATTTTCACAAGCATTTCCATTGTAAACAATGCTACAAATATTGCGTTACCATATTCTTGAAAATAATCTAACCACTCCGGTTGACTGGAAAAATAAAAAATATTTGACCTCAAACAATAATTAGGTAAATATGTATAAAAATAGTTGAATATATGCATGACTTACTGGTGATGCTCGCTGGCTAACACAACAGTGTTAAGAAACACCAATACTATGATGAGCCAGTAGAAGCTTTGAGATTTGACCGCCCGACGACACGCTCGTTTCATTCGCCGGTTTACCTGAAATAATTGTTAATATGTCTACAGTTTTTGCAACATGTCCGACTTTTCGTACGTCTCAACGTTATGTATAACCGCGTTTACTCCAAAAATCTTCTTTACGCCCTTGGAAATAAATGGTATTTCTTTTACCTTATCAAAATCAGTCTTCCACATCTTGTTCATAGCTCCCTTCTGCGGCTCAGCTGGCTCTATACCTAGGTGATCAGTCGAGTCGTGGTCTGTTACATTTTGACCTGAAATAATTAGTGTGACAGAAATTTACTCAAAATGCTTCATTTTACCTATCTCTAGGTATTTGTAAAATTTGTATTTGTAAAAAAAATGCAAAAAAAGCATGAACGTTTTAAATAGTGTGCAATTTTCAAGAAGGATGTAAGCGACTGCTGCTAAAACCATGTAAAGGAATTTTCCTTTACATGGTTTTTATCATATTGCCATACATTTGCTTTACATATACTTACTTACCATAGTCATTCATCCCATAATCTCGCTTTTGGTCCATAGGGTCGTGTTGGTCCGCTAGTGGCTCTAAATACTCCGCCTGAGTTATCCAGTCTAGATAGCCTTTGAGGTCCTCTTCTAACTGCTGTTTTTCTCGAAGTTTCTGAAAGTCTCCCCTGTTTTTTGCTTTCTCTCTTTCTTTGGAAAATTCTCTGAAAAGAGGAGCGATGGTTCACGTGTAAATATATGTATAACGAAGCAGTTCTTGATTGATATATCTACTAAGTTTTTGGAATCATGAAAATATCATTAAACCTTTCTATATCAGTTTTATATTAGGTATGATATTAGCATACAACTTACCCGGACAACACACCAAGAATCAGGTTCATTACGAAGAATGCTCCAAGGATGACCATCGATACAAAATATATCCACTCCCAACTGTTGCCCATTGCATCTTGTATCTGAAAAAAGTATTTAATTGAATTTTGTTTCTCTGAAAAACTTTTTAAAGTGTTTAGGATTTGAGACAAACGAATATGTTTGAACAACCATTGGGTATACGTATATGATGATGATGTTGGCTCTTTTACTCTCATACCAACTGCTTGCTTATTGATGTATTTATTAAAAGCATGTATTTATTTTTTACATTGTGCTGTTAGTAAAACTTTTTATCCACATGTGTTCTACTTTAAGTGAGTAACACTGTAAATTCTCGATTTTTTCAGGAAAGGTCCATTTCAGAATAGTTGAAAACTTTATGTGATTTCTTTCTCACTCACATTATACATCACATCAGTCCACCCCTCCAACGTGATGCACTGGAATACGGTCAGCATGGACAGGCCGAAGTTGTCAAAGTTGGTGATCCCGAAGTTGGGTCCTATCCAGCCCTCGCGGCACTCCATATCGTCGCTGATGAGCGAGCAGTTGAAGCCATTGTCCAGGTCGCACGGGTGGGGATTGTCCATGATCTCATCTGAAGATGATAAAGGATTCATTATACTTTAAAGATTAGGAAGTAGGTAAGTTGAATTTCTATATTGATTTGACCAAAATTGGACGTCTAATCAAACAAATGCGTTCCCATTACTTACAATATTAAATCTACAATATGCTTCCTACAATTTTCTTTGTTTACTTTAGCAACGTTTGAAATTTTTGAATGTTACATTTTTATTTGAATGACAGTAATAATTGTTACCTAATGTTCCTTTTCAAAAGAAGCTTTTTTCAAAGCCATTAGGGGACTTACTTGTAAATTTATTATAGCAGGACTTGTGCATCTTCCCAGAGAACAGTTCTAAGCCTATGATAGCGTATATGATGATCACGAAGATGACAAGCAGTGCTATGTGCAGCAGCGGCACCATCGCCTTCAAAATGGAATTTAACACAATCTGCAAACCTGGAAAATAGTAATTTATAAATTAGGACAGAATAGGATTTGAAACTGGATGCCTTTTTCCAAATGGATTTATTTTTAAAATTATTAAAAAAATAACGTTTTTAGAACACAGGAAGAAGAAAATTCGTCCATTTAAAACGTGTGATTAAGTTTTTTTAGTGTTCCATGTACGAAGAACTGTTTTTCGCAAAACTTTTGAGGCATAAGCTGTTAATTGGTGTTACATGAGTTGCGGCCATCGGCTTGTTCACTGACCT
The DNA here is from genome assembly GCA_963565745.1 of Phengaris arion. Classification (NCBI taxonomy): domain Eukaryota; kingdom Metazoa; phylum Arthropoda; class Insecta; order Lepidoptera; family Lycaenidae; genus Phengaris; species Phengaris arion. The sequence continues at coordinate 1,607,947 of OY751448.1, forward strand.
AATTCGTCCGGCGTGCGTTAACAATTGCTTAAAACTGCCCAAAATACGGCACCTAATATACTTTTTATAAATTGATTCACGATAAATATTTCTTATTGTTAAAAGAGAACCAAAACTCCTGTCAGAGTTATTGGAATGCGAAAACGACAGTAGTTTTTCATCAAAATCAACACGTTCCGACAAAATAGCAGACCGTTAGGTTCCCGCCAAAAATTAAATAATTTAAGTATCTTCTAATAAACACGGAACTTACTAGGAACCCCCGACACCAGTCTCAGCGGCCGAAGCACCCTGAACGCTCGCAGCGCCTTCACGTCGAACGCGTCCTTGAATATGCTGGACAGCACCGTGCTCACCATACTGGAAAATGTTGAACATAGATTCAATATTTGATAGATCAAGCATGAAATTATTTCGCTAGCCGCTAGTAAGGTTCTTTTAAACAGCCTAATGGTTTTCTTCCTGGTGATTGGTGGTGATTGTATAATTTTATGATAAATACAGACTTTATAGCTATTTTATGTTGAAAGAAGATAAATTAGAAGACGGTATTCGTTGTATAAGCGTAATTTCATGCTTATTTTTTTAGGCTGTGGACAAAGTCGGCTCTTTTTGACGAAGCCTGGTCATGTCATGGTAAATTACTCTTTTTCGATTCTTCCGACTGACCTATCTAATGTGACTCTCCGGTTAACTATATTCTTCATGAAAGATTTAACTTCCTGAACAAATAGATTCTCTTACCCAATGACGACGATCGTAAAATCGAGTAAATTCCATCCGTTGCGGAGGTAGGAGCCCGGGTGCATGACAAAGCCGTATGCGATGATCTTCATCACGCACTCCCCCGTGAAGATCACCAGGAATATGTACTCGATCTTTTCCTGGAACACAAGTAGATGACGCCATTACAAGCCATTACGGTTTAAACTTAGGCTACTAATTTACCAATCTACAATCTATACTAAAATTTAATGATAGTAGCTCTAGCCAGCGAATCCATTTGACTCTCTTGGGTTATAATTTTGAAAAATCCATTCATAGTGGGATACGTAGGTATGTCATAAAATGTGTAAAGTATTTTTCAGCGGTTTGAATATCAATAAGTAATTACTAGCAACTAAGTATTACTTACTAGCACCCAATTGGTGTAGTTGGAGTCGCTGGCGGGGTAGGGGGTATACACGGCCAACGCGATGCAGTTCGCGAAAATCGTCGTCAGGATCATCCACTCGAATGGTCTGGGGCTTTGCTAAGGAATCCTTATGTGTGTAATCTAATGACGGGTGATGTTTGTACCACCAAGGTTTTGAAACTAATTCAGTCACTTATCTGTATCTTATCAGACCCTAGTAAAGTTGAAATAATTACGAATCAGGCCGTAATACTTATCACCATTAAACTCAGACGCGTAGCTACCACCGTATGATCCGTAATTATCAATTATATAAAAAAATCGTAAAACGTTTTCTACACATTATACAGTCTCACTCTTGTACTTGAAGATAAAAAAATCATAATATCATTATAAAGCCCATGAACACAGAAACTTGAGAAACACGTAGGAAATTTTTAGATTATCATGTGTGTCTAAGGTAAAAATTATCAGGCTCGCTACACTCCTATCACCTGTGCAAATTTATTACCACTCAGTGTTTTTAACGTGCTACTCTCACGTTACTCCGCTTTTGATTTTATGACCAATCACTTTTTTTTCAAAATTTCGAGATTTACAAAACTAAAAAACACGCTAAAATTTCGGCTCGCTAGCTATTTATTACATGAAGTACCTATATTTTACTGTAAGTTTTGCAGACTACTTAATAATATTATAATGTTTAAATAAGTTGGAACCGGTATTATATTTTTTAATCTATCTGGCCCGCTCCACTCAGCTAATGATTTCATCCAATCAGCCAATCGGTCTGAGATATTACGAGGGCGGGTCAATAAGTCCGTGACTTTTGGAATAAAACACAGATTTTTTGATAAATAAATCATTTTATTTTTCAACGTAGTCCCCCTTGAGCTCTATACACTTTGTCCAACGCTTCTCCAATTTTTTTATCCCTTCCAAAAAATATGATTTGTCGAGGTCCTCAAAATAGGCCTTTGTTTGCGAGATGACTTCATCATTGGAGTCAAATCTTTTTCCACCGAGCCATTTTTTCAGGTTTGGGAACAAGAAGTAGTCACTCGGAGCCAAATCTTGAGAATAGGGTGGATGTGGGAGCAATTCATAGCCCAATTCATGGATTTTTGCCATGGCAACTGCACATGTGTGCACCCTTGCATTGTCTTAGTGAAAAAGAACTTTTTTCTTGGCCAAATGAGGTCGGTTTTTTTTCAAATCCTCATTGAAGCGGTCCAATAAGTTGGCATAATATTCCCCATTAATTGTTCTTCCCTTTTGAAGATAGTCAATGTGGATTATCCCACGTGCATCCCAAAAAACAGTCGCCATAATTTTATTGGCTGACAAACCCACCTTGGCCTTCTTTGGCGCCGATTCACCCTTAGAAACACACTGTTTTGACTGTTGTTTGGTCTCTGGTGTATTGTGATGGATCCATGTTTCGTCCACGGTTAAAAAACTCCTCCATATTGTGATTAAACAACGCCAAACCTTCCTGTGAAGTTGTTACACGATTGCGTTTGTGGTCGACTGTGAGCAAACGCGGCACCCATCTTGCGGAAAGCTTTCTCATGCCCAAGTGATCATTCAAAATTGAAACCACTGAGCCATGCGAGATGCCTATGGCTTCCACAATCTCTTGCACTTTCAATCTTCGGTCGGTCAACACCATATCGTGAATTTTTTCGATTGTTTCGGGTGTAGAGACCTCAACTGGGCGTCCAGGACGTTCGGCATCTTCAGTGCTTGTAAGGCCACAACGAAATTCAGTAAACCACTTTTTTACCATTGAAATCGATGGTGTAGAGTCCCCATAGTATTTATCAAGCTTAGCCTTGGTCTCGGTAATGGTTTTTTTTCGCAAAAAATAATGCTTAATAAGCACATGAAATTCACTTTTTTCCATTGTTTCCTTAAGTTACTGGATAGTCTGATAAAGATAGCTGTAAAACACAAACTAACTGACGCAGCAAGTTCAAATTTTGATAGGAGTCAACTGACAGATGCCTGTTGACAGGAGTAGTGTTGCTTTTTCAGTAAGGAGGTTAGAAATTCAAAAAGTCACGGACTTATTGACCCGCCGTAGTACAGTTGAATTTATTGATATATTGTTGCATGACGAAAGAAAAAACATCAATAACTACAAAATGCGCAGTATCCTACCTAGCTAGATAAATTTTTCCCCGCAAAATTCCTCGCAAACTAAATTTCATGGAAATACTTGCAACGGTTTCCGAGATTACGATTATATATATAGGTACAAGATTGTCTCGTTTAAAATATAAGATCCGTCAAGCCTCAAATTGGCCAGCATATTTGAGGAAAAGAACATCTTCTACGTGTATATTACGTGGCAATGATTTTAACTACCTACGAGTCGGTAGGTATCAAGTCGTTCAACATAGTTACAGTGGATGTAGAATATTGACTGTACGTTTTATTGGCCGGGCAAATTGAATGTATTGGATAGACACTTGAGAAATTTACGACTTGGCTGGCTTGTACCGGCTATTTTGAGTCATTTTTTGGCGCTAACATTATTTCAATCACTCGTCACGCGTAATGTTGGTCGAGGGATTTTTAATCGCTCTTTCTTTTTAAAAGTATCGTTTTCGTAACAAGTTTAAAGTTACAAGAACATAAGTAAATTGTTATCTTAATAAAAAGCGGTAGAAAAGTGATGGATGTACTTTGAAATCTTGGAAGTTGGACAGTGGACACACATTGAAGATCCCCACAAACGAGAGGCCGATCGTTTCAGTTATAACTGACGTCAGTTCGGCCTGAACGGATTCGAGCACATACAAGGGAGAAAATCGCATCCGACCCAACTGATGTCATTTCGGCCTGAACGGATTCGAGCACAAACACGAAAAAATCGCATCAGTTTGTTCTGGTTTGCCGCGAGCTTCGGTCTTGTTTATTAATTGTAAACTCACTACGCTTGTACACGATACACGCCCGCGGCTCTGGCGAAAACTGAAGCGATTTGTCACACATGGTCCGTTCAGACCAGAATTAATGTTGCCAATTTAGTCATTTTACAAAGTTTTACTACTAAATTAAGTATTTTATTCCCTCCTTAGTATGAATTTAGTTGTTAGTAGTGTTTTAGTAGGAAAGAGCCAGACAGTAATCTCAGGTTAGGCACAAAAAAAAATTTTTTTACACCTTATCATAATAATACATTGTAGCATTCGTCCGTAATTTTCTTAAAAGTACTCGTTTAATTACTATATACGTAATATTTCCTAGTATATTTTAATTTAACGATGAAATTTATAATATAATTCAATAAATAATAAATTTTAATATAACAAAACCTAAAATGCAGTGGTTTTTTGGGGGCTCTAGAGATTCCTAAGTTGAGTAGCTTTTTTGATAGTTTTCAGTATTCTTTTAGTAGTTTTTAGTAGAAATCAACGCGGGTTTAGTAGTTTCGCAAGAACAGAGCTGGCAACACTGGAACGAATCGCTTCAGTCCATCCGACCGACTGATGCGATCTCGAAATCGCACACAGACGATACGATTTTGCATCCGTTCAGGCTGAACTGAAGGAAAACCGGACCGTATATGGGGCCGCTAATGTAAGTACAAAAGTACTTGTAAGTTGTAACTCAACCTTTTTAGGATTCCGTTGTTCATGTCTCGAAACCGTTATGGTTTCGTGATGGCCGTCCGTTATAAATAGGGTTTCCCCCCTCTAAAAATTAAACAGCTGGCTTCAAAAATCTGAAATAATCATGATGGTAGTCCATGTGATAAACTTTGAAGAAAACTTGTGAAAACTATAACGGCTTATACAAATTTATTAGTTCAGGAATTATAGATACTTATAGAATGCGCTTACTTGGAAAACTTCGTGTAAAAATAACGAAATTATAAGTAAACATGTAAAGTATTGGTATAGTTGTATGGAACCCTACGTGCGCAAGTCCGACTCGCACTTGGTCGGTTTTTTGTGTCTAATTTAATATGTAAATTGTACAACAGCTATAATATTTTATTATTATAAGGTTTTAGGAAAATCTACAGGAGAAAATCTACGTATCTACATTTTAATATCCAATTTAACATACATACATAATACAGCAAAATTTTTCGATTCAGTAACAAATTACAATAGAAACAGATATTCAAACATAAATGTTATTCTCAAGTGATTTCGATTTCCGATTGCATTAATATTATTAAGTTATAGATGATTTAGTTAATAACAAAACTTGCGAACCTTGAAAACAAAGTAAGATGGCGGAGTGCCAAGGGACATTGTGAATGGGCGACAGAAGTACGGGATCGTGAGGAAACACCACTGTTTAATACATTTTGTATTGTTGTGTCATTCATAAACACAATATATTTGTAATCGGGCCAAACAAATTTTGGACGACGATTTTGGACAATGGACGCTGGTGACTGGTGTCTATTTATGAAAACTTTTGATTGGCCTTCTCGTGATATGGTCCGTTATAACCCCCAACCATCGGCAGATTTGGATTCAGTGTTCAGCCCCTAGATTTTCAACCTTATCCTGTATAAGTTATAATGACGTTACGTAGAACGGGGGTTGATAATTTAGGCATTAAATACGGCTTCTCTTGGCTTAAACGATTATTTTAAGCTCTCATTAACTCAACCTTATATTGTAATAAGCAATAACTAAAACGAAAATATTATAAAGTACGATATAACAGATGGTAGGTAAACACTGGAGCCAGGTGAAAAGATAAAACATTTTAAACACACGCAGATGAGTGATGCTCGTAAGATACAAGAAACAGATATAATTATAACTTGCTATTTAGATTTTAAGACACGTTCAAACACGAAGAGTTAATGTATGAAGAAATAAGGCAGTTAAAAGTATTTTTATGAAATATAATCCCTCGAGCCTTTCAGCCCTTGACTTTAATGCTGTTTACGGGCTGAGCTCCTAGGGATCCTAGGGCACCGACAGCACGTGCCATCTGACGTTATATTGTTATACACAAATAGTGCACTATCAATCTTATGGCCTGTCCCCATCTCCCGACGTCGTCAACGTGAAACGTTGCGTCGCGGCACGTTGCGTTGACAGCACGTGCAACGCCGTAGGTTACTCGTCGCCGGGCCCTGTAAAATTCCGGTACATTCTTCATCTTACCAGAGAATTAATAGCAGTCTCGTTCTAAATATCGATCGCACAAGACGTAATCTGCTTCTGCTATTGTTGGAAGACGCGACGCGGCAACGCACCGTTTCCCCGTGGACATGTGGCCAAGAGCGCCCAGGCCCTGTATCAGTTTCTTATTTAGCTTCTAGTACGCCGAATCAAGCGTCTGTTGGTATAGTGGTGTTGCGAAGTGACTCTTATTAGATCACTATAAATCTGTACAAAATGGCTCGAACCGAAGCAAAAACGACCTTTTGGATGCCATCACAAACTCTTGGCCTATTGGCCACAATATCTTGGCTACAATATCCACCACAATGTTGGCCAACGTGTAAAGCGGGCTTCAGCCAGACGTCCCATGGCTCATTGTAAAACAGTAAAAATTATTATTATACTAAGAATTGACTTTTAACATTAAAACATAATGAACATGACATTTAACTAGTTGGCATGTCTCCACATACGGACGGACGTGAGTGATGACGATGAGGATGACAATTCCATTAACGCGTCATACGTGGCACACATGTGCGTTTGATCTATTCTCGCAGCAGAACGGAACCAAGCCACCGTGTTGTAATAACAGAAGTGTTTTTGTTAAGTGCAATTTAAAACGAGAAAAGAATTCCAGCAGTCGCGGGACACCTGGCGCATGTTAAACATCACAACTTTGTACAGTACAGGAAATTGAATGCTAAGCAGTTTAATGAACTTTTGAAATTATATATATATATATATATATATATATATATATATATATATATATATATATATATATATATATATATATATATATATTATCCCTGGAAAACTGCACATTTTAAGTTATATATTATGTTTCTTTCCTAGTGCAACAATATATCAGTGGCAGTTGGCAGTTTGGTTAATTTTTTGCGTTGTTCGAAAATTTGAAATGTGGTGATTCGAACCCCGGTAAAATACTTTTTTCATTCTTTTTTTTTAATCTACTAGAGCTCCGAGCATGGCTCGGTTACCCAGGTACTTAGCATTACAACATAATCACTCAAGGTACCTAAGTGACTGGCGACGACACCACTAAAATAAATGAAAATGAAAGAAAAAATCCAAATGAAACTTAACAAGCTTTTTTCGGAAAGTCAGCAGAATAAGGTACCACCGGTTCAACCCCTAGAAGAACCAGCGCAGTATAAGAAACTCGCACTGGACCAACTTTTAGTAAAAATATGGAAAATTGATAATTTAAAAGATATTATATATATTTAACATTGTAAACTTAATCTCTGTTAGATATAACAAAAGTGCACAAGTATTTGAATTCAGAGGGCATCTCATTCCCAAGGTGTACTACGAGCACATAACGAGGACAATCAAACTGATAAACGATAATTTTCCCTGACTGTACATTATTAATCTATCTTGGCTATGTTTCTCGTAATGGTTATTGAATTCGATCATTAGTCATGATGCATAGGATATCCACTAGCCACATGAAACTGAATTATTATTAGCCACATAGTAATTGGGTTCAAATATTACGGAATATTATTGCCGTTGTTATTTTATGGATTAAGACAAACTTTTCTCGGTGGCTCCGCCCGCGTAAATGTAGTATGTAAATCAGTCGCGTATCCCACGGGAATCCTGTACTTTTTCGGGGTAAAGTAGCCTATGTTTTAATCCAGAGCCTTAATTACTACCATACCAAAATTCGTGGAAATCCATTTAGTAGTGTTTGCGTGAAGGAGTAACACACATCCATCCATTCATCCATACATCCATCCATCCATCTTCACAAACTTTTACATTTCTAATAGTAGTAGGAAGTGGGATAACTCCCCATATCGATGTATGTGACGGTGGCCGGTTCTATTGAAACCAGGCCAGCTACGAAGGAGTTATTTTGTAGTGCCTAAGTGTTTGCACAGAACACAAGAGCACTCACTCTTCCTTTACTCTCGAAATCTACCGGGACGGATAACCGACACGACTATTGAGAGATCAGGCACAGGACCGACTTTTTACATGCCCATCTGACGCATGGATCATCCTTCTTGTCAGACAATGAGGCGATCAGCCCGCATTGTCCTAACCAAACTTGGAAACAACATGTTTTGTCATTTCAACGCGGATATTGAACCCACGAGCTCCGATTCGAAGGCCAAGCACTAAACCACTGGACCACGAAATAATAAAAATATCAAACGAGCAGATGGAACTCCTTGGATTACAGGCATCCATGGACACCAAAGGAGTAAAGAGTGCGTCTCCGGACTTTAACCCTGCGAGTGGCCCCTGGTCTCCGGCATCCTCACTCTAAAGTCTAAACAAACCGCAAGTGGTATTTCGCGTAGTAACGTAATGCAAGTGTTAGATATCTCTCCGGTGGAGCCGGCTTATTTGTTCCAAAGCACAAGTTTTAATAATAAATAAAATTTAAATTTGTGATGTTTTATTTTGATGGGGATTTAGTTATTATTGTTATTGCAATATATGACTATACCTGTCTGGCACGGAGCCAGGATTGTCATGATCGCAGCGTTTCATGGATTTTCGCTATCTGTGAGTTTTGAACGTTTGAACAACATTCGAGATTTTCCCTTTTAGAATTTCGTTGATACAGGAATCTCATTTTTAATGTAAATCTTTACTATGCTTATTATAAATTTTAACTTCCTTTTTCTATGTATTTTCGTAAAAACTATGTAGGTCTCACTTCCTGGAAACACACGATAACCAATAATTTACTGGGTTGGTTTAACCAATAATATTCCCCATATTGTATTTTTTTTAAAATTATTTTCTAGTTTCTGTTAATTTATTTTAAGTTTAATTAAGTTAATTTTATTAAGTTAACGCTGGAACTATATGATCCGGAATCTGGCCCGGAAAAATTCAGAATACTGAAAATAGAACTCTGCGCTAATACAATAGAGCTAAAAGTCGAACACACAAATGTCAATATCATATAGGTATGATAGCTCGAGACTCGACACTTCGATTTTCAACTCTATTGTATTAGCGCAGAGTTCTATTTTCAGCGCTCTGAATTTTCTCCGGCCCTGCGGATTCCGGATCATATAGTATCAACCTCTAAAGGATGCCGCCAGCATTAAATATGCCCGGCCAAAAAGAATACAAATGCCTCCCGAAAAAAGGCTATTCGGCTAGTGTTGGGTACTATGATTATTATCACTATAATTTCAAAGGATACTTCCACTCGACGATGTCTATGCACAGTTTCCGCAGCGGGTTCTTGAGGGTTAAGCAGAAGAGCGCCTGCTTGGGCCTCTCCTGCTGCGTCTTTTGCCCCCTGCGCGCTGGTTTCCGGGGGGCCACGGGCACGGGGATGAGAGGTCCCGTGTCGGCAGGACCACCAGGGGGACCCGCAGGGGTGCCCGGCGTGGCGGCGGTGGGCGTGGCTTCCCCGCCCGCGCCGCCCTCCGCCTCGCTCATCTCGATCTGTCGACAAAATAAAGTGTTTATGTTCAAAGCTGGGTGCTATGGATCATATTCTAAAAATGTTTCTGGGTCAGTATATATGCGTTCTTCGAAGCCGCAGCAGTCCCCAGGGTTCCGGCAAAGCGTTTACACTTTACTTACAATGTTAGTGTGGTTTACATTCATTTGAGAACTGCGTTTGTCACATGTAAAATCTCGTAAATGGTTATTACACTCACACCGAGACGCGACGCGAAATAGATACAGGTTTCATTGTAAGAATTCGAAACGCGAACTGCACCGCGTTGTGCAGCGCGGCGCCGCTCTTTGAATGAAACGTGTATCTTTTTGTGTAGTAGATAAAGTTCAATTTGGAATCGATATCTTAAAAATTACGTAACGTGACGGTTACGTTGTGAACTGACGTTTACCGTTATTATAACAATCAGGCAGTAACAATTTATGGAGAAGTTAACTTTATTTATGGGTCACTTAGATTACTATAATTATCGTATCTTGCAGTGGCAAAAGCTGGTTCTCCTTCATAGGGAAGCCTGTACTTACCACTTACCTTCTGTCTTCAAAAGGCAAGTGGTAAGTGACGTCGATAGGAATGGAGTTCTGTGAACCCCATGCCACTGGTATCTTGGTTATGTTGAGTTTAGTAGAGTTTAGAGAGTATTTCGGGCGACTATATTACTTAAAGTAGCCATACTGCCTAAAGTCCATACAGCATGATGCTGCAGACTTTATCCAATCTGCAGTTCGTCCACATACACCACACACGTATTAAGGTAAGACCGCACTAGGCGGCAGCAAAGCTACGCGTCACTATTAGCCATACCGCAATTGAGTGCCGCGTAGTTCCGCTGCCGCGTAGTTCCGCTTCCGCGTAGTGCATTATATCTCATACAATTTCACAAAAAGTATATTTGGTCGTGGCGCGTCGCGTAGTTTCGCTGCCGCGTAGTTACGCCTAGTGCGGTCTCACATTAAATGTTATGCTAATTTATGCCCATACACTGTCAGTTCTAGCTAATCCAATCGGCAGCGTCATGCCGATTGAACGACAGACAGTACCTATGGTGTATGCCTACTGTATGTACGAGTATATCGAGAGCTTAGACCTCATAAAAACCTTTTTAGGCCGTATTCAGATTTAACGAGTCCTTACATTGCCACGTGCTAACTTCCTTATTCCGATTTATTTTCATGATTCCTTGAACACGCCGAGTGATTCATTGCGCGGTTTAAGTGTAAGGATAAAGCGAGGTTTAGTTTTGACGAGATTTCTCCAACAAGGTTTTTTTCTTCAGTAATAATAATAACATTTATTCAACAAACACGCTCACACTACACTACATTATCAACAAAGAATCGTCATTAAGCATAAACAATTACGATAAGATTACAAATAACGGAAATAAAACGGACATTTGCCTAACCACATAAAAAAGAGAAACAAAGATTATACGTAATATTAACAAACAACAAATAATAGCAAAATAACAAATCATAATAAAAAATAACAGGTATAAGGCAGTGCAATGCGAACAGCTGTCGAAAAGGACTCCACTCAGGTGTACGATCGCGGCGTAGTACTCAACTATACCGCAATCCCTGGTATTCTGTGGATACTCGTTGTTGTCAGGCGACCGACAGATACACTAGCAGCATCATATAAGTCTCACACAATAACAATATGGGATATATCTACATATATATATATATATATATATATAAAAGATAGAACTAATACTATGTAACATAATGGCGATCAAATATATAATATTATCTGAAAATAGTAAAAAATAAATAAATAGATAAAAATATATAAGAATATCAGTAATTATATATTGTGATATTATTTGACAAGCCCGGGTTCAGGTTCAGAGTCACAAAACACGAGCATTGTAAAAAGTATTACGTGATACGTCAAAGCAAACTTATAAGGTTTATGGACGAGGATATAAATACGAGTGTCTTTTGTAAATATGTTCATGCCACCCACCACATCTTTTGATATACATCGTACAATACAGTTTTTAAAAAATACGAACAGTGTATGTAGGGTATGATGGCGTATCAACAGAAATTATAAAAAAAGTTTACCAGTTTTATGTTATCCCTACAATCTATATGTCGAAAACGGCTTCTATCCAGATAGACTAAAAACTACGATAATTACACCTATCTTGAAAAAAGGAAATGCAGAAAATTTTAAAAATTATAGACCTATAGCTTTAATACCAGCGTTTTCTATAATTTACGAAAAATTAATAAATGAAAATCTATACAACTATTTCCTAAATATAATATAATATGTAAGGAGCAAATAGGATCGATAAATGACGCGATTCACGAGTTTATAAAAACTATTTTGCAAAATTTTAATTTAAAGAATAGCATGTGTGCGTTATATGTAATATATGGACCTGTAGAAAGCTTTTGACTATGTTAACCATGACATTTTAACTAGCAATCTATACGACTATGGAATAAGAGGAAACACACTTGACTTAATTAAATCATATCTCCATAAGTAGAAACAAATCACGAAAATTAAAAGAATATGCACCTCTACTAACAAAGATATTTGTTACACGTCACATGTACAGCTAGTAACGATCGGTATCCCACAAGGTAGTGTGTTAGAACCAGGTATGTTCCTTGTGTATATAAATGACCTGCCAAAAGCAATTGACCAACAAATAGTGCTTTTTGCCGACGATAGCACAGTACTCTACTCGGGTATAAAAAATGACATTACATTATGAAATCATTAGACAAAATTATTGAATGGCTTAATAAAAACAATCTAAAAATAAATCTTGACCAAACTCATCTCATGTACTTTAAAATGTGTAAGCAAGAAAACAAAATTATAGACTTAACATATATGAATACAAAAATTGAACAGGTTGATGTTGCAAAATTTCTAGGTCCACTTGTTGACAATTGACAATTAAATTGAAAAGACCATTGCAGCTATATTTGTAGTAAAGTTAACAATATGTCATATGTACTATACACGCTGCAAAAAATCAAGTCACACGCTCAAGTCGAATCGGTGCCGAGGTACGGCAAAATGTTTTGGGGTAACTCTACAAATAAAGACTCGGTATTTAAAGCTCAAAAAAAATGTGTGCGATTAATATGCAAAATAAAAAGGACCGACAGCTGTAAACCTTACTTCATAAAACTAGAATTACTTATATTCCCCTGTTTGTATATCCTTGAAACAATAATGTTTATAAAACGTAACTTAAAAGATTATGATAGATTTAAAAGTATCAGAAACAAACATAGAATCTGTTATCCTCCGGCAAAAACAGCTTTGCAGAGTAAAAGCTAGGAATATCAATACAATTGATTAATAAATTACCAAAGGACATATTAGAAATAGTGACTTTACAAATATTTAAAAATAGGGTCAAAGCAATATTAATTAGAAAAGCTTATTATAATATAAATTATTTTTTAATTGACCAAAATGTTAAATAACGCACAGAACAAATAGAATACTTAAATAATTGTGATAAAAATATAAATGTAATAAAATCTCAATGCACAATGTAATATAATCATTATTACAATAAAATCAATAATTGAAATGTGTAACTTATAATATTATGAGAATGACATTTGCATGCCTCACACGGGTTAGAATAAATTGTACCTCTATTAAAAGCTGTAACATCCATGTATTAACATTATATGTACCTATTCTGCAAATAAATAATTTGATTTTATTTGAAATAAAACCCAATTTTATGCTTGTCGACTACGGTTGAATATAGGTCAAGTAAGTCAACATATAAATTATCTAACAGACTTCATTTCTAAATTACCTAACGATGTTTTTAAAAAGGCCGTGATATCCTTTCAGTGGCGTTGGCCTTGGGGGCCCCGTATCAAAAATCTTTGAGAAATTTTTTCGAACATTTCGGCTCGAAACTTTGAAATGGCTGGACATAAATTAGCAGAGAGACATTACTAAATTATAGATGCTGTCCGTGTCCGAGGTTTCACACGTTGAAAATCATTAGCCGATTCTAATTTTTGTATTAAAATTATTAGCTGAGCGGAGCGGGCCAGATAGTTTTAAAAATATAATACCGGTTCCAATTTATTAAAACATTATATTTTGACGACCCTTGTGTCTCAGAGGTTGAGCGTGTTGGTGCTCAAGCCGGGGGTCGCGGGTTCGAATCTCGACGAAGGAACAAAAAGTTTTTCTGTGTTCCTGGGTCATGGATGTGTATTAAGTATGTGTATAATATAATAAAAATCTTTAATATGTGTATAGTATAAAAGTATTAAATATATTTCCGTTGTCTGGTACCCGTAACACAAGTTCTACGAGAACTTACCACGGGACCAGATTGACGTGGTGTAATATTTTTGCCCGCTACTCGTTGATTTTTATAATAATTTGAAACTTTAACAGAATCGCTACCGCTTATGACGCAGAGCAATTCTGTGAAAGACAAATAAATCATGCCAGCACTTTCCGGTATGTGAAAAATTTATTCAATAACTAGATTATTGGCGGAGTTTCACGCGAACATAATACGGTATATTCCTGTATTTTTTTTATTACATAAATGAATAGTGCTCTGAAAAATAAGACAGTTTACAAAAGGAATAGTATACTTAAAATAAATATTTTCAAAGATATTGAGGATTGTTTGAAGCACTTTTGTGAGTCTCGTGAAAACGCCCCATATAAAAGTCTTACAAGTAGGTGACGTCACACGCTACTAATGTTGCTATGAAATTCAAAAAGTTTTATTTCCATATGGATTAATAATAACACTTATGGTATTGTCCCTACGATATTGCCTATCACCGGTTCGGGAACTAAATGTATGACCGAAAATATATAGAAAATTTTTGATATCTCCGAAGCGTGCGCGTTTATGTTCATACATACCATAGTAAATGTTTTTGTATCTGATGTAATTAAATTTATTATTTAGTTTACTTTCACTAATGTTGTAAAAAATATTTCAACATTTTTGTGATTTCGAAATGACTATAGGGTAAAACTAGGATAGTTGCCCCAGGAGTATAGTGGCCCCGATTTTAATAACTCTAATTTTGCGAATGAATTGTATTTTGTTTTTATTATTTATTGAAAGACTTTTCAGCTACCACTAAGTTGACTCTGTCGTAAGTCTCTATGTAATTGCATAGGAAGGCAAAATGCGATCAATGTTTTTCAGGGATACTTGCCTCGTTTTGAGAGAGGGCATCTATCCTATACGGGATTTATATGGATCAGGCTACTATCCAATACGTGGGATAGATGTCACAAAATAAAGAAGTCTGTTAAAATTGCTAATACACCGAAAATATTCAAGGAAATGTTTTTTACTTTTTATAAATTGGTCAATGAAAACCCGAAGTACCGGCTGGTTAAATAAATAAAGCATTTAACTTTATTTTATAAGAGACTAGCTTTTGTCCGCAGCTTTGCTCGTGTGGGACAGTGTTCGTGGCAAAAAAACTTCTTTAGCAAATATATCTGCAATATTATAGTAATAGCATAGAGTAAAAATATGTACTTATAAAGTATACATTTTCATACGTATTTTTTAATTTTATGGTAATTGTTCTTTTAAAATATCATAATATAATTTTTTAAAACTTAGTATAGTAATATATAAACCTTAAAAGGTAGACACATCTATGCCATCGCGGACTTTTTTGTAGACCTATAAAAGAGAAACAATCCCACCATACATTGTTTTATTATTTACTAGCTGTTTCCCGCTGCTCCGTCCGCGTAAATATACTATCGAGTATCCCGCGGGAACACTGTATTTTTCCGGGATAAAAAGTAGCCTATGCTTTAATCCAGATTCTTAACTACTACCATGCCAAAATTCATCAAAATCCGCTTAGTAGTTTTCGCGTGAAAGCGTAACAAACAAACTTACATTCACATTTATTTAATTTTATTTTTAATATTAGTAGGGATCTCCGAAGGGTTAGGTTAGGCAGCTTTTTCGATAAAAGTTCCCAGACGGCTTGATTTTTTCCGATACCTGTACAAGTATCGTCATAGATCAAACAATTTCCACAAAACCTTAACTAATTATTGTCGACCTGAACCTTCCTAAGGAACCACTCTGTCGGTAAATGTAAAACAGCATGAAAATCCTTTAAAAATAATAGTAAATATAGTGTTAATATTTTACCCGCAATTTTTCCAATATTTCTCACCGTTTAAATTTCAAGACCAAAATTAGTCCAAGCCGGTCTCAAGTTATAGCGAACCATTGGAACTGTAATCCATTTTTTTTAGGAACCCTCAAATAATAATATATAATAGTAATACATAAGGATCGCTCTGACCGTCCGTCTGTCTATCCGCGCTTGTAGCTTCTGTAGTTATGAATATAAATGGATAAAATTTGGCATAGTTATAGATTGTCTATATATCTCGCTTTTAACATCATAAATTAATAATAATTTTATATTTTAGTGGTGGCTCTCCATACATGTGAAGTGGGGATGAAAAATATTTTTCATTTCACCCCATTGTGTGGGGTTTTGGGTGGGGGGCAAAGCAAGGTTTCATACATTACTTTTTTACAAATTTGACCATTTTCGAGTAATCAACCTCAAAAGTGGTTTATAAGTTGCCACCCCTGGCATTTATAAACTATAGGAGATAGAAACTTATTATTTTCCATGCTAATAGATCATACTACAAACTCTTTAGGAAAATTATGTTGAACGAAATCGAACAATATCTTTTGATGTGATTTTGATGTGATAAAAAAAAACTATTACGCGTTGATAGTTACGGAACCCTCCTTTGACATGTCCCAACATGCTCTCGTTTAGGTTATTATATATAATATAAGATTTCCCATTACTTTGTAATTTTCCATATCAAATCACACATTATATAAACTTTATGTCACGTGACATAAAGTGTTTTTCATAAAGACAATTCTACGGGAACGGGATAAAAAGTATTGTCTTAAAAAATATTTGTCTTTTACTTGATTTTTTCTTTTTAGTGTTCCGTACCCACAGATTAAATAATGTTTTAAAAGTCACCAATAAAAATACGATATTTCAAGTTTTTCATTTTGTAAACAGTGTGACGCAAAGAAAAAACCAAAAGAGGAAAAAACAAATGAATTACGGTTTTTGAAACACAAATAAATGCATGAGTAAATAGCGGTATAAATTTGAAATTGGGATTCCTAACCAAAGAAGATATATTTGAGATCAAAGTGGCCAGTACGACAAAACGCTAATTTCATATGTAAGGACCTAATATAAAAATATATTTTAATACAAATAATATCAAACAAAAAAGTGGTTATGTATTGTATTGTTTGTACAAAAAATAATAGATATTTTACCTATCCTAAAGAAAATATTAGGGAAGGAAATACTTCATTTTCTAGGAGATGTCTTGCTTTATTATAATAGCGCCCATGACCTAGTAAGTAGTAAGCTGAGTCACACACGTGATTGTGCAGTTTCTCAACAACCGTATGCTGAAGCTGTTTAATTTACCCCCATCTTCTTGGACAACCCTGACAGAATTTGGATCATTCTATGAAAGCTGTTCCTCTGTACGTAAGTATATATTTTTACCCTGTGGCCAAGGTGGGCAAGTGTGGGAGAGCCACACTTCGTTATGAATGGGCCGGCTCGACCGGGTCACGGCCTCAAAGAAAACTGGCGTAAAATAACGCTTGCGTTGTGTTTCGCCGAGTGAGTGAGGTTACCGGAGGCCCAAGGAGGGTTGCGAATTTTAGGAACTGGGAACGCAAGTCTAGACTTGTAACTCCTCTGGTGCAGCACCAGTGTAATTCCTCTGGTGTTGCGAGTCTCTATGGGCGGCGGTAATCGTTTACCATCAGGCGATCCGTCTGCTCGATTCCTGGTTCATTTCATAAAAAAGAGGGTTAAAAACAAGTTAAGCTAAGACTATATTATAAATATAAGTATTTAAGCTGAGTCATGATACATCAATGGAACAAACGTGATTTTGTTGCCGTTTGGTACGGAGCCCTAAGTGCGCGAGTCTGACTCGCGTTTGGCTGGATTTATAGGATTTACTTCATTCAAACAAATCATTGTTGAATTTAAGCACTTGAACATTGAAAGTTGTGTATAGGAGATATAAGAGTATAACTATAATGGGTAGGCGGCTAAAACAGAAGACCGGTGATCTCGAATTATTTAAGTTTTCGTAATTATTATTAGTTACATCTCAGTTGGATTATCACGCAGTCCCGCTCGCGCGCGCATAATCGACGCGTAAGCGAATGAGTCAGCGCATTGACCAAACCTTAAGGGGTTCTGCGCTCCATAGAACTGAAAATTGAAGTTCTTTGAAACCTTTTTTCTCAAAAAATAAATGTTAATGTACATTGATTTAAAAATATGCTAAATCCACCCCTTTTTTTAAAGTTAAAACCTTTTTTCTCTTCTTCTATAAGTCACACGAGTGTAAAAATTATTTCAGTATTTTAAGTAAGACTCAGGGGAAGGTCGTTTCAGTTTTTGCAAATTTTGTCACACATATTTATAGGTATTTTTTATCCGATTTCAATACTCTCTTTTTGGCGCGATACGCCCTTGTCGCCTTCAAAATTAGTATGGGACTTGATGCTCAAGGTCACTGTTGTTATACAGAGCCTTGAGCGAATTGGTTTTCAGGTGCATGGAAGGTGCCTGGCGCATGTAAAGCCGGTCTTGAGATTGTATATTAGTCATTTTATGTTGACCACTACTTGACGCCGGATGCAATAAGCCACTGGCGCCAGCGTGGGCTAAGGCACTCGCCTACTAGGACACCACGAGAGGCGATCGATTCGGTATCCGGGCGCGCGTCGCAGGTCGAGAGGATTATTTAGTGCTCTATATAAATTCATACTAACCAGTGGCTCCGCGACCCTAATTCAGTCTCGGATCGCGGTCTCGCGTCGCGCATCGCGTCGCGCATCGTGTGCATCCAAAGTTCACCTTAAGGCCTAAGCCATTGGGGCTTCTGCAATTTAAGTCCTACCGCAAGTAGCGGCGACGTCAGTGGTATATCATGGCCATAGTCCTACCGCAAGTAGCGGCGACATCAGTGATGTATCATGGCCATAGTCCTACCGCAAGTAGCGGCGACGTCAGTGATGTATCATGGCCATAGTCCTACCGCAAGTAGCGGGGACGTCAGTG
The DNA here is from genome assembly GCA_963565745.1 of Phengaris arion. Taxonomy (NCBI): domain Eukaryota; kingdom Metazoa; phylum Arthropoda; class Insecta; order Lepidoptera; family Lycaenidae; genus Phengaris; species Phengaris arion. The sequence continues at coordinate 1,626,862 of OY751448.1, forward strand.
GTATATCATGGCCATAGTCCTACGGCAAGTAGCGGCGACATCAGTGATGTATCATGGCCATAGTGCTACCGCAAGTAGCGGCGACGTCAGTGATGTATCATGACCATAGTCCTACCGCAAGTAGCGGCGACGTCAGTGGTATATCATGGCCATAGTCCTACCGCAAGTAGCGGCGACGTCAGTGGTATATCATGGCCATAGTCCTACCGCAAGTAGCGGCGACATCAGTGATGTATCATGGCCATAGTGCTACCGCAAGTAGCGGCGACGTCAGTGATGTATCATGACCATAGTCCTACCGCAAGTAGCGGCGACGTCAGTGGTATATCATGGCCATAGTCCTACCGCAAGTAGCGGCGACATCAGTGATGTATCATGGCCATAGTCCTACCGCAAGTAGCGGCGACGTCAGTGGTATATCATGGCCATAGTCCTACCGCAAGTAGCGGCGACGTCAGTGGTATATCATGGCCATAGTCCTACCGCAAGTAGCGGCGACATCAGTGATGTATCATGGCCATAGTCCTACGGCAAGTAGCGGCGACATCAGTGATGTATCATGGCCATAGTGCTACCGCAAGTAGCGGCGACGTCAGTGATGTATCATGACCATAGTCCTACCGCAAGTAGCGGCGACGTCAGTGGTATATCATGGCCATAGTCCTACCGCAAGTAGCGGCGACGTCAGTGGTATATCATGGCCATAGTCCTACCGCAAGTAGCGGCGACATCAGTGATGTATCATGGCCATAGTGCTACCGCAAGTAGCGGCGACGTCAGTGATGTATCATGACCATAGTCCTACCGCAAGTAGCGGCGACGTCAGTGGTATATCATGGCCATAGTCCTACCGCAAGTAGCGGCGACATCAGTGATGTATCATGGCCATAGTCCTACCGCAAGTAGCGGCGACGTCAGTGGTATATCATGGCCATAGTCCTACTATCCTACTACTATTATAAATCTGAAAGTTTGTGAGGATGTGGGAATGGATGTTTGTTACTCTTTCACGCAAAAACTACTGAACGGATTTCGATGAAATTTGGTATGATAGTAGTTTAGGCTCTGGATTAAAACACAGCATACATTTTATCCTGAAAATGTACCGTATTCCCGTGGGATATAATATTTACGCGGGCGGAGCCGCGAGAAAAAGCTAGTATTTAATATTCCCCAGCCGTCGGGAGAGCGGACTTTAGTATGCCCACTAATGAGACTTGCCAATTCATTAATTAATGAGTTGACAGACCGTTTCATACCGAATTCTATTAACAAACTGAAAAACATCGTTTGAATATGAAATATGATGTGATGTGTTGATTTTTGGTAGGTCAAATATGCTAATATATTTAAGAAACTAGCTTTTGCCTGCCACTTCGTTGATCGTAAGTAAACTAGCGTGATGCTATCCTAAGTTCCAATTTCACCAACGTCTGTTAATCGTTTGTCTATATCATGTCTTCTCTTCCATCGAAACGAAGAACGAGAGAGGTAGCAAGATATTTAATCAATGGTGAAATTTGTTAATCCTTTGCCTAAATATCATGTCTTCTCTTACATTAATACGAAGAACTAGAGAGATAACAAGATATTTAATCAACGATTAACTTTACCAGACGTTGGTTAAAGTTAATCATTTGCCTTAATATCATGTCTTCTCTTACAATAATACGAAGAATGAGAGAGATAACAAGACATTAAATCAACGATTAACTTTAACAGACGTTGGTGAAATTTAATTAATCCTTTGCCTAAATATCATGCCTTTTAACTTTATTCGAAGAACGAGAGAGATAACAAGATATTTAATCAGCGTTCAACTTTAACAGACGCTGGTGAAATTGGCACTAAAGCCTAAATGGACTTATCATTAAATGGTATCCATCACAGAAAGAATTTCGCAAATCGTATTATAATTATTACCAACACAGAAAGAATTTCGCAAATCTTAGGTACTAGTACTTCGTGAGATTAGCGCGTTCATACAAATAAATTCTTGCACTTTATTTCTGTAGTACAACTACTGTTCTAATGTCCCTCGGCAATAATCTATATGTCTGTACGCGAATGTCTATTGCAGCGTCTGACCATATTATATTGAATACGAAGATTCTCGAAAGAGAGAAAAGAACAAAGATGTACTGTACCCAGGTTTATAATGAATGAAATATTCTTTATTGTGCACACAACATAAAAAAATATATATAAAAGAAAAGAGATAAAAAAAAATATATACACAGGTAACACAATGGCGGCCTTATTACTAGGTAGCAATCTCTTCCAGGCAACCTTGGGTAGAGGAAATAATAGAAAAGAATTTGGCGTGCATGAGCAGTTAAAAAGAACACAATAAAATACAAAAACAATTAATACATGCGTTTAAAGAAAATATATATACGTATACATACATACATTAATAAATTTTTATAAATTACTTTTATTATATAAGTACATATACATAAATAAATACATAATATATATAACACGGATAATCTATATACTCAGTTCGGATCCAATTTAATTTAAATGTAAACAAAGACACAATAGTGAACCATAATGCTACTAATTTAACCCTGCAATGCCCTGCAAATGTCGCTTATTAACCCTGCAATACTAACGCGAAAAGGTCCAATACTGTATTTACAAAAAGTCAGTTTAGAGAAAAGAGCGTTGAAAGATTTGAAAAGTCTTCCTCTTTTCAAGTAAAATTAGAGCGGCGAAACTATACCTATAAAATTGCCAATTGGACTCACAATGCAGGTATTTTTTTGGCAATTACAACCATTCTTCAGATTTATTTTCAGTGTGAACGGTTTTTATGGAAATCTGAGTCTTGAAAAACTACATACTTATTGTGTAGGATATTGTAAATTATGGTTAATGCACGATGCAGTGTTTTACGAGTACCAACATAATCAATGTCGTGAAATGCGCAAAACACTGTATGTCCTAATACAGTCATTTGCCATGATAAAACTAACTCTTTACGCGCTATACTGTTGCAGTACCTACTCCTCTAACATCCACACAACAGCAATGACCGAGAGAGATAGCGAAACATACGTACACGCGCGCTTCTCCGCCAAAAAATACAGTATTTTGGTTTGCATAAGCGTTAAAAATTGTATAATACATGGTATTCACACATTGTGTTACTCGATATATAAACGTTTTATGACAAAAATCGAAATATTGGTCTATAGTAGACCTTAATCCGAGCGGAATAAGCATTATTATGCAAAAAAACTATACTCTTGAATATAATGTTTGCCCAATTCACGTTAGAATAGAGAAATACAAACACAATTTGGTCGAATTTCACCTGCAGCGAAGCCAAAAGAGAGGTTAATGATTTTAGCAGTCCATGTATGTATGTTTCGCCGTAGCACCTAAGCTACTGGCCCTATTTTTATTAGGTATCAATATATTCGAATTAATAGCCCGGGTAACATAGGCTATATAATTTACGTAGTCGGTTAATAGTTTTGTTTTAATAAAAATTGGACTTATATTTTATTAGTTTTTTCACGTTTATATTCAATCGTATCTGAACGGTCAACGGAGAATAGTCTCGTGCTAAGGCTGAAGTCTGTAACCTACTAGCGGTCCGCCGGTCCAGTAATTATCGATTGTACGAGCAGTACAAGCCGCTCAGCTCATAAACGGGACCTTCATGCATAGTTATGAGGAAACGACTCACCACTTAAAATAGCGGACTATAGCGGGCTATAGCGGGCTATAGCGGGCTATAGCGGGCTATAGCGGGCTATAGCGGTTTAAAACATAGACAAATTCTCGGGATTATTTACGTTATAGTGAACTAGATTTTTCCCGCGGCTCCGTCCGTGAAAATATAGTATCGGGTATCCCAAGGGAAAACTGTACTTTTTCGGGATAAAAAGTATCCTATGTTTTAATACAGAGCCTATACTACTACCATACCAAACATCGAAATCTGTTCAGTTGTTTTGGCGTGAAAAAGTAACAAACATTCTCACAAATTTTCACATTTATAATATTAGTATGCTACTAATATTAAGTCCCGACACGCTAAACCTGTCAAACCGGTATTCTCGTAAACGTTAAAGCAGCGTCTAACGCCTCCTGATTGGTCCAAGCGTCACAAAATCAGTTTATGATAACAAGTCGCTTCACTTACAATACAATCAAAGTAAAATAAAAGTCTACTTTAAATACGAGAATTGAGGTTCAGGTACTCAGTAGGTACTGGTAGGTCCTGGTAGGTACTGGTAGGTACTGGTACTACATTCTAATAATTATTTTCAGTTCACAAAAGACACAAATATAACATGACATAAAATAGGAAGATATAAGAGAGATTATCAAATAGTAGGTAGGTAGGTACAGGTAGTAGGTACAGTTATGGAGGATGACGATTATGACACTAAAAAGTCCAAACGGTCCTATTTAATGGATAAAGTGTATAGAGTAAATCTCTGGGAGAGCCTATATTTTTCCGCAATATGCACTTTTTGCAATTGACACTGAAACGAAACGATACGCTATATGGCGCTGCATTTTCAAGATAGCTATTCAAAATTTAACTTTATTAATTACACAAGAAGATGCATGTTCCATTGTAAGAGTTCGCACTTCATGTTGCGACGCGCTTCAAATCGCATGTGGATTGTGCAGTACATTACTGATGTCATACGAAACGTGTATCCGCTTTCTGTGTAATGAATGAAGTTCAATTTTGAATAGCTATCTCAAAGGCGCAGCGACGCGTAGCGTCCTGTATCGACGCGGTGTGACCTGACCCTTAATTCAGATTCTAGACTATAGCGATAACATGCCTATCAGCTGGTACGTCGAAAAGAAAAGAGAAAGTGAAAAATAAAGAATAATAACCATACGTCCGCACAACTTTCACGATATACATAAGAATTGGTGAGCTGTCGTACGTCATATGTGGGCTGAAGTCAGCTCGGCTGAAGGGTTATCTGGTAAGGCTCTTGACCCACAGATCAATAGGCACGATTGCCGACAGCGTGTTAGATGTTTCAAACGAACTATTTTGAAATTTTTTCAAACGGATTTTGAACTATTTAAAAAATATATATAACCAGCTGTACCGTTAGATTACCGTTATTCGGAATAAAAAGCAGCCTTTGTTTTAATCCAGACCCTCATCATCATCCAAACACGTTCAGAAGTTTTTGCGTAAAAGAGTACCAAACATCAATTCATCCATCCATCCATCCATCCTCACAAACTTTCACAAATTTTATTTGTAGTAGGATGTAGATCAAACTTTATGGGCACACGCAGGTTACATCGATTGAACTGTGTAATGGTGAATTGTTACTAAAACAACTCTATAAGTTTTATATTTAAAAAAGCTTTCCAACTAAGTACTATCAGGAAATCTAATTCATAAGCAGGTAGAGTGTTCTCATAATTAATTTATATTATAATGTCATGTCAGTTAGATATCTTATTCTATTATATAAAGTAACATGTCCTGACTGACTGATTCATCAACGCCGAGGCAAAACTACTGAAGATAGAAACGTAATATTTGGACCGTGGCTTCCTTTTGTGATGTTTAAGAAGGAATTTCGCGAAATTCATCCCCTTAAGGGGCAAAAAGGGGTATCAACGTTCGTATACAACTTTTATGTTTGTTTGCGGTCAAATCAGTTTGGAATTTCGTAATATTTCTCTTTGGCATGATTTACTAGAACTCTAATTTAATATTTTCTAAAATTCGATCTCTTAAGGGGTAAAAAGGGGTACTAAACTTTGTATGGGGATAAAATATTAAATGACCGTTTCGGCTAGAAACTTTGTAAATGTAGTCCTTAAAGAAAATAAGTAAATATGTGTTTCATAATCGTTTGATATTCAACCCCTAAAGGGGTAAAAAGGGGTATTAACGTTCAGTTTAAACGTAGTTTTGTTTGCGGTCAGATCTGTTTGGAGTTTCGTGATAATGCTCTGTGACATGATGTACTAGAACTGAGACGAATCTACTGATGCCTCATGTTATGTTGAAATCCGTCAAACGGCTTAGGCTGCAGAGCGTGTTAAAGAAATACATAGACACGCTAGAATATTTTAATTTTTTTTGGATCTTAGTTATTCTAAGTTATTCTTTATCTGAGGTGCAATCTTCGAAATATTAAAAATTTTGAAAAATAATTATATAACCTAACCAGCCTACCTACCAGGTCTCAATAGATTCATAATAATGCCGCGGAAAACATCTAAAGCTATATATTTCTTTGCATATAATTTCGTGTTTCGAAAATTGAACCTCAGATTCTAACACCTAATCCAACCAAACCAAAAAAAAAACAAACTGAGATAATCATATATATATATATATATATATATATATATATATATATATATATATATATATATATATATATATATATATATTATATATATATGAATCTATTGAGACCTGGTAGGTAGAGGCTGGTTAGGTTATATAATTTTTTTTCAAAATTGTATATTTCGAAGATTGTCTCTCAGTTAAAGAATAACTTAGAGTATACAAATAGAATAGTATAAATTACAGAGAAATATTATTATACACATTAGTGGCGGGGTTGCACAAATGTGTCAAAATACACGCTTAATGCGGTCGTACAGTTGTCCAATTTTCGAACATTACGTAATATATGTCTATAAATATATATTTTTATATTATGCATATTAATTTACCTTCATAAAATATATTTTATTTTGATATGATATATCGTTCTTAAAATCTAGAAAAAAATGGGCTCGCTCCGCGCACGCGAAGACGTTATTATTTTTAGCTTAGATGCCATTTTTGGGTGCGACCACGGCTCTAGCCTGTGTTGTGTCGGCCTTTTAGATCCCTTTTTTATTAAGTAGTCGGGTTATAGTTTTTTTAAAATATATTTTTTTAGAAGATTTTTTGGGTAGTAAGTAGATAGGTAGCATAAAAGTAGGTAGACGTAAGGTAGTGCGTAGGTCCTAGCTAGGTAGGTAGACACAAGACAGTCTCTGAGTGAAGTCACGCAACCTCCGCTACGTCAATATGCCCCGCGTTTATTTACCGTTTCCGACTTCGCTCGTACTTCGTATTTATATATTAAAGCGCGATTCCTATTTTTCTAGATTCCTACTTTTCTATTGTAAATGTGAAAGTTTGTGAGAATGGATGGATGAATGGATGTATATTATGTTACTCTTTCGTGCAAAAATAACTTTAGATTTTGATGTGATATAGTAATAGTTAGATAGACTCTGGATTAAAACATAGGTTACACTTTATCCCGAAAAAGTGGATTAAAACATAGGATACACTTTCCAGTGGGATACTGTATTAACGCAAGCGGAGCTACGGGCACAAGCTAGTAGTGTTATAAGCTGCGATCATCAGCATCGACAACGCCCCTTATCTATTCTAAATTCAGATCCAATATCTATCCAATCCTCCAATAGTAAACAAAAAGACAATAGATGAAAAAGAAACTATAACCCGACAAAGTAAATTTTATAGCTTAAGAGACTTGGGCTATCAAATTACGAATTAATAGTTTAAGCGCTACTATGGAACAAATCTACATACATACAAATACAAATAGGTACATACATGCTTCGCCGTAGTCGGGTAAAAACTATAATGGTGCCAATTTAAATGTCAGTTATTTTAACCGCGCAACAAAGAATACAGTGACATATTAGTTTGGTCGAATTTAACGTATTTTTGTTTACGTTTAGATGAAATTGGATCTGAAAAGAGTATAGTATCATAACTTGTGGCGCACCAAAGCGCCACGATCCTGCATAGCGCTATCGAAGTTTTCACAGTTCTGCGCTATACATACAACATCTGAAATGCTTACAAGTGGGCTTCGGCCTGACTGAGCATACCACCAGCTCCAAGCATACGTTCATCTCTAATCTCTATGCGTTTGTTCCGACATTGATTATTTATTTATATCTAGTGGACAGCGGCAATTGGGTATTTGACACCATGTAAAAATTTAGTTTTTTTTAAATATAAATTACGAAATAATTAGGTAAGTATTACAACTTGATAAAAGTAAAAAGAATTAGGATTTTATGTGTAGTTTTGTAAAAACTATACGTAGGTTATTGTTATCGATTTTTTATTTTAAGACTAATTATTGGGTTAAAAAGGTAAATAAAACAACGGAACAACTATAATTCAATCATTTTTATTGCATTTTAAAGAAAATAAAATACAAAAGTAAGGCTACGTTCCCACGAACGATATTTTGTGGTTGCGAAAAAGCTACACTTTAAATAGAATTCTGTGAATTGCTACAATATAGCTGAAAATCATATCAAATCTGACATTTGACAGTTGACACTTTGATTTTTAGCTTTAATGTACCTAACGCATAGTTCTATTTACAGTGCAATTTTTTCTGTCGCGACCACAAAAAACCGCTCGTGGGAACGTATCCTTATTGTCAGATGTCAAATTCATAATATTACGATAAGTTCAAATAGATAAATATGACAGTGGTCAATACCTAGTAGACGTCAATATGTCCCGCGGCAATTAGTGGAACTACATTTGGTAAATTGTTATTCACAATGCCCGAGGTTCTAAAAAGTGCTGCCCGAGAAATGATACTCATGTAATAGTAGTTTTGTGAAGCAGAACAGCAGAATTAAGGTATTTTAATACCCATAAAAAATGCAGGCAACAGGCAAAATTTTGTCGCGAGTTCAGTTGTCACAGCGCCGCGTCTAGGGGACTTCAGTCATAAAAAGGACTTTATCTATTTACCTTTTAGAAGTTACAACCAAATGTGGTTGTATTAATTCAAGTAACTGATTCACAGCACTTATTAAGATTTAGGAATCTGCACGAAAATTCATAATCATTTAATTTCGACATATAATTCACACGTGGTTTGTATTCCTTTTGTATGATATTATTGGTATCACTGTCTTCATCGCAATCTAATCATAAATTGCGTTTGAATTAATTCAATATCACTATCATCACTACTATATAATACGTTAACGAATATTTAATAGTCAATATTCTACCAATACTACACATTAAGAACCGAAATAACACGCATATAAGGAAAACATACAAAAACAACAACGTCACACATTGATATCCTCGGCAAAATTAGGTTCTCCGTTTTGTTAACGGCCGACATTGACAGATAAGCAAATGACGTAATTAAAGTATGCTCCGCCTATCGGAGAGTAAGTTATCTTTTAAATTTAAATGCAGTTTGCTAAGATTTATAAGAGCATCCCTATCTCTAGTAGGCTATCCGTACTCCGGCCGATAGATGAGCCGTTCGGTAGGAAATGACATCTTTCAGTAGGTTAAAGACAAAAGCAAAGATTTGGCTATCTTTAGTAGCAAGGATTACGGATAGATAGGTTATTGAGAGCGGCCGTTAACCGACAACCATTTTTTTCTATTATCATCAGATTGATAGGATTATAAAGTTTTTTTTGCTTGGTTTTTTTTTTTCGGGGATTTAGTGGGCCAGTATGGCATTAGATCAATAAATCAACATGTATTTAGTATTTAAAATTTTAAGTTTTATTTTTATTATGGTTCTTTTGCTCTTAGATATGCAATAAAAATATGTAAATGCTAACTATGGAATTTCATTTTATTTTAATCGAACCTTAAATACGAAATAGAAGAAATAGCGATATAAAATTGATTAACTTAAAAAATGTTTTCATCGTCACTAAATCCTAACGATTCACTAGCAACAGACATGTATATATACTATTAAGTAAATTAATCGTTTAATCCGGAGATGCCCTTTTCGCGGTCCACTGCGCGTCGATCGAGTGTCACGTGGCTCTGACCGGGTCAGCGGCCAGCGATGTATACTGTATAGCTAGTTGATCAATGCTTTGTATTAAACACTTAAGGATCGCGGTGCACTTTTCTTTTTCCCGACGTTTCGGCCACTTTCCAGCAGCCGTGGTCACGAGAGGACTGAGATGATAGTTCAAGTTCTTCAAACTACCCGAAGATTCTTCAATTATATTATTATTGTGTTCCGATCCACGCAAAACATACTCACCATAGAAGTATATATTATAGACGCGGCGTACCGCGGCAAAAACTGTCCCCACATAAATGGCCCCGCTTTTGAACTTGTTTGGGCCATTTTGACATTTGAGGTATGGTGAAATCAAGACGGCATAACTTTTTCTTGTATGAAGATCTGTTCTATCAAATGTATGTCATAGCCCATCCTCAGTTCTGAAATCATTGGTTGCGGTGCACTTTTCTTTTTCCCGACGTTTCGGCTACTGTCCAGCAGCCGTGGTCACGGGAGGACTGAGGTGGCAGTTGTCCTTATTGTTGAAGTTGTTCAAAATACCCGAAGATTCTTCAATAATTATTTGTGTTCCGATCCACGCAAAACACTAACAGTATCGAAAAACGAAAACGAAAGTGGCCGAAACGTCGGGAAAAGGAAAAGTGCACCGCGACACAATCCGTGTTTAATATAATGTACAATGTTCACGTAAACATAAGATATCAATATAGCAGCTTAGCTTAGCTTAGCTTGTTGCAAAATATTGCAACAAAAACTTGCAAAATATTGAACTGCATGATTTAAATGTCTGATTTATATTACAACTTCACCCGCGGAGAGGTACTAGAATGTACACTAATTAGTATTGTATCTTTTACGAAACAAAGGCATTTTAATTTTTATTATATACAAGTACACGTTGCCCGTCTTATATCGCGCGGGAGCCGTACACTTTGCCAGGATAAAAAGTAGCATATATCCTTCCGCGTAGTCGATTCTATAATATATCTGTGCAAAATGTGATCAAAATCGGTCCATTACTTTCGGAGCCTATATTCAATGAAAACGAACAAACAAAGACACATACAAAAAATTACATCTTAGCTCTTTATACCTGATATTAGTATTAGTTTAGGCTTTACTCTTGTAGGTACTCAAGCGTAACTGAATGTCAATTTTCACCTACTAGAGGAAAGGTGCGAACATAGAGTGAATATCGACGATATTATTCTATACAATAGATAGCGCCCTGCGTTCCAAACCGCGGAGGGATCTGAGTGGTTTGACCTGCGGAACGAACTATGGTTCTTATTTTTATTACTACTAAAATGCATTACAGTTTGGACTGCTGGCGTCTTACATAACACGTCAAAAACGTCATAGCGCGCGGGTCAAACTGTGAAAAATGCGCTTTCATCGACATGTCGCATTGGACTGTCGGCCCCGCGCATTTACACGTTCGGTTCGGAGCGCGGGGTGGAACGGCGCGTGCTATTTCCCGCGGTTAGAACAGCACGTGTGACGGCACTTATGACAGATCACAATTATACGCCTTAATTAACGCCATTTATCATTAGTGTAGCCGTAGAATAAAATATTTAAAACTCTATGTCTATACTTTACTCTATGGGGTTAGTGTTTGGTCAGAATTTTATTGTTTCTGGTCATTTTAACGCAAAATTTGTTGCCAACAAACAACGAACCCTCTGAGATCAGAGAGGACTTATAAAGGCAATATTACACTCACATCTTCAATTCCTCGCTAAGGGTCAATTCCATACGCGTGTAGCGCCGCAGTTCGTACACACATACAGTACACACACGTACACACAGACATACAGACAGTCTCCGGCGATAGGGCTGTGTTGAGTTGGTCCCCTGAAACAAAACGTTTCTTTATTAATGTTTATAAAATAAATAATTCACTGTTAAAAGTACATTAATATTAAGTTGGTAAAAAATTGTCATCTAAATTTTATCGTGTTATAACCAAATCAAATTTGCTATGTTAGTAATAGATGGTAAATGGTAAAAGTATAAAATATATTATATTATTTGTCACTATATATCGAAATATATAAAAGAAAGTCGTATTAGTTACACTATTTATAACTCAAGAACGGCTGAACAGATTTGGCTGAAATTTGGTGGGAGGTAGCTTAGAACCAGGAGACGGATATAGGACACTTAAGTGCCCCACCGAGTCACTCTGTCTGTATGTTCATACATGATAATCTCAAAAAATCGGTTGTCTGTAAAGTCGGTTTACTGACGATAGTTGTACGTGACAACGTCATGTTTATAGTGCTCGCGGAACTAATTGGCCGCGCCTTAGGTAATCGTGTTGCCGCCGCGATGTCCGGCGCCGAACTGAGTAATAACATCAAGCGCCCCCGCCTCTCCGTCCCACCGCTCACATACCTAAGGCGCGGCTAGCTGAGGTAACGGCAATGCGTAATATTTAGCGAGGTAACTCTGGTAACAGGTAACGCATGAGTCATGTTTTTTCGTGCGTGCAGTCGGCTCCATCAAATTATAAGACGTTATCACGTCAAAAAACTGAAAGGATTTTCATGCCGTTTTACATTTACCGACAGAGTGGTCCCTTAGGAAGGTTTAGTCGATAATAATTAGTTAAGGTTTTGTGGAAATTGTTTGATTTATGACGATAATAAATGTTGCAAGTGACGAAAAAATCAATCCATCTGGGAACTTTTATCGAAAACGCTGCCTAACCTAACCCGTTGGAGATAATTAAGAAAACAATGTATGGTGGGATTGTTTCTCTTTTATAGGTGTACAAAAAAGTCCGCGATGACATAGATATGTTTACCTTGTAAGGATAGGTTACTATACCCATTCTGAGTTTAAAAATATATCAGAAATAATGTGGTATTTTCAGTAGCTAGTTAGACGGATACAATTTAATTATCCTAATCTAGGAAATCATACTTAGGAGATGCCTTAAAATTAAAAAGTACGTGAAGAAAGTTTGGTTTGGTAGTAGTTAGGTTCTGGATTAAAACATGTGCTACTTTTTATCCCGAAAAAGTACAGAATTGCCGTGGGATACCCGATAGTATATTTACGCAGGTGGAGCCACGGGAAAAGCTAGTACCTACATACTTGTATCACGGAAATAAATATGTCGATGTGTAAGCCCGTGAACCTGTCACCAAATGTTTCAACCTGTTTCTAAACTAATTTTTCAACGACCGTGCGGAAAGAATTATTGTCTTTGGGGAAAAACAATTAATTTCAATACTAAGAAAACGTTTCGCTCTACTTTCTAATTTACACGCTTGACAAATGTTACAAAGTCTATTTCTATTGTGAATTATAATTATTTGAATACTATTTTTTTCCTAGCTTAATTTAATATACAAATAAAATATGTTCACATTATATTCTGACTTGCTTTTCCGCTCCGCCTCCTCCAGGCTCCGCCCGCGTAAATATAGTTTTGGGATAAAAAGTTGCCTATGTTTTAATACAGAGCCTAAACTACTACCGTACAAAAATTGATCGAAATCCGTTCAGTAGTTTTTGCGTGAAAGAGTAACAAACATCCATCCATAGTTGTAGTAGTTGCGTTGGTAGAGGCACGATTTGATAGCGAAGAGTGAGACCACAACACTACGTCGCGATGCAACGTAGTGTTGTGGTCTCCTAAAACGACGTCGCATTGCAAATCAATTTACAAAAATTGTTGTCAAGAAAAATCGCTTATGAATAAGGCGATTTAGCGATAGTAGCTTTTCCCCGCGGCTCCGCCCGCGTAAATAAAGTATCTCACGGGAACACTGTACCTATATAGTTGTGGGCTGCGACGTCTTAGTTCTTACAGATCCTTCTTACGCTTGAGTGGTGATAGTAATAATACAGCAACAATTGTTATATTCTCCTTCATTGGTACATATGAGGGAGATGCTTAACACAGATACGTATTACATATGAGAGATTCTTGACACAGATATGTCTACACTATATGCCTTTGGCTAACTAAAATAAACTAACTAGATAGGCTGTGCTTGTGACATCTGTCAATATGACATTGATAATTCTACTTCTTATTACTGCTATATTATGCAAGAGTTTGTAGCATTATTTACTTTTTAGTGTAGAGCAGTAGGGACTTCAGTGATCGACAATGACGATGATGATGATGTAAATTGCATCCACTGTCTGAGTATTGGAGTCGGTCGTTGGTCCAAATCTAATATTGACTTGGCGCGATGCACCGACGTATAGCAACTATTAATTTTGGATCAACAATGCAGCTTGCACTATTTATACAGCTTACTTGTTGTAACCCGTGTGTTCGCATGTTACAAGACAGACAAACGAGCAGACGGATCGACTGATGGTAAGCAATTATCATCACCTGTAATAATAATATCTATGGACGGTTTTGCACCAAATCAATCTGGCCCCGTGCAAAGTATCCGAAGAACTTACACACAGGTGTTACAGGTACACACAACACAGGACAACGGGAAGTATATTTAATACTTTTTTTACTAATCATACATTTAAGATTTTTACTATATTATACACATATTTAATACACATCCATGACCCAAGAACAATGAAAACTTTTTCTTCCCTCGGTGGCATTTGGACCCGCCACCTCCGGGCTCCTGAGCGCCGACGCGCTAACCACTGAGCCACAGTAGGACGACTTATGAACATTAATTGCGTTGCCGTCATTTAAAACCAATTTAGCGCCTCCGGTACTCTCCCTCTGTCGGTGGAACACAACGTAAGTGTTATTCCACGTTGCGCCGGTTTTCTGTAATGCCGTGGAATATTTCCAGCCCATTCCGCCGTAGCATGGCTCTCCCACGGTAATCAAATTGAAAACATCCTTTCACTACTTTGTGCAGCGAAGCTACATTGCAATAGTTTTTGTTGTAACGAGAATTTCCGTGCCGAAAATAATTGATTCCGATTCTATAAATAATAACGAACATTACTTAAAAGATATGCCTATACAAAATAATCCCAGAAAACGTTCAAAATCTTTCCAATAATAAATTTAAAATAGTAGCTGCTAAAGAAGGTCTGTGTGCTAAAGCTATTACTAGATAAATGATTTCATTAACGATTGCACATCTTGGGAACAAGATGGCCCTCTGTAAGGCTACTTCTATGTGATATATGTATGCTGACTTTTGTTATATTATATAGATTAAGTTATTACATTGTAAAAAAAAACTTACAGAAAATTTTTCAATCTTTTTGCAAAAAGGTCCGTGCGAGTTTCTTACGCCGGTTCTTCTCGCCGGGTTGGTTTCCAAAACGGTGCAGTGATAGCCCAACAAGTAGGACAATTCTGAGTTTTGTGTCTAATGAGGCAGATCCAACGCGTACAAAGCGACATCTGGTGGCGTAAGTGGTATCAAAAACGATCAATAATATTTTTTGATTCTTTTTCTATCACCAGGCGGCGCTCGGTAGCCCGACAGTCCATGTCGTCTCAAAAAGCTGTCAGATGTCATGAATTTAAAAACCCTCATTTATTCAGAAATAAATAAATGTTTTATGTGTCGTAGAGGCCCGTAGAGGATACACCGTAGTCGTAGACCGTCTACGAGTACACTGATGTACGATATTTCATGTTCTTATATTATGTAGTTTATATAACTAGAGGTCGGCCTGTGGCCGAAATTCGCCCATAATAATTTATATAATTTTTAGGTTTGCACTTTATAATGGTTCTTAGAAGAAAAAATTTAATCGTTACAATTTTTTCAAAGTAAAGTGTAATGAACAAAATTGTATCCATCAAACGCGCGCCACTAACGCGTGTGTCAATAATCTGAGGTAGTGTGTGTGTTGTTGTTTTTGTGTGTATAATATAAATTGTGTGTATTTTAAGCATTATTTAAAAATCTATTTCTTTAGCTGTCTGCGCACCTTTCGTCACGTGAACTTTAATTTACCGGCCAAATTGTATACTATTGAAAGTTTTGCTTCTCGTATTAATACAATGATGCGAATGCCATCGTTAACATAATAACACACGTATGTACCCAAAACATCGAGAAAACTAATGAAAACTGTACGCTTGTTTACATTTCTGCAAAAACAGCGTACAAGAAAGTAGTTGTATTGTAAACTATATTAACACCCCCGTGTTCCAGTGGTTTACAGCTTGGCTCTCGACTCCGGAGGTTCAATTCCCGCATTGGAAGTAGAAAAATGTTGTTTTCAATTCTAGTTAGGACGATGTAGGCTGACCACCTGATTATCTGATAAGAAAGATGATCCATGCGTTGGATGGGCATGTAAACAGTCCGTTCTGCGCCTGATCTCTCGCCAGTCGCGTCGGTCATCCGTCCCACTGGGTCACGAGAGTAAAGAAAGAGAGAGTGCTCTTGTGTATTGCGCACACTTAGGCACTATAAATTAACTCCTGCGTAGCTGGTCTGGTTACCATTAATTACCGGCCATCGTCACTACAATCGGTGCGGGGAGCCATTATTATTATATTATTAATTACCTATTCATGTTACATTTCTATGCAAACTTAGCACGTAACTACATTATTGCTCGTGGACAGTCATCTGCCAGTCACGGACGTGAAGCTCAATAGCGACAATACGTGCCACATGTTTACATTCGGTTTACAGCCGATAAAATTAAAATGACGGTTACACTATTGTATACATAATTACGAGTGAAGCGTTTTAACTGTTACCAGTGAGTTATGAATTATGATTACACATAATCTACTTCAATACTAATATTATGAAGGGGAGAGATTTGTTTGCATCGAATAGGCACCGAAAGTACTAGACCGATTTTGATGAAATCCGCCATAAGTTTATGATTGGAGCATGAGAAAGGTTATTGGCTACTTTTTATAACGCGCCCGTACGTGTACGGTGCCCGCGGGATTACGTGCGCGCGCGCGCGTGTGGCATCGCAACTTCCAAACGGAGCTTCGGATGCGGAGGCTTCTTTTTAAAGCTGACGTGATAGAGAGTATTATTAGTATTAATCATCATCGTCAGCTCGCTCACTACTTAACAATGAATACTTAAACTTACCGCGGACTTTCCTCTAGTGCAAACGAACTCACATGCATTAGCTCAGTACACAACACTTTTCGTTAATTTTGTTAATAAGCGAAGTGCTGTTTTCGCTTAGGAATAAAATAAGCGAAACAAAGCCGAAGACAAGTGCTAGTAACGTTAGCTAGTTTACAAAGCAAATGGGGCTCAGCGACAAGTACCCTCGACTGCCAAACTTTAACCCCGGCGAGAGCTTTGTTTAACCAAGTGTAGCTAACTGGAGTAACGTACTCTTTCACGCAAAAACTGCTGAACAGATTTTGATGAAATTCGGTATGGTTATAGTTTAGGCTCTGAATTAAAACATAGGCTTCTACTTTTTATCCCTAAAAAGTACAGTGTTCCCTTGGGATACTGCATTTACGCGGGCGGAGCCGTGGAATAAGCTAGTAAGAGTATAAGTAAAAGGGTGCTGGGGCCCCTATAGCTTTATTTCACGCCGGTTTTCTATAAGGTTTTAGATGCTCAAGCCAAAGGTTTCAAAACTATACGTCAATGGCTCAAGCCACTTTATTCGCACTACGACAATTCATGTGTAATTTTCGCTTTATTCACTATTTTTCATTGCTCACCACGCCCGCTAGTAATATTCACCCTGTATATAATAGTCACAATATTCCCTCGAAGTGGACGCGTGTCATGGTAGAATAAAATATGCGACAGTTTATGGTGGACCATTACTAGAATCACGTTTTTACGATGCGTATAAAGCGTAGGTACTGCCTACGAATTTGCGTTATCGCTTAGGAGTCATGTTATGAGACATGGCGATAAGTCACACTTGCTACAAAAGTGAAGCTGAATAAGTTTTCTACACTCTTAAAATGCATCACCTCATTTAAATGTTCTCTAGATGTTCTTATACACAAAATGGATTACAATTCCAATCACTAGCTAAAACTCGAGAACGGCTGGACTGTTTTGGCTAATTTTGGCCTTGAAATAATTGTGGATGCTTAGGGAAGGTTTAAACGGTGAGAAATATTGAAAAAAAAATTGCAGGGAAAATACTAATAAAACCGACCAAGCGCTAGCGGACTCGCGCACGCAGGGTTCCGTACCATTTTATACAATATTTAACATGTTTACTTTTAATTTTTGTACGAAGTTTTCCAAGTAAGCGCATTTTTCAATTTATGTCTCTATAACTCCTGAACTAACAAAGATATATAAGCAGTTTGCCTTCAAATTTGAACTACCATCATGAATATTTTCAAATTTTTCGAGACAATCGTTTAGCTTTTAGAGGTGGGGGGTAATATGGCTATATTGACGCGATAACGTCTTATAATTCGATGGAGCCGGCTGCACGTACGAAAAAACATGACTCATGCGTTACCTGTTACCAGCGTTACCTCGCTAAATATGACGCATTGCCCTTACCTCAGCTAGCCTCGCCTTAGGTATGTGAGCGGTGGGACGGAGAGGCGGGGCGCTTGATGTTATTACTCAGTTTGGCGCCGGACTTCGCGGTGGCAACACGCCTACCTAAGGCGTGGCCAATTAGTTCCGCGCGCACTATAAACATGACGTTGTTACGTTCAACTATCGTCAATAAACCGACTTAACAGACAACCGATTTCTTTAATTTGAAAAATGCGTTTTAAAGTTGAATATCTCGCAAACGGATAGTTAATTCAAACAAACAAAAATCTAGATCTAAATCGGTTCATCCGTTTGGGAGCTACGATGCCATACAGACAGACACACATACAGACAGACACGTCAAACTTGTAACACTCCTGTTTTCGTTGGGATGTTAAAAAACACGCACAGATTTTGTTTGACAAAGCTCTGTCTTCACTTTTTTATTTAGTCTCCAGGACATATCGTGCAATATCGCAGGGGAAATAGATTCTATAACTATCTGTAGGTAGATGCCTATCGGAGTACGACACCGATGACGCCATGTGTAACTATTGTTAGGGACACACGGGGTGCAATTCGTAACATAAACTCTTTGACAGTGGTTATGGTATATTGTGTTTCCAAGAACTAAGGACATTGGCATCTAGGGTATGTGTAAAAAAGAACATTGACAACTGACACCAGCGGCATATTTACTTAATGCTACTCGAGAGAGAAATGTTTTCTCTCGACGAAAGCTTATTTTTAACTCCCGATGCAAAAAGAGGGGCGTTATAAGTTTGACGTGTCTCTCTGTCTGTGTGTCTGTCCGTGGCATCGTAGATCCCAAACGAATGAACCGATTTGGATTTTTTTTTGTTTGAAAGTAACGTGATCGAGAGTGTTCTTAACATTATTCACATTCATTACATTCATCATTATCAGCTCGTTCACTGACTTGACACTTCGGGGGTTACTTAAAATTTTTAATTTTGTTTATTAAAGTCGTAAGTTAAGTCGTAATATCTTTAGTGACTTATACGGCCGCAGGAGCATAATATTTGTAAATATCTCCGATATTTATGCATTTAAGTTCATACTTAACATAATGTTTTTTTTGTATATGATGTAAGTAAACTAATGATGTAGGTTTTGTTTACTAATCTAGCAAAAAAACTTTTATGATTTTTTTAGATGTCTTAATTACTCAACGTCTGAACTACACATAAAATATGTATATTTTATATTTATCAAGTTGTAACACCTCCATATGTCTGAATATATCAATTCAACTCAATATTCTACATGTAGTCACCATGCGATAACTATATTCTTTTTATTCAATGAATCTCAACGTAAACATACGTCACTCAAAGATTTTGCGATTGCATTAGTCACAACTTGCAGGTCCGCTCCGCGATCCGCTCACTGGAAATAGCCCGTGTATTTACATGACCCGATTTCGTGTCGCGTGAATGGCGCGCTTTATTGCACTTTTTATGTAAACTGAGTGGACTGTAGGACTGGATGGCATAAGGATTGTAAGACGCCTTCGTGGTCCAGTAGTTTAGAGTTTGGCTCTCGACTCTGAGGTTGTGGGTTCGATCCGCGCGTTGGAATAACAAAAAATGTTGTTTTCAAGTCTGGTTAGGACAATGCAGGATCATTATCAGGAGGAGCATCATCATCAAGAAAAATCCATGCGTCGGATGGGCATCTAAAAAGTCGGTCCTGTGCCAGATCTTTCGCAGTCGTGTCAGGCTTACGAAAGTGAAGCAAGAGAGAGTGCTCTTGTGTATTGCGCACACACTTGGGCACTATACAATAAATCCAGCGTAGCAATATAAAATAACTCCAACTGGTTTCAATGAAACCGGCCACCCTCACCACTCGGACGCCGGCTCCGCCCGCGTAAATATAGTATCGGGTATCCCACGGGAAAACTGTACATTTTCGGGATAAAAAGTAGCCTATGCTTTGATCCAGACCCTAAACTACTACCGTATCAAATTTCATCGAAATCCGTACCGTAGTTTCTGCGTGAAAGAGTAACAAACATCCATCCATCCATCCATCCATCCATCCATTTATCCTCACAAACTCCCACATTTATAATAGTAAAATAGTAATAGGATACAAATGATGTAGGTGGCTGGTGACGGTGGCTGGTGGCAGCGGCACACGAGGAAAGAAGTGAGAAAGAAGAATAGAAAACTCATTTAACTTTTATTGAATTGTTAATGAATGTAATTGTTGTGATTGTTAATAATAGCTATTCAAAATTGCACTTTATTCATAACACAAGAAGATACACGTTTCATTGTAACAGTTCGAATGTCAAGTTGCACCGCGCCGCACAGCGCATGTGCAGTGTAGGTATGACTGATGTTAAATGAAACGTGTATCTTGTTGTGTGATGAATAAAGTTCAATTATGAAGATCTTAAGAATGCAGCGACGCGTATCGTCGCGTTATAAACTGACCTAAGATCACCCTGTAGGTGACGGAGAACTGGAGACTGGTGACAATGAAAATACAAGCCGAAGTAGCTTATTGAGTTTCATTTAAGTGTCCAACTTCAACGTGATTTTCACAACATAAAATGCAAGAAACGGTTAAAGGATTTACTCGCATCGAAAGTTCAACGACGTAGGATAATCAGATTGCAGAAGTTTAAACGGCCGTTTACGTGTACGTTTCAATGAGTGTACAGTCAAGGAAATAGAAAAAAACTAAAATATAAATAATCCGGTAAACATCCATTGACTGTACAAAAAATACTAATACATTAACTTATTTTATCCGCATTCCGCTGTGATGGTTCTATAGGTTTTTTGGCTGATATTGAAAGCTTTTTTCACAATTAAACATTGATAGAACCTGCTTGGACCTTAAAATTCAGTGTATGAAATATTATGGATGTGTATGAGTCGAAAGATTTTTAGGATCGCATTAGATGGAGTTTATTCTCCAACACTCCACCTACACCTATGAAAATCGGAGACGTAAATGACGTGAACATGGTCGTATAATAGCAAAAGATGGGCTGTAACAGCCTCCGTGGTCCAGTGGTTTAGAGATTGGCTCTCGACTTGAAAGTCGTGGGTTCAATTCCGCGTTGGACCAACAAAAAATGTTGTTTCCAAGTTTGGTTAGAACAATGCACCTGATTGTCTGACAAGAAAGATGATCCATGTGTCGGATGGGCATGTAAAAAGTCGGTCCTGTACCTGATCTCTCGCCAGTCGTGTCAGTTATATCTGTCCCTCTAGGTTTCGAGAGTAAAGGAAAGAGTAAAGGAAAGGTAAACAGAGTGCTCTTGTGTACTGCGAAAACACTTGATCACTATAAAATAACTCCTGCGTAGCTGGCCTAGTGTCAATGAAGCCGGCCACCGTCACTAAAATCGGTGTGAGGAGACATTATTGTTTTAGCAAAAGTGTATCACAAATCACAATCTATACAAATAAATAATCTATACAAATAAATAAAATTGTCTGTTTGTACGTTCAAATTGACATCTTTGCACTTAATGTATATGATAACAGCACTAACACCAAAAAACAATATTCAAAATTTTCGACTGTCTGTACATCTGTCTGTCTGCCTGTCTATTTGTTCCGGCTAATCTCTGAAATGGACGGACCTATTTTCACTGGCAGATAGCTGATGTTGTAACGAGTATCTTAGGGTTCCGTTTCCGTTAGTTATACGCAGTCGAAGTAGTTTAATATAATACACTGGCCTGCAAAAGAAAGTATTACACTGTTCATATATCATTTTCAAAACAATCTTAGAAATCAGAGATAATATATTATATCAATACAGAAATATTTTATTAGCTTACTGAAAATTTTCTAAAAAACTAGAATTTGCTGTAAAATGTTTATTATATATAAAATCTCAGAACTCCTACGTATAGTTTTGAAAAAAAAATTAAAAGTACAATACTTTCTATTGCCGGCCATTGTCTACACCTACACACATTACACTACACTAATATGAAGCCTTGTACTTTTTCGAGCTAAAAAGTCTCCTCTGAAAGGTCAGAGGAGACTTTTTAGTCCCGTTGTTTACTCCATATCTGTGTCAAATTTCGTAAAAAATCAGTCCAGTAGCTTCAGAGCCTATTCAATGCAAACGAACAAATCTTTCCTCTATATATTATGTTAAGAAAGACTCAGAAGGGAGTAAAATCAAAAGATCACGTATCACTTTACGCCATTTATTTGAAATTTATGATTTTAATATACATAGCTAATTATGTAAATTCAATCGCCAACTTTCCACATGTAAAATAATTCAACTAATACATAATTTATATTATACATAAACTAAATAAACTTGATCGTCTTTTCAATAACTATACGATTTATCTTCAACTTACGAAAATTCGATCATGTTTCTTCCTATCGCTTCAAGCTGCACTGGTTGCCAGTACGTCAGCGCCGCTCTGTGCGGGCACTGTACATGCTCTAATCACTGCTGCACCATCCACACGCTCCCGAGTATCTCTCTTCTCACTTTCAATATCTCTGCAGCAGGCACGACACGAACCTCCGATCGACTAACAACGAGCTTTTACTTTGCCCTCCCCATAAGTCTAATATCGTCCATTCTTCTTTCAATATCCAGGCTATTCTTCTCTGGAATGCACTTCCTCTAGAAATCAGGATTATCTATCTTCATTGTATTTATATTATTGTATTGTATCATGATTGTATCCCTATTTAATCTAAGATTTTTTTTATTTCTTCTTCTCAGCATTTTTTTTTCACTTTACCGGCACCTATATAATTTTATCTGTTTTTATTAAAATCCTGTAACGCCCAAAGGTTGACTGGTAGATAATGCCTTAAGGCATTAAGTCCGCCTTTGTACATGTTTGTGCATTAGGTTTCAATAAATAAATAAATAATTCTAATTCAATATCATCACCAAGTTACTAAACCTAAACTGGATAGTTACAATAATCAATAAGTCTTACTAACCTGTATTTCCTTGAAGGTGGCTCGTTCAGAAGTGATGGCCGTTATCACGAAATCACCTTAGTTTCTTGACTGACATGAATGACATAAAGTCTGTCATGTGTGCAAAACATTTGACAGACGTCACAAGCATCGATGTCAATTAAAATCATGACTAATACCAAATATTAACATTAAAAAAATAAAACGGGGGAAGATATTATAAATATGTGTGTAACAAATATCAGTATAAGTATAATATAAGGTTGGTCAAAATCAATAATGGATATTTTGATCATATGATCTACTGCTTATGTCAAGACGTATAGATAGAAAAATAATAATTAAACAATTCAAAAAATATATAATACTAATTAAAATTGCATAGCGCTCTGTAAGGCGTTGAGTTCATTAACCTCACAGAAACAGCTCATTAAAAGGGGAAGCTAAGACTTTGCCAAAATAACATCAATACAATCATTAGAGTGAGGTCAATAACCTTAAAAGCGCCGTATATAGCGTACTGTAATTGTACCTTATTATACTTAGTCTGGCCATAAATACTGTTACAATTAAAAATAAACATAATATTACATTTGAATTTGGAAACTGTCATTTTTATATGATTGTTCATTGCGTTTTCTCATTTTGGCGCCAATACATTGTAGGTACAATATGTTGCGATATTAAAACGGAGTGGGGTGATAAGAAAACCGAATCGCTGTGATTGCATTACACAAAGTAGGTATGGAGCCAAATGCAATTTTTAAAACTCTTCATACGCTTGGTATTAGTAAAATGTTTGTGTACCGGGCTATTAATAGGTACAATGAAACCACCCTGTTTGTGACAGAAAAATATCTGACCGTCCACGTAGTATTCGTACAAAAAAGGTGGTCAAAACAGTAAGGGAAATAATTCGAAGAAATCCTGTCCGAAAGCAAAAGATTTTATCTCGGGAGGTGAAGATAGCACCTAGAACCATGTCACGTATTTTAAATGATGACGTAAGACTTGCAGCCTATAAGAGACGTACTGGTCATTTCTTAACTGATAATTAAAAAAAGAATAAGGTGGTAAAATCGAAACAACTACTGAAGCGGTACGCAAAGTGTGTGACCCCCGTCACAGAAAAAAATTGTTTACGGATGAGAAAAAATTTACAATTGAGCAACATTTTAACAAACAAAATGACCGTATTAATGCTCAAAGCTTTAAGGAAGCTTCCCAATTAGTCGACAGAGTGCAACGTAGGCACTATCCGACTTCAGTGATGGTTTGGTGGGGTATTAGTTATGAAGGAGTGACTGAGCTATACTTTTGTGAATAAGGTCAATAAAAACATCGGCACACGTGTATCAAGATACAATTCTTGAGAAGGAGAAGAATAACAACACCATGTTCAATAACCAAGAATGGTCCTTCAAGCAAGACTCGGCGCCGGGTCATAAAGCTCGGTCTACGCAGGCTTGGTTGGAAACGAACGTTTCGGACTTCATCAGAGCTGAAGACTGGCCGTCGTCTAGTCCCGATCTTAATCCTCTGGATTATGATTTATGGTCAGTTTCAGAGAGTACGGCTTACTCTAAACGCCATGATAATTTGGAGTCCCTAAACCAACCCGTACGATTGGCAGTGAAGAATTTTCCCATGGAAAGAGTGCGAGCTTTTATTTGATAACTGATAACTGGCCTCAACGTTTAAAGGACTGTATTGCAGCCAATGGAGACCACTTCGAATAAGCTTTTTATATTTTAAATTGTTTTATATTTATGTATTAAACTAACAATCTGTAAAAGTAATAATTGTTATTTGCAATAGAATTTTTTTTTCTTTGTTTCAGTATTTATGGCACGACTAGGTTATAGCACCAACCTTACATATGACCTACCCATTGTAACCCAAGAACTCTTATAATAATGAAATGTTGTGAAACAATGCAGCCGATGAGTGCAGCTCATTATGGAGGCCAAGTGGCTCCACGTAGAGACAAGTGCACGTAGAGTTGTTTTACGGCTCTCTGTGAAGTTTTACGAGTTTTGTTTGAAAGAAAAATGAGCAGAAGTATCGCCTGATAGTAAATACTGTCGCCCATCAATACCCGCAACACCAGCAGGTCTAAAATGGCCACGTATTATGAAAGATTATCTGTTCAATTTCAATAGACGATGTTTCATAATACGATTCACTTAATTATTCACTCTACATCTCTCTATAATTCTAATTATTATTGTAGGTAAAGCTATATTGTGCCAAAGCCACGTTTCAGGCCTCGACGTCAAAAAAATGGACGAGTATTTTTTTTGACAGTTGGTACGTCAAAACTCTGATAGATAGGACATTTTACAGAAATACCATCTTTTTTTATTGCTTTGTGCATGAACTTATGACGTAAATGAGTAGGTATGTTATTTAAAAGCGATAAAAATGTTTTCTTTTTTATTAATTGTATGTATTCAATGTTAGAGGCTTAATATTTTTGGACGGTTGTTTTATTTAAATTATTAATTGTAAAAATGACATTCGCACACTTCTTAAAGCAGAATGTTTGCCACTTATGTACATCCTAGTTTAAGATCTTTTGTAACTAGCATTCTATGCAAATAAACATTATTAACATTCTATTCTTGATGTGCTATTTTAGACCTACTGAACCCCAATTCTCGTCATTAAGTTACACTTTCATTTTACTTCTATTGAATTATGAATGAATCGTCTTGATATCATAATTTTTGGAGTTTGGACCAATCAAAACGGGTTCGACGTTGGTTTGACGTTTACGAGAATACCATTTTGCAGTTTTTACGTATCGAGAGTCGAGACTGGATCGTAACTGTATTATTGCATGATTTAATTAGGAGAATCGACCTTCTGGACGAAAATTATGGTATGCTAGTATAGAGACGAAATGTTATGACAAGTTTTCGCGCCCTGTATCTCTGGATATGATGGAGCAAATTGGAAGCACCCTGCGAAATAAAAACTTTGTATTCCAAAAAGGTACCGTCCATATTTCGGGATATATAAGAAATAGCCCGAAACATGTCTAGATAACCTGACTGGATGATATAAACAAAAATTCATCACAATAGGTTACGTAACGCTCGAAATTAATAATCAATCTTAATCTCATATTAGTTATCTAAGATGAAGATTTAAATACATTATATCGACCGACGTGAAGTAACAGGATTAACTCCTGTAACTTCACGTCAATTTACGACAATTTTTGTTTGAGAATCTAAGATTAAAGTCAATCTAAGATTTTAGATACGTTATTAATTTTGGCCGTAGGCCTTGTTCACGCGTGATTTATTGACGTTTACTGACTCCTTTGTATATGCGAATAGACTTTAGGAATTCACTATATAGTGTATTCCTATTCGATTCGTGTTCGATTTTCAGCTCTATTGTATTTGCCCAGTGTTGAGAGTTCTATTTTTAGTACTCTGAATTTTCTCCGGATTCCGGGTCATGTAGCCCCAACTGACTATAGGAATAGAATAGTCCAGAGCTCTAATTTTCCCCGGCTGTCCGGATTCCGGACAAATGACAATATAGTCCCGGTCTTAGTTTCTGTCTTCTTTTTGAATAAAAATCCGGCCAAGTGCGAGTCGGACCCGCGCCCGACGGATTCCGTATAAAACAGCCAAAAAAAACGTGTTTGTTTCATGGAAAGGCCCACTTAAAAATATATAGTGTTTTTAGTGTCTGTTGTTAATGCGACAACAGAAATTCATCATCTGTGAAAATTGTCTAGCTATCAAGCTTCATGAGATACAGCCTGGTGACAGACGGACAGTAGTATCTTAGTAATAGAGTCCCCTTTGGATACGGAACCCTAAAAAGGGAGTATTTTGTAATCGATGTATTGTTCAGGTCCTGAAAATTGTATCAGTATCATGTCAAATAATATAATTGACACAGTAGTAAGTCGTAATCTTACTTATTCTAATTATCAAAGTTATGAAAATATGTTACGCCACACAGGAATATATTGTGGCTATTTTGTTTTGATATGTAAACGAAAATTTTTTAGGAGCACATTGATTTCTTAACTACAAAATAAGGTATAAAATTTTGCACCTATAATCATGGTGTTATGTTATGCTTAAGAATCAAATAATGTTTCTTCGAATGTATCATTTACTATAAAATAATATGTAGGGTACATGGACCAAAAATTGCTTGCGTCTTTTATGTACACAAATACTCAAAAATATTTATGACTAATGTTGCCCGCAACTTAGCGCGCGCACAGGGAAATCCTGCATCGTGCACTTCTCCACAATAAGAAGTAGCGTATGTCCTTTCTTGTAGTCTACTCTATATCCGTGCCAAACTTCATCAAAATCAGTCTAGTAGTTGATGTTGTATGTTTAATAAAAACAAACAAACAAGCAAATCTTTCTTCTTAATAATATTATAGTACAGATTAATTTCTCCTTTGAGTGATCATAAGCTCCATCGGTTTCCATTATAACAAGATCACAGATTCTAATCGATGACGTTAGTATTTAACGATGAATCATTTAAAATTTTAATGATTGCATAAAATAAATCGCTGTATAAATAATGAAATGATTCATTAGATAAGTCATCAGTGCGCCCTATATTGTTCAATCTACGTTGGATGTGTTTCAAATATTATACGTCAAACACTAAAATAAACTCATTATTAACTTTAATGATATAAACGAGGCATAATCAAGTAATGATTTCACTTAATAAATTATGAAAAAAATATTTTTTGGACTTTTGGATACTCACACGGGGTTCAGGAAGCTTGGAACAAAAATTACACTACACTGCACTTAACACTATGCACGTTTAAGTCAAATCCAGTGTTTGGGCGAACATATTGTCGTCACTGGTGTCGTCGACGCGCGAAACGGGGGCCACGCGCCATTATTTAATATTAAATATCGAACACACCTTTTATTTTTTTTATTGTTGTTCGAGTGGCGACGGCTTGCGACTGGGCGGCTGCCGGCGCTGCGCATGCAACTTCACGTCGGTGCGCGAGTCGCCCGCACACCGCGCGAACTTCACCCCGTCGGCCTGACCTCGTTTCGCTAATAAATTATTTTGGAAATGGCAACGCACTCGGTGCACGCTGTCAGTTTAATGTTGGGATTATCATTTAGGTGTTTATTTGGTAATGACTAATCAGCAATCGGGATGCGTGATGATGATTGTATGACGTCACTGTTGTCTTAGGAAAGTCCAGCATTACCTTTACAACAAAAAGCTCCTTTTATCGTGTAATTTTTTTATATGAATTATTTGCAAAAGTAACAAATTAACTTACTATTAGGCTACTATTTATTCCGAAAAAGTACAGTGTTTCCATGGGATACTCTATTTACACGGGTAAAGCCGCAGGCAAAAGCTATAGTCCTTAATAATTACGATTAGAAAAATTAAAAAGATTATTATGATGCTGGTCATCGACCAAGTAAAAAATAAGAGAATAATCTACCACTTAACTTATTGTCGTTTTCCGCATAATAGCTTAGTACCCGTGTAACCGAGCTTTGCTCGGAGCTCTAGTAATTTAAAAAAAAATCACCAAAATATTTAACCGGGGTTCGAATCCGAATTTCCACATTACGAATTTCCGAACAACGCAAAAATTAACCAAACTGCCAATAAGGCTGACATTATAGAGTCGAAATTATTGATACACTGTTGCACGGTGAAAGAAAAAACATATACAACTTAAAAATGTGCAATTTCCCAGGGATAAAACATAGCTAGACCGATTTTTCTGCCCCTTAACTCCCTGCATACTTAATTACATGTAAATACTTGCAGCCATTGCCGAGATTACTATTGTATATAGTATATATATATATATATATATATATATATATATATATATATATATATATATATATATATAATAGGTTTTTATATTCAGATATAAATAAAATAATATTGTATACAAAAATAAAACATCGCGTCTTTGCCCTAAACACAATAAAATATAATAATACATAAACACTATGTAAGTAAGGACATACAGACATGTGGGGCAATTAGGTCGAGGGGACATTGTTGATATTGATGAATGAATAAGACAGTTTTTATAACATGAAACACAAACACGCTAGAAAAGTAATGAAAAAAGTCATTAGTTATATAAAAAATCTACAAAAATCTACAGAAATATTTTAGCGTAAAAATAGTTTTTTTTTTTTTGTGAGAGAGTTATATACAGGGTGTTCTTTCGGTCAGTATCCAAACTTTCAGGAGTGAATATACTCTTGAATATAAGCAACTTTTACTATGGGTTACCCCATGAAAAAAAAATCTGCTGTTTACACACATTTTTTTTTCACGTAGGTAAGTTGATTTCATAGTAAAAGTTGCTTATATTCAAGAGAATATTCACTCCTGAAAGTTTGGACACTGATTGAAAAAACACTCAGTATATTATTGTTGTTGATTCTTGCCCTGCCGCCAAGGAGTAAAATAAAAGGAATAATTTGATTCACTGTCTAATGTAAGCTTGTACATTGTTCTATTAGACATTTCTGTAATACATTTAACATGTCACCTAACTTGACTTCAATATTATCGTCTAAGGGTCAATTCGCACCGAAACGCAAACAATACGCAACGCTGCGCTACATTTTTGAGATAGCTTTTCAAAATTTTACTTTATTCTTGAAACAAGAAGTTACTCGTTCCATTGTAAGAGTTCGAACGTCAAGTGGCACCGCGCTGCACAGCTCATGTGCAGTGTATGACTGATGTCATATGAGACGTGTATCATTCTGTGTAGTGAATAAAATTTAATTTTGAAAGCTGACTCTTAAATGTAGGCTATAGTAAAGTGTCAATTATAGAGGGCTATTTGAGATCGACTATTTGCGCGGACTTCTCCCTAAATTGGAAAAAAAATTAAATTAAAAATCTTATGTAACCCCCGAATAGTCAAGCAGTGAGCGAGCTGATGACGATTAATAATTATAGCTAAGAACACGTGTCAGCTTTGAAACAAATAAAACACGATCAAAATCGGTTCATCCGTTTGAGAGCTACGATGCCACGGACAGACATCCACACAGACAGACAGACACGTCAGATAAATCCCTCTGTTTAAATAAAACTACATAATTATACTGACCATGTGGAGCCCGCGTAGAGGCCCGTAGAGGCTACAGCGAAGTCGTAGCAGCTCTACGAACGCTACGCATGTGTTCGTAGCGGTTAAGCTGCGCATCAGTGTGTGTTTTCATGGAATGGGATGTATGTAAATATAAATGTAAATGTACCTACTAACTGGCCTGATAGCATTATTTTTGGTTACCGGTTGGGTACCGGTTATTATCCAGACATCTGCTACACCAGAGTAGTTACGAGTGCCTTGCTGATCTTAAAATCGTACGTAGGACAAAAAACGTAGCCATCACGACTTAGCAGTAGAGACTACAAATATCTTTGAATATCCGTAGATAGGTTTTGAAATTACTTATCTAACGATAAACGTTAATATTTTAGTTATATGACATTAAAATATGTGTAAAATCTAATTTATAATTTATTAATGATATGAAAACTTGCTGTTAAAAGATCCTAAGCAGTATTCGAACTTGGTAACTTAAATCATGATAAATTTGAGTAGGGACTGACAATGCGAAATACCATAATAATAATGGCCTATGCGGCCTGAAATAAATGGAATTTAATTTAATAATACTATACTGTTAGATATTTTGCCCACCTTTTTCTAGTGTGATCAAATCAAATCAAATCATTTATTCACGTGAATGTGGTTTTACAATGGTGGTTTACTGGTTTACTGATGAGGGTACATGCGCATATTCCACTCCAATGGCGTTTGAATATCTAGTCAAATAACACAATGGAATTACTTGTAAGAAAAAAAAAAAAAAGTTAAACGTACTTAACAGTCAATAATTAGGTTACAATTAAAATATGTCAACTCCTAGTACAATTAAAGTAAGATAATTAATTCATCACAGTACGAATAATTATTAAATGTCAAATACTTATTTACAAACATTATAGCTAAAATACGTCATGAAATGTCAAACATTACAAAAAATAATTATAATGAATTCATTTTTTATATATCTCATTAAGATGGCATAGCGAAAAAAGCGAAAATATATTTATTTTATATAATATTTTACCCCAAAACACCGTTAATATAGCATAACACTTACACAAAAAACAGCAATCAATAGAAATATTCTTGATTTAAAGCTCTATTTACCGCAATATTTAAAAAAAATACAATAAAAAAAACTTTTCTCTAGTAATTAGAAACAAGAACTTTGTTCTACCACGTCTTTCCACCGATCGGAATCAATGTTAACTAAATTTCACAAACAGAAATTAGTTCTGAATCATTGAGGATTCACCGTGCGATCATCCCAAAATGATGGACTCTGCCAAGAAAAAATCTATGAAAAACAAATAAACTGCTTCCGCGAAAGACATGAATTTCCACCGAAATTATTCATGAACTAAAGATTTGAGATGATTATTAATGATTACTAGATTTACGACCGAATACTGAAACGATAATTAAATTAAGTGACGCTCAAGTCACATGCTGTCCTTGTCATATCGGCTAGCAGAGAAAGCGACAGCCTGCGAATAGGAGGGATTTTAATATTCATCTGTTAGTCATGTTTTTCTTAAAATGGTGGTGGCGATGGTGGGCATGGCCAGAGAACCTGATGGGCGTTTTGTTGGTCGAAGTCACCGGTTGCTATGATTGGAATGCTGCCTTTAAGGTGGGACCGCACTAAGCGTAACTACGTGACGCGCCACTCAATTGCGGTATTACTAGTAGGGACGCGTTTGTCAAAAAATTGTCTGTCTGCCTGTTCATTCCGGGTCCGGCTAATCTCTGATACGGCTGGACCGATTTTCACGGGACCTTAACTGGCAGATAGTTGATGTTATAAGCAGTAGCTTCGACTAAACTTAGGCTACTTTTATCATATGGTTTCATTTTAATCATTTACTAGAAAGCAATACGTTGGTCCGTGGGCCATTTACCATTAAAAAAAAAACTTGAGAGGTGTCAAGGGACACCCGGATGGAACGAAGTTCCTTTCGATTAATTAGTGAAGGAATTGTAAAAAAATTTTATTTTTTTAAGTTATAATAATATTTTTTATTATTATTAACAAATATAATGTAATATAAACTTAATCAGTAGGCTCAATTTTAGTAATAATTAAGAGAGAGAAACACGCGCACGCCGCACGGCTTACAACTATAGCAAAAAGTGTCGTTACAACTTTTAGTCTTAATTTTTTCCGTCTAGCCCCCTTTCGCAACGCGCGATAAGGAACTTCGTTCCAATAACTCCAACTTCCAACCCGTGAAATAACTGAAATGTCGTAATAAACTTATTAATATCAACACGTGCTTTTGTTATTTTAACGTGACATTTATGAAAACACGATCGTTTATATTTATCGTGACGCGTGCCATCGCGTGACTAATATAATTATTTTAAGAATGTAGTATTTCCGTTGGCAGTCAACGCACTTCCACGACTATTTTTTATTTAGTGGGCATTTTATTTGATAAAATAAAACACGTGTAACGTTGACGACACCAGGTGGATTAGTTGTACTTTTGATTCTTTTTTGAAGGAGGCATACAATCACTCGTCCAATCGATTGGATCAAATTGATTGGATCAGTTCCATATTGACATAAACAGTATAGACTTATAAAAATGTACAAAAAAAGTGTAGCGAGCTACGACCTCTTGATATGTAAGTCCTTCTTGCGCTCGAGTGGTGATGATAATAATACAGCAACAATTCTTATATTCTCCTTTATTGGTGCTTATCACAGATACGTATTACAAATGATATAAGTATATCTAACACAAACTTACTGTTGACATAAGCAACAAAAAGTATGAAATAGAACTTATTTTCTAAATAATTCGCCTTTTAAATTCGGCTAAAATTTTAACTATTTCTCTACTCCAATATTCTTAATTTTAAGTCTGCCATTAATCTGCCATAAATAAATATACCATGATGGCATGCGCTTGCAGTTCTTTAAACAACGCCGCAGTCCCCAAACATGTATCTATAAGGAGTCAGGAGTTCTGTTCAGTACTTTTGGAATTCAGGGTATAATACCTTGGTGCAAAATCTTACTTTTTGGTAGCATATGCTTAGACTAGTCTAGAAAAAGTTGAAATTACCATATTATGTGTCCATATAAATTTCGAGGAGTTCCCTCGATTCCTCATGGATCCCATCATCAGGTCACCACTCTGGCGAAAACGGGACCAACTTGAGATTATACCCTGTATATCAAAAAAACAATTTTGAAAATCGGTCCACAGACGGCGTTGACGGCGTATCGTTGAGGCGGGTTTTTTTGTAAGTCGGCTAAAAACAATAGATTGTCAAGCCAATCCACGCTCATCCACGTCCATACACGGTCAGTTCTACTTCATCCAATCGAACTGATCCAGCCGATTTGACGATTTATTGGATGACGTATAGCATACATTAAGCTCAAACTACATTTTTTTTTATTCCCTATAGGTTATGAAATAACATTTATAGAATTGTCCTACATGATGCCTACCACCGATTCGGAATCATGCCCGGCGAGAAGACCCGGTGTAAGAACGTCGTGTGTGTCGTCGACGAACCTTTAAAAAAAATATATAATGAAGTAACCTTATCTATACTATGACATAAGTCAAGATACATAACTACATAGAAGCAGTCTTGCAGGGGATTATTTAGTTAATTAATTAGCTTTAATTATTTATAATTAATTTACCCATTAATCTTAAGACTATTTTATCCTACGTCTTTACTCCATTTGTAGATACTCTATGTTCATTTATAGCTTCAAATCACATAAAACATAGTTAGATTATGTATAATATTTAACTAAAGTTTAACTCATTTTCATTAATTTTTATTTTATTTATATATATTTTGTATATTATGTAGGGCTTGCCAAAAGAAGAAGAAGAAGATTATTTACTTAAAGGATTTGATCAATTCATCAATTTTAGGAGGATAATGTTATACCCATCATACACGCATCGCGTAAAATATATAATTGTCCTATATCGTCCTGTGAACAAAACAGTTTCACGCCTCAAGGTCCGTTCAGGCCTCAGGGAGCAAAGTCGAACGTTAAACTATATTGAAATGCAAAGTCTCTTCAGTCTTCTCTCGGGCTTATAAAAAACCCGGCCAAGTGCAAGTCGTAGTCGCGCTATCTATACAATTATAAGTAAATACTAATATCGAGCACTATAGGTATTAATATCGAGCAAAAAAACTGCAAAGTTTTTGTATTGGAGCCCTTCTTTAAAATCATTATATTAATAAGTGAAGCAAAAATTTCAAGTACCTACGGTCTTACTAGAATTGTGTGCAATTTGGCACATTTAAAGTCTAAGTGGAGGAAGGCCTGCCGATAGCTAATATTTTTTAAAATAACGCTTAGAAATACATTAAATTTATAAAAATAACAACAACACACAATACCACACTCACGCTAGCATGTTTGTTTATATTACAGTAGCTTTAACACAATTTTATTGTTAACGAGTGTCAATCTTTCTTTCGCAATCCATAAACAACATTTACATATTTTATTGCTTATCTAATAGGCAAAAGAAACCTAAAAAAGTTGAAACTTTATAATTGAAACACGAATTATGTTTGAATTTCGAACACAGGGCGACCTCTAGTTAGTTTATTGTACAACTCAAAATGAAATACTGAAGGCAACTAATCTGCATATTTGTACTTATTGAAACATCTACAATCTAAAATATACATATGATGGAATTGTTGGAAACTACAACAGTAACGCCTTAAAGGATGAACGTCGGCTTTACCTGTAAGTTGTAAGTTTGTACACAGTAAAAGTAAATATTTGTTCGAGTATAATGTACATTGATTTCTATACTATACTATACTGTATAAGGTACGTACTGTACGTGCTAAGTATCCGAAGAACTTGTGTGACAGGTACCAGAAAACGGGAAGTATATTTTAATACTTTAATACTATACATATATTTAAGATTTTTATTATATTATACACATATTTAATACACATCCATGACCCAGGAACACGGAAAAGCTGTTTGTTCCTTCGTCGGGATCTGAACCCGCCACCCCCGGCTTGAGCACCAACGCGCTGAACCACTAAACCACAGAGGTCGTCATAATGATTTAATATAATCTGGATTCACTGTCACCTAACATGTATTTATTAATTATCACGTGTATTTTATGATCGTTGATAATGTATTATATTCTTTTTCAAATGTTTTTCGGGATAGGTAACGCCATCTATAAAATTGTTTTGAAACTATTTAGTATTACTTAAACGTGATAGATGGCGGTGTATGCTTAAAAGACCATCAACTAATAATTTCAGGCGGTAATTATCGGCAATTTTCCCGATTTTTATTAAACGATAGGAGAGGGACACTTGATCCTTATTACACACAATTTACAGAGCCAGTTCAGGCAATTACAGACAGTTCAGGCAAAAACAGGCAAAAACAAAACAAAATAAAAACGACGACCTCTGTGGCCCAGTGGTTCAGCGCGTTGGTACTCAAGCCGGGGGTCGCGGGTTCGAATCCCGCCGAAGGAAACTAAAAGTTTTTCTGTGTTCCTGGGTCATGGATGTGTATAAAATATGTGTATAATATAATAAAAATTTTAAATATGTGTATAGTATAAAAGTATTAAATATACTTCCCGTTTCCTGGTACCTGTAACACAAGTTCTACGGATACTTAGCACGGGGCCAGATTGACGTGGTGTGAAGCGTCCATAGATATTTATTTATTATTTATTTAATTACTTATACAGTGGCCATCCGATAGTATACAGCACCAGCAAACTTTTCCAAATGAGTAGAAACGTCAGATATGGCACTTTTTAAAATGATGGATGAAAAATGATTTTTGTTGCAATAAATTTTTCATTTTGGAACATTTTTTGTGACTTTTTATTCTGATTTAACAGTTAGAACCTATATTTGAGATGTTTATGAATATACATCGAATCCTTATTTTTTTATTTACCTATGTTCTATTAGTTGTGGCAGATTCTTGTAGCCAGATAAATTTCACGTATTCCAGTGCTAAAAAAATTCAAATAGGACCTAAGGTGGGTAGACCATGGAAGGCCACTCTAACGAGTAAACGCTTTGCGAGTAAAAGCGGATATAAACTATTAACTAACACTTTGTTTTATTGTGTACCATATAAATCACTTTTTTTTAACCTAGCTTCAAACACTATTTAATAAACTTATATTTCATTAAGCTCTTCCAAATGGCCTTGCAAGGAACAAGGCTCCAAACAAGGCCAAACAGGCAAACAGAGTAGTATTAATATGTATGAATATATGCGTTTTTACTAAAACAACATAATAAGGTCTTTTATTTAAACAAAACATTAAATTCCTTAAAAAAAATTATCATCTTTATAAAATTCACTTGATTCGCACCATTCACTGTTTCACAACCAGACATTAATTCATCCATACATTATCATTTTTTAACCTTATAGCTGCTAAAACGTTCTTGTCACCATCATCTATAAATCGACTGCGATCATCACGTTTAGTAGTATTTGCAAATAAGATATCTTCACAGCTTTGCTCTTCTTCAGATATAACTGTCTTCCTTATATCGACTTCATAACCTAATTTTCTAAATGATTTTCTAAAACTATGCATATTAAACGGGCTTCTAGTTGACTGTTATTTTAAGTCAATACCCAACAAAAAATAGTATTTTCAGCCACTAAAGACCCCGATGGACATTTTAAGAAACCTTCCCTTAAAATAACACCGAAAACGTCCGCGCCTAACAAGAGACCAACCTTATCTGGCACGTTGTACTCCGGATAAGCCATATGCATGTCTAGAGCTGACCATGATTCAATAGCTACTTTGCTAGATGGTAGCAAGCCTGTTATATTTGTTTAATATTACTAGAAATAGTGTTGAATGTTACAGTTTAGGTACATTAGATCCTTCTTATTTTGCCTTTTATGTGGCGTGCAAATTTGCGTTTAGACTCTAACAACCACTGCATCTTAAAAAAAACTGTCTAAAACTTAAATCACATACAAGGACATAATATCAGTCATACATTAAATAGCATTTTTTTTGTTCTTTTTTTTAATGAATATTATTATTGTTTTAATATATTTTTTTACATTTCAATTTGTCATTATTGAAGAAATTAAATTGAAGTTAAAATTAAATCAATCTCAATGTATTAAATTTAATGTCAAGCTTTAATAATATTAATAATTATAATAGAGATAAGTCAACATTTACATATTTTTGTAATTTTTATAACATACTTAGTTGCCTATTTGTAGTATGTATATTTTTTTATATTTGTATTCTTCAGGTAATTTATTATATAATTTTATTGCCATACAGTATGCACTATTAGTGATATTTTTTTTTTGTATGGGGACAATTAGTTTGCTTTTTCTTAGTTCCCTTTGACTTAAAATATTGGTCTCAATTAACTCATTATGCTTTTTAACAAATTTTAACATTTCAAATATGTAAAGATATGGTAGTGGTAGGATTAAATAGTCTTACCTGTTGCGATGTTCGTTACAAATTCTAAACACATTATGAATATTAAGTTCAAGCCAGCTACACGGTTAAAGATTTATCGTAGCAACAAAACGGTGTAAACCGAACTGTGACGTTTCATGCGGGATTTACACGGGTAGCTAAATCGACCGTCTAAATAACAATTTGGTCACTTGTGACCTCGCCGAATTACCATTCAGACGGTGAATTTTCAGTCGATTTTGAATTTTCGTGCGGCATAAATCACGCAACTTTAGTCACGCGTGTAAATTCACATTATCGACTTGTGTGTATGGCAAATCGTTACGAATTATAGTTCGTCATTGCCGGTTGCGAAGATTGTTAAGCCCGCTACACACTTAACGTTTCATCGTGTCGATCTAACGATGTAAGCCGTTACGATAAACCGTTACGGGTGTAGCGGACATTAGGTACCAATTATGTAATTATGTTTAAGGTACTGATAAAAAACTTAACTGCTTTCTTTAAATAATAATTAAATATTTCTGCAGTTTATAAAACCTATTGCATAAATTTTACATAATAATTACTATAATTTAAATTACGTATTAAGATTTTTTCCCGCGCCTTTCTATTTATGTTGCTTGTTGACTCTTCTTACGATGATTCTCGCCATATCCAAGAATATTCCCTGTATTTTATCGCCTTGCATTATGTGTTTTAGGTTATCTCTTTCTATTTTTACGTTTATTTTCTGCTCAGTGTCCATTCTTATGATGTCGTATTTCGGGCATTCGCACACTCAATGCAAAACTCTCTGGTCCGTTGTTCCATCACAGTCGCAATGTTTACATCCCTTTTTTATGTTGAATCTATGGAGGTGCTCGCCGAAGCCTCCGTGTCCTGTAAAAATTTGTGCCATGGTATTATTCATTTTTATGGTTTTAATAATTTTGTGGGCTCGGCGAATGTCTCCAAAAAAATATGAGATTGTTTTATCATATTTATTGTACTCTTTTTGGAACTCGGCCAGTGTATTTCTTCTGAGTTGGTATTTTATTGCGCTTATGGTACAGCTTACAATGCTGTACGCATTGTAAGCTGGGGCGGTCTTCATTTTAGTTGCTTCCTTGGCGTGGGTACACGCTCGTTCTCCTCCAGCCCTGTGTGGGCCTTAATCCAGATCCAGTCTGTGGTAGACATTTCTTACCTAAGTTGTTTTTTATGGCCACGGCTATAGGATTAAGGTTGTTGGGATCTGCGAGAGTTTGAAGGGCTAATCTGGAGTCAGATACGATGCTGGCTCTTCTGTCTTCAGGCTTCCTTTTTGTTAGTATTTGTATTGCTCGCCAGAACTCTAGTTCTAGCTGTGCATATTTTATTTTCTTTGTTATAATGATTGCTTGTGTTTTTTGAGCCGCGATTTTAAGCTTGTTCTCCAGTCCCCAGATCTCAATTACCTTCAGAGCCTTGGTTGCTGTCTTTTCCACTTGCTTGCCGTAATTTCCTTCTGCAATTACCACTAGGTCGTCGGCAAAAGCTTGGATGTGCGCTTGTAAATGCTTTGTCCAGAAGAGGGTCCATGAGAAGGTTCCACATGAGTGTTCCTCTTACAGAGCCCTGGACACATCCCTTTTCGCATTTCTTACTATGGTATGTCCTGCATACGTTGATTTGATCTTTCTATTTGTTAGGTAGTCATTTAAGGTTATTGTCAGTTGTTTATCTAATTTTTTTCCTTTTTAGTTGCAGTATAATTTGCAGCCACCAGGCATTATTAAAAGCCCCTTCGATGTCGAGCGACACCATCGCGACAATTTTCTTTTGTTGCATTGTTCTGTTTATATGGCATCGTATAGGGCGTCCTCTGTGCTGCACTGCACCATAAACCCATATTGTCTAGGGTTTAGGGTTAGGTAGGGCTTAATTATTAGATAGAAAATCGTATGCAGGTATCATCCTGCATACGATTTTCTCAAATATTTTTCCCAGGATCGGAAGTAGTCCTATTGGTCTGTTCGCCTTTGGTTAAGTGTAGGTATCTTTGCCTGGCTTTCTGAGGAAGATTATTTTGGCTATCTTCCAGATCCTGGGGAAACAGTCTGTTCGTAGGCAGGCGTTGAATATGACCGTCATTATTTTTTGATTTATCTGGTAGGCATATCGGCAGTGAGTCCATCTTCCCCTGGCGCTTTTTTGAGGTTTATGTCTTTTAGGATCATTTTTATTTCTGTGGGTGTAATTTCGTCTTGATTAGTCAGGTCAGTTTGCTCTAGTTATGATTTAAATTCGTCAATTTCAAGTCTAATTTGACTATGGAGGTGGGTATCTTTAGTCTTGTCATCGTTTAGGTAAAAAGTTTCTGCCAGAAGTTCCTCCGATTCACGAGGGTCGCAGTCATGGTCATTGTATTTAAGTAATATGTCGTCCTATTTTTTGGATGTTATCTTTAGGATACGATACATTTTGTTCCACAAGCTCTTGGGTCCTGCAGAATTTCTTCCAGCTCTCTGTCTTTGTTGTCAGAATCAGAATATAGAATCAGTTGTCAGAATAATATCTATGGACGCTTTATACTCTGTCAGAGCTTTTAGGTAGTCTTCTTTTTCTTCTTATCCCTTTTTCTTTTCCGCCAGTTCTTGTGTCCACCATTTAATTTGTTTGGTTGTTTTTGTCTTTATTTTTGGTATTGCCATTTCGCATGCGTTTGTTATGGTCCTCGCATATTTTTCAATTATCTCGTTAGTATTGTTTTCGGTTGTTATTGTTTTTGTGTCCTTTTCTGTAATGTTGTTTTCTTGCAGACCTTTTTCTACGGTGTTTCTAAATTATTTACAGTTTGTCTTTTTAGTGTTATATTTTCTAGTAGTCTAGTCGGTTATTCTTGTCAAGTTTTTCAGTGGTTATAGCTGTTGTTATCGTGAACGTTATAGCCCTGTGGTCCGATGTTGTGACCAGGTCTAGGTCCACCTTCCAGTCTGAGATCTTGTTTAGAGTGAAGGTGGTGCAAACTGTGATATCAACAATACTAGTGCACGGGGTATTCCTGCGAATTTTGTAAAAGGTTGGGGAGTTTCGGTATTTAGAATTTCTAAATCTTTACTAGATAGGTATTCTACCAGGATTTTACCTTGTTTATCCTCAGATACTTCGCCCCACAATGGGCTTTTTGAATTAACAACACCGCCCATTACCGCTATTTCTGTATCCATATCTTCTATGATACTATCCAGCTGTTTTATTTGTTCCTCTATATCTATGCAATCTTCCCAATACATCGATACCGCTCCCATCTGCAGGTTTCCTACCAGCGTCAGTATCGCCCCTGGTATGTTCTCAGTTACCCTGTCTGTCTTTTGTTAATACCCCAATATTTGGGTCCAGGACTACGATGGCCGCTCTTACTGGTTTCATTTTATTTATTGTTTTTTGTACAGTCCTGTACCCACACGTCAGTTCCCCCTGGACACTGACATATGGTCCCTGCATTAGGATTGCTGTGAAGTGTTTAGAGGTAGTTGTTTGTAGGGCCTCGATGGTTGCGCTATGTCCTCTTATTCTTATCTAGTCTTCTTATCTACCAGTAGTTTCCAGACTGTCGGCGATACTTCCAGGATTTCATTGGATAGCTCTTTCGTCCTTCTCCTAGTTCTTCTGATTACTGTAACAACCTTAGTATTTTCCTCTTTTAATATTTTGTTTTGCTTGACGATGGCTTGGGGTATTTGACTGTTTTGGATATCATTGGTCAGTCCAATAATTTTAAGTAATGGTTTTTTATTTTCCAGTGTGTTTATTTTCAGGTTGTTATTGTTCTTTAGTTTTTCTTTCTGTTTGTTCCTGTCTTCTATGACGCTGCAGCCTTTTATTATTTTTTGATTTGACGTTTTTCTCACTTTCTTTATTCCAATGCCCAGATTTACAGCGTCTACGTTTGCTTTTATCGTTTTGATTATATTTGATGTTTGTAGTTTTTCTTCCGATTCCACGCAGATGTTGTAACTTGTTGTGTAGTTGGTAGCTTGTGCGTATGTCATGGGGTTTTCGTATGACGTCGTTCTTTTGGTTTTTAGGTTTGGTGGACTTCTTTTCAGGTTTACGTCTACATCTGTTTGGGGAGTCGTTTGGTATAGTTTTGTTTGTGGTTTCTATTTCTCTTTTTACTTCTTCCACAGCTATTCTTATAGAGGCCACTAGTTCTGCCGTGGTATCGATTGATTCTATTACTTCATTTTCGTGTTAAAATTATAGTCAATTAGCGTTAATTTTGAAGTGAGTCTCAGTGTCAATATCAAAATGACGTAGTAAAATTTGTTATTGAAGACGGTTTACGCGAAATTTGTCTATTTTGTATGGACAAATTTCTATGTAATGGACTATATAGGCACAGAGTAATAAATAGTTACTACGGAATTATATGTACCTTTTCTCCCCTTTACTCTCTAGCGCGATTAACCATAATGATAAAAGTATTGTTCTGTAACAATTATAATAATATCTATGGACGCTTCCACACCACGACAACGAGACAAAAAGTTCTCGAAGAACTTGTGTTACGGGTAGGTACTAGAAAACTGAAAGATATTTAATAATTTTATACTATACACATAATATTTAAGATTTTTTAATATTAAACACACATTTATTACACATCGATGACCCAGGAACACAGAAAACTTTTTGTTACTTTGGCAGGATTCGAAGCACTGACGCGGTCAACCACTGAGCCACTGAGGTCGTTGGTCCTAAACAGAGCTGCCCTTATCGTTGTAGGTATAAACCTAGCATGTTCACGGATTGCCAACATTCATAAGCAGAATGCATCCGCCAAAGTCCGTCCGAAAAACATTATTTACGTAGGCTAAAACAAAAAAACAAGAGGTACAACTCAACAATCATTAATTTATTCATTAAACTTTATTCTCGTTCTGCGCGCTCTGTTCTAGAACTCTGTAGAAGTTATCGTAGTACTTGTTGTCGGGGTCAAACTTCTTCCTCAGGTCCTGGTACTTCTTCGGCAGGTCCTTGATGATGCGGTTGTAGAAGTGGTACCCTGCTCGCTTCTGCTCCTCAGTGCAGTATTCACACGCGTTGTGCATCACCTCGGGGTAGGGCGCTGGAGTGGAACATAATATTATTATACTTAAATGTATGAAAACAATAGAGGAGGGACATGGGCTGTGGGCAGCGGACGTCTCTAAGCATAAATTCAATTTTCAATTCAATTCAATGACGACTAAAGTTAGAGAAAACTAAACAACCTGCGACTCAAAATAAATTAAGTATAATTATTATGGAAAACCAGCTTAATTCCAATCATCTTTTGAGAGTCAGTTCACACCGCCACGATACGCGACGTTATACGCGGCACAGCATTTGAACTTCAAAATTTACACTTTATTGACTATACAAAAATATACACGTTTCATATGACATCAATGCAACATGACATTCGAAGACTTACAATGAAACGAGCATCTTCTTGTGTAATGAATAAAGTTCAATTTTGAATAGCTATCTTTAAAATGCAGCGCCATGCGGCGTATCGTTTCGTTTCGATGTGAATTGAATTGCGTTTACAATTTTGACATAAGTAAATTGGTTGTTTTTCGGTCGATTTTGCGACCAAAGGATACCAAATCCTACAAAATAAGAAATGTCACAAAAAAGTAGGTATTTCTTTATCAGTAAAATGATTTAAAAAATATGATGTTTAGTATACACAATTTTCCAGAACCACTACCAAAAAATTACTAAAATAGGTCTTGTTCAGGATATTTTTTCTGGTATACTAGGTATCTATATACCCAAAGGTAGCGCATAACAATAACAACCTTAAAATTTGTTGAAAAAGAATCCAAAAAAATTACAAATTGATTTGGAAAAAGCATGAAAAGTCTCCTTGTCAAAAAGTCAAAAATCGCCAAAACCATCCTTACGTAATAAAATGAATGACCCCTAAACTCTTGCATAGGTACTCTGCAGTACTCACCGCGGAAAGCATCGGTCACAGGCGTACACCCCTGGTCATACACCACACAGTCCATGATGCCCGCGATCTCGGGCAGCGGCATGGTGTCGAAGTTGTCTAATTTGACGCGGTACCGCTCCGGGGCCGCGAGAGCACAGGATAGCATGGCGAGGAAGATTAGGGACTTCATGGCTGGAAACTAATTGTCATTCAGTACCTGTTTGGAACGATTTATTCCGTGTCAAAACTCCAACCCTAGTGTCCATCCGCGTCCTTGTAACGACGTTACGTTGGACGAGGGTAGGAAATGTAGGGGGGTCGAACATGGAATAAATCCTTAATCCTAGGAAGGTAAGGCATGTCATGCGGACAGCAGAGTTTGCCACAATATTATGTATAGTCATGGTTCTTTTCTAAACTCTCAAAAGCACTAATCTATCACGAAAGGTAACGTCGACGTTGTCGTTACGTCGAAAATTATTAAAAGAGCGAGGTGGCTTAGGCGAAACGCTTTGAGTTTATGAACATTCTTTTAGACGTGGGAGAACCATCCTTCCATCCTTCGGCACGAATGGACCAGCTTGACCGTATAAATACCTCTGCCTCACAAAAAACCGGCTTAACATAACATTTGCTTTGAGTTTCACCAAATGAGTGAGGTTACCGTAGGCCCAAGGGGTGGTTGTCGAATTTAAGGACTGGGAACGCATTTGTGAGGGGCTGGTGTTACGACCATGGGTGGCGGTAATCGCTTACCATTTCATTAAAAAACTAATCAAATCAATTTCATTTCTCTAAATGGAAATCGTACATAAAAAAATTATGAACCGAATTTCCTTTATTAATATTCTAGTCTCATTTGTTTATCATTTCAATAAAAATTGACGGCATTTTTAATTAATGTCCCCCAGTGCCCAGTGTCAGGTGACTGGTTAATGAATTTCCTATATTTTTCTTATTTTATCAACCGACTACGGCAAAGCCAAAAGGAAGGGTAATAATTTTGGCAGTGTAGCAATATTCGTCAATTTTAT
The DNA here is from genome assembly GCA_963565745.1 of Phengaris arion. Taxonomy (NCBI): domain Eukaryota; kingdom Metazoa; phylum Arthropoda; class Insecta; order Lepidoptera; family Lycaenidae; genus Phengaris; species Phengaris arion. Next base: position 1,671,643 of record OY751448.1, read on the forward strand.
TATTCGAATATTTCTGGAGTATTCGAATAAGACGAATATTTTTATTTATATGTAAAAAAAGTAGTAAAAAAATCGCATAAAGCGGTAAATTAACGTTATTTAAATAACGTAAATCGTTAGTCAACTAACTTTGTTCGCAGGTCCACTTCCTGAGGATTTTCCGGGTTCGGGGCGAAACGCGCGTCGAGTTTTGCAACCTGCATGGTGGTGTGGGGCCTTGCACGATCTTGATGACATTGTTGCTTGTCTGGTGGTAGTGTTTCCACGATCTTGTTTCTGAGTGTACGCATAAGCAGTGTGGGAAAAGGGAGGTGCTTTACGCATGCTTATGCGTTTTGACACATTTGCTTGCAGGTTGTGGGTATTTTTTCGCGGGATATTGCTAGATATTATATTAATAAAATTGTATGCTATGGATTTACGCAAAGTAACGCCTGATTACCATTTTAATCTTAGTCTGGAAGACTGAATTTACATATTTTATAAGTAGTTTTACATATAATTGTGGTTTTTTATAACTCCTCGGGGGCTTAAAATAACGGCTTGGAGCTGGTTTGTAATACTGAAAAAGAGGCTTAGGAGCCAATTTATGCAATATTCTTCTTAGCCATTCTTCTATCACGGCGTGTTTTAGTGCTCTGAGGGTGCTTGGTGGCAGTCTGCGGCTACTGACTAGCCTTCTAGGCTCATCTCAGGGTATGCTTAATCGGGTTGAGATCTGGACATTAAAATACATTAGTATCGATCCATCACCCATATTTGATAAATACGGCCTTGAATACTCTTTAAGAATCTCTTGAGCATATCTTTCTCCAGTTAGAGTACCAATTATCATGGACACATACTCTGTGCGGCTTCCTGAAGGTATGCCTGCCCATTTTACATGTAAACTACCCCAACATACTGGACTCTTTCTGAAAAGTAGGTTTAAAGATATCGCCTACCTGGTCACCTGTACTTAGCCTCTTTTCAGAAGTTCACTTTAACTTCTAAAGTTGGACCATTCTCGTTCATCCCACTGTACGTGGTAGGGCTCTCGAATTTGAGAGTTGAGACCACTTGCTGATCTTTGGCGTTTCAAATTTGCTTAATCAAAGTCTTCTTCTCACTGTACTGTCAGTAATGTAGCCCCATCGATACAATACAAAAAAATATGATTAAGCTGAAATCCGAAAAATACTATTTTGATTTTTAAAGATTTTCCTTCAATTTTTAAGGAATCTTACCAACAATGAAGTTTTTTTGACACAACATTAACCGACTGTCAAAGCACCCGAAAGAGTATATCTTTCGCTTTATTTAATTAAAAACGAGACAAAACATACCTCTAAAAATAACCCTAAAATATTATTTCGCCTAGAAGATTTTATTCCCTCATTTAAGGGCAACCAATTAACAAATCAGAGTTGGCAACCAAAACCGTCGTCTGCGGACCAAAATCCGTAAAAAGTCCGGACCAAATTCGTACGGGTGTTAATGAAATGAAATTAAATGAAATGAATGAAATGAATGAAACGAATGAAACGAATGAAACGAATGAAACGAATGAAACGAATGAAACGAATGAAACGAATGAAACGAATGAAACGAATGAAACGAATGAAACGAATGAAACGAATGAAACGAATGAAACGAATGAAACGAATGAAACGAATGAAACGAATGAAACGAATGAAACGAATGAAACGAATGAAACGAATGAAACGAATGAAACGAATGAAACGAATGAAACGAATGAAACGAATGAAACGAATGAAACGAATGAAACGAATGAAACGAATGAAACGAATGAAACGAATGAAACGAATGAAACGAATGAAACGAATGAAACGAATGAAACTAATGAAACGAATGAAACTAATGAAACGAATGAAACGAATGAAACGAATGAAACGAATGAAACGAATGAAACGAATGAAACGAATGAAACGAATGAAACGAATGAAACGAATGAAACGAATGAAACGAATGAAACGAATGAAACGAATGAAACGAATGAAACGAATGAAACGAATGAAACGAATGAAACGAATGAAACGAATGAAACGAATGAATCGAATGAAACGAATGAAACGAATGAAACGAATGAAACGAATGAAACGAATGAAACTAATGAAACTAATGAAACGGATGAAACGGATGAAACGGATGAAACAGATGAAACTGATGAAACGGATGAAACGGGTGAAACTGATGAAACGGATGAAACGGATAAAACGAATGAAACGAATGAAACGAAAGAAATGAATGAAACGAATGAAACGAATGAAACGAATGAAACGAATGAAACGAATGAAACGAATGAAACGAATGAAACGAATGAAACGAATGAAACGAATGAAACGAAAGAAACGAATGAAACGAATGAAACGAATGAAACGAATGAAACGAATGAAACGAATGAAACGAATGAAAAGAATGAAACGAATGAAACGAAAGAAACGAATGAAACGAATGAAACGAATGAAACGAATGAAACGAATGAAACGAATGAAACGAATGAAAAAAATGAAACGAATGAAACGAATGAAACGAATGAAACGAATGAAACGAATGAAACGAATGAAACGAATGAAACGAATGAAACGAATGAAATGAATGAAATGGCATGAAACGTAATGAAACGAAACGCAACGGAACGGAACGGAACGAAACGAAACGAAACGAAACGAAACGAAACGAAACGAAACGAAACGAAACGAAACGAAACGAAACGAATCGAATCGATTCGATTAAATTAAATTAAATTAAATTAAATGATGCTTTATTTGGTGAAAATATGGTTACATGTTTTACATTAGTGCGCATATTTTGTCGCAGTTAACGACGTCAAAATATTTATTATTAACACGATTATATTTTCATTATATAACATACCTATCGCTTTAAGATACAATTAATAACAGAATCAAATTGTCAATGATTAATTATTAATTACAAACATCATTCATTATGTCAATATATAGAATGTCAAAATTAAATGTTGTTAATAAAATTGTTAGATTACTATAAAAATGTCAAGATAGAAAAAAATTATAATGTGACATCAAGAGCTCCGTCAAATGTAAATAGATATAAAAAATATAATGTTAATAATGATGATTAAATTTCAGCTTATTACAAATTCTTTCACGTCATTATAAGATTTATTTATTAACATTTTTTTAAGTTCTCCAATAGAGTGTTTTTGAAATAATTGTTTTATATGTTTAGGCACCTTATTATATAATATTTTTACATACATTTTCGATAATATGGGAATTAGAGTAATCAGCCTGTAATTATTTAATTATTGTTTTCTGTCACCTTTTTTATGTAGCGGTTTAATTATTGAGATTTTTAATTTATTGGGAAAAGAACCCTCCACAAAAGATATAGTTATATAAGTTCTGTTATGATGGGGGTATTATATATTTACATTCTTTAATTATTTTTGTGGATATTTCGTCATAACCAACCGTATTTGTATTTTTTAAAGAAGTAATCACATCATTCATCATCATAACTTTTGAAGTAATCCGTGATCTTTATAATGACACATTTAATGAGCATGCTTCTTCGGAATTCACTTTTAACATTGAAACTAAATTAAAGGAACCTTCTATTCCTAAAACACCAGATAGTTACTTAAAATATTTACTTGAAATTCAAAGATTCAATAGTTCAAGTTGGAACGAAGTCCGCTATGCGGATACGCAAAAATTGTACAACCACATGCCAGGTTACTGCGAACTGGAAATAAACGATGAGGTGAAGGCGTATGATTCAAACCGTCATATGTCTCATTCCGATAAATCATACGCAGCATTAACCTTTTGTGTATTAAAACAACGCGAGATTATCCAAAATAATTTGCGTGATTTGATTACTTGGGCTGATTCAAACAGTTTAAATTCTGAAGTATTAAGTACTAAGCTTGAGGCGTTATAGGTTAAAGGTGAATTCCATAAAGTTTCTCGTGACCTATTACAATTAACATGTGGTCATAGGTCGGAAAGTATTGAAATGCGTCGTGATGCCATTCTTGCTCATGTTCGATATGAAATCGGAAAAACGGAAATCGACCTTGAACAAGATTCCACTCTCTTGTAGTCATTTATTTAATGCTGACGCTTTTACTAGTGCTTTAGAAAAAGCTGTTGGTGTCCGCAAAACATTTTGGCCTAATAATAATACAGGTATTGCCCGCTCTTCACAACCTGGAACTAGTAAACGATCGAACCGTCCCTCGGGGGGACCAGGTTCTTATAGGATTCCATCTCGTGGTAACTATAGATCGTATGATATCCCTGCAGATCGTAGGTACCATTGCTGTCCACTCTCGGGGAGTGGTTCACATAATCCTGGCTCTTCGAGAGAGCCCAACCAACAGGAGCCACATCACTATAATGGCCCTAAGCATACAAAAGGACATAACGATTCCTTTCGTGGCAGAGGCACAAGACCCGGTCCAAGACCTAATGTAGTTTTAGAGATGATTCGGTGGTATCGGGTACCCTTTGTAAAAAAATCTCCACTTGCCTTACCAACCTTACGAAAACGATTTGCCAATACGAGCGAATCTCAATAACTAAAACGAAAAACTTGTATAATACGAAAAATGAAATCCCAAGGTATCCTAGAATGAGCAAAAATCTCACCAAGTTTCGTTTACTCGATATTTTGGTACCAAAACGCGATGTAACAATGAGGCCCATTTTCAATCCGAAAAACCTCAATCGGTACATCCAGTCAGACAAGTTTCGATTAATAAACATGCACCGAATACCGGACTTTCTACAGGAGTACGACAGTTTTTCAAGCCAGTTAAGTTCACACGTTCTAATCAGACACATAATAAAAGCTATTTCATTTAAAAAACCTAAAATAAGCCTCTAGTATGGGATGTAAATGAATTATTAGTGTTTTTGAATAACATGTCGGTTGATTTTGATAATCTTTTTCAAATGTTTTATTATTATTGTGCTCAGGTAGACGCATACACGACCTCACGTTACTATGTGTAGATTCCAATCATTATCTTTCTGTAAATAGTAGTATAGTTTTATAGCCTAAGTTCGGGTCAAAAACAGATTGCAGTTCTTATACAGTCAGGCTTGAGACTATTACCGAATTCTACTTGTTAAAAATTAGATCCTGTTTTCTGTGTTAAAAAAACCATATCTTTGTTTCAATGTCTTGTCTTGTCTCACTTATTTATAATGCTTCGAGGTCAACCGAAACTAGCCTCTCGCACAGTAATAGCCGGTTAGATAAAGTCTATTTTTCGACAGGCTGACATATCAGCATCTCCGGGTAGCATCAGATCAGCAGTGGCGTCCAGAAATTGGGTCGACAACGTTGATTTCGATCAATTATTAGCGCGAGGGAATTGGAAATCTGCTAATCTTTTAAAAATTATTATCGTCGCGAAATCTATAATAAGAGTACTAATTCTAGATCTAGCATTACGAATTTATTTCAACCTGTTAATTAGTATTAATTTAAATCATAATTAAGATGCTATTTTTGCTGTGCAAACACAACATCTTTTCAATTATATTGTGAAATTTGAATAAATGATTTTAATTCCATATTTAAATATTTTGATTTATACCCAACTTTAGAGTATCACATTGGCGTTTTTGGAAACCAGCGCCATCACCAGGCGATAACAAACACCTCTCAATAGTAAGCTTTGAATAACGGTCATGTGGTATAATAGCAGCGATTTACCTCACAAGAAAACGCTTATTAAACTACTTACCTTATTCAAAGCATAACTTTTTATTGCTGCCTGGTGATTTTCGACGCAATGATTTAAGATGGCGAAAATTCTTCGCTACAAAAGCACCTGGTAATGGCGGGAGAACCTGATTTCAACCGGATGTGATGTCACAAGGCGGTAAAATCATTAAAAGTAGACGGGAAACGGATGTGATTCTCTCAATAGTAAGCTTTGAATAAGGTAAGTAGATTAATAAACGTTTTCTTGTGAGGTAAAACGCTGCTATTATTAAATTTGCAGGTCATATTAATGGATTATATTACTTTTATTTATAGTTTATTACCAATATTCGTATTATTCGAATTATTCTAATATATTCAAATAATTTTTAGCCACTATTCGAATAGTAAAATTTGTCGAATTATAACATTCCCTAGTATGTACGTAGGTTCCCTATTTATTTACGCATAATGATACGAGGGCGGCACTGAAAATTTCGGGAATCAAGGAAGTGACACAACATTACTATTTAAAAATGTGTTTATTGCTTTTCGAAGTATTCTCCGCGAAATTTGACACATTTTTCCATACGATGGAACCAATCATTGAAGCAACCATTCCATTCGGAAGTTGGGGTCCTCAAAATGGCCGTTTTGTAGGCGTCCACAGCTTCTTCAGGTGATGAAAATCTCTGACCACGCAATTTATTCTTTATTTTAGGGAAAGTATAGAAATCATTAGGGCTTAGGTCGGGGCTGTACGGCGGATGGTCTAATAATTCTATGATTTCTTGCTCTAAAAACTCTTTTGTTCTGTGCGCGGTGTGAGAACTCGCATTGTCGTGATGGAGGATGATGCGGCGGTTGCAGTTCTCTTTACGGAGTTCAGAAACGACCTGTGGCAAACAAATGTTAGCATACCATTCTGCATTAACCGTTCTTTGTCCCTCAAGAGGAATAGTCGTAGCATGGCCGGTTTAAGAGACAAACGTGGACACCATTTTTTTTTGCAGTGTTGCAAACGTGAACGAACAATTTTTGTTGGCTTTAACTCATTTTCGAACACCCAAACTCGTGACTGGTTTTTTGTTTCGGGTTCGTACGCGTATATCCAGGATTCGTCACCTGATACGATGTTGTATACAGCATTTGAGGATCCTGCGTGGAATCTTTCGAGAGTTCTGACGCACCAAGTAACGCGAGCCGCTTTTTGCTCTTCACAGAGCAAATGCGGTATCCATCGGAAAAACAACTTTTTTACACCTAATTGTTCATGCAAGATTATTTGTATTTGACTCATGCCAATGTCTAAAGTTTCCTGAATTTCGCGGTATGTCACATGTCGATCTTCCTCAATCAGCTTACGCACAGCATCAACGTTGACGTTAAGAGACAAACCTTGACGGGGATCATCACTGAGCTTGACACGTCCACGTTGAAATTCAGAAAACCAGCGATAAATTGTGGTTTTGGATGGGGCTTCATCACCAAATGCAGAAATCATCCAGTCAACACACTGTTTTTGTGTTAAACCACTTCGAAAGTCATAATAAATCATCGCTCTAGAATTTTCTCGAGTCAATTACATTTTCTCAACGACTAAACAAGTTTGACAAGACCTTGTGACAAGACTGAGAATTTTTTTTTAAATAAATAAACGGTATTCGATTTTTAAAACCAAGGAGTCTTAAATTAAAAAGATTTTAATATGACAGGAACAGTGGAAATATTCCATTCCCGATACTTTTAGTGCAGCCTATGTACTTATTTAAGCATATTTTCACAAAGCATTAACATATTTAGGCATACCTAATAATTACTGTCAGAAAAAAAAAAAAATTTTTTGCGTAAGTACATGTGAAAAGTTTCTTTGATAGACTAAAATTTGAGCTTGATATCTATCCCTTTCGCATTTGAAATGCATTGAAAAAAATCCTTTTTTTTAATTGGTAATGTAAATCATAGATTTTTTTTTATTTCCGTTTCCATTATCTTATATGAAATTAAACTCTACAAAAAGTTCTCTTACTATTTTTTTAACCTTTTCCATTCGTAATACAATTTTTCTATTTTGCCAATAATAAATTGAGAATGAATAATTATTATTCCAGCTGAGCTCCAAATATTAATCACTTCTTTACTATACTTTTTTTACTTTATTCTTTCATGAATACTTTTTTTTATATAAATATTTATGAAAAAATAAACTCATAACTTGTTGGTTACATGGTAGCTTACAATAATTAAGTTTACTGCCACAAAGACCAATTAAATATACAATTTTGTGTTTATCTGACATTATTTCAACGTATTAAAAAAATTAAAAAAATAGTAGTATTAATTTGAATAACCAATAGCTGTTACTTATTTAAGATCAAAATTAATTTCTTCTATAACCGAAAATCGAGATGCAAATGATTCAAAATTAAATTGGTTATGGTGGGAAGTTAGGATAGCTCAAAATTATTAATAAACTACTAACATTACAAAAAACACTGTAATAATTAATCCTCGGAGAAATAAACAAATAGAATCAAAGCAATATTTTTGAATTTTGAATCAACCAATGAGAAGACAAATTTCATAGGAAGAATAGAAATGATTGAATCAGCGTTTCATCACAATCTTTATATTACTGCTTAGAAGTTAATATGATCTTCACTAGATGTCATTTATTGAAAAAACTGCTTTATTGACTGTGGTATTTGAATATTGATATCTGTCCATAAATCAAATGTAAATAAAATAGATTGACAGATCGAATATAGGCATAATAAAGTAATTATTATTACAAAATAAAATAATTTTCTGACATCAAATTGAAAATATATCACTTTTAACTTTTTGTAATTTTCATTTTTTTCCACTTTTTTAACACTGTAACTTTTTTTACTATGAGGCTGAGCAAGAAATTGTAAGAGAACTTTTTTGTAGAGAATTTAATTTCCTATAAGATAATGGAAACGGAAATTAAAGAAATTTTTTTTTCGTAGATTTACATTGAAAATTAAACGAATAGTTTTTTTTTCAATGCATTTTAAATGGGAAAGGGGAACCCCGCCACCCCCATGCGCCAGCTCAAGTTCACAAACGTTATTTCACGCCGGGTTTATGCGAGGCCGTGTTACCACCACTAAGATGTGTTGAACGTGATAAAAAATTCTAACCTAACCTAACCCAAAACTACACAAACGTTATTTATGGCTAACGAGTTATTATTATGCCAAAGTATTGGTAATAAATAAAAATATGCTTAACGAGTTATGCCACATTAAATTAGGACAAAAAACATTAGTCTAAATCATAATTATGCCTAATGATATAGAATGCCAAGAAACAAGTATCCCATAGTATTATTATAACTTGTGAGGTATGCCACATTAATTTATGCCAAACAAAATTATGCGAAAAAAAGGGATCCCATGTAACGTATGTTTGTTCCACCGTAGCGATTAAACTACTGATCCGATTTTAATAAATGTGCTGTCAATAGATTCGTAATAATAGCCCGAGTAACATAGGCTTTATAAATAGTGTAGTCGGGTAATAGTTTTTATAAAAATATTATATACTTACCTAGTTATTCTACCCTATTTGCACGTCGAGATAAAATATGAGTGTCATTTTACATTCTACCATCTTATTGTACCATATTTTTGCAAATAAAATATTCTTATTCTTATACCCTTAGTAAATGGACAGTACTTACCGTTGTTGAATTCAGCTGACGAATACTATTTTCTTCAATTCGGTAGCTAAATGACCGTGTTATTAAAACAAAATAAAGATATATGTCGAAGTTCACGCGATAAAGCAGATGTTTTTATATAAAATTGCTTATCAATTCAACCAAAAATATGCATAATAAATAATACATACCGACTTAATTTTTGCTGTGCTACTAGTTACAACTAGTTCAAAGTTAGTTTATGAGCGTTTTCACATAACGCGATAGGATAGCTGAATTTGGTTCGGGAAACGCTCTTATTTCATCGTCAAAAGGGAGTTTTCACATTACGCGATACGATAGCTGAATTTGGACCGGAAAACTCTCTTATTTCGTCGTCAGAAGGGAGTTTTCACATTACGCGATACGATAGCTGATATCGGACCGGAAAACTCTCTTATTTCGTCATCAGAAGGGAGTTTTCACATTACGCAATAAGATTGCTGATATCGGACCGGAAAACGCTCTTATTTCGTCGTCAGAAGGGACTTTTCACATTACGCGATACGATAGCTGATATCGGACCGGAAAACGCTCTTATTTCGTCGTCAAAAGGGAGATTTCACATTACGCGGTGCGAAAGCTGGTATCGAACCGGAAAACGCCCTTATGTTGTCGTCAGAAGGGTGTTTTCACATTGCGGAATACGATAGCTGACATCGGACCGGAAAACGCCCTAATGTAATCTTAAGAAGGTAGTTTTCACATTGATTAGGTCCGATATCCGATATCGCAACAATTTGTCATGTAATGACAAGAACAGGTATATGTTTTAGTATAAACATATAGCTGCCTTTCACATTTATCGAATATCGTTATCGCATAATGTGAAAACGCTCTAACGCGTCAAGCGACGTATCGTGAGAAAACTTTTTTTATTAAATCGACCTCTTTAGTGGAAGTCATTATACTTGTGGATTTTTTTTTATACATTTATTGTGCTAATCTTTGCATATAGGAAGATAAACAGGGTGAAGAAAATATAAATTACTTTAAAAATAACATAAGTTTATTACATGTAATGAAATAAAAAGATACTATAAACTTTTGTCGCAGAAATAACTGATTTATTAGTGAGTGGGCTTACCCGACCGACCTTACAGTAGTAGCTCCTCCTACAATAGTGATGTGACTATATGGTCGAAGATCCGGTATAGTAAATATATACCCGCGCTGCCGCCGATGGCCGCTGCGGTCGCTAGCGGCCATCGGCGGCCGTGAGCGGCGGCGGTTGTCTCGAGCGAAACTTTGTTTTATAGTAATGAAGATAAAGTAATGATTTAAAATTAAGTATATGGAGATTATGCTGCTCGCCGCTCCGCTGACATTTCGGCGTAAATCGGCCCTTAGGGCGTAATTTAACTAGGCAACCTATATACAATGTGCCAATGTGAATATTATCTATCAATTATTTCGTATCACTATAATATAATAGACATAGCTGGGCATTAACTCGTTAATTCGTTAATCGTTAATTAACGAAGTTAACATTTTGATTAACGTATTAACTTTTAAGTTAACTTTTAAAAATGTTAACGGACACGTTAACTTCCGTTAATATGCAGAAGTCCGTTAATAGTTAATCCAATGCCTAATAGTTTCCGCACGGCACCGACAAGTGCCGGGCGGCGCGTGGCAGCGAGTGAAACAAAAACAAAAATAGATTATTTTCCCGGCGCGTGCGAGTGAGAAAGAAAACTGCGAAGAGATTTGTTTTGTTTGATCATTTAATTACTTAGCGCCGGTGCGTAGAGTGACGAGTGTTTTGTTTGTTTGTTTGTTTGTTGTTATTATGAATTACTGTTAGTGATCATTTGCGTGTTGATAATTGATGAAAGAATTAGAACCTAAACCAACAGGTTTTATAAGTTCACTAACACAACGATATAAAGATGCAATTTTATACATATTAACGGATTAACGATTAACGTTAACTTGCGTTAATTCTTCCGAAATGTAACGCTTTAACGTTTAACGAAGCTAACTTTTTTTGTAGCGGATTAACGATTAACGAAGTTAACTATTTGATTAACGGTGCCCGGCTATGATAACAGATAAATATTTTTAAATAATGTAAATATTTTTTGTACCGGATCTTGCACTAATAATAGTATCAAGATTTACTGGCGTTTGCATACACTAGTCGATACTCGATAAATATCGTTTATTATATTTATGAAGCATCTTCAATTTTACATAAGAACAGCAGAGAGACATACCTAAGTAGTGATGTTAAATGTTACTAAAGCGTATCATTTAGTTACCTACATATAAGATGTAATGTATATCTAAATAATCAACAACAATAAAACCTAGCTATTATTATCTAGATTACTATCTGATATTCTTGTTAGTAATGACAATTATGGCAAAACTTATACGAACATAAGAGAAACACCTTAGTATATATTATATTTTCACATCACTATTGTTAATGTGTAATTAAATAATAAACAATTTTCAAATATTACTTTATAAAATATACAAATACATTTATAGACACGAGCAATCTATGTATTGTTATATTCTATTTAGCCTAGACTTAACACTATGATGATTGCAACACTTATAGGATCGCAACATGCCATTTTAGAGATCTGATTTGTAATGTTCCGTTTAATATCTTTGTTAAAAAACTGCAACTTGCCATTAATGTTGAGTATTTAAAAATTAAATTAAATTAAATACCGTTTATTTCAGGATGCATATCACAACAACGTAAAATATGTGGAAACAAAGTCTTAAGCAAGTAACGAAATATGTTCCTCGATTTAGAATATCATTCGAGTTAATATATCGTGTAATATGTGTAATAAGAAGTATAAACATACATTATCCATACCTGAAAAAAATTTGCCAAAGGAGACGAAAGAAAAAAAGTACCGATATCAAAAAGAACATCCTTATAAAATAAAATGCCGTTATTTTGTTAAAAGACAGTTACGTTTATTTTTTTGTGTGTTTATTTTCAGGTTGTTATTGTTCTTTAGATTTTCTTTCAGTTTGTTCCTGTCTTCTATCGTGCTACAGCCTTTTATTATTTTTTGATTTGACTTTTTTCTCACTCTGTTTATTCCAATGCCCAGATTTACAGCGTCTACGTTTGCTTTTATCGTTTGTAGTATTTAATCGCTTGTTTGTAGTTTTTCTTCCGATTCCACGCAGATGTTGTAACTTGTTGTGTAGTTGGTACCTTGTGCGTATGTCACAGGGTTTTCGTATGACGTCGTTCTTTTGGTTTTTAAGTTTGGCGGACTTCTTTTAAGGTTTACGTCTACATCTGTTCCAGGCGAGTCGTTTGGTATAGTTTTGTTTGTGGTTTCTATTTCTCTTTTTACTTCTTCCACAGCTATTTTTATAGAGGCCACTAGTTCTGCCGTGGTATCGATTGATTCTATTACTTTATTTTCGTGTTAAAATTATAGTCCATTAGCGTTAAGTTTGAAGAGAGTCTCAGTTTCAATATCAAAATGACGTACTAAAATTTGTTATTGAAGACGGCTTACGCGAAATTTTTCCATTTTGTATGGACGAATTTCTATGTAATGGATATATAGGCACAGAGTAATAAATAGTTACTACGGAACTATATGTACCTTTTCTCCCCTTTACTCTCTAGCGCGATGAACAATAATGATAAAAGAATTGTTCTGTAACAATTATAATAATATCTATGGACGCTTCCACACCACGACAATCTGGTCCCGTGCTAAGTTCTCGAAGAACTTGTATTACGGGTAGGTACTAGACAGAAGAAAGATATTTAATAATTTTTTACTATACACATAATGACCCAGGAAACAAACAAAACTTTTTGTTACTTTGGCGGGATTCGAAGCACTGACGCGGTCAACCACTGAGCCACAGAGGTCGTTGGTCCTAAACAGAGCTGCCCTTATCGTTGTACGTATAAACCTAGCATGTTCACGGATTGCCAACATTCATTAGCAGAATGCATCCGCCAAAGTCCGTCCGAAAAACATTATATGCGTAGGCTAAAAAAAAACAAGAGGTACAACTCAACAATCATTAATTTATTTATTAAACTTTAGTCTCGTTCTGCGCGCTCTGTTCCAGAACTCTGTAGTAGTTGTCGTAGTACTTGTTGTCGGGGTCGAACTTCTTCCTCAGGTCCTGGTACTTCTTCGGCAGGTCCTTGACGATGCGGTTGAAGAAGTGGTACCCTGCTCGCTTCTGTTCCTCAGTGCAGTATTCACACGCGTTGTGAAGCGCCTCGGGGTAGGCCGCTGGAGTGGAACATAATATTAATTATTATTATACTTAAAGGTATGAAAACAATCGGGGAGGGACATGGGCTGTGGGAAGCGGACGTCTCTAAGCATAAATTCAATTTTCAATTCAATTCAATGACGACTAAAGTTAGAGAAAACTAAGCAACCTGCGACTCAAAATAAATTAAGCATAATTGTTATGGAAAATTAGCTGAATTCCATTAATCTTTTGAGAGTCAGTTCACACCGCCACGATACGCGACGTTATACGCGGCCCAGCATTTGAACATCAAAATTTATACTTTATTCGCTATACAATAATAAACAAGTTTCATATGACAACAGTCCTACTCTGTTCAGTTCGGTGCAACATGACATTCGAAGACTTACTATGAAATGAGCATCTTCTTGTGTAGTGAATAAACTTCAATTTTGAATAGCTATCTTTAAAATGCAGCGCCTTGCCACGTATCGTTTCGTTTCGGTGTGAATTGAATTACATTTACAAATTTTACATAAGTAAATTGGTTGTTTTTCGGTCGATTTTACGAACAAATGATACCAAATCCTACAGAACTAAGAAATGTCACAAAAAAGTAAGTATTTCTTTATCAGCAAAATGATTTAAAAAATATGATGTTTAGTATAAATACACAATTTCCAGAACCACTACCAAAAATTTACAAAAATAGGTCTTGTTTAGGATATTTTTTCTGGTAGCGCATATAATCACCTTAAAATTATTTGAAAAGGAATCCAAAATAATTACAAATTGATTTGGAAAAAGCATAAAAAATCTCCCTGTGGGGGTCAAAAATCGCCAAAACCATCCTTACGTAATATAATGAATGACCCCTAAACTCTTGTATAGGTACTCTGCAGCACTCACCGCGGTAAGCATCGCTCACAGGCGTACACCCCAGGTCATACACCACACAGTCCAACATGCCCGCGATCTCGGACAGCGGCATGGTGTCGTAGTTGTCTAATTTGAGGCGGTAACGCTCCGGGGCCGCGAGAGCACAGGATAGCAGGGCGAGGAAGATTAGGAACTTCATGGCTGGAAACTAATTGACATTCAGTACCTGTTCGGAACGATTTATTCCGTGTTCAAACTCCAACCCTAGTTTCCATCCGCGTCCTTGTAACGACGTTACGTTGGACCAGGGTAGGATATGTAGGGGGTCGAACACGGAATAAATCCTTAATGGAACTAGGAAAGTAAAGCATGTCATGCGGACAGCAGAGTTTGCCACAATATTATGGATAATCATGGTCTTTTCTAAACTCTAAAAAGCACTAATCTATCACGAAAGGTAACGTCGACTAAAATTATTAAAAGAGCGAGGTGGCTTAGGCGAAACGCTTTGAGATTATGAACATTCTTTTAGACGTGGGAGAACCATCCTTCCATCCTTCGGCACGAATGGACCATCTTGACCGGATGGACCAGCTAGACCTCTGCCTCACAAAAAACCGGCTTAACATAACATTTGCGTTGAGTTTCACCAAATGAGTGAGGTTACCGGAGGCCCAAGGGGTGGTTGTCAAATTTAAGGACTGGGAACGCATTTGTGAGGGGCTGGTGTTACGACCATGGGTGGCGGTAATCGCTTACCATTTCATTAAAAAAACTAATCAAATCCATTTTGAATCGAACTTCCTTTAATAATATTCTAGTCTCATTTGTTTATCATTTCAATAAAAATCGACGGCATTTTTAATGAAAGTCCCCCAGTGCCCAGTGTCAGGAGACTGGTTAATGAATTTCCTATAGTTTTCTTATTTTATCAACCGACTACGGCGAAGCCAAAAGGAAGGGTAATAATTTTGGCAGTGTATGTATGTATTAGGGAATATTATTCGAATATTCGTCAATTTTATTATTCCAATATTTTTGGAGTATTCGAATAAAACAAATATTTTTATTTTTAAGTTAATAATAGTAAAAAAACTTGCATAAAGCGGTAAATTAACGTTATTTAAATAACGTAAATCGTTAGTCAACTAACTTTTTTCGCAGGTCCACTTCCTAAGGATGCTCCGGGTTCGGGGCGAAACGCGCGTCGAGTTTTGCAACCTGCATGGTGGTGCAAGATTGCCCTGATCGGGCCGCGGAAGACGGCCCTGATGATGGCAAGAAGGCCCCACGCCTTGCACGATCTTGCTGACATTGTTGCTTGTGTGGTGGTGGTGTTTCCACGATCTTGTTTCTGGGTGTACGCATAAGCAGTGTGGGAGAAGGGAGGTGCATTACGCATGCTTATGCGTTTTGACACATTTGCTTACAGGTTGTGGGTATTTTTTCGCGGGATATTGTATGCTATGGATTTCCACATAGTAACGCCTGATTACCATTTTAATGTTAGTCTTTCAGACTGAATTTACATATTTTATAAGAGTTTTACATAATATTGCGGTATTTGACGACCTCTGTGGGTCAGTGGTTCAGCGCGTTGGTGCTCAAGCCGGGGGTCGTGGGTTCGAATCCCGCCGAAGGAACAAAAAAGTTTTTCTGTGTCATGAATGTGTATTAAATATGTGTATAATATAATAAAAATCTTAAATATATGTATAGTATAAAAGTATTAAATATACTTCTCGTTTTCTGGTACCTGTAACACAAGTTCTTCGGATACTTAGCACGGGGCCAGATTAACGTAGTGTGAAGCGTCAATAGATATTTATTTATATTTATTTTAATAACTCCTCGGGGGCTTAAAATAACGGCTTGGAGCGGGTTTCTAATAATGAAGGAGCCAATCTATGCAATATTCTTCTTAGCCATTCTTCTATCACGGCGTGTTTTAGTACTCTGAGGGTACTTGGTGACAGTCTGTGGCTACTGACTAGTCTTCTAGGCTCATCTCAGGGTATGCTTAAGCGGGTTGAGATCTGGACATTAAAATGCATTAGTATCTATCCATCGCCCATATTTGATAAATACGGCCTTGAATACTCTTTAAAAATCTCTTGAGCATATCTTTCTCCAGTTAGAGTACCAATTGTCATAGCCACATACTCTGTACGGCTTCCTGAAGGTATGCCTGCCCATTTTATATGTAAACTGCCCCAATATACTGGACTCTTTCTGAAAAGTAGGTTTAAAGATATCGCCACCAGGTGACCTGTACTTAGCCTCTTTTCAGAAGTTCACTTTAACTTCTAAAGTTGGACCATTCTCGTTTTTTATTTTTTTCCACTTTTTTAACACAACTTCTTTCCTACGAGGCTGAGCAAAAAATGTAAGATAACTTTTTTGTAGAGAATTTAATTTTCTAAAATTTAAAAAATAGATTTTATTTTAATGCATTTTAAATGGGAAAGGGGCCCCCATGCGCCATCTCAATTCTTGAGATATCAAGCTCAAATTTTAGGAGATTTTTTTTGTCTATCAAAGAAACTTTATACATGTGTTTACTCCAAAAAAAAAACTGACAGTCTACTAATGATATAAAAATATATTTAAAAACCTTTTGAACGCGATAAAAAATTCTAACCTAACCTAACCCAAAAGTATACAAACGTTATTTCACGCCGGGTTTATGAGAGGCCGTGTTACCACCCCTAAGATGTTTTGAACGTTATAAAAAGTTCTAACCTTACCTAACCCAAAACTACACAAAAGTTATTTATGGCTTACGAGTTATTATTATGCCAAAGTATTGTATGACAAAAAAATATGCCTAACGAGTTATGCCACACTAAATTAGGACAAAAAACATTAGTCTAAATGATAATTATGCCTGAATGATATAGAATGCCAAGAAACAAGTATCCCATAGTATTATTATGACTTTTAAGGTATTCCACCTGAATTTATGCCAAACAAAATTATGCGAAAAAAGGGATCCCATGTAACGTATGTTTGTTCCACCGTAGCGATTAAACTACTGATCCGATTTTAATAAATGTGCTGTCAATAGATTCGTAATAATAGCCCGAGTAACATAGGCTTTATAATTATATAGTATAGTCGGGTAATAGTTTTTATAAAAATATTATATACTTACCTAGTTATTCTACCATATATTCACGTCGAGATAAATCCGACAAAATATGAGTGTCATTTAACATTCTACCATCTTATTGTACCATATTTTTGCAAATAAAATATTCTTATTCTTATACCCTTAGTAAATGGACAGTACTTACCGTTGTTGCACTCAGCTGACGAATACTATTTTCTTCAATTCGGTAGCTAAATGACCGTGTTATTAAAACAAAATAAAGAAATATGTCGAAGTTCACGCGATAAAGCAGATGTTTTTATATAAAATTGCTTATCAATTCAACCAAAAATATGCATAATAATACATACCGACTTAATTTTTGCTGTGCTACTAGTTACAACTAGTTCAAAGTCAGTTTATGAGCGTTTTTACATTACGCGATAGGATAGCTGATATCGGATCGGAAAACGCTCTTATTTCGTCGTCAGAAGGGAGTTTTCACATTACGCGATACGATAGCTGATATCGGATCAGAAAACGCTCTTATTTCGTCGTCAGAAGGGAGTTTTCACATTACGCGATACGATAGCTGATATCGGATCGGAAAACGCTTTTATTTCGTCGTCAAAAGGGAGTTTTCACATTACGCGATAGGATAGCTGATATCGGATCGGAAAACGCTCTTATTTCGTCGTCAGAAGGGAGTTTTCACATTACGCGATACGAGAGCTGATATCGGATCGGAAAACGCTCTTATTTCGTCGTCAGAAGGGAGTTTTCACATTGCGCGATACGATAGCTGACATCGGACAGGAAAACGCCCTTATGTCGTCTTAAGAAGGGAGTTTTCACATTGATCAGGTCCGATATCCGATATCGCGCCAATATGTCATGTAATGACAAAAACAGGTGTTTATTTTAGTATAAAACATATAGCTGCCTTTAGAATTATCGCGCGCGATATCGGATATCGTTATCGCGTGTGTGAAAACGTTCTAACGCGTCAAGCGACGTATCGGAAGAAAACTTTGTTTATTAAATCGACCTCTTTTGTGGAAGTCATTATACTTGTGGATTTTTTTTATACATTTATTGTGCTAATCTTTGCATATAGGAAGATAAACAGGGTGAAGAAAATATAAATTACTTTAAAAATAACATAAGTTTATTACATGTAATGAAATAAAAAGATACTATAAACTTTTGTCGCAGAAATAACTGATTTATTAGTGAGTGGGCTTACCCGACCGACCTTACAGTAGTAGCTCCTCCTACAATAGTGATGTGACTATATGGTCGAAGATCCGGTATAGTAAATATATACCCGCGCTGCCGCCGATGGCCGCTGCGGTCGCTAGCGGCCATCGGCGGCCGTGAGCGGCGGCGGTTGTCTCGAGCGAAACTTTGTTTTATAGTAATGAAGATAAAGTAATGATTTAAAATTAAGTATATGGAGATTATGCTGCTCGCCGCTCCGCTGACATTTCGGCGTGAATCGGCCCTTAGGGCGTAATTTAACTAGGCAACCTATCTGCAATATGTCAATGTGAATATTATCTATCATTTATTTCGTATCACTATAATATAAATTATAACAGAGAAGGGTATATATTTCTTGTACCGGATCTTGCACTAATAATAGTATCGAGATTTACTGGCGTTTGCATACACTAGTCGATACTCGATAAATATCGTTTATTATATTTATGAAGCATCTTCAATTTTACACAAGAACAGCAGAGAGACCTACCTAAGTAGTGATGTTAAATGTTACAAAAGTGTATTATTTAGTTACCTACATACAAAATGTAATGTATATCTAAATAATTAACAACAATAAAACCAAGCTATTATTATCTAGATTACTATCTGATATTCTTGTTAGTAATGACAATTATGGCAAAACTTTTTCGAACATAAGAGAAACACCTTTATATATATTATATTTTTACATCACTATTTTTAATGTGTAATTAAATAATAAATTATTTTCAAATGTTACTTTATAAAATATACAAATACATTTATAGATACAAGCAATCTAAGTTCAGCCATCCGGGAATCTATGTATTATAATATTTATAATAGTTTACTTTTAATTTATCATCTTATTAAAATTACTGTCTCTTGTCTTAAAAGAGAAAATGTAGCTTGGAACAATTTGTGTGCATAGAACGTTAAGCAACACAATATTATTTTAATCCCATTTTTGATCTTTAATACACATTGAAAAAAAAAAATACATTCCAAGCATCTTAAAAATATCATTAAAAGTTTCATTTGAAAATTGTTTAACAGTTATATATAAACATCGATAACACGGACAATCGTGGTGCGATCCGAAACAAGCTGGGTAGATGAAGCTCCAAAGAGAACTAAAAAATACCTACCAAATAAAAAAAAACTTAGAAAAAACCGACTTGCTAAGAATTTTAACTTGTTATATTTCTTATACCAAAATATATTATTATGGCTTGAGTGTTTCAAGATACATACAATATCTATATGAATATATTTATTTTCGTGTTATATTCTATTTAAACTAGATTTAACACTATGATGATTGCAACACTTATAGGATCGCAACCAGTCATTTTTAAGATCTGATTTGTAATGTTCCCTTTGATATCTTTGTTTAAAAACAGCAACTTGCCAGTATTGTTGAGTATTTAAACATATCACAACAACGTAAAATTTGTGGAAACAAAGTGTTAAGCTAGAAACGAAATATGTTCTTCGCTTTAGTATATCATTAGAGTTAATATATCGTGTTATATGTGTAATAAGAAGTATGTTATACTCAGCAGCATACATCAGCAGGAGAGGCATACAAATTTTTGGTAGTTGAAACTGGAATGTCAGCAAAGAGTTTCTCAAAAGCAGTTGCAACTTCACTGTCGGATTTAATTATTTTATTATCAATATTCAATTTAAAATATGTGTTGCGGCTGGTGACTCTTCCAGTTTCATTTGCAATGATTTGCCAAGTTCTTTTAATAGTACTATATTCCACACCACGACAATCTGGTCCCGTGCTAAGTTCTCGAAGAACTTATGTTACGGGTAGGTACTAGACAACGGAAAGATATTTATTAATTTTATACTATACACATTATATTTAAGACTTTTTTATATTAAACACACATTTATTACATATCGATGACCCAGGAACACAGAAAACTTTTTGTTACTTTGGCGGGATTCGAAGCACTGACGCGGTCAACCACTGAGCCACTGAGGTCGTTGGTCCTAAACAGAGCTGCCCTTATCGTTGTAGGTATAAACCTAGCATGATCACGGATTGCCAACATTCATCAGCAGAATGCATCCGCAAAAGTCCGTCCGAAAAACATTATTTACGTAGGCTAAAATAAAAAAACAAGAGGTACAACTCAACAATTATTAATTTATTCATTAAACTTTAGTCTCGTTCTGCGCGCTCTGTTCTAGAACTCTGTACAAGTTGTCGTAGTACTTGTTGTCGGGGTCGAACTTCTTCCTCAGGTCCTGGTACTTCTTCGGCAGATCCTTGACGATACGGTTGAAGAAGTGGTACCCTGCTCGCTTCTGTTCCTCAGTGCAGTATTCACACGCGTTGTGAATCGCCTCGGGGTAGGACGCTAGAGTGGAACATAATATTATTATACTTAAAGGTATGAAAACAATAGTGGAGGGACATGGGCTGTGGGCAGCGGACGTCTCTAAGCATAAATTCAATTTTTAATTCAATTCAATGACGACTAAAGTTAGAGAAAACTAAGCAACCTGCGACTCAAAATAAATTAGGTATAATTATTATGGAAAACCAGCTTAATTCCATTCATCTTTTAAGAGTCAGTTCACACCGCCACGATACGCGACGTATACACGAAAATATACACGTTTCATATGACATCAGTCCTACTCTGTGCAGCGCGGTGCAACATGACATTCGGAGACTTACAATGAAACGAGCATCTTCTTATGTAGTGAATAAAGTTTAATTTTGAATAGCTATCTTTAAAATGCTGCGCCATGCCGCGTATCGTTTCGTATCAGTGTGAATTTAATTGTGTTTACAAATTTGACATAAGTAAATTGGTTGTTTTTCGGGCGATTTTGCGACCAAATGATACCAAATCCTACAAAACTTGTCTACTCGAATTGTCACAACAATAGTAAGTATTTCTTTATCAGCAAAATGATTTAAAAAATATGATGCTTATTATACACAATTTTCCAGACCACTACCAAAAATTTACAAAAATAGTTCTTGTTTAGGATATTTTTTCTGGTATACCCAAAGGTAGCGCAATCACCTTTAAATTTGTTGAAAAAGAATCCAAAAAAATTACAAATTGATTTGGAAAAAGCATAAAAAGTCTCCTTCTGGGGTCAAAAATCGCCAAAACCATCCTTACGTAATAAAATGAATGACCCGTAAACTCTTGCATAGGTACTCTGCAGTACTCACCGCGGTAAACATCACTCACAGGCGTACACCCCAGGTCATACACCATACAGTCCACGATGCCCGCGATCTCGGGCAGCGGCACGGTGTCGAAGTTGTCTAATTTGACGCGGTACCGCTCCGGGGCCGCGAGAGCACAGGATAGCAGGGCGAGGAAGATTAGGGACTTCATGGCTGGAAACTAATTGACATTCAGTACCTTCGGAACGATTTATTCCGTGTCCAAACTTCAACCCTAGTTTCCATCCGCGTCCTTGTAACGACGTTACGTTGGACCAGGGTAGGATATGTAGGGGGTCGAACACGGAATAAATCCTTAATGGAACTAGGAAAGTAAAGCATGTCATGCGGACAGCAGAGTTTGCCACAATATTGGTGGCTTAGGCGAAACGCTTCGAGATAATGAGCGTTCTTTTAGACGTGGGAGAACCATCCTTCGGCACGAATGGACCAGCTTGACCGATGAATGTCCCCCAGTGCGCAGTGTCAGGTGACTGGTTAATGAATTTCCTATAGTTTTCTTATATTATCAACCGACTACGGCGAAGCCAAAAGGACGGGTAATAATTTCGACAGTGTATTAGGGAATATTATTCGAATATTTCTGGAGTATTCGAAAAAACGAATATTTTTAGGTATATGTTAATAATAGTAAAAAAAAACTTGCCTAAAGCGGTAAATTAACGTTATTTATATAACGTAAATCGTTAGTCAACTAACTTTGTTCGCAGGTCCACTTCCTGAGGATGCTCCGGGTTCGGGGCGTCGAGTTTTGCAACCTGCACAGTGGTGTGGAGCCTCGCACGATCTTGCTGACATTGTTACTTGTGTGGTGGTGGTGTTTCCACGATCTTGTTTCTGAGTGTACGCATAAGCAGTGTGGGAGAAGGGAGGTGCTTTACGCATGCTTATGCGTTTTGACACATTTGCTTGCAAGTGGTGGGTATTTTTTTCCGGATATTGCTAGATATTATATTTATAAAATTGTATGCTATGGATTTACGCATAGTAACGCAAAGCGTAAAGTAACGCCTGATTACCATTTTATTCTTAGTCTTACATACTGAAATTATATATTTTATAGGTAGTTTTACTGAATTTACGTAACAGCTTGGAGCGGGTTTGTCATACTGAAAACGAGGTTTAGGAGCCAATTTATGCATTATTCTTCTTAGCCATTCTTCTATAACGGCGTGTTTTAGTGCTCTGAGGGTGCTTGGTGACAGTCTGCGACTACTGACTAGCCTTCTAAACTCATCTCAGGGTATGCTTAATCGGGTTGAGATCTAGAGATTAAAATGCATTAGTATCGATCCATCACCCATATTTGATAAATACGGCCTTGAATACTCTTTAAAAATCTCTTGAGCATATCTTTCTCCAGTTAGAGTACCATTTGTCATAGCCACATACTCTGTGCGGCTTCCTGAAGGTATGCCTGCCTATTTTACATGTAAACTGCCCCAACATACTGGACTCTTTCTGAAAAGTAGGTTTAAAGATATCGCCACCAGGTGACCTGTACTTAGCCTTCTTTCCGAAGTTCACTTTAACTTCTAAAGTTGCACCATTCTCGTTCATCCTACTGTACGTGATAGGAGTGTCGAGTTTGAGATTTGAGACCACTTGCTGATCTTTGGGGTTTCAAATTTGCTTAATCAAAGTGTTCTTCTCACTGTACTGTCAGTAATGTAGCCCCATCGATACAATACAAAAAAATATGGTTAAGTTGAAATCCTATTTTGATTTTTAAAGATTTTCCTTCCATTTTTTAAGGAATCTTAGCAACTATGAAATTTTTGTCACAAAATTTATACTCTTTCGAATGCTTTGGCAGTCGGTCAGACAGTTTGTGGATGTTATATCGATCAATAGCTTAATTTAATTAAAAACGAGAAAAAACATACCTCTAAAAATAACCCTAAAATATTATTTCGCCTAGAAGATTTTATTCCCTCATTTAAGGGAGAAACCCCTAAGTTGGCAACCAAACCATGGTCTGTGAACCAAAATCCGTAAGAAGTCCAGACCAAATTCGTACGGGTGTAAATACTTTTAAAAAGTTATTGCCATTTAGTTTTATTAAGTTAGTTTTATGTTAAGTAACGTTAAAAGAAGAGTTTTGTTTAAAAATACGTTGATTTTTTGTGAGTTAATTGTGAAACACTTCACATTTTAATATTATTAAATTTTGCAGGTCATATTAATGGATTATATTACTTTTATTTATAGTTTATTACCAATATTTGTATTATTCGAATTATTCTAATATATTCGAATGATTTTTAGCCACTATTCAAATAGTAAAATTTGTCGAATAATAACATACCCTACCGTACGTAGGTTCCCTGTTTATTTACGCATAATGATACTTATTTAAGCATACTTTCACAAAGCATTAATTAACATATTTTGGCATACTAACAGCTATTAGTTATTCAAATTAATACTACTATTTTTTTAATTTATTTAATACGTTGTAATAATGTCAGATAAAAACAAAGTTGTAGGTATATTTAATTGGTCTTTGTAGTAGTAAACAATTAATGTCGTAAGCTACCATGTAACCGACAATTTATGAGTTTATTTTTTCATAAATATTTATAATAAAATAAAAGTATTCGTATTGACGTTAGTAAAGAAGTGATTAATATTTGGAGCTCAGCTGGAATAATAAATAATCATTCTCAATTTATTATTGGCAAAATAGAAAAATTGTATTACAATTGGAAAAGTTTAAAAAATTGTAAGAGAACTTTGTTGTAGAGAATTTAATTTCATATAAGATAATGGAAACGGAAATTAAAAAAAAAATTCGATGATTTACATTGAAAATTAAAAAAATAGTTTTTTTTCAATGCATTTTAAATGGGAAAGGGGAGCCCCCCATGCGCCAGCTCAATTTTTGAGATATCAAGCTCAAATTTTAGGAGATTTTTTTTTGTCTATCAAAGAAAATTTTTACATGTATATACTCAAAAAAAAAAATTCTGACAGTCTACTAATGATATAAAAATATATTTAAAAACCTTTTGAACGCGATAAAAAGTTCTAACCTAACCTAACCCAAAACTACACAAACGTTATTTATGGGTAACGAGTTATTATTATGCGAAAGTATTGGTATGACAAAGAAATATGCCTAACGAGTTATGCCACATTAAATTAGGACAAAAAACATTAGTCTAAATGATAATTATGCCTAATGATATAGCATGCCAAGAAACAAGTATCCCATAGTATTATTATGACTTTTGAGGTATGCTAAATTAATTTATGCCAAACAAAATTATGCGAAAAAAAGGGATCCCATGTAACGTATGTTTGTTCCACCGTAGCGATCAAACTACTGATCCGATTTTAATAAATGTGGTGTCAATAGATTCGTAATAATAGCCCGAGTAACATAGGCTTTATAATTAGTATAGTCGGGTAATAGTTTTTATACAAAAAAATATATACTTACAGTTATTATTATTATTTATTTATTTATTTATTACTTCATACCAATAAACAAAAAATATTAAATAAAGACCTACAAAACTGTTCTTCAGTTTGTCTGTAGGATCAATGTTACAAAACTTAATATTATAGACATTATAAAAATAAAATTTACAAGACACAACATTAATAATACTAATAATACAAAATTAGATATTGTAATAATAAAAAATAAGCAAAATAAAATTAGAGTAATGATTAAAATAATGTTTTAAGGTGGTGAAGGATGTACAATAAGGTAATAAGGTAAAAAGGTGTTTGTACATGTTTTTTTGGAAGGCTTTTGTTTTGGTCTCGTTTCGGATATCGTTGGGCAAGCTATTTAATACATATGGTATCCTTTTATTTAAAGTTCGGTCCCCAAAGTAGTTAAGAACTCTGGGTACCTTATATTTGCCTTCCGATACCGACCGAGTACCATAGTTGTGCTGCAGTAGTTCTAGGTTATGGATATTATTATGGTTGTAGTTGTTAATTGCCAAAAGGTATTTGTGTTTTAAAGTAACTGGGAGAATTTTACAAATTTTAAATAATTTAGAATAGTCGCCTTTACAAATAGATTTGGTTTTTTTACTGACTATGAGTTTTAAAAATCTTATTTGTAGAGATTCAAGTTTATTTAGATAACTTCTAAATGTCAGACCATAACTATCAAGGGCATAACCTAGAATTGAGTCAACTAACGCATAGTAAAAACACCTTAATATGCTTCCCGGTACTTTTAGACTTAGATGATAAAATTTTCCTAGGAGAGTTCTTAATTTGTTTGCGATGTAGTCTATATGACATGCCCAAGAAAAATGTTTGTCTACTTTGACACCAAGGTAAGTTATACAATCAACTTGTTCAATAGGCTTACATTGACAATTAGTATGATTATTATTATTAAAGCACGCAAAACAATGGTTATATATAGGGGGCGAATTTGAAGTGCATAAGTAAGAAGAATGTATGACAAGTAATTTTGTTTTTTCTGAATTTAGAAGTAAGCCGTTGTCGTGAGACCATCTGACCACAGTATCAATGTCTTGTTGTACTAAGCGACATGTTTCTGCCAGATCGGTACCAGCGCGTAGAGTACATAAATCGTCCGCGTACATGTATAATGAGCAGTTGAGTATTCCACATAAACTGTTGACGTGTAGTAGGTAACACACTGGCCCACATCCGGAGCCCTGTGGAACCCCATATTTGACCGCAATATTGTCGCTGAGCGTGTTGCCTACTTTTACACGGTATGAGCGCGAAGTGAGGTAGTCCCGAAACCATTGGTTCAGCGGTTGCCCCACTACACATTCGTCCATTGCATTCAAGAGGGTTTCTGTTTCAAGGGTGTCGAATGCTTTTTTGAAATCATAAAATATTGCCACAACAAATTTTTGATCCCCTAAATGTATGTTAATTTCATCGGTAGATTTTGCTAATAATTTGTTAGTGCTTTTACCTTTCTGAAAACCGTATTGACATTCGGTCAGAACTCTATTTTTATGTAGGAAATTTCCAAGATGATTTACTACACATTTTTTAATAACTTTGTCGATACTAGACAGTATAGCTAAGGGTCTATAATTAGTGACGATTTTGTGATCTCCTCTTTTGTGAACTGGACGGATGATTGCTTCTTTCAATTTCATTGGAACTTCGTGCTGAGTAATAGATAAATTAATTAAGCTGGCTATGATAGGGATAACTTTGTCGGCGACAATTTTTAAGTCTGACATGCGTACCAGATCACTACCAGGTGATTTGTTTACATCCATTTTATCAATGTCTCTTTTGACGTCATTAGAATTTACTGGTTGCCATCTCATGCATACATCAGATCTAATGATATTGTCATTTCTTGTTAACCATTTATCAGCGCGTTTATGTTTTAATTCTTTTAATTTAAATTTAATTATTAATTTAAATTTAATAAAAAAAAGTTCATTTAATTTAAAAGCTTCTTGCAAAATCATCACATATTTCTTTCATATTATTACTGTTATCCATATGTTTTAGTATAATGTCGTCTAAACATTATTTGTTATTCCCTAGTAGACTATTTATTTTTTCCCATATTTTCCTAATATTTTTGTTACAATCTAATATACTCTTTTTATCGTAAGCGACTTTACATTTATTAATAGCTTTTGTGCATTTATTCCTATAGTTTGTGTAAGCCAACCTTTTTATCATATTTTTACGAACATTACTCCAGACATGAAATAACCTATCTCTTTCTTTTATCATGAGTTTCAAATTAGCATTTATCCAATTTTTTTTATTTCTTTTGTTTTGCTTTAATATGGTTGGTTGAATTTTGTAACTTTCACTATATATATTAGTAAAAATGTTAGCAAAGGATTTGTATAATTCAGTTGGGCAAGTTATATTTAATAAATCATCGAAGTTGGTTGATTGTAACTTTTCTCTGACAAGGCGATCGTCTAAAATACGTTTTGTTGTTGGAAGATAGCGTTGTGTCGAGTGTTCGTCGGAGTGAATCGCGGGATCCATGTCAGATGCATGTTTCCATTCAATTGCTGCGGATACATAATAGTGGTCAGATGACTTATGCTTTATGACTGCTGAGTCTATTAAGGCAATTGGAGCTCTGATGTATTATATGGTCTAAACATGATTCTACTATCATATCTAAAAGTATTTCTCTTCGTGTTACATCATTTATACATTTCGTGAATCCATATCTGATGAGGTGTGGGGAGCTGGTGCAAATAAGTAACACGACCGTCTTGGTTGAACTTATGATTTATTCTGACTAACTAAGTTACAAGTATAATACGAGTACAAAATAACATAGATACTATACCACTACACCTCCGGGGCAAAATAAAGAAAAAAAATAATATAATTACAAACTATTATTTTTTTCTAATTATAATATTAATTATTAATAAGTAACTGAAATTTTCTTAAAGTAAACATTAATTATCCTTAACAAAAGGTTTCGTTCTATCCTTGTGAACAACATCAATTTTTCCATTTTTCATAATTTTTACATTTGGTTCCTGTTCTTCTATTACAATATATGGTCCATTAAACAAAATTTCTAATTTATTTCCTGTCTCATTTTTCACTAATAATAAATAGTTTGGATTGTATTTTACTTTATTAACATTCTTATCATACTTTAGTTTCCGTTTTTCTTTACACTTTAACAAATTTTCTCGTGCGTCTCTATTAGCTACTTGCAACCTGTATTTTAACTCTAAACTATAGTTATCTGGATTATACAATGGTTCTATATGAGAAGAAATTCTACTCGGAATTTCGCATGGTTTGCCAAAAACTAATTCATATGGGGCATATTTTGTACTTGAATGAACAGTATTATTGTACGAGAAACACCAAAATGGTAGCCAGTGGCTCCATGTTTCAGGATGACTATCGCATTGTATACGTAAAAATGAACCTAGATGTTTATGCGTATTTTCAAGTGAACCAATAGTTTGATGATGGTATGCTGTAGAGCTTAGTTTTTCTATGTTAAGTAATTTACATACCTCTTCCATCGTCTCCGAAATGAACTCTGTTCCACGATCTGTAGTGATGACTTTGGGAATGCCAAACCTTAAAATGAAATTGTTCACAAAACTCCTAGCTACACTTACCGTATCTTTATTTCTAAGAGGATAAGCCTCGACAAATTTGCTTAACTCGCACTGAATTGTTAAGATATACTTATTATGTTCTAAATCTAAATCTAAGGGGCCCACTATATCTAAAAATACTTTTTCAAAAGCAAAACTTGCCGTGGTTGTTATAACCATAGGTTCTCTTATATACCTAGAGTGTTTCATTTTTTGACACTTTTCATATTTATGAACAAAATTCTTGACGTCATTTTCAATTCCTGGCCAGTAAAATTTACGTTTTATATTATTAATCATTCTGCGTACCCCAGCATGTCCGCTTGTTGGCAGCAGGTGAAAGTCATTTAAAATAAATTGTTTTTCTTCGTCATTATCTATTCTCTTTATTCCTCTTAAAATACAAATGCGTGGTCCGGACCACTTTTCAATACTCTTTATTTCTTCTATTATATTTTTAATGAATAACGCGTTATTTTCACTTTTTATTATACAAATCTCTTTTATTTTTAACTTTTTACATAATTTTCTCAATTTTTCCACAAAAACGTCTCGCGTGTATTGTGCTTTAAAATCGAGATTTACATATAATACATTTTTATTAGCAATAAATGCGAAGCATTCAGATTCTACATCTATGCTTTTATTCTTTCTCATTTTCTTTAATAATTCTCCCTCAATCAAACATAACTCAACTGATCCGTTCGGTATTCTAAGTATCTCCACAACTTTTGGTTGATCAGGCCAATCGTTAGGATTGATACTTGGTATACCGCTTTTTTCACTATCATTACCACTTTCATTCTTATTTTCATTCATCTCTTTCATTTTTCTAGCTTGAGCTCTTGTTGTTACTGCTACTATTTGATCATTCATGTCCTTAAAATCTTGTGACGTTATAACTATTCGTGACAAAGCATCTGCTAGTACATTTTCTTTGCCTTTAACATAAGATATTTTAAAATTATACTCTTCTAATGCTAACCGAAATTTCAAAAGTCTACGTGATGGATCCTTCATTCCAAATAGATAAATAAGTGGCTTATGGTCAGTTACTATGGTAAAACTACGTCCGTATAGATATGGTCGAAAATATTTAAAACTCCAGACAATAGCAAGAAGTTCTTTCTGAATAGTAGGGTAATTTAACTCTGCCTTATTCAAAGGTCTACTAGCATAAGCTACTGGTTTTATATTAATGTTACAAAGTACTGAACCTATCGCTGTTCCAGAAGCATCTGTTTGTAATACGAATTCGTTAGAAAAATCTGGATATTGTAGAATGGGTGGTGAAATAAGAGCATTTTTCAATATTTTAAATGAATTTTCGCACTGTTCTGTGCAATCAAATTTAGTATTTTTTCTACATAATTTATTTAAACAATTAGTTATATCTGCAAAATTTTCTATGAACTTTCTGTAATAATTACACATAGCGACAAAACATCTGACTTCATCAATATTCGACGGCCTAGGATAATTTTGAATACACTTAATTTTTTCTTTGTCAGGTCGAATCCCATCAGACGATATAGTATGACCTAAATATAATAATTCAGTTTTTAAAAATTGACATTTATTTGGATTTAGTTTAAGATTAACTTTACGTAAACGTTCAAAAATTTCGATTAAATTTTTGTTATGGGACTCTAAATTTCTACCAAAGCAAATAAGGTCATCTAAATAGATAAAACAATTTATAAAGTTAAGTCCAGACATAGCTATAGACATGACTCTAGAGAAAGCACTGGGACTCGTCTTCAATCCCATTGGTAGGCGTTTCATTTGATATTGTCCTGTACTGGTAGTAAACGTTGTAATTGGTCTCGAATCTGGTTTTAATGAACATTGATAATATGATTGACTGAGATCTAAATGTGAATAATAAATAGCACCAGACAACGAATCTAAAATTTCTGTAATGTTTGGTAGTGGAAATTTGTCATCTTGTATTATCTCGTTTAATTTTCTGTAATCAATCACTAAACGCCAATTTTTATTATTTGTAGTATCTGATTTTTTTAGGCACCAATAAAATCGGACTGGACCATTCACTTTGAGATGGTTCAATTATGTCATCATCTAACATTTGTTTAATTTGTTTCTCTATTTCTGGTTTTAAACTATGTGGTAATCTATATGGTTTAACATATACCGGATTAACATTTTGTTTCAATTGAATTGTTTGTTCACCTAAGTTCGTGGTAGTTAGTTTATCGCCGGGCAAATGAAATATGTCAGCATACTTTGAACAAATGCTTTCTATGCTATGCCGTTCACTTGTACCTAAGTGATCAAGTTTCAAAGATTGCAACAATGTTTTTGCACGTGTAGAATTAGAAGTACACTTGTCAAATGTACATATATTATAATAATTTAAAGACACTAATTCGGGCTCAAATACAGAAATGACTATTTCCTTGTCACTAGTATTCATTAATCTAATAGGGATTATGTTATTTTTAGGTCTTACTATTAATCCAGCTAAAAATAAATTTTCTTGCAACTCCTTTGGTATAATCACACAATCTTCTTTCATATCTGAATTTAATTTTATGTAATGAATAGATTCACATCTGGCTGGTATTGATATATAATCGGTACATAGTTTAGGTGAAGTATATAAAGGCAAGAAACTTTGTTTTTCACTATTTAAGATTAAAATATTTTTTTCTAAGTCGATAGTAGAATTAAAATTATTTAGAAAATCTAACCCAATTATTCCGTCTGATTTACAAGGTAAACTATCAAATAAATAAAATTTATGTTCAAAAATAGTTCCATCGGATGCTTGTAAAGTAAAATAAACATAACCTTCTGAATAAGTCTTACCGCCTATACCATTTATAACTATAGGGTCTCGATGTATTGGTATCCGTCCCGATAAAGAGTTACTACGAATCGCTGATAATGAAGCGCCCGTGTCTAATAACCATGAACATTTTTGAGTACCTATATTTAAGTATATATATTTGACATTATTGTCACAAGTTAAAATATTATATTGTTTAGGTACGAAAAAACTGATTCCGTTCATGGGATTCTATTTCTTGGGGATTTTCGACTTGTACTGAACAAATATTTCGATTATTATTACTATTACCCCTACCAGTATTAAATCGACTACGATTCGAAGTCACAAAATTATTATGGTAATTATTACCACGTGTTTGACGGGCGTTATTAAATCTCCAATTATAATTATTATTGTTTACAAACCTGCCTCTCGTATTATAGGTGTTATAATTGCGTCCTCGATTCGAATAAAAATTACCTCTAGTCATTTGACCTGATGGTGGTCGGCTTTTGCGCAGGAACCTAGAGTAATTATTAAAATGGTTACCTCTTTTTTGTACGTTAAAAACGTTATTGGATGACGAAGGTTGTCCGAGCTCCTCATCCTCGGCCGCACGCACCGCGTCCTTCAGCTGCGAATAGTCCCTGGCTGATATGATGGTACTCAGCCGCCTATTACGCAAACCATCTGCAAACTTTTTAATTGCAAGTTTTTCATTTATAGGTCTCAGTATCTCACAAGCTTTCGGGTTTCCGTCACTTTGAGCGATAGTGAGGCCTACGAATAAATCTGACAATTTATCACCAAACTCATTGATTGACTATTATTTTGTGACAAATTATTTAATTGGCTAAGTATAGAGTTAGCCAATTTCTTAGTTAGGAAATAATTCTTAATGTCTTGAATAAGACTCGTTACATCACTATACTCACTTTTTAACTTTAACTTAGCAGATTTTGACAACCTTGTTTTTAACACAAATGAAATTAACATTTTTTTCTGATTATAATCTACAAGATATTCATTATACATTTCAATACCATCTATAATTTTATCAATAGTTTGTTCTGAATTATCCATTACTGGAATTAAAGAAGTAGCGGTTTTTATATCAAATTTCTCCATTTTTGCAATTGTACTTTCACCACTACTAATTTTATATGTTAAAATTTGCTTATATGCTAGTTCTATACGGTCTATTAATATTTCAAAGAAATATTAATAGACCGTAGTAGAAAGATCTAAACTACTTTCCTTACTTTTAAAAATATTAATTATATTTTTATACGCTAAATATAATTCATTAGCTTCTAAATTTTCTTCCTTAACATTACATGCATATTTTTCCCTTCTAGTAGGACCTAACTTTCTTAAATTATTACGAATGTCATTCAACTTACTCAGAATTAATTCCAAATTATGTTCCATAAACTATGTCACTTAAAGTCACTTAAATAAAATTGTTCATTTTCTTTTCTTGAAACTAAACTTGAAACTGAAGAGCGACGCTCCAAGATTGTACGTAATATGCGAAAAGAGAGAAAGAGGAGGGTTTTCACAGGGGCAAGAGGGCAAAATTACGTTAAAATAATTTGAACGAAAGAAAAATTAATTAAAATAATTTGGGGAAGGGGCCGCGCACTTTTATTTTAGCTTCTATCATCAGGCTGGGTCAGCTCCCTCGTCTGCTCCGCCAAATCTTCCAGACAGCCGTTGCCGCATCCGTGAGAAAAACTGCTGCTGCATTTTCCTCTGCATCCACTTTCTTTCACTTCGCCTCCACTTGGTTAGCAAAAAGTAGATCACGGCAGCAATAACCATGAATAAAATCACAGCCAATAGGATATTATTTGCTAAGACCTGGTGCTGGACATCGTTTTCTTCAAAAATTTGTGCTCTGTTGGAGCCTGCCGCATTTAGGTTGATCTGAATTTCCTTATCTTCAATTTTGGAGTAGGATTTTCCCATTATTAATTGTTCAAGCGCTTTTACAGTCTTTTTACACACGTTTGTAACCACGAGGTTCCAGAGTTTTTTGTAACGCACTAAAATTTTTTATAACACCAACTTTTAAACTCGGCTAACTATGTGCACCGAGGCACACAGGAATCCGCCGCGTCGGCGAATTTCGCCGAGTCGCCGGTCACCCGACACTCGCCCACGCCACGGCATGGCAGGGTCGCCATGAGGTGTGGGGAGCTGGTGCAAATAAGTAACACGACCGTCTTGGTTGAACTTATGATATATTCTGACTAACTAAGTTACAAGTATAATACGAGTAGGTACAATATAACATAGATACTATACCACTACACTGATATTCTTGTTAGTAATAACAATTATGGCAAAACTTATTCGAACATAAGAGAAACATCTTTATATATTATATTATATTTTTACATCACTATTGTTAATGTGTAATTAAATAATAAATAATTTTCAAATGTTACTTTATAAAATATATAAATACATTTATAGACACGAGCAATCTAAGTTCAGCCATCCGGGAATCTATGTATTATAATATTTATAATAGTTTACTTTTAATTTATCATGTTATAAAAATTACTCATGTCTCTTGTCTTTAAAGAGAAAATTTAGGTTGGAACAATTTGTGTGCATAGAACGTTAAGCAACACAATATAATTTTAATCCCATATTTTGATCTTTAATACACATTGAAAAAAAATACATTCCAAGCATCTTAAAAATATCATTAAAAGTTTCATTTACAAGCTGGGTGGTGACATACATTATATATATATATATATATATATATATATATATATATATATATATATATATATATATATATATATATATATATTCGTGTTTTATTCTATTTAACCTAGATTTAACACTATGATGATTACAACACTTATAGAATCGCAACATGTCATTTTAAAGATCTGATTTCTAATGTTCCCTTTGATATCTTTCTTTAAAAACAGCAACTTGTCATTAATGTGAAGTATTTAAATATATCACAACAACGTGAAATTTGTGCAAACAAAGTGTTAAGCAAGAAACGAAATATGTTCTTCGCTTTAGAATATCATTCGAGTTTATATATCGTGTAATATGTGTAATAAGAAGTATGACATACATTTTCCCTACCTGAAAAATGTTGCCGAAGGAGAAAAAAGAAAAAAAGCACCGATACCAAAAAGAACATCACTATAAAATAAAATGGCGCAACGAATTTACTCCCACTCGTCGCATCGACAGAAATGCCGTTATTTGATTAAAAGACAGTTACGTTTATTTTTCTGTGTGTTTATTTTCAGGTTGTTATTGTTCTTTTGTTTTTCTTTCAGTTTGTTCCTGTTTTCTATCGGCTCCAGCCTATTATTTTTTCTTGATTTGACGTCTTTCTCACTCTGTTTATTCTAATGCCCAGATTTACAGCGTCTACGTTTGCTTTTATCGTTTTGATTACCTATATCATCTGATGTTTGTAGTTTTTCTTCCGATTCCACGCAGATGTTGTAACTTGTTGTGTAGTTGGTACCTTGTGCGTATGTCACAGGGTTTTCGTATGACGTCGTTCTTTTGGTTTTTAAGTTTGGCGGATTTCTTTTCAGGTTTACGTCTACATCTGTTCCAAGGAAGTCGTTTGGTATAGTTTTGTTTATGGTTTCTACTTCTCTTTTTACTTCTTCCACAGCTATTCTTATAGAGGCCACTAGTTCTGCCATGGTATCGATTAATTCTATTACTTTATTTTCGTGTTAAAATTATAGCCAATTAGCGTTAAGATTGAAGTGTGTCTCAGTGTTAATATCAAAATGACGTACTAAAATTTGTTGTTGAACACGGCTTACGCGAAATTTGTCCATTTTGACATTTGGACTGACGGCTCACTGCAAACTTAAAGCTAATGGACTATATAGGCACAGAGTAATAAATATTTACTACGGAACTGTTTATGTACCTTTTCTCCCCTTTACTCTCTAGCGCGATGAACCATAATGATAAAAGTGTTGTTCTGTAACAATTATACTAATATCTATGGACGCTTCCACACCACGACAACCTAAGACCCGTGCTAAGTTCTCGAAGAACTTGTGTTACGGGGATAATTTTATACTATACACATAATATTTAAGATTTTTTTATATTAAACACACATTTTACACATCGATGACCCAGGAACACAGAAAACTTATTGTTACTTTGGCGGGATTCGAATCACTGACGCGGTCAACCACTGAGCCACAGAAGTCGTTGGTCCTAAACAGAGCTGCCCTTATCGTTGTAGGTGTAGCATGCACCTAGCATGTTCACGGATTGCCAACATTCATTAGCAGAATGCATCTGCCAAAGTCCGTCCGAAAACATTATTTACGTAGGCGAAAACAAAAAAACAAGAGGTACAACTCAACAATCATTAATTTATTCATTAAACTTTAGTCTCGTTTTGCGCGCTCTGTTCTAGAACTCTGTAGAAGTTGTCGTAGTACTTGTTGTCGGGGTCGAACTTCTTCCTCAGGTCCTGGTACTTCTTCGGCAGGTCTTTGATGATGCGGTTGTAGAAGTAGTACCCTGCTCGCTTCTGTTCCTCAGTGCAGTATTCACACGCGTTGTGCATCACCGCGGGGTAGGCCGCTGGAGTGGAACATAATATTATTATACATAAATGTATGAAAACAATCGGGGAGGGACATGGGCTGTGGGCAGCGGACGTCTCTAAGTATAAATTCAATATTAATTTAATTCAATGACGACTAAAGTTAGAGAAAACTAAGCAACCTGCGACTCAAAATAAATTAAGTATAATTATTATGGAAAACCGGCTTAGTTCCATTCATCTTTTAAGAGTCAGTTCACACCGCCACTATACGCGACGTTATACGCGGCACAACATTTGATCTTCAAAATGTACACTTTATTCACTATACAAAAATATACACGTTTCATATGACATCAGTCCTACTCTGTGCAGCGCGGTGCAACATGACATTCGAAGACTTACAACGAAAAGAGCATCTTCTTATGTAGTGAATAAAGTTCAATTTTGAATAGCTATTTTTAAAATGCAGCGCTATGCCGCGTATCGTTTCGTTTCGGTGTGAATTGAATTGCGTTTACGAATTTGACATAAGTAAATTGGTTGTTTTTCGGTTGATTTTGCGACCAAATCCTACAAAACTAAGAATTGTCACAACAATAGTAAGTATTTCTTTATCAGCAAAATGATTTAAAAAATATGATGTTTAGTATACACAATTTTCCAGAACCACTAAGTACCAAAAATTTACAAAAATAGTAATTCTTGTTTAGGATATTTATTCTGGTATACTAGGTATCTATATACCCAAAGGTAGCGCATATAATCACCTTAAAATTTGTTGAAAAAGAATCCAAAAAATTACAAATTGATTTGGAAAAAGCATAAAAAGTCTCCTTATGGGGTCAAAAATCGCCAAAACCATCCTTACGTAATAAAATG
This sequence comes from Phengaris arion, assembly GCA_963565745.1. Lineage (NCBI taxonomy): Eukaryota > Metazoa > Arthropoda > Insecta > Lepidoptera > Lycaenidae > Phengaris > Phengaris arion. Next base: position 1,709,054 of record OY751448.1, read on the forward strand.
AGTCTCAGTCTCACTCTGCAGTACTCACCGCGGTAAGCATCACTCACAGGCGTACACCCCAGGTCATACACCACACAGTCCATGATGCCCGCGATCTCGGGCAGCGGAATAGTTTCGAAGTTGTCTAATTTGACGCGGTACCGCTCCGGGGCCGCGAGAGCACAGGATAGCAGGGCGAGGAAGATTAGGGACTTCATGGCTGGAAACTAATTGACATTCAGTACCTGTTCGGAACAATTTATTCCGTGTCCAAACTCCAACCCTAGTGTCCATCCGCGTCCTTGTAACGACGTTACGTTGGACGAGGGTAGGAAATGTAGGGGGTCGAATACGGAATAAATCCTTAATGGAACTAGGAAGGTAAGGCATGTCATGCGGACAGCAGAGTTTGCCACAATATTATGTTTAATCATGGTTCTTTTCTAAACTCTAAAAAGCAATAATCTGTTACGAAAGGTAACGTCGACTAAAATTATTAAAAGAGCGAGGTGGCTTAGGCGAAACGCTTCGAGATAATTAGCATTCTTTTAGACGTGGGAGAACCATCCTTCGGCACGGATGGACCAGCTTGACCGATGAATGTCCCCCAGTGCCCAGTGTCAGGTGACTGGTTCAGGGGACTGGTTCAGGGGACGAATAATATTCCCTAATACATACATACGTATGTATTAGGGAATATTATTCGAAAATTCGTCAATTTCATTATTCGAATATTTCAGGAGTATTCGAATAAAACGAATATTTTTATTTATATGTTAATAATAGTAAAAAAAATTGATAAAACCGTAAATTAGCGTTATTTAAATAACGTAAATCGTTAGTCTAATAACTAACTTTGTTCGCAGGTCCATTTCCTGAGGATGCTCCGGGTTCGAGGCGAAACGCGCGTCGAGTTATGCAATCTGCATGGTGGTGTGGGGCCTCGCACGATCTTTCTGACATTGTTACTTGTGTGGTGGTGGTGTTTCCACGATCTTGTTTCTGAGTGTACGCATATGCAGTGTGGAATAAGGAAGGGGCTTTACGCATGCTTATGCGTTTTGATACATTTGCTTGCAGGTTGTGGGTATTTATTTCGCGGGATATTGCTAGATATTATATTTATAAAATTGTATACTATGGTTTTCTGCAAAGTAACGCCTGATTACCATTTTAATCTGAGTCTTACAGACTGAAGAATTTACATATTTTATAAGTAGTTTTACATATTATTGCGGTTTTTAATAACTCCTCGGGGCTTAAAATAACAGCTTGGAGTGGGTTTGTCATACTGAAAAAGTGGTTTAGGAGCCAATTTATGCAATATTCTTCTCTCTCTACTGCTCTGAGGGTAATTGGTGACAGACTGCAGCTACGGACTAGCCTTCTAAGCTCATCTCAGGGTATTCTTAATCGGGTTGAGATCTGGGCATTAAAATGCATTAGTATCGATCCATCACCCATATTTGATAAATACGGCCTTGCATACTCTTTAAGAAGCTCTTGAGCATATCTTTCTCCAGTTAGAGTACCAATTGTCATGCCACATACTCTGTGCGGCTTCCTGAAGGTATGCCTGCCCATTTTCCATGTAAAGTGGATAATAACATAACATAATAACACATAATAACAATAATAAAACAATAACAGATACATAACATACTGGACTCTTATTGAAAAGTAGGTTTAAAGATATCGCCTACCAGGTCACCTGTACTTAGCCTCCGTTCCGAAGTTCACTTTAACTTCTAAAGTTGGACCATTCTCGTTCATCCCACTGTACGTGGTAGGGCTCTCGAGTTTGAGAGTTAAGACCACTTGCTGATCTTTGGGGATTAAAAATTTGCTTAATCAAAGCCTTCTTCTCACTTTTCTGTCAGTAATGTAGCCCCATCGATACAATACAAAAAATATGGTAAAGTTGAAATCCGAAAAATACTATTTTGATTTTAAAGATTTTCCTTTAATTTTTTAAGGAATCTTACCAACTATGAAGTTTTTTGATTTAACATTTTGAAAATTAATATAATGGTTTTACGTTAGACGATTACACAGCAATTTCTGGTGTACCACAGGGCTCCCATCTTGGTCCAATACTTTTTTTGGCTTTTATAAATGATCTCTCAGATGTCATACATAATAGTGAGTTCGGTCTATTTGCTGATGATCTTAAAATATACAGAAGGGTGACCTGCGCATTGGATGCTGATCTTATTCAGCAAGATTTAAATAGGATATGTAACTGGTGCTGTGCTAATGGTATGGTTCTAAATGCGAAAAAGTCATTTCATCTCAAATTTACTCGAAAACGTGAACAAAATAATACGACCGCAACTTATGTTATAAACTCTGCCATGCTGGAACAGGTTACAGAGATTCGAGACCTGGGCGTGGTATTTGACTCCAAGTTCAATTTCAAGTCACACATAGATATGTGTGTCAAAAAAGCGTATAGAATGTTAGGATTTCTTAAAAGAAACACTACAGGATTTTCAAGTATTAAGCCTAAAATTATTCTATATAACTCATTGGTTCGTAGCCATTTGGAGTTTTCATCAGTAGTTTGGGGCTCCAGATATATTTCCCACTCCATGCGCATAGAAAGTGTCCAACGAGCATTCACGAGACATCTCGCGTTCCACTCTCCTGGTATTTCTCATCGTGCTACTTATGATTTACGCTTAAAGCACTTTAAAATGATGACACTCCACAGGCGCCGAATGATGATTAATATAATTTTCCTAAAAAAGATATTATCCGGAATTTTTGACTGCGACAACCTGCTTCGTTATATAAAATTAAATGTCCCGTATCACTATCCTCGTTATCCAATTACCAAAATATTCTACACTCCTAAAAGTAAAACAAACATCCTAAAATACTCTCCCTTATCTAATATCTGTGCTGATTACAACCTAGCTTGCACATCTGTAAAGGACCTAGATATTTTTAATGATTCCTGTAAGAGTATAAAAAGCAAATTAACTAAATACAATATTCATACTACTGTTTTCGGAAATTAAAACTACATTGTAATTATTATTAGACATTCAATTCATATGGGGTTTAATTGATTATATATAAGGAATGATATCTACTGTTCTCAATGAATGCTGTACACGCCTATAATTGGCTTACACATAAGTGCATGTTTTAGTTTAAGTATATTTTTAATGTATTTTTGTGATTTGCTGTTGGCGAGTCTAATAAAGAAATAAAGAAATAAATAAATAAACATTTATACTCTTTCGAGTGCTTTGACAGTCGGTCAGACAGTTTGTCGATGTTATATCGATCATTAGCCTAATTTAATTAAAAACGAGAAAAAACGTACCTCTAAATATAACCCTAAAATATTATTTCGCCTAGAAGATTTAATTCCCTCATTTAAGGGAGAAACCCCTAAGTTGGAAACCAAAACTGTGGTCTGCGGGCCAAAATCCGTAAAAAGTCCGGACCAAATTCGTACGGGTGTTAACACTTTTAAAAAGTTATTGCAATTTAGTTTTATTATGTTAGTTTCGCGGGCCAGTATATTTATCTTAAGTTATGTTAAAACAAGATTTTTGTTAAAAAATACGTTGAGTTTTTGTGAGTTAATTGTGAAACACTTCACATTTTAGTTTAAATTTTAAATTTGCAGGTCATATTAATGGATTATATTACTTTTATTTATAGTTTATTACCAATATGTTGAGTAAGTACCTAGGTACAAGTAAAAAGTTTCTTTGATAGACAAAAAAATCTCCTAAAATTTAAACTTGATATCTCAAAAATTGAGCTGGCGCATGGGGGGTATAACATTAGATAAAAACAAAATTGTATATTTAATTGGTCTTTGTAGCAGTAAACTTAATTGTCGTAAGCTACCATGTTATCGACAAGTTATGAGTTTATTTTTTCATAAATATTTATATTTAAAAAAGTATTTGTGAAAGTGCTATTGACGTTAGTAAAGAAGTGATTAATTTGCTCAGCTGGAATAATAAATAATCATTCTCAATTTATTATCGGCAAAATAGAAAAATTCTATTACGAATGGAAAAGTTTAAAAAATTGTAAGAGAACTTTTTTGTAGAGAATTTAATTTCCTATGAGATAATGAAAACTGTATGTAACAAAAAATTCCATGATTTATGAATGAATTTACATTGAAAATTAAAAAATAGTCTTTTTTAATGCATTTTAAATGGTAAAGGGGACCCCCCATGCGCCAGTTCAATTTTTGGGATATCAAGCTCAAATTTTAGGAGATTTTTTTTGTCTATCAAAGAAACTTTTTACATATTGTGTTTACTCAAAAAAAAATTCTGGCAGTCTGCTAATGATATAAAAATATATTTAACAACCTTTTGAACGCAATAAAAAGTTCTAACCTAACCTAACCCAAAACTACACAAACGTTATTTATGGCTTACGAGTTATTATTATGCCAAAGTATTGTATGACAAAAAATATGCCTAACGAATTATGCCATATTAAATTAGGACAAAAAACATTAGTTTAAATGATAATTATGCCTAATGATATAGAATGCCAAGAAACAAGCATCCCATAGTATTTTTATGACTTTAGAGGTATGCCACACTAATTTATGCCAAACAAAATTATGCGAAAAAAGGGATCCCATGTAACGTATGTTTGTTCCACCGTGCCGTAGCGATAAAACTACTGATCCGATTTTAATAAATGTGGTGTCAATAGATTCGTAATAATAGCCCGAGTAACATAGGCTTTATAATTATATAGTATAGTCGGGTAATAGTTTTTATAAAATATTATATACTTACCTAGTTATTCTACCATATTTTCACGTCGAGATAAATCCGACAAAATATGAGTGTCATTTAACATTTTACCATCTTATTGTACCATATTTTTGCTTTTTCTTATACCCTTAGTAAATGGACAGTACTTACCGTTATTGCACTCAGCTGACGAATACTATTTTCTTCAATTCGGTAGCTAAATGACCGTGTTCTTAAAACAAAATTAAGAAATATGTCGAAGTTCACGCGATAAAGCAGATGTTTTTATATAACATTGCTTATCAATTCAACCAAAAATATGCATAATAATACATACCGACTTAATTTTTGCTGTGCTACTAGTTACAACTAGTTCAAAGTTAGTTTATGGGCGTTTTCACACTACGCGATACGATAGCTGATATCGGACCGGAAAACGCTCTTATTTCGTCGTCAGAAGGGAGTTTTCACATTACGCGATACGATAGCTGATATTGGACCGGAAAATGCTCTTATTTCGTCGTCAGAAGAGTGTTTTCACATTACGCGATACGATAGCTGATATCGGATCGGAAAACGCTCTTATTTCATCGTCAGAAGGGAGTTTTCACATTACGTGATACGATAGCTGACATCGGACAGGAAAACGCCCTTATGTCGTCTGAAGAAGGGAGTTTTTACATTGATCAGGTCCGATATCCGATATCGCGCCAATATGTCATGTAATGACAAAAACAGGTGTATATTTTAGTATAAAACATATAGCTGCCTTTCACATTATCACGCGCGATATCCGATATCGTTATCGCGTTATGTGAAAACGTTATAACGCGTCAAGCGACGTATCGTAAGAAAACTTTGTTTATTAAATCGACCTCTTTTGTGGAAGTCATTATACTTGTGGAATTTTTTTATACATTTATTGTGCTAATCTTTGCATATAGGAAGATAGTAGGGTGAAAAATATAAATTACTTTAAAAATAACATAAGTTTACTACATGTCATGAAATAAAAAGATACTATAAACTTTTGTCGCAGAAATAACTGATTTATTAGTGAGTGGGCTTACCCGACCGACCTTACAGTAGTAGCTCCTCCTACAATAGTGATGTGACTATATGGTCGAAGATCCGGTATAGTAAATATATACCCGCGCTGCCGCCGATGGCCGCTGCGGTCGCTAGCGGCCATCGGCGGCCATCGGCGGCGGTTGTCTCGAGCGAAACTTTGTTTTATAGTAATGAAGATAAAGTAATGATTTAAAATTAAGTATATGAAAGTTAAGCTGCTCGCCGCTCCGCTGACATTTCGGCGTGAATCGGTCCTTAGGGCGTAATTTAACTAGGCAACCTATCTGCAATATGTCAATGTGAATATTATCTATCATTTATTTCGTATCACTATAATATAAATTATAACAGAGAAGGGTATATATTTCTTGTACCGGATCTTGCACTAATAATAGTATCGAGATTTACTGGCGTTTGCATACACTAGTCGATACTCGATAAATATCGATTATTATATTTATGAAGCATCTTCAATTTTACACAAGAACAGCAGAGAGACATACCTAAGTAGTGATGTTAAATGTTACAAAAGTGTATTATTTAGTTACCTACATATAAAATGTAATGTATATCTAAATAATTAACAACAATAAAACCAAGCTATTATTATCTAGATTACTATCTGATATTCTTGTTAGTAATGACAGTTATGGTAATTATTCGAACATAAGAGAAACACCTTTATATATATTATATTTTTACATCACTATTGTTAATGTGTAATTAAATAATAAATTATTTTTAAATGTTACTTTATAAAATATACAAATACATTTCTAGACACGAGCAATCTAAGTTCAGCCATCCGGGAATCTATGTATTATAATATTAATTATAATAGTTTACTTTTAATTTATCATGTTATTAAAATTACTCATGTCTCTTGTCTTAAAAGAGAAAATGTAGCTTGAAACAATTTGTGTGCATAGAACGCTAAGCAACACAATATTATTTTAATCCCATTTTTGATCTTTAATACACATTGAAAAAAAAATACATTCCAAGCATCATAAAAATATCATTAAAAGTTTCATTTGAAAATTGTTTAACAGTAATATATGAACATCGATAACACGGACAATCGTGATTCGTGGTGCGATCCGAAACAAGCTGCATGGAGGAAGATCCAAAGAGAACTAAAAAATACCCACCAAATAAAAAAAACTTAGAAAAAACCGACTTGCTAAGAATTTTAACTTGTTATATTTCTTACACAAAAATATATTATTATGGCTTGAGTGTTTCAAGATACATACAATATCTAATATGAATATATTTATTTTCGTGTTATATTCTATTTAAACTAGATTTAACACTATGATGATCACAACACTTATAGGATCGCAACATGTCATTTTAAAGATCTGATTTGTAATGTTCCCTTTGATATCTTTGTTTAAAAACAGCAACATAACAAGAGTACAATAATATATGTAATTTAGAAGTAGCCTTGCAGAGGGTCACCTCATTCCCAAAGTGTGCTATCATTCATAAAATCATTAACTTTATTGGGCTTTAGCACACAAATGTTCTTTAACTACTTTCTTTTTTATTGATTGAAAAATTTTGAACGCCTTCTGGGATCTTATTGTATAGGCGTATACACTGGCCTTTAAACGAATTCTTTACTTTACTAAGTCTAGTCACTAGTACATCAAGCTTATGCTTATTTCGGGTATTTCTATTGTGGTTGTCACTTTTCTTTTTGAATAGGTTTAAATTTTTTTAACATAGAACATTTGATAGAACATACTGAGAAGCTACAGTTAAGATTCCAGTTTCTTTAAACATCTCTCTTAATGACGTGTTGGTGGCCAGCTTGTAGATTGCCCGAACATCTCGCTTCTGCAGCACAAATATAATATTTATATCGGCAGCATTTCCCCACAGTAGAATGCCATAGGACATTATACTGTGGAAGTAACTAAAATATACAAGTCTTGCTGTGTTTTCGTCTGAAAATTGTCTTATCTTACTCACTGCAAATGCTGCTGAACTGAGTCTGTCAGCCAACCCAGCAATATGAGGGCCCCACTGTAGTCTTGCGTCTAAAGTTATACTTAAAAAGACAGCTGTATCTACTAGTTACATACCTTTTCCATTCAATAGAACATTGGTTTTAGTTTGCCTTACATTTGGCAACGTGAACTTTATACATTTAGTTTTTTTGCTATTTAACAAAAGATTATGAACACTAAACCAGTGTACTATTTTTGAGAGAGCACTATTTACTTCGTCATAGCCTGAGCTTTGGCGATTAAAATTAAAAGTAAGTGACGTGTCATCGGCAAATAAGACTATCCCGTTTTTTCCATTAATAAGGTATGGTAGGTCATTTATATAGACCAGAAAAAGAAAGGGTCCTAAAATGGATCCTTGTGGGACCCCCATCTCAATTTTAGTACCTGTAGTTCTTTTTCCATTTATCGCAACCCTGTGAGTCCTATTAGATAAATAAAATTTTAAGAGGACGAGTGCTGGTCCCCTTACTCCATAGTGGCATAGTTTCCTGATTAACGTTGTGTGCTGCACGCAATCAAATGCCTTAGACAGATCGCAAAAAACTCCGAGAGCATCCTGCGACCCCTCCCAAGCATCAAAAATATACCTAATTAGATCAACGCCAGCATCTGTTGTAGAGCGACCCTTCATAAAACCAAATTGTTTATTATGTAAAATGTTATTTATATTAAAGTGTGCTAGTAACTGAGTAAGTATTATTTTTTCATATATTTTACTTAGCGTTGGCAAAATAGATATAGGTCGAAGTAAGATGGATCCGACTTACTACCAGACTTAAACAGAGGTAAAACTTTACTATATTTCAGTATCAGGAAATACGCCACTTTTTATACAATCATTAAAAATAGTTGCTAAGTAACGTGCGATAATATCGATTATAGATTTAATAACTTTCATTGATAGGCCCCATAAATCAGGAGTATTCTTAATATTTAATAAATTAACATTTTTAATAATGTCTTGCGGTCCTATTTCTTTAAATCTAAATTCGATTTCACCCTCTTTTACATTATCTTTAAGAAGTAATTCAGCATCGGCAGGAGAGGCATACAAATTTTTGGTAGTTGAAACTGGAATGTCAGCAAAGAATTTCTCAAAAGCAGTTGCAACTTCACTGTCGGATTTAATTATTTTACTATCAATATTCAATTTAAAATATATGTTGCGGCTGGTGACTCTTCCAGTTTCATTTGCAATGATTTGCCAAGTTCTTTTAATCTTATTTTTCGAATTCTTTAGGGGAATTGTCCATTTTGACATTTGGACTGATGGCTCACTGCATACTTAACGCTAATGGACTATATAGGCACAGAGTAATAAATAGTTACTACGGAACTATATGTACCTTTTCTCCCCTTTACTCTCTAGCGCGATGAACCATAATGATAAAAGTATTGTGCTGTAACAAATATAATAATATCTATGGATGCTTCCACACCACGACAATCTGGTCCCGTGCTAAGTTCTCGAAGAACTTGTGTTATGGGTAGGTACTAGACAACGGAAAGATATTTAATAATTTTATACTATTCACATTATATTTAAGACTTTTTTATATTAAACACACATTTATTACACATCGATGACCCAGGAACACAGAAAACTTTTTGTTACTTTGGCGGGATTCGAAGCACTGACGCGGTCAACCACTGAGCCACTGAGGTCGTTGGTCCTAAACAGAGCTGCCCTTATCGTTGTAGGTATAAACCTAGCATGTTCACGGATTGCCAACATTCATCAGCAGAATGCATCCGCCAAAGTCTGTCCGAAAAACATTATTTACGTAGGCTAAAATAAAAAAAACAAGAGGTACAACTCAACAATTATTAATTTATTCATTAAACTTTAGTCTCGTTCTGCGCGCTCTGTTCTAGAACTCTGTAGAAGTTGTCGTAGTACTTGTTGTCGGGGTCGAACTTCTTCCTCAGGTCCTGGTACTTCTTCGGCAGATCCTTGACGATACGGTTGAAGAAGTGGTACCCTGCTCGCTTCTGTTCCTCAGTGCAGTATTCACACGCGTTGTGAATCGCCTCGGGGTAGGACGCTAGAGTGGAACATAATATTATTATACTTAAAGGTATGAAAACAATAGGGGAAGGACATGGGCTGTGGGCAGCGGACGTCTCTAAGCATATATTCAATTTTTAATTCAATTCAATGACGACTAAAGTTAGAGAAAACTAAGCAACCTGCGACTCAAAATAAATTAGGTATAATTATTATGGAAAACCAGCTTAATTCCATTCATCTTTTAAGAGTCAGTTCACACCGCCACGATACGCGACGTATACACGAAAATATACACGTTTCATATGACATCAGTCCTACTCTGTGCAGCGCGGTGCAACATGACATTCGGAGACTTACAATGAAACGAGCATCTTCTTATGTAGTGAATAAAGTTTAATTTTGAATAGCTATCTTTAAAATGCTGCGCCATGCCGCGTATCGTTTCGTATCAGTGTGAATTTAATTGTGTTTACAAATTTGACATAAGTAAATTGGTTGTTTTTCGGGCGATTTTGCGACCAAATGATACCAAATCCTACAAAACTAAGAATTGTCACAACAATAGTAAGTATTTCTTTATCAGCAAAATGATTTAAAAAATATGTTGTTTAGTATACACAATTCCAGAACCACTAAGTACCAAAAATTTACAAAAATAGTTCTTGTTTAGGATTTTTTTTCTGGTATACTAGGTATCTATATACCCAAAGGTAGCGCATTTAATCACCTTAAAATTTGTTGAAAAAGAATCCAAAAAATTACAAATTGATTTGGAAAAAGCATAAAGAGTCTCCTTATGGGGTCAAAAATCGCCAAAACCATCCTTACGTAATAAAATGAATGGCCCGTAAACTCTTGCATAGGTACTCTGCAGTACTCACCGCGGTAAACATCACTCACAGGCGTACACCCCAGGTCATACACCATACAGTTCACGATGCCCGCAATCTCGGGCGGCACGGTGTCGAAGTTGTCTAATTTGACGCGGTACCGCTCCGGGGCCGCGAGAGCACAGGATAGCAGGGCGAGGAAGATTAGGGACTTCATGGCTAGAAACTAATTGACATTCAGTACCTGTTCGGGACGATTTATTCCGTGTCCAAACTTCAACCCTAGTTTCCGTCCGCGTCCTTGTAACGACGTTACGTTGGACGAGGGTAGGAAATGTAGTCGAACACGAAATAAATTCTTAATGGAACTAGGAAGGTAAGGCATGTCATGCGGACAGCAGAGTTTGCCACAATATTGGTGGATTAGGCGAAACGCTTCGAGATAATGAGCATTCTTTTAGACGTGGGAGATCCATCCTTTGGCACGAATGGACCAGCTTGACCGATGAATGTCCCCCAGTGCACAGTGTCAGGTGACTGGTTCATGAATTTCCTATAGTTTTCTTATATTATCAACCGACTACGGCGAAGCCAAAAGGACGGGTAATAATTTCGGCAGTATGTATGTATTAGGGAATATTATTCGAATATTTCTGGAGTATTCGAAAAAATGAATATTTTTATTTAGGTTTATGTTAATAATAGTAAAAAAAACTTGCCTAAAGCGGTAAATTAACGTTATTTATATAACGTAAATCGTTAGTCAACTAACTTTGTTCGCAGGTCCACTTCCTGAGGATGCTCCGGGTTCGGGGCGTCGAGTTTTGCAACCTGCATGGTTGTGTGGGGCCTCGCATGATCTTGCTCACATTGTTACTTGTGTCGTGGTGGTGTTTCCACGATCTTGTTTCTGAGTATACGCATAAGCAGTGTGGGAGAAGGGAGGTGCTATACGCATGCTTATGCGTTTTGACACATTTGCTTGAAAGTAGTGGGTATTTTTTTCCGGATATTGCTAGATATTATATATATAAAATTGTATGCTATGGATTTACGCATAGTAACGCAAAGCGTAAAGTAACGCCTGATTACCATTTTAATCTCAGTCTTACATACTGAAATTACATATTTTATAAGTAGTTTTACTGAATTTACAGCTTGGAGCGGGTTTGTCATACTGAAAACGAGGTTAAGGAGCCAATTTATGCAATATTCTTCTTAGCCATTCTTCTATCACGGCATGTTTTAGTGCTCTGAGGGTGCTTGGTGACAGTCTGCGGCTACTGACTAGCCTTCTAAACTCATCTCAGGGTATGCTTAATCGGGTTGAAATCTGGACATTAAAATGCATTAGTATCGATCCATCACACATATTTAATAAATACGGCCTTGAGTACTCTTTAAAAATCTCTTGAGCATATCTTTCTCCAGTTATAGTACCAATTGTCATAGCCACATACTCTGTGCGGCTTCCTGAAGGTATGCCTGCCCATTTTACATGTAAACTGCCCCAACATACTGGACTCTTTCTGAAAAGTAGGTTTAAAGATATCGCCACCAGTTCACCTTTGTTACCTTAGTCACCATACTTAGCCTCCTTTCTGAAGTTCACTTTAACTTCTAAAGTTGGACCATTCTCGTTCATCCCACTGTACGTGATAGGGCTGTCAAGTTTGAGATTTGAGACCACTTGCTGATCTTTGGGGTTTCAAATTTGCTTAATCAAAGTCTTCTTCTTACTGTACTGTCAGTAATGTAGCCCCATCGATACAATACAAAAAAATATGGTTAAGTTGAAATCCTATTTTGATTTTTAAAGATTTTCCTTCCATTTTTTAAGGAATCTTAGCAACTATGAAATTTTTGTCACAACATTTATACTCTTTCGAATACTTTAGCAGTCGGTCAGACAGTTTGTGGATGTTATATCGATCAATAGCTTAATTTAATTAAAAACGAGAAAAAACACCTCTAAAAATAACCCTAAAATATTATTTCACCTAGAAGATTATATTCCCTCATTTAAGGGAGAAACCCCTAAGTTGGCAACCAAACCATGGTCTGTGAACCAAAATCCGTAAGAAATCCAGACCAAATTCGTACGGGTGTAAATACTTTTAAAAAGTTATTGCCATTTAGTTTTATTAAGTTAGTTTTATGTTAAGTTACGTTAAAAGAAGAGTTTTGTTTAAAAATACGTTGATTTTTTGTGAGTTAATTGTAAAACACTTCACATTTTAATATTATTAAATTTTGCAGGTCATATTAATAGATTATATTACTTTTATTTATAGTTTATTACCAATATTTGTATTATTCGAATTATTCTAATATATTCGAATGATTTTTAGCCACTATTCAAATAGTAAAATTTGTCGAATAATAACATACCCTACCGTACGTAGGTTCCCTGTTTATTTACGCATAATGATACTTATTTAAGCATACTTTCACAAAGCATTAATTAACAAATTTTGGCATACTAACAGCTATTAGTTATTCAAATTAATACTACTATTTTTTTAATTTATTTAATACGTTGTAATAATGTCAGATAAAAACAAAGTTGTATATTTAATTGGTCTTTGTAGCAGTAAACAATTAATGTCGTAAGCTACCATGTAACCGACAAGTTATGAGTTTATTTTTTCATAAATATTTATAATAAAATAAAAGTATTCGTATTGACGTTAGTAAAGAAGTGATTAATATTTGGAGCTCAACTGGAATAATAAATAATCATTCTCAATTTATTATTGGCAAAATAGAAAAATTGTATTACGAATGGAAAAGTTTAAAAAATTGTAAGAGAACTTTGTTGTAGAGAATTTAATTTCCTATAAGATAATGGAAACGGAAATTTAAAAAAATAGTTTTTTTTTAAATGCATTTTAAATGGGAAAGGGGAGCCCCCCATGCGCCAGCTCAATTTTTGAGATATCAAGCTCAAATTTTAGGAGATTTTTTTTTGTCTATCAAAGAAAATTTTTACATGTATATACTCAAAAAAAAAATTCTGACAGTCTACTAATGATATAAAAATATATTTAAAAACCTTTTGAACGCGATAAAAAGTTATAACCTAACCTAACCCAAAACTACACAAACGTTATTTATGGGTAACGAGTTATTATTATGCGAAAGTATTGGTATGACAAAAAAATATGCCTAACGAGTTATGCCACATTAAATTAGGACAAAAAACATTAGTCTAAAAGTCTTGATAACTATGCCTAATGATATAGAATGCCAAGAAACAAGTATCCCATAGTATTATTATGACTTTTGAGGTATGAAAAAAAGGGATCCCATGTAACGTATGTTTGTTCCACCGTAGCGATTAAACTACTGATCCGAATTTAATAAATGTGGTGTCAATAGATTCGTAATAATAGCCCGAGTAACATAGGCTTTATAATTAGTATAGTCGGGTAATAGTTTTTATAAAAATATTATATACTTACAGTTATTATTATTATTATTTATTTATTTATTTATTACTTCATACCAATAAACAAAAAATATTAAATAAAGACCTACAAAACTGTTCTTCAGTTTGTCTGTAGGATCAATGTTACAAAACTTAATATTATAGACATAGTATAAAAATAAAATTTACAAGACACAACATTAATAATACTAATAATACAAAATTAGATATTGTAATAATAAAAAATAAGCAAAATAAAATTAGAGTAATTAAAGAGATTAAAATAATGTTTTAAGGTGGTGAAGGATGACAATAAGGTAATAAGGTAAAAAGGTGTTTGTACATGTTTTTTTGGAAGGCTTTTGTTTTGGTCTCGTGTCGGATATCGTTGGGCAAGCTATTTAATACATATGGTATCCTTTTATTTAAAGTTCGGTCCCCAATGTAGTTTAGAACTCTGGGTACCTTATATTTGCCTTCCGATACCGACCGAGTACCATAGTTGTGCTGCAGTAATTCTAGGTTATGGATATTATTATGGTTGTGGTTGTTAATTGCCAAAATGTATTTGTGTTTTAAAGTAACTGGGAGAATTTTACAAATTTTAAATAATTTAGAATTGTCGCCTTTACAAATAGATTTAGTTTTTTTACTGACTATGAGTTTTAAAAATCTTATTTGTAGAGATTCAAGTTTATTTAGATAACTTCTAATGTCAGACCATAACTATTGAGTCAACTAACGCATAGTACAAACACCTTAATATGCTTCTCGGTACTTTTAGACTTAGATGATAAAATTTTCCTAGGAGAGTTCTTAATTTGTTTGCGATGTAGTCTATATGACATGCCCAAGAAAAATGTTTGTCTACTTTGACACCAAGGTAAGTTATACAATCAACTTGTTCAATAGGCTTACATTGACAATTAGTATGATTATTATTAAAGCACGCAAAACAATGGTTATACATAGGGGGCGAATTTGAAGTGCATGAGTAAGGAGAATGTATGACAAGTAATTTTGTTTTTTCTGAATTTAGAAGTAAGCCGTTGTCTTGAGACCATCTGACCACAGTATCAATGTCTTGTTGTACTAAGCGATATATTTCTGCCAGATCGGTACCAGCGCGTAGAGTACATAAATCGTCCGCGTACATGTATAATGAGCAGTTGAGTATTCCACATAAACTGTTGACGTGTAGTAGGTAACACACTGGCCCACATCCGGAGCCCTGTGGAACCCCATATTTGACCGCAATATTGTCGCTGAGCGAGTTGCCTACTTTTACACGGTATGAGCGCGAAGTGAGGTAGTCCCGAAACCATTGGTTCAGCGGTTGCCCCACTCCACATTCGTCCATTGCATTCAAGAGGGTTTCTGTTTCAAGGGTGTCGAATGCTTTTTTGAAATCATAAAATATTGCCACAACAAATTTTTGATCCCCTAAATGTATGTTAATTTCATCGGTAGATTTTGCTAACAATTTGTTAGTGCTTTTACCTTTCTGAAAACCGTATTGACATTCGGTCAGAACTCTATTTTTATGTAGGAAATTTCCAAGATGATTTACTACACATTTTTTAATAACTTTGTCGATACTAGACAGTATAGCTAAGGGTCTATAATTAGTGACGATTTTGTGATCTCCTCTTTTGTGAACTGGACGGATGATTGCTTCTTTCAATTTCATTGGAACTTCGTGCTGAGTAATAGATAAATTAATTAAGCTGGCTATGATAGGGATAACTTTGTCGGCGACAATTTTTAAGTCTGACATGCGTACCAGATCACTACCAGGTGATTTGTTTACATCCATTTTATCAATGACTCTTTTGACGTCATTAGAATTTACTGGTTGCCATCTCATGCATACATCTGATCTAATGATATTGTCATTTCTTGTTAACCATTTATCAGCGCGTTTATGTTTTAATTCTTTTAATTTAAATTTAATTATTAATTTAAATTTAATAAAAAAAAGTTCATTTAATTTAAAAGCTTCTTGCAAAATCATCACATATTTCTTTCATATTATTACTGTTATCCATATGTTTTAGTATAATGTCGTCTAAACATTATTTGTTATTCCCTAGTAGACTATTTATTTTTTCCCATATTTTCCTAATATTTTTGTTACAATCTAATATACTCTTTTTATCGTAAGCGACTTTACATTTATTAATAGCTTTTGTGCATTTATTCCTATAGTTTGTGTAAGCCAACCTTTTTATCATATTTTTACGAACATTACTCCAGACATGAAATAACCTATCTCTTTCTTTTATCATGAGTTTCAAATTAGCATTTATCCAATTTTTTTATTTCTTTTGTTTTGCTTTAATATGGTTGGTTGAATTTTGTAACTTTCACTATATATATTAGTAAAAATGTTAGCAAAGGATTTGTATAATTCAGTTGGGCAAGTTATATTTAATAAATCATCGAAGTTGGTTGATTGTAACTTTTCTCTGACAAGGCGATCGTCTAAAATACGTTTTGTTGTTGGAAGATAGCGTTGTGTCGAGTGTTCGTCGGAGTGAATCGCGGGATCCGTGTCAGATGCATGTTTCCATTCAATTGCTGCGGATACATAATAGTGGTCAGATGACTTATGCTTTATGACTGCTGAGTCTATTAAGGCAATTGGAGCTCTGATGTATTATATGGTCTAAACATGATTCTACTATCATATCTAAAAGTATTTCTCTTCGTGTTACATCATTTATACATTTCGTGAATCCATATCTGATGAGGTGTGGGGAGCTGGTGCAAATAAGTAACACGACCGTCTTGGTTGAACTTATGATTTATTCTGACTAACTAAGTTACAAGTATAATACGAGTACAAAATAACATAGATACTATACCACTACACCTCCGGGGCAAAATAAAGAAAAAAAATAATATAATTACAAACTATTATTTTTTTTCTAATTATAATATTAATTATTAATAAGTAACTGAAATTTTCTTAAAGTAAACATTAATTATCCTTAACAAAAGGTTTCGTTCTATCCTTGTGAACAACATCAATTTTTCCATTTTTCATAATTTTTACATTTGGTTCCTGTTCTTCTATTACAATATATGGTCCATTAAACAAAATTTCTAATTTATTTCCTGTCTCATTTTTCACTAATAATAAATAGTTTGGATTGTATTTTACTTTATTAACATTCTTATTATACTTTAGTTTCCGTTTTTCTTTACACTTTAACAAATTTTCTCGTGCGTCTCTATTAGCTACTTGCAACCTGTATTTTAACTCTAAACTATAGTTATCTGGATTATACAATGGTTCTATATGAGAAGAAATTCTACTCGGAATTTCGCATGGTTTGCCAAAAACTAATTCATATGGGGCATATTTTGTACTTGAATGAACAGTATTATTGTACGAGAAACACCAAAATGGTAGCCAGTGGCTCCATGTTTCAGGATGACTATCGCATTGTATACGTAAAAATGAACCTAGATGTTTATGCGTATTTTCAAGTGAACCAATAGTTTGGTGATGGTATGCTGTAGAGCTTAGTTTTTCTATGTTAAGTAATTTACATACCTCTTCCATCGTCTCCGAAATGAACTCTGTTCCACGATCTGTAGTGATGACTTTAGGAATGCCAAACCTTAAAATGAAATTGTTCACAAAACTCCTAGCTACACTTACCGTATCTTTATTTCTAAGAGGATAAGCCTCGACAAATTTGCTTAACTCGCACTGAATTGTTAAGATATACTTATTATGTTCTAAATCTAAATCTAAGGGGCCCACTATATCTAAAAATACTTTTTCAAAAGCAAAACTTGCCGTGGTTGTTATAACCATAGGTTCTCTTATATACCTAGAGTGTTTCATTTTTTGACACTTTTCACATTTATTAACAAAATTCTTGACGTCATTTTCAATTCCTGGCCAGTAAAATTTACGTTTTATATTATTAATCATTCTGCGTACCCCAGCATGTCCGCTTGTTGGCAGCAGGTGAAAGTCATTTAAAATAAATTGTTTTTCTTCGTCATTATCTATTCTCTTTATTCCTCTTAAAATACAAATGCGTGGTCCGGACCACTTTTCAATACTCTTTATTTCTTCTATTATATTTTTAATGAATAACGCGTTATCTTCACTTTTTATTATACAAATCTCTTTTATTTTTAACTTTTTACATAATTTTCTCAATTTTTCCACAAAAACGTCTCGCGTGTATTGTGCTTTAAAATCGAGATTTACATATAATACATTTTTATTAGCAATAAATGCGAAGCATTCAGATTCTACATCTATGCTTTTATTCTTTCTCATTTTCTTTAATAATTCTCCCTCAATCAAACATAACTCAACTGATCCGTTCGGTATTCTAAGTATCTCCACAACTTTTGGTTGATCAGGCCAATCGTTAGGGTTGATACTTGGTATACCGCTTTTTTCACTATCATTACCACTTTCATTCTTATTTTCATTCATCTCTTTCATTTTTCTAGCTTGAGCTATTGTTGTTACTGCTACTATTTGATCATTCATGTCCTTTAAATCTTGTGACGTTATAACTATTCGTGACAAAGCATCTGCTAGTACATTTTCTTTGCCTTTAACATAAGATATTTTAAAATTATACTATTCTAATGCTAACCGAAATTTCAAAAGTCTACGTGATGGATCCTTCATTCCAAATAGATAAATAAGTGGCTTATGGTCAGTTACTATGGTAAAACTACGTCCGTATAGATATGGTCGAAAATATTTAAAACTCCAGACAATAGCAAGAAGTTCTTTCTGAATAGTAGGGTAATTTAACTCTGCCTTATTCAAAGGTCTACTAGCATAAGCTACTGGTTTTATATTAATGTTACAAAGTACTGAACCTATCGCTGTTCCAGAAGCATCTGTTTGTAATACGAATTCGTTAGAAAAATCTGGATATTGTAGAATGGGTGGTGAAATAAGAGCATTTTTCAATATTTTAAATGAATTTTCGCACTGTTCTGTCCAATCAAATTTAGTATTTTTTCTACATAATTTATTTAAACAATTAGTTATATCTGCAAAATTTTCTATGAACTTTCTGTAATAATTACACATAGCGACAAAACGTCTGACTTCATCAATATTCGACGGCCTAGGATAATTTTGAATACACTTAATTTTTTCTTTGTCAGGTCGAATCCCATCAGACGATATAGTATGACCTAAATATAATAATTCAGTTTTTAAAAATTGACATTTATTTGGATTTAGTTTAAGATTAACTTTACGTAAACGTTCAAAAATTTCGATTAAATTTTTGTTATGGGACTCTAAATTTCTACCAAAGCAAATAAGGTCATCTAAATAGATAAAACAATTTATAAAGTTAAGTCCAGACATAGCTATAGACATGACTCTAGAGAAAGCACTGGGACTCGTCTTCAATCCCATTGGTAGGCGTTTCATTTGATATTGTCCTGTACTGGTAGTAAACGTTGTAATTGATCTCGAATCTGGTTTTAATGAACATTGATAATATGATTGACTGAGATCTAAATGTGAATAATAAATAGCACCAGACAACGAATCTAAAATTTCTGTAATGTTTGGTAGTGGAAATTTGTCATCTTGTATTATCTCGTTTAATTTTCTGTAATCAATCACTAAACGCCAATTTTTATTATTTGTAGTATCTGATTTTTTTAGGCACCAATAAAATCGGACTGGACCATTCACTTTGAGATGGTTCAATTATGTCATCATCTAACATTTGTTTAATTTGTTTCTCTATTTCTGGTTTTAAACTATGTGGTAATCTATATGGTTTAACATATACCGGATTAACATTTTGTTTCAATTGAATTGTTTGTTCACCTAAGTTCGTGGTAGTTAGTTTATCGCCGGGCAAATGAAATATGTCAGCATACTTTGAACAAATGCTTTCTATGCTATGCCGTTCACTTGTACCTAAGTGATCAAGTTTCAAAGATTGCAACAATGTTTTTGCACGTGTAGAATTAGAAGTACACTTGTCAAATGTACATATATTATAATAATTTAAAGACACTAATTCGGGCTCAAATACAGAAATGACTATTTCCTTGTCACTAGTATTCATTAATCTAATAGGGATTATGTTATTTTTAGGTCTTACTATTAATCCAGCTAAAAATAAATTTTCTTGCAACTCCTTTGGTATAATCACACAATCTTCTTTCATATCTGAATTTAATTTTATGTAATGAATAGATTCACATCTGGCTGGTATTGATATATAATCGGTACATAGTTTAGGTGAAGTATATAAAGGCAAGAAACTTTGTTTTTCACTATTTAAGATTAAAATATATTTTTCTAAGTCGATAGTAGAATTAAAATTATTTAGAAAATCTAACCCAATTATTCCGTCTGATTTACAAGGTAAACTATCAAATAAATAAAATTTATGTTCAAAAATAGTTCCATCGGATGCTTGTAAAGTTAAATAAACATAACCTTCTGAATAAGTCTTACCGCCTATACCATTTTTAACTATAGGGTCTCGATGTATTGGTATCCGTCCCGATAAAGAGTTACTACGAATCGCTGATAATGAAGCGCCCGTGTCTAATAACCATGAACATTTTTGAGTACCTATATTTAAGTATATATATTTGACATTATTGTCACAAGTTAAAATATTATATTGTTTAGGTACGAAAAAACTGATTCCGTTCATGGGATTCTATTTCTTGGGGATTTTCGACTTGTACTGAACAAATGAAATGAAGAGTTAGTACCGGTGTTTACATCGGCTCCGATATTTTAAAGTGTTTAAAAATAGTAAAGTGCTAAAAACTGCTACAAAAGCGCTATAGTGTGTGCAAAAATCTGTGAACTAGACGTAGAAATGTTATCATAAGTGGAACTTCTACATTTATTGGAAGAAAATTAAAAGACAACTATCGAACTCAACAGAAATAAAACCCTAAAATACTGTAAATACCACCGGAAAGAACACTACATGAATGAATGCGAAGGTTAGTTATGTGATTAGTACTGCATGAAAATAATGAAAAGTGGATACAAGAGTGTTTTAAAAAAATTGATAATAAAATTATAACCTCAAACCTATAAAAAAGTCATTACTCATCATAAGAAAATCAACAGAGACAAAGCGCCATCTAGGATATGACAGCGGAACAAACATACAAAGTATTGAACTACCAATAATTTTAGTACGGTCATTCGACAGAAGAGGGCGGCAGCCTGAGAAGATATTCTAAAAAATCTCTTACAATGGATAGCCTAGACATAAATAAACATTACGAAAAGACGTAAAGTAACTCAGACCAAAATGAACGCTACACCTGAAAGTATATACGGAAGCACAATTATTAACACGTCTCCAAATTCAGAAAATTCTAATAGCTTACCAGATCTCTCGGGACTACTCCTAAAAAATGAAGTGGAGGAATTACGAAACGAAATAGCTAATCTTAGACTGGAACTCGAACGAGCTCAATATGAAATTGAAAATCTAAACTCAGAGAATGTCTCCCTGCAAAATTTAGTTAAATCCCAACAGACTACAATAAATACACTAAAAACTCTATGCACAGAATTTTCAAGCAAGAAATCGTCCATAAAATCAAGAAAAACAAAGTCAAATCTAAAGTTCAAAACACATGCAAAAATTAATCTTGACGAAAGCTACAATAACTTGCACATCGATACATTGAGCGTCGAAGAGAGTAATCCCTATATACCTACATCAGTACAGAATATTCAAAATGAAGAAAACTATATACAAGACAAGACACAAACTACGGAATTAGATAGAGAAAGCGTCTGTGAAGAAAATAGCCACTTACCAGCAGAAACTTACACTTCCCCAACTATCAAAAATAAAATTCTAATACTCTCAGATGAGCGCACATCCTTGAGAAAGCTACTTCAACCTTTGATAGGACCTAACTTCCAAGTTTCATCATTTAGTAAGCCTGGTGCGACAACTGATAAACTTCTGGAGACGTCGGGGCAGTTCTGCAAAGGTTTTAACAAAAATGACTACGTTGTAATAATGTGTGGTAACAATGATAGAGATCCGTTAAGATTACAATCAGCTCTATACTTCTACTTAGATAAGTTAAAACATACGAATGTATTATTATGTGAAATGAAAAGAAACGTGTACTTAAACAAATTTAAACTGCAGAATACACTTAATTTCATAAGCAATCAATTTCAGCATAGTACTTTTGTAAATCTTAGCACTTATACTCCATACAGGGCCTATTATCTGACTCTATGTAGACTCTTACTAAGAGCCATATTACGTCTCAACTATAAACAAAAATACGACCAATATATTAAGATAAATACTGAATGTTACACAAAGAGTACTCAAACCGATTTATTGTTGAATCAAAATATGTCATCTGTAGAAACACAAACTGAAAATCTGTTATTTCGAGACTAATAAGCCGCATTTTACTATTTTACACAATAATATCCAAGGCATAAGATCGAAAATAAGTGACCTAAAATTACTGGTTGAGTCAAAAAACATAGATGTTCTCTGTATAAGCGAAACTTTCCTACGAGATAATACCCCGGAAATACTTCAGTTATCAAACCTAAATATTGCTTCATATTTTTCAAGAAAAAATAAGTCTCGTGGGGGAGTATGTATCTATATTAAAAAGTCAATAAACTTAAAAAATATAACATGGATCTCAGATATGGCATTAGAATCCCATTTTGAATGTTGTGGTATAATAATTCCAGAGAATAATTGGTATATTGTTTGTATTTATCGTGCACCAAGTGGAAATTTTAACTTGTTTATTGAAAAATTAGAAATCCTATTATTTAAACTAACCATTAGAACTAGAACAATTTGTAAAAAACTTTTTATCTTGGGAGATTTTAATATAGACATGCTTGTAAATAATAACAAAACTGAGCTATTTCAAAACGCACTAAAAAAATTTAATCTTTTCTTAACTCTTAACCAACCAACTCGAATAACGTCTCACTCTGCAACATGCATAGACAATATTATAACAAACCATAAAAAATGTACATCAGAAATATGGGACCTAGGGATTTCAGACCACACAAGCCAAGTGGTCAAAATACCATGCAGTATTAGCTACAGAGAAAAATATTGGTACACAATGAGACGCAATGTTAACTATCATATAGAAATATTCTTAAAATATATTTCCCAAGTAAATTTTAACGATGTTTATAAATTAAATAACCCTAACTTAGCTTATGAAACATTTATCAATCTATTTCAATTAATATGTGAACTATGTGTCCCACTACAGATGAAAAAAGTTTTTCATAAAAGCCAAAAACCATGGAAAACCAAAGGTATATTAAAGTCTACAAAAATTAAAAGAAAGCTTTATATTCATGCGAAAAAAAATTACAATCTTGAAATAAAAAATAGATACTCTCGATATTGTCAAATACTTAAACGCGTTATTAAATTATCAAAAAAAAATGCAAATATTAAATTTATAGCAAAAAGTACTAATAAAACTAAAGCAACATGGCAACTAATAAAAAAACAAACACAAAGAACACAAACACTTAAGCCTACTATTGATTACATCATACAAGATGAAAAAATTATAAAATCACCACATAAACTCGTCCACACTCTTAACAACTTTTTTATAAAACAAAATTGCAGTTCAGAATTACTAAACAAAGATAAATTGCTTCCCAAAAGGAACCCTAATAGCATTTTCCTATACCCTACAGATTGCGAAGAAGTAACTAAAATAGTAAAAGGTCTAAAAAATAAAACAAGTTATGGTTATGATAATATACCGATAAAGGCAGTTAAAGAAAGTATCTCCTATATAGTAAATCCGCTTGTACACATTATAAATCTTATGCTGGAAACTGGTGAATTTCCAAACCAATTAAAAAAAGCTGTAATAAAACCTATACATAAAAAAGGTTCCACTCATGACATGAATAACTACAGACCGATAGCATTGTTGCCAAGTATTTCTAAAATTTTTGAAAAAATTATTTATAATAGATTAATGCAATTTTTAAATTGCAACAAAATTCTAAGTGAAAACCAATTTGGATTCCAAAGGAATAAAACCACGTCTTTGGCTATATTTAAACTATTTCAATCAGTATGGAATAATATGAACGACAAGAAGAAATGTGCTGCAATATTTATCGACCTGTCAAAAGCTTTTGATTGTGTAAAATTTGATATACTCCTAAATATATTAGAAATTATTGGAATAAGAGGCACAGCATTAAAACTAATCGAAAGCTATTTAAATGACAGATGGCAAGCTACTGCAATAGAAACATATGATTACGCTACAAAAATGTTAGAGGTGATTATGTCCAGCTTCGAAAAGGTATTACTCGGTGTACCTCAAGGTAGTATTATAGTAGGGCCGCTCTTATTTTTACTTTACATTAATGAACTTCCTAACATTATACCTAAACACCTTAGCATCATGTATGCCGATGACACGACAATATTTATAAGAAATGAATATGCATCAGAGGAAGACTTCAGAAAGGAATTAAATGAAATTTTAACAACTATCACTAATTGGCTCAAATCACTAAATCTAAAAGTTAATCTCTCAAAAACCAATGTTATGCAATTTAAAAGTTACCAAAGTAAACCTTCCACGCTCAACGTTGAAGTATCAAACGTTGCTATTGAGGAAGTAAACCAACTACGTTTTCTTGGCGTCACAATAGACCAGCATCTAAGCTGGAAAGCACATATAAACAATATAAATAAAAAAAATTCAAGTGCCTGCTACGGCCTCTCTATCCTTGCCGAGACAACAAATACAGATGTCACAAGAAGTGCCTATTTTGGAAACGTGTACCCATTGCTGCTTTATGGGATTATATACTGGGGTAATTCAACAAACGTCAAGTCTACATTTACACTCCAAAAAAAATGCCTTCGAACTATATACAACATGCATAACACAGAATCTCTAAGGGACTTATTTAGAACAAACAATTACCTGACACTGACTGGCATATACATCCTTGAATTATGTCTATTTGTAAAAAATAATATAGAATACTTTAGCTTCAAATCGGAAACAAACAGAATCTTACGCAATAAATATAAATACAACTTATCTCTTCCAAAAATTAATAATATGATGTTCTACAAAAGTGCTTATATTACTGCTATACGAGTTTACAATCATTTACCTACAGAAATAAAAGAATTAAATGGACTTAAATTCAAAAATAAACTAAAAAATGGTTAATTGCAAAAGTATTCTATAATTTGGACGAATTTTTTAAAAAAAAATGACTAACTAATTATAAATTGTGCCTAATATAAGTATGTATAATAAAGAGGTAAAATGATAATATATTTTGTTTTGTTTCGATTTAAAAAAAAAATATTAACTACTAATTATTGTAATTTTATGCTTATGAAATGACTTTTAATAATAATTATGTATTATAAATTAGGATTAAATGTTATGTATTTTAATCATTATAAAATCAAATGTATTATTACTGTAAAATGAAATTACTCTGATGAGTGCTCTATGTTTTCCTAGTGTTTACTTTTCATACAAATATTGCATGCCCGAACGGGTAAACTGTTGAAACCATCAAATCTGTAACACCTTTGTAACACAGTTTTAAGCAATAAATATTTCTTCTTCTTCTTCTTCTTCTTCTAAAAAAAAAATATTTCGATTATTATTACTATTACCCCTACCAGTATTAAATCGACTACGATTCGAAGTCACAAAATTATTATGGTAATTATTACCACGTGTTTGACGGGCGTTATTAAATCTCCAATTATAATTATTATTGTTTACAAACCTGCCTCTCGTATTATAGGTGTTATAATTCCATCCTCGATTCGAATAAAAATTACCTCTAGTCATTTGACCTGATGGTGGTCGGCTTTTGCGCAGGAACCTAGAGTAATTATTAAAATGGTTACCTCTTTTTTGTACGTTAAAAACGTTATTGGATGACGAAGGTTGTCCGAGCTCCTCATCCTCGGCCGCACGCACCGCGTCCTTCAGCTGCAAACAGTCCCTAGCTGATATGATGGTACTCAGCCGCCTATTACGCAAACCATCTGCAAACCTTTTAATTGCAAGTTTTTCATTTATAGGTCTCAGTATCTCACAAGCTTTCGGGTTTCCGTCACTTTGAGCGATAGTGAGGCCTACGAATAAATCTGACAATTTATCACCAAACTCATTGATTGACATATTATTTTGTGACAAATTATTTAATTGGCTAAGTATAGAGTTAGCCGATTTCTTAGTTAGTAAATAATTCTTAATGTCTTGAATAAGACTCGTTACATCACTATACTCACTTTTTAACTTTAACTTAGCAGATTTTGACAACCTTGTTTTTAACACAAATGAAATTAACATTTTTTTCTGATTATAATCTACAAGATATTCATTATACATTTCAATACCATCTATAATTTTATCAATAGTTTGTTCTGAATTATCCATTACTGGAATTCAAGAAGTAGCGGTTTTTATATCAAATTTCTCCATTTTTGCAATTGTACTTTCACCACTACTAATTTTATATGTTAAAATTTGCTTATATGCTAGTTCTATACGGTCTATTAATATTTCAAAGACATATTCTGAAAGATCTAAACTACTTTCCTTACTTTTAAAAATATTAATTATATTTTTATACGCTAAATATAATTCATTAGCTTCTAAATTTTTTTCCTTAACATTACATGCATATTTTTCCCTTCTAGTAGGACCTAACTTTCTTAAATTATTACGAATGTCATTCAACTTACTCAGAATTAATTCCAAATTATGTTCCATAAACTATGTCACTTAAAGTCACTTAAATAATATTGTTCATTTTCTTTTCTTGAAACTAAACTTGAAACTGAAGAGCGACGCTCCAAGATTGTACGTAATATGCGAAAAGAGAGAAAGAGGAGGGTTTTCACAGGGGCAAGAGGGCAAAATTACGTTAAAATAATTTGGACGAAAGAAAAATTAATTAAAATAATTTGGGGAAGGGGCCGCGCACTTTTATTTTAGCTTCTATCATCAGGCTGGGTCAGCTCCCTTGTCTGCTCCGCCAAATCTTCCAGACAGCCGTTGCCGCATCCGTGAGAAAAACTGCTGCTGCATTTTCCTCTGCATCCACTTTCTTTCACTTCGCCTCCACTTGGTTAGCAAAAAGTAGATCACGGCAGCAATAACCATGAATAAAATCACAGCCAATAGGATATTATTTGTTAAGACCTGGTGCTGGACATCATTTTCTTCAAAAATTTGTGCTCTGTTGGAGCCTGCCGCATTTTGGTTGATCTGAATTTCCTTATCTTCAATTTTGGAGTAGGATTTTCCCATTATTAATTGTTCAAGCGCTTCTACAGTCTTTTTACACACGTTTGTAACCACGAGGTTCCAGAGTTTTTTGTAACGCACTAAAAGTTTTTATAACACCAACTTTTAAACTCGGCTAACTATGAGCACCGAGGCACACAGGAATCCGCCGCGTCGGCGAATTTCGCCGGGTCGCCGGTCACCCGACACTCGCCCACGCCACGGCATGGCAGGGTCGCCATGAGGTGTGGGGAGCTGGTGCAAATAAGTAACACGACCGTCTTGGTTGAACTTATGATTTATTCTGACTAACTAAGTTACAAGTATAATACGAGTACAATATAACATAGATACTATACCACTACACTGATATTCTTGTTAGGGGAGGGGGGGCACTTTGATACACAAAAATTCAATCTCTTTTCTGAGGACCATAAAGCATTATGTTTAAATATTTGTTTTGATGTGTGCATTGGCTGATATGTCAGCTTATATTTTGGCTACGCAAAAACCGCAAAAACTGGCGACGTATAGAGATAAACTGATTTTAAGAAAAAATCATTTTTGTATCATTCTGCCCCACCAGTGGGGCACTTTGATACATGGGGTGGGGCAGTTTGATACGTATTTTAGATCTATATGAAATGCAAATTTAAACTGACTAAAAACCCAATATAAACTGTATTATTACTTAAAATTAAGAAATAAAACAATTTTATTGATTGAGATCGCAAAACACTTTTTATTAAGAGTGCACATTAGCCATAATCAGTCTCTTAAGTTACTTAAGGAATATAATCACAAAAAAAACAATATTTTCATCATAGAACAAGACTAATTCTCTGTTATTTTCTTAATTATATAATCAGTTATATACTTACTAAGTAATCAGACTTTAACATTGAATATTGTTAATGAAAATATAATATTAGAACCTCCTATCAAAATGAACAATGTTTTTCTTTAAAAATTGAACAAACATCAAAAATTTAACATAAATAATCATAAAAACTCTCATATAAATTACAAAACAATCTACTGGATATTATATCGAGTTAAACCTACCGAAAATGAATAAAGCGACGATGTTCGAGATGTGCCTTTGGAGAAAGTTGGTTTTGGTAATTGCAAAACTACATCTCTAAAATCCACACTTGCTTTGTCTTCCACAATTGGAAATACAAACTTAGAAAACCCTGCTTTTTTTCTGAGATATAATACTTCATATTCTGTCACATTATACTTAAATACAACTTTGGCAACGTAGTGAATCACAGTTTTCTTCTTCTCAAACTTAATTAGCAGGAAATCTCCAATATTTATGTGTTCAGGATTAACTGGTTCTTCATTAATTACCTCTTCTTCTGATTCCGACGGCATTTCAATGTCTTCACTATCACTCGCCATCACGACTTCATCTTGACTAGAATCGGAATCTATTTCTGCAGGCAAAGAAGTCACTCTCTTTTTCTTTTTTGGCTCAGTTAATCCCAACAGATTTTTCGCTGTTTTCAATTCTTTTGCATGCTGTTTTGCTTTTTGTAATTCTCTTTTTCTGTCCTTTTCATTACGTAAGCTTTCTAATCTATTTTTTTCTGGTGTTTCAGTGTATATTCTTGATCGTCCCTTTTCTCTTCCTTTTCTTTTTAAGACACTGTCAGTAATCGCCTTTTTTGGATAAGGTCTAACTACTTCAGGAGTAAGAATAGCCTTTGATGAAGAAACATGTAGAGGATCGTCAGCAACAGACACTGAAACTGGGTCGGCATCCAAAGTAGGAGTTTTATTTTGTTCTCTATCAACAACCTCACTATTTTGACTTCTTTCTGAGTCTACAAAATGTAAATCTTGTGTGTTGTGAGTATTCTCATCTGTCAAATCGTGATAACCTGTTCTGAAAATGTCTATCGGTGCAAAGTCGTCGTCGCCAAATACCAGTTTATTAATTGGCCATATTCCAGGTTTGGAAAAACCACCTATGATATTCTTTGGTGTAAATGATTCCAAATATGCTAATTTTGACAGTTCAGCAATGTTGTATATGGTCAAAGTTTTTCCAACATTTTGAATGTGCCAGTCGTTGAAAGCTATCTTCAATTTGCCTTTGAAGGGTCCGAACACACTGACATCAAGCGGTTGCAATTTGTGTGACGTGTGTGGGGGAAGACTCAAATAAACAATACCGTTGTCACGACAGTAGTTAACAGCTTCTATTGAAATGTGAGATTCGTGGTTGTCACAAATGATTAGAATTGGGTTATCTTTATTGCTCGAAGTAAGGCGTTGAATGTGTTTCAAAACTCTTATAAACAATTCTGATGTCATCCAGCCGCTTCTGTTTGCCAACCCTAGACTTCCATCAGGAGCACCATTTAGGAAGTGATCTTTATAGTGAACTCTTGGAAAGACATAAACTGGAGGAAGAGAAGAACCAGTTGCAGTAATAATACCACAGAAAGTAACTAACTCTCCGCGTTCTGCAGAAACTATTTGTCCCACTTGTCTTTGTTTTCTTCCAGCAATAACTTTAGGAGTGGAAAGGACTGTGCTTATGCCTGTTTCGTCTAAGTTTATTATTCGATCGGGTGTAAAATTGTGTTGTCTCATTATGCGTTCGTAATTATCATGAAATTGAGCTACAGCAGCTTTATTGAAAGCAAAGCTTCTTGCTGCGCTTGTGTTTTCTGGTTTTCGTAGACTCAATTCTAGGTTTCTCTTCCTGAAGCCAGCTGCCCAATCTTTTCCAGCGCATTTGTTTTCTTTCCAGGATTTTGGATAATTACACTTTGATAATTCTGCGTATTCGTATGCCAAAGTCAGAAGCTTTTTCAATGTAAGGCCGTGGTGCATTTTACTGCAATTCAATAAATATTGAGTCAATGCCTTTTCTTGTTCGGTTGAAAAAACTTGTGCAACGGTATACTTGGAACCATAGATGTTTGATGAAGTAGCTGTAGCATTATGTGATGATAAAGCTGCAGTAGTAGTGTGTGCTGAAGATGATGCTATTTGTGCCATCTCCATAGATGGTGCTATTTGTGGTGAAGATGGACCTGCTTGTGATAAAGAAGATTCTGCTTGTAATGAAGAGGATACTTCATTTATAGATAATGTTCTGGTAGCTTCAAATGATTTTCTGGCTTTTTCTATGCGATGTTGTAGGGTTGCAGTTTTGATGCCATATTTGTCGGCTGCTTTGCGTATAGATAAAGTCTTTGACAATACTTCACGTATTGCATCTTCAATGTTTTCTTCATTGATATTTTTTCTATCAGTTTTGGGTTTGTACGTGCGCACCATTTTCTGAAAAAAAGAAAAAAAAACAATAAAATAAACTATTATTTTTAATACACTAGAGGGGCAGATTGATACGTATCATTGTACCCCGCTCATTACCGTATCAAAGTGCCCCAAAGGACTTTTTCCACAAACAATTAATTTTATCAAATATATAATAATCTTGCAATCAAAAACATTTTAAAATACAATAATAACTATATTTACTTACCTTTAGTAACAAATAATAACAAAAACAACTAAGAGTATCCTCCTGAGACACAATTACATTTGACGTCTTTTTTTTGTAGGCAGCGGCGCACGCCACTTCCAACACGTTAGTGACCGTTGAGGCCCAACGGCAAACTGGCGGCGAGCGGTGTTACAACTGTCATTCTTGTGAATGTCCTTGAGCATTCTAGTGATGTGCCGGACTGTGTAGCGTTTATCGGTTTTGAGATATAGATACTGTACCAATGTGCCCCGTGAATCAATGTGCCCCCCCTCCCCCTAATAACAATTATGGCAAAACTTATTCGAACATAAGAGAAACATCTTTATATATTATATTATATTTTTACATCACTATTGTTAATGTGTAATTAAATAATAAATAATTTTCAAATGTTACTTTATAAAATATACAAATACATTTATAGACACGAGCAATCTAAGTTCAGCCATCCGGGAATCTATGTATTATAATATTTATAATAGTTTACTTTTAATTTATCATGTTATAAAAATTACTCATGTCTCTTGTCTTTAAAGAGAAAATTTAGGTTGGAACAATTTGTGTGCATAGAACGTTAAGCAACACAATATAATTTTAATCCCATTTTTTGATCTTTAATACACATTGAAAAAAAATACATTCCAAGCATCTTAAAAATATCATTAAAAGTTTCATTTGAAACTTGTTTAACAGTAATATATAAACATCGATAACACGGACAATCGTGGTGCGATCCAAAACAAGCTGGGTGGTGACATACATTATATTATATTAATATATTTATTTTCGTGTTATATTCTATTTAACCTAGATTTAACACTATGATGATTACAACACTTATAGAATCGCAACATGTCATTTTAAAGATCTGATTTGTAATGTTCTCTTTGATATCTTTGTTTAAAAACATCAACTTGCCATTAATGTTGAGTATTTAAAAATATCACAACAACGTGAAATTTGTGGAAACAAAGTGTTACGCGAGAAACGAAATATGTTCTTCGCTTTGGAATATCATTCGAGTTTATATATCGTGTAATATGTGTAATAAGAAGTATGACATACATTTTCCCTACCTGAAAAATGTTGCCGAAGGAGACGAAAGAAAAAAAGCACCGATACCAAAAAGAACATCACTACAAAATAAAATGGCGCAGCGAATTTACTCGCACTCGTCGCATCGACAGAAATGCCGTTATTTGATTAAAAGACAGTTACGTTTATTTTTCTGTGTGTTTATTTTCAGGTTGTTATTGTTCTTTTATTTTTCTTTCAGTTTGTTCCTGTTTTCTATCGGCTCCAGCCTATTATTTTTTCTTGATTTGACGTCTTTCTCACTCTGTTTATTCCAATGCCCAGATTTACAGCGTCTACGTTTGCTTTTATCGTTTTGATTACCTATATCATCTGATGTTTGTAGTTTTTCTTCCGATTCCACGCAGATGTTGTAACTTGTTGTGTAGTTGGTACCTTGTGCGTATGTCACAGGGTTTTCGTATGACGTCGTTCTTTTGGTTTTTAAGTTTGGCGGATTTCTTTTCAGGTTTACGTCTACATCTGTTCCAAGGAAGTCGTTTGGTATAGTTTTGTTTATGGTTTCTACTTCTCTTTTTACTTCTTCCACAGCTATTCTTATAGAGGCCACTAGTTCTGCCGTGGTATCAATTAATTCTATTACTTTATTTTCGTGTTAAAATTATAGCCAATTAGCGTTAAGATTGAAGTGAGTCTCAGTGTTAATGTCAAAATGACGTACTAAAATTTGTTGTTGAACACGGCTTACGCGAAATTTGTCCATTTTGACATTTGGACTGATGGCTCACTGCAAACTTAAAGCTAATGGACTATATAGGCACAGAGTAATAAATATTTACTACGGAACTGTTTATGTACCTTTTCTCCCCTTTACTCTCTAGCGCGATGAACCATAATGATAAAAGTATTGTTCTGTAACAATTATACTAATATCTAAGGACGCTTCCACACCACGACAACCTAAGACCCGTGCTAAGTTCTCGAAGAACTTGTGTTACGGGGATAATTTTATACTATACACATAATATTTAAGATTTTTTTATATTAAACACACATTTTACACATCGATGACCCAGGAACACAGAAAACTTATTCACTGACTCGGTCAACCACTGAGCCACAGAAGTCGTTGGTCCTAAACAGAGCTGCCCTTATCGTTGTAGGTGTAGCATGCACCTAGCATGTTCACGGATTGCCAATATTCATTAGCAGAATGCATCTGCCAAAGTCCGTCCGAAAACATTATTTACGTAGGCTAAAACAAAAAAACAAGAGGTACAACTCAACAATCATTAATTTATTCATTAAACTTTAGTCTCGTTTTGCGCGCTCTGTTCTAGAACTCTGTAGAAGTTGTCGTAGTACTTGTTGTCGGGGTCGAACTTCTTCCTCAGGTCCTGGTACTTCTTCGGCAGGTCTTTGATGATGCGGTTGTAGAAGTAGTACCCTGCTCGCTTCTGTTCCTCAGTGCAGTATTCACACGCGTTGTGCATCACCGCGGGGTAGGCCGCTGGAGTGGAACATAATATTATTATACATAAATGTATGAAAACAATCGGGGAGGGTCATGGGCTGTGGGCAGCGGACGTCTCTAAGCATAAATTCAATATTAATTTAATTCAATGACGACTAAAGTTAGAGAAAACTAAGCAACCTGCGACTCAAAATAAATTAAGTATAATTATTATGGAAAACCGGCTTAGTTCCATTCATCTTTTAAGAGTCAGTTCACACCGCCACTATACGCGACGTTATACGCGGCACAACATTTGATCTTCAAAATGTACACTTTATTCACTATACAAAAATATACACGTTTCATATGACATCAGTCCTACTCTGTGCAGCGCGGTGCAACATGACATTCGAAGACTTACAACGAAAAGAGCATCTTCTTGTGTAGTGAATAAAGTTCAATTTTGAATAGCTATTTTTAAAATGCAGCGCTATGCCGCGTATCGTTTCGTTTCGGTGTGAATTGAATTGCGTTTACGAATTTGACATAAGTAAATTGGTTGTTTTTCGGTTGATTTTGCGACCAAATCCTACAAAACTAAGAATTGTCACAACAATAGTAAGTATTTCTTTATCAGCAAAATGATTTAAAAAATATGATGTTTAGTATACACAATTTTCCAGAACCACTAAGTACCAAAAATTTACAAAAATAGTAATTCTTGTTTAGGATATTTATTCTGGTATACTAGGTATCTATATACCCAAAGGTAGCGCATATAATCACCTTAAAATTTGTTGAAAAAGAATCCAAAAAATTACAAATTGATTTGGAAAAAGCATAAAAAGTCTCCTTATGGGGTCAAAAATCGCCAAAACCATCCTTACGTAATAAAATGAGTCTCAGTCTCACTCTGCAGTACTCACCGCGGTAAGCATCACTCACAGGCGTACACCCCAGGTCATACACCACACAGTCCATGATGCCCGCGATCTCGGGCAGCGGAATGGTTTCGAAGTTGTCTAATTTGACGCGGTACCGCTCCGGGGCCGCGAGAGCACAGGATAGCAGGGCGAGGAAGATTAGGGACTTCATGGCTGGAAACTAATTGACATTCAGTACCTGTTCGGAACAATTTATTCCGTGTCCAAACTCCAACCCTAGTGTCCATCCGCGTCCTTGTAACGACGTTACGTTGGACGAGGGTAGGAAATGTAGGGGGTCGAATACGGAATAAATCCTTAATGGAACTAGGAAGGTAAGGCATGTCATGCGGACAGCAGAGTTTTCCACAATATTATGTTTAATCATGGTTCTTTTCTAAACTCTAAAAAGCAATAATCTGTTACGAAAGGTAACGTCGACTAAAATTATTAAAAGAGCGAGGTGGCTTAGGCGAATCGCTTCGAGATAATTAGCATTCTTTTAGACGTGGGAGAACCATCCTTCGGCACGAATGGACCAGCTTGACCGATGAATGTCCCCCAGTGCCCAGTGTCAGGTGACTGGTTCAGGGGACTGGTTCAGGGGACAAATAATATTCTCTAATACATACATACGTATGTATTAGGGAATATTATTCGAAAATTCGTCAATTTTATTATTCGAATATTTCAGGAGTATTCGAATAAAACGAATATTTTTATTTATATGTTAATAATAGTAAAAAAAAATTGATAAAACCGTAAATTAGCGTTATTTAAATAACGTAAATCGTTAGTCAACTAACTTTGTTCGCAGGTCCATTTCCCGAGGATGCTGCGGGTTCGAGGCGAAACGCGCGTCGAGTTATGCAATCTGCATGGTGGTGTGGGGCCTCGCACGATCTTTCTGACATTGTTACTTGTGTGGTGGTGGTGTTTCCACGATCTTGTTTCTGAGTGTACGCATAAGCAGTGTGGAAGAAGGAAGGCGCTTTACGCATGCTTATGCGTTTTGATACATTTGCTTGCAGGTTGTGGGTATTTATTTCGCGGGATATTGCTAGATATTATATTTATAAAATTGTATACTATGAATTTCCGCAAAGTAACGCCTGATTACCATTTTAATCTGAGTCTTACAGACTGAAGAATTTACATATTTTATAAGTAGTTTTACATATTATTGCGGTTTTTAATAACTCCTCGGGGCTTAAAATAACAGCTTGGAGTGGGTTTGTCATACTGAAAAAGTGGTTTAGGAGCCAATTTATGCAATATTCTTCTCTCTCTGCTGCTCTGAGGGTAATTGGTGACAGTCTGCAGCTACTGACTAGCCTTCTAAGCTCATCTCAGGGTATTCTTAATCGGGTTGAGATCTGGGAATTAAAATGCATTAGTATCGATACATCACCCATATTTGATAAATACGGCCTTGCATACTCTTTAAGAATCTCTTGAGCATATCTTTCTCCAGTTAGAGTACCAATTGTCATGCCACATACTCTGTGCGGCTTCCTGAAGGTATGCCTGCCCATTTTACATGTAAAGTGGATAATAACATAACATAATAACACATAATAACAATAATAAAACAATAACAGATACATAACATACTGGACTCTTATTGAAAAGTAGGTTTAAAGATATCGCCTACCAGGTCACCTGTACTTAGCCTCCGTTCCGAAGTTCACTTTAACTTCTAAAGTTGGACCATTCTCGTTCATCCCACTGTACGTGGTAGGGCTCTCGAGTTTGAGAGTTAAGACCACTTGCTGATCTTTGGGGATTCAAATTTGCTTAATTAAAGCCTTCTTCTCACTTTTCTGTCAGTAATGTAGCCCCATCGATACAATACAAAAAATATGGTAAAGTTGAAATCCGAAAAATACTATTTTGATTTTAAAGATTTTCCTTTAATTTTTTAAGGAATCTTACCAACTATGAAGTTTTTTGATTCAACATTTATACTCTTTCGAGTGCTTTGTCAGTCGGTCAGACAGTTTGTCGATGTTATATCGATCAATAGCCTAATTGAATTAAAAACGAGAAAAAACATACCTCTAAATATAACCCTAAAATATTATTTCGCCTAGAAGATTTAATTCCCTCATTTAAGGGAGAAACCCCTAAGTTGGCAACCAAAACTGTGGTCTGCGGGCCAAAATCCGTAAAAAGTCCGGACCAAATTCGTACGGGTGTTAACACTTTTAAAAAGTTATTGCAATTTAGTTTTATTATGTTAGTTTCGCGGGCCAGTATATTTATCTTAAGTTATGTTAAAACAAGATTTTTGGTAAAAAATACGTTGAGTTTTTGCGCAAAAAAAATTACTTATAAACTACCAACATTACAAAAAAACTGTAATCCTCGGAGAAATAAACAAATAGAATCAAAGTAATATTTTTGAATTTTGAATCAACCAATGAGAAGACAACTTTCATGGGAAGAATAGAAATGATTGAATCAGCGTTTCATCACAATCTTTATATTACTGCTTAGAAGTTAATATGATCTTCACTAGATGTCACTTATTGAAAAAACTGCTTTAATGACTGTGGTATTTGAATATTGATATCTGTTCATAAATCAAATGTAGATAAAATAGATCGACAGACTGAATATAGGCATAATTAAGTAATTATTATTACAAAATAAAATAATTTTCTGACATCAAATTGAAAACATATATCACTTTTAACTTTTAGTAATTTTCATTTTTTCCACTTTTTTAACACAACTGTTTTCCTACGAGGCTGAGCAAAAAATGTAAGATAACTTTTTTGTAGAGAATTTAATTTCCTATATGAAATGGGAAAGGGGACCCCATGCGCCAGCTCAATTTTTGGGATATGAAGCTCAAATTTTAGGAGATTTTTTTTGTCTATCAAAGAAACTTTTTACATGTGTTTACTCAAAAAAAAATTCTGGCAGTCTACTAATGATATAAAAATATATTTAACAACCTTTTGAACGCGATAAAAAGTTCTAACCTAACCTAACCCAAAGTACACAAACGTTATTTCACGCCGGGTTTATGAGAGGCCGTGTTACCAACCCTAAGATGTTTTGAACGTGATAAAAAGTTCTAACCTAACCTAACCCAAAACTACACAAACGTTATTTATGTCTTACTAGTTACTATTATGCCAAAGTATTGTATGACAAAAAATATGCCTAACGAATTATGCCATATTAAATTAGGACAAAAAACATTAGTCTAAATGATAATTATGCCTAATGATATAGAATGCCAAGAAACAAGCATCCCATAGTATTTTTATGACTTTAGAGGTATGCCACACTAATTTATGCCAAACAAAATTATGCGAAAAAAGGGATCCCATGTAACATAATATGTTTGTTCCACCGCACCGTAGCGATTAAACTACTGATCCGATTTTAATAAATGTGGTGTCAATAGATTCGTAATAATAGCCCGAGTAACATAGGCTTTATAATTATATAGTATAGTCGGGTAATAGTTTTTATAAAATATTATATACTTACCTATTTATTCTACCATATTTTCACGTCGAGATAAATGCGACAAAATATGAGTGTCATTTAACATTCTACCATCTTATTGTACCATATTTTTGCTTTTTCTTATACCCTTAGTAAATGGACAGTACTTACCGTTATTGCACTCAGCTGACGAATACTATTTTCTTCAATTCGGTAGTTAAATGACCGTGTTCTTAAAACAAAATTAAGAAATATGTCGAAGTTCACGCGATAAAGCAGATGTTTTTATATAACATTGCTTATCAATTCAACCAAAAATATGCATAATAATATATACCGACTTAATTTTTGCTGTGCTACTAGTTACAACTAGTTCAAAGTTAGTTTATGGGCGTTTTCACACTACGCGATACGATAGCTGATATCGGACCGGAAAACGCTCTTATTTCGTCGTCAGAAGGGAGTTTTCACATTACGCGATACGATAGCTGATATCGGACCGGAAAACGCTCTTATTTCGTCGTTAGAAGGGTGTTTTCACGTTACGCGATACGATAGCTGATATCGGATCGGAAAACGCTCTTATTTCGTCGTCAGAAGGGAGTTTTCACATTACGCGATAGGATAGCTGATATCGGATCGGAAAACGCTCTTATTTCGTCCTCAGAAGGGAGTTTTCACATTGCGCGATACGATAGCTGACATCGGACAGGAAAACGCCCTTATGTCGTCTGAAGAAGGGAGTTTTCACATTGATCTGGTCCGATATCCGATATCGCGCCAATATGTCATGTAATGACAAAAACAGGTGTATATTTTAGTATAAAACATATAGCTGCCTTTCACATTATCACGCGCCATATCGGATATCGTTATCGCGTTATGTGAAAACGCTCTATCGCGTCAAGCGACGTATCGTAAGAAAACTTTGTTTATTAAATCGACCCCTGTTGTGGAAGTCATTATACTTGTGGAATTTTTTTATACATTTATTGTGCTAATCTTTGCATATAGGAAGATAGTAGGGTGAAAAATATAAATTACTTTAAAAATAACATAAGTTTACTACATGTAATGAAATAAAAATATACTATAAACTTTTGTCGCAGAAATAACTGATTTATTAGTGAGTGGGCTTACCCGACCGACCTTACAGTTGTAGCTCCTCCTACAATAGTGATGTGACTATATGGTCGACATTGTTAGAGAAGGAGACTCTTCTCAGCTCGACGCCGGGCCCCTGAAAAGGGCCTTACGGCGGACCTAACCAAATACCAGGGGCTAAGCCCCTCTAATTGGGGTGGGAAGACGCGCCCAGTACTAGTACTGGGCGCATGAGTCTCTAGGTTTTGAGGGAAGACCCCCCGCGGCAGAACGCGGGGTAAACCCATGGGAGGGCAACAACCAAAACAATAGAGTGACGATGTGCCAATCCAGGCCCAACCAAGACCGACGGTCGGCTCCAAACGGCGCGTGGGGGTCCCGACCCCCGGGTGTATGGTGACCAACGTGTATGGGTCCACTCCCTCACACGCCGTGTTTTACCGGACCCCGGAACCAAGCGACCTGGGGAAAAGGGGAAAAGGGGTAAACTTCCGGGCCCCGACTTTTTATGTCGGGGGGGGAAGGTACGCCCCGGGGACGACTGGGTGGCAATAGGGCTGCCACTCGTCAGGCCCCGGACGCTCTGACCATCTTCCGGTCTTAGCCATTATACGCGCTACTCCCGCTAGCGTTCCCCCCCTTCCCCCCTACCCAGTCCGCGACTGGGACGCTTTTTCATTGCAGCTGCACGAGTCCACGCCTAACTTTCCGGTTGACTCTGCAGAGACCGTCGAGTCTATGACGCTGCAGATCACCGAGGCGATAACAGCTGCAATGAACGCGGCAACCCAGCCGCCCACCCGCCGCCAATTCAAGTGGCCCCCGCTCCCTCGCCACATCGCAGACCTCTTGGCGGAGAAAAAGCGTCTGCGTAAGACATGGCAACGCACACGCTGCCCCACGCAGAAGGCGCAGCTCAATCGCCTTACTGCACAGGCAAAAGCCGCGATCGGGGACCTACGTGCCATTCAATGGACTCGTCGGATACAGGAGTCCGGAGAGGACTGGCCCTCCCTTCACCGGTTTTGCCGCACCCTTACCCGTGCCACTGCCCCCGTCCGCCCCCTGCTCCACCCGGACGGCAACCACAGGTACCGTGCAGAGGACAGAGCAGACATCCATGCCGAACACTTAGAACGCCAATTCTCGCCGCTGCCCACGACCGCAACGGAACACGCCCAAATGGTAACCGAGGAGGTAAAGGCTTTCCTACTTCCCCCCCCCCCCTTTGGTAAGGCTTGTGGCCTCTTTCCTCTCCGGCAGGTCCTTCAAGGTGCGCGTGGACGGAGTCCTCTCCGCCGAGCGCCCCATCACCGCTGGCGTGCCCCAAGGTAGCGTGCTCTCCCCAGCGCTGTACAACCTGTACGCCAGCGACGTGCCCACACACCCTGGCACCATCGCGGCGCTCTACGCCGATGACATGGCCTACATCGCCAGCTCCCTAAACAGGGACCACGCCGTTACAAAGCTTCAGAGGACGCTGGACCTACTCCCGGACTGGCTGAGCAAATGGCGACTATCTGTCAACGCAGGCAAGTCCCAGGCGCTCGCCGTCTCTACGAGAACAGGTTTTCCGGCTCCTCTGAAGATCGGAGACGCCGCAATTCCGTGGGGTAAGACGGCGAAATATCTCGGGGTCATTATTGACCGCCGACTATCCATGGCCCCCCAGTGCTCAGCGGCGGTGTCGAAGGCGAACTCGGCAGTAGCCCAGCTGCGTCCGGCCTACGCGTCCCCGCAGATCCCCCTGAGGATGCGCATAGCCCTCTATCGGACGTACGTACGGTCCCGCCTGACGTACGCGGCACCCGCGTGGCACCACCTGCTCTCTGCACCCCAGAAAGGGTTGCTGCAGAGAGCCCAAAACCGGGTGCTGCGCCGAATTGCAGACGCACCGTGGTACGTCCGCAACACCACCATCGCGAGGGACCTCAGGGTGGAGAGCGTGGAGGCCTTTGTGGCCCAGCTCTCCGCGAAGCTGTTTGCGCGGGCGGATGCCTCGCGCCTGGTCGAGTTGACCGACCTGGCGCCGTGGCATGCCCGCCCGCCGGACCGCCACCACCTGCCGAGGGATGCCGTCCCTCCGGAGGACCCAGCGGAGCCACACAGCCCGCCTCGCCGCCCCCGAAGAGGAGCCCAGGCGTAATGATGCGCCGCACCTAGCGCATTGATGCGCTCCGGCAAAACCGCGCCACTACCACTTGCGGGATTGTTTTCCCCCCACCCTATATGGTCGAAGATCCGGTATAGTAAATATATACCCACGCTGCCGTCGTGAGCGGCGGCGGTTGTCTCGAGCGAAACTTTGTTTTATAGTAATGAAGATAAAGTAATGATTTAAAATGAAGTATATGAAAGTTAAGCTGCTCGCCGCTCCGCTGACATTTCGGCGTGAATCGGCCATTAGGCCGTAATTTAACTAGGCAACCTATCTGCAATATGTCAATGTGAATATTATCTATCATTTATTTCGTATCACTATAATATAAATTATAACAGAGAAGGGTATATATTTCTTGTACCGGATCTTGCACTAATAATAGTATCGAGATTTACTGGCGTTTGCATACACTAGTCGATACTCGATAAATATCGTTTATTATACAGGTGTCCCAAGAAATAGTGTCAAGCGTAAGTCCAGAGTTAGAGCACCTCTTGGAGTAACCGAATCACCCCCATGTATGTTCCGCGATTATTCGTAGTTTTCGAGTTATAATTTCTTTTCTGACTTTTTGAAAAATTTCGATCTAAAAAACTTAAAAATTTAAATAAAAAAAGTAGAACACATTTTAATGTTTTCCTTTTTGCTACTGAATTATCTTAAATGGTACTTTTATGTCTAAAATAATCAGCTTCGTAACTTTGGTGAAAATTTAGAAAACAGTAGTGTAAAGTCAAAATTTTAATGTTAGTGAATAATTACTTAAAAATTCAACTTTCGATTAAAAATCTAAACAGGCGAATTCATGGTTTCTAAGTATGTGTAAAAACTTCTCTTGACTCTCTGCTTTCATAATAATTTAAAAAAAAAGTACTTAATAGGGCTACTTTGGCTTAAATCGGCCATCAAAGACAGCGAGGTGAAAATTTCATAAAACTCGACATCTGAATATTTTTTTTTTTAATTCCAATTATTTATTAATAAACCAAAAATGATTGTAGAATAGCTAAAAATGAATTATTTGAAGGTCAAAAATAACTGGTCCTGCTGCCATCTTTAATAACCTTTGAAGGTTTATTATAACTAAGAATAAATGAAACAAAACGTTATTTTCAAAGTATTTATTATTCGATCGCTTATAGAAAGCTTTCAAAATGACGACCTTCGTGCTCAATACATATTCTACATCGTCTAAAAAAGTTTTCTTTTAAATTTATAAATGCAATTCTGTTGTTTTTTATTTTTTCTTCTGCTTGTCTTAATTTTGTTCTTAACACTGTAACGTTTGTAATGTCCTTGGCGTATACTAATTACTTGTAGTATCCCCAGACGAAAAAATCTATGGGCCCTCCACGACCGATCCATCTGCCTGGAAATGTTTCAGACAAATGTCGTCTAATATTTCTAGCAAAGTGGCATGGAGCGCCATCGTTTTGAAAAATCATAATTCTCCGCGTTAGTAGGTCTACATCTTCTAATAAGACGCCGAGATCACGTCGTAGAAATTGCAAGTAGGCCTCGCCGTTCAGTCGGTCCGGTAGTTCGAACGGACCAATCAGCTGTCCGTTTAGGATGCCTGACCACAAATTGATACTAAATTATTCTTGGAAATTAGATTCCCTTGTGAGGTGTGGATTTTCACAGTGTGATAAATTACTTTAAAAATAACATAAGTTTACTACATGTAATGAAATAAAAATATACTATAAACTTTTGTCGCAGAAATAACTGATTTATTAGTGAGTGGGCTTACCCGACCGACCTTACAGTTGTAGCTCCTCCTACAATAGTGATGTGACTATATGGTCGAAGATCCGGTATAGTAAATAAATACCCGCGCTGCCGCCGATGGCCGCTACGGTCGATAGCGGCCATCGGCGGCCGTGAGCGGCGGCGGTTGTCTCGAGCAAAACTTTGTTTTATAGTAATGAAGATAAAGTAATGATTTAAAATGAAGTATATGAAACTTAAGCTGCTCGCCGCTCCGCTGACATTTCGGCGTGAATCGGCCCTTAGGGCGTAATTTAACTAGGCAACCTATCTGCAATATTATGTCAATGTGAATATTATCTATCATTTATTTCGTATCACTATAATATAAATTATAACAGAGAAGGGTATATATTTCTTGTACCGGATCTTGCACTAATAATAGTATCGAGATTTACTGGCGTTTGCATACACTAGTCGATACTCGATAAATATCGTTTATTATACAGGGTGTCCCAAGAAATAGTGTCAAGCGTAAGTCCAGAGTTAGAGCACCTCTTGGAGTACCCGAATCACCCCCATGTATGTTCCGCGATTATTCGTAGTTTTCGAGTTATAATTTTTTTTCTGACTTTTTGAAAAATTTCGATCTAAAAAACTTAAAAATTTAAATAAAAAAAGTAAAACACATTTTAATGTTTTTCTTTTTGCTACTGAATTATCTTAAACGGTACTTTTGTATCTAAAATAATCAGCTTCGTAACTTTTAGTGAAAATTTAGAAAACTGTAGTGTAAAGTCAAAATTTTAATGTTAGTGAATAATTACTTAAAAACTCAACTTTAAATTAAAAATCTAAACAGGCGAATTCATGGTTTCTTAGTATGTGTAAAAACTTCTCTAGACTCTGCTTTCATAATCATTTAAAAAAAGAAGTACTTAATAGGGCTACTTTGGCTTAAATCAGCCATCAAAGACAGCGAGGTGAAAATTTCATAAATTTTTCCAAGTTGCTATCAGATGATAAAAAAAATATCTGGTCTTTTTATAATTTCTAAGGTTCAGATTAGTTACAATTTAGCAAAAATTAACTATATGAAACCCATATTTAAATATTTTTCTCGCGGATCACATCGGTTGTAGTGTTGGATGTAACGCAGTACTTACCTGCTAAAAAATTGTCTGAGTGAGAGGATATGAAAGAAACCGCATTATTACTATCTCTCTCACTCTCATTGGCGAAATAGATAACTGTAACTGAGGAATGCTATTCTTTAGTGACAAAGGGATGAGGCGGGGGCCGGGGTGTAGTGCGAGCGCCTATTATGTCCTGGCGCCAGTCGTTTGCCTGCTTTTGTTTGCGCCTTACGTACGATACGCTTATTTGTGATTACTGATTATTTGACGAACTTTGCTTTCTTTACGGACCTTGAGTGCGATTACGATTTGGTTTTGTGTGAATACGGGATTTTGACAAATTTGGCATTCTTAACGGACTTTTCGAGCTATTCATTTTGTGATGTCTTTTTCATCGCAAGAATATGCTCTTATGCATTACTTTTATGGGTATGCAAGAGGAAATGCTTCTGAAGCAGCCAGGTTGTTCCGGCAGCAAGTACAAAGTGGAGATGGACCGCAGCCTGAAACTTG
Source organism: Phengaris arion (assembly GCA_963565745.1). Classification (NCBI taxonomy): domain Eukaryota; kingdom Metazoa; phylum Arthropoda; class Insecta; order Lepidoptera; family Lycaenidae; genus Phengaris; species Phengaris arion. Next base: position 1,753,487 of record OY751448.1, read on the forward strand.
GCCTGATCATCGCATGATTTTAAGAGTACATAACTCTTACATGGAAGGACACCTACCAGGTAGAAGATCGGGGCGCCCATCTGAAATGAGTGACCCAGATACTGTCCAATCAGTGCTCGAAGAAGTGGTAAGAGAGCCATCAGTTAGTGTAAAAACAATAGAACGTCGAATCGGAATTCCAAAATCACAAGCACACCGAATACTTCGTCAAGAGCGTTTTCACCCATATCACATCCAGAAAGTTCAGCAGCTTAAGCCCGCAGACTATCCCAGAAGGGTGGCATTTTGTCAGGAAATGTTACGGAGACAAGCTGAAAACGAAAATTTCTTTAAAAATATTCTATGGACTGATGAATCACATTTTAAGCGATGTGGGGTGTTCAATGCGCATAACTACCATTCGTGGAGTATTGAAAATCCACACCTCACAAGGGAATCTAATTTCCAAGAACAATTTAGTATCAATTTGTGGTCAGGCGTCCTAAACGGACAGCTGATTGGTCCGTTCGAACTACCGGACCGACTGAACGGCGAGGCCTACTTGCAATTTCTACGACGTGATCTCGGCGTCTTATTAGAAGATGTAGACCTACTAACGCGGAGAATTATGATTTTTCAAAACGATGGCGCTCCATGCCACTTTGCTAGAAATGTTAGACGACATTTGTCTGAAACATTTCCAGGCAGATGGATCGGTCGTGGAGGGCTCATAGATTTTTTCGTCTGGGGATACTACAAGTAATTAGTATACGCCAAGGACATTACAAACGTTACAGTGTTAAGAACAAAATTAAGACAAGCAGAAGAAAAAATAAAAAACAACAGAATTGCATTTATAAATTTAAAAGAAAACTTTTTTAGACGATGTAGAATATGTATTGAGCACGAAGGTCGTCATTTTGAAAACTTTCTTTAAGCGATCGAATAATAAATACTTTGAAAATAACGTTTTGTTTCATTTATTCTTAGTTATAATAAACCTTCAAAGGTTATTAAAGATGGCAACAGGAACAGTTATTTTTGACCTTCAAATAATTCATTTTTAGCTATTCTACAATCATTTTTGGTTTATTAATAAATAATTGGAATTTAAAAAAAAATTATTCAGATGTCGAGTTTTATGAAATTTTCACCTCGCTGTCTTTGATGGCCGATTTAAGCCAAAGTAGCCCTATTAAGTACTTTTTTTTTTAAATTATTATGGAAGCAGAGAGTCAAGAGAAGTTTTTACACATACTTAGAAACCATGAATTCGCCTGTTTAGATTTTTAATCTAAAGTTTTAAGTAATTATTAAGTAAAAATAGTTAAATTTTTAAGTAATTATTCACTAACATTAAAATTTTGACTTTACACTACTGTTTTCTAAATTTTCACCAAAGTTACGAAGCTGATTATTTTAGACATAAAAGTACCATTTAAGATAATTCAGTAGCAAAAAGGAAAACATTAAAATGTGTTCTACTTTTTTTATTTAAATTTTTAAGTTTTTTAGATCGAAATTTTTCAAAAAGTCAGAAAAAAAATTATAACTCGAAAACTACGAATAATCGCGGAACATACATGGGGGTGATTCGGGTACTCCAAGAGGTGCTCTAACTCTGGACTTACGCTTGACACTATTTCTTGGGACATCCTGTATTTATGAAGCATCTTCAATTTTACACAAGAACAGCAGAGAGACATACCTAAGTAGTGATGTTAAATGTTACAAAAGTGTATTATTTGGTTACCTACATATAAAATGTTATGTATATCTAAATAATTAACAACAATAAAACCAAGCTATTATTATCTAGATTACTATCTGATATTCTTGTTAGTAATGACAGTTATGGCAATTATTCGAACATAAGAGAAACACCTTTATATATATTATATTTTTACATCACTATTGTTAATGTGTAATTAAATAATAAATTATTTTTAAATGTTACTTTATAAAATATACAAATACATTTATAGACACGAGCAATCTAAGTTCCGCCATCCGGGAATCTATGTATTATAATATTTATAATAGTTTTTTTTTTAATGTATCATGTTATTAAAATTACTCAAGTCTCTTGTCTTAAAAGAGAAAATGTAGCTTGAAACAATTTGTGTGCATAGAACGCTAAGCAACACAATATTATTTTAATCCCATTTTTGATCTTTAATACACATTGAAAAAAAAATACATTCCAAGCATCATAAAAATATCATTAAAAGTTTCATTTGAAAATTGTTTAACAGTAATATATGAACATCGATAACACGGACAATCGTGATTCGTGGTGCGATCTGAAACAAGCTGCGTGGATGAAGATCCAAAGAGAACTAAAAAATACCTACCAAATAAAAAAAACTTAGAAAAAACCGACTTGCTAAGAATTTTAACTTGTTATATTTCTTATACCAAAATATATTATTATGGCTTGAGTGTTTCAAGATACATACAATATCTATATGAATATATTAATTTTCGTGTTATATTCTATTTAACCTAGATTTAACACTATGATGATTACAACACTTATAGGATCGCAACATGTCATTTTAAAGATCTGATTTGTAATGTTCCCTTTGATATCTTTGTTTAAAAGCAGCAACATAACAAGAGTACAATAATATATGTAATTTAGAAGTAGCCTTGCAGAGGGTCACCTCATTTCCAAAGTGTGCTATCATTCATAAAATCATTAACTTTATTGGGCTTTAGCACACAAACGTTCATTAACTACTTTCTTTTTTATTGATTGAAAAATTTTGAACGCCTTCTGGGATCTTATTGTATAGGCGTATACACTGGCCTTTAAACGAATTCTTTACTTTACTAAGTCTAGTCACTAGTACATCAAGCTTATGCTTATTTCGGGTATTTCTATTGTGGTTGTCACTTTTCTTTTTGAATAGGTTTAAATTTTTTTTAACATAGAACATTTGATAGAACATACTGAGAAGCTACAGTTAAGATTCCAGTTTCTTTAAACTTCTCTCTTAATGACGTGTTGGGGGCCAGCTTGTAGATTGCCCGAACAGCTCGCTTCTGCAGCACAAATATAATATTTATATCGGCAGCATTTCCCCACAGTAGAATGCTATAGGACATTATACTGTGGAAGTAACTAAAATATACAAGTTTTGCTGTGTTTTCGTCTGAAAATTGTCTTATCTTACTCACTGTAAATGCTGCTGAACTGAGTCTGTCAGCCAACCCAGCAATATGAGGGCCCCACTGTAGTCTTGCGTCTAAGGTTATACTTAAAAAGACAGCTGTATCTACTAGTTCCATACCTTTTCCATTCAATAGAACATTGGTTTTAGTTTGCCTTACATTTGGCAACGTGAACTTTATACATTTAGTTTTTTTGCTATTTAACAAAAGATTATTAACACTAAACCAGTGTACTATTTTAGAGAGAGCACTATTTACTTCGTCATAGCCTGAGCTTTGGCGATTAATATTAAAAGTAAGTGACGTGTCATCGGCAAATAAGACTATCCCGTTTTTTCCATTAATAAGGTATGGTAGATCATTTATATAGACCAGAAAAAGAAAGGGTCCTAAAATTGATCCTTGTGGGACCCCCATCTCAATTTTAGTACCTGTAGTTCTTTTTCCATTTATCGCAACCCTCTGAGTCCTATTTGATAAATAAGATTTTAAGAGGACGAGTGCTGGTCCCCTTACTCCATAGTGGCATAGTTTCCTGATTAACGTTGTGTGCTGCACGCTATCAAATGCCTTAGAGAGATCGCAAAAAACTCCGAGAGCATCCTGCGACCCCTCCCAAGCATCAAAAATATACCTAATCATATCAACGCCAGCATCTGTTGTTGAGCGACCCTTCGTAAAACCAAATTGTTTATTATGTAAAATGTTATTTATATTAAAGTGTGCTAGTAACTGAGTAAGTATTATTTTTTCATATATTTTACTTAGTGTTGGCAAAATAGATATAGATCCGAATTACTACCTGACTTAAACAGAGGTAAAACTTTACTATGTTTCAGTATCAGGAAATACGCCACTTTTTATACAATCATTAAAAATAGTTGCTAAGTAAGGTGCGATAATATCGATTATAGATTTAATAACTTTCATTGATAAGCCCCATAAATCAGCAGTATTCTTAATATTTAATAAATTAAAATTTTTAATAATGTCTTGCGGTCCTATTTCTTTAAATCTAAATTCGATTTCACACTCTTTTACATTGTCTTTAAGAAGTAATTCAGCATCAGCAGGAGAGGCATACAAATTGTTGGTAGTTGCAACTGGAATGTCAGCAAAGAATTTCTCAAAAGCAGTTGCAACTTCACTGTCGGATTTAATTATTTTACTATCAATATTCAATTTAAAATATGTGTTGCGGCTGGCGACTCTTAAAGTTTCATTTGCAATGATTTGCCAAGTTGTTTTAATCTTATTTTTCGAATTCTTAAGGGGATTTATCCAATTTGACATTTGGACTGATGGCTCACTGCATACTTAACGCTAATGGACTATATAGGCACAGAGTAATAAATAGTTACTACGGAACTATATGTACCTTTTCTCCCTAGCTCTAGCGCAATGAACCATAATGATAAAAGTATTGTTCTGTAACAATTATAATAATATCTATGGACTCTTCCATACCACGACAATCTGGTCTCGTGCTAAGTTCTCGAAGAACTTGTGTTACGGGTAGCTACTAGACAACGGAAAGATATTTAATAATTTTATACTATACACATTATATTTAAGACTTTTTTATATTAAACACACATTTATTACACATCGATGACCCAGGAACACAGAAAACTTTTTGTTACTTTGGCAGGATTCGAAACACTGACGCGGTCAACCACTGAGCCACTGAGGTCGTTGGTCCTAAACAGAGCTGCCCTTATCGTTGTAGGTATAAACCTAGCATGTTCACGGATTGCCAACATTCATTAGCAGAATGCATCCGCCAAAGTCAGTCCGAAAAATATTATTTACGTAGGCTAAAATAAAAAAACAAGAGGTACAACTCTGCGCGCTCTGTTCTAGAACTCTGTAGAAGTTGTCGTAGTACTTGTTGTCGGGGTCGAACTTCTTCCTCAGGTCCTGGTACTTCTTCGGCAGATCCTTGACGATACGGTTGAAGAAGTGGTACCCTGCTCGCTTCTGTTCCTCAGTGCAGTATTCACACGCGTTGTGAATCGCCTCGGGGTAGGACGCTAGAGTGGAACATAATATTATTATACTTAAAGGTATAAAAACAATAGGGAGGGACATGGGCTGTGGGCAGCGGACATCTCTAAGCATAAATTCAATTTTTAATTCAATTCAATGACGACTAAAGTTAGAGAAAACTAAGCAACCTGCGACGTTTCATATGACATCAGTCCTACTCTGTGCAGCGCGGTGCAACATGACATTCAGAGACTTACAATGAAACAAGCATCTTCTTATGTAGTGAATAAAGTTTAATTTTGAATAGCTATCTTTAAAATGCTGCGCGATGCCGCGTATCGTTTCGTATCAGTGTGAATTTAATTGTGTTTACAAATTTGACATAAGTAAATTGGTTGTTTTTCGGTCGATTTTGCGACCAAATGATACCAAATCCTACAAAACTAAGAATTGTCACAACAAGAGTAAGTATTTCTTTATCAGCAAAATGATTTAAAAAATATGATGCTTAGTATACACAATTTTCCAGAAACACTACCAAAAATTTACAAAAATAGTTCTTGTTTAGGATATTTTTTCTGGTATACTAGGTATCTATATAGCCTAAGGTAGCGCATATAATCACCCTAAAATTTGTTGAAAAAAGCATAAAAAGTCTCCTTATGGGGTCAAAAAACGCCAAAACCATCCTTACGTAATAAAATGAATGACCCGTAAACTCTTGCATAGGTACTCTGCAGTACTCACCGCGGTAAACATCACTCACAGGCGTACACCCAGGTCATACACCATATAGTCCACGATGCCCGCGATCTCGGGCAGCGGCACGGTGTCGAAGTTGTCTAATTTGACGCGGTACCGCTCCGGGGCCGCGAGAGCACAGGATAGCAGGGCGAGGAAGATTAGGGACTTCATGGCTGGAAACTAATTGACATTCAGTACCTGTTCGGAACGTTTTATTCCGTGTCCAAACTCCAACCCTAGTTTCCATCCGCGTCCTTGTAACGAGGTTACGTTGGACGAGGGTAGGAAATGTAGGGGGGTCGAACACGGAATAAATTCTTAATGGAACTTGGAAGGTAAAGCATGTCATGCGGACAGCAGAGTTTGCCACAATATTGGTGGCTTAGGCGAAACGCTTCGAGATAATTAGCATTCTTTTAGACGTGGGAGAACCATCCTTCGGCACGAATGGACCAGCTTGACCGATGAATGTCTCCCAGTGCACAGTGTCAGGTGACTGGTTAATGAATTTCCTATAGTTTTCTTATATTATCAACCGACTACGGCGAAGCCAAAAGGACGGGTAATAATTTTGGCAGTGTATGTATGTATTAGGGAATATTATTCAAATATTCGTCAATTTTATTATTCGAATATTTCTGGAGTATTCGAAAAAACTAATATTTTTATTTAGGTAGGTATATGTTAATAATAGTAAAAAAACTTGCATAAAGCGGTAAATTGACGTTATTTAAATAACGTAAATCGTTAGTCAACTAACTTTGTTCGCAGGTCCACTTCCTGAGGTAATCCGGGTTCGGGGCGAAATGTGTGTCGAGTTTTGCAATCTGCATGGTGGTGTGGGGCCTCACACGATCTGAGTGTACGCATAAGCAGTGTGGGAGAAGGGAGGTGCTTTACGCTTGCTTATGCGTTTTGACACATTTGCTTGCAGGTTGTGGGTATTTTTTTTCCGGATATTGCTAGATATTATATTTATAAAATTGTATGCTATGGATTTCCGCAAAGTAACGCCTGATTACCATTTTAATATTAGTCTTACAGACTGAAATTACATATTTTATAAGTAGTTTTACTGAATTTACATAACAGCTTAGAGCGGGTTTGTCATACTGAAAAAGAGGTTTAGGAGCCAATTTATGCAATATATTTCTTAGCCATTCTTCTATCACGGCTTGTTTTAGTGCTCTGAGTGTGCTTGGTGACAGTCTGCGGCTACTGACTAGCCTATTAAGCTCATCTCAGGGTATGCTTAATCGGGTTGAGATCTGGGCATTAAAATGCATTAGTATCGATCCATCACCCATATTTGATAAATACGGCCTTGAATACTCTTTAAAAATCTCTTGAGCATATCTTTCTCCAGTTAGAGTACCAATTGTCATAGCCACATACTCTGTACGGCTTCCTGAAGGTATGCCTGCCCATTTTACATGTAAACTCTTTCTGAAAAGTAGGTTTAAAGATATCGCCATCAGGTCACCTGTACTTAGCCTCCTTTCAGAAGTTCACTTTAACTTCTACAGTTGGACCATTCTCGTTCATCCCACTGTACGTGATAGAGCTGTCGAGTTTGAGATTTGACACCACTTGCTGATCTTTGGGGTTTCAAATTTGCTTAATCAAAGTCTTCTTCTTACTGTACTGTCCGTAATGTAGCCCCATCGATACAATACAAAAAAATTTGTTAAGTTGAAATACTATTTTGATTTTTAAAGATTTTCCTTCCATTTTTTAAGGAATCTTAGCAACTATGAAATTTTTGTCACAACATTTATACTCCGTCGAGTGCTTTGACAGTCTGTCAGACAGTTTGTGGATGTTATATCGATCAATAGCTTAACTTAATTAAAACGAGAAAAAACATACCTCTAAAATAACCCATAAATATTATTTCGCCTAGAAGATTTTATTCCCTCATTTAAGGGAGAAACCCCTAAGTTGGCAACCAAAACCATGGTCTGTGAACCAAAATCCGTAAGAAGTCCAGACCAAATTCGTACGGGTGTAAATACTTTTAAAAAGTTATTGCTACTTAGTTTTATTAAGTTAGTTTTGCGGGCCAGTATATTTATGTTAAGTTACGTTAAAAGAAGATTTTTGTTTAAAAATACGTTGATTTTTTGTGAGTTAATTGTGAAACACTTCACATTTTAATATTATTAAATTTTGCAGGTCATATTAATGGATTATATTACTTTTATTTATAGTTTATTACCAATATTTGTATTATTCGAATTATTCTAATATAATCGAATGATTTTAGCCACTATTCAAATAGTAAAATTGTAAAATAAAATAATATTAACATACCCTACCGTACGTAGGTTCCCTATTTATTTACGCATAATGATACTTATTTAAGCATAGTTTCACATAGCATTAATTAACATATTTAGGGATACTAATAGCTATTAGTTATTCAAATTAATACTACTATTTTTTTAATTTATTTAATACGTTGTAATAATGTCAGATAAAAACAAAGTTGTATATTTAATTGGTCTTTGTAGCAGTAATAGACCAGGGTAGAGCCTTTAAAAATAATAAAAAGTGAATAAAAATAATAGTAGGATAAAACCCATTAGAAAAGGAGGAGAATATTATAAAAATGATAGGAAAAATAATTTACGGCGATCTGAGGTCGGGAAGGGGATGGGGGTGAGATTTTAAGAGTAAAAAACGGTTTATCTCGATTTTTGAGATTAATTTTTTTTTATATTATTAGCTGTTTTTTATGTCTTTTAAGATATATTTTGAATGTATCTAAAATATATTTAAAATATATGAAATATACATGAAAATCGGTCCAAAGTTATTAAAAATATATTTACGATTTATATTTTATATATATTTATATATTTTTGATAGATTTTTAATATATTTTTTATGTATTTTGAAATAATTTTTTTTCCATTTTGAGTAACTAAATTTGTTTGTGCAAAATTAAGGAAATTATTATTTTTTAATCTTGTACTAAAATATCATTCAATTTTAATCTTTAGGTTATGTTACGTTAAGCATACTATTTTTTAAAGAAAATATTACTATTTTTATGTTTGAGTTGATTGATACAGATAAAAATAGAGATAGTATTTACCTTCCTATGCAGATTCGAAAAGTTTTTTTTTTAAGTAAACTTGTCACAATTATCTTAAAGAAACTCAGCGTGCACGTGTATTTTTATAAACGATATTATATACTGTACTGTATTTCGAATACTGGCTAGGCTAACGGTTGTTACAGCTGCTACTAAAAAGTAGGTATGTACGTAGTAAGACCCAGACCCGCCTAGCCCCTTCCCCACTACTCTATGAAATACCTTTTGATGGGCTAAAATTTTTCGTAGGTCACTCAGGTATATAAGTTTCCTTAAAATAGTCATAAATAGGCATCTACGCATATAATTTAAAGAAGATTCGACAACTTTCTCCAAATATTGTAGATGTCTTATTAAATATTAATTTTATTAACTTATTTGTTTGTTAATTATAGTAGTATATTTTGATTTGCAATTTTTTTTTATCAATGTAACATGTGATCTTACGTTTTTCGAGTAATTAAAGTGTAAACTTTAATAAAAAGCTCTAATATGTATATATTAATTGAAAAAAAATTTCGAATTCAAGTTTTTTTTTTTTTTTTTGCATTTTATGAGATTTACTATAGTAACATATATTTTTTTTCACCATCGGAAAGTAGAGATTTCAACGAACAGAAAGCATACCAACTTTTTGAAAAAAACTGATATTTTGACTGATGACTGACTTGGGTGAATTTTCGATTGAAAATTAGGGTGCTTTTTCGATATTAATTCAAAATAAGGTGAAAAAATTAATATTTCTAATCAAATAAATTACAGCGTATTTGGGACATAAAAAGGTAAGTTTTCACCAAATCTCATGAAAAAATAATAATTTTTGTAAAAGATAAAAATAAAAAACCAAAAACTTGGTTATTTGAATTTTTCGCATAAATTTTGAGGTTATGTGAAAAAAAGTGTAAATATAACAGTTTTAGATCTTTTTATTACCTAAAACTTTGCCATTTGACTTTTTTCCATAGGACTTTTAGTTTTGCCGAAAATCGAAATAAACCGTTTTTTACCCCAAAAAACTCACCCCCATCCCCTTCCCGAGCTCAAATCGCCCGTAAATTATTTTTCCTTTCATTTTTATAATATTCTCCTCCTTTTCTAATGGGTTTTATCCTACAATTTTTTTTTTTGGTTTTAAAAACTATCGACCCTGGTCTATAAACTTAATTGTCGTAAGCTACCATGTAACCGACAAGTTATGAGTTTATTTTTTCATAAATATTTATAATAAAAAAAAGGTATTCGTGAAAGTGCTATTGACCTTAGTAAAGAATTGATTAATATTTGGAGCTCAGCTGGAATAATAAATAATCATTCTCAATTTATTATTGGCAAAATAGAAAAATAATTGTATTACGAATGGAAAAGTTTAAAAAATTTGTAAGAGAACTTTTTTGTAGAGAATTTAATTTCCTATAAGATAATGGAAACGGAAATTAGAAGAAAAAAAATTTCGATGATTTACATTGAAAATTAAAAAAATTGTTTTTTTTCAATGCATTTTAAATGGGAAACGGGACACATGCGCCAGCTCAATTTTTGAGATATCAAGCTCAAATTTTAGGAGATTTTTTTTTGTCTATCAAAGAAAATTTTTACATGTATTGACTCAAAAAAAAATTTGACAGTCTACTAATGATATAAAAATATATTTAAAAACCTTTCAAACGCGATAAAAAATTCTAACCTAACCTAAGCCAAAACTACACAAACGTTATTTATGGCTAACGAGTTATTATTATGCGAAAGTATTGGTATGACAAAAAAATATGCCTAACGAGTTATGCCACATTAAATTAGGACAAAAAATATTAGTCTAAATGATAATTATACCTAATGATATAGAATGCCAAGAAACAAGTATCCCAATGTATTATTATGACTTTTGAGGTAGGTATGCCACATTAATTTATGCCAAACAAAATTATGCGAAAAAAAGGGATCCCATGTAACGTATGTTTGTTCCACCGTAGCGATTAAACTACTATTCCGATTTTAATAAATGTGTGTCAATAGATTCGTAATAATAGCCCGAGTGACATAGGCTATATAATTAGTATAGTCGGGTAATAGTTTTTATAAAAATATTATATACTTACCTAGTTAGTTATTCTACCATATTTGCACGTCGAGATAAATCCGACAAAATATGAGTGTCATTTAACATTCTGCCATCTTATTGTACCATATCTTTGCAAATAAAATATTCTTATTCTTATACGCTTAGTAAATGGACAGTACTTACCGTTGTTGAAATCAGCTGACGAATACTATTTTCTTCAATTCGGTAGCTAAATGACCGTGTTATTAAAACAAAATAAAGAAATATGTCGAAGTTCACGCGGTAAAGCAGATGTTTTTACGAGGCCGGAACCATTGAGTTATAATGTACTACGTACTAGAGAAGACGCCTCAACTCGATTGTTTGTAACACGAGTTAGAGCGCGCGCACTCCAACTCACTTAGTCTGTGCCGAGCGCTTGCTGCAGCGTGACACGTATGAGTGAAGTTTTGTTTTTTAAATTATGTCTTCGTGTGCATTGAGATACTGTTCAAACAACTCCAGAAACATAAGTAAAAGTCAAGGAGTGACTTTTCACCAGTAAGTTCATTTATTATCTTTAAAACACGCTTAATTTAATTATAATTTTTCAATTGCAACGCGTCACCGCGGCGGCGGCCATGTTTACGTGAATGTCAAAAAGTAAAACATTTGTATGCGCAGACTTGACACTATCGTCGTATAAGATTACATAATTAAGGGCAGTAAAATATTAATTTTAAATTACGATAATAATATTAATGCAATAACATTAATATTTTATTATTATTATTTGGATTTAAAGGTTTCCTCGGCCGTGTCATTAAATAAGAGAATCATGGATCAAATTTGTTCAGAAGAATCGCAGCGAAGAAACGTGGTATATCTGGTACATCGTATCAGGTGACGAATCCTGGATATACGCGTACGAACCCGAAACAAAAAACCAGTCACGAGTTTGGGTGTTCGAAAATGAGTTAAAGCCAACAAAAATTGTTCGTTCACGGAGTGTTGCAAAAAAAATGGTGGCCACGTTTGTCTCCAAAACCGGCCATGTTGCGACTATTCCTCTTGAGGGACAAAGAACGGTTAATGCAGAATGGTATGCTAACATTTGTTTGCCACAGGTCGTTTCTGAACTCCGTAAAGAGAACTGCAACCGCCGCATCATCCTCCATCACGACAATGCGAGTTCTCACACCGCGCACAGAACAAAAGAGTTTTTAGAGCAAGAAATCATAGAATTATTAGACCATCCGCCGTACAGCCCCGACCAAAGCCCTAATGATTTCTATACTTTCCCTAAAATAAAGAATAAATTGCATGGTCAGAGATTTTCTTCACCTGAAGAAGCTGTGGACGCCCACAAAACGGCCATTTTGGAGACCCCAACTTCCGAATGGATTGGTTGCTTCAATGATTGGTTCCATCGTATGGAAAAATGTGTCGAATTTCGCGGAGAATACTTCGAAAAGCAATAAATACATTTTTAAATAGTAATATTGTGTCACTTCCTTGATTCCCGAAATTTTCAGTGCCGCCTATTGAGTTATAATGTACTACGTACTAGAGAAGCTATCTCAAACAAAAGATAGGGCGCGCACTTGATGACGGCGGGGTATGCGCGGGACAAGCGGGGGGTGTTATGTTCTCATAGATAACAATCAATGCGTGCAGATGCGCCATATACTAGTTACGCCTCTCATAAGTATACTGAAGTATGATTACGGAACATCACAAAAAGTAAGTAACTATTTCTAATCACAAAATAAAACAAAAATCCCAGTGATATTATTCAATAATATAATTACGTTATCGCATTGTACTGCAGATTTCTTTAAGTACACTCTTCCTGTCTTTGTGGTGTATTTGTCGTTTTCTTGGAAATGCACGGAACATATTAAGCGTGAATAATCTGAAGGTAACCACGTTTCTTCGCTGCGATTCTTCTGAACAAATTTGATCCATGATTCTCTTGTTTAATGACACGGCCGAGGAAACCTTTAAATCCAAATAATAATAAAAAAATATTAATGTTATTGCATTAATATTATTATCGTAATTTAAAATTAATATTTTACTGTCCTTAATTATGTAATCTTATACGACGATAGTGTCAAGTCTGCGCATACAAATGTTTTACTCTTTGACATTCACGTAAACATGGCCGCCGCCGCGGTGACGCGTTGCAATTGAAAAATTATAATTAAATTAAGCGTGTTTTAAAGATAATAAATGAACTTACTGGTGAAATGTCACTCCTTGACTTTTACTTATGTTTCTAGAGTTGTTTGAACAGTATCTCAATGCACACGAAGGCATAATTTAAAAAACAAAACTTCACTCAAACGTGTCACGTTGCAGCAAGCGCTCGGCACAGACTAGGTGAGTTGGAGTGCGCGCGCTCTAACTTGTGTTACAAACGTGTTACAAATTATATATATAGTTACATATATGTATTATTTTTTTTCATTCTTTTTTTGTGCTAATCTTTGCATATAGGAAGATAGTAGGGTGAAGAAAATATAAATTACTTTAAAAATAACATTAGTTTATTACATGTAATGAAATAAAAATATACTATAAACTTTTGTCGCAGAAATAACTGATTTATTAGTGAGTGGGCTTACCCGACCGACCTTACAGTTGTAGCTCCTCCTACAATAGTGATGTGACTATATGGTCGAAGATCCGGTATAGTAAATATATACCCGCGCTGCCGCCGATGGCCGCTGCGGTCGCTAGCGGCCATCGGCGGCCGTGAGCGGCGGCGGTTGACTCGAGCGAAACTTTGTTTTATAGTAATGAAGATAAAGTGATGATTTAAAATTAAGTATATATGGAGGTTATGCTGCTCGCCGCTCCGCTGACATTTCGGCGTGAATCGGCCCTTAGGGCGTAATTTAACTAGGCAACCTATCTGCAATATGTCAATGTGAATATTATCTATCATTCATTTCGTATCACTATAATATAAATTATAACAGAGAAGGGTATATATTTCTTGTACCGGATCTTGCACTAATAATAGTATCGAGATTTACTGGCGTTTTCATATACTAGTCGATACTCGATAAATATCGATTATTATATTTATGAAGCATCTTCAATTTTACACAAGAACAGCAGAGAGACATACCTAAGTAGTGATGTTAAATGTTACACAAGTGTATTATTTAGTTACCTACATATAAAATGTAATGTATATCTAAATAATTAACATCAATAAAACCAAGCTATTATTATCTAGATTACTATCTGATATTCTTGTTAGTAATGACAATTATGGCAATTATTCGAACATAAGAGAAACACCTTTATATATATTATATTTTTACATCACTATTGTTAATGTGTAATTAAATAATAAATTATTTTTAAATGTTACTTTATAAAATATACAAATACATTTATAGACACGAGCAATCTAAGTTCAGCCATCCGGGAATCTATGTATTATAATATTAATTATAATAGTTTTTTTAATTTATCATGTTATTAAAATTACTCAAGTCTCTTGTCTTAAAAGAGAAAATGTAGCTTGAAACAATTTGTGTGCATAGAACGCTAAGCAACACAATATTATTTTAATCCCATTTTTGATCTTTAATACACATTGAAAAAAAAATACATTCCAAGCATCATAAAAATATCATTAAAAGTTTCATTTGAAAATTGTTCAACAGTAATATATGAACATCGATAACACGGACAATCGTGATTCGTGGTGCGATCCGAAACAAGCTGCGTGGAGGAAGATCCAAAGAGAACTAAAAAATACCTACCAAATAAAAAAAAACTTAGAAAAATCCGACTTGCTAAGAATTTTAACTTGTTATATTTCTTACACAAAAATATATTATTATGGCTTAAGTGTTTCAAGATACATACAATATCTAATATGAATATATTTATTTTCGTGTTATATTCTATTTAACCTAGATTTAACACTATGATGATCACAACACTTATAGGATCGCAACATGTCATTTTAAAGATCTGATTTGTAATGTTCCCTTTGATATCTTTGTTTAAAAACAGCAAACTAACAAGAGTACAATAATATATGTAATTTAGAAGTAGCCTTGCAGAGGGTCACCTCATTCCCAAAGTGTGCTATCATTCATGAAATCATTAACTTTATTGGGCTTTAGCACACAAACGTTTTTTAACTACTTTCTTTTTTATTGATTGAAAAATTTTGAACGCCTTCTGGGATCTTATTGTATAGGCGTATACACTGGCCTTTAAACGAATTCTTTACTTTACTAAGTCTAGTCACTAGTACATCAAGCTTATGCTTATTTCGGGTATTTCTATTGTGGTTGTCACTTTTCTTTTTGAATAGGTTTAAATTTTTTTAACATAGAACATTTGATAGAACATACTGAGAAGCTACAGTTAAGATTCCAGTTTCTTTAAACATCTCTCTTAATGACGTGTTGGTGGCCAGCTTGTAGATTGCCCGAACAGCTCACTTCTGCAGCACAAATATAATATTTATATCGGCAGCATTTCCCCACAGTAGAATGCCATAGGACATTATACTGTGGAAGTAACTAAAATATACAAGTCTTGCTGTGTTTTCGTCTGAAAATTGTCTTATCTTACTCACTGCAAATGCTGCTGAACTGAGTCTGTCAGCCAACCCAGCAATATGAGGGCCCCACTGTAGTCTTGCGTCTAAAGTTATACTTAAAAAGACAGCTGTATCTACTAGTTACATACCTTTTCCATTCAATAGAACATTGGTTTTAGTTTGCCTTACATTTGGCAACGTGAACTTTATACATTTAGTTTTTTTGCTATTTAACAAAAGATTATTAACACTAAACCAGTGTACTATTTTTGAGAGAGCACTATTTACTTCGTCATAGCCTGAGCTTTGGCGATTAAAATTAAAAGTAAGTGACGTGTCATCGGCAAATAAGACTATCCCGTTTTTTCCATTAATAAGGTATGGTAGGTCATTTATATCGACCAGAAAAAGAAAGGGTCCTAAAATGGATCCTTGTGGGACCCCCATCTCAATTTTAGTACCTGTAGTTATTTTTCCATTTATCGCAACCCTGTGAGTCCTATTTGATAAATAAGATTTTAAGAGGACGAGTGCTGGTCCCCTTACTCCATAGTGGCATAGTTTCCTGATTAACGTTGTGTGCTGCACGCAATCAAATGCCTTAGACAGATCGCAAAAAACTCCGAGAGCATCCTGCGACCCCTCCCAAGCATCAAAAATATACCTAATTAGATCAACGCCAGCATCTGTTGTAGAGCGACCCTTCGTAAAACCAAATTGTTTATTATGTAAAATGTTATTTATATTAAAGTGTGCTAGTAACTGAGTAAGTATTATTTTTTCATATATTTTACTTAGCGTTGGCAAAATAGATATAGGTCAAAGTTAGATGGATCCGACTTACTACCAGACTTAAACAGAGGTAAAACTTTACTATATTTCAGTATCAGGAAATACGCCACTTTTTATACAATCATTAAAAATAGTTGCTAAGTAAGGTGCGATAATATCGATTATAGATTTAATAACTTTCATTTATAGGCCCCATAAATCAGCAGTATTCTTAATATTTAATAAATTAACATTTTTAATAATGTCTTGCGGTCCTATTTCTTTAAATCTAAATTCGATTTCACACTCTTTTACATTATCTTTAAGAAGTAATTCAGCATCGGCAGGAGAGGCATACAAATTTTTGGTAGTTGAAACTGGAATGTCAGCAAAGAATTTCTCAAAAGCAGTTGCAACTTCACTGTCGGATTTAATTATTTTACTATCAATATTCAATTTAAAATATATGTTGCGGCTGGTGACTCTTCCAGTTTCATTTGCAATGATTTGCCAAGTTCTTTTAATCTTATTTTTCGAATTCTTTAGGGGAATTGTCCATTTTGACATTTGGACTGATGGCTCACTGCATACTTAACGCTAATGGACTATATAGGCACAGAGTAATAAATAGTTACTACGGAACTATATGTACCTTTTCTCCCCTTTACTCTCTAGCGCGATGAACCATAATGATAAAAGTATTGTTCTGTAACAAATATAATAATATCTATGGATGCTTCCACACCACGACAATCTGGTCCCGTGCTAAGTTCTCGAAGAACTTGTGTTACGGGTAGGTACTAGACAACGGAAAGATATTTAATAATTTTATACTATTCACATTATATTTAAGACTTTTTTATATTAAACACACATTTATTACACATCGATGACCCAGGAACACAGAAAACTTTTTGTTACTTTGGCGGGATTCGAAGCACTGACGCGATCAACCACTGAGCCACTGAGGTCGTTGGTCCTAAACAGAGCTGCCCTTATCGTTGTAGGTATAAACCTAGCATGTTCACGGATTGCCAACATTCATCAGCAGAATGCATCCGCCAAAGTCCGTCCGAAAAACATTATTTACGTAGGCTAAAATAAAAAAACAAGAGGTACAACTCAACAATTATTAATTTATTCATTAAACTTTAGTCTCGTTCTGCGCGCTCTGTTCTAGAACTCTGTAGAAGTTGTCGTAGTACTTGTTGTCGGGGTCGAACTTCTTCCTCAGGTCCTGGTACTTCTTCGGCAGATCCTTGACGATACGGTTGAAGAAGTGGAACCCTGCTCGCTTCTGTTCCTCAGTGCAGTATTCACACGCGTTGTGAATCGCCTCGGGGTAGGACGCTAGAGTGGAACATAATATTATTATACTTAAAGGTATGAAAACAATAGGGGAGGGATATGGGCTGTGGGCAGCGGACGTCTCTAAGCATATATTCAATTTTTAATTCAGTTCAATGACGACTAAAGTTAGAGAAAACTAAGCAACCTGCGACTCAAAATAAATTAGGTATAATTATTATGAAAAACCAGCTTAATTCCATTCATCTTTTAAGAGTCAGTTCACACCGCCACGATACGCGACGTATACACGAAAATATACACGTTTCATATGACATCGGACTGATGTCATATGAAACGTGTATATTTTCGTGTATATACTCTGTGCAGCGCGGTGCAACATGACATTCGGAGACTTACAATGAAACGAGCATCTTCTTATGTAGTGAATAAAGTTTAATTTTGAATAGCTATCTTTAAAATGCTGCGCCATGCCGCGTATCGTTTCGTATCAGTGTGAATTTAATTGTGTTTACAAATTTGACATAAGTAAATTGGTTGTTTTTCGGGCGATTTTGCGACCAAATGATACCAAATCCTACAAAACTAAGAATTGTCACAACAATAGTAAGTATTTCTTTATCAGCAAAATGATTTAAAAAATATGATGTTTAGTATACACAATTCCAGAACCACTAAGTACCAAAAATTTACAAAAATAGTTCTTGTTTAGGATTTTTTTTCTGGTACACTAGGTATCTATATACCCAAAGGTAGCGCATTTAATCACCTTAAAATTTGTTGAAAAAGAATCCAAAAAATTACAAATTGATTTGGAAAAAGCATAAAGAGTCTCCTTATGGGATCAAAAATCGCCAAAACCATCCTTACGTAATAAAATGAATGGCCCGTAAACTCTTGCATAGGTACTCTGCAGTACTCACCGCGGTAAACATCACTCACAGGCGTACACCCCAGGTCATACACCATACAGTCCACGATGCCCGCAATCTCGGGCAGCGGCACGGTGTCGAAGTTGTCTAATTTGACGCGGTACCGCTCCGGGGCCGCGAGAGCATAGGATAGCAGGGCGAGGAAGATTAGGGACTTCATGGCTGGAAACTAATTGACATTCAGTACCTGTTCGGGACGATTTATTCCGTGTCCAAACTTCAACCCTAGTTTCCGTCCGCGTCCTTGTAACGACGTTACGTTGGACGAGGGTAGGAAATGTAGGTGGGTCGAACACGAAATAAATTCTTAATGGAACTAGGAAGGTAAGGCATGTCATGCGGACAGCAGAGTTTGCCACAATATTGGTGGATTAGGCGAAACGCTTCGAGATAATGAGCATTCTTTTAGACGTGGGAGATCCATCCTTTGGCACGAATGGACCAGCTTGACCGATGAATGTCCCCCAGTGCACAGTGTCAGGTGACTGGTTCATGAATTTCCTATAGTTTTCTTATATTATCAACCGACTACGGCGAAGCCAAAAGGCCGGGTAATAATTTCGGCAGTATGTATGTATTAGGGAATATTATTCGAATATTTCTGGAGTATTCGAAAAAACGAATATTTTTATTTAGGTATATGTTAATAATAGTAAAAAAAACTTGCCTAAAGCGGTAAATTAACGTTATTTATATAACGTAAATCGTTAGTCAACTAGCTTTGTTCGCAGGTCCACTTCCTGAGGATGCTCCGGGTTCGGGGCGTCGAGTTTTGCAACCTGCATGGTGGTGTGGGGCCTCGCACGATCTTGCTCACATTGTTACTTGTGTCGTGGTGGTGTTTCCACGATCTTGTTTCTGAGTGTACGCATAAGCAGTGTGGGAGAAAGGAGGTGCTTTACGCATGCTTATGCGTTTTGACACATTTGCTTGCAGGTAGTGGGTATTTTTTTTCCGGATATTGCTAGATATTATATTTATAAAATTGTATGCTATGGATTTCCGCAAAGTAACGCCTGATTACCATTTTAATATTAGTCTTACAGACTGAAATTACATATTTTATAAGTAGTTTTACTGAATTTACATAACAGCTTAGAGCGGGTTTGTCATACTGAAAAAGAGGTTTAGGAGCCAATTTATGCAATATATTTCTTAGCCATTCTTCTATTACTGCGTGTTTTAGTGCTCTGAGGGTGCTTGGTGACAGTCTGCGGCTACTGACTAGCCTATTAAGCTCATCTCAGGGTATGCTTAATCGGGTTGAGATCTGGGCATTAAAATGCATTAGTATAGATCCATCACCCATATTTGATAAATACGGCCTTGAATACTCTTTAAAAATCTCTTGAGCATATCTTTCTCCAGTTAGAGTACCAAATGTCATAGCCACATACTCTGTACGGCTTCCTGAAGGTATGCCTGCCCATTTTACATGTAAACTCTTTCTGAAAAGTAGGTTTAAAGATATCGCCATCAGGTCACCTGTACTTAGCCTCCTTTCAGAAGTTCACTTTAACTTCTACAGTTGGACCATTCTCGTTCATCCCACTGTACGTGATAGAGCTGTCGAGTTTGAGATTTGAGACCACTTGCTGATCTTTGGGGTTTCAAATTTGCTTAATCAAAGTCTTCTTCTTACTGTACTGTCAGTAATGTAGCCCCATCGATACAATACAAAAAAATATTTGTTAAGTTGAAATACTATTTTGATTTTTAAAGATTTTCCTTCCATTTTTTAAGGAATCTTAGCAACTATGAAATTTTTGTCACAACATTTATACTCTGTCGAGTGCTTTGACAATCGGTCAGATAGTTTGTGGATGTTATATCGATCAATAGCTTAACTTAATTAAAACGAGAAAAAACATACCTCTAAAAATAACCCTAAAATATTATTTCGCCTAGAAGATTTTATTCCCTCATTTAAGGGAGAAACCCCTAAGTTGGCAACCAAACCATGGTCTGTGAACCAAAATCCGTAAGAAGTCCAGACCAAATTCGTACGGGTGTAAATACTTTTAAAAAGTTATTGCTATTTAGTTTTATTAAGTTAGTTTTGCGGTAGTTAAAAGAAGATTTTTTTTTAAAAATACGTTATTTTTTGTGAGTTAATTGTGAAACACTTCACATTTCAATATTATTAAATTTTGCAGATCATATTAATGGATTATATTACTTTTATTTATAGTTTATTACCAATATTTGTATTATTCGAATTATTCTAATATAATCGAATGATTTTAGCCACTATTCAAATAGTAAAATTTGTCGAATAATAACATACCCTACCGTACGTAGGTTCCCTATTTATTTACGCATAATGATACTTATTTAAGCATAGTTTCACAAAGCATTAATTAACATATTTAGGCATACTAATAGCTATTAGTTATTCAAATTAATACTACTATTTTTTTAATTTATTTAATACGTTGTAATAATGTCAGATAAAAACAAAGTTGTATATTTAATTGGTATTTGTAGCAGTAATAGACCAGGGTAGAGCCTTTAAAAATAATAAAAAGTGAATAAAAATAATAGTAGGATAAAACCCATTAGAAAAGGAGGAGAATATTATAAAAATGATAGGAAAAATAATTTACGGCGATCTGAGGTCGGGAAGGGGATGGGGGTGAGATTTTAAGAGTAAAAAACGGTTTATCTCGATTTTTGAGATTAATTTTTTTTTATATTATTAGCTGTTTTTTATGTCTTTTAAGATATATTTTGAATGTATCTAAAATATATTTAAAATATATGAAATATACATGAAAATCGGTCCAAAGTTATTAAAAATATATTTACGATTTATATTTTATATATATTTATATATTTTTGATAGATTTTTAATATATTTTTTATGTATTTTGAAAATTTTTTTTCCCATTTTGAGTAACTAAATTTGTTTGTGCAAAATTAGGGGATTATTATTTTTTAATCTTGTACTAAAATATCATTCAATTTTAATCTTTAGGTTATGTTACGTTAAGCATACTATTTTTTAAAGAAAATATTACTATTTTTATGTTTGAGTTGATTGATACAGATAAAAATAGAGATAGTATTTACCTTCCTATGCAGATTCGAAAAGTTTTTTTTTTAAGTAAACTTGTCACAATTATCTTAAAGAAACTCAGCGTGCACGTGTATTTTTATAAACGATATTATATACTGTACTGTATTTCGAATACTGGCTAGGCTAACGGTTGTTACAGCTGCTACTAAAAAGTAGGTATGTACGTAGTAAGACCCAGACCCGCCTAGCCCCTTCCCCACTACTCTATGAAATACCTTTTGATGGGCTAAAATTTTTCGTAGGTCACTCAGGTATATAAGTTTCCTTAAAATAGTCATAAATAGGCATCTACGCATATAATTTAAAGAAGATTCGACAACTTTCTCCAAATATTGTAGATTTCTTATTAAATATTAATTTTATTAACTTATTTGTTTGTTTATTATTTATTTATTTATTATTTGCAATTTTTTTTTATCAATGTAACATGTGATCTTACGTTTTTCGAGTAATTAAAGTGTAAACTTAAATAAAAAGCTCTAATATGTATATATTAATTGAAAAAATTTTTCGAATTCAAGTTTTTTTGCATTTTCTGAGAAGATTTACTATAGTAACATATATTTTCTTTCACCATCGGAAAGTAGAGATTTCAACGAACAGAAAGCATACCAACTTTTTAAAAAATACTGATATTTTGACGGGTGAATTTTCGATTGAAAATTAGGGTGCTTTTTCGATATTAATTCTAAATAAGGTGAAAAAATAAATATTTCTAATCAAATAAATTACAGCGTATTTGGGACATAAAAAGGTAAGCTTTCACCAAATCTCGTGAAAAAATAATAATTTTTGTACAAGATAAAAATAAAAAACCAAAAACTTGGTTATTTGAATTTTTCACATAAATTTTGAGGTTATGTGAAAAAAGTGTAAATACAAAAGTTTTAGATCTTTTTATTACCTACAACTTTGCCATTTGACTTTTTTCCATAGGACTTTTAGTTTTGCCGAAAATCGAAATAAACCGTTTTTTACCCTAAAAAACTCACCCCTATCCCCTTCCCGAGCTCAAATCGCCCGTAAATTATTTTTCCTTTCATTTTTATAATATTCTCCTCCTTTTCTAATGGGTTTTATCCTACTATTATTTTTTTTGGTTTTAAAAGCTATCGATCCTGGTCTATAAACTTAATTGTCGTAAGCTACCATGTAACCGACAAGTTATGAGTTTATTTATTCATAAATATTTATAATTAAAAAAAAGTATTCGTGAAAGTGCTATTGACCTTAGTAAAGAAGTGATTAATATTTGGAGCTCAGCTGGAATAATAAATAATCATTCTCAATTTATTATTGGCAAAATAGTCTTATAAAAACTCAAAAAAAAATTGACAGTCTACTAATGATATAAAAATATATTTAAAAACCTTTCGAACGCGATAAAAAGTTCTAAACTAACCTAAGCCAAAACTACACAAACGTTATTTATGGCTAACGAGTTATTATTATGCGAAAGTATTGGTATGACAAAAAAATATGCCTAACGAGTTATGCCACATTAAATTAGGACAAAAAATATTAGTCTAAATGATAATTATGATATGATATAGAATGCCAAGAAACAAGTATCCCAATGTATTATTATGACTTTTGAGGTATGCCACATTAATTTATGCCAAACAAAATTATGCGAAAAAAGGGATCCCATGTAACGTATGTTTGTTACACCGTAGCGATTAAACTACTGTTCCGATTTTAATAAATGTGTGTCAATAGATTCGTAATAATAGCCCGAGTGACATAGGCTATATAATTAGTATAGTCGGGTAATAGTTTTTATAAAAATATTATATACTTACCTAGTTAGTTATTCTACCATATTTGCACGTCAAGATAAATCCGACAAAATATGAGTGTCATTTAACATTCTACCATCTTATTGTACCATATTTTTGCAAATAAAATATTCTTATTCTTATACGCTTAGTAAATGGACAGTACTTACCGTTGTTGAATTCAGCTGACGAATACTATTTTCTTCAATTCGGTAGCTAAATGACCGTGTTATTAAAACAAAATAAAGAAATATGTCGAAGTTCACGCGATAAAGCAGATGTTTTTACGAGGGCGGCACCATTGAGCTATAATGTACTACTTACGTACTAGAGAAGACGCCTCAACTCGATTGTTTGTAACACGAGTTAGAGCGCGCGCACTCCAACTCACTTAGTCTGTGCCGAGCGCTTGCTGCAACGTGACACGTTTGAGTGAAGTTTTGTTTTTTAAATTATGCCTTCGTGTGCATTGAGATACTGACAATGCGAGTTCTCACACCGCGCACAGAACAAAAGAGTTTTTAGAGCAAGAAATCATAGAATTATTAGACCATCCGCCGTACAGCCCCGACCTAAGCCTTAATGATTTCTATACTTTCCCTAAAATAAAGAATAAATGGCGTGGTCAGAGATTTTCATCACCTGAAGAAGCTGTGGACGCCTACAAAACGGCCATTTTGGAGACCCCAACTTCCGAATGGAATGGTTGCTTCAATGATTGGTTCCATCGTATGGAAAAATGTGTCGAATTTCGCGGAGAATACTTCGAAAAGCAATAAATACATTTTTAAATAGTAATGTTGTGTCATTTCCTTGATTCCCGAAATTTTCAGTGCCGCCCATTGAGTTATAATGTACTACGTACTAGAGAAGCTATCTCAAACAAAAGATAGGGCGCGCACTTGATGACGGCGGGGTATGCGCGGGACAAGCGGGGGGTGTTATGTTCTCATAGATAACAACCAATGCGTGCAGACGCGCCATATACTAGTTACGCCTCTCATAAGTATACTGAAGTATGATTACGGAACATCACAAAAAGTAAGTATTTCTAATCACAAAATAAAACAAAAATCCCAGTGATATTATTCAATAATATAATTACGTTATCGCATTGTACTGCAGATTTCTTTAAGTACACTCTTCCTGTCTTTGTGGTGTATTTGTCGTTTTCTTGAAAATGCACGGAACATAATATTATGCGTGAATAATCTGAAGGTAACCACGTTTCTTCGCTGCGATTCTTCTGAACAAATTTGATCCATGATTCTCTTATTTCATGACACGGCCGAGGAAACCTTTAAATCCAAATAATGATAAAAAAATATTAATGTTATTGCATTAATATTATTATCGTAATTTAAAATTAATATTTTACTGCCCGTAATTATGTAATCTTATACGACGATAGTGTCAAGTCTGCGCATACAAATGTTTTACTCTTTGACATTCACGTAAACATGGCCGCCGCCGCGGTGACGCGTTGCAATTGAAAAATTATAATTAAATTAAGCGTGTTTTAAAGATAATAAATGAACTTACTGGTGAAAAGTCACTCCTTGACTTTTACTTATGTTTCTGGAGTTGTTTGAACAGTATCTCAATGCACACGAAGGCATAATTTCAAAACCAAAACTTCACTCAAACGTGTCACGTTGCAGCAAGCGCTCGGCACAGACTAAGTGAGTTGAAGTGCGCGAGCTCTAA
The DNA here is from genome assembly GCA_963565745.1 of Phengaris arion. Classification (NCBI taxonomy): domain Eukaryota; kingdom Metazoa; phylum Arthropoda; class Insecta; order Lepidoptera; family Lycaenidae; genus Phengaris; species Phengaris arion. The sequence continues at coordinate 1,778,668 of OY751448.1, forward strand.
CTCGTGTTACAAATTATATATATATATATATATATATATATATATATATATATATATATATATATATATATATATATATATATATATATATAAAATTTTTTATATATTTTTTTTGTGCTAATCTTTGCATATAGGATAGTAGGGTGAAGAAAATATAAATTACTTTAAAAATAACATTAGTTTATTACATGTAATGAAATAAAAATATACTATTTACTTTTGTCGCAGAAATAACCGATTTATTAGTGAGTGGGCTTACCCGACCGACCTTACAGTTGTAGCTCCTCCTACAATAGTGATGTGACATATGGTCGAAGATCCGGTATAGTAAATATATACCCGCGCTGCCGCCGATGGCCGCTGCGGTCGCTAGCGGCCATCGGCGGCCGTGAGCGGCGGCGGTTGTCTCGAGCGAAACTTTGTTTTATAGTAATGAAGATAAAGTAATGATTTTAAATTAAGTATATGGAGGTTATGCTGCTCGCCGCTCCGCTGACATTTCGGCGTGAATCGGCCCTTAGGGCGTAATTTAACTAGGCAACCTATTTGCAATATGTCAATGTGAATATTATCTATCATTTATTTCGTATCACTATAATATAACACATAAGGATCTTGCACTAATAATAGTATCGAGATTTACTGGCGTTTTCATACACTAGTCGATACTCGATAAATATCGTTTATTATATTTATGAAGCATCTTCAATTTTACACAAGAACAGCAGAGAGACATACCTAAGTAGTGATGTTAAATGTTACAAAAGTGTATCATTTAGTTACCTACATATAAGATGTAATGTATATCTAAATAATTAACAACAATAAAACCAAGCTATTATTATCTAGATTACTATCTGATATTCTTGTTAGTAATAACAGTTATGGCAAAACTTATTCGAACATAAGAGAAACACCTTTATATATATTATATTTTCACATCACTATTGTTTATGTGTAATTAAATAATAAATAATTTTCAAATGTTACTTTATAAAATACACAAATACATTTATAGACACGAGCAATCTAAGTTCAGCCGTCCGGGAATCTATGTATTATAATATTTATAATAGTTTACTTTTAATTTATCATGTTATTAAAATTACTCATGTCTCTTGTCTTAAAAGAGATAATGTAGCTTGGAACAATTTGTGTGCATAGAACGTTAAGCAACACAATATTATTTTAATCCCATTTTTTGATCTTTAATACACATTGAAAAAAAAAACATTCCAAGCATCTTAAAAATATCATTAAAAGTTTCATTTGAAAATTGTTTAACAGTAATTTATAAACATCGATAACACGGACAATCGTGGTGCGATCCGAAACAAGCTGGGTGGATGAAGCTCCAAAGAGAACTAAAAATTACCTACCAAATAAAAAGAAACTTGAAAATTCCGACTTGCTAAGAATTTTAACTTGTTATATTTCTTATACCAAAATATATTATTATGGCTTGAGTGTTTCAAGATACATATAATATCTATATTAATATATTTATTTTCGTGTTATATTCTATTTAACCTAGACTTAACACTATGATGATTGCAACACTTATAGGATCGCAACATGTCATTTTAGAGATCTGATTTGTAATGTTCCCTTTGATATCTTTGTTTAAAAACAGCAACTTGCCATTAATGTTGAGTATTTAAAAATATCACAACAACGTGAAATTTGTGGAAACAAAGTGTTAAGCAAGAAACGAAATATGTTCTTCGCTTTAGAATATCATTCGAGTTAATATATCGTGTAATATGTGTAATAAGAAGTATAACATACATTTTCCCTACCTGAAAAATGTTGCCAAAGGAGACGAAAGAAAAAAAGCACCGATACCAAAAAGAACATCACTATAAAATAAAATGGCGCAACGAATTTACTCGCACTCGTCGCATCGACAGAAATGCCGTTATTTGGTTAAAAGACAGTTACGGAGGTAATACAAGTTATAACACGTGGAACACCGTACACTACTGGGTATTTGATCGAATATTCTATTGATGAAATATTAAAAATTAAAAAAAACTTATCAAATATTGTTTATCGGAAAAGGACATCATGTACGGTCACAGACAGATCCGGTGTACCATTTTTTGGCCGCGAACTAAACGAAAAATGTGACGTCATCCTTTACTAATATACCTCTCGTTCTAATTATAATAAAATTAATTTTAAAGTAAGTGTGTGTGCACACTGCATTTTATTTGTATAATAGTGTCAATGACCAATAATATATTTTTCTATCAAATACCCAATAATTATGAAAAGTGTACTTTAAATTAACATTACAAAAAGAGAAAGCATTCAAAATACAGCCTATCAGGGGGACCTTTAATTTGAATCATTCCAACAATTTCTGTATAGGCATACAATTGATTTTGTTTGATTCTAAAACAAGACCAGATTTGTCATGCATAAAAAACAATCATAGACAATTGTGCTAAAATTAATGTCCTCCAAAGTATTAGAATTTCTCTTCTGACATGGTATCCCTTCTAGAGGAAAATCACAGTTGGGAGACGAAAACAATAGGACAAGTGTTGCTATATATTTCTACGATATGGTAGTTTCCGGGACAAAACATGACACATTCGTTTCTTTTTAAAATAACACTATTTAAAAATTAAATACCTATGAGATAAGTGATGACTGCCGGCCCCGATCGGGCTAAGTTCAATTTATGCTATGGGGACAGATTTAAAATATATTTACAAAATGCCAACTCCGTGTAGTGTTGCCAGGATATTGTGTGGGTCTAGCGCGAGACTTGCTATGGTGTACCTAAATATAGTTCCTATCTTCCTTATAGCACGATTAAAATCATTACATACGTTATTATTTAACCTACGATTAGAGTTACTAGGACTTTGAATGGATTTTTATTTCGAGCATAGCAATATTCAGAATTGACTTATTTTGAATTTAACAAACACTGATTTTTTTCTTAAAAGGCTGGGACTATATGATCCGGAATCCGGCGGGCCCGGGACAATTCTAAACACTGAAAATAGAACTCTGCGCTTATACAATAGAGTTGAAAATCGAACATATGAGCGTCAAGTTGTCATATTTGACATTGACATTTGACTTGACACTCGTGTGTTCGACTTTCAGCTTTATTATATTAGCGCAGAGTTCTATTTTCAATGCTGTTTTTTCTCCTACCTTACAAATTCCGCACAATATAGTCCTGGCCTAAACTGTATTTTTTGTGTGAGTCGCAAGTTATTTGATTTTTAATTTTTATTCCCTATGATTTTGATATATTTTCAGGACCCAGCAACTCTCTATTCTAAACCTTCGCCAATACCAATCCATAACTACAAGTGAACACCATTATCATACTGCTACTAAGCGTTAAACGACCATAGACAAGCCATAGACACATCTAATAAACTTTTCCGACACACCAATATTATTTAAAATACAATAATTTACAATCGAGATATTTAAAATAGTTGTTTTGTCCACTGTTAGTGAGCAGCTTCGAGACTTAATCTAAAATTGGCATATCATGGTCCATAGATATTTGTCCATGGCGTGAATTCAAAGAATGGCAAAATTTAGTGCTCAATGTGACAGTGAGAAGTGGAACTTATAAAAAAATATTATTGTCTCTGGTTACGCCATGGTTTCGAACAGTGGACAATATACACAACATTCTGTTCAATCTCGACAAAACACATCCTTGCCACAAGTTTAGCCGCTTTCAAATTTCGTTATAATTTGACTTGAACAAGAATTAGCAAAGGAGAAGAAAAACGCGACTTGTGACAAGGAAGGTTGAAAAATGACATCAAATTTCGAAGATACCATAGACAATTCATACATTTATAATGAACGGTGTTGTTATACGAGAAAATACACCTACAATTTAAATACTTTAAAGCTTTTTATAATTACACGCCAAAACATCATAAAAAATTAAAACTATGAAACATCATATTGTTTTTCCATGAAAAACCTACCATATGGGTAGTATCAAATAGAATTTTAGATTCAAAAAACAAATTAAATGTTTACCTGTTAATTTGACGGTTAACAATTATTTGAAAACCTAGTCTAGTGTACAAACTGACTTTCGTGTCAAATAGAGATACTGGTCCTACAACTATGTGTGATACCTCGTTGGATTCGGAATGGCGTCTACAAAATTGTACTAGTGCTTATTAGCACATAAATAATTGCAATAGTTATAAACAATTAAAGAGGCCGCAAAGAGTTGTTTTGGTTTTTTTATTAATAGTTTATAAGCTATTCATATTTAAGAAATTAGAAAATTATACTGAATAAGAGCAGGATATTTCAAATAAAAACTCGTAAACTACCGGAACTCTATCACTATTATTTTTAAATTTAATTTAACGCTGAAAACAGGTCTCCGCGCATCATTCTTAGGTTTCACCCGCGGCGGTAATAATGGGTATGTCGCATAAAATATATATTTTTAGCAATAAATATTAATTTTAAAAATTGAAATAAATATAGCGTTTTCTAAACGCTTTAAATAATTGATTCCCATAAATTGTTTGACACGAAAATCAGTTTGTACACCAGACTACCCGTGGTTATATCAATAGAAAACATAACCTCAAAAAAAAAACGAACTTTAGTATCAACGATTAAATTACAATATAATTTACCTGTGATTTGACTGATAACAAACAACTGGCTTTGGACTTAAAATCCATGGTCATATCAATAAAAATAAAATAGAAAACTTGAATTTTCCCAGCTGGCAACACTAACACGCGACCGGCAACACCGGCATGCGTTATAACTCCATATCGTGCGCCTCGTCGTCGCTGAAGTCCGACATGGAGGACTCGGTGTCGCTGCCGACGGCTGCGCCCGCACCAGTTATCGCGTCCTTCTCCAGAAGCGCCTCCTCTGTCGCGAAACGGCGGACGTAGTCTGGAATGGTAGAGCTAAATGTTATAGAGTGCAGCACTATTGTCTTTGAGGCGTTGTAAGCAAAATTTTAAAAATTAAGTTTTCTCCTTGATGATTACCTGTTTATCGTTTTAAAAAAGAAAAGGTGTTTGAGAGTTATTTTTATTGAATGTAATCAATAAAACTTCTCAGTCTTCATCAAAAACAATATATCGCTAATACCGTAAGGCGATTTTGAAATTCCACTCTCAACGCTCCTTATGTAGTTTCACTTCAAAATGCCGATAACACTATTTTTAATATGGTTTAATCATTCACCGTGGGTACCTGGAATGTGAACATAAAAGTGTAATGGAACCTGAGACTTTCTTCTTGTACTCTTCGGGCTTGTGGAGATACATCGCGGCGGCGTCGCCGTTCAACGGGTCGATGGGATTCGGGTACGTCAGCAGCTGCGGCAGGAACGACTCGAAGATGTTCGACAGGTCTGCAATAGTCATTAACATCAGTCACAAAACGAACCTTGGGAGTTGTTGCTGTGTAGTATACTGAATTGAAATCTCGATACGCAACAAAATGACCTCCACAATATGGCGGCGCTTCTCCCTTAACCGCGCGCGATGCGTCCCAGTCCTCACTCAACGTGAGTTATATCTTTGAGTTATTCTTTTGATCCTTTAAATAAAATTAATAGAATAAATGATTACACTGGTAAACTTGACAATACATCCATGACAGAGAACTATCTACTAGCACTGGTAGCTGAGATTTACTATCTACAATCACAATATTAATAATATAAAGTAGACCATCTTCACACTAGACCGTCCGAATCGGCGCACGCACACATACGGGTAATTTACACGGCCGCTAACGAAACCTCAAATAGCAGAAATATGTAGAGTCACCCCGAATGCCGCGCCGCCAAGACTTGTCGCTGCATTGAACGACTAACGAGTTTTAGTTGTGCCGCGACGCTTGCGCACTGTCATCGCTTTATTTGTAGACGTACCAGCCCTAGCGCTCCGCCCGACCACGCTCAATCGTAGATAAAATTTCAAGGACACGGCTGAGTTCCGCTACTGTACATTTTTTTTTATATTGTGCTACTATAATTTATCATGTGTGTAATGCGTAACCATCAAACAGCGCCGTCATGTGGCGGTGGTACACCTCGAGCGGGCTGACATATTGTGTATATAGCGGGCGGTGCTCACCGTACAGCGCCGTCCACGCCTGGTTGATGACGTCGAGGCACACGGTCCCGGAGACCTCGTCGATGTTGGGGTGGTACACCTTGTTCATGAAGCCGATGGACGGCGACTTGAACGGGTAGTGGTCCGGCAGGTGCACGCGCACGCGCCACACGCCGCCCTCGTACGGCGCTGCAAAAAAATGTTCGCTAACAAAGTTCCTGTTTCCAGACTACTGACGTCGTCGTTGGCATCTATATAGCTAATTGTAGAATGCATTATAATGCGTATCATGAGTAAAATTCGTACCTACATTATGAATTGCAATTACATTATATTATGGTTATATGTACAATGTACAGATTGTAAGGTTGATGAAATTCGGTTACGGATATTTTGGCCATATGATTGGGCTAAAAATTAAATTAAAAATTTGGAAAAAAATGTACTACCTAAATAAAATTACTTTAAGCTCTAACGGCTTTGTTAAGGTCATTGGCCGCACACATCTGATTGTGGTGGTGTTATTTAGGCAAAGTCTTCGCTTCCTCTTTAAATCACCTTTTTCTGTGAGGTTCCTCAGCGCCATAAAGAGTGCAATATAATTTCATTTAGTATTTTAAATTTTTGTTCTGCCTAAACGTCTGACATAAGCAGTAGATCATATGCCCAAAATATCCGTATTTCATTTTGAACAGCAATAATGTAATTGCAATTGATAATGTACGAGTCTTTCATATAAAAACCGGAATCCTATTTATAATTTTATAAATGTGATAGTTTGTGAGGATGGATGGATTGGTTTGTTACTCTTACACGCAGAAACTACTGAACGGTTTTTGATGAAATTTGGTATGGTAGTAGTTTAAACTCTGGATTAAACGACGTGACGACCTCTGTGGCTCAGTGGTTAGCGCATTGGCGCTCAAGACGGAGGTCGCGGGTTCGAATCCCGCCAGGGAATAAAAAAAAAGTTTTCTGTGTTCCTGGGTCATGGATGTTTATTAAATATGTGTATAATATAGTAAAATCTTAAATATAAGTACAGTATAAAAAGTATTAAATATATTTCCGTTGTCTGGTACCCGTAACACAAGTTCTTCGGATACTTACCACGGGACCAGACTGACGTGGTGTGAAGCGTCCATAGATATTATTATATCTATGGACGACGACTATTATATTTATAACATAGGCTACTTTTCATCTCGAAAAAGTACAGTGTTGTACAGTGGGATACTGTATATACGCGGGCGGAGCCGCGGGCAACAGCTAGTATTTCGATTTAGAACTAAAATACAAGGGATCCCTTGCTAATTTTACTCGCTTACCCCAAGCCTATGTTTGACCCTTTATTTGCGGGAGCTATTTTAACCTTGCGACTTTGGGGTCTGGCAATAACCCCTATTGATCTATCTCGTCTGTCTGGGGTCAAGCACCCGACGGTCGCAGGTATCGGTTTAACTGCCGATATAGGTAAACATACGATAGTGATAGACATGTAAAATGTCGTAAAGTTGTAAAATCCCTTATCTGACCTGTATACAGTAACAAATGTAAATACTAGGTGTTGCCCGCGGCTTCGTGCGCGCAAAGGAAATCCCGCCTGGACCGTACCTACCTACATTTTGTCGCGATAGGATGGTTGCCTATGTCCTTACTTAGGTTTAGGTTTAGGTTTAAATATTCTTTATTTCTCAAAAGATTACAAAATCACTTACGAGAAATACATTTTGTGACTTAAAAGTAATTAAAAATCTACGTGTACAGCGAGCGCATTTAAAATAAATACAACAAAAAGATTACACATAATATTAAGAATACCCACATTTTTTTGTTTTACCAAATATAGTACTTACTTACTTACTTACTTACCCGTTTTCTACTCTATCATTATTATATACTAGCTTTTTCCCGCGGCACCGCCTGCGTAAATATAGTATCGGGTATCCCACGGGAATACTGTACTTTTTCGGGATAAAAAGAAGCCTATGTTTTAATCCAGAGCCTAAGCTACTACCATACCTACCAAATTTCAAATGAAATTTGGTAGGTATGGTAAATGAAAAAGCCTTTTATTTCATGACGTCTTAAAATCTATTTGTTACAAACCTATTAATTAATAGCTTTATAGTAACTAAGCTTTATAATAATATTTTGCACTTAAGACTATAATGTAATATTTATAGGATTCGCTTATTAATAGGTACCTATTTATATTTCAATATTTAATATAATTAAATAACATTTAGATCTCATGACCATTTTTTAAATTTATTTATAGTAGTTCTTTTTCTCTAGTTTTTATTCATTTCATTACTGCATTTTATTAACATCCTTTTTAATTTAATTATGTACATTACAATAGTAGTAAGTAGGATATAAATCTTCGGTGTGTGTTTGTAATTGAACTTCGTTTAGATGGGCTGTGGCTATTTTGATGAATTGAAAAGATGTGTTCAAGTGGCTAGGAGTATGGTTTAGATTCACAAATTTGTCCACTAGATGATGTTTTATTACAGCTTATATAAAAAAATGCATTTTTTGTAATTAAGACAGTACAACTTCTGTCTGATCCACACTACCTATCTGTATAAATTTTAACAACAAAAAACAAAAATGACAAGGCGAATTGTCAAGCGATTCGCCGCATGTGAATCCCGCATTAGCCGATGTTATAAGGAGTAATAGACTAGCTACTTATTTTAAAGTTCCGTTTAAAACAATAGGGATCCGTTTGCAGCCGTTCTACGCAAACGAAGTTGCGGAAACCAGCTAGTAAGTCGTATAAATCAATCGTTGTAATGATTCAAGTTCAGACACAAAGGGCGACTAATAAGTACACAAACTGGGTACTTTTTAATAATAAATATCACCAATTTAACCATACAACAAAGGAATACAATGTCACATTAATTTAAATGAATTCACTGGTATTGTTTACAAAAATATTAAATTGAATCCAAACAGAGTGTAATCAGGGTTAAAAGTTAATCATAATATTGTTTGTCTGTTAAGATCAAATCGGACATCATGTTTGAGCGATTTTTAAATTAGAGAGAGCAGGTGTTTAATAGTAAGTAATGAAAGTAACACGGTACTCACTGCCAGGTGGGCCGAAGAATTTCACGCAGAACTCATTCAGACCTCCAAGTATTGTCACCTCGTGCTTACTCTCAATACTGTGCGCACAATAAGGAAAATATACACAGTTTTGGTCAAGAAATACATAAATAAAATTTTACTGAGCACAAACATAGTGGACCCCATAGACATACGAGGGCGGGTCAATAAGTCCGTGACTTTTGGAATAAAACACAGATTTTTTGATAAATAAATCATTTTATTTTTCAACGTAGTCCCCCTTGAGCTCTATACACTTTGTCCAACGCTTCTCCAATTTTTTTATCCCTTCCAAAAAATATGATTTGTCGAGGTCCTCAAAATAGGCCTTTGTTTGCGAGATGACTTCATCATTGGAGTCAAATCTTTTTCCACCGAGCCATTTTTTCAGGTTTGGGAACAAGAAGTAGTCACTTGGAGCCAAATCTTGAGAATAGGGTGGATGTGGGAGCAATTCATAGCCCAATTCATGGATTTTTGCCAAGGCAACTGCACATGTGTGCACCCTTGCATTGTCTTAGTGAAAAAGAATTTTTTTCTTGGCCAAATGAGGTCGGTTTTTTTTCAAATCCTCATTGAAGCGGTCCAATAAGTTGGCATAATATTCCCCATTAATTGTTCTTCCCTTTTGAAGATAGTCAATGTGGATTATCCCACGTGCATCCCAAAAAACAGTCGCCATAACTTTATTGGCTGACAAACCCACCTTGGCCTTCTTTGGCGCCGATTCACCCTATAGAAACACACTGTTTTGACTGTTGTTTGGTCTCTGGTGTATTGTGATGGATCCATGTTTCGTCCAAGGTTAAAAAACTCCTCCATATTGTGATTAAACAACGCCAAACCTTCCTGTGAAGTTGTTACACGATTGCGTTTGTGGTCGACTGTGAGCAAACGCGGCACCCATCTTGCGGAAAGCTTTCTCATGCCCAAGTGATCATTCAAAATTGAAACCACTGAGCCATGCGAGATGCCTATGGCTTCCACAATCTCTTGCACTTTCAATCTTCGGTCGGCCAACACCATATCGTGAATTTTTCGATTGTTTCGGGTGTAGAGACCTCAACTGGGCGTCCAGGACGTTCGGCATCTTCAGTGCTTGTAAGGCCACAACGAAATTCAGTAAACCACTTTTTTACCATTGAAATTGATGGTGCAGAGTCCTCATAGTATTTATCAAGCTTAGCCTTGGTCTCGGTAATGGTTTTTTTTCGCAAAAAATAATGCTCAATAAGCACACGAAATTCACTTTTTTCCATTGTTTCCTTAAGTTACTGGATAGTCTGATAAAGATAGCTGTAAAACACAAACTAACTGACGCAGCAAGTTCAAATTTTGATAGGAGTCAACTGACAGATTCCTGTTGACAGGAGTAGTGTTGCTTTTTCAGTAAGGAGGTTAGAAATTCAAAAAGTCACGGACTTATTGACCCGCCTTAGTATTGAAGACGGGACATATTGAGGCTACAAGTAAAAAAAATAGACTAGAATAATTTCAATTGTTATAATTAAAGTACCTATGGTATTTCATAATAAAAGGGTGACAACAGAGTCACAGGTTACCGAATTAAAAGTTCGATGGCTTACATCGTACTTCAATCGATTCTCAACAGATGGCGCTACTTTTTTTCTCATATGTATAATGAAATTTTTAGGCTAAATGTATGCCCTCTACCCTTATGAGAAAATAGTATGACATACATCATTTAGGCTTTAGAAGATTATTTTGTGCATGAATGAGGACATAAATTCACATTCACAATGTTATCATTGTTTTAGCCATGTCATGCTATTACAATAATTATGGAAGCACATAGTTTCTAGTAAACAGAGTACTGATATGGTTACAACCAGTGTCACCACAATAATGAGTGTTTTTTATTTTTTCTGTCGTTAGGGGGCAGACCCAACTCACACAAAGCACCATCTGGTGGCGTAAGTGGTATAAAAAACGGTCAATAAGAATTTTCGATTCTTTATCTGTTACCAGGCTGTGCTTGGTAGCCCGACGGTCCTTGTCGTGTCAAAAAGCTGTCAGATGTCACGAATTTAAAAACCCTCATTGTGGGAAGCACGAGGTAAGAAGATTATGTTACATTTATTATTAGCTATGGGTGAGATAACACTTATCAAATATCTTGGTGTATTATGCATTGGATCAAATAAATTAAATTTCTATATTAAAACTTCATCAAATCTTCTTCAAATAAACAGGGAAAGGAGATACAGATATAAACGAAAGAGAACGGGACCCAATGGTTAAAACATTCTAACCATGCCTTTTTAGCTTACTAATAGTATTTTGATAAATTGAATATATTATAATTATTAATCATTTCAGGTAAACATGCCTTAGATTAAGATTTAGACTTTGTGTAAACTTAGATAAGACAATGTGGGGCTGAAGAAGTAGATTAATATTTAATTCATTAATAGCACCATATATAACCAAGCTCTATTTTGTGACTTAATTTTAATGTTTCACCACAACTCATTTGAAAGGCTATTTAGTGATGCACATTATTATTACACAAACAATCATTTTAAAAATTATAGACAAAATTTTTAAATAGAAATATGAAAGACAAAACAGTAAGTTAGACAAAACTACATTAGCTAATCACAACTGAAATACCTTATAGTTATATTTTAATGCTTAATCTTTTTGTAAGATGAAGTATTTTAAATATGCTTAATATGGTCTTTAGAGCAAAAGAGTTCAAAGAGTGCTAAGTTTACCAAAAATATAAGCTGTATATTCCATATAGACTAGGGATGTCAACCCCAAATTTAGAAAACTAGGACTTGAAATTGGAAAAACCAAGACAATTCAGTTTCAAAACTGGATGTAGTAATAAAGATGTAACCGTTTAATCAGTATGTAGTGAAAATAGGTTCAATGTAATACATGTAATGCTAATAATAATAGTTTTTATAAAAGTATTTGATTAAAATTACTTAAATTAGAAACAAAAATTGTAAAAGTGGTGTACAAATTTTAAAATACATGACCTTATCAGGGCGCTTTAAAAACCCAGGATGCAGCTTTAAAAACTATCCAGGACACCCCAGGACATTGCAAAAACTAGGACATGTCCTGGGAAAACAGGACAGGTTGGCAACCCTAATATAGACTGTTTTTTTAACCAGTCTTATAAGTAAAGAAGGTAAATATCAATATTATATCAAAACAGCATAATACATAATATTTTATGTATGTCATACATATTATGAATAGTTGTATATCTTTATTATCTTAAGCTGTGGATAGGCAGTTATTTATTTACAGTTGGTAAACAAAAATATATTTGAATCTACTAAACATTTGGCAGAATCCCAACAGTATCATCATCATCCTATTTCTGTTAAAAATAAAAAAAAAAGATGGTCACTGTTCTATGTCATGTATGTCCTTTGTTCAGAATTTGCAATAATTACACCTATATTTTAACAAGGCCAGCGATTATTATGAATATAATTAAAATGAGCAATTACATTCATAACTTTCAATTCTATTTTAATTCAGAATTTCTAATACCGACCATGGTCCGAAAAGTCGTGGATTCTACTTAGTAAAAAAATGCGCAATTGAGACCGTGGCCTACATAGGGATTACGAAATATCACAATCAAGGAAGAGAACACCGTTCGCTCGTATCTCGATTTGTGAGTTAATCTAAGCGTTACTATATAGTTAAATAGATCTACGGATACAAAGAGTACACAGCCCTATAATAGCGCATTATATTCCCTAGCATTAAATAATGGAGATAAAGGGATAATCGTATGATAGGTCAACACAAATCAGGCACATAAATGAGCTCTATCGATTTTTGTATTGTATCGTGACAATCAGCTGATGGCCCTTCAACTATTTACATGGAGCCCCAACGCAATAAGTTCTTTGTATGGCAGTTAACAAAGGATACAGTTTTATGACGTCCGTGTCCATACGACGTTTCCCAGCGCTCGGTGACGACATCTTCGTGATCTACTTCGAATAAATCACTGTATCGAACACCAGACTGACACAAACACTCACTCAACTCAGAGATTAAAATTTGTCGTCCACTAGCAGCAATCAGAAAAATAACATTGGAGAAAAACAATGGACACGGACCATAGATTTTCGAAGATGATGTGTAATGAAAAATTGTTGCCATAAGACAATAAGTCGAATTTTTATCTTTCATAGGTTAAAGAGTTAATGAGAATCAGTCATATATTTTATTGTTGGGTTTGCAGACTTATGGCGACAATAAAACCAGTAAATACTTTAAAGAAATTATTTAAAGCGGACCAAAAATTACGAAGATTTGGCGGACAAACTAGCACCACAATCCTGAAAAACGCGCCCGAGAATGAAATTACTAGTGTGCTGTGACATCATATTCTGTCGTCGTCACCTTCCCTCCAAACACTAAAATATTCAACGTATACAAAAAAAATAATAACACGGGGGTGCGGTTTTTGAAAGGCTAATCAACGCCACAATTATCTAATCAGCAGTAAAATTTCTTGTCAAGTGTAAATTGAGATGCAAAAAGCTTGATGAGTCGTTTGATTTGATCATCGTGTTTAGTTACCTAACAAAACTAATGTCCAACACATGGTCCAACCTCATGTCATGCAGTTTTTGGTTCATAATTAGTTATTATATATATATATATATATATATATATATATATATATATATATATATATATATATATATGGATTCTCTTTTTCAATATTAAGAAGACTAGAACTAGTTGAATTTGTAATTATATGCAGCCTTTGTTGCCTTTTACCTTCTTTTCATAATGCTTATGGTTATTTATTTTTAAACTTGAGAAAATGTGGAAAGAATTTTCAAAATCTAGGTGGAAAAGAATAGAAAATATATTGTCTATTCTCTTCCACCAGAGACAATATAGAGGAAAATGCGTCAAATAAAAAAAATACAATTGAATTGTCTACGCTACGCCCGTTTTCCACTGAAACTTCGCGTGTGTGACTCGTAAAATATTAAATATTACTCGTTCTAAATATAGAATTATCGTACTTCTGCATCCCAAAGTTCGCGTAGAAAACACGTTACTGTGAGCTCGAGCTTTGTGTGCGTCTTTCGAGTGCAAAAACATGTGTTTCGATGTGAATATTAGTTGATGACACCAACAGTGGTTAAATGTCAACAAATTATATTTTTTTTAGATTATTGTTCCTAAAGTGTTGTTTAGTTTGTTGTTGAGAGTACAACAAGTCTTGAGGGTAGTGCCGGTCAGGTCCTGTAATTCAAGGATTCGAGATAGCGATAGTTCAGTATCTGTTTTACTTCCGGTCGTAATGAGGGATCGGTGAACAGTAATAATCGTGTGAAGACTGGTATCGGGATGGCCAATCCTACGATCGCGGTCTCTTTTGACCAAAATGACATGTCCAGGTAATACGAATGGTTCTCAGCTACCCAGGAAATCTAACCTAATATGCTGTGTAGTGCCTAATCTTCTGCTAAATAAAAGATAGTTTTCTGATTCTCATCTCGAAATAACAGTAGAACAAAAAATCAAATTACAAAAGTATACAAAAGCTTATGTTTTTCTCATCCAACTAAATGGAATTCCCATGTACTTCCCTTAATAAGTCGTTGTACTTTTTTATTTGTGTGTAATTACTTGAACCCAGTAATCAAGGCACAAAGTCAATGCCAAAGTTTTTTATTAAAAGTAAATTTATTTTTGATTAATGCCCGGTTTCATTTCTAAGGTGAATTTGCCATTAGTTAAATATTGATTAGCACTATTGGATCAATAACTTGCTTCTGAACAAAAAAGTTATAATATTATATAATTTATATAATATTATAACTTTTTTGTTCAACTTAGCTGACCAATGAGGTTTGTCGATTCCATATTTAACTCATAATTGACACTGTTACTGATAGATGTTGCTGACAGAAAGGAATTAAAAAACTTTACAGAAAATAATTATTTTTATTAGTTCAAATATGTATTTCATACAACAATTTACATTGTTGAATAATAGCAAAACTTTATTCTCAAATTAAAATAAATTTACTATTATTAAAATCATATGTTTTAGATAATAAATAAAAAAGAAGACATCTACAAATATGACTATGTCTAAAAATATCTATAGAAAAACTTCTCCAGGTCGTCCCCATCTGGCAGAGTACCTAGCAAAGCTGATAGCATTGCCTAGTTGGATAGCAATGGCTGTCTGTTGTGCCAGGTAGTTCCTGGCTCTGGGGTTTCAGGTGGCTTCAGTAAGCTTTTTTGATATTTCTTTAAAAAGCTTATGTGCGCCTGGACTTCAAGAGCCTAGTGTTTCCACCCCAAACGGTTCAAATATGAGGTCTCTGCTAAATATTCATCTAGTGACCATTAAATTCATCTTTTCGGACACTGTGCTAGATAAACTAAGTTTATTTAGAGTTTAAATAAAATCTTCAGAAACCAGGCATAAGTCAGTCTTGTATTTTAATGTTGTTTAACTTATACTATTGATACTACACTCCATGTAACTATGTGAGTTAAATTTAACTTTATGAAGTTAACAGTTTAGTTTAATTACTGCCCTGATTTTATTTACTGCGGCATTAAACCTGTGAACTATATTTTTATTTTATCACTTCATTATTGATATTTGATGTGTATTTTATGACCTATGCTGTTTACTTTTGTTATTTATGTACATACTACACTAATCAGATAAATTTTTATTACAAGATTATTTCTAAGGGAAACTGATCTTGTGAACTGATCACACCTCAACAATACATGACACTATGCGGCAATGTATTTTTAAAATATCTATTGAAAATTTAACCTTACACACTATATAAAAAGATACATGTTTCATATTTATTCAGAGCGGTGCAACATGACATTTGAACATTTACAATGAAACATGTTTCTTCTTGGTCATGAATAAAGTTTAATTTTGAGTAGCTATCTTAAAAATGCACCACCATGTCACATATTGTTTTGTTTTGGTGTGAATAGACACTACTATTTATGCAATTATGGATTAGTATTAGCAATTATTAATTAGAAAATTCACTACTGATACTAATTTGCCAAATTTTGATGGATTGCATGGGAAATAAACAGCTAATATTCTTACTAGCCTTTGTCCGCGGCTCCGCCCGCGTAGATACAGTATCCCATGGGAAACCTGCACTTTTTTGGGATAAAAGTAGTCTTTGACGTGTTAATCCAGAGTTTAAACTACTAGCATATGAAATTTCATCAAAATCTGTTCAGTAGTTTTTGAGTGAAAGAGTAACAAATATCCATCCATCTTCACAAACTTTCACCTTCTTAATAGTAGTAGAATAATGAGTCTCGACTTCAATTAATGTATTTTCCGATTACAAAGAATATTACTCATTTTTTGTTGTTACTCATGTTGGGTGTTTCCAAAAATGCAGTTTTCATTTAATTGCAAATATTAAGTACTCATTGAAAATCAATTTTATAGACCCAGTTCTGGTTTATTTCAATTGTAATAAATTATAAAATGTTACAATTAAAATTGTATATTTGTGTTTTTAGTTGGTACTTCGGTGGCATGTCCCGTGCTGTGGCCACAAAGCTCCTGCTCAATGAGTCAGAGAGTGGGGTGTTCCTAGTCCGAGATTCTAAAACCATTGTGGGAGATTATGTGCTGTGTGTACGGTAAGACTAATCATATTATAATGTCTATTTACGCTTACTGGTGGTTTATTAGCAAATACAGAAATTTTTTTGTTCCCTGGCGAGATTCGAACCCGCGACCTCCAGCTTGAGTGCCAACACACATAACACTGAGCCACAGAGGTCGTCTAAATCATGATTATTATTATTTTGAAGGGATTATATTATATAGTGCGGGGTACAGGGAACATTTTTTTTAAATAACTTCAAGCAAATTCTTCGTTAGTGACTTCATATTGATGAGACGCCCAAATTCCTCTTACACCAACTTTGGGTGGTGGTAGCTAACAGAGGTAGCAAGGATGAAATATGTTGATTTAACGACTCTCAAAAATTCATTACTCACTGGTTGGCTTTTGTTAAATCTCTAGACAATTAACTAAACTATTAGAAATTATATTAGTCCTACAAATTTATGGTTTAATGAAAGAGTCCTCCCCCTTTCAACTTGTATTGTACATATATAATGCAGTCATCAAAAATGATTACTGACCACTCCTTTTTTTTTTTTTTTTATCGACGAAAGTGCGACCCTTCACAGATAAAATATAAAATATAATTAACAAACGGGCATCCCGTGAGAGAGGCGTTGCCAAAATAATATTAATTTGTTCCCCGAACAAATTCTTCGGGAACATCCGGCTTCTGAGGTTACGATTTCGGCTACAACCCACCAACAAATGCATCAGGTCTTCCGCAACACCACAGTGAACACACTGAGGGGACTCCTTTTTCCCAATCATATGATTAAACCTGTTGAGTGGAACATGGCCGGAACGCAACCTCATAGCAGCAACCAAACCATTTCTGGAAATATTAACGCCTTCAAACCATGGGTTCAGTCCTGGCTCATTATTCAAAGTCCTGTACCAGATACCCTTGGAGGTTAAACAATCAATAAAAATTTTCCTCCTCCTATCGATACAAATACGTTTAGCTACTTGAAAAATCTCTGTGTAGTATGGTTGTATATGAGCGGACATTTCCCGGCCATCACAGTTTGCTTCCTTGGCCAGCCGATCGACAATATCGTTGCCTCTCACGCCGATATGGGAGGGTATCCATTGCAGTCTAACGCGAGATGTCTTATCCAAATCATTTAGAATTTTAAGAACTTCATATGCAATGGGTACACCTCTTGCCCCCGAGACGCAACGAGTAAGGTGCTGGAGCGCGGACATTGAGTCAAATAAAACAACAACTTTATTCAATCTGTTAACCTGTGCATATCGAAGTGCTTCCAGTATTGCTAAAAGCTCAGCTCGCATGATAGAAATGTTTCCCCCAAGTTTTAATTTGGAAGAAACATTTCTTTGTACATGAAGGCGGCACCAACACCCCCATCACTTATAGATCCATTGGTAAACAACCTGTGGTAGCCAGGATATGTGTTATCCAAATCCTTTACAGTGAGAGATCTTAATACCGAAATATCAAAATTACGCTTGGCATGTGTTACTCCCTCGACTCGGAGTCTCACAATATTTATAATATCAATATAAGACAACCATACTTCCAAATGGAACATCTCCAGGTTAGAGCTTGTATGCAGAGCTTTATCTTTAAAAATATTATGTATTTCAATTAAACTAGGTGCATTCTTATTCCTCCAGAAATTACTTAAATGCGTCAAACGTTCTACCTTCTTGTAATTCTCATTAGACAATGAAGCGACCTTCAACCAATATCTACATCCAAGCCAAAATCGGCGAATGTGTAATGGTGGAATACTTAGTTCACTCTCCATTACATGAATTGGAGTGCTCCGTATAAAACTACCACAAATTCTCAGTGCTTTGTTTTGTATAAGGTTAAGTTTATTTAAATGTGTCTTAGTTGAACTCCCATATAAAAAGCTACCATAATCAATACGACTTCTGATGAGAGAAATGTACAGTGGTCGCAAATGCTTCGGATGAATACCCCACAAACTCCCTGATAATACTTTCAAAACATTGAGAAGCTTGTAACATTTTTCAGTGGTTTGATTAATATGAGCACTCCACTTCAGTGAGGAATCAAGCCACATTCCTAGATACTTTACTTTTCTTAAATTTTGGAGAACACAATCATTCATATTAATGGTTACATTTAGATTTTTTCTTGTTTTTTTTTAAATATACAAACATTGCTTTTGTCTTCAGATAAGCTTAAGCCAATATCTCCTAAAATATTCGTTAAAACTAAAATCTCCTCGCTAAATATCCTTTCTGCTAAATTAAAATTCTTATAATCTAAGGTCATGTACATAACAAAATCATCAGCGTATTGTGATACATTGAGCTTGACAATAATATTACTGATATTCCTTGTTAGAATATTAAATAAAAGTGGAGACATAGGGTCACCCTGAGCTAAACCTCTGCAGGTAAATCTACTGATGTATTTATTTCCAATTAACATAATACAATTTCTATTAGAGAGGAAATTTCATAGATATGTACAAATCTTATGACCAATACCATCCTGTTTAAGGCAGTTACAAGAACAGCAATATTAATTTTATTGTAAGCATTAGTGATATCCACAAAACATGCTATTGTCACTTTATTGCTAGCAAAACCTGTCTGAATATCAGTAATTAAGCCAGTAAGATTGTCATCACTAGACCTAGTGCGCCTAAATCCAATCGTGGACACGGACAATAGATTTCTATGCTCAATGTACCATTCCATTCTTTTGAGTAATATAAGATGAAACAATTTGCAAGGACATGACATAAGTG
This sequence comes from Phengaris arion, assembly GCA_963565745.1. Lineage (NCBI taxonomy): Eukaryota > Metazoa > Arthropoda > Insecta > Lepidoptera > Lycaenidae > Phengaris > Phengaris arion. The sequence goes on from OY751448.1 coordinate 1,798,306, forward strand.
AAATGGGTCTTAAAGCAGAAGAGGCATTACTATCGCGTCCAGGCTTGGGAATAGGGACCACAAGAATATCTCTCCATTGCTGCGGCACATCACCACTACTCAAGATAAGATTGAATAATACTACTAGCTTTTTTGGCATTAATTGGCAAATTAAACAACATTGAATAAGATATGTTATCTGAACCTGGAGATGTATCCTTCCGTTTAAGACAATTATTAAGCTCTGCCAAGGTAATCTTAGTTACTAAAATAGAAGGCTGATAATTAGCCAATTGAGGTTGCTGTTCCTCAACTGTATCCGGCGTAAGAGAGTATAACAAGTCTTTAGCTTTGATTGGATCTATAGTAGCATATTTACTACCACCACCCTTAAACCATCTCATCTTACGCCACATATCAGGAGAAGATGTTTCGTGGTCAATGCTAGAGCAAAATTCAGACCATCCATCATATCGAGCTTTTTTAATTAAAGAGTTTGCTTCTTGAAGTTTCTTCTTAAAGAGAAAGTAATTATCAGGAGTAGGATTGCGGCTGACTCTTGCTAAAGCAAGGCGTCTTTCGGCCACTGCCTTCGATAAAGTAGAATTCCAGTAAGGTTTAGGCTTAAATTTAGAGCTCAGATCCTGACAAATTTTGATCCATGGAATAAACTTATCTGCAGCACTTTGTATGATATTAATAAATAAATCATAGCACTCCTGAACACTTGGTACACATTCCCGATCTAAGAAGTCTTCTTCTATTTTTTCTTTAAACATGCCCCATTCTGCCTTTTTATAATTCCTCTTTTTCACGTTAAGTCTAGTCCTCTCAAAACCTAATTTCATTTTAAGAATAACATGGTCACTCCTCAGTGATTCATTAATTGTCGTCCATGTGAAGTTAATAGCCACATCAACAGAGGCAAAAGAGACGTCAGGTGAAGTGCGCTGGATCACATTATTCACCCTTCTAATTCAAGTATGACTACCATCATTAAGGCACACATAATCGTTTTCAAACATTGCTTGATACATCTTCTCAAACTTTTTCGTCTGTGTGTTGCATGTCGCGTGACGGTCGGCCGCGGAGTAGGGATAAAGTGAAAGGCGCTCGTCAGAGCAGCCGAGGCCAATATGGCGGCGCCTATAGTTCGCATCAGCTGACCGTGTAGTGTATAGACTAGTACTCATTTGTGCCAGTGCTCCACGCTATTTTGTTATTAAGTTTCACTTTTACCGTGGTTTCATAAAACCACACAATCCTTTTCTTGATTGGTTTACAACCCAAAAATACTTCACATTAGTAAGGCCCTCATAAACATCTTATGCAAATAGGTTCGCTTTACCTATAGCGTGATCTAGCGGCAAATCAGCGCCATCTAGTATGCCATATGAAAACCAAAGTTCCTTAAGAAAATTAACTTAAAATCTAACGCATAAACAGTCTGTATATTGATAGAGACCGCATTTAACTCGTTATGTAGTTCACACGAAGACACAAGAAAGGATTGTGTGGTTTCATAAAACCACACAATACTTTTTTCACCTTTTCGATCATTTTTCACAGACCACAGTGTGTGATGTGCATTCATTCATGTCCACAACAATAATAGTCTCCGAGTCAAATAGATGAAAAATTTCGCTCCAGTCGTCTTGAGTTGTATTACCAGAAGGTGGACCAGGACAATATATGGATATGACATGCTTAAGACCAGGAACATTAAAAATATTTAATATTAAAATCTGAATATCAGTGTTTGACACAGGATTGTTGACTTGACTTAACAGATTTATGAACTAACGCACAAACTTCACCATACGAATCACTCCGATCAACTCTAAATATGTTATAATTGCTAATGTTAATAAAGTCATCTTTTGAAAGCCAAGTTTCACTAATTAAAGCCAAATGAATTTTTTCTTGACTATGTCAACAAGAGTAAGACTGTAAGACAGTGAGTTCTAAATTGCGTAATTTTGGAGAGATACTATTTGCATTCCACTGAAGAATATTCATGACACCATCTAGTTTCTTATTAGGTGTATCTTGATCCATTATAAGATTCAGTTATCAATTTGAAAATAGATTCTGCATTCAAAAAACTTCTTATGTACTTTATAATTATTTTTTTAACAATAGAGAACAACATATCAATTTTTGTTGAAGTATCATTTTCTGACTTAATTATTTCATAAAAACGAAACTGTGAAAATAAAGACTTCTTTGGCTTTTTATTTATTGACATTCATACTTGCTTCATCTGTGCTTAAGGTAACTTGAACCTCACAGGACTCAATCCTCTTTTTATTGTTTTTACCACTCGCCTTCTTTTTACTCATTGAATTTCTACCCTTTGATGTAGATGGTGTAGGCTCACTATGATTGGCAACATCGTGAATCTCCATGTCTTCATCAACTTGGTTTCTTGTTACATCTGCGTAGGTGGCATTGATACTACTTCTTTGTGTTAATAAATTTTGCACTGGATTTATAAAACATTCTCTATTATTTAAATCTCTACTTTCCTTTTCATTGTTAAAAGAGAGTAAAGCCACCTTATATGTGGTGTTGTATTGAGCCATATGTAAGCGAATACTCCGTTCACGTAAGAATGCTGGACACTCACTCTTAATAAAAGACATATTATGTGTTCCCTTACAATTTACAGTTCTTTTTTTATCAGTTGCTAAGTTTATATTTATATAATTTAAGAACCACATTGTCCTACAAATTGTGTTGTAGGTTACCCAGGTCCTACATTCAAAAGTTGTGTGAAAGATCCCTGATGTAAAATTATTTACTAACAAGCTGAATCTTTGTGAATAGCTTCGTTTCGATGAGACGCCCAACAATTTACTGTAGAAAATTCTGGATTGTGGTAGCTAACGATGGAAGCAGAGATAAAATATGTCGATTTAACGACTCTCAAAAATTAGAAGATAATTATGTAGAGATTTAACAAAAAGCAACCAGTTAGTAATGAATTTTTGAGAGTCGTTAAATCGACATATTTTATCCTTGCTATCTCTGTTAGCTACCACCATCCAAAGTTGTTGTAAGAGGAAGTTGGGCGTCTCATCAATATGAAGTCACTCAAGAAAAATTAGCTTTATAGTAGTCATTTTAAAAAATGTTCCCCATATCCCGGACTAATAGAATTAATTATTCAAATTGAAATTCTATAATAAACACACAATAATATAGAATAGAATAAAGATGTAATGTACATCATGTCAATCTAATCCCATGCTAAGACTTGTGTTATGGCAATCAGGCAACGGATACACAATATTTTAAAATTTTATACTATAATATTTTTAATTTATTCCTCCTGCCAGGGAGGACGACCGCGTATCCCACTACATCATCAACCGTATCCTGTCACCCGAAGGCGCGACCCGGTTCCGTATCGGGAACCAGGTGTTTACGGACATGGCGGCGCTCCTGGCGTTCTACCGGTTGCACTACCTGGACACCACGCCGCTGGTGCGGCCGCTGTCGCAGGCTGCCACCACCACGGCGCCGGCGCAGCAGTACCACGTGCTCGAGGTGGTGGAGGCCAAGTTCAACTTTGATGGCAATGTGAGTAATTCTTGCACACATAAAAGGGTCCTACGACATAAAGGTATTGTCTGTTTGGCTGGTATCAAATCTACGTGTAATGTGTTTTCGAAATGTATATAATATTATTATTAAGCCCTTTGTTCCGAGTTTTCATTGTGGTAGTAAGAAAGTCTTATTCTTGAATAATGTATTTTAATTCGGTGTACCTGTTAGCAAAGATTTCCTCCAGCTCTTTTCAGTGATATAGAAATCAAACTTTGCTACTTTTATCCACAAGGGTCTGGCAGTTAATTTTAATTCATCTTCCCATATCATGATTGGCCGACCTTTTGTTCTTTTGCCATTCCTTGGGTGCCTCATAGTCACTCTCTGACTCCATTTACCTTCCTTTCATCGTACAGTGTGCCCTGCCCATCTCAAAATCCCATTATACCAAAAATATGATGCACGAGTGCTGTAACAGCAGTTGAAAATGTATGAAGATAGATACAAAATTGATCTCATTAAGTTAAATACTGCGTTTATGTATATGATTGTATATCCTGCAACTTTTTAATTTAGCAATTGATTACTGTACTTTTTGCATTTTTCGGTCCATATGTACCTATTTTGTCTTTTGATAAATGTAAGAATTTTGCTGATTTTAAACAACTGCATGTTCTGTTGGCTATTGTTTGTGACACCAAGAGTGTTCCCAGCAATGCAATACAAGTACACGCATGCAGAATCGAAGTTTAACTTTTATGGCAGTGTGAGTGTAGTTCTTTGTATGGTCGCTTAAAAGCCACAGTGTTACCCAGCCACAAGGGAGCCGGGAGCCCTGAGGACGAAACATTTGTGTGAAGTGTCACAAACAAAAACTTATCCTTACTAATATTATAAACGCGAAAGTTTATAAGAATGTATGGATGTGTCATGTATAGATGTTTGTTATTCTATCACGCCATAACTACTGATTTTAATTAAATTTGATATGGTAGTTTATTTTTAGACTCTGGATAAACACATAGGCTACTTTTAATCGCACCCAAATGTACGGTTCCCGTGGGATTACTTTTTGCGCGTACCAAGTCGCGGGCAACATAAAGTCATAAAATAAACTTGATCAGGACCAGCTAAATGAAGTAGACAATATTTTATGTACAGGAACTGTTTATCTATTTTGAAAATTGTAAAACTATCCATGTTTATAAAGTTCTCTCTCATCTAAAAGTTTTCCATGTTTCATTTTGTAAAACTAAAATCCCACTAAAAACATATTCATGTATAATGATTCCATGGTGATACCATATGACTCGCACTGTCAAAAATGTATCAGGTCTTGAGTAAAACCAAATTTCTGACTCTACACTCCCTAACTCTACAAGCCTAACATCACAAAACTGTATAGCTTATAATAAAAAAAAATTATAATATGGGGCCTGGCCAATTCGCTTGGGCGTAAGTGAGGTGAAAATTTTATTTATTTATTATACTTTATGCACAGAATATGGTACAGAGGCGGGCTTAATGCCTTGTGGCATTTTCTGCCAGCCAACCTATGGGTGATGCAGAGACATTGTGAGGTAGATACATAATATTAAAAGGAAACATAGATTTAGACATTTTGAGTATATATGAAATATTATATAATAATAATAAATACTACAATATAAATACTATTATAACTCTTTATTTAAATTAAACCTATTTAATATTTTAAATATATAAAAATAATAATATATAACAATAAGATATCTAAATAATTTACTTATTTATTCTAGTCTTTTTCTAATCTGCCAATGATTTTAAGTATTGTTCACGAACTCTGCATTTGAACACATTTTTTGTCTCAGACATCCTAACTTCTTGGGGTGGAAGGATGAATGGACATGGGAGGGAGCTATGAGAAGGGAAAATTTACTGACTTTTTCTGTCATACTATAATTATTCTTGTAGGAAAGAAACGGCCAAGCCACTTAACTTGACCAAGGTGTAGAGTTTGTGAAGCTAAGTTTGTAAAGAGAGCCCGATCTGGCATATTTGTCTCGCTTCCGGATTTTTCGTCCGAGCGAAATAATCTGACACATTAAGAAATTAGGCCACATGTTATAGGTGCGCGCGCGCCGGTTTCGTCCAAATCGCAGCCGGAAGTAGCGAAATGTCTGCTATAAATAGACTGGACGGCACAACGATAACTGTATCAATAATAAACTAGCTTTTTACCACGAATATCATCTCATACTATGAGATATAAATTCTATATCTCTACATATTTATGAAAAGCTCAATCGGTATAAACATTATTTTTCGTTTCTCTAATTTTTCTTTATTTGTCTGCTATCCATACCTTCAGAGAAACAGAATACATTTCATAGGTCATCAGAATACATTTTATAGGTTTTTATGTTTTTGGCTATAAATAAGGTGGTCTAAATTATTAAATCAGTTTAGTTGGCGCGGAGTACCTAGTCATAGCATGTGCAATTGGTAAAGGAAAAAAGTTTAACCCTATTAATTGGCCACAAGTTGTACTTTCATTTCCGGGGAATTATATCGCGACGCCAAATGATGCATAAAAAGTCACCATATTTTAGCATGCAAGTTGCAACTAGTATATTATAATCTTTGCCGGCCTGAAACATGGCATATAAATCAGTTAATATTAACATTAAAGTTTAGTACTATGCTATGAAAAAAAAAACATTTTGACCTAATATGGCCAGATAGTAAGTAATTTAAAAAATTAAAATTAAAATTTATTTATTTTTAATATCAAAAACACTTTGTTACGGGTGAAATTAAAAGAGAGATTTCCCGTGACAATAATATATTTATTAAAAAAAGGGGGTTGTGGGCAGAAGGCCGTACGGTCTGATCTAGCCTCTTGGTGTCTGAAGGGTATCTAAGGGGTTTTAATCCACGTTGGAACTTAGCTGAGGATCCAGGTGTCTAGCACGTGTCGGATGCGAGATAGGGCTCCATCTTCTGGAAGCTTCTCCGTCACCGCTGCGTCCGTTCGTCGTAGATAGATCGTCTCAAAAAAAAATAATCCCCGTCCAATGACTATCAGCACTCTGAACTCCAGCTAGATATAAGTCCTTTTAATTGGTGCCTCGAATGCTGTAGTTGGCGGTGTTTCGTGCCCCAAATCAAGTTCCTGGAATAATCACGGTAATGTGTCGGTAGGAGTCCGGTCCCACAGCCATGCGATTTCAACCCCAAACCATCAAAAATCACGGGCTGTGTGACCATTACAAAGAAGGTAGGCAAAATAAAAAAGATAAGATGATATTTAGGACAACCAATATGATACAAAACATCGTAACATTTTAATAGTGCTAGGTTGGAAAGATAAAACTACAAATTGAGCATGTGGTATGGCCAATCAAATAATTGACAACTAATTTACCAAGATGATAGTTTACATGAAAGAATAATGCATTTTAATACAAGCGTAATTTTCCAAATATTCACAACACAGATACACTAAATTACTCACCGTGGAACACGGGATTAAAATATAATTATTATAACGACTACATCTTGAGTATAGAAAATTTTATTCTAAAAAGGAAATGTCATTCAAAGAAGTGCCATATATACCCTTCCTTCCTCTTTTTTAAACTTTTGACAACTATAAACTAAAGCGTAAAGATAAGAAATCCAGAAATCAAAATAAGAAGATATTATATCAATAATTAATATATTATGTAATATAATATTAGAAATTTACTGTATTTTCATTATTAAAAACCAAATTATTATTTTTCAAAGATTTAAGACGAAAGAAAAATCGATCTACGAACTAAGTATTAAAGCAAGGCTGACGCCGTTAGTAAGGACGTGCGCCGATAGATGGCGCTTTTAGCCTCGAAAAATGACTAAATAATTAATTATACAAATCATAGATGACGCGAGTAACGCCGATTTTATTGAAAGGGAATGTAACTACGTTACAACTTAGCAACAAAATATCACAAAATTAATAATTAAAATATAAGTCAACTGACTGAAAATTTCGAATATTAATAAAGAAGTAAAGCATACTACACAATCATAAACTATCATTTTGGACATCTCACACTACCACGTTAAAATGTTGCTCATGCCTTTCCAGGACGCCGACGACCTGCCCTTCCGGCGCGGCGAGCGGCTGATGGTGATCAATCGCGACGAGGAGCAGTGGTGGACGGCGCGCAACGCGCAGGGCCGCACCGGCTCCATACCCGTGCCCTACGTGCAGAGGGTGAGCGCACATACATACAGACACACAGTGGTGGACGGCGCGCAACGCGCAGGGCCGCACCGGCTCCAACCCGTGCCCTACGTGCAGAGGGTGAGCGCACATACATACAGACACACAGTGGTGGACGGCGCGCAACGCGCAGGGCCTCACCGGCTCCAACCCGTGCCCTACGTGCAGAGGGTGAGTGCACATACATACAGACACACAGTGGTGGACGGCGCGCAACGCGCAGGGCCGCACCGGCTTCAACCCGTGCCCTACGCGCAGAGGGTGAGCGCGCACATACATACAGACACACAGTGGTGGACGGCGCGCAACGCGCAGGGCCGCACCGGCTCCAACCCGTGCCCTACGTGCAGAGGGTGAGCGCACATACATACAGACACACAGTGGTGGACGGCGCGCAACGCGCAGGGCCGCACCGGCTCCAACCCGTGCCCTACGTGCAGAGGGTGAGCGCACATACATACACACACACAGTGGTGGACGGCGCGCAACGCGCAGGGCCGCACCGGCTCCAACCCGTGCCCTACGTGCAGAGGGTGAGCGCACATACATACAGACACACAGTGGTGGACGGCGCGCAACGCGCAGGGCCGCACCGGCTCCAACCCGTGCCCTACGTGCAGAGGGTGAGCACACATACATACACACACACAGTGGTGGACGGCGCGCAACGCGCAGGGCCGCACCGGCTCCAACCCGTGCCCTACGTGCAGAGGGTGAGCACACATACATACACACACACAGTGGTGGACGGCGCGCAACGCGCAGGGCCGCACCGGCTCCAACCCGTGCCCTACGTGCAGAGGGTGAGCACACATACATACACACACACAGTGGTGGACGGCGCGCAACGCGCAGGGCCGCACCGGCTCCAACCCGTGCCCTACGTGCAGAGGGTGAGCACACATACATACACACACACAGTGGTGGACGGCGCGCAACGCGCAGGGCCGCACCGGCTCCATACCCGTGCACTACGTGCAGAGGGTGAGCGCACATGCGCAGAGACACACGCGCGAAGAACGAGACAGACACACACACACAAACATAGTTGTGGACGGCGCTCAACATGCAGGGCCGTAGTTTAGGCTAAAGCGTAATTCTCGTAACTACATAGGCTGCACTAAAAGTATCGGGAATGGAATATTTCCACTGTTCCTGTCATATTAAAATCTTTTTAATTTAAAGCTCCTTGGTTTTAAAAATCGAATACCGTTTATTTATTTAAATAAAGATTCTCGGTCTTGTCACAAGGTCTTGTCAAACTTGTTTAGTCGTTGAGAAAATGGAATTGACTCGAGAAAATTCTAGAGCGATGATTTATTATGACTTTCGAAGTGGTTTAACACAAAAACAGTGTGTTGACCGGATGATTTCTGCATTTGGTGATGAAGCCTCATCCAAAACCACAATTTATCGCTGGTTTGCTGAATTTAACGTGGACGTGTCAAGCTCAGTGATGATCCCCGTCAAGGTCGTCCAAAAACTGCAGTCACTCAAGAAAACGTCGATGCTGTGCGTAAGCTGATTGAGGAAGATCGACATGTGACATACCGCGAAATTCAGTCAACTTTAGACATTGGCATGAGTCAAATACAAATAATCATGCATGAACAATTAGGTGTAAAAAAGTTGTTTTCCCGATGGATACCGCATTTGCTCTGTGAAGAGCAAAAAGCGGCTCGCGTTACTTGGTGCGTCAGAACTCTCGAAAGATTCCACGCAGGATCCTCAAATGCTGTATACAACATCGTATCAGGTGACGAATCCTGGATATACGCGTACGAACCCGAAACAAAAAACCAGTCACGAGTTTGGGTGTTCGAAAATGAGTTAAAGCCAACAAAAATTGTTCGTTCACGTTTGCAACACTGCAAAAAAAAAAATGGTGTCCACGTTTGTCTCTTAAACCGGCCATGCTGCGACTATTCCTCTTGAGGGACAAAGAACGGTTAATGCAGAATGGTATGCTAACATTTGTTTGCCACAGGTCGTTTCTGAACTCCGTAAAGAGAACTGCAACCGCCGCATCATCCTCCATCACGACAATGCGAGTTCTCACACCGCGCACAGAACAAAAGAGTTTTTAGAGCAAAAAACCATATAATTATTAGACCATTCGCCGTACAGCCCCGACCTAAGCCCTAATGATTTCTATACTTTCCCTAAAATAAAGAATAAATTGCGTGGTCAGAGATTTTCATCACCTGAATAAGCTGTGGACGCCTACAAAACGGCCATTTTGGAGACCCCAACTTCCGAATGGAATGGTTGCTTCAATGATTGGTTCCATCGTATGGAAAAATGTGTCAAATTTCGCGGAGAATACTTCGAAAAGCAATAAATACATTTTTAAATAGTAATGATGTGTCACTTCCTTGATTCCCGAAATTTTCAGTGCCGCCCTCGTATTTGTGATATTAATAATCATGAAAGCAAAACCGCGCGGACCACGTGGTGGCTTTCACACGTGTCTATTTCGCGTGAGCGAGATTTTTGTAAATGAACTTCAGGCATAGATGAAAGAAAGAGGAATTTATAAACAGCTACATAACTAGCTTTCGATTTGATTGCACTACTACAAGCATATGGCGTATCTAAGATTGTGTGAATAAACTGTGGCCTCTTGAAGGCTCTTTGAAATTTCTATTTGGATCGTTCCATGAAAGCTGTATCACTCTGTTCTTAAGTATATATATTTTCTACTCTGTGCTTCAGATGCTGGATCCATCCGGCGTGCCGTACCCGCCGAACGAGGCGCTCACTCAGTTGGGTGACCCGCCCAGCCCGCCCAACAACAAGCAGCAGAAGGGCTCGAACATGCAGGTTAGTGATTGAATAATTTTAATCAAATAATTTGCTAGGCTGCCCCCGCCGTCGTAAGCTTATTGTCGTTGACGAATGCGTACGACACACGTAACTTTGTCTATGTTTTTAAACGATACTAGATTCTTTGGTATGTTTTAATTAGTATTTATTGTTTACCTAAATATCAGTATCGTTTAAATACTGTTCGTACAGCCAAAATCGGCTGCTGCCGGCCCCTGTCTTGTCAATCCAATCAGCCCATACTCAAAATCTATACAATCTTGAATCCATACATACATAATATATAATTATATTATGTATGTATGGATTCAAGATATATCATATTAATCTATACAAACAAACAAAATTGAAGTGTCTGTTTGTAATTTAAAAATAACAGCTTTTCACTAAATGCATATGAAATATATACGGTACTTGCAATAAAAAATAATTTTAAAAAATTGTCTGTGCATCTGTCTGTTTGTTCAGGTTAATCTCTGAAACGACTGGACCGATTTTCACTAGCAGATATCTGATGATATAAGAAGTAACTTGGGCTTCTTTTATCTTAGGGTTACGTTTAAAAAATCGACGGGTTGCACTCCGGGAGTGCCGGCAGAAGTGAAAACTTGAATATTAACGTTGTGCATTTTTGATATTTTGGAATGGTTAGAGAATTATTTTTGTACGAATTGCTTTCATTATCAGTATAAAAGTACTATTATTTATATGGTGGAATACAATATTCATTTATTGCGCTATCGTACACAAACATGACAATTTATATTACATTAAAAATTTAACACTTCAGAACTATTACAATTATTTTACATAATAATAATAAATAATAAAATAAACAAAATAATATTAATAATATTAATCTCATCCATGGATGCGCGTGGCACGCTGTAACATTAACATGTTACGGGGGAATTAAAATAAAAGAAGGATCTCCGTGACAATAAATATATTAACAGAAAAAAGGGGGTCGTGGGCAGAAGGCCGTACGGTCTGGACTAGCCTCTTGGTGTCAAGGTGGTGGTAAGGGGCTTTAAACCACGTGGGAACTTAGCTTAGAATCCAGGTGTCTAGCACGTGGCGGATGCGAGATAGGGCTCCAACTTCTGGAAGCTTCTCCGTCACCGCTGCGTCCGTTCGTCGTAGATAGATCGTCTCAAAAAAAAAAATCCCCGTCCAATGACTATCAGCACTCTGAACTCCAGCTAGATATAAGTCCTTTTAATTAGTGCCTCGAATGCTGTAGTTAGCGGTGTTTCGTGCCCCAAACCAAGTTCCGTGGAACACGGGATTAAAATATAATTACTATAACGACTACTCTTGAGTATAGAAAATTTTATTCTCAAATGGAAATGTCATTCAAGGAAGTGCCATATATACCCTTCCTTCCTCTTTTTTAAACTTTTGACAACTATAAACTAAAGCGTAAAGATAAGAAATCCAGAAATCATAATAAGAAGATATTATATCAATAATCAATATATTATGTAATATAATATTACAAATCCACTGTATTTTCATTATTATTCAAAATTAAATTAGTATTTTTTAAGATTTAAGATGGAAAAATCGATCTACGAATTTAAGTATTAAAGCAAGGCTGACGCCGTTTTAGTAAGGACGTGCGCCGATAGATGGCGCTTTAAGCCTCTAAAAATGACTAAATAATTAATTATACAAATCATAGATGACGCGAGTAACGCCGAAATAATCGATTTTATGGAAAGGGAATGTAACTACGTTACAAACACACACGAACATTCGCGCAAGCGCCCTGCGCTGCCTGTCCTCTCTCCATCCGTCTTACGAATTTTCGATCAGGTCACGTGTCCTGACGCGAGTTTAGAAATTTTTACCCATTCCAAAAATTACACAGCGCCGCTAAAGAAGTTTTCACTTCAAAAATTGGCTTCCATTTCCATTAATAGTTCCACGCAATCGAAGGGCACCAGCTGGTAATAAATAAAACTTAGTGTGAGTTGTGACATACAATTAATATTGCGCGTCTACTACAGAGGACGCTGCCGGCGCTGGCCCGCGTGCGGCAGTCGCGAGTGCCCAACGCGTACGACAAGACCGCGCTCAAACTGCAGGAGGGGGACATAGTGAAGGTGATTATATTTTTTCTCTCTTCTCCGCATACTGAAGTGGTCCGCGTTCTTGTCATATTTTTCTTTATAAGATAGTTTTACCTTTGTTAAATATTAATTTGTGCTATATATACATCGTCTAATTTAGTGTCCGACCGAAACCGAAAACTAATCTCGGCAACTGTCTCAGTTTCGGCCTGAACCGAAACGGAAGCTTCCTCACAAGGATCATGTTTTGAGGGAAAAATAAAGAAAACGATAGTATAATCAGCCAGTATTTTTAGGGTATTCAAGGAACCCTTATAGTTTCGCTCTGTCTGTCCGTATGTCTGCTTGTTTGCTGTATGTCCGCCCTTCGAGCTCCTGGATTAAATTTGTTATAGTTATATATTGTGTATAGATCTTGGTTTTGGCATCATAAAATAATAATAATTTTATATTTTAGGGGTGGCTCTCCATACATGTGAAGTGGGGATGAAAAATATCATTTCATTCTACGTGTACGTATGTGTACGTATCGTTGAATAGGTCTTTTAAAATAAAAGCAAGGTTTCACGAGTTTCAGGACTATTTTACAAAGTCAACCATTTTCGAGTAATCGGCTTCCAAAGTGGTTTATAAGTTGGTCTCCCCCCCTGGCATTTTTAAACTATAGGTGATAGAAACTTGTAAGTTTCGATACTGATAGATCATGCTAAAAACTCTTTAGGAAAATTATTTTGACCACAATCGAACAATAACTTTTGAAGTAATTCAAAGAAAACTTATTGCGTGTTGATAGTTACGGAACCCTCCATAGTACATGTCCTGACATGCTCTTGGTTAGGTTATTTTTTATCCCGGCGGGAGTGTGGTGAAGAAATTTAAAAGTATGTGGTGGAGTGTAATCCATCCTAATATGGCTATAAAACTTGTACCTTATAAAAAGCCACTATTTTTACAGTTGTTTTCTGTAGAAGCTTGGCATAACTAATTCACAAAACTAACTCTCGTTATGCCTAAATCAAATCGCGAAGTAGGTGTTAGTCCTATTAAATAAGTAGCATGGCTTTCCCACTGTTATGAGAAAATAGAATATCGTAAAAGTGTCATTGTCGTGTGCGTTGTGACAGTTAAATATGGTCAAACGTTACATCATTCTAATCTATGTACAACATTTCAGGCATAGCGCGATATATGCCATATGAAATTTAGGTGTAATATATTGCTTTCTAATGCTTTTTACTGGACTAGATTAGTATCTAAGGTGAATATTGTAATGCGGAGTATATCCATAGTGACGTAGCTTCTGTTTAATATGATAAGCCAGTAAATGGCTGTGCTGTGAACCAGTAAATACTAAAATGGAGTCAGTTTGTTATTCAAATACAACTAACCCGAATAAGGGAACTTACTTATACTATGTGACCACTTTTTTTTGCCATTCTTTAACACCCTCCCACGCCCTTGGTGACCATCCGTAGTTTATACCGAGACTTTGTTATCAAAAATAATCAATAATCATGTTATACTTTATGTACTATCAGGAAATCCATTATGAGAACACTACCTGCTTATAAATTATATTCCCTGATAGTACATGTCAGGTATATAAAAAGATAGGTTCTGTACGTGTCGACGCGCAAATGAATATACTTATATTTTCTAGGGCAAGTTCACACCGCGACGATACGCGGCGCTGCATTTTTAGGATAGTTATTCAAAATTCAACTTTATTCACTACGAAAAAAGATCACGTTTCTTATGACATCAGTCATACACTGCACATCCGCTGTGCAGCGCGGTGCAATCTGACATTCGAACTCTTACAATGAAAGGTGTATCTTGTGTATAAATGAATAAAGCATAATTTTGAATATTTATCTTAAAAATGCAGCGCCATGTCGCGTATTGTTTCGATTCGGTGTGAATTTACCCTTATACTTACATCCTATACCTATATATCTATATCTTCAATATTTATGTGTTTCCAGGTGACAAAGATGAACATAAACGGACAGTGGGAGGGTGAGCTGAACGGCAAGGTGGGCCACTTCCCATTCACGTACGTCGAGTTCCTGGACGATATACCCAGCTAAATGTGCAGTGTAGTGACTCCAACTCGTATCAGCAGTGACCATAGTACACGGTGCAAATACCCAGCTAGTGCAGTGTAGTGTCTCCAACATGTACCAGCGGTGACCATGGCACACTGGACATACCCAGCTAGTGTAGTGTAGTGACTCCAACACGTACCAGCAGTGACCATGGTACTGTGCAGTGTAGTGACTCCAACATATATCAGCGATGATCAGTCCATAGTACACTGTGGATATACCCAGCTAGTGCAGTGTTATCTCCAACTTGTATCAGCAGTGACAATAGTACACCGTGCAAATACCCAGCTAGTCCAGTGTAGTGACTCCAATACATATCAGCGGTGACCAGTCCATAGTACACCGTGGATATACCCAACTAGTGCAGGGCTATCAGTGACTACAGTGTTTAGTGACTTGCGACTCTAACTGGATGGTGAGAAAAGTACGAGTTTGTACACCCTGGATAAACCCAACTGAATATATAATACTCAGTTAAATGTGCTTATATCAGAGGAGATAAAAATGTACCAATTGCTATATACCCACCTAATCACATACAAGTGTTTTACTTACCGTAAATGTATGAGTCTGGATGAACACAGTTAATGTGCAAAGATTCTAAACTAAAAGACTAAGTTGTATTGGAAGTGACCATAGGAATGTTTATAATCACCACCACTAAGTGACAAATGCGAAACATCTTTATAGAAATGTAAATTTTTACATTTTCATTTGGGTGTATAATTAACGAATTAGAAACTAGAACTTATAGGCAGATGACTGCACAAATATACAGTGTGTTTGTGTTAAGAAGTCGATTTCTTCAATAAATGTAGCCTACATTTTATGTCATAATGGCTTACTATGATTGGTTCATCGGAAATATGGCTTAATATGTGATATTGGTCAATTTTGTTTTTTTTTTTTTTTTTGACATTTCACTGTCTTCTTAACGCGAATACAATATAGACTGATGTTCGCAGCATTGCTTATTTGTTTTTATTTAGTGCCTCTTTTGGCGAGGATTAAGAAATGTAAAATGAAAAATATAATGATATATAAATTAATAATAATCTTTATATGTATTTATTCTTACCTAGGTTTTTACAATTTGTTCGAAATAAAAACTAAAGTTAAAGTATAATACCGGTAATAATGTCCATAACCCAACAACTTTTATATATTTATACTATGCACAAATGTTGATGCATTTTTGTTATGAATTTTACAAGAAATTTATACAATTTATATTAAGAAATAGACGTCGTATTTTATTATTTATACATATTATATTATGCATTTACGTAACTATTAGTAAAATTATATTTTTTCTCAATATAATTTATTTCACTGCTTTAAAGATGAATGTGGTTTGTATAATATTATTTCACAGTAAAATTTTGAAACATTAGTTAACAAACGATTAAGCAAACAAATATGGCAGCACGGGGCATGTGCCGTTCAACCAATCAGCGCGCGAGTTGCGTTCCGTATTACAATTTGACGAGTTTCAGTTCGCTATATTATAATATAACGAAAAATAATGCGTAACATTGTAAGCAGAATGTTTATTTCACAATCTGTCGATATTTTATAATCTCGCTACTTATATCACCGTCTATTTGTATTTACAATTTTACGGTGACATATATACTTAAATTAATTTCACTATTATTTTTTTCTGGCTAAAAAATTCATGGAGCATTTATTTTCAAATGCTTTAAAATTTTGCCCCTAGCTTAATTCACCGAACCCGCCTGCGCTCGCCCCGCGGCTCTCGCTCCCGCGCCGCTCTCCCCCGCGCCGTTCGCCGCTGTGTCGAGGCAGCGGCTTTATAAAAAACATCGATCGAGATCGAGAGAATAGATTCTTTATTCTTTTGCAGTAAATTTTTATCCTTGAAGTTAGACAAATGACAAATTAAAAGATCCATGTCAAAGGGCGGCGGGCGCTTGCCATCTGGCGATTTGTGAACTTGCTTGCCGGGCTTATGCCATTTAAATTTTAAATCCGATATATATATAGAATTTGAGAAAAAAGGATAAATAAGGAAATCATCTCATATAAGAACTATGTTTATACTATAATGTGTAGATTACTATGGTTAGTCATCAACGAATTGTTTGACACGCCTCTTAATGTTCCTTTAGAAGGAATTGATAGAACATCGAATTATAAGACATTTATTATTGATTTTTCACTACTAAAGGCTATGATACAATACTAGGTGGTAGGAAAAAGGATTAGGTAAAATTCAACACAGTAAACATTGTCTTAAACGTTTACAGATTGTGGTGCAAATTTCTTCTTGAAGTTTCGGCTACTTTCCAGCAGCCATGGTCACGGGAGGACTGAAGTGAAAGTTGTCCTATTTGTCGAAGTTGTTCTTAAGTACGCGAATATTCTTTAATTATTATTTGTGTTCCGATCCACGCAGAGAACTAACAGTCGTACTAACAGTATTTGAAACGAGAGTGGCCGAAACATCGGGAAAAAGAAAATTGCACCTCGACACAATCTGAAAGTGTTCAAGACAATGAATAATATTCGCATAAACATAACACAGAATACTATTAAATTATGGGGTTGTTTTGTCGATAAAATTAAATTAAATGCTGTTGAAATATTTTTGTCTCAATCCAAAACACCTGTATAATGGAGATAGATAGACAGATTGAAGTGTTAAAGGGAATGGCACTAAGTGTAATTTCAGGTCTGGATATAAAAATAAAATAAACATTTATTTTATACACCAGATCATATCTTTTCCCCTGCATAACCACCTTAGAAGAAATGATAAACCTGTGGTATATATTATATTTCAAATATGAAATCAAAGTTTAGTTTATTAGCTTTATACTATATTAAGTTCTATAAGTTCAATGTAATATAAATTCAGGACTGTAAAAAGTTGCATTTAAATATCATTTCTCATATCCTATCATTATATATATATATATATATATATATATATATATATATATATATATATATATATATATAGTGCGTTACACACCTAAACTAAATAATGAATATATATTGACATAATATTATAATGGTATTTTTCTTAATCTTTACATGGTATAAAATGATGTTGCTTCCGCTGTCTGTTCGCTTAGTTTATATTTATTTACTATAAAATTAGCGAAAATTAGCCAAAGACTTCATGGCATTTCCTATTGTGGCGACTGGCTGGCGGCCGCCATCGGCCACAGTAGCAGTGAATTAAATAGCTTGTTAAATTTTTGTCTCCCTGATCAGATCAGTACTCAGTGGCCCATTTTGTGGTGATAAAGGGAATTGTAACTTGTAATAAGCAGTCTCAATGCCTTGAACAATGCAACCATATTTCTACTATTTAATGTATATAAATGTTAATGTATGTGCGGAGGGATGTTTGTGATTCTTTCACGCAAAAACTTCTGAAGTTCTGAATGGACTTTTATGAAATTTGGTATGGTAGTAGTTTAGGCTATGGATTTAAAGGTAGGCTACATTTTATCCTGCAAAAGTACAGTGATTGAGTGGGATACTGTATTTACGCGGGCGGAGGCGTGGGTAAAAGCTAGTGTAATATACAGCAGCTTTGCAAAAGCATGTTGTCACTCTTCCAAAATAATATAGTCAATATTTTTATAACTATTGCGAATGCAAAAATGTATTTAGTATTAGATATAGACTAAGTGACAAGTATAACGACATTTTTTATGTTTTCTTTTTGTAAATAATAGCTTTTATGATAAGTATACATTTATTTTTAGAAGTTAAAATCCTTTTAAAAGTCTATTTTCTACCCCCTTACTAATAAAAAGATTTACACAACGGATAACTTAAACAATGTTGCTATCTTTTTCTGTCAATTAACTTTACCAACATATCAGACAAAGACAGCAACGTTGTTTAAGTTATCCGTTGTGTAAATCGTTTTATTAGTAAGGGGGTATATGTTTACCAACGACAAATTTTGTGCGCTTTATTTTCTACATACAATGTTTGTGTTCGTCTATTGCCTGTGAAAGGTACCTATAGTTAAAAATAAGCAAAATTTATTTTACAAAAATATAAATATGTAAGTATAAAAAATGTCGTTTTACTAGGCCAAAGGAGGTATTTGTTTGAGGAATTTTATGCCTGTTAAACTGCATGAAGCTAAAGTGAATACAATATTAACCAAAACGAAATTATGTAAATATTAATTTAAGTGTTTGGCACTATAAAACTGTGCCACTTATGCGCACTATAATAATGCACAATACTAATAATATATCTACATATTATGCTCACGCTGATGTCCCATACGGGTAGGCAGAGACTGCATACCCCCATGTATTGCAATATATACTGTTTTATGGGAAAACTTAGAGCCTGTTTCACAATCTTCTAATCAGTGTCGGATAGCTTATTCCGAAGTTTTGTCACTTTAGGTACAGGGACAAAACATGCAAATTAGATATCTGACATGTATCAGTAATTGTACAAATAAGGTCTTATTTTATTTTTATGAAATGAACCAGGAAACGAGCAGACAAATCGCTGATGGTAAGCGATTACCGCCGCTCATGGACACTCAGTCGCATTCCCAGTCCTTAAAATATACCTATATAATAATATGATCAAACATTTGTTCCATCACCAGAGGGTGTGCTGATTGCTTACATGTAAAATGTGTGAAGTCAGTTGACATAATATAATTCAACTCAAGCAACATATAAAAACAGATTGTGAAACAGACCCTTATTGATTAAGCAATTTAACCATCCCACTAATATTATAAATGTGAAAGTTCGTAAGGAAGGGATTTTGGTTACTCTTTCGCGCAAAAACTACTGAACGGATTTAGATGAAATTTGTTATGGTAGTAGATTAAGCTCTGGATTCTAATATAGGATACATTTTATCCCGAAAAAGTACAGTGTTTCCGTGGAATACTGTATTTACGCGGGCGGAGCTGCGGGCAACAGCTAGTTGCTTATAATCTTTTTTATCTCCCCTCATCATATTCCGGATAGTAAATCTGTATAAGATAATATGCCATTGTTATTAGTTATACTTATGTTTTTATGTGTTTATTTTAGGAACGGGTTTAATTAACAAATTAAGTCTACACACACTCAGTTGACATATTGTATGTAAACTTGATTTGTCCCAAGCCAATTCTTTAATTAAATGCGCTAACTTTGACATGTATTAGAAAGTGAACCCTTTTTATCTGGTATAGGATTGCTTTGATTATGATTAAGCAAGAGACAAGTTTTCATAATCTGAAGCCAGCATATATTTAATAGGCATGTTGCCTAAAAAATTTTTTTTCGTCTATTCGATGTTAGACAACATGTTAGTAAACAATCTAAACCCCATTTTCGTATATCTTACAATTAACGAAAATACAAACAATTTTTAATTTACAATAATAAGAAAGAGAGCGATATATCGGCCTGTGACGTTACGAGTTGCTCTCGCCATACATTTGTCATTCCAAAATGTATGGCGGTTGATTTGTGTCTTTACTAACAAACTAATATTTGGTATTTGTCTTGTTGTTTCAGGTTTCAACTATCAAGAAAATATAGTCAATTTATTATACTACGCAATTTAAACGGTTTCTTCCCTTCTACATTCACAAAGCCCTACTTTTGCGCAAAGTTTACCTCCTACTATAAAGTTTTTTTTTCTGACTGGTCTACAGTTATTATTATACTGATACTGGCTATTCCTTATGGGAGAATTTTAAAGAAGAATTAGCAACTTGTGACGTAACAAATTGTTTTGCGAGAAAGAGATGGGGAATATTTTTTATTTGATTATAATTTTTAATCGCGTCAATCTAAATAGGTACCTATTTCTTTTAGATTTATGTATATATAATCAACAATTTTAAAATTTGATTTATAAAAATGTGATATTTCACACTAGCTAACATCCCTATTATGTTATCACGAAAAAAATATAGTATCTGCCTATTAATCAATTTTGTAGTGCTTTTCACAAAAGAAGCCCCGCGGCGCGGCAATTTGTGGAACAAAGTTAAATTGTTATTATGATGCCTGACGTTGTAAAAAGTGCTGTCCGACAAATTATACTCAAAGTAAAGGAGTTTTGTGAAACAGAACAGCCGAATCAAGATATTCTGATACCCATAAATAATTCTGGCCAAATTTTGTTACACGATTCCAGCGCTGCGTCTAAGGGATTTCTTTCATGAAAAGGACTTTACTGTAATATGAGCTCTGCAAATACTTAACAAGATGTTGCCAGTAACATTTTATTAAAGTTTACCATGATATACCTATTGGTAATGGTTTTTTTTTCATTCTACTAATAGACTTCTACTAAATATTTTATTAACATCAATGTACATGAAGTTAGTAAATACCAATAAACGTTTACATTGTACCTATATTGAAAAATTGTGTATGAATTGTAAATCTAAGTTGTGAGAAATGCATCATTTTTATATAATATATTAAGTAAAATTGTAACATTTTTAAGTAATAAATTTTAGTAAGAAGCATTGTTATTAGTTTAATTTAAATCCAGTTCATTTATTTATCATTTATTCATAATTTTTTATTATTTTATTGTGTGCCAAAAAATCTGTATGAAATAGACCCGATTCCTGGCATTGTAGAATACCCGATATAGATAGTCCGAATCCAGAGTTGGTGGTGATTATATTTTATATTTTGCAACAACATGGATACAAATGATCAACAACCTAGTGCAGACAAAACTACATAAGAATACAGCTACTAAAATAACGCCTCACGGACCACGGTGAGTATTCACGTGTTCAGGTCAAAGAGAATGTAATTACTATACTATGATTCAGGTGAGGATATATCTGTATAATCCATGCAGCTGATAATCTATGGGTCCTCACCTGAACAGGAGAAAAAAATTAAAACCGGCCAAGTGCGAGTTAGACTACCTCACAAAAGGTTCCGTACAAAAGTGTCGATTTGTCAGCTTTGACATTGAACTTTGACTTGACACAAGCTGGGACTATATTGTACGGAAAGCGGGCTCGGTAAAATTTAGAGCACTACAAATTAAACTCCGCGCTAATAAATATAGCTGAAAATCGAGTCAAATATAGATCTCCCTGATCAGATCAGTACTCGGTGTTCCATTTGTGGTGATAAAGGGAATAATTGTAACTTCTAATAAGCAGTCTCGATGCCTTGAAAAAGGCAACCATAATTAAATATAATGTTAATGTTTGTGCCGATTTCACGCAAAAACTTAAGCGGTGAATGGACTTTTATGAAATTTGGTATGGTAGTAGTTTAGGCCCTGGATTAAAACACTAGCGATTACAAAATATATGGCGGTAGCAACTTGTAACGTAATAAATAGTTTTGCGAGAAAGAGATGGAAGTATTTTTTATTTGCTTATAATTTTTAATCGCGTCAATCTAAATACCTATTTCTTTTAGATTTATGTACGAGGGGAGGTCCAAAAGTTCGCGGAATGAAAGGGTTGTTAATAAAATATAACAATAAATTTATTTTTCCTTTTCAATATAATCACCCTTAAGTGTAATACATTTATTTGATCTATGGATTAATTTTTCTAAACCATCGAAAAAATATTTTTTGTCTTTGGCCTCAAAATGCGCCGAAATTGCCTCCTTCACTTCGTTATCGTCGGAAAATTTCCTTCCCCTTAGCTCTTTTTTTAAATTTGGAAACAAATAAAAATCGCTAGGGGCCAGGTCTGGACTGTAGGGTGGGTGAACAAGTGTTTCGAATCCATGCGTGTGAAGAGCAGCCATGGCAACTCGGCTCTTGTGAACCGGCGCGTTGTCTTGCAAAAGCAACACACCCTTGGCCAATTTTCCACGACGTTTTTCTTTATTTAACTTTTCCAATATTGTGGCGTAGTATTCTCCGGTTATAGTGGTACCTTTTTCTTTATAATCAATCAGTAATATTCCCTCACAATCCCAAAAAACAGTGGCCATTACACTACATACTAGTTACTATACTACATAAATCAACATTTTTTAGTTAAAATAGGTTTTATACCTATTTTAACCAAATGGTAGGTACCTAATTAATTATCATTGTTACTGGGTCGTCATGCCGGACGCCGCTCGGCGTATACCGTGTTCGATTCCTGGCACGGTCAACACTTGTCTGATGAGCGCATTGTTAGCTGGTTGTACAATATGTATCGAAATGATATATTTTGTATTTATGTAATATGTAGATATGTGTAGTTTGGAGCTAACCGACCGTGAATGTGAAATGCGTCCAATATTTATTTATTTTATTCCTTGTTACATAGGTTCAGTCCTTAGCACAGCTATTAGCTAAACGGAAAAAATTGATGGATCTCCGAAACACCATAATATCTAGAGACAAATGCAGAACAGAATTGAATACCGTAGATCTAGTGGCAAATCATCACAGTAAGTATTTATATATTTAACTAATAGTATAAAGCTGAAGAATTTGTTTATGTTGTTTGGTTGAAAGCGCTAATCTCAGATTTTCAAAATTATTAAAAATACTTTAATACAGCTAAATCTACGAAAAATAATGTAAATGTTTAGATGGTTGTTGTTCAATAACAAAGAAACAGCTAAACAGATTCTGACAATAATTGTTTTTTTTTATGTTTGTAGGTAATCCCGTTACTCCATACTCAAATGAGCAACGATCCATTTCTCCACCGCCTTTTTCACCCCTTACTCCACTTATTGCTATGAAAACCACTAACAAGAACATCAGTTTATCAGAAGGTAGGTGTATCGCAGTTTTGATTCAAATCTACATTATAATATATGATTACAAGTAGCTATAAGATATATATTTATGTACATACGTGTCTTTACTGATTCGAGTTTTAACTAATTTGATCCAGGAAAAGTGAGATGATAATTAATTACAGGCAAGGTGTTGTTTCAGGTCCATCTAATTCAGGTGTTTTACAATCAGATATAGAGAATATTGTGTCTGTTCCACGATGTTCAACCGAAACGCCATCTTCATCACCACTTCGACCGATGTCCCCAGAAACTCAAGAACTGTTTAACACACTAAGTGAACATCAGAACATATTATTAGACAATAGGGATATTTCACATCATGAGGATATCGTATGTGATTTCGATAGTGATGATAGTGTTAGGGATCTGAATTTTAACATAGTTAACATAAGCGAGTCAACTACTTCTTGTTCATCTTTGGATAATAATGAAGCATGTACTAATAATTTAATGTCATTAGAAGAACAGCATAACGATATCGAAGTTACATCAACTACTGATATACCAATAGAACCAGTACCCATAATAAATGATGATGATACTGTAAAAACTGGTAGACCAAAAATAGGACGTAAACGTATCGAAGAAATAATAACAGTGGCACTTTATATTTACGACCCGGTATGACAATAAATAAAATTTATGATATATATACAAAAGAACACGCAGAAATGTATGGTATCGATCGCAAATGCGCTTCCTTTGCGACATTGAAAAAGATTTTCTATGATGATTTTAATTTAAAATGTAAAAAATTAAAAAAAGATACTTGCAATAGGTGTGACCAATTATTCAATCAAATCTAATGCCAAAACTGAACAGGAACAAGAAGATGCTAAAACTGAGAAGCTTAAACATTTAGAAAGAGCAGAAATGTTAAGAAATCAGATGAATCAGGATTTTATAGACGCAAGAAATATACCGGATGTTGAGTGTTTAACCTTTGACTAGGAAAAGACATTGCCACTACCGCGGATACCAACAAATGTTGCCTTTTATAAAAGGCAACTGTGGCTTTACAATAGTGGTATCCACTCTGTATCTGATGACGTAGGACACTGCTATGTTTGGGTCGAAGGTGAAGCGGGTAGAGGGGCGCAGGAGGTAGGATCGTGTTTAGTGAAATACATTAAAACAAAAATACAGCCGTCTGTTCAGAATCTTATACTCTGGAGCGATTGCTGCGGAGGGCAAAACAGGAACATTAAAATAGTTCTCTTACTAAAAACTGTCTTTAGTTGTCACCCAACATTAGAAAGCATTACATTTCGCTTTCTTGAATCTGGGCATACCTTTTTACCTAATACGGACTTCTCTAAAATTGAAACTGCTTTAAAACATCACCAGCGTATATATACAGCCGAAGAGTATATAGATATTTTTAAAAATGCTAAAAAAAAGAAACCGTTGCAAGTACAAAGAATGGAGAAAGCAGATTTTTATGGAACTGAAAAGATTGAAAAAAATATAATTAACAGAAAAAAATTTAGTGACAAAAGTAAAGTAAGCTGGCTAAATGCCGAATAAATAAAAATAGAAAAAAATAAATTATACTCAATATTTATGAGAACTTCGTTTGAGGAAGAGTTTGAGGAGTTGCTTATTGACAAAAGGAACAGAGAAATAAAGAAAGATGATTTAATTCTTTTGTGGCCTAACGGAAAACCGATCGCACCAGCTAAGTTGGCCGATTTAGAATCAATGTACATGTTTATACCCGAGGACTGTGTCCAGTTTTATAAAAATTTAAAAAGTTCGGATGAGTTTATCGATGACTTTGATGGGTTTGGCGGGGAGCCTGACTTCGAGATAAATGATGAATAAATCATCAGCTTTTTTTAACTAAGTTTTTTATATTTGTTGAAAACTTATTGTGTGCTCAAGTTATTTTCTAAAATATTTTTGTTTCATTTCATTGCTAAAGCTTCGTTCATTGCAAAAGTTGATGATTTAGATTTTTTATTTTAACCGATTTCTTGTTAGTATTAAGTTTTTCACAATAAATCCTTCTTATTTCGTAACAAGTCGTATTTATTTAAAATTAAAAATGTGGAACGTTTTTACAAAATACTGAGTGCTACTTTATACAAAAAATATTTTTTCAAAAACGTTCCAAAACGATTTTTCGAAAATACCTATATTTCAAAAAGCAATTTCGAAATAATACTATTATGATAGAACAGTATTATTGAAATACTTGAATAAAACCTACAGTATTGAATTATCCTTGTTCAAACAAAAAAATGCCGAGTCAAAACACAAAAATGTATTTATATTGGTTTCAACTAGTTGTGGATTGGAACATTTTTGTATAACTACGTCCATTTAATCAACAATTATTAACAAATTTAATTTATTAAAATGTGATATTCCACACTAGGCAACATCCCTATTACTGTAGAGCTTTATTTTCAGCGCTCTGAATTGTATCCGGCCGTCCGAATTTCGGATCATATTATACTTAGTTCCAACTATAGGCGAGCTGAAGCGAAGAGAAGTGCGTGTCCACATTATCGTATAAAAATATACGGTTAACTTCTCGTCCAACCTCGCGAGTAGTGTAGAGGACGCTTTACATTGCGTCGATAAAAAAAATAAAAAATAAAAAATTGTCTATGGTACAGTTTTGTTTCGTCGCGTCGGCTTGTCTGCAGACGGTTTTTCATTTTTATTAAATTTTTAAATTTCAAACTTATGTAAGCGTCCAATAGATGAAGATTTTTTATATAATTTTAAATGTATGAATTCTCATAGTAAAACAAGTTTAGATTTGTGAAAATTAACTAAATTTTTGGACTTGTCTTCACCACCTGTCATGTTTCGTAGTTATTCGATGCCATACCTACAATCGATCAATAACTATAAGCGACCCAAGCAATGGCGAATTTAATTAGTAAAAAGCTTAATCTAAGCTCAAAAAGCGATTTTTAGTGTGCGGCCTCAGTTAAAACTAGGTATTTGGTTAGTTTTTTTTGTAAATAAACTACTTAGACATATCTAGTATGATGGCAGAAGTACAAGTTAAAATAGAACCACGGGACCCCACAGAAGTTGACCAGCATGAACCAAAAGATTTGAGCAGTCCAGGACCTAGCTTTCATAATAATTTTGTTGGCATTAAGCTTGAACCTGTTGGTGATGTCCATATTAAAACAGAACCCAGTGACTTAGAAAACACACAACTCAGCGAAGATTCATTTTCTTCTACTACTGAGGTCAAAGTTGAACCTTACAGTGAAAATGGTAAGTGGACATTGTAATAATATTCATAACTTTGATATATTATGTTTATAAAAAAAATGACAATTTGTTTTTTTGCTAGCATCTTTTAATTTATTTCTTTATTTTGTAGATACAGATGAAATGGAAGAAGAATCAATGATTCAGCAAGTTAAACCAAAAGCCAGGAAACGTAAGGATTCATCGGATGAGGAGTTTACATTGTCCAGCTACAAGAAAAAAACAAATGTAAATATTAAATTTTCCTATTGTTTTGGATATTTAGGCCTTTAAACTTGCATTTTTACTAGATAAGTTATTACAATAAATAAATAAATTAAAAAAAAAACATTGGCTTCAATTGGAAAAATTATAAGTACCTAATTACTTATTAATGGAATATAATAATTTTAAAAATAATACTTAATATTCGATTTTAGAAAAAGAAAGGTGAAGGTGGCAATGTAAAGCCAAGTATAAAAGGAAGATCTAGAGGTAATTTTTTTTCTTTTCAGCATTTTCACATTTTTTTAATAACTGCCTGTTTGTAGTTTATCTTATATTGTATCAACATGAATTTACAATACAAGTACAACCTGTATTGTCTTTTGGCCTGATTGTCTTTTGGCAATAATTGTTTTTCATACATTGTCTGTCTGTCTGTCCATAGTATAAAAAAAAATAAGTTAAAAGACTATAACCCAAGCACGTAAAAAAGGTGTCTTAAAAGGCTGAACCAAGAAAATTATACAGATAGAAATCCAGAAATGCATAGGTACAAAAATGGTCAAGCTAGAGTCGTGGTCGCACCTACGAACAACAGTAACAAAGATTGCCAAGGGCCATTAGCAATATAGTTTTTCTGTTAACAAAATTTATGCATTACTTACGAAACAGTTATTTACAGGTAAACCTGACATGATATATGCTGATGAAATAATCAACCAGATAGAGATCGAGACAATCACAGAAGAGGAGCGGCAGGAGGAACACCAGGAGGCGCTGGAGTCACGTAGACACATGCGGTTCCTGTGTGAATGGTGTGCCATCGGTTTTGTGGTAGAGGAAGCCTATCAGGTCCACATGAAGTTGCATTCAGAGGTGATATATTTGATGGTTGAAAACATTTTACATGAGTTTAAACATTGATTAATCTCCAACTCAATATGCCTGTGTATTGATTAAATACACAGCAATGTTGTTTGTTCTAAACTCAAATTAAATTTATTAAATGAATAAATAAATTATAACTATGGCATAATATAAAATTACACCATTGTATGAAACCTCTTGTTTATATCATAATTATTCGTACCTGGGTGGTGGAGCTTGCTTGGGGTTCACATAGTACAGAAAATAAACAAATTGCAATACTATTTTTATAAATTTAACAGAAGTTACTTAATCAAAAATAAGCTGATTGAGTTCTTCAATATTATATAAATATAAAATATATAAATATATAATATAAATATATTATATTAAAAGAATCACAACAATATTTTGCCACAAATCTCCCATCAATGCAAAAATTATACATATTTGTATTATCAAACAAAAAAAAACATTTAATAATCTAAAGATGCGCAGTTTCCCAGGGACATGACATCGATTTTTCTCCCGAAAACCCCGTGCATAGCAAATTTCATGGAAATACTTAAAGCCGTTTCAGAAATTCTGATTTCATATAAGAATTTCTCCTATGAAGTATAAGATTTTACACTTAACAACATCTTAACAAACTTTGTTTGGCAAGACCGCAAGACTTTACATTATAAAGACAGACTAACCTTCTCTAAGATGGAATCACTTTTAGATAGTAGGCAATATTTAGATTTAGTTTTTCTGCACAAGCTAGTAACGGTAAAGGTATTATTTATTGCAACCAACTACTTCGTAAAATATCCATTAATGTGTCAAGTAGGATACCTAGAAAAAAATGTTACAAGCCAATCCACATTAACCTAGTAGAAAAAATACTTAAAACAAATATTAACAGTAACCAACAAAACAACTGCTTTTACCCTGCAACTATTGAAAGACCGAAATACCTAATATCGATTAAACCACGAAAGGAAGTTATTAAAAGGATAACTGATCTAAGCAAAAAAAAAAAAGAGAAAGTATACGAAAGGACAGGAAAGCTAAAAGACTGAGGACACTAGAACATCACATAACAAGCACTGGAGGAGTAAAAAAGGCGCTGAAAGAATTATGAGAATCGGGAAAGGAATACCTGGGCTTAAAAGGAGAACAACAACCATCTCGAAAAGAAAGAAAACGTCAAAGAAATAGCCACGCAGTTTTACGGTCAGTTCTATGCCAGACAAACCCCTAATATAACAAGCAAAGAAGGGGAAACCTTTTCAGAACATTATCAGGCAGACAAGGCAGGAAAACCCGAACGAAAACCGGAAATATTGCGATGCGAAGTCGAAAAGTCAAAAGGGCGGAGAAATCACCAGGACCAGACAAAATAGTAAACGAAAGTGCTCAAAGTTACCATGGAAGAACTGGCTCCTATTCTTACTAAAATATTGAACGAAATCATAACAACACGTAATATTCCGGAGCAATGGCAAAATCCCATATTATTTTACTGCATAAAAAGGGCAACTAAGACGATGTGGAAAACTATAGACCAATCAGTGTGATGTCGAATGTTTATAAAGTATTTGCGAACATTACACTAGACGGAGTTACTAAAATAGCCAGTCGAACAAGCAGGCTTCCGGAAAGGATTTCGACAGTCGATCACATTCAGACACTGAAACAAATACTTGAAAAATACACTGAGTACAACACAAAATCTGTGTAGCCTTTATTGACTATGCTACGGCATTTGATAGCATAAACCACGTTTACAAGCCTAAGTAAGACAGCCTGAAACAACAAGGTGTACCCATAGCATAAACTACAAAGAAATGATCTATAGCAAAAGCAAAGCTAAAATTCAACTAGAATGCTTGGGCAACGAGTTCTGTGTAGAAAGAGGCGTAAGACAAGGGGACCCCCTATCCCCCAAACTGTTTTCAGCCGTCCTAGAAAGTACATTCCGCAAACTGGACTGGGAAGACTTTGGTGTCAATGTAAATGGCAAAAAACTCAACCACCTCAGATTCGTCAACGACTTGGTGCTATTTGAAGAAGACCCAAAGTCGGGCACATGGTGTCAAGCCTGAACGAAGAGAGCCTAAGAATTGGACTTGGAATGAACTCAAAGAAAACAAAACTTATGACAAATATCGCCGAGATTTACATTAACTTAGACAATGAACCACTAGAATATGTGCTGGAGTATACATGGACAAGTTGTCTCCTTTAAATACCAAATGGCAAAAGAAACAAACATGGAATCGCTATTAGTTGGAAAAGATATTGGTATCTAAAGTGGGACTGGGCATGGCCATAAGGAAAAAAACATTCAACACATGTATCTTGCCATGCCTGACATATAGCTGCGAAGCATGGGCTAGGGCAAATGGCCATGGAGCGAAGCATGGCCTGCCATAAAAAATCCTACTACGTGTTGATCAGCACAGTTGGCGTTGGACAGGCCACATGCTACGGGACACAATGGGGAAATGGAGTAGAGAAGTGACGGATTGGTACCCAAGGGATGGCAGGAGAAAAGGATTAAAAAAATAAAATAAAAACGCAATCAAAATCGAAGTAATTGTCGACCCACTTTGCTAAGTTTCAGCCATTCTAATTCTCCATTTATGTTTTACATTTTCGTTTATTAAGTTATTGATTAAGTTTTCGTCTAATTTGTAAATTGTATTATTTCAAATTAAAATAATTAATCTCCCTGAAATTATGTAAGTACTTATAAAAGATGCAAGCTGTATTGCACCTATTACAGCTATAGTTAAGGCAGCATTTAGATATAAACAACATGAATGTGCAATTTTAGCTATTAACAATGTTTGTTCCTTGTTGGTGTATCTATAAAATAAATAAATCATTAATCATTTACTATGTTGAATGCTTATTTAACATTTACGTTATCAAAACCTTACAACTTACAACTGTCAGCACCTGAGCTGAGATTTGGATCAGTGTGCGTAAGTAGTGCACCAAGCCATAGGCAAGGCTATTAAAAGCCTTGGCAAGCGTCGGCCTATGTCATACCTACACTATCTATGCACACACTCGTCAATGCAAAGCTCAGCATAGACCTGAACCTCAATTCTTGTATTTAAAGTAGAATTTTACTTTGCTTGTATTATACACTTATAACGACTTGTTATCATAAACTGACTTTGTGAAGTTTGGACCAACCAGGAGGCGTTAGACGCTACGAGAGTACCGGTTTGACAGTTTTAGAGTGTCGGGACTTGATTGTAATTGTATTATTGCAGATTTTAATTAGCAGAATTGACCCTCTGGAGGAATGTATACACATATTTTAACTGTATCGTATTCGTGTACAGGAGAACGGCACACACGAGTGCGAGCTCTGTCACATGCGTCTCAGGAACGGCGAGGTGTTGTACCGTCACCGTCTCCGCCACTACCGGCGCTACCGCTGCGTGCTGTGCGGCCTGCGGCTGCGGGACAAGGACACGGCGGCCGCGCACGTGATGAGCGACCACCACGGCTCGTCGTTCCGCTGCCCGCACTGCGACAAGGGGTTCAAGTGAGTCGCGATATACCTTTTGATCCAGTCACGGGTTAATTTATGGGCATTCTATCTGCGTTATATTAAGTACCTACCTGGGATTTTAGGATAACGTTAAAAGAATTTAAAAAAAAAAAAGGATCACAAAGGTATTCTTCTGACCGGGATTCGAACTCGAGGCACCAATTTGCCAACGACGCAAAAATCCGAAGCCAACCAAGCAACCAACCGGGTTTGACAATTAGAAATCCAAATCATTTGTATCTTAATAGGCTACGAAACAAAAAACATATACCTACAACTTAAAAATGCGCAGATTCCCAGGGATAAGACCTATCTAGATCGATTGTTCTCCCCCAAATTCTCTGCATACTAAATTACATGGAAACACTTGCAGGCGTTTCTGACATTCCGATTATATATACAAGTTATGCTCAGTTAAAGTATAGGATAACAACTATCAGCGAGGCAAATTTGAGCACAATCCGTTTAGAGGTTTGAGCTTTGCGTTGATTGAGTTTATTAACGCTTGCTTTAATCCGCAGACGGCCGCAGTACTTGAAAAGGCACATTCAACAGATGCACACACGCGCCACCGAGTACAAGTGCCCCGTGTGCGAGCGCGTATTCTACGAGCGCGGCTGGTATCGCTGCCACGTCAGGTGAGTCGCGCACAGTGGCATTGACTAACGGCACAACAGTGGCGGAGGCTGGTTTTCCATCATGGGGAATACCCAGTATAAGGCTACGTGCTCCGGAAGCCGAAACACCGGTGAAAATTCAGAGCACTGAAAATAGAACTCTGCGCTAGTACAATAGAGTTGAAAATGGAAGTTTCAGTATCGACCTGTCATATATGACATGGACATTTGACTCTACACTCGACTCGTGTTCGATTTTCAACTCTATTGTATTAGCGCAGAGTTCTATTTTGAATGCTCAAATTTTCTACGGCCTTCCGGATTCCGGATTATATAGTCGCAGCCTAATAGCTAGGGATTTGGATGAGTGTCTTCAAAAGGTACGTGGTAAGTGAAGCCGATAGGAATGTAGGCGTAAGAACCCCACGCCAGTGCTGCACATGTTGTATACTTTACGTCATTGTATTACGTGGCTGTTAACAATAATAAAGTAAGGAGTTTATAATAAGAAAGCGTGATTGCTTTTCTGTCCCGTATTATTGACATGTACCTGAGAGATCGAGATTTGCTCGCAGTTCTAGTACTCAGTACGGAAAAAGTTACCGATGGCGATAGGTATTTAAAAAAATAATCATAAAAATATCAGTCTGACAGGGACTCAAACGCGAGACAACAATTTGCCAACAACGCAAAGGTCCTACCCATACGTAGCTAAGCCACGCGCTACGATTCGAGAGCAAAATTACCCATAATATCTTATTACACAATGAAAAAAATGTATAAAAACTCAATAATTTTACGGTTTCTCTGGGGTAACTTGTCCTAGATCGATTTTTTACCCCCAAAACCACATACATACTATATTTCATGGAATTTATTGAATCCCTTTACCAGATTCTGATTATAAATTTATAATATATAATAGCTTTGCCCGCGGCTCCGGCCGTGTAAATACAGTATTCCACAGGAACACTGTACTTTTTCGGGATAAAAAGTAGCCTATGTGTTAATCCAGAGCTTTATTTTATTTTGTTAGGAAGACAAACAGCTATCAGTAATAACAATATAAAACTATTCTAATCATTAGAAAGTCAATTACAGGTATACATGTAGAAACTGAATAGGTTAACATGAGTTAAACATAGTGTACACTAATACACGCTAATTTGACACAGTTTATAAATATAATATAAATATAAAGAAAGAAACAGTCACAAGTGTACAATCAACTATCAAGTGGTTTGCTTAGATATAGCAATAGTACATTTAGGATAAAAGTTATAAAACTTATTTAGACCCATTTAAATTTTGAAGTACCTAGATAAAGTCAGCACTACGTTACTGGAGCAAATATTGGTAAAGTAATCGCTTAGCTGTCGCTTAGATTTACAGATTTTATTAAAATTGTTACCAGCGCGCAAGACAAACAACCAAACAAACATATCTAATACCATACCAAATTTCATCATAATCCGTTCAGTAGTTTTTGCGTGAAAGAGTAACAAACATCCATTCATCCATCCTCATAAACTTTCACATTATAACAGTAGTAGGACAAGCTCGTTTAAAGTATAAGATGTTGATTGGTAGATCTCACAATGAAGAAGTCCAGATGAGCGCGTCCCAGCCTCTGCCGTGCACGCAGTGCGGGCGCGTTTTCCGGCAGCGGCACCTGCTGAAGCGGCACCTGCTGACACACGCGCAGGACCCCGTGGACTGCCCGCACTGTGACGTCACGTGCCCCAACCCCGAGCTGCTCCGCGTGCACTGCATCAAGCTGCACCCCGATGTGGTCGGGTGAGTGATAATGTAAAAGTGACGGACACACATCATCCGACTAATAAAGTATCTGGGAGCTTATAGATGGAGAGCTACTAGGAAATTCAGAACAGGTGTTAGAGGCAAGCGAAACCTTGTCCTATACTCCTCCTATTGTACCTCAACACGAGACTGCAGGACTGGCTGGTCAGAAGCGGGGCTAAGTCAATATACAAGTTTTTGGCCTACTCGACAAAGTACAATATCTAAACGATAACGAAGTTAGAATATAAAAAACGTGCTTATGACAACCCATGTGATGGAACGATAAAATGTGTCAATCCCCGGCTGTTCCTTCGGCGGGATTGGAACCCGCGACCCCTGGCTTGAGCACCAACGCGCTGAACCACAGCCACAGAGGTCGTCTCTTTTTTATATAACAATTTTCACGCCACATATTTCATGTCATTTTGCCTTTGCAAAATGACATGAAATATGTGGCGACTTATAAAGGTGGGTTTGTCCTCGCGTAGTACGGCTATTGAAATGCTTAAAAATAGCAAAAAAAAATACTTAAAAAAAAGTCAGGCAAGCAAAGAGGTAAGAATTTTTGATGATAAGGCATGTACGGCGCGATGAACTGAAAAAACTCAGAGAGACACTTTTTAGAATTGAAAAGGAAGAATCAAACTTACAATCAAATATGTAAAGGGTACTCCAAAAATAGTTCAACAAAAAAACCACTTAATACAAAATACAAGCCCATACTCTGACTTTACTTTTAGTTACACTAATTTATTTTCACTGCCACCTAAATTTGATCTCTTTCTCCAATACATAAATACTAACAAACCAGCAATTGCAATTATAACAGAGACATGGCTTTATTAGTAATGACCGCAATAGCTCATATAACATACCAAGTTATACTTTGTTTAGATTGGACGGCAGAAGAGACTTTTATGATTAAAAGGACATTTGCATGCTTCATAAAGCAAAATGTTGTGACACTACATTTAAATATAAGAACTGTTGTAACCTACATTCTATGCAAATAAACGATTATTATTATAACGGTGATCTAGTTACATACTCAGCGGATATAGCAGAAGTTTCTGCCGATGAATTCCAAAGAGCCTTAAAGCTTTCGACCTATTAGCCTCACTAGTGTAGTGGTGAAAATAATGGACAAAAATATTTGTGAAAATATGAATAGATTTTGGCATAAGGAAGGAATTATTTATGCAAAACAACATGGATTTGTTAGAAAAAGATCAAGTACAATAAACCTATTGACATCTGTGCATTCTTGGTGCAAAGAACTTGACAACAAGAACATTACAAGTTCGAATAGGCACTTCATTTTCACAAAGTAAACCAGTTACAAGCGGAGTTCCCCAAGGGGCGGTGCTCGCAGCAAACCTATTCGGCATTTATGTTACAGATTTAATTGCACTGATAAAATGTCAATCCGCTTTCTTTGCTGATGATGGGAAATTTTTTGCTAACACTCTTGTATGCTCTGATCAAATACAAGAAGATCTAAATCGTATATTTAACTGGACCAAAGGTTGGATACTGAAACTTAATCTTACAAAGTGTTGCATTTTGCACTTAGGAAACAACGACCCTTAATTACAATATACCCTCGACGATTCCCCAAAACTTCCACCAACACACAAGTAGATCTGGCCGTAACAATAGCACACGATTTAAAATGGGATCAACATAATTATCACCAACATTGTCAAAAAGGCCAACTCATTTGTTCATATTGTACGGAGGACATTTCAAGTTTTGAAGGTATAATTATTTTTGTAAATATATAAAACATACATTAGACCCTTACTCGAATATGGACACCGAGTTTGGAGTCCCTACTTCCAGAACAATATCAACTTATTAGAAAGTGTGCAAAGGAAAGCTACAAAAACTTGCGACGTAAAAACTATGAAGAAAGATTAAACACGCTACGCTTCACTTCACTAGAAGAAACACGAATCCGTGGTGATCTCAAAGAAACATACAAAATATTAACACATAAATACAGTGTTCCTGACTTTCATAATCTGTATATAAAGAAAAACTTATAAAAAAAATTCCAGAACATATCGAGGTCACCACCTCAGACTGGAACGAGACCCGGCAAACTCTTTAGCAGCTCATAGTTTTCTTAGCAATAGAATAGTTCAGAAATGGAACAGACAGAGAACAGATGGAATGGAGCAGAGATAACATCATCGGGCAGCCCGATTATATAAATAAAAAATAAATTATTAAATATAAAAGACATTGAGAACATCAAAAAACACAATTCCAACATTGTGAGATATGGTCATATCAGCCATAAGCTGCTCCACCATAATCAGTAATAATAAATATCTGTGGATATAATCGATGAGCATTCTTTCTGGCCGTGAATTTTAGTTTATGTGCAATGAGTTATACCTATGGAAACGTTGTAAATCATTTGCAGTGATGTAGACACCGTGTGCGTGCACTGCGGGCGCGCGTGCGCCACGATCAGCATGCTGCACCGCCACCTGCGACGTATGCACTCCGACCGCACTAAGAGGTACGCTGTGTTATTTTTCACCCGACTATGGTGAAGCCAAAAGGAAGGGGTATGATTTTGTCAGTCTATGTATGTTTGTTCCAAAGTAGCGCCTAAACTACTGATCCTATTTAAATGAATGAGATATCAATAGACTCGTAATAATGGCCCGGGTAAAATAGGCTGTACAATTTACGTAGTCGGGTTATAGTTTTTGTATAAAATTATAGTTATTCATATTACTAAATTTCAATAACATTTAAACTTCTTAGTTAATAGTTACTAAATATCGGTCATCAATCAAAATAAAATTGGTTAACACATTCAGTCAGGCAGTCACAAACAATGAATCAAATAGAAAAATAGTTCCGTTACTAATTGATCGTTAACTTGGATAATAAAACTCTTTTAAATTAATTCGATCCAAATGTTGATGTTGCTTGAGTCAGAAATTTAATTATAAACCGAACAAGATATATTTTACTTATTAGATTTGAATGATTTATTGTAATATATGTCACTTTGAGTTGATTTAATTTAAAATGTTTTTTTGCTCTACACATTTTGACGGTAGTTCATACATACATACATACATACATATAATCACGCCTCTTTCCCGTAGGGGTAGGCAGAGACCACTTCTTTCCACTTGCTACGATCCTTACATACTTGTTTCGCTTCGTCCACTTTCATTATTCCCTTCATACATGCTCTTCGGTTTAGGGTACAGGGTACATCCCTGATTTGGTCCCGAAACGTCCGCCTAGGTCTACCCCTTAAAACACTTCCATTCACACTCGCCTTATACACTTTTTTCGTCAATCGTTCTTCATTCATTCTCTCAACATGGCTAAACCATCTCAGCATACCTTTCTCAATTTTTGTCACTACATCTTCTTTCAGACCACAAAGTTTCCTAATCTCACTATTTCTTATCCTGTCACTCAGTTTAACTCCTATCATACTTCTTAACGCTCTCATTTCAACAGCATTTATCCTGCTTTCATGTTTCTTCTGCCATACCCAATTTTCACTTCCATACATGAGTGTCGGAACCAACACCCCCTCATGCACAGCCAAACGAGCCTTGTTAGACACCTTCCGACTGCTCATAAAGGAGTGCAAAGCTCCATTCACCCTGTTTCCTGCATTCACTCTTCTTTCAATATCACGCTCACACTTTCCATCTCTTGTAAACTTTGATCCTAGATACACAAACTCAATCACCTGTTCAATTTGTTCATCTCCAATCACGATATTGCAGTCTGTCACTGCCTCATCTCTTTCAAACACCATCACTTTCGTCTTCTTTACATTCATCTTCATTCCCTTTCTAACAAAAGCTCCACTCATAGCAGTTAGCATCTCCTGCAACTCCTCAGCCGAAGACGCAAGTAATACTTGGTCATCAGCATAGAGAAAACATTTGACGAGTAGCTCATTCATTCTCAACCCACTTTCATTCTCTTTTAAATCTGTCAAGCAATTGTCCATGAACAGACTGAACAGCCACGGTGACGCTACACATCCCTGTCTAACACCTTTTTCGATATTAAACCATTCAGTGTATGCCCCATTTATCTTTACACAAGCCCTAGAATCCCTATAAAGAGATTGCAATGATCGTATGAGGATACTGCTCACCCCGTTCACGGACAATGCTGACCACAATTCATTCCTCACAACTCTATCATAGGCCTTTTCAAGATCCACAAACGTGCAATAGACCTTCTTGTTTTTAGCCAAATACTTTTCGGCTATGCATCGCAATGAAAAGACCTGATCCGTACATCCCATTCCCTTTCTAAATCCCGCTTGTGCATCCCATACTTTTTCGTCTGTTTCATTCACAACCCTTTCAATCAATACTTTCGCATACAATTTCCCGACGACGCTGAGAAGACTTATACCGCGGTAATTTATGCAGTCCTGCCGTGACCCTTTTCCCTTAAATAATGGCACGATTACGGCTTTGCACCAGTCTCTTGCCCATTTCGCCAGCACAAATTGAAAAGGCGGTACAGCTGGCTAGCCACTATGCCCTGTCCAGCCCTCAGCATCTCGGCGGTAATTCTGTCATATCCTGCAGCCTTACCTAATCTCATACTTTTCAACGCTTTCACTATTTCATCCATGCTTATCTCACTTTCATCAACATTTAAATTAGTTTCCATGGAAGATGCCGGATGTTGTACCTGCACTTCCTCTCTTTCAAACAAACTTTCAAAATACTCTTTCCATCTCTTTAACACACATTCTTCGCCTTTAATAATACTCCCATCTTGACTCCTGATTGCACTCAGTTCCGAGGTAGAAGTTTTTCCTCTGGCTGTTTTGATGGATTTCCAGAAAAACTTGATGTTTGACTGGAAATCTTCAGTGAGTCTTCTATCAAAATCATCCTTTAGTTCTTTTTTCTTTCTAGACACAACTTCTTTCGCTACTGATTTCAAACTTTTATACTTCGTTCTTGCTTCCTTTATCTCATCATCCGTTGCCTTTTGAACTCTTTGGTTAGCTTTTGTTGCTAACCAATCCAACCACGCTTTCTTCTTTTCTTGTACAGCCCTTTGTACATTTTTATCCATCCACACATTATAGTTCTTTTTCCTTTCCTTCTTTTTGCTACCCCGCATACCTCAATAGCAACATTCACGACCCCTTTCTTAAATGTCTCCCACAAATCTTCAATCGCACTTATCTCTTCTATGCCTTTAAAACTTTCTTTCAGTTTCTCTACATATTCGTCTTTCTTTTCTTTTTCTTGGAGATTTTCCACTTTTACTCTGTCCAGAACACTCGTAGGCTCAGCCCCACGGTGTCGCCACCGTTTAAAGAGGCCACGCATTCGGGCTATGACCAGGAAGTGGTCTGTGCCGAGACCTACACCGCGGTATGCCTGTGTCTAGCACTTTCTTCCGCAGTCTTTCATCCACAATTACAAAATCAATCATACTTTTAGACTCGCCCTCATCTCTTGTATACAAATGGATCTTTTTGTGGTCAAACATTGTGTTGGCCACGCAAAGATTCCATTCCAAGCATACTTCAAGCAGGCTTCTTCCGTTGTCAGTTGTCAGTAGTAGTTCATTGTTTATAAAAATTATTTAGTTTTGTGGTATACAAGTAACGTAACATAATTTGCAGGTTCGAGTGCGAGCACTGCTCCCGACGCTACCTCACGAAGGGCGAGGTGCGCTCGCATATAATGTGGTCGCACATGCGGCGGCGCGGCGGGCACGCGTGCGATTGCGGCCGCGTGTTCCGCTCGCCCGCGCGTCTGAGGCACCACACGCGCGCGCACCACCTGCGCCTGCCGCAGCCGCGTGACAAGCACTGCCCCGTTTGCGGCAAGTCATTCGCGGTGAGTGTACACACATACACACGCACGCACGCACACACGCACGCACGCACACTTACGTACGCACGCACACTTACACATGCACGTACACACAAAGTATGAAGTACGGTAGTACGGGTGCTAACACGTCTTATGAACAGGGTGACATGTGAACGCACCTATACGCGTACTGTCAATTATTAGGTTTTGTGTTATTGACATGGATTTAAGTTTGTAATAAATGTAATATATTAAAATATTCACAATTTACATAGGTTTTTTAAATGAAAGTTTTGTCTGTTTTTTAAAGCCAAAATATGTGCTTCGTACTAACATCGAAGACCTGAACCTTAGCAGTGATTACGTTAGTATGATGATGATGAAA
Source organism: Phengaris arion (assembly GCA_963565745.1). Lineage (NCBI taxonomy): Eukaryota > Metazoa > Arthropoda > Insecta > Lepidoptera > Lycaenidae > Phengaris > Phengaris arion. The sequence continues at coordinate 1,838,375 of OY751448.1, forward strand.
TCCACATTCTCCACAGAACCAGCAGGTGCTAACTCGTCATATCCGCGGGCACAGCGGCACGACGTACCCCTGCCACGAGTGCGGGCAGACGTTCAAGACGCAGTCCTACGTCAAGGTGCACTACAAGATCAAGCACCTGAATATGACGCGAGCGCAGGTAGATATTATGGATGTAGGATAACTTTATAGCCTATGTTACCCGGGCCATTATTGCGAATCTATTCACACCTCATTTATTTTTTAGATTTAAAATCGGATTAGTTGTTGAACAAACATACATAGACTAAGGTGGAACAAACATACACAGACTGCTAAAATCATTAACCTTCCTTTTGGTTTCGACGTAATCGGCTAAAAATAGAAAAGAAAATTAAAATACTAATATAAATGTGAAAGTTTGTGAGAATGGTTGGATGGATGTCTGTGACTCTTTCACGCAAAAACTACTTATTGGATTTTGATGAAATTTGGTATGGTAGTAGTTTAGGCTCTGGATACACCGGCTACATTTTATCCCTAAAAACTGCAGTGAACCCGTGGGATATTGTATTTATGTGTGTATGTTTGACTATGTACTATTCCACTTTTGCTATCTTATTTTACAATGAGAAATCTTATTTACTGACGTAAGTCGGAACTGTAAACTATCACTGTGTTTCATGCAGTGTTTTCTGAGAGCCCGTGAAAACCGGCCCGCTGGTTTCGCATGCTTATTTCAAGGTATAAATTAATAAGATGTAGGGTTCCCTTGTGTACGGGGAACCCTTAGCGAAGGCAGATGGCAGCGTCGCCGTCTTCTATAGTAAAGGTGATGCCCGACCAGGCAGCGGGGTTGTGGTAGTCACAACAGTTCCCATGGCCCCACCAAAAGCATCGGAGGGTTTGCGGAGTTTTGAAGGTGCGGAGTCGAACTTAACCCTGCAGGGGGTATGCATAACGCATTTTCCCTCGTAAAAAGGAATAATGATGTGTTCTCAGGTGAAGGCGGAGAGTAAGAGGAAGCTCCTCATGGTGGAAAACCTGGACGAGCACGTAAACGCCGGGTTGCCGCAGGCGCACAGCCCTCAACATCCCCCAGACCCCCTCTACTTCGCCGACGTGAAGCAGGAGGCCAGCGATATCCAAGTGCCAAAGTTCGAGACATTCATAGATATACAACGGTAACTTTAGCTAATTTGTATACTCTATTCAGATGCAATTTAATCTGAACACAAACTAAATAAAAATATTCATTTTGACCAAATTAATGTATCATCGTATTTCTATAATACAAGGTAAATAAGTGACATTTAAATCGGTAGCATTATGTTTTATTGTTCCCTTCGTTTACGTTTAAATTCAATTGGATCTGAATGGATTATGAAGTCTGAGAAATGAAACGAAATTAATTTTGAAAACAATGAAGTAGTGACAAAATACGTAGCACAATAATTTATTCTGAAATCAATCAACCCAAAATAACGTGTCTTATGTGAAACGGTAATTTCACTTGATGACCTTTGGCTACAGCGTCGGGAATTATTTTTTTTAATTTTCCTAGCAAGTTAATAAAATAATAACGACACTATTTTTCTTTTTCATCGAAATGTTGCAAACCCTGAATGTTTATTTTGTTTCGTGGCTCAGAGAATAGTCGATTATACTTGTAGCTGTGTTTGTGTGATAATACTTGCCAATATGTAGGTTAGAGTTAATATTTATTTGTATAATTGATACTCGCCATTTATTTAGGAATACCATGAAATACCTCGAATGTACTCCTAGTATTTAAGTGAATATTGACCAGGTATAATGAGGGTGTTTGATATTTTTTCTGCCGCTAGGGGGCAGACCCAACGCTAACAAAGCGTCATCTGGTGGCGTAAGTGGTATCAAAAACGGTCAATAAGAATATTCGATTCTTTTTCTGTCACCAGGCGGCGCTTGGTAGCCTTTGTCCCTTGTCGTGTTAAAAAGCTGTCAGATGTCACGAATTTAAAAACCCTCAATTGCTATGCAGAGTCATATGCCGCCAAAAAGTCTGTGAATCAGTAACTGAATTGACCAAGTTAAATTACTACTGCCAAATACATGTAGCTTACATAGTACAAGCTGTAAAAAGAGTGTCGCTGTGCCCAATAAAATCATTCATCATACTATTTATGTGCGGTTATTATTTATCAATTACCAAGAACAACATAGAAAATTACATAAATTAAAATTATCTCAATGCTAAGCTCCTTTAAGACTAAGGACTGCAACGAACCTCAATTTCAAAGCCTTTTATTGACAATAAAATTACAAAACATTTACAAACTAATATTTCGACTAGGTGGCTGCGCATCAGCCTCGACATTGGCGTGTCCTTCTGACACATAGGTCCACCCTTCTGACACATAGGCCCACCCTTCTGACACATAGAATTGGGTTATAGGTTTTTAATTATTGGAAACAAGAAATCAGTAGAAAACGTATTTTTTATTCTCTTTAGATACACGACAATAAAAAGATCAGTGTGACCAGCTTATTAAAATCATAGATAGTGCTGCCACTTACCACCTAGTATTAAATATTTCTAGTTAAATTTTCATATTTATATTTAACACTTCCACTAAAATTTTATTTTAACTACAAACTAATAACAAAAAAAACCCAATAGTCAAGCAGTGAGAGCGCTGATGATAATGAATTATAGATAAGAATACTTTCGATTACATTAGCTTTCAAACAAAAGAAAAGGATCAAAATCGGTTTATAAGTTTGAAAGCTACGATGATATGAACACACACAGTCACCTCAAACTTATACCTAACACCCTCTGTTTTCGTCTGAGATAAAAAAAAAATCAGCATCATCTGTCAACAGAATCTGATCTCTCAGATAAACAAAAAAGTAATAGTGGGCAATACTTAAGTAAAAATATCTGCCAATTGCAAATTGCTTGGTACATAGTTAATTTTAATAAAACCTAATTCTACCTTTGCCCTTACAAAGTTATACTTAACATCTATCCCCCTTACTAATAAAAATATTTACACAATGGATAACTTAAACAACGTTGCTGTCTTTGTCGGTTAAGTGACTTTTCCAACGCATCAGACAAAGATAGCAACGTTGTTTAAGTTATTTGTTGTGTAAATCTTTTATTAGTAAGAGGGTATGTGTTTTGTTCGTTTATGATATGCTGGGTTGTTAATTATTCTGATTGCACTCTGGTTATCTACATTTTCATGTGACACGACACAATCATAACTTTCACATAAATCAGACAATAGCTGCTGTAACCACAATATCTCTTTAGCACATTCACTAGCAGCTACAAACTCAGCCTCTGTGGTGGAAAGAGCAATGATCTACTGTTTCTGACTAAACCATGTGATTGGTCCTCCATTCATCATAAACTAAATATATCCTGTAGTGTACTGTGGACTTACGTGTGTCAACCTCATTTCCAAAATCTGAATCTGAATATCCCACAAGATCTTTGCTTTTTCCATTGTATTCTATACACAAATTTTAGTTCATTCAAACCTCTGTAAATACAATCATCAGCCTAAGATTGAACAAAAGCATATTTAAGCAGAAACTCTGTAAATGTTTTGTTCCAGTATCTATTTGCCTGTTTTAAACCATAGAGTGATTTATTCAATTTTACCACTAAATCACCTTTAATTGACAAACCTTCAGGTATTTCTACAAAAATATCATCTACCATTATCCAGATACCCATTTTAAAAAGCAGTCTTTACATCAAACTGTTGAATTTTAAGTTATATTTTGCAGCAACAGAAAGTATAATTCTTATGGAATCGACGAGTTGTTGGAGAGAATATTTCTTGATAATCAATATCCTTTATCTGATTAAAACCTCGTGTATATAAACGAGCCTTATAACATACAATTTGATTATTCTCAATTTTCGTTATGGTAAAACCCACTTTGTAGTAAGTGTTCGTTGACCAGACCTTTTAATCGCAGTCCAGGTATTTTTTTTTATGTGCATACAATTCTTGTTCAATAGCTTTAGACCATTCGTCTTTTTGTGGACTATTCAGTGCCTCTGCTCTACTGGTGATGAGCGTACTGCACCATATGGTGCAGTACGCTCTTTCTTTCACGTTTAATAAATGTCTGTCTAAAAATACATGTCTGTAACTTGTTGCAGTATCTTTGAAAAGTACGAAATACCTCATACATACCTTAAATAGATGATATACTCATAGGCCCACAGACGTCGCTATAAACTCAGATTTGTGAAATGGTAACTTGCAATCCTTCCCAATGCTTTACATACAAAATTGGTTTGTCCATCATCAATCATTTTCAGTCCCTTGACAACACTATTTGCACACATGTTTTTAATTTGTTTTAAATTAAAAACATGATAAATATGCCCTAACATTTCTTGCCACATTTTCATATCACTTTGGTTATTTTAAACCAAGTGAACCACTGTTATGTTATGTATGTTTATTAACAACAAAACTTATTTTGTCAAAGATTTCTCAAACACGATTGTAACTTTTTCTTTGCTGATTTCTTTTGTACTTCTAAATATTTTCAGAGTCTTCTGGGACCATAACCAATTGGGTTATAGGTTTCTAATTATTGAAAACAACAAATCAGTAGAAAACGTATTTTTATTCTCTTTAGATACATGACATAATATAAAGAGCTTATTAAAATCATAGACAGGGCTGCCACTTACCACCTAGTATTAAATATTTTAGTTAAATTTTCATATTTATATTTAACACATCCTACCCTTCTGACACAGGTCTACTCCAGCCTTTTCCACTCATCTCTGTCTCGGGCCAGCCGTAGCCATAGTGGACCAGCCTAGCTCCTAATTTCATCCAACCATCTTTTTGAGTTGTCATCCTCTTTTCCTTTTTATATTATAGTGTGGGTACTCGGTTGATATTTTTGCTCATTTAGTTGGTCCTCTGATGGTGTGGCCCATCCATCTCCATTTAACCTTTTTTATCTTAGAGTTTACGCCCTGCCACTTGATGATTTTACTCTAGGCACTTTTCTTATCTTTTTGTATAGACCCGAAAATAGAACTCTGCGCTAGTATAATAGAGCTGAAAACCGAACACACGAGTGTCGAGTCAGATGTCAATGTCATATGACAGCTCCACACTCGACACTTCGATTTTCAACTCCATTGTATTAGGGCAGATCCATCTTTTCACGCTTCTTAGGCTGGATACAAGTTTTTGGGTGTTTTTGAGACTTGTTGCACAGGTTTGACTCCCATATGTTAAATAGGTAGGTTACAACTGTTAAATATTTTCCTTTTTATTTCAATAGAGTAATCTTTATTTTCCATAAATCCTTGAAGCGTTACCTGTAACGCTTCCAAGAGTTTGCTACTCTTCTCTCGATCTCTTGTAGCATTTGGTATGGAATGATATGAGTTGTCACAAGTATATGTATGATTTGACATATACAATTAGACCAGGGATTCCCAAAGTGGCTTCCAAGGTACCTAGAGGTATAGTAGAATAGTCGCTAGGTTTCCACCAAAAAACAAGTTACTACAGGTCAGTGTAGGGCAGAAATACTGAACTATTGTAAAACAGTGTAACAATTTAAATCTTCACATTAAAATCTTTATAATACAGTATTATTCCAATTACGTTATATATTTCCTAAAAAGATTTTAGATAATTTCCTAATAAGATTTTTTAAACAAAATTTTTAGTGTTGGTTTGTAATAATTTCATATAGAGGTCCAAAAATAAAAAAAACGTACTTGTTTGGTGTTCCGTTATGTTTAAAGTTTGAGAATTGGAGGTTTCCGATTCAATGCAATATAAATGTAAAATTAAATTATAAATTAAATTCGACCAAATTGTCATGTATTTCTTTATTGCGCGGTGAATAAGTGACATTTAAATTGGAAGCATTATATCCGACCATATTGAGCTTTGTTTACATGGAACGAACCTAAAGTGGGTCAAAGGGTAGCTCTCCTACCCTATCAATCAATAATTTAATCATTTATTTCCAGAAATTTTACTTTGGTCCGCTGGTTTAGAAATTGCTGAACGATAACTATTTAGTGTGTTGTAAGTTGTAACTAGCACCAGCATTAAAGGATATGGAACAAGTAGCCACGGCGACCAAAAATAAAAATAGGTTAGATGTAAGCGTATTGCATATGAATTACAACGGCGTAGGACGTCTCGTATATTTGCAGGAGGTGGAGTACTGTGACATTTTATTTTATTTCAACGAATATTTAGGGTAGGGAGGAGGATGGCGTTCACTTAAGGAAAACATTGGTGTATTTATTATTGTTGTGGGCTGCGACGTCTTGGTTCTTACAGATCCTTCTTACGCTTGAGTGGTGATAATAATAATACAGCAACAATTGTGATATTCTTCTTTATTTTTACATATGAGAGAGATGCTTAACACAGACACGTATCACATATTAGAGATGCTTAACACAAACACGTCTACACTATACATAGCCGTTTGGCTAACTAAATTATTCTATCTCGATAGGCTTTGGATGTGACATCTGTCAATAAGACATTGATACTTCTACTATTTACTACTGCTATATTATGCAACACCTCCCTTTTCAAGAAAACGCAAACTAATATTATAAGTACATAGCTAAGAACAATATACTACTTATCTAAACAAATTTGTCATGTATATACAATTTAGGACGTCTTACACTTTTACCATACCTGGTTACGTAACCGGTATTTTCTAGACTCTCCATAAGAACACAGCTATCATCGTTCATACAATTTTGAACAGGACCGTTTCCGAGTTGTGCCGAACTCATAGGGTTTATAATGTCCTGCATGGGAACCACACTGTCAGTGTTGCCACTACTATAGCCATTATTTTTCTAGGTCTATTGTGTCCCCTTTTCCTCCTATACACAATACACATCGATCCACAATATAATAGGATCTAGCAAATTTTAATTTCTCTTTAGTTATTACCGGAGTCCAAAAAGATTTGGGATTTTTCTGAAGTAAATGTCATCTCCAGGCTGAAAATCATAAGACGTTTGCTTCACATTCCTGTCAAAATAAAAATACATTTTATCTCTGCTTTGTCTATGACATTTTTCAAACGTCGAAAATTTTACTATTTTAGGTTTAAGTTTTTAATTTTTAGTTTACGATAATGTAATGTAACAGTGATAAGTATACGTCCGAGCCGTCTTCCTTACACTTTCTTAATATGTTTTTGACAATTTTAACTCCACTTTCAGCCTGGCCATTATACCTGGACCAATAAGGACTGGTGGTTATTTCCTTCACATCCCAATCAACAAGAAAATATTTGAATTTGCAAGAGTTAAATGGTGAATCATTGTCAGATAGGTACCAATGATTTTGTTATTAAGGATTTGAGGTTTTTAACAACATTATTCACAGTGTAATTTTTATGCAAAGAAGCTAGCTCTATGTACTTGGAATAGTAATCCACGCAGACAAGGAAATTTTCTCCATCAAAATATAATAAATCTATACCTACCTTCTCCCACGGAAAATGAGATATCTCATAGCACTGCAAGGGTTCAGTAGAAGTGTCTGGCTTAAATTTAGCACATACCAAACATTGATCAATTAAGTTTTTAATATCCGCGTTTATATTTGGCCAATAAACTGTTTCTCTAGCAATGTTGAGTGTTTTATTAATACCTAAATGACCACAGTGAATTTTATCTAAAATCTGTCTTTGCAGACTTAGAACAATAAGCCTTTTAATAACCGTTAAATAGTAAGTCATTCATTATATGTATTTCATTTTGAACATGGTTTCACCAGACAGCTTACTTTGTTTTTGCTTTTTGGCCAACAATTTTGAATATAAGACTTCAGCAGATTTAAAGATTCATCATTTTTACTTTCTAATAATATTGAATTTAAATATGGCTTACTCACTAAGAGATTAGAAAAGATTGAATTAACATGGTATTGTAAGTCTTGTTAATACTGTAGTATGTATGTATTGCTAAGTGAGGTTCTTGACAAAGTATCTGCTATATACATATATTTACCAGGTACATACACTTCTAAGTCAACCTTGCAACGATAGCATCATTCTTTGCAGTCTAGCAGGTACTTCTTGAAAAGTTTTTTTAAAAAGGTAAATTAAAGGTTTGTGATCAGTATGAACAGATGTTTTACTGCCATAAATGTATTGGTGAAATTTATTACATCGTAACTGTATGGCAAACAATTCTTTTTGAATCCGAGCATAGTTTTGTTGCGAGCTTGTTAGTGTTCTTGAACTGTATGCAATGGGATGTTTGTTTTGCATAATAATGGCTCCCACAGCATTCTTTCTGTTTTGCATAATAATGGCTCCCACAGCATTCTTTCATGAATCTACCAACAAAGTCAAAGGTAAGTTGCAATCATAATTAGTTAACACGGGCGCTTTAGATATGACTTCTTTTAACGTATCAAAGCATTTTTGACAATTATCATCCCATAACCATAATACATCTTTTTTAACAAATTTCTTAAGATATTACTTTTATCTGCTAGATTTTCTATAAGCGAAGCTAAAAAATTAATCATGCCTAGAAGTCTATGCAAATCTTTAACATTTTTAGGTATGGGCATATCTTTTATAGCTTTAACTTTCTTTGGATCCATTTTTACACCTTTACTAAAAATATAGCCCAAATATGCTATTTCTTCTAGAAAAAACTTGGCTTTATTTAATTTTAAATTAACTTGCCTAGCCCATTCCAAAAACATCTGTTACCTTTTACTGTGTATTTCAATTGTTTCGCCGTATATTAAAATGTCATCACACCAAATTATTATATCTTCAATATCTTTGAATAGATCTATCATGGTTTTATAGAAAATTTCTGTAGCCGTGTTTATTCCAAAAGGTAACCTCAAAAATTTATATCTGCCAAAGGGAGTTTGAAATGTACATCGATCACTACTTTCCTTAGTTAATTTTATATTATAAAATCCAGAAAATGCATCAAGTGTGAACAATAAGAGGTTTTGGACAATTTAGACCTGACTTTATCTAAGTTTTAATAGGATAATAATGGCATCTCAATAAATTTTTATTTAAATTTCTGGGATATTAGCAAATTCTCAATCCTCCATTCTTTCTCATGGTAATAATTAAACCCAGTGTTGCACTTTACACACGTTGTTCTGGATCCAGGTGTAGCTGACCTTGGGTGACCTTGGTGCGATGGGGATCTTGTCAAATCAAATCAAATCAAAATTTTTTTATTCAAAATTGGTATTTTTAAATACTCTTTTTGAACGTAGATAGGCCGGTTATAGCTATCACCGGTTTGGGAACTAACCCAGCGAGAAGAGCCGGCAAGAAACTCGTCTGGGGCTATCTTTTACCAAAAAGATGGAAAATTATTCTTTTAAAATCAAAATTATTACAATGTTTGCTTATGTCTATGTAACAAATAATAACATAAGATAAGGATAAGGAGCCACCTTATTCCCAAGGTGTGCCGTCTTGAATGAAGTCATTAATTTTATAATACGCTTTGGCACACAAACGTTCTTTAACTACTTTTTTAAACTTATTAATGGGAAGGTTTTGAACCTTTTCTGGGATTATATTGTATAAGCGTATACATTGGCCTTTAAAGGATTTACTAACTTTGCTTAGTCTGAACACTGGCATATCTAACTTGTTCTTATTTCTAGTGTTTACACAATGATTATCACATTTCTTTTTGAAGTTGTTTAGATTCTTTCTTACGTATAACACATTTTCCAAAATGTATTGAGATGCGACGGTCAGAACTTTTATTTCTTTAAACTTTTCCCTTAGAGATTCAAAAGTCGACATCTTATAAATAGAACGTAAAGCACGTTTCTGCAGCACAAATATTGTATTAATGTCCGCAGCGTTTCCCCACAAGAGGATGCCGTACGACATTATGCTATGAAAATAGCTAAAGTAAACTAATCGCGCGGTCTCTATGTCGGTAATTTCTCTAATTTTTTTAACAGCGTATGCTGCAGAACTCAGCTTATCTGCCAATTTAGCAATATGTGGTCCCCACTGTAACTTACTATCTAATGTGATACCTAGAAAAACAGTGGTGTCTACTAATTTCATTTTCTCATTGACTCTTGACTTGATCTTGACTTTCTTTTCTTCTGGTATGGGGGAGAACTGGCCCGACGACTTTTGTGTAGCTTTTATATTGTGGCTTCTCTTCCATCTGCTGCATTAATTGATTCTTCACTTTTTTGCGTGAGTGTTCTACTAGCTTTTGACGAAATTGCGAGAAATTTGTGGCCATATTAGCAATGATAATATCCCTTACAATGGAATCGCGTAGCGAATTAAACTCACAGGCATGACTTGCATTTTCTAATTCCATTAGAAAATTTTTCAAGTATTCGTTCACACGTTGCTTCAACGTAAAGAATTTGTACCACGCCACCGTCAAATTATTTTTGGGTTAAAAATACTTGACGAATGTTGCCTAGACCTCTTGGAATGTAGCAGTGTTTAGGTCCAAATTGCAGGAATTGTAGATATTTAGACCTTTTTCTCCAATGGAATGGCAGCATGATTGCAATTTTCCGTTTTCTCTATCCCCGACGCCAATAGGAATATCTGGAATGATTGCGTCCATTTCTTGGAATTTTCAGCATTATTGTTGATGATTTCTGTAGAAATTTCAAGCTTCTCCACTCCGTTCCAGCCCTTGTCAAGTTACCGCACCCCGATTGTCTCGAAGCTTCCGTAGTTGCCGATGTACCCTCTTTTGCGTTCATAATTTTCGTTTCTTTTTTCTTATCGCACTTCTTACATCATGTGAGCTGCGACGTCTTGGTTCTTACAGATTCTTCTTACGCTTGAGTGGTGATGATAATAATAATACAGCGTCAATTGTGATATTCTTTATTGGTATATAATATATATATACCATTTTATTGGAATATATATAAATATATGTCGAAACGAGATGTGTGGCGCCATCTCTTGTCGGTGATTTACACCATATTACCACTATACCGTAAACCTCTATTTTAGTTTATTCACGATCCCGCTAAGAGATGGCGCCGTATGTTATTGTAAAGCGCCAACGGGAATATAGCAAACTTTCTTTTATTAGTTTTGCTATGTTGGAAAGCTTATTCACTGTAGCAAATTAGATTTGAAAGATTTGTTATGTTATGTTGGTAGACAGTGTTAAGTCGTTTGTGATTGGCGGAACGCAAGCAGAAGCTTGTGCGTTATTAGTTTTGATATGTTGGCAAACCTGTTCACTTTAGCAAATTAGATTTGAAAGATTTGTTATGTTATGTTAGTAGACAGTGTTAAGTCGTTTGTGATTGGCGGAACGCAAGCAGAAGCTTGTGCGTTATTAGTTTTGATATGTTGGCAAACCTGTTCACTTTAGCAAATTAGATTTGAAAGATTTGTTTCGTTATGTTGGTACACAGTGTTAAGTCTGTTATGATTGGTGGAACGCAAGCAAAAGCTTGGACATGGTTCTTGGAATTGGCGGGTTTGTCGGGCTATATTTAGAGGAAGTTAACAAATTGGGATTCATTCTATTCGGGGAATTGGGAAAAGATAGCCACCACCAAGAGAATTGTCTGTTCCCGCCATTGTTACTTGTGGCTACTAACTAACTTTAAATTACTAACAAGTGTTAGTAATGAATGACAGTTTGTGCATTTAAAACTCGATATAACTAAACTTTGTAATTGATCAGACTCTGTCAATAAAAGTGGTTGATGCAATTATAGTCCGGACGTTGAACGAGACTTTTTGTTACATCTGTGTGAATCACATCCAAACATGTCCGATACCCAACATCGCCCACATGTGGGCTTTGGCCTCCCCTGATCCGACATATATATATACAGGGTGTTTGGTAGGGAGCTGTACATACGCCTAGGGTAGAAACTAGGGATGGTCTGCTACCTACCCCGCCCCTTATATTGATCTTGACCGCCAGGTTTTATTTTAATGACTTTTATTTTTATTTTTATGGAAAACTCGATATTTTTGACTCTATCTGTCCATAGGACAGGTCTGCTAATGGTCTTGTTTTAATCGTTAGAGTCTTAGTGTACTGTAAAAATTAATTTCACACCAGAAAATTGTAGACAAGAAAAGTTATGGGACCTGAAGTACCGTAGTAAGGAAAAAGAATAATTTTAATGGCCACTTTCTATGGAGTTTAAAAAAATCTAACGGTTGGAGTTCTCCTGATTTTTTCAAAACATCCCTAGTCCATACCCTTTCTAATGATATGCTAAAAGTGTTATTATCACTTTTAGTTCCGAAGTTATTAATTCATTTCTGAAACTAAGGCACTTTTCAAACAACTCAACTGTGAACAACTCTCGTCGCTGAAGTGTCCCACATGCGCCAGTGTTAACACCGCAGCGCGTAGAAACCGTAACGACAATAATTCACCTGCACGTCAAATCTCATCAACTCCTACATTCACAAGACCAGAAATTGCGGCCCAAATGTTCGTTCGTTCGTTCGTTTCTACACCAGGCATGAAGGGGTTCGGTGAACAAAAAGATGGCGGCGTTCCCTCAGGATCCAGCACTGGTGTCACCGCGTCTGCATCATCAGAGAGTTGCATTCAAGCCCTAGTCGAAGAAGTAAGACATCTGAGACAGGAGATGGCACTACTGCAGTCTGATTTTGTCAGTAGGTTTGAAGACCTATCCTCTAAAATCTTAACCTACGATGCCCGCATCCAACTATTAGAAAACAGGGACAAAGAAAATGCTCTATTAAAATGTACAGACACTTCAGGACCAACTAAACAAACAGACTCACGAGTCCCTGCGATCAGAAGTAGAAATTGTGGGTATAACTGAGACTCCAAATGAAAACCCTTACCACCTAGTGTTGACTACTGCTAATAAGATCGGTATTGATGTTGATGAGCGTGATCTGGACTACGTCATGCGCGTCGGACCGCGAACTAGAAACACAGACAAAGTAAATGATTTACCCAGGCCCCTGGTTGTCAGATTTACCTGACGAGTCAAGCGTGAGGAATTCATAAAACAGGCAAAGGTCTGACGCTCATTAGTGAGCAAAGATATTGTTGGAGCTGGACCCGAAAGAAGGATATTCGTGAATGAGAGACTTACGAAAGAAACCCGCCATTTATTTCGCTCTGCTCGACTGTGGTCTAAAGACAACGGCTATAAATATTGCTGGGTCCGAAACGGCACCGTCTACATATGAAGACACGACGGCCGCGAGGGCAGTCCACCAATCCCGATCCACAGCTTGGAAGCCCTCCAAAAGTTACCGGAGCGACAATAAATGCCTTGAGTCTGTTCAGAAATACTTTAATCACTATTTTTAAGTCATCTAATTTTCTTTATTGTGGTTATAGCTATTCTTCAATATTTGTACTGTTATCATGTTTTTTATTTGGGACTACTAACAACACAATCTCGACTATTCAACAACTACCTAAAATCCCAGTCATGCACGGCATCTATTTTCTGACAAGAATCACATTTTTGTTACCAAAAGGCTTTTTTGACTCCCCACATCTAATTCTTGCAGGAGACATAAATATTAATATTCTAGATTCCTCTTTGGATGACATGAGCTCTAATTACCTAGACCTCCTTGCGGAATATGGTTTGACCCCAGCCATAAATATACCCACCCACAATAAGACATTCATAGATCACATCTTTGTACCCCCAAATTCTTTAGCGGAATCAGTTGTGTGCCCAGTGGATTTGACTGATCATAGTCTTGTCATGGTAGGAATCAAGTCGGAATCAAGTTTAAAAACTTGTTTAAAAATTGATTATAATGGACTTAAGTCTGAGCTAGATACGATCAACTGGTCTAGTCTTATTGAAAATAAGCCACTGGATTCAGCCGTTGTTGAATTTTCAGCGGCCCTGACCAAACATTCCCGGATAGCTCAAATTCCCCATTCAAAATTCTGTATTAAGCCGTGGATGACCCCAGGGCTTATACGTTGCTCCAAACATAGAGATAAGCTCCATAGAGACTATAAAAACACCCTGATGATGACTCAAAGAGACAAGTTTACACTAGATATAGAAATTTTTATATCTCTCTAGTCAGAAAGCTAAAAATTAGTTTTGAAAAAGAGGAACTTGAAAATAGTAAAAATTGTCCTAGGAGGCTATGGAAAACTATAAACAAAATATCCCACCGCAGTAAATCATCCAACCAAAACTGTGCTTTCGAATTTCTAGAAGGGAAGGACCGCTCAAAGGCTGAGTCCCTAGAGGCCTGTAATATTTACTTTTCTTCTGTAGGTAAAATTCTCGCTAGTTCCCTTTTAACCAGACTAAATGAAACTCAAGAATCACTTGCCTCCAAAACTGGCATAGGAAATTCTCCATTACACTCGTTTTTTATCTCTCCCATAGATAAACAAGAAGTCATTGTCCCCAGTCAGTCATCAGTCCCCAGGTCTAGACAAAATTAGTAATAAAATTCTAAAAACCTTAGGGCAGGCAATAGCGGGGCCACTCTCAACCCTATTCAATCTGAGCATCGAGTCCGGCAGGTTTCCTGCAGCCTGGAAAACAGCCGCAGTTATTCCCATCCATAAGGAGGGGGCTAAAGATGATCCCAGTAACTTCCGCCCTATTTCTCTTTTGGGTAATATATCAAAAATCCTTGAGCGCATTGTAAATAAAAGATTAATGTCCTATTAAGAAACAAACGGTCTATTATCTGACAGACAATTCGGTTTTCGGGGTGGTAAATCCACAGAAGATGCTGTAACCTTGCTCACTAATATAGCTTCTTCTCACCTTGATAACGGCCGTGGCTGTGTCGGCGTCTTCTTGGATTTAGCTAAGGCGTTCGACACGGTCTCAATCCCGATCCTTTTGAAAAAACTCGAGTCCTTTGGTATAAGGGGTACTGCACTGAGCTGGTTCTGCAGCTATTTGTCGAATAGAAGTCAATGCACTAAGATAGGTGAACACAGCAGTAGCAGTGAGAGGCCGATATCCTTCGGCGTACCTCAGGGCAGCATTCTCGGGCCAACGCTATTTATTCTATATATTAATGATTTACCTCTGCTTAACTTACCAAATGCTGATATCCTGTGCTATGCCGATGATACGGCAATCATTTTACATGACACGTCCTAGAGTTATTTGCACCACAGAGTAGAAACTGGTATGATCCGTATCTCCCAGTGGCTTAGTTCTAATCTGCTTACTCTTAACACACTCAAAACAAAGTTTCTATGTTTCCATAAAACAGCTGCGTCAGCCCCATCAAATTTTAGTCATATTAAAATACATACATGCGAATTCCAAAATCCAAATCCATTATGTAAATGTAACCAAATGATAAGATCTAACTCTCTAAAATACCTGGGCGTAGTCCTTGACGAAAAACTGAATTTTAAAGATCATATCTCTGTAACTTCTTCCCGTGTAAGAAAATTAATAAATGTAATGAGAAATCTACGAGAATGCATGGATGCAAAAACTATGAAAATGGTGTATCTGGTCTATGTCAGTCCATACTTAATTACTGCATCCTGGCCTGGGGTAGTGCTTCCCAAACAGTCCTTATAAAGCTAGAAAGTGCACAAAGATCAGTATTAAAAACTGCATTCTTCAAGCCCCTTCGATACCCAACCGCAGCTCTATATAAGGAAGCCAAGGTCCTCAGTGTAAGGAAATTGTTTCTACAGAGATCAGTAGCTGCCATGCACAAGAAAGTGTTGAACTCCAGCAACTATAAGAACTGGCTCAATGAAAGAATCTTTAAAATCCCAATCACCACCACTAAAACTACATTTGCACGTCGTTTCTCCAATTTTCTTTCTCCGTATCTGTATAATAAACTAGTTAATCGATATAAATTTCAGTACAATTCTCTCAAAGAAACCAAGCTTATATTATTTGAAAATTTACTAAATTTACCGTACAATGAAACAGACTTGTTACTGACAATTATCTAAATAATAAAGTTGAGATTGTAGTGTTTGTTCCTGCATGTATTTAGCTCTAGATTAAATTGCCCTGATGATATAAATTTGTAATAATAAATATATATTTAATGATGTAATACGCAACAATGTATCCTTGTGGATTAGTAAATGTGTATATAAACTCCCCCACAGGACAGGCCTCGCCTAGCGTGGGGGCCAGAACTGTTGGTTGCTGTAAACTGTTGTTTGAGGAAATAAATTTTTATTTATTTATTTTTTTATTTTACCACCACGATTCTACCATTGTAAGACAAATGTAATTTCCGGAATTTAAACCAGTTTGGCCCAAAGTTTAGGTTTAGGTAAAATTTACTGTCTCACTCTTACATGAGAGCAAGACTTATTTCTGTCTCTTTCACTCTCGGGTCGACGGCGGCAGGTAACTCGGTGGGGTCTTTGTTTGTCAGTCGAGATTTACTCATCTTAGCTAACTCACGTACTTGCCGTTACGATACTCCACTGTTTTCGTTAATTTTGTTGAGTTTTTTATTACTTTGTTCGTGTTAAGTTTTGTTGTTATTACCTTATGTTGATTGTTAGTAAAATGCCTGGATTTACCAACGAAGAGTACGCCGACATGCTGTTGGTGTATGGAGTGGCTAATTGCAATGGGCGCGAAGCGCGGAGGATTTATCAAGAGCGGTATCCTGAGCGACGAGTACCCAACCACCAGACGTTTGGCTCTACTTATCGGCGTCTACGACAAACCGGAAATTTAAATTTCCGAGAACCAAGAGAAGTCAACAGATTTGAACCAATTGTGGCTGATGACCAACAGATATTGACCCAATTTACGGAAGATCCTACCAGAAGCATCAGAACCGTAGCTCGGGCACTTGAGTTAAGCGTGTGCAAAGTCTGGTCTCTTCTCCGGGAAAATGGAAATCATCCTTTCCACTACACCCCTGTACAAGGTAATTATTTTACATGAAGTTTTTTTTAAGCTCGCATGTCATTCACATGACATGCGAGCTAGAACTAGTACGTGCATTTCATAGACAATTTTAAAATCAACGTGAGTATGTGTGTGAGAGAGAGAGGGAAATAGAAAGGAAGAGATAGCAATCAATGTTACATCGCTAACAATTCATAGGGACAAATCACATTGAATGACAAAACATTGAATTTTTTTATTTTTTTAGGCTTAGAGGAAAACGATTACACAAAGAGGATGCAGTTTTGCCGCCACTTGCTCCATACCGACGTGGAAGACATAAATTTTTTGCCGAGTATTCTCTGGACCGATGAGTCAAAGTTTGACAGAGAAGGAATTGTTAACTACCACAATCTCCATCACTGGGCACCCAGAGAGCAAAACCCAAGAGTGAAGAGGCACAAAGGATCCCAAAGAAGGTTTTTAGTGAACGTATGGGCAGGCGTCATCGGCAATCGCTAGATAGGGCCACACTTCATGCCAGACAACTTAAACGGGCAAAACTACCTTCATTTCCTCGAAAATGAATTGCCCGTTTTAGTGGAAGACGTGTTTGATGAAGATCGGCCCATAGTCTTTCAGCACGACGGCTGTCCTGCCCATTGGAGCCTAGTTGTGAGGGAGTTTTTAAACAACTCCTTCCCTTATGCTTGGATAGGTCGGGGCGGGCCAATTCCCTGGCCTCCAAGGTCACCTGACCTTACCCCGCTTGATTTCTACATCTCGGGAAGGGCGAAAGGGTTGGTGTACGCAGAGGAAGTACCAACAAGGGAGGTTTTGATAAGCAAGATACACGGCGCTTTCAATACGATGCGTGAAGAACTGCTGCTTGGCACGGTGACCGTGGAGATGAGGAAGAGGTGCCGAGCATGTTTATAAGTTAATGGTCACCAATTTGAACAAATTTTGTAATAAAATTAGTCATTAAACAAATTTACTTTTCATTTGCTATCCTTTTACAGTTGGACGCATTTTATTTTCATTAAAATTTTCATAAAATATATAATTGGTTCGACGCATGAGACGTGGTTAGTAGTTTAATTATTAAAATGTCACTTTTTATGTTAAATGAAAAATTTACATAAATATTGGTTTTTCATTATTTCAAAAGTTTATGATTTTGCGCAAAATTACTCCCGCCGGCCGCCCGTGTCGACTCGAGCGCACTCGCACTCGATTAGGCGAACTACAACGTTTTACCTCGCCCAATAGATTGCACTAAGTGCGAGAAACTGAAAACTAGCGTTGTTTTGTATTACAATATATATTATTTTATTAGCTAACACAGGTTTAGTCTAGGCTATTACCTTATCGCAAAACTCAAGAAACACTTTACAACACAGGTAGGTAGGTGTATATGTCACCCTAAAATTGTAAAAACCGTTAGATTGTAATATTACTATAGATATTGTAATATGTTGACAGATTGTCAAATAAAAACTTTCCTTACAATTGTATGCATTATTTTTCGTTATAATTATTATTATGAAAAAGCAAACGAATATGGCGGCGCGGGGCACTTGCCGTTTAACCAATCGACACGGTAAATATTACAATATAACGAAAAATAACGTGTAAAATTGTAACGAGAAGTTTTTATTTGACAATCTGTCGACATAATATTACAATATCTCTAGTAATATTATAATCTATCAGTTTTTATTTGTATTATATATATGTATTATATATATATATATATATATATATATATATATATATATATATATATATATATATATATATATATATATATATATATATATAAACCACGACTTCATTATCTAACGACTGTAAAATCTCGTCATCGTTGTCAACAATGCGGCTACGGTCAGTCGTATTATTTATAGCAACTTCAGGTCTGCTGTAAGTTAAAATATTTATGTCGCTTAAGGGCACGCAGTTCCCTGTGGTGAAATGCTTTATTTCGCTATTTCGCCGTGAATTAATAGCTTAAACGCCGATTTAAACTGAGTTGCGGTGGGATTATTGTTGAAACCACCTTTAGCTCTGACCGCACTGAAAAAAAATTCTGAATGGTCTTGGCTGAGTTTATAAATTGATAAAAAATTATATTTTTCAGTTTTTACTAGTTCCTCATACAAAAATAAAATGGCCTTGATGCAAATCAATAATCCCAGAAAACCGGTCTTCCTGTTTGTTTTCAGCACATTATCTGATTATTATTCTTTTACATCCTCATAGTTATGTGTTGATATAGGTTTTTGTATCCATAACTCTTTAAATTGCGAGATGTCTCGATAATGTAAATGAGATAATGTCAAATAATGCATTAAATTTGCGGATGAAATTTACTGTCGCATCAGAATTATTGAAATTTTCAAGGTCCTCGCAACATGATTCAATTGCGTCGGCAACTGATTCACTAAATAACTGTGATGCCAGCCTCACCTTCATTACTTACTTTCTGTAATTTATGTGAGCATCTCTTACTTTATTTCCTAGATGCAATCCTTCATTTTCTCAGCGACTGAATGTAATGCCAGGATATTTGACCTTTTTCGCTGCTCAGAAATGTTTTGTCACCCAATGTATTTCTAACTAACTTAAACATATGAGAAGGATCAGGGAATATTCCGACTTTTTTTCCGTTGTGTGTAAATACTGGGTTTAATATGTCGCTTTCAATATCACACCCCAACAATTTGGCCATTGAAAAATTGGCTGGACAACCGTCAAAAGTTACTGATACAATATCAAGGCCACATTCGCTGACCAAGTCTATACATGTTTTGACTAGCGTTGATTTCTGACAGCAGTAATTCCATTGATAAAAAAGTAACCCACTGGAAGCTTCCAGCTTCCATTATTAGCAGTCAGCATGAAGACTAAAGCTTCTTTGGCGATAGGTAGAGCATTACTTTCCAGTTGACTGCCACAATTGACATAACCAATATAATTTTTCCCATTCCATTGAACCGATTTTATTTATTTATTTATTTATACACTTTCTGCACCATGTACAATGGCGGACTTAATGCCATAGGGCATTTTCTACCAGTCAACCATAGGGTGGTGACAGAGTCAAAATACCAAGGTGCTTTCCATCTAGCATCTATTTTCGGATAGCCATTTCATCGAAACATAAATACTTACGAATGGAAGGTTATGTTTTCAATTTTACGCTCGCTCCGACTGTGTGTGTGTGCATTGTTCGGCATATCGGCTTACAGCCGATAACACAACAATGCACCATAATTAATACTTTCTACACACCTCCAACATAAAGCACAATACAAAAAACAAAAGCAAATCAAGTTCAATTCGCAACAAATGACGATCACAAATGTACACGTCTGATTTGTTGGGCACATATAGCAAACGTGCCCACCAAAAAAAAAGCTAAACTATGACAAAGACAAAAAAAGTCTTGTCTTTATCACTCTTGAGAGTTTTTGTATTCATTTATCCTGCTCTAACATAGTATTATTATTCAGCTGTGGACTCGACAGCTGAATAATAATCTTGATTCTTCGTCCAAACGTCTACACTATTTACTTATTCGCTCAGTGCGAAGCCTTGGTAGGGAGAGCCAGATCGATCTCAGCGCTCGCAGTGGATGATTTAGGCGTTAAAGGAGGCTGTTTAATATTTCTGAGCAATTAAAATATATGAAATTTTTTTATTTCATTTAATTTTTTGCAGCAAGATGTTTGAATTTTTTTCCTTTGGTTGTAAACACAATTACATTGTACGTCTGTCACGTGTCGAGCTGCATTTATCTGAAATAATAAATTAAGTTTCATTAATATATTGATTCAGTTACTGTAATTTAATAAAATATAATTATTCATGCCATTTTTTATTACATTTAAAGATGTACTGTAAGGTGTGCATGGACTGATGCCTGTCTAATTATACGAGATTTTATTAAATAACTTTCATTATTTTTACGGAACTCTTGAACTTCTCGTACGTGGTCAGCTAATACGAGCTTTGTCCTTTAATTTTTGTTTGTGGTTGAAATTCAATTATATGTGTGATTGATTGAAAGCCTGTTTTAATAATGATGTCCATTATGAATTTGAATCTAAAAATAAAAAAATATATATTTATTTACTTAACAAGTACCTAAAACTACAATTTTATATGAAATTGAAATCGGTACACATCTGACAGTTTCTAAAAATTTTTTAACAAATATATTAGTATATTTTTTTTTTTTCAAATTAACATTCATAGTTTTGTTAAAATTCTACATATGATTTTTTTATAATTTTCTTTACAATAAATTATATTTTGAATAAAAATTATTAAAATTGTCACATGTCTTCTAATTTTAATTTCATAATTTAATTCATTATTTTTCTCTGGCCAGTATTTTTTTAATTCTGTTTTTATCTGTCAATAATTTAACCTCACATTTGCTGGTTTTTATATCGTTTGTATTGGTTCAAAATACTTACTTGGCACTGCTGATTTCACACAAATACTTCACGACATAAAATCTTCATTGATTAAATTTTTTTTTTTTTATAATTTTTGTATATATAAATAATTGTTTTTTTTTATAATAACAATTTATGGTCAAACACACGTACCGCTGTACTTAAGCTTGCAGGCTTACGATGAATTTGATCATCAGTTCATAAAGTCAATGTCGTCGTTACAATGTACGTCAGATGACCAACGGTCACAAAGTTTTGATTTTAATTGTTTTAACTTATTTTAGCACTTTTGGATTATTGTAGGCTTTCTTTCGTCAATTGTGACACAGTTTTTTAGTTTTTTATAATAAACACTTTTAAAATAACGTAATATCGTAGAAAGTAGTCACATGTTTAAATTGTCTTTAGTTTTAGCACTTATAAAAAGTTTCACAAACACTTGTACAGTAGAGTCACATAATTACGCCAATAATTATCACTTTTTTATAGTTGAAACTTGGCAAAATTATTTTTAAATAATTTGTATTTACCGGAGACTAATTGTTACCGTCATTTGACAGCTGTCAAATAACGGTTACTACCTACATTACACTCTAACGTCTGAATCCAAAAAAATACTAAACGCTCTGTAAACTATACTTGTGCGACGGTGCTATACGATGCAAAATATTGTAAAAGCGTTTCAATAATAGAAAATACAATTTAAATTCAATACTATTTTGAATTGTATTGTATTTAGATATGCTACTCTGCAAATTTTGACTGTGTGTTACTGTGTGTCATTATTTTAGACCATAGGGATCCAATAGAAACCTGTAAAATTAGAGCAATTTTTGCTCGCTCGCTCAGCTCAATCGATTTCAACGTACAGAACATAATTATGATATTTTTAATATTTCTAGTACTCTATCTATTCTATATCTATTCTAGTAGTATATCTATTTTGCTCTGTTGATTATTCCAAAGAATAAACCCTTTCATAAAGGTATTTGTTATAAATTAAACCAGTACAATTGAAAAAAAAAATTGATTTATCCAATTTTGTCCTGCGAAATTAGAGAAATTTTTGCTCGCTTGCTCCACTCGCTCGCTTTCAACGTACAAAACCATAATATTATCATTATAATATATATTGCGCTGTTATTTATATTCAAATAATACACACTTTCAAACCGCTATTTGGTACTAATTTCAACCAGGACTATTGTAAGAAACTACAATTGTACTCTTGATTAGTATAAGAAGAGTAAATTTGAGAAGGAATTTTGGGGGGGAGGGGCAAAAACTGAATAGCCTATGGGCGGCAAATGTGTAAATCCGGCACTGTAAATAGCATAAACAAAATTTACACATTTTATTGAGTATCGTTATCGTTGAGAGAAAGGAATTCTTAAAAATTTTAATTCAAAAATTTAAATAGTTTCTTTAATTCTGTGTAAATATGATACAGACATTTACGGAACGTCACTATTTAACAACGGGTTCCAAAGTTATATGGCAGGATCTTGTTTAGGTAGGAATTTGTCAAGACTTGGTTTTATTAATATTATTCTGCTCTCATAAGGATGTGTTATGTTTTAAATAATCCATAGTCGTTTCTCGTTACCGTAGCGAATGGGTTCATGCAAATAATTGTTTAAATTAAAGCTTATTACATCTTTTTGTATAATTTAACTTACATATTTTTTATTTATAGCTATTTCAGTACCCAACGATCACCTGAATCGTCAAACAGTGTTTTTATTGAACCTAGAGATAACCAAAATCAATTTAACGCAAATCATAACAATGCCATGTAAGAATTGTACCATTTTTATTAATTGATCAAATATAATTCTATTTGTATAGCATTTATTAACCACGAATATGCTTTTTAGAGTAAATAGTAAAAGGAGAGAACGTCAACATTGGTACAGAGAGAAGAATAGAGAAAAATTAAACCACATGACCGTTATTCAAAGCTTACTATTGAGATAGTTACATCCGTTTCCCATCTACTTTTAATGATTTTACCGTTGAAATCAGGTTCTCCCGCCATTACAGGTGCTTTGGGAGCGAAGAATTTTCGCCATCTTAAATCATTGGCGTTTCGATTCTCGTCGAGTGAACACGCGTCCATAAAGTGTTATAATTTAACAAAGTCCGCCATTTTGTTGAACATTCGCAAATAAGTTCATGGTTTTATAGTGAGCATAAAAGTTTTTAATAGGTATTTTATTAAGTATTAAATCCGAGTTTCCGTTCGTAATAATTTTTGTTTCGTTCTAATTTTTTTTTGCTTTAACTTTTAAAGCTGATACGTAAGTATCAAATATATTTAGTGTAGTGTTTAAGTTTATATAATTTTCAGTGGTCCTAGTGACGATTTGAACCAGAATAATAGCGCTAAGAAAAAAACTGTGACGCGAAGGCAAACAAGTAGCACTAGCGATGATAGTTCGAGTTCGTCATCGAGGTCATCGTCAGGGACGCGTAAGCGTTCACACCGCCGCCGAAGACGTCACAATAAAAGTAAGCACCGTCGGAATACCGATCGAAAGCTTAAAAAATTAACAAAGGAAATTGGTGACAAAGGAAAACGAAAATATGTGTCTTATAATAACAAGCAAATTGAAAATGATAGTAATAGCTATGATAATATTTCTTTACCTTCTGAAGTCAGCCGTGATCTTTATAATGACACATTTAATGAGCATGCTTCTTCGGAATTCACTTTTAACATTGAAACTAAATTAGAGGAACCTTCTATTCCTAAAACACCAGATAGTTACTTAAAATATTTATTTGAAATTCAAAGATTCGATAGTTCAAGTTGGAACGATCTCCGCTATGCGGATACGCAAAAATTGTACAACCATATGCCAGGTTACTGCGAACTGGAAATAAACGAGGAGGTGAAAGCGTATGATTCAAACCGTCATATGTCTCATTCCGATAAATCATACGCAGCATTAACCTTCTGTGTATTAAAACAACGCGAGATTATCCAAAATAATTTGCGTGATTTGATTACATGGGCTGATTCAAACGGCTTTAATTCTGAATTATTAAGTACTAAGTTTGAGGAGTTATTTGTTAAAGGTGAATTCCATAAAGTTTCTAGTGACCTATTTACATTTAGCATTTAGCATTACTTAGGTAATAGGTCGGAAAGTATTTAAATGCATCGTGATGCCATTCTTGCTCATGTTCGCGATCCTTTTATGAAATCGACTTTGAACAAGATTCCACCCTCTTGTAGTCATTTACTTAATGCTGACGCTTTTACTAGTGCTTTAGAAAAATCAGGGGTTCTATTGTGAGGTCTTGTAGCAGTATTACTTTAACATTACTTTTAGATTTCGCGCAAATTAAAAATATCTTTTTATTTATATAAATAGAGATCATGTTTGCTTATATGAAATTCAAAAGTAATGTTAAAGTAACACTGCTACAAGACCTCATAATAGAACCCCTGGTGCTGTCTGCAAAACATTTTGGCCTAATAATAATACAGGTTTTGCCCGCTCTTCACAACCTGGTACTAGTAAACGATCGAACCGTCCCTCGGGGGGTTCTTATAGGATTCCATCTCGTGGTAAATATAGATCGTATGATATGCCTGCAGACCGTAGGCATCATTGTTGTCCACTCTCGAGGAGTGGTTCACATAATCCTGGCTCTTCGGAAGAGCCCAATCAACAGTAGCCACATCACTATAATGGCCCTAAGCATACAAAAGGACAACGATTCCTTTCGTGACAGAGGCACAAGACCCGGTCCAAGACCCTATGGGGCCCAGCGAGGTGGTCGTAAACGGCATTATTCTCCCTCTGCCAGTAGAGGAAATTCTAAAAGATCAAGACAATGACGTTTTTTTGAGGTGGTGGTCAGCTACAAAAATTTCTACCCAGGTGGCAAGCGATCGGCGCACCAAATGTAGTTTTAGAGATGATTCAGGGGTATCGGGTACCCTTTGTAAAGAAACCTCCACTTGCCTTACTTGCGGAAACGATTTGCCAATACGAGCGAATCGAGAGAGATGACTTGTATAATCCGAAAAATGAAATCTCAAGGTATCCTAGAACGAGCAAAAATATCTCCAAGTTTCGTTTCCTCGATATTTTTGGTACCAAAAAGCGACGGAACAATGAGGCCCATTTTTAATCTGAAAAACCTCCAGCGGTACATCCAGCCAGACAAGTTTCGATTAATAAACATGCACCGAATACCGGACTTTCTACAGGAGTACGACTGGCTATGCAAAATAGATATTTCACAGGCATATTTCCATCTTCCGGTTGCGATATGACACAGACGCTTTCTGCGGGTCATTTACAAAAACGAGTTGTTTTTATTTATTTTATTTATTTATTCTTCATGTACGCAACAAAAATAACACAAAATATCACAAAATACACAAAAGAGATGGTACAAAGGCGTGCTTATCTCTAAAAAGAGATCTCTGCCAGCAGACCTTACACAGAGTTTAGGAAAATAAAATAAGTAGGACACAGGTAGTACAGCAAAGAATAATATCAGATTGAAAAAGAGACAATTACTTACAACTGATTTATAATGATAATAAACTAATAAATACAATATACTAATACATATTATAAATATAATAATACCTACATAAAAGAATAATAAACAAAAATTAATGAACCTAATAAATAATAATAATATGATAAAATAAAGCTACATAGACTATTTTGTTGCTGATGACGTTGTTGCAAATGACATATCTTCCTTTTGGACTGAGTACAGCTCCAAAAGCTTTTGCTACAATATCCAATTGGATAGCTCAAGTACTCCGCAATCAAGGTGTAAGGATTGTCGTCTACTTGGACGACTATTTATTAGCGCATCAAAACCAATCCACCCTGCGCAATCACGTAAACGTAAACAACTTAACACATCTCGGATGGCATATAAATTTCGAGAAATCCACACTAATTCCTCAAAAGAGCTTGGTGTTCTTGGGAATTCAGTGGTTTCCTTGGGAAAACAGAATAACACTGCCAAAAGACAGTGCAATAAAATGCAACAAAATCATTCAGAGTCTAACTATGATCTTGAAGAAAAGGTACGTTACCTTCAAACAGGTACAAAGCATAACTCCTAAATTTTGCCAGCTTTGTAGTTCCTCGCGGCAGGTTAAATCACCGTTTTCTTCTGAATTTTTTGAACACTCCTACAGAAGATCCAAAAATGCGGCATTGGTTACCTGCAAATGTCAAGAACGAAATTCTTTGGTGCATAGAGAATTGTCATGCCAGTACAATTTTGCATCCCCCCCAGCGAAGCACTTCCTGACCATCGATGCTTCAGACATAGCTTGGTTGTGCCCAACTCGACAACCAGTCATTAACGGGGTCGTGGCTAGTGTCCGAACAGAACCTTCACTGCAATCGGAAGGAAATGCTGGCTATCCTAAAAAAGCCAAGCCAAAGCTGCAGAACTACGCAACATCTCCATACTGATACAGTGCGACAACAAAACTGTCGTAGCTTATCTACGGAACGAAGGAGGCACTCGGTCATCCCCACTGAACGATTTGACTTTTCAGGTTTTACAAATAGTAGACTGATACGGTATTGATTTTCGAATTCATTACATCCCTGGCAGGCTGAACAATCATGCCGATCATCTTTCGCAACATCGGCAACCACCCGAGTGGCATCTAAGGCCCAGTTGCGTAGAAAAAGTATTTCAAAAATGGGGGACACCAGTAGTGGACCTCTTTGCTTCAGCACGAGCTCACGCATTCCATGGCAGACCCTAGCGTGGGTCTTTCCACCACCCTTTCTAATTCCCAAGGTCCTAACTCATCTGAATCGGTCGTCTGGGGTCTACCTCCTGGTAGTCCCGAGGTGGGAGAAGGTTTATCGGCGAGCCGACGTTGCGGAACCTCAATCGTTGTCTAATAGACATCTTCACGGGAGAGCCGCCTCCGAAAATCGACCAAATTCGCCTGGAGGTTTGGAAACGTGGGGGTGGTCTGAGGAGGTAAGATTTTGGAATGCAGAACAGCTTAATTTATTAAAATCATCTTGGCGTCCATCTACTCTTAAAACATATGAGGTGGCATGGAATCGCTGAAAAGAATGGCGTAGAAATCAAAATATTAACGAGATAGGGTGTAGTACATCCACTTTGGCAAGATTTTTAGCCGACCTTTATCTAAAGCACAATTTTTCTTACAACACTATACTTTTACATAAATCTGTGGTTTCAACATTAAGTAGTGCCAGTTTTTCAAGCCAGTTAAATTCACACATTCTAATCAAACACATATTAAAAGCCATTTCACTTAAAATACCTAAAATATCTAAGCCTCTAGTATGGGATGTAAATGCATTATTAGTGTTTTTGAATACGAGGGCTGCACTAAAAGTATCGGGAATGGAATATTTCCACTGTTCCTGTCATATTAAAATCTTTTTAATTTAAAACTCCTTGGTTTTAAAAATCGAATACCGTTTATTTATTTAAAAAAAGATTCTCGGTCTTGTCACAAGGTCTTGTCAAACTTGTTTAGTCGTTGAGAAAATGGAATTGACTCGAGAAAATTCTAGAGCGATGATTTATTATGACTTTCGAAGTGGCTTAACACAAAAACAGTGTGTTGACCGGATGATTTCTGCATTTGGTGATGAAGCCCCATCCAAAACCACAATTTATCGCTGGTTTGCTGAATTTTAACGTGGACGTGTCAAGCTCAGTGATGATCCCCGTCAAGGTCGTCCAAAAACTGCAGTCACCCAAGAAAACGTTGATGCTGTGCGTAAGCTGATTGAGGAAGATCGACATGTGACATACCGCGAAATTCAGGCAACTTTAGACATAGGCATGAGTCAAATACAAATAATCTTGCATGAACAATTAGGTGTAAAAAAGTTGTTTTCCCGATGGATACCGCATTTGCTCTGTGAAGAACAAAAAGCGGCTCGCGTTACTTGGTGCGTCAGAACTCTCGAAAGATTCCACGCAGGATCCTCAAATGCTGTATACAACATCGTATCAGGTGACGAATCCTGGATATACACGTACGAACCCGAAACAAAAAACCAGTCACGAGTTTGGGTGTTCGAAAATGCATTAAAGCCAACAAAAATTGTTCGTTCACGGAGTGTTGCAAAAAAAAATGGTGGCCACGTTTGTCTCCAAAACCGGCCATGTTGCGACTATTGCTCTTGGGGGACAAAGAACGGTTATTAGAATGGTATGCTAACATTTGTTTGCCACAGGTCGTTTCTGAACTCCGTAAAGAGAACTGCAACCGCCGCATCATCCTCCATCACGACAATGCGAGTTCTCACACCGCGCACAGAACAAAAGAGTTTTTAGAGCAAGAAATCATAGAATTATTAGACCATCCGCCGTACAACCCCGACCTAAGCCCTAATGATTTCTATACTTTCCCTAAAATAAAGAATAAATTGCGTGGTCAGAGATTTTCATCACCTGAAGAAGCTGTGGACGCCTACAAAACGGCAATTTTGGAGACCCCAACTTCCGAATGGAATGGTTGCTTCAATGATTGGTTCCATCGTATGGAAAAATGTGTTAAATTTCGCGGAGAATACTTCGAAAAGCAATAAATACATTTTTAAATAGTAATGTTGTGTCACTTCCTTGATTCCCGAAATTTTCAGTGCCGCCCTCGTAACATGTCGGTCGATTTTGATAATCTGTTTCAAATGGCTAGACATACTGCATTATTATTATTATTGTGTTCGGGTAGACGCATACACGACCTCACTTTACTATGTGTAGATTCCAATCATTATCTTTCTGTAAATAGTAGTATAGTTTTATGGCCTAAGTTCGGGTCAAAAACAGATTGCAGTTGGTATAGACAGACAGGCTGGAGACTATTACCGAATTCTAATTGTCAAAAATTAGATCCTGTTTTCTGTGTTAAAAAAATCTTTGTTTCAATGTTGTTGAAATGAAGGCAATTTGTCTCACTTGTTTATAACGCTTCGAGGTCAACCGAAACCAGCCTCTCGCGCAGATACAGCCGGTTGGATAGTCTATTTTTCGACAGGCTGACTTATCAGCATCTCCGGGTAGCATCAGATCAGCTGTGGCGTCCAGAAATTGGGACGACAACGTTGATTTCGATGAAATATTAGCGCGAGGGAATTGGAAATCTGCTAATACTTTTAAAAATTATTATCGTTCTGAAATCTACGAGGGCGGGTCAATAAGTCCGTGACTTTTGGAATAAAACACAGATTTTTTAATAAATAAATGATTTTATTTTTCAACGTAGTCCCCCTTGAGCTCTATACACTTTGTCCAACGCTTCTCCAATTTTTTTATCCCTTCCAAAAAATATGATTTGTCGAGGTCCTCAAAATAGGCCTTTGTTTGCGAGATGACTTCATCATTGGAGTCAAATCTTTTTCCACCGAGCCATTTTTTCAGGTTTGGGAACAAGAAGTAGTCACTCGGAGCCAAATCTGGAGAATAGGGTGGATGTGGGAGCAATTCATAGCCCAATTCATGGATTTTTGCCATGGCAACTGCACATGTGTGCACCCTTGCATTGTCTTGGTGAAAAAGAACTTTTTTCTTGGCCAAATGAGGTCGGTTTTTTTTCAAATCCTCATTGAAGCGGTCCAATAAGTTGGCATAATATTCCCCATTAATTGTTCTTCCCTTTTGAAGATAGTCAATGTGGATTATCCCACGTGCATCCCAAAAAACAGTCGCCATAACTTTATTGGCTGACAAACCCACCTTGGCCTTCTTTGGCGCCGATTCATCCTTAGAAACCCACTGTTTTGACTGTTGTTTGGTCTCTGGTGTGTTGTGATGGATCCATGTTTCGTCCACGGTTACAAAACGGCGCAAAAACTCCTCCATATTGTGATTAAACAACGCCAAACCTTCTTGTGAAGTTGTTACACGATTGCGTTTATGGCCGACTGTGAGCAAACGCGGCACCCATCTAGCGGAAAGCTTTCTCATGCCCAAGTGATCATTCAAAATTGAAACCACTGAGCCATGCGAGATGCCTATGGCTTCCACAATCTCTTGCACTTTCAATCTTCGGTCGGCCAACACCATATCGTGAATTTTTTCGATTGTTTCGGGTGTAGAGACCTCAACTGGGCGTCCAGGACGTTCGGCATCTTCAGTGCTTGTACGGCCACAACGAAATTCAGTAAACCACTTTTTTACCATTAAAATCGATGGTGCAGAGTCCCCATAGTATTTATCAAGCTTAGCCTTGGTCTCGGTAATGGTTTTTTTCGCAAAAAATAATGCTTAATAAGCACACGAAATTCACTTTTTTCCATTGTTTCCTTAAGTTACTGGATAGTCTGATAAAGATAGCTGTAAAACACAAACTAACTGACGCAACAAGTTCAAATTTTGGTAGGAGTCAACTGACAGATGCCTGTTGACAGGAGTAGTGTTGCTTTTTCAGTAAGGAGGTTAGAAATTCAAAAAGTCACGGACTTATTGACCCGCCTTAGTATAATAAGAGTACTAATTCTAGATCTAGCATTACGAATTTATTTCAACCTGTTAATTAGTATTAATTTAAATCATAATTAACATGCTATTATATTTCTATTTTTGTTGTGCAAACACAACATCTTTTCAATTATTTAGAAATTAGAAATTAGAATAAATGATTTTAATGCCATATTTAAACATTTTGTTTTATACCCAACTTTAGACTATGACATTGGCGTTTTTGGAAACCACCGCCATCACCAGGCGATAACAAACACGTCTCAATAGTAAGCTTTGAATAATGGTCATGTGATTTGATAGCAGCGTTTTACCTCACAATAAAACGCTTATTAAACTACTTACCTTATTCAAAGCTTAGGTTTTTATTGCTGCCTGGTGATTTTCGAAGCAATGATTTAAGATGGCGAAAATTTTTCGCTCCAAAAGCACCTGGTAATGGCGGGAGAACCTGATTTCAACCGGATGTGACGTGTGATGTCACATCCGGTTGAAATCACCGTCAATACCGTCACGGCGGTAAAATCATTAAAAGTAGACGGGAAACGGATGTGCCTATCTCAATAGTAAGCTTTGAATAAGGTAATTAGTTTAATAAGCGTTTTATTGCGAGGTAAAACGCTGCTATTGAGAAAGCTTGCAGTGGAGAGACGAAAACGGAAACAGAATTTACAGAAAGGTGTAAAATATTCTAAAATTGAATTGCAAAATAAAGAAGCTAATGCCCAAAGTTCGTCAGGAACATAAATGTCTCTTATCGAAAGAAAGCAACATAAACTTCAACAAAACAGAGAACGCCAAAGAACATACATATAGGAAGCGAAACCCTGAAAAGCTGAAACAGCGAGAAGTTATTAAAAAACGCAGAGAAAGTCAAAAGCGATACAGAGAGCGGAACAGAGAAAAACTTAAAATGCGTGAAGCAGAAAAAAGAAAACGTGAACAATTTTTACAAAGTTTTGCTGGATTTGTCCCTTCAATCACAAAAAGAATACAATTATATACTTAATCAGTAATTGACAGATGCGGACTCTCAAAATTTATCTGGTTTTGAAGAGACAGAAACATCCATTAAACTAATTAGGCAAAATAAAGAAAAAGCTCTTCAAAAGCAAAGAGAACGACAGAAAACATATAGAGAGCGAAACAGAGAAAAATTAAAGCAGCGCAAAGCGAACAAAAGGCAATGCTCAAAAAATTTAATTATTCTCACAGATCCGTCTACTTCGAACGTGGAATTTTTAGAAATAAATGTTGAACCTATAATAGATGATGTCATACATAAAATGTAGCTACTTTTGTTTGTTGCCAAAACTGTTGTTAGTAAATGAAATCCCGTATGCTCACGCCATAGGTCCCGAGGATACCTCGGGAAATGCGATAATGAGCAACATTTAGAAATAAAAAGGCAGGAAAGTGATTCATACGTTCGATCCAAGCTACTGTTTTTATGGCTAATTTTAGAACTTCAGGCATCTTCAAACTCTAAACAAAAAATATTGCTTTTCGGGTTTTACAACTAATCTTTTACATCTCGTTTACCGTTTATAACAGAAAGTTTCAGTAGCGACTAGTGGCACATATATTTTGTTGCATTGTTACTCAAATCATTGTTTTTATTTAATTTCAAGTTTATTTAACTTTGAACAACAGTTTTCACTTAGATCGATACGATAGTCAGACAGTATCTTGCAGTACAATTCGCATTTAAATTTCTTACTAAGGAATATTTAGTAATTTTCTTCATAAATTTTTGATATCTTTGCATTACCTTTATTTGTTGGTCCTTATCAGTTTTAATATAAAATTACTCGAGTATTGAGGAAAATAGAGATGCTCTCGAGGATATATACACCTCGAGATCGCCGCTCGCGAGCTATCAAAAGTCCTCCATTAGCGACTGGTTTAACCCCCTTCCTTCATAATAGGCTACTTGACCTTGTTCTTATTTATGTCCTATACGCTTCATAATTGTTTCATTACACATAAAAAAATAACATAACATTATTATGAAACCTCAAAACCTACAAAAAAATAATAATTTAAAAATTCACTTTTTAAAAACTGCCGAAAACTATTCGCCATGTTGGTTGATTAGATTATCTGTGCTGTGACGTCATAGTATTACTATTTGTAATCTGTGCTATAGTCCGTAGTAGTAAAATGGCGGTGTTACGTTCCGTTTGACGTTTTGACATAAATAACTTTTGAAGATGTCATGAACTATTTATTTACAGAAACTTTCCGTTTCACTACTATATATGTGTTTAGTGTTTTTGTGTCATCACATCCTTGCCGTAAGTTACTTCGAGGTGTTTTCATTTTTAACAAATTACATATTTTTAAATCAACTTTATTTATCAATTTTAAGTTTTTAATTTATGATATCGCTAGAATACGTTTTCCTAAGCCAAGTACTAAAGGAAATACTCCTTCAATGTATGAAATTAAATATAAGTCAAGTGGCCTATTCATCCGTCGCCACGGATTGAATAACACCGGATGAATTGTTTATTTTGTCGATGTTAACATTTTAGATAACTAAATTAACATTTTATTTAGTTTACGTTGTCGCCCTGAAAATTATAGTATTGCTAGGATGTAATTTTATGAATGCTGCTGTTATCATACTGATACTTTTGAAAAGCATGAATGTAAGTAATGAGCTTATTTTTTATATGGGGATATAATATATTTACATAATAATCTTCTGTTATTAAAAAATACTATTCTTTTCTTGACTTTCTATTTTCTTCAGTATATCTACTAACTTCCTTAATTGGGTTGTGTATAGATTTTGACACTATTTTTACAACCGAATGCACAGGTTCCTAAAGTATCTGCAACTAAACCTTTATTAGATACAGTAGGGGGAAAAAGGTAGATGAAAGAAAATACATTTAAATTAAATTACATATTTATTATATTAAACGTTTTTGTAAACGAATCGAACCATGCTTAATTGATAAGTTTTATAAATCATGCAATCTATATGCCTGGATTTCATCCTGCCTCGTTACAAATAATATTATATGTATCGAAAATAAGGGGAATATCATCTTTATTTTCATTGTTTATTTCCAATGTGTATGTGCCATTTGTTCGTACTTCACACAATATGTACTTAAAGACTTTCTGATCTTGACCTAAATACGGTAGCTTGAACATTTTGTTGGTTGAATGAGGGTTATTGATATTTTTTCTGCCGTTAGAGGGAGGGAGGCAGACCCAACTCACACAAAGCGTTATCTGGTGGCGTAAGTGGTATCAAAAATGGTCAATAAGAATTTTCGATTATTTTTCTGTCAACAGGCGACGCTTGGTAGCCCGACGGTCCTTGTCGTGTCAAAAAGCTGTCAAATGTCACGAATTTATAAAACCTCATTACATAATAACAAGTATAAGATATCGCCAGTCGCCAACATCAGTCTGGCGATATCTTATACTTTAAACAAGACAATCTTGTATACAGGGTTACAGGAAAAGTCGACGTAGATCCGTTAAGGGCGTGTAGTTTGCATCGTTTCTAACTGATTTGACTATGAAACACCCTATCTTAAACCTAACCGTTTTCGAGATATTAACCCTGTGTGTTAACGAGATAGTAACCCTGTATATATAATCGGTATCTCGAAAACGGATGCATTATTTTTATGAAATTTACTATGCAGGGAGTTTCGGGGGAGAAAAATCGATCTAGCTAGGTCTTATCCCAGGAAACTGCGCATTTTCAAGTTATATATGTTTTTTCTTTCGTCGTGAAATAATATATCAAAAACTTCGACTCTAATATGTCTGTCCGATTGGCAGTTAGTATATTGTGTAATTTTTGCGTTGTTTGGAAAGGGGTTTGCGTAAATTTGTTTGAAGGTTGGCTTGATTTTTTTTTGCGCGGCCACTGAAATAATTTATTTTGTTTAATATTACTATATGTGTGATAAATGCCTGACAAAAAAGTTTGGCCGTAAGTAGTATCGAAGCCGAGATATTTGGGGTCAAAGTTTTCCATTGTGTGAAAGAGTTAGACGTTGTTCGCCTTTGTATCAAATGCGGATTTTCTATTTTACTGCGGATTGCGACGTAAGATAAAGTTCGGGATAAAATAATAATGCAAGTAAGCACTGTTTAATGTATTTATTTAAAAAAAATATGGAAATCACAGCTAACCAAGGTATCGGTAAACATTCTTATATAACTAGTTTTCATTATCATTTTCTTCGTCAGCTTCATTTTCTACATCTTGCCTTATTATAAGTTCTAGAAACTGAGCCGGTGGAGATAGATTCTCTTGGTGTCTCCCCCAGCTCATATACCATACTATCGACATTATATGTGAACAGCAGCCTAATGTTCGTTTTCCTACTATACAAGAGCAGTAATGCCCTAATAGAGCGTCCCGGCCTTGAATCCCCTTTCTAATAAAATATAAACATAATATGTCCGACTTGACACATGTCTTGACTGAATTCTGCCTCTTAATAGCCAGGGATCAATGCAGTCCAGGTTTTCGTTTGAAAAATCTTCTATAGTAGGTTCCTTGTATATTTCTATCAAATAGGAACCATTTTTAATGTGCTCGCCGTAATAGCTTCGAGCTTGTTGTATTTGATATATACCCATGGCATATATAATTAAATCGTCAACACTTAAGGCTGGAAATTCGTCACCACCAAGTACTGCGGCATCTATGACCTGAAAGTTAGCCCGTCTCTGGTTCATATTATTCGCAATAACATATTCGCTCAAACAGTTATGCTCACCTTCCCTCAGTCTTATTTCTCTTATTATTTCATTTACTAAATAATGGTCAGTTAAAGGTTTTCCAAAAGCATTTAAAAGTGCTCCTGAAATCTTCACTACGTCGAATAGGTGTGACGCAGCCACATTAAAATATTGAGACCGTAATTGTCTAAATTGATTTTTTAATCTCCCGTTTATAGTTTCTACAACCCAACGGCACATCGACATTTTTCTTGATTCATTTGCCTGTAATGTGGTAAGCTGATGTTCTGTTTCATCCTTTGTGGCATGCATATATGCACGGTACCCACGGGATTCTATTTCAGGGATACTATCTCGAAATCCTCTATCCAATATTAGGACATCATCTTCACGAAAGGTTTGATGGAACGGATCATTCTCTCTGCGCATGATTTCTGACATAATCTTTGAATCCGATTTAGAAGCTTCATACAAACCATATATGTCAAGTATATGACCGTCTGGGCAAACTATTAAAAAAGGTTTTACCAAATGTCGATACTTATGAAGGCTGTAAGATTTACGCTGGAAGAAATAATTGCTGCTTTTTTGCAAATAAATATACGTGCCGTCTAATATAATTATGGCTCTTCGGTCGGTGAAAGAGGATTCGGGGCTCCCGAATAAGGCATCGGGAATGGATAGGCACCGAGATATAATTTCGTCTCGCGTTATATGGCTAAAACCCATATGTAAGTGAACAAACTCTGCCATTAAGTCTTGTCTTACTAGACGCATAGTCTTTTCAAATGTTTTTCTTGTCATTTTGAAAACTGTAGATAATCTTTCATTCGATTCCCCTGTGTGTAGTTTGGTAAGAACTGTAGCAAGAGCCGTTCCGGCCTTTTTTTTATGTCGCCGTGCAATGCTTGGTGTACTTCGGAGAATTTCATTGAAACAATGCTTAGAAAAGCCAATGTAATAATGAAATACACTGTCATTGATTGAAGATAGTCGTTCGAAGTCTAGAAAGGGCTTGCGGTTTTTTAAAATGTCCATCATATCTTTAATCATTGTTGGTGAGAAAGAGTTTAATACATGGCGTGTATTTGTTTCAATATCTAGCCATACTGAGTTGGAATGCTCTTCGCATACACGTGATCCTCTAGGAATATAAAATGATTTTTCCTGGAGAATCGTGGCTCTCAGAGCAATATTAATTCTCTGGAGGTTATTATTGTCGCAATGAGCATAAATGCACGTGTGAATTAAATGGAGCTCGTAAATATCCAGGTAAATCGACTGCCTGCGTTCTGTTTACTTGAACCGCTTGATCTCGAACATTTTGACTCACTCTACTGGGTTCTGCTATTGCTGAATTGTTTCCTTCTTGCGTTGGTTCATCGTATCTCTCTTCTATTATTTGCGGTTGCTGATTATTATCGTCCATAGTAAGCGCACTTTGTTGTTGAGTAACATAGCGCTGAGCACGTTGAAAACATGGTCGGCACATTCGTTCGCCTTCATTAAACTGAAAATAAAGGAAATATATTTTACAACATCAGTGAAATCGAATACCTAGATTCGAGACCTTGCAAGACCTTTCGACTACCACAAAGTAGCCGGAACATCGATATTAACTACTTAAAATGTAAAAAACCGCTATAAAATCCATAAAATAAATAAATTCCCCAATACATACACAC
Organism: Phengaris arion; assembly: GCA_963565745.1. NCBI lineage: Eukaryota > Metazoa > Arthropoda > Insecta > Lepidoptera > Lycaenidae > Phengaris > Phengaris arion. The sequence continues at coordinate 1,875,575 of OY751448.1, forward strand.
CGACTATATGGCCCTAAACTAAGCAGAGCTTGTGGTATAGATTGCCATCTAGCGAACCCGGAAGGAACCCGGAATATACATTTGAGTTCATCACACAAATGTATGCACCGGCCGGGACCAAAACCCGGGACCTCTCGCTTCGCAGGCAGGGCTACTACCGACTGAGCTACGAGGCCGTCACACAAAAGTAGATTCATTTTCAATGACTAATATAAAACAAAACCTCTGGTGTTATTGCACATATTGAATTGACAGAAGGGTTGCAATTATATACTAAAATAGAATACTAATATACAAATAAATCCCTGAACTTACGGTATCAAAGAGGCATAAAAGACTTCTTAGGGGTATGTACATAAATAGTTATAAACATTTATATCATAATGAAACAATTGCAAAATATGTACCTGAGTTATATTGATAACTTCCACGCAATATGCCATCAAATACTGACGACTCTCCATGAAGTCTGCTGTCAACATTAAAGATCTTCGACGATTCCCACCGATGCGACGTAAGCTGCGCCGGCAAGCAACACACAACATATCAATTGTATCTTCCATCATGAAATCCAAATAACTAAGCCTGATCGTTAAAGAAGTATCAAAGTCCGGAATCAAGCCAAGTCACTGAGAATAAACGATAAAGAAAAAGAATTACGCACACACTTAACACAAAAGCCAAATGGTGAGTGAAAAGAAATATGCGAGCGAGCAGCGGTCGCATGCGGATCCCCCCGCACCCCTGTGCCCGGACACAGGTAAACGAATGACGTGTTGTGATTGGTCTAACACCTAAGTGATCCATAGTTGACCTTGAATCGTCCATTGTTAACAATATTAGCGGGATAACTCCGATATTATATGTAACTTTTGACGAATACAAATAACGGATATAATGGATTTTATTTTTTCAAATATCTGACTTTCGATACACTTTAAGAAAATATTGTAATAATAAAAAAGTTATGGTTTGTGCTGTACTATATCTACTATAAGTTTCATAAATGGCCGCTGAGTTTGAATATCAAGCCAGATTTACCCAGACCCCTTTGCAATGTGGTGGGCTTGAACCCCGGTAAAATATTTTTGTGATTCTTTTTTTTTATCTACTAGAGCTTCGAGCAAAGCTCGGTTACCCAGGTACTTTAAATAATAAGATGTCTCAGGATTATCTTCAGTGAGATGGAATTTATTTAGTTTTGGCCAACCATTGCCATTGCGAAAATCTGCCATAAGGTCAAGGTGCTTAGCAGCACTTTCATTAAAATCTCTTTAAATCTGTCATCGACTACTACCACACCCACATGCACATCTAGATTTATTTGCTTGCAATGTTGTAAGCTGATTAACACCCCTAGACAGTCTCAGGCATATGAGCTTGATAGTCATATTCTAGTGATTTGTACCACATCCCAAAAATCTGACAAGAATAAAACTCCTCATTGTATGCATTATTGCCATTTCTATATTTACGAGGAGTGTTCATTAAAAACGAGAATGACAATGAACTAGTGTTTAGTATTGGATTCGAATGAATACCTCCAGGTAACGTAACGTAAAAAGGTGTCCAATTGTTCATGTTGACTATGCGAATTTTCATTTTATTCAATTCAATCGTAATTTTCGCAATCATGTAACGTAGTTACATTTCCTTTCCTTAAAATCAATTATTTCGGCGTTACTAACGTCATCTATTGGCTGTTATTGCTAACTTTAATAGCTAATTTATGTTAGACGACGCCATCTATTGGCAAACGTTTCTAACTGGAGCTTCATTTCCAATATTTATTTATTGTGGCATTTGGATTACGCATTACCGCTAGTTGTCAGTTAAAGAAAAAAAACATAATATGACAGTAGGAGTATATAAGGCTGTCGCGAGAAGACAGGGCCTTTTTCTCCTGCCGAATTTTATTGTTGAAGTTTTTCCAGATACATGTGTATCTTATATTTCTTAATCCCGTGTATCACGGTGAGTATTTTTTTTTTTTTTACTTGTTCCCCCGGCCATTAGCAATTTTTTACTTTTTAAATTTTTACATTTACAATTATTTAATTATTTACAATACAATACAATACAATTTTTACTACTTTATGTCACATTTCTTTCTCTTTGTTACATTTCCTTGCTTACATCTACAACATTACATACTTACATTATACATTTACCCCTTTTTTAAATTTACCTTTCATTTTCATTATCTTTACATTTGTGTTTTTGGTTTATATTATGTTTCATTCATTTTCTTATTTCTATCATATTTTACAATTTTACTTTATACTTATTTTACTACTTCTCTTATTTCTTTATTTCTATATATTTCACTTATCTGTAGTTTCTTATATTCTCTATCTATGGATTTATGTCTTTTGAACAACTTCACCCACACATTCCACTATTACAATTTTCATTCTACTATTTCATTTTTCTTCTACAAACTTTATTTATAGTTTGTTTGAGTTTTAGGTTTTTTACATTAATTTTATTTAGTTTCTACTTTTTCTACTTTACATTCGCTTTCCTTACTTATCTAAAGCCTTCTTTCTGTTCTATCTCTACTTCTCTGTATTTCGGTCTTTTCGCGCCCGGGGCGAAGTGCCCGGCCAGGCGGTTTGCCGAGAGATTATCTTCACAATAATTCCTTACCATTTGTGGTAATATATATACCTATATAGGTATAATATGTAATCCGTGGCCTAGTGAGTAGACCGTTTTATTCGCACTCGAGAGAGTGCAGGTTCGATTCCCAGGTTGTGGCGTGTACCAATGAGACTTTTTCAGATCTCAAATACATTATACGGACGCTCTAACGGTGAAGGAAAATATCGTGAGGAAACCCGCACATGGTAGGCCCCAGACGTATTGACCAGTCATTCCTCTGGACTATGCTGACTATGTTGTGAAAATACCGTATGGGTTTGGGCAACCATACGACATTTCAAAACCAACTGTCCCAGGCACTACAGTATTTCAAGAGTGGTTACTTCGCTCGGACAATATTGTATAAATCATCCAATAACGGATGAAAAGGCCTAAGTTTAGTTTAGTTTAGCGCTAGGGTGGAACAAACATTATATATAGACACGGTGAGTAATTTAGTATATCTGTGTTGTGAATATTTGGAAAATCATGCTTGTATTAAAACGCATTATTCTTTCATGTAAACTATCATCTTGGTGTAATTAGTTGTCAATTATTTGATTGGCCATACCACGTGGTATCATTTGTAGTTTCATCTTACGTTCTTGCATTGTTAAAATATTAGAATATTTGTATCCATGCCTTAATTATTCTTGTATATCATTTATATTGTCATGGTCACACGGCCCGTGGTTTTGATCGTTTGGGGTTAAGATCACGGTGTGTGACGTGTGACTCCTACCCACACGTTTTTCATGAATTTTCCAGGGACCTATACACCGGGTCCAAGGTACCGATTACGAGGACTTATACCTAGCTATTTTCCCACATCTGGAGTTCAGAGTGCCGCTAGATATTCCGGACTGTACAACTTTGTTTTGAAATCAGTCTGCACCGCCCCTCTTGGACGATCTATCGACGACGATCGGACGCAGCTGTGACAGAGAGACGCTACCAAATGTTGGAGCCCCATCTCGCTCTCTCGCCACGTGCTAGACTCCTGTACTAAGGACCTGGACTCCTCAGCTAAGTTCCCACGTGGCTTAAAGCCCCTTCGATACTCATAGTCGCCAAGAGGCTAAACCAGATCGTAGGGCCTTCTGCCCACGACCCTTATTTTTTTAAATATATGTATTGTCACGGGAAATACATTCTTTTATTTTAATTTAACCCGTAACAATCGTAATCGTAAAAGGATTTGATGTTGATCATATCCTACAGCGGGCCGGATCCGGCCCGCGGGCTGGTTGTTTGGGCAACAACTACTATATATATTACTATATGCCCTATAAAGACACAAACCGTCATAATGTCTGACTATTAAAAAATAGTCGGGAGATGTAGTATGCACTAGCGCTTGACAACTAACGGGTCGTTCGAACAAACTGAGCCGATATGGCTCAGTATGATTAGCTTTACCCGGTTTCTAGGCGTTTTAAATCTAAGGTTCGGCCTGAACGGATTCGAGCAAATACACGGAAAATCGCACCTGTTTTGCCGCGAGCTTCGGTTGTATTTTTAGGGTTCCGTAATACTTAAGAAACCCTTATAGTTTCGCTCTGTCGATCCGTCCGTCTGCTGTCTGTCTGTCTGTCTGTCCGCTCTCCTAGCTTCTGTAATAACTTTATGACAATAACTTTTGAAGTAATTCAAAGAAAACCTATTGCGCGTTGATAGTTACGGAACCCTCCTTAGAAATGTCATGTCATATGTTCACATGCTCTTGGTTAGATTATTACTTTATTTATTAATTGTATGTTGCTGTAACTGTAGTCACGCTATCGACGAATCCGAATTATTGTGCCATACATTTTTCCAGTAATAATTGTTATAGAAATCATTTCTCTTTGTTTTATAGTTATAGTCTTTAGAATTTATCAACCATAGTGGCTCTAAAGTTTCAAATACTTCAATAAACTCTAACCAATATTCTTTAGAACATGTTGCCATTTTTAGGGTTCCGTACCCAATGGATAAAAACGGGACTTTGCTGTCCGTCCCTATTACTGAGACTTTGCTGTCCGTCCGTCTGTCACCAGCCTGTATCTTAAACTTCTTATACCGTGATAGCTCGACAGTTGAAATTTTCACAAATGATGTAGGTATATCTATTGCCGTTATAACAACAAATACTAAAAACAGAATAAAATAAAAATTTGAAGTTCCCACACAACAAACGTGATTTTTTACGTTTTGTACGGAACCCCTCTTTACGAGTCGCACTTGACCGGTTTTATTTTACACTCGAATTTTATTTCGGTTCAGTCCAATTTTATTACTGTTCAGTCCATCCGTACAGGTCAGAATTAGTGTTGCCAACTTAGTTGTTTTACAAAGTTTTACTACTAAATTTAGTATTTTATTCCCTCTTTAGTAGGAATTTAGTTGTTAGTAGTGGTTTTGTAGAAAATAGCCAGACAGTAATCATAATATGCAAAATACTATGGTAGCATGCCGTTTTGCGTATGCTATTATGATAGCCTTATCCTTATTATAATATAACCTTATCATAATAGCACATAGAAGCACGCGTCCGTAAGTCGCTTAAAACTACCGATTTAATTTTTATTAGTTCCTTACATATGAAATTAGCGTTTTGTCGTACTGGCCACTGATCTCAAATATATCTTCTTTGGTTAGGAATTCCAATTTCAAATTTATACCGCTATTTATTCATGCATTTGTGTTTCGAAAACCGTAATTCATTTGTTTTTCCCTCTTTTGGTCTTTTCTTTGCGTCACTCTGTTTACAAAATGGAAAACTTGAAATATCGTATTATTTTCAAGTACGAGTTCCACCGTGGCACCAGTGCTGCGTGTGTATGGCGGCGGTGTCGCAAAAGAAAACACAGTGCGTATTTGGTTCCAACGTTTTCGTTCTGAAAATTTCGACCAAAGTTGATAATGAAGAATTTAAGGCTATTGTGGAAGCAGATCCATCGCAAACCACGTCCGAGTTAGCTGCAGGCTGTGGTGTTAGTGATATAACTGTTTTAATCCACTGGAAGCAAATTGGGAAGGTGAAAAAGCTTGAAAGGTGGGTACCTCATGAATTGAGTGCAGCAAACCGACGAGATTGGAAATGGGAATACAACATGCCCTATTGTTTGTGTTTGGTTGTTAGTCTGCTTATGTGATTCGTCCATGGTAGATGGATCATTATAGATAGATCGTCAACGTATCGTTTTGCTTTCTGTTTTCTGTTCGACTTGGCTGTGTTTCTGGACTGTTTCTTCCGATTTGTGACTATTGTGATTGTTTACTGGACTCTGATTTTGCTTGTGATACGGAACTGTTGACGATGATGACCTACACGAACCAGGAATAAGCAGATATGCTAGTTTGCTACGGATACTACAATTGTGTGTCCGCGCAACCTCGTAACAAGCACATAAGACGCTATCCCGGCCGTCGAGTACCGGATGTGAGAATTTTTGAAGGACTCTATCGAAGGCTTCGTGAAACTGGCTCCGTATCGAGACGACGGACAGATTTAGGAAGGCCACGTGTTATTGATGATGACGAAGAACAGGACAACGAAATAGTGCAACGATTCCGATTGAATCCAACCACCTCTACAAATATTGTTGCCGCTCAACTGGGAGTCTCGCAATGGAAAGTGTGGTATAACGTTCACACTGCGGGCCTATACCCATACCACTACACGCCTGTACAGTATATTTAACAAGATGATCTCGTAAGACGATTGAGTTTCTGCCGATTCATGTTGAATGCAGATGTAAAAGACCCGACTTTTTTTTAAAAAATCTTGTGGACGGATAAGTAAAAGTTTGACAAAGACGGAATCACAAACTACCATAACGTCCATTATTGGGCACCGAAAGAACAGGGAAATCCAAACAAGAAGAGGGTTAAGGGATCACAACGCCGATCCAGCTTGAACGTGTGGATGGGTATCATTTCCAATCATTTGATTGGCCGATATTTTCTCCCTGATAATTTAAATAGGGAATTTTATGAAAATTTCCTGAGAGGAGACCTCAATAATTTACTAGAAGATTTGCGACTCACTCTGCGCCGAGACCGGATCGCGACTTTATGTTCCTCTTTTACAAAACGCCAATTTCATATGTAATTACGTAATATTACCTACTATATTTTTATTTTTTAAGGTAAAATTATCATATTTTCAATATATTAAAACTGAAAAGCATTCTTTTTTTGTTGTTTTTTTAGGGATTTCTATGTTTAGTAGCTTTTTTATAGTTATCGGTATAACTATTTTAGTAGTTTTTAGGAGAAAATGACGCGAGTTTAGTAGTTTCGCAAAAACAGAGTTGGCAACACTGGAGCGAATTGCTTTAGTCCATCCGGCCGACTGATGAATTCGAATGAAATTTCGAATCTTGAAATTGCACACAGACGATACGATTTTGCACCCGTTCAGACCGAACTGAAAGAAAACCGGACCGTGTATTGTATCTATTCTCCAATAGCTCCCACGCTACTAGATAGTTCTCCGATGAAAATTCTAATGATGATGATGACCATCAGTGCGTTACCTGTGGGAGAAGACCGCAAGTAGTGGAATTTTTACACATTGTCTATGTTCGTAGAGTTGTGTATCAGAGAGAGATATGTGTCGCGAAACTCAAGCCACTGGTCGTGTGAACCGTCAAAGGATAGCAGTGCGATTGTAGGCAATTTGTCGGCGCCAGTACCTTTACATGAATTACTCTGTGACTTAGTTTGAGCGCTTAACATACACTTGGCTTTATTTATGTAAATATACTAAAGTTTCAAAACTCTCTCTTGAGCACACGCTCAAGTGCTTAAAAATATTAATATTGTCATGAAAGTGTAACAGTTATAAACTGTGTAATGTGAAGTGTTAAAAGTGTTAAAAAGTAAGTGTTCAAGTTTGAAAAGTGTTGTATTATTTAAAAAGTGTTGAAATAAGGGTGTATGTGGTGCTGTAATAAACGATGTGATCTGTGTGGTTGAGTTTTATTTTACAAGAAGTGTTCGGTCGTCTTACAGTTGTGAGGAAGCTTTATTTTGATTGTTTTTTCTCAGTCATGATCGTATTGAAAAATCCCAAAAAATATATGTTATTCTGCATTATATTTAGCCGAGGAGTGTCTTTTATAAATATTTTTTTTATTTAAATATTGATTAAAAAATATGCTAAGTCCACTCTTTTTTAAAAGTTAAAACCTTTTTTCTCTTCTTGTACGGGTCACACGAGTGTGAAAATTATTATAGTATTTTATGTAAGACAATACTCAGGGGTAGGTCGTTTTAGTTTTTGCAAATTTTGTCTTAAATTTTAAAAAAGTGAAATTTTATACCAAGGTATAATGTAATAATAATAATAGCTCCCACACCGATTTCGGTGACGGTGGCCTGTTTCATTGAAACCAGGCCAGCTACGCAGGAGTTATGTTATAGTGCCCAAGTGTGTGCGCAGTACACAAGAGCACTCTCTCCTCCTTTTACTCTCGTAACCCAGTGGGACGGATAACCGAGACGACTGGCGAGAGATTAGGCGCAGGTCCGACTTTTTACATGCCCATCCGACGCATGGATCATCTTTCTTGTCAGACAATTAGGTGATCAGCCTGAATTGTCCTAACCAAACTTGGAAACAACATTTCTTTTGTTCCAATGCGGGAATCGAACCCACGACCTCCGAGTCGAGAGCCAAGCTCTAACCACTAGACCACGGAGGCTGTTGCCTCCGTGGTCTAGTGGTTATAAGGTATAATGTAACCATAGTATAAAGAAGGGAAGTAGGCTAACTCCGGCCCAATCCGCGATATAATTGCCTACTGTCTCAGGGTTGTCACTTTTAGCTAAATTTTAATTCAGTGCCTATAAATTGGCAAGGGTCGGGAAGTTGTATTTTTTACTTCTATTGTCTGGGTGAAGGATTTGTGAGGTCGGTTTTACCTAAACGATGAAAGAAAGAGCGACGGGCCAGCAGACAGGCGGCGCGGGGCGGTGATGAGCTCGAGTAAACGGTAGGTTACTGATAAAAAAAAGGTAATCTGAACAGAGACAATTCTCGAATCGATGAATTATTAAGACACCCAAACATACAGTAATACGTTCTCCTGCGATTATCACACATTTTTCATTCATTTATCGGTGCCGAAAAGCCGTGACGCGCGAACCTCGTGCGGTGTTAGCCCCGACTGGCGATGGACTGGCGCACTGAGAAACGGGTTGAGACTTTGTTTTAAGTGTGCGTGCGGCGACGCATGGATACTATGGCGCACACATACAAGCCGCGCGCGGTGCGTTTGTATGAAGATAACTTACTTCCCCTCTTTATACTTCGATGTAACTATACGTCATTTCTTCAAACTATATGTCATTTCAATACTAACTTAGACAACAATTTTAATTAACTTCAAACTATAATATGTCATTTCAATCATTCTCAGTGGAAACATCTTCTTTTATAGATATCGATGAAGAATACGGGCCGAAACATGGGAATGCGCACCCTACTGTCCTGGGTCCTTCCCTTCAGGTGCGCAATTCTTGATTCCCTACAAGTTCTTTAATCTCTTTCTATATGTCCCTGTAGTGATCTGTGATCATGGCAACCTTATACATAATCTGTGTCACTAGCAATGTCATTGGAGTTTTGTCACTTGGAATAACGCTGAACTAGGAATACAATGGTCGACACATAATCTGCAGTTAATCATTTATTATCTCGCCCATCCCGCTCTGCCAATCCTGAATTATAACAAACACCAATAGATGGTGTCAGAAGAAAAGTGTCAAGAATAAAATGTCGGACCAAAACAAGGTAACAAACATTTTCTAACAAAATAACCTCAAACCATTGTGTGTCCAAGGAAATGGTAACGTTGCTACACAATGGAATAAGTGGAAACAGAAATTCCTCATATATTTCGAAGCAAATAATTTAGAAACGGCAGCACAGTCGAAGCAAATCGCTATTTTATTAAATTGCATTGGGGATGACGGGCTTGAGATATACAATTCGTTTCAAATAGCAGACAAAGAAAGTGAGACTCTGACATCAATCATACAAAAATTCGATGACAAATTTACACCTCACAAAAATATTACTGTTGAGAGATACAAATATTTCACGAAATTTCAAGAAAACGAGACATTGGATGAATATGTCACTATTTTAAATAATCTTTCAAGTTCTTGCGAATTTCAGCAGTTGAAGGAATCACTAATAAAAGATATGTTCATAATAGGAATCAAAAATACACAAATAAAAGAAAGATTACTTCAGGAAAATTTTAGTAACATTACAGATGCCATACAATTTGCCAAAAACATGGAACTGTCACAATCAAGGTCAAAATTATTAATCCATAATCAAAAGGAAGAACAACAAAATATCAATACTATATCGCACCAAAGTCGCTCTCGTACAAGGAATGCACAGAGACAAAAATCTAGATCAAGGCCGAGGAAAGGAAGCTCATCGAGAAATAACAATAACAATTCCTTTTCAGTTTCCTCTACCAGGTCGAAATCAATTTGTGGTCGTTGTGGACAACAACATCGCTATAAATGTCCAGCAATTGGAAAAACTTGTGCTGTATGCAAAAAGCCAAATCATTTCGCAAAATTATGCTTCCGTAATAAAAAGACGGGTTATAGAAGCGTAAGTTTCTTGTCTAATCAAAATGAGAATTCAAATCAATGTTCATCATCATCTAATACTAAGGCGGGTCAATAAGTCCGTGACTTTTTGAATTTCTAACCTCCTTACTGAAAAAGCAACACTACTCCTGTCAACAGGCATCTGTCAGTTGACTCCTATCAAAATTTGAACTTGCTGCGTCAGTTAGTTTGTGTTTTACAGCTATCTTTATCAGACTATCCAGTAACTTAAGGAAATAATGGAAAAAAGTGAATTTCGTGTGCTTATTGAGCATTATTTTTTGCGAAAAAAAACCATTACCGAGACCAAGGCTAAGCTTGATAAATACTATGGGGACTCTGCACCATCGATTTCAATGGTAAAAAGGGGTTTACTGAATTTCGTTGTGGCCTTACAAGCACTGAAGATGCTGAACGTCCTGGACGCCCAGTTGAGGTCTCTACACCCGAAACAATCGAAAAAATTCACGATATGGTGTTGGCCGACCGAAGATTGAAAATGCAAGAGATTGTGGAAGCCATAGGCATCTCGCATGGCTCAGTGGTTTCAATTTCGAATGATCACTTGGGCATGAGAAAGCTTTCCGCAAGATGGGTGCCGCGTTTGCTCACAATCGACCACAAACGCAATCGTGTAACAACTTCACAGGAAGGTTTGGCGTTGTTTAATCACAATATGGAGGAGTTTTTTAACCGTGGACGAAACATGGATCCATCACAACACACCAGAGACCAAACAACAGTCAAAACAGTGTGTTTCTAAGGGTGAATCGGCGCCAAAGAAGGCCAAGGTGGGTTTGTCAGCCAATAAAGTTATGGCGACTGTTTTTTGGGATGCACGTGGGATAATCCACATTGACTATCTTCAAAAGGGAAGAACAATTAATGGGGAATATTATGCCAACTTATTGGACCGCTTCAATGAGGATTTGAAAAAAAACCGACCTCATTTGGCCAAGAAAAAAGTTCTTTTTCACCAAGACAATGCAAGGGTGCACACATGTGCAGTTGCCATGGCAAAAATCCATGAATTGGGCTATGAATTGCTCCCACATCCACCCTATTCTCAAGATTTGGCTCCGAGTGACTACTTCTTGTTCCCAAACCTGAAAAAATGGCTCGGTGGAAAAAGATTTGACTCCAATGATGAAGTCATCTCGCAAACAAAGGCCTATTTTGAGGACCTCGACAAATCATATTTTTTGGAAGGGATAAAAAAATTGGAGAAGCGTTGGACAAAGTGTATAGATCTCAAGGGGGACTAGGTTGAAAAATAAAATGATTTATTTATCAAAAAATCTGTGTTTTATTCCAAAAGTCACGGACTTATTGACCCGCCCTCGTATGTTGCAGGAATCTTATGAATTTGTTATTAGTTCTATTATCAAACCATCGGAAAGCAACTCAAAAAATTGGAAAATATCCTTGAATATTTATGGTAACATTTTAGATTGTCAAATAGATACGGGTGCTGATATTAATGTCATGTCTATAGGTACATTACGAAAAATTGGAAAAACATCCAATATTTCTTTTAACATTTGTCAAACAAAAATAATAAACTATATTCATTTTCAGGACAACTAATTGAAAATATCGGAACTACAAGACTGAAATGCACAATTGACAACAAAATCACAACATATATTTCTTTTGTTATTGTAAACTGTGAATGTTCAACAATTTTAGGTTGGAAAACTTGCGAGGAGTGTGGAATTGTAAAAAAAAAAAAGTGTTTTAAAACGAGTACGAGAAGTAAACTTAAAATTTAACAAATTAAAATGTCAGTTTGGTCTTAGTGAAGTGTCATATGTCGGTCATATTTTCAACAAAAATGGCATTTTTCCTGACAAGTCAAAAATTGAGGCTACAAAAGATATGCCCAGACCAGAAAATGTCAAAGATTTACAAAGATTTTTAGGTATGGTTAACTATCTGGGATCATACATTCCTAACCTTGCTCATGAAACAAGTATTCTTAGGGACTTACTTATGAAACAAAATGTGTGGGTATGGTCAGAAAATCATGAACAACAATTTAACAAATTAAAATCACTTACTTGTCAAGAGCTGTCATATTTCATGATAAAAACCCAATAGAATACTCTTCGAAGTCATTAACACCTACTCAAATAAATTATGCTCAAATAGAGAAAGAGTTATACGCTATTGTATTCGGGTGTAAAAGATATCATCAATATATTTATGGCAAGACTGTTTATGTAGAAACTGATCACCAACCACTGGTAACTTTATTTAAAAAACCACTTTCAGATGTTCCAACTAGACTTCAGCGAATGATGATTGCAATACAATGCTATGATCTTATTGTTTCTTATAAAAAGGGTACAGAAATGTATGTTTCTGATACATTGTCCCGAGCGCCAATTTCCAATACAAATATAGAAAAATTTGACGAACGAATTAGAATCCAATATTAATTGTCATATACATTTACTTATTTCAAATTTAGCTATTACAAATGAAAAACTTGTAAAAATTTTATTTCACACAAATTCAGACCAATCTCTTCAAAAACTTAAAGAATATTTTTTTTATGGTTGGCCTAATTCACAACAAAATTGTAATCCTATTACTTTACCATATTGGCACATGCGTGATGAAATTAATGTTGTAAACAACATTATTTTCAAGAATAAAAGTGTTATTATTCCAAAATCCTTAAGGTCAGAAATGTTAAATATTTTACATGAAGGTCACATGGGTATTGAAAGGACAAAAAGTAACGCTCGTGGATTAATTTATTGGCCAAATATTAATCAAGACATTGAACAAAAAATTAAACAATGTGAATCATGCATGATGTATTCTCCAAATAAGCAAAAAGAAACATTACTGTCACATGAAACACCTATACTTCCATGGCAAAAAGTAGCAACAGACTTATTCGAATATAATAATAAAAAATATTTACTAGTAGTTGATAATTATTCAAACTTTATTGAAATTGCACATCTTAACAAAGACCATAGAAGTAATACAGTTATTACACATTTAAAATCAATTTTTGCTAGACATGGGATACCGATGCAGTTAGTCAGTGACGGAGGTCCACCGTACAACTCAGATGAATTCAAAAACTTCTTAAACAGTTGGGATATTGAACACATAGTATCTAGTCCACATTATCCACAGTCAAACGGATTAGCTGAAGTATCTGTAAAAACAATTAAAAACATATTTAAGAAATGTGAACAATCTAACACTGATATTTACATTGGATTACTTCAACATAGAACAACCCAAAAAGGAAATTTAAGCTCTCCAGCAGAATTACTTATGTCAAGAAAGTTCAGAACTAAACTTCCTACACACATAAACAATTTAAAACCCAAAATTGTAAAATTTTCAAATCATTTTAACACTAAACAAAAAAATATTAACAAAAGAGAATCACATTATAATAAATCTGCTAAAACTTCATATGAATTTAAAAAAGATGATATTATCTTTTTCAAGAAAAACCCTAAAGATGTCATTTGGGAAAAAGGTACAATTGTGTCAAAAACTAATTTCCCTAGGTCATATCTAGTCAAAGATGAAAATGATTCTATTTATAGGAGAAACTCTCATCATATAAAAATATTTAAGTCAAGTTTGTCGAAAAATAATTTGTCATATTCAAGTCAAAATAAGTCAAAGTCGCAGTCAACAACAAACTATTTGTCGATTCCAGTCTCCGAAACAGGATTCAGCCTGAATAACAGTTACAAAAGTCATAGTCATTCTTGTGCAAGTCAGCCTTGTACTCCAACAAAGTCTATAGAATTTGAGTCATGTGAGAATAATTTAAAATATTATTGTAATATTAACTTCAGTAATAATGATAATAGTTTACAAGAAAGTCAAAGCAAAACGTCAGGTAGTCAAAATGAGTCTTATGAATCTGCATTACCAGTGTCAGATCTCTCAAATGAGAACATAAATGTCAGTAATAATACTTTGTCGAGTCCAGTAAAAAAGTCAAGTAGTTTTAAGTCAGATATAAATAATTCTAGTCAAGACAGGAATAAAGTTAGTCATAAGTCAGATGTTAGTGAAAATGTAAAGGAAAAATGTCAAGTTGAAATAGATTTTCAAGAATGTCTAACTAGTCAAGAAAATAATGATAATTTTCAGTCACCCTCAAGTGAAGGTATGTCAAGTCCAATCGAAATTCAATCACCAATTTTTGTTCAAGTACTCGTAGAAGAACATGATAATGAAAATTTATTCATGTCAGAAAATGAAAGTAATTTATGTAATGTAGAACAATTGCCAGAAATGTGTGATATGTCAATTCCGAGTAATACGTCTCAAATAAGATATAGTTCTCGTGGAAGGAGATTAAAACCTTCTGATAGACTAAGTTTATAATTAAGTTTTAGTCAAGTAAATAATTTAATTGTACTGGTCAATAGATAACTCCATGCACCTCAAGTCAAGCCTGATAAGAGTCGAAATTAGTCATTTAATTTTTTTTTCAAAATTTCTATAAAAGGGGGCATGTAGTGATCTGTGATCATGGCAACTTTATACATAATCTGTGTCACTAGTAATGTCATTGGAGTTTTGTCACTTGGAATAACGCTGAACTAAAAATACAATGGTCGACACATAATCTGCAGTTAATCATTTATTATCTCGCCCATCCCGTTCTGCCAATCCTGAATTATAACAAAAACCAATAGAGTCTCTAAGTCCTTCTCCCCTTTCTGGGGCGGACAACACAGATACGACTTCGGTGTCTTCCGATAGCGCGTACTGGTTCTCATCATTAACAGCCATAGGACGTCCACTGCTGGACATAGGCCTCCCCCAAAGATTTCCACAACGAACGGTCCCGGGCCACCCGCAACCAACGGCGGCCCGCGACCTTCATAAGGTCATCGGTCCACATAGAGGGAGGCCGTCTAACGCTGCGCTTTCCAGTTCGTGGTCTCCACTCTAGAACCTTTACTCCCCAGCGGTTATCAGTTCTACGAGCGATGTGGCCTGCCCATTGCCACTTCAACTTACTGATTCTGCGAGCTATGTCGGTTACTCCAGTTCGTCTGCGAATCTCCTCGTTGCGGATTCTGTCACGCAGAGAAACCCCGAGCATAGCTCTCTCCATCGCTCTTTGAGTGACTTTGAGCTTATTTAAAAGGCCAACAGTGAGGGACCACGTTTCACATCCATAAGACATCACTGGCAATACGCACTGTTCAAATACCTTTGTCTTTAGGCACTGAGGTATTTCGGACTCGAAGACGCTGCGTAGTTTTCCGAACGCTGCCCATCCGAGTTGGATTCGTCGTTGGACCTCACTATCGAAGTTGGACTTGCCTGATCGGACTGTCTGTCCCAGGTAGACATATTCGTCAACAATTTCGAGTTTAGAGTTCCCAACAAATACTGGAGCGGGTACAATATGGGCATTAGACATAATTTTCGTCTTGTCCATGTTCATTTTTAGACCCACTCCTTGTGAAGCTCTATCGAGGTCACCGAGCATGGCGTTAAGGTCTTCCAGCGATTCTGCCATTATGACTATATCGTCAGCAAACCGAAAGTGAGTGATGTATTAGCCATTTATGTTGATGCCGTATCCTTCCCAGTCTAGGAGTTTAAAAACATCTTCCAATGCTGTGGTGAAGAGTTTAGGAGAGATGACATCTCCCTGCCTTACATCTCTCTGCAATTGGATAGGTTTCGTACTTCCATTCTGTACTCGGACCGACATGGTGGCATTGTTATATAAACACTTCAACACTTCTATATAGCGATAGTCAATGTGGCACCGCTGAAGAGACTGAAGCACCGCCCAGGTTTCGATCGAATCGAAGGCTTTCTCATAGTCCACATACGCCATACAGAGCGGACGATTATATTCCTCCGATTTCTCTATAATCTGGCGGAGTATGAGGATGTGGACTATGGTACTATAGTCTTTTCGGAAACCGGCTTGTTCGGGTGGCTGGAAATCGTCGAAACTGCGCGCGAGACGGTTCGTGATAACCCTCGAGAACAATTTGTACATATGGCTCAAGAGCGAGATCGGTTTGTAGTTCTTCAACAAAGTATTGTCTCCTTTTTTGAAGAACAGCACCACAACGCCCCTGCACCATACCTCAGGTGTGGTGCCTTCGTGTATGACGGAATTGAACAGTTTCTGGAGGACTTTGAGTACCGGTTTTCCACCCGCTCTCAGAAGTTCTGTCGTAATTCCGTCTTCACCTGGCGCCTTGTTGTTCTTAAGCTGTTTGAGGGCCATCCTAATCTCGTACAGGCCGACGTCCGGGATATCCTCGGTATAGTGTCGAGTTAGCTTGGCTCTTGGATCTTTAGCCGTGCTGATAACAGGTGTCCGTGTCGATGTGTACAACTGTCCGTAGAACTCTTCTATCTCCTCCAAAATCTCTGGCTTCGACGAGATGATCTTGCCTTGATCGGTCTTCAGCTTCGTCATCTGGCTTTGTCCGATAGACAGTTTCTTTGCGAACACTTTAGATCCCTTGTTTCGCTCAATCGTTTCCTCAATACATCTAGTATTGAAGGAGCGTATATCGTGTCGCATTGCCTTGGTTATCTGTCTAATAATCCGTCTATATTCTGACATACTCGTATCAGCTGAAGACTGCAATCTCATTTCTCGCCTTTGCGCCATGAGTTCGAGAGTTCCATCGGAGAGCTTTTGAGTTCTACTTTGGCGCGGGGTCTTATAGAATTTCGACCCAATCGCATGGACAGCTTCCACAAACCTGTTGTTTATATCGTCTACAGATTCGCACTCGCCTAGGCATTCGAAGCGATTTTGGAGCTCGAGTTGGAATTTTTCGGGATTTTGGATATTGGCAGCGGTGGGTCTGATTGTGGACTTCATCAGACTAGACCTTTCCAGCTTAACGTTTAGATTTAATGTGCCTCTTACCATGCGGTGATCGCTACCAGTCTTAACCCTGTTGATCACAGAGACATAATTAAATATACGCCGCTTGGTCGTCATAATGAAGTCTATCTCATTTTTTATGGAACCGTCCGGGCTGATCCAGGACCACTTTCTGGTAGGCTGCTTCTTGAAGAAGGAGTTCATCATGAAGAGTCCCTCCTTCTCCATTAAATCAGCCAGTCGCTGCCCCCTTGGGTTCCGCTGCCCAATTCCGTATTGTCCCATTCTAAACTCATCGCTTCGTTTGCCCAGTTTCGCGTTGAAGTCTCCCATCACAACCGTATAGTGGGTTGGTGAGGTATGTATGGCTTTAGAAATGTCCTCATACATAATCTCAACTTCATCGTCAGGGTGTGTCGAAGTAGGTGCGTATACCTGTATAACCTTGATCGAATACCGACTGGTAATTTTGAGTTCCAGGTATATCACCCTATACGACACACTCTCGATCTTCACTATGTTGTTGACAAGAGACTTGTGGACGATAAACCCGACACCACCTTCGGATTTACGATCTCCTTCCCGGTAGTAGAACAAGTTGCCAGATTTGAGAATTATCGTGTCCTCGCCCTGTCTTTGGACTTCAGATAACCCTATGATATGCCATCGCAACTTGTCCACTGCTTCATCCAGCTCAGCAATCTTCGAGTCTTCCCTCAAAGTGCGTACGTTGTACGTTGCCAGGTCGAGTCGTCGGGGGTGGTAGCCAGAATTTCGGAGCCGGAGATTCTTCGCACCCCCTGTCCCGCCGTTCCCGTAGCCGCTACCGTAGCCAGGGATAGCGGGGCTGCCGTAGTCACCCTTGGTACGCTTGGCGGGCGGGTTGGTGACCGCAGTGGTGTATACCTACTTACTCAGACGGACGCTGCTGCCCATTCGCCTGAGGTCCGGGTTTGTCGCCTCTTACGACACGCTTTTCCGGACGGCGGTGGGGATTTGTATTCTTTCTCCGTCCCCACACGGATAATACTGTATACTGGTTCTACCATCCAGGTTTCTTCCTTAATCGCCTCCAATTGCCCTCTCTTGGCGTTCTAGTCCACTTCTTATCCTGTGCCATAGTCGCGCGTATTCCCGTAGCCGTCCGAAGTTCGCCGCCGAGGAAACGAGGTCGCAGTAATAGGCCGGACCCTCTCCAAAGACTTCGATCCCATCCAAGAGCTCCTTACGCGCATCCCCGTACAGAGGGCACTCCCAGATAGCGTGGTGTGCGTCTTCCTCTGCGGCTTCGCCACAGTAGTATGACCCCACGTCGGAAAGATTCAATCTGTGAAGCCTCCGTCTGAAACAGCCGTGACCGGTAAGCAGCGGTCATGTTTCATAGTCAGGCTCTTATCCAAGTTGCCTTGGAACGAGCCTTCACGTCCGGGAAGAACCGATGAAGCTCCCTCCCCTTGGTCGATGTGTCCAACGCTCCTGCCATAGGGCATAAGCGGACTCAGTTTCTCTGAGTTTCGCACTCCGAAACTCTTCCCTGGTAATCGCGGTCTCGCGCATCACACCTAGTCTGCCAGCACGTATTACCTCGAAGTCGGCTGGCAGCACCTCTGCCAAAACTGCCAGTGCTCGTCGAGCGATACGCCTTGGTCAGAAGGATCAAGGCGGGTCTCTGGGTGCGCAAAAGCGCACTCCGCACAACGTGAAGGGTCGCCCACTCGTACCAACATGCCGCCGCATAAGTCACAGTAGCCACAACACTTTAGCAAACTCTCGCGGCGCGGCTGCCCAAACGTGTTTTATTATCCGAGCGGTGATCCCGTCGATTCCCGGTGCTGTGTTAGGGAGATCCTTGACTATAGTCGCGACTACTTCTTCCGTCGGAGGACAAGCATCTTCTCCTGCGGGAATCGCGGCTGCCATATACCGCACCTGCCGGTGGTACTCCGTGTCCCTGGATACATCGTCGTCCGGACACAGAGCATACATAAGGCTGTGCATGGCCTCCTCGACTCCCCCAGCATAACCTTCGGCATGTTTCGTGCTGTTAAATACATTGCTAGGAGGCCGGAGCCTCCCGCACGCGACACGGTACGCCTGGCCCCATGGGTCCTGGTTTCCCGTTTCTGCGACTGACCTGAAAAACTTAAGTTGCTCCTCCTTCATGGCAACCCTATATCTACGCCTAATCTCATGAAAGCCCCGCTTGGTAGCCTTCTCGTCCAGGCAGTTGCCCTTCCGACTCGCCTGCCAAGCCCTGCGCGAGCTGTAGGTCTCGCGGCGAAGCCGGTCCAGGACCGGCGTCCACCACTCATACCCACTCTCTGTTTTCCCCCCTTAGTAAGTCCCAGGATGCTTGTAGCTGTGCTCGTCACCATTCTGGTGAATTTTGCACAGACTACCTCGGCGGGATAGTTCCACCTGATGTTAGCTGACCTTTTTTGGAATTCGTCTTCAAAGATTCCCCATTCCACACCACGCTCTCGAAACCACATTGGCTTTTCGATTGGCTCAGCACTAGAAGTAGAGTTCGTATTGGCCACTATATATGTGATCGGCCTATGTTCACTGTCTATTGCGTCTTCGTGCACTCTCCACCCCGTTACCAGGGTGTCTTTGGCTAATGTCAGGTCGATGTTGGACGTTCCGTTCGTTCCGATGTGTGGCGAACGTGGCCGGCTGGTCTTGCGCGTTGGCCAAGCGGAGACCATGTGCCAGGATAAATACCTCCATCGACTCGCGGCGGTGCGTAACGTCTGGTCCGCGTCCTATGTACTGTCTCTCTTCGCAGTACCACATCGGAGAGTGCGCATTTGAGTCCACCCCTATGATTATTCTCTTGCCTCTCAAGGAGGCAAGGACAGTGCCCAGATGTTCAAGGTGGACATCTATGTCGTCGCTGTACTGAAAGTACGCAGAGAAGGTATACGCCGTCTTTGTCATTCAGAACATGACACACTAAGCAGTGTGTGTTTGACAGATGTTGTAAGACAGCGCACGCCAAGTCCCTCCGGCGAACATAAATCCCCGCCCTTTATTATTATTTATATAATTATATAGGGGCAGTAGCGTATTTACTTTAGGGCCAAATAGGGCCATGGCCCGGGGCGCCAGGCCGCAAGTGGCGGCTAAGCTGGCCCTCGCTGCCAGCCGGCCCTCGCAGCCAGCCGACCCTCAAAGCCTGGCGCCTTATCTGTACCGATGTTTGGTTTTAGGCCAGGGATAGCAAACCTTTACGTTTTAATGTGCCATTTTTGTAAAGAAATATTTCATAAGGTTATAGACGTACATTCAAAACATTTCTTTCATTTTTATTTGTGATTTAGAGGCGTATTTAAAGATTTGGCGCCCCGGGATGATGTGATAAATAAGTGACGTTACAGTGACAGTTTGTTTATTTTATGGGTTAAAATCTAATTACTCTTTAAATCCTATCTAAAAGACTGTAAAAATCAATTGCCTAAAACCGAACGTCGATACTAATTAATTGAATATATTAGAGCGAGGAGCAAAATTTTTTTCTCTTTTGTCTGTTTAAACTTTAAACCCTGAAATACTGTGTACTTCGGAAAAACACAAGTATATCAATGCCTAAAACTGAACGTCAGTACTAAATATTATAATATGTTCTTTAAGGCAAACACGAGTGAGCGGAGCTAGTGAGCAAAATTTTTTTTTCATTTTACAGGTTAAAATCTGTTCAAATTAAAACACTGAAATACGGTGGATGTTCGAGTTGTTGCCAACCGTACATAAATAATTTTAGCACAGTAAGCATTTTCTTTGTTAGTCAACGCGTTTCATATGCGCGCTTACAAATTGTATTTTTTTTCATTTAAAATAAAGTAGTTATCATTCAGCATTCAACCGGAACGGTTTCCCCGATCGTTCTGACTTGTAAATTATTTATCATACATCTTTTATATTATTAATGTACAGAAGGCTGCAGCAGTAGCCCCTACATTAGATTTTTTGGTCCTTCGAATAACTTTAATGTTATCATTTATCGAAACCTTTATCATAACATACCAGCGAAAGTGTGTTTTTTTTTACTTTCGAAGTATTTTATCTAGACTTTTATCATTTAACTTTGCATCCGAACCTTATCAGTATCATCATATATCATAGTATCAGTTTTAGTTATGTATAATTTTCCGATGATATATGCAGATGTTGGATCAGCCGCTCAGCTTCTCCTCTTACTTTCCCCTTTAGATGCTGCATTTTCTGCGCGTTGGTCAGCGAGCTATTATTTTGTATAGCTTCACTGAATAAATCTTAGAAGGTAGGCCACTGAGAGTATTTACCGGTGAAGGAAGGTTTCTCCAGCTGCGGAGTTGATTGCTGGGTATGAGCCGTGGACGATACTTTTCGATGGCGTGCGCGTTTGATATCTTTATATTCCTTCTCGTATGCGCTATATTCTTCTTCATATTCTAAATATGCACCCCGTAGAAAGTCATCTATTTCTAGATGCTGTGTGTCAATGATATTCCACCGACCCTTCAATTTTCGGAGTTCATCTTCGATCTCCCACTTCCCCATTAAGCGGCTCAATGCTCTAAAATTAGTGCCCTGCTTTGATAATAATTGCTGAATCCTTTCAGGTGGAGCCACCGTAGCTTTATCTTCTTTAGGCTGATAGGACAATAACGTCTGCTTAAGGGTATGATAAAGATCGTCCATTCTATCAATTTATATCAATCTATTCAATTATAAAAAAGGAATAATCTAACTTATCTTATCTTGTCCGTCATTTCTTCTATTTTGATGCTGTTGATTAAGCGGCCCAATGCTCTAAAATTAGTGCGCTGCTTTGATAATAATTGCTGAATCCTTTCAGGTGGAGCCACCGTAGCTTTATCTTCTTTAGGCTGATAGGACAATAACGTCTGCTTAAGGGTATGATAAAGATCGTCCATTCTATCAATTTATATCAATCTATTCAATTATAAAAAAGGAATAATCTAACTTATCTTATCTTGTCCGTCATTTCTTCTATTTTGATGCTGTTGATTAAGCGGCCCAATGCTCTAAAATTAGTGCGCTGCTTTGATAATAATTCCTGAATCCTTTCAGGTGGAGCCACCGTAGCTTTATCTTCTTTAGGCTGATAGGACCACAACGTGTGCTTAAGAGTATGATAAAGATCGTCCATTCTATCAATTTATATCAATCTATTCAATTATAAAAAAGGAACAATCTTATCTAAGTCAGCTCCGGTCGGGATGCGATACAGCAAACCTGCGGCGTCGCGATGATGATGATTAGCGATGATGAGCAGACCTCCCGGCCCGCCAATGATAAAACCTCACAAAAAACTCCACTCACACAAAGTACACCACACTTAAAACTTTGCGAAAAGTCACTAAAACTGATACTATGATATATGATGATACTGATAAGGTTCGGATGCAAAGTTAAATGATAAAAGTCTAGATAAAATACTTCGAAAGTAAAAAAAAACACACTTTCGCTGGTATGTTATGATAAAGGTTTCGATAAATGATAACATTAAAGTTATTCGAAGGACCAAAAAATCTAATGTAGGGGCTACTGCTGCAGCCTTCTGTACATTAATAATATAAAAGATGTATGATAAATAATTTACAAGTCAGAACGATCGGGGAAACCGTTCCGGTTGAATGCTGAATGATAACTACTTTATTTTAAATGAAAAAAAATACAATTTGTAAGCGCGCATATGAAACGCGTTGACTAACAAAGAAAATGCTTACTGTGCTAAAATTATTTATGTACGGTTGGCAACAACTCGAACATCCACCGTATTTCAGTGTTTTAATTTGAACAGATTTTAACCTGTAAAATGAAAAAAAAATTTTGCTCACTAGCTCCGCTCACTCGTGTTTGCCTTAAAGAACATATTATAATATTTAGTACTGACGTTCAGTTTTAGGCATTGATATACTTGTGTTTTTCCGAAGTACACAGTATTTCAGGGTTTAAAGTTTAAACAGACAAAAGAGAAAAAAATTTTGCTCCTCGCTCTAATATATTCAATTAATTAGTATCGACGTTCGGTTTTAGGCAATTGATTTTTACAGTCTTTTAGATAGGATTTAAAGAGTAATTAGATTTTAACCCATAAAATAAACAAACTGTCACTGTAACGTCACTTATTTATCACATCATCCCGGGGCGCCAAATCTTTAAATACGCCTCTAAATCACAAATAAAAATGAAAGAAATGTTTTGAATGTACGTCTATGACCTTATGAAATATTTCTTTACAAAAATGGCACATTAAAACGTAAAGGTTTGCTATCCCTGGCCTAAAACCAAACATCGGTACAGATAAGGCGCCAGGCTTTGAGGGTCGGCTGGCTGCGAGGGCCGGCTGGCAGCGAGGGCCAGCTTAGCCGCCACTTGCGGCCTGGCGCCCCGGGCCATGGCCCTATTTGGCCCTAAAGTAAATACGCTACTGCCCCTATATAATTATATAAATAATAATAAAGGGCGGGGATTTATGTTCGCCGGAGGGACTTGGCGTGCGCTGTCTTACAACATCTGTCAAACACACACTGCTTAGTGTGTCATGTTCTGAATGACAAAGACGGCGTATACCTTCTCTGCGTACTTTCAGTACAGCGACGACATAGATGTCCACCTTGAACATCTGGGCACTGTCCTTGCCTCCTTGAGAGGCAAGAGAATAATCATAGGGGTGGACTCAAATGCGCACTCTCCGATGTGGTACTGCGAAGAGAGACAGTACATAGGACGCGGACCAGACGTTACGCACCGCCGCGAGTCGATGGAGGTATTTATCCTGGCACATGGTCTCCGCTTGGCCAACGCGCAAGACCAGCCGGCCACGTTCGCCACACATCGGAACGAACGGAACGTCCAACATCGACCTGACATTAGCCAAAGACACCCTGGTAACGGGGTGGAGAGTGCACGAAGACGCAATAGACAGTGAACATAGGCCGATCACATATATAGTGGCCAATACGAACTCTACTTCTAGTGCTGAGCCAATCGAAAAGCCAATGTGGTTTCGAGAGCGTGGTGTGGAATGGGGAATCTTTGAAGACGAATTCCAAAAAAGGTCAGCTAACATCAGGTGGAACTATCCCGCCGAGGTAGTCTGTGCAAAATTCACCAGAATGGTGACGAGCACAGCTACAAGCATCCTGGGACTTACTAAGGGGGGAAAACAGAGAGTGGGTATGAGTGGTGGACGCCGGTCCTGGACCGGCTTCGCCGCGAGACCTACAGCTCGCGCAGGGCTTGGCAGGCGAGTCGGAAGGGCAACTGCCTGGACGAGAAGGCTACCAAGCGGGGCTTTCATGAGATTAGGCGTAGATATAGGGTTGCCATGAAGGAGGAGCAACTTAAGTTTTTCAGGTCAGTCGCAGAAACGGGAAACCAGGACCCATGGGGCCAGGCGTACCGTGTCGCGTGCGGGAGGCTCCGGCCTCCTAGCAATGTATTTAACAGCACGAAACATGCCGAAGGTTATGCTGGGGGAGTCGAGGAGGCCATGCACAGCCTTATGTATGCTCTGTGTCCGGACGACGATGTATCCAGGGACACGGAGTACCACCGGCAGGTGCGGTATATGGCAGCCGCGATTCCCGCAGGAGAAGATGCTTGTCCTCCGACGGAAGAAGTAGTCGCGACTATAGTCAAGGATCTCCCTAACACAGCACCGGGAATCGACGGGATCACCGCTCGGATAATAAAACACGTTTGGGCAGCCGCGCCGCGAGAGTTTGCTAAAGTGTTGTGGCTACTGTGACTTATGCGGCGGCATGTTGGTACGAGTGGGCGACCCTTCACGTTGTGCGGAGTGCGCTTTTGCGCACCCAGAGACCCGCCTTGATCCTTCTGACCAAGGCGTATCGCTCGACGAGCACTGGCAGTTTTGGCAGAGGTGCTGCCAGCCGACTTCGAGGTAATACGTGCTGGCAGACTAGGTGTGATGCGCGAGACCGCGATTACCAGGGAAGAGTTTCGGAGTGCGAAACTCAGAGAAACTGAGTCCGCTTATGCCCTATGGCAGGAGCGTTGGACACATCGACCAAGGGGAGGGAGCTTCATCGGTTCTTCCCGGACGTGAAGGCTCGTTCCAAGGCAACTTGGATAAGAGCCTGACTATGAAACATGACCGCTGCTTACCGGTCACGGCTGTTTCAGACGGAGGCTTCACAGATTGAATCTTTCCGACGTGGGGTCATACTACTGTGGCGAAGCCGCAGAGGAAGACGCACACCACGCTATCTGGGAGTGCCCTCTGTACGGGGATGCGCGTAAGGAGCTCTTGGATGGGATCGAAGTCTTTGGAGAGGGTCCGGCCTATTACTGCGACCTCGTTTCCTCGGCGGCGAACTTCGGACGGCTACGGGAATACGCGCGACTATGGCACAGGATAAGAAGTGGACTAGAACGCCAAGAGAGGGCAATTGGAGGCGATTAAGGAAGAAACCTGGATGGTAGAACCAGTATACAGTATTATCCGTGTGGGGACGGAGAAAGAATACAAATCCCCACCGCCGTCCGGAAAAGCGTGTCGTAAGAGGCGACAAACCCGGACCTCAGGCGAATGGGCAGCAGCGTCCGTCTGAGTAAGTAGGTATACACCACTGCGGTCACCAACCCGCCCGCCAAGCGTACCAAGGGTGACTACGGCAGCCCCGCTATCCCTGGCTACGGTAGCGGCTACGGGAACGGCGGGACAGGGGGTGCGAAGAATCTCCGGCTCCGAAATTCTGGCTACCACCCCCGACGACTCGACCTGGCAACGTACAACGTACGCACTTTGAGGGAAGACTCGAAGATTGCTGAGCTGGATGAAGCAGTGGACAAGTTGCGATGGCATATCATAGGGTTATCTGAAGTCCAAAGACAGGGCGAGGACACGATAATTCTCAAATCTGGCAACTTGTTCTACTACCGGGAAGGAGATCGTAAATCCGAAGGTGGTGTCGGGTTTATCGTCCACAAGTCTCTTGTCAACAACATAGTGAAGATCGAGAGTGTGTCGTATAGGGTGATATACCTGGAACTCAAAATTACCAGTCGGTATTCGATCAAGGTTATACAGGTATACGCACCTACTTCGACACACCCTGACGATGAAGTTGAGATTATGTATGAGGACATTTCTAAAGCCATACATACCTCACCAACCCACTATACGGTTGTGATGGGAGACTTCAACGCGAAACTGGGCAAACGAAGCGATGAGTTTAGAATGGGACAATACGGAATTGGGCAGCGGAACCCAAGGGGGCAGCGACTGGCTGATTTAATGGAGAAGGAGGGACTCTTCATGATGAACTCCTTCTTCAAGAAGCAGCCTACCAGAAAGTGGTCCTGGATCAGCCCGGACGGTTCCATAAAAAATGAGATAGACTTCATTATGACGACCAAGCGGCGTATATTTAATTATGTCTCTGTGATCAACAGGGTTAAGACTGGTAGCGATCACCGCATGGTAAGAGGCACATTAAATCTAAACGTTAAGCTGGAAAGGTCTAGTCTGATGAAGTCCACAATCAGACCCACCGCTGCCAATATCCAAAATCCCGAAAAATTCCAACTCGAGCTCCAAAATCGCTTCGAATGCCTAGGCGAGTGCGAATCTGTAGACGATATAAACAACAGGTTTGTGGAAGCTGTCCATGCGATTGGGTCGAAATTCTATAAGACCCCGCGCCAAAGTAGAACTCAAAAGCTCTCCGATGGAACTCTCGAACTCATGGCGCAAAGGCGAGAAATGAGATTGCAGTCTTCAGCTGATACGAGTATGTCAGAATATAGACGGATTATTAGACAGATAACCAAGGCAATGCGACACGATATACGCTCCTTCAATACTAGATGTATTGAGGAAACGATTGAGCGAAACAAGGGATCTAAAGTGTTCGCAAAGAAACTGTCTATCGGACAAAGCCAGATGACGAAGCTGAAGACCGATCAAGGCAAGATCATCTCGTCGAAGCCAGAGATTTTGGAGGAGATAGAAGAGTTCTACGGACAGTTGTACACATCGACACGGACACCTGTTATCAGCACGGCTAAAGATCCAAGAGCCAAGCTAACTCGACACTATACCGAGGATATCCCGGACGTCGGCCTGTACGAGATTAGGATGGCCCTCAAACAGCTTAAGAACAACAAGGCGCCAGGTGAAGACGGAATTACGACAGAACTTCTGAGAGCGGGTGGAAAACCGGTACTCAAAGTCCTCCAGAAACTGTTCAATTCCGTCATACACGAAGGCACCACACCTGAGGTATGGTGCAGGGGCGTTGTGGTGCTGTTCTTCAAAAAAGGAGACAATACTTTGTTGAAGAACTACAAACCGATCTCGCTCTTGAGCCATATGTACAAATTGTTCTCGAGGGTTATCACGAACCGTCTCGCGCGCAGTTTCGACGATTTCCAGCCACCCGAACAAGCCGGTTTCCGAAAAGACTATAGTACCATAGTCCACATCCTCATACTCCGCCAGATTATAGAGAAATCGGAGGAATATAATCGTCCGCTCTGTATGGCGTATGTGGACTATGAGAAAGCCTTCGATTCGATCGAAACCTGGGCGGTGCTTCAGTCTCTTCAGCGGTGCCACATTGACTATCGCTATATAGAAGTGTTGAAGTGTTTATATAACAATGCCACCATGTCGGTCCGAGTACAGAATGGAAGTACGAAACCTATCCAATTGCAGAGAGATGTAAGGCAGGGAGATGTCATCTCTCCTAAACTCTTCACCACAGCATTGGAAGATGTTTTTAAACTCCTAGACTGGGAAGGATACGGCATCAACATAAATGGCTAATACATCACTCACTTTCGGTTTGCTGACGATATAGTCATAATGGCAGAATCGCTGGAAGACCTTAACGCCATGCTCGGTGACCTCGATAGAGCTTCACAAGGAGTGGGTCTAAAAATGAACATGGACAAGACGAAAATTATGTCTAATGCCCATATTGTACCCGCTCCAGTATTTGTTGGGAACTCTAAACTCGAAATTGTTGACGAATATGTCTACCTGGGACAGACAGTCCGATCAGGCAAGTCCAACTTCGATAGTGAGGTCCAACGACGAATCCAACTCGGATGGGCAGCGTTCGGAAAACTACGCAGCGTCTTCGAGTCCGAAATACCTCAGTGCCTAAAGACAAAGGTATTTGAACAGTGCGTATTGCCAGTGATGTCTTATGGATGTGAAACGTGGTCCCTCACTGTTGGCCTTTTAAATAAGCTCAAAGTCACTCAAAGAGCGATGGAGAGAGCTATGCTCGGGGTTTCTCTGCGTGACAGAATCCGCAACGAGGAGATTCGCAGACGAACTGGAGTAACCGACATAGCTCGCAGAATCAGTAAGTTGAAGTGGCAATGGGCAGGCCACATCGCTCGTAGAACTGATAACCGCTGGGGAGTAAAGGTTCTAGAGTGGAGACCACGAACTGGAAAGCGCAGCGTTAGACGGCCTCCCTCTATGTGGACCGATGACCTTATGAAGGTCGCGGGCCGCCGTTGGTTGCGGGTGGCCCGGGACCGTTCGTTGTGGAAATCTTTGGGGGAGGCCTATGTCCAGCAGTGGACGTCCTATGGCTGTTAATGATGAGAACCAGTACGCGCTATCGGAAGACACCGAAGTCGTATCTGTGTTGTCCGCCCCAGAAAGGGGAGAAGGACTTAGAGACTCTATTGGTTTTTGTTATAATTCAGGATTGGCAGAACGGGATGGGCGAGATAATAAATGATTAACTGCAGATTATGTGTCGACCATTGTATTTTTAGTTCAGCGTTATTCCAAGTGACAAAACTCCAATGACATTACTAGTGACACAGATTATGTATAAAGTTGCCATGATCACAGATCACTACATGCCCCCTTTTATAGAAATTTTGAAAAAAAAATTAAATGACTAATTTCGACTCTTATCAGGCTTGACTTGAGGTGCATGGAGTTATCTATTGACCAGTACAATTAAATTATTTACTTGACTAAAACTTAATTATAAACTTAGTCTATCAGAAGGTTTTAATCTCCTTCCACGAGAACTATATCTTATTTGAGACGTATTACTCGGAATTGACATATCACACAACAAGTTAAATGTCCTAACATTACCCGACAAAATCCAGCCTAACCTAGTCGGCTGTGCAATAGGAGGCTGAGGATGCCCTTTGATAAGTCCACTCATCAAAATTTGGGAATATACGCTGGCATCTACTAATAATTCAATAGGACGCGAAATATTATAATCTGGATCTGCTAAGTTCACATACTGCAAGTGTGACCATGATTTTTTGATAAAATAAATATTCGGTAGGTTATTGATAACTCGTGATATGATCATAGCTTGAGTCATAAAGCTAAAGTCACCGTAGATGGAGTGATATTCAATATCCACCAATCGTTGATCCGTAGCCTATACCCCCGAACCAGATGCATGATATTTATGTCGTCGGAGTCCTAAGATTTGTGCCGCATTTTTTAATATCAAAAAAATTTAGGACCCTTGATCTAAAAGCGCTCGATGAGTGATAGGAGCCATCAGCTAATATAACCTTCATTAAAACCGTCGGGAACAAAATTTCTTCATCTTCCCCGGCGACAAAATTAACGTTATGCTGCTTAGTATTTTGCTGGGTGTCATTTTGATAACTTTCAGGATGAACTAATTTGGAATTAGAACTAGCATTACTTACAAAAGCCTCGTGCAATAGGGAATTATGGTCACCCTGGCATTCTTTGCAACGTTTGGATGACATACACGGGTTTTCATAATGCTTATATAAACAATTCCTGCAAACTTGATATTTTGCAACTGTTTTTAACTTTAACGCTGGTGTCATGTTACTGAATCGCCTGCATTGGAATAAATCATGATAACAGCATACAACAGCATGGGATATTTTAGTTCATAGGTATGACAATAAGCAATTACTATTTAGAAATCAAATTGAGACGCTACTTAATCAACCCTGTCTTCCGAAGCAGTCGGTCTATGAAATTAAAAAATTACACGACACGTCTGTCGAGTGCATCCACGCCATTCACAACCTGGGGGTGGACACAAACACCTGGGATCCCTTGCTGGTACATTTATTATCAAAAAATCTTGACATCGAAACTTTGAAGGATTACAAGGAAGAAAGGAGGTCGCGAGAACTGCCAGAATTGGCAGAATTTATTCCATTTTTAGAAATGAAGTTTATTGCGTTGGAACCGATTCATAAGAAGGAGCGGGACATTTTTCTATCAACAACATCAAAGCATGTAATCAACCCAAGGCCATTAATATCATCATATCACCCTGCAAGAAATTTCAATCGCGAAAAGTATCAGGGCAAAACTTATCATACACGTTCCACAAAATGTCCATTATGTTATTTCAATCATGATTTATTCCAATGCAGGCGATTCAGTAACATGACACCAGCGTTAAAGTTAAAAACAGTTGCAAAATATCAATTTTGCAGGAATTGTTTATATAAGCATTATGAAAACCCGTGTATGTCATCCAAACGTTGCAAAGAATGCCAGGGTGACCATAATTCCCTATTGCACGAGGCTTTTGTAAGTAATGCTAGTTCTAATTCCAAATTAGTTCATCCTGAAAGTTATCAAAATGACACCCAGCAAAATACTAAGCAGCATAACGTTAATTTTGTCGCCGGGGAAGATGAAGAAATTTTGTTCCCGACGGTTTTAATGAAGGTTATATTAGCTGATGGCTCCTATCACTCATCGAGCGCTTTTAGATCAAGGGTCCTAAATTTTTTTGATATTAAAAAATGCGGCACAAATCTTAGGACTCCGACGACATAAATATCATGCATCTGGTTCGGGGGTATAGGCTACGGATCAACGATTGGTGGATATTGAATATCACTCCATCTACGGTGACTTTAGCTTTATGACTCAAGCTATGATCATATCACGAGTTATCAATAACCTACCGAATATTTATTTTATCAAAAAATCATGGTCACACTTGCAGTATGTGAACTTAGCAGATCCAGATTATAATATTTCGCGTCCTATTGAATTATTAGTAGATGCCAGCGTATATTCCCAAATTTTGATGAGTGGACTTATCAAAGGGCATCCTCAGCCTCCTATTACACAGCCGACTAGGTTAGGCTGGATTTTGTCGGGTAATGTTAGGACATTTAACTGCCACGTGGTTCATAATAATGTATCAGATTTATTAAAGTATTGAGAGATGGAGGAGATCTCATACGCTGACATCTTGTTTTGTTACGGACTTTGTAATGGTAATGCAGCTGCTGCACGAAGAACATACGTTGAATGTTTTCCGAATCGACGAGTGCCAAACGTTAGAGTGTATTCAACAACATTTTGACGAATTCGGGAAAGCGGCCGTGTTGTTAGAAGACGTGGCGATTCAGGCAGATCTCGTTTGTATGCTCCAGAAGAAGAAGAAGAAATTTTAACACTTTTTCAAAATGATCCTTCTATTTCTACAAGAGCAGCAGCTAGAAGACTTGGATTGAGTCAATGGAAGGTGTGGTTTACAGTACACACAGCGCGTCTACATCCATTTCACTACACACCTGTCCAAGCGTTGGAAGAGGGAGACCCGGTTAGAAGAATGGAATTCTGCCGTTTTATGATAAATGCAGACATGGAGGATCGCAATTTCTTCTCAAGAATATTGTGGACGGATGAATCGAAATTTGACCGTGACGGGATAAACAATTTCCACAACACACATTACTGGGCACCAAAAGGAGAAAACCCCAGGATGAAAAAAGAAAGGGCCCATCAAACCAGATTCAGTCTAAATGTCTAGATGGGTATAATTAATAATAATTTAGTTGGACCTCATTTTTTGCCTCAAAATTTAAATGGTGAAATGTACGAACATTTCCTAAGAGAGGAGATTACTGGTTTAATGGAAGATGTGCCAATAGCAACTCGTCGTAATATGATTTTCCAGCATGATGGTTGCCCGGCCCACTTCCGCCTCGGCGCCAGTGGCTAGACCAAACTTACCCACATCGCTGGATAGGTTGAGGCCGGCCAATTCCTTGGCCAGCACGGTGTCCCGATTTGACCCCGTGTGATTTTTATCTTTGGGGTCATATGAAGGCTTTGGTGTATACTAAATCCATAACTACTGTAGAGGAGCTCAGAAGCCGCATAAGAAATGCAGCAGAAGAAATCAAAACTAGTCTTACTACCAGAATAATCAAAACAGAGGTACGGAGAAGACAACGGGCCTGTATCAGAAACAGATATTCACATTTTGAACAAGACCTAAAGTAGAATATTTATTATTAAATTTAATTAAACATTGATGTTTTTTAAACACAATAAACGTAATTAAATTCAAGTTTTTCCTTTTATTTTAACCTTATCGCAAATAAATCGATTTAGACATTATTTCATTTTACTTCTAATATGTTTACTACAACGTCATATTTTTAAGTAGACATTTGCACCTTTTTGGAAAGCTAATGAGATAAGGAAGTTATTTAGAATATTTGTACGCATTGTATCATACATTTTTTTAAGAAAATCACCTAGTATAATTAAAGTAAGATAATTAATTCTACACAGTACAAATAAATAAAATTTAAAAGTTCATAAATAAAAAATAAAAAAATAATAGTAGAAATAGTAATAATGAAATGTCAAATACTTAATTACAAAAATTAAGGCTAAAATACGTCATAAAATGTGAAAAATTACAAAAAATTATTAAAATAAATTCATCTTTTCATCTATAAAAAATAATCCATTGAAATCTTAAAACTAACCTATCCAATAATATCTAAAACTTCGAATTATTTAGAAAGTCTTTAACCGAGTAGTAACATTTTTCCGCTATATAATCTTTGAGGAGCTTCTTAAACGATCCTAATTCTATGAATTTAATTTCTTTAGGTATTCTATTAAATATTTGAATTGCCATGCACAAAATACTTTTGTGCATTAATTCGGTATTTACTTTTATGCTTCTTATTCTACGGTTATCCCTTCGATTGCGTCATATAGAACCGAAGCTCTCAAAAAGTTCAGCATATTTTTTACGAAAACTGCGATCCAGTATATATATAACGATGGAGTTGTGAGAGTTTTATACTTTTTGAATCATGGTAAACAGCTATCTTTCGTTTTTAATTTGAACATAGCTCTGATGCACCGTTTTTGGGCTTTAAATACTGGTTCGCGATGTGTGGAGTTGCCCCAGTATATAATTTCATACCGTAAATTTGACTCGGCTAAACCATGATACGCCATTATTAATGCATCTATGTTTGTTATAGATGATAGCCTTGAGAGTGCATACACCGTTTTGCTAATTTTGTTGCATAATTGGTCTATATGTGCTTTCCAGTTGATTTTACTGTCAATAATTACTCATAAAAATTTTATATTCGTCACTTCTTTCATGTCAATATTAATACTAATAAAATATTAATACTAATAACTAATTTTCAATGTCATTGGCGATAGTTTTTGGCAAAATTGTATTATGTTAGTTTTATTCAAATTTATTTTTAAATTATTGTTCGTCGTCCATCCTATAATTAACTTCAATGTCATATTTATGTAGTTTTCGTATTGTTTTATTTAATTACATTCTATGATAGCAGTACTATCGTCCGCAAAAAGAGACATACGTTTCTTAAAAGCTCTTGGCAGATCATTAATGTAAATGATAAACAATAAAGGACCCCAACACACTGCCTTGCGGTACCCCATACTTCACAAGTAGTTTTTCGGAAAATATATTCCATATCTCTGAAGTTTCTGAAGCAATAATCTGTGATTAACAAAATCGAAAGTCTTGCTCATTAGGCTGACATAATCATATGATGAAAAGCCTTTAAATAAAGATTTAAAAAAAAGTTTGCTCATATCTAGAAATATTGCTAAGGCGGACATTCCTTTGTTGAGGCCTTTAGATATATGTTTAACCAGATTAAAGCAGGAAAGGGCTGTTGAACTATTTTTTCTAAAACCGAATTGTTTATTGCAAAGTAAACCATTAGACAAAATAAATGTCAGGATTTTGTATAATATAACCTTTTCAAATATCTTTGATATAATCGGGATTGTATAGATAGGTCTGTAATTACCTCTTTGATCAGAAGGACCTTTTTTATGTAATGACTCTACTATTGTAATTTTTAATGCGGAAGGAAAATGTCCTTGACTCATTGATAGATTTATAATAATAATATGTGCTAGTGGTACGGATAATTCTTTGGCACATTTTTTAATAATTATGGTACATATTTCATCGTATCCTGTTTAGTTGTTAAGTATATATATTAAGGATTATTAGGTATATGATTAAAAGAATTCGTATTATTTATAATGTCAATTTTATTTTAAGTCATTAAAAAATGTATTGAATATTGAACGAATAACAAAAGTGTTCGGTTAAAACTGAAATATAATACGTATTATATTAGGTCATTACATATGAAATTGGCGTTTTGTAAAGGAGTAAAGTTGTTTTTTTTAAAACATAATATATTTATTTAATCAAAGTATATACCATTGCTATCTATGCACTTTTGCCATCTCATAGGTAGTTCATTAATTTCTTTACTAAAAAAACCATTCGGATAGGAATCAATAAAATCTTTGAAAGTGCTTTGGACTGCCCCATCGGAGTTGAATTTTTTCCCTTGCAAGAAGTTATCCAAATTTCGAAAAAAATGGTAATCTGTTGGAGCAAGGTCCGGGGAGTACGGTGGATATCTTAGACATTCCAATTGAAGCTCCTCTAATTTAGTAGCCGTCTGTTGTGCAGTGTGTGGTCTAGCGTTGTCCTGAGGCAGCAGTGGCCTAGAGCGAATAACCAACCTCGGTTGTTTAGCAGCCAGCACTTCCATCATGATTTGCAGTTGCTGGCAATAGACATTTGCCGTAATCGTCTGGCCAGATTTAAGAAAGCTGTAGTGAACGACACCGGCACTAGTCCACCAAACGCAACATTTTTTGAGTTAATTTTCGCTTGTCAGTGTATCGGTCTATGACCTCTTGATTGTAAGTCCTTCTTGCGCTCGTGTGGTGATGATAATAATAGAGCAGCAATTCTTATACTCTCCTTTATTGGTGCTTACCACAAATACGTATTACAATATGAAATGAGATATGCTTAACACAATATATACGTCTACACTATGTATAGCCTTTTGGCCAACTAAAATAAACTCGATAGGCTTTACTTCATAGCTAAGTAGCTCGTAGATACGAGTATCACAATGTCTATGAATCTTTTTACACCACGTCAATCCGGTCTCATGATGTGACACAATGTTGATACGCTTTCGCTGATGGCAGCGTTAATAATAATGAAGACACGCTTTTGCCAACTCTCCACCAGCTTGCAACTTACGTTTGTAGCTAGCTATGAACTCCGTGCATCGTTCAAACAGTAGGCGTAAATAAATAAAAAGACTGGTAAGATGGAGGCAAATGGTGCAGACTCGAATCTGATGGTCGATTCATCTAATTAAATCTTATTCAAAATTCAACGTTTGGTATTTGGATGATGGGACCTGTTACGGAGTGGTTCAGGATTTGGTTTTTAAAAAAAACTATATTAATTGACACACGAAAATATATATTATAAAAAGAACTTAGGGAAAGACCTGCACCCGACGGAAGTCGAATTCAATCTGAATAAAAACACTATGTTTTTACTAAACGGAAATAATATAGGTTTCCTATTGCAGTATTAGCAATAATGCAATAGGAAACTCAGCAATTTTACTATACATATGAACTCATGCATCTTGCAATATAACAAACTAAACTCTGTTAAGATCGATCATCACATCTCAAAGTGATGAGAGATTACGCTAAGATTAATGCGAGATATTGGACTTTCGTTTGGAGTAAACAAGAAAACAGCTAAATTACAAAAATATTTTATATACTCAAATTTATACAAAATACTTAATTAACACAAATATTATTAGGATTTCTTAAGATATAGTTATTACATTTATCGTATATTATAAAAATAAGTACCAATTATTATTATATCTGCATTAAAATTTAAATTATTTAACATTTACATTAAAATTCATGATCTTTTATTATATTGGTTAACACAACATTTCTTTTTAAAGGAGTTGGCGTGCTAATAGATGTTTCCTCCAGCAAAGAATAATTTTTAATACTATTATCCTTAAAGACAACAAGAGATGCTGGATGATCAGTGCGAGATTTGGAATTATGACACTGATTAAAAATTTGAATACAGCAAGGCGATTTCTTACAAGTAATATTTTGTCGACATTTATACATCAGATATATTATAAATATAATGCTGCTTAATAAGCTTAAAGACATGTAGTGAATGCCGTATGTCTCTAAGTGAGACGGGTTTTCTAATTTATTTAACTCATCTTCCATTGAGCGAAGATGGATGCTAGCATGTAGTAATGATCATGTAGTCAAGATTGCCAATATTTTTTAAATTAGAGTGTGGAAGTTTTGCAAATCTTTTATTAATTTTTGAGTGTTCACAACAATCGTCTAGTAATATGTTAAAATTTGACACGACGCGACGTTTGTTACGTTACCGAGTGGAGTTTCGCCAACTGCGGTGAACTGTAATGTTTTATAAAATGCTTTACAATATTTAGGTAAGGTCAGGATGCCAGTTCCGAATATTATAACATCTGAATTTATATCAGACTTTTCACAAGTAATATGGCATTTCCCTGGATCTGACTGAACAAAAATTCATCGATTAAAACAAAGTTTGTGGAATACATCTATAGAACCGTGAATTATTTTAGCTACACAAGAATCAGGGAGTTTAGTAACCACTTCACTTCATTAAGTTGTTTCGCACGTAGGGTTGGCAACGACTGAAAATAAGTCGGCG
Source organism: Phengaris arion (assembly GCA_963565745.1). NCBI lineage: Eukaryota > Metazoa > Arthropoda > Insecta > Lepidoptera > Lycaenidae > Phengaris > Phengaris arion. The sequence continues at coordinate 1,912,589 of OY751448.1, forward strand.
AGCACACACACATAACACTTTTCACTGATTAGTTTACAATTGTCGATGTCCCTTAATAGCGAGTAGAACATGCGATCACCTGTTACTGCTACATATGAGCTAGTTGGCTCGATTAGAATGTAAGTGTCTGGTTTCAATATATTATATTATAAAGATTATAGGTTTGACGTAGGACTAAAGGGATGTTGAGGACGAATATTATTTTATTTTGATGATAATAACAAATTAATTTGGAAATATCTGTTAGTTTCTGTATATTTTGTAGCGTTAATGGTACAGGCAAATCATAATGGCTAGGAAGTTTATTTCTATGTTTATCTAATTCATTATATAATTGATAAGGACTCAGTACAGTCGGGTGTAAAACGTTAAGATTTGCAAATAAAATAGCATTATTTATGTCATCGATATCGAAAGATGACGTTAGGATTATAGCTTCTAAAGAATTAGATAAGGAGTTAATTTGAGTTCTTAATGTAAGCTTATCATTTGTGCTAGAAACCGAGTCTAATATTTTGTGTATTATTTCCATATTTTATAAAAGATATTTTTCATTTAAGTTAACTTTCGACATAGAATTATTAAATGATGAAATGGTAGATTGTATAACATGGATATTACCTTTCATAAGATGAGCGAGATGTTTCTCATCCGTCTGTACACCATTTATAGCTTCTGAATATTTCACAGCGTCTTCGGCGTGCAATGTACCGAAGATAGTTTTTAAGATAGATCCTCCTAAATCAATGAGACCTCTTTTAAAACGCTCTTTTTAAAACGTTTTATCATTTTGTAGCAAATATGATACAGAAGAAAACTTGTTAACATTAATAAGATGCTGATTTTTCAGCGCCGAAAGTGAATTAATACAGTCCGATTGTATCTTTGATGACGTAAGAGAGTTACAAAATACATTTAGCTTTTGTAATAAAAACTCTATTTTATCTATATTAGGTTGGATATGACTTATATCTAAATATGCTAAGACTTTCCAGTCGTTATTAGTAAACTTAAGATCTAGGAGCTTATAAAAATAAAGGGCCGGACTACTAATGATGGGCGATACGAAATCTGATCTAGCTAGCGGCGACAGCACGCATCTGAAATAGAATGAAAGAACTTATGTTACGATTACGTTATACTTATTATTGTTACTACTAACTTACTGACCTAGGACACTATGCTGTGTCGTCATTTGCCGGCTTTATTTCATCGAAATAATGACGAACGTGCTTACGATTAATTTTATTAATAGCGTTGCCGTATGATTACCATTTAGTTTTTTTATTTTATACGGACCTTTCCACACTGGGGATTAGGCCTTATTTTTCTTGTGGTGGCAACGGACATACACCATATCGCGAGCGTTGTATATAATAGGCTTTGTTCGAACATCATAATAATTTTTAGATTTTTCTTTAGACGTCTGAATATTTTGTAGAGCCTTTTGACGGCTATAATAAAGATGAAGATTTAGTGCTAGAACATAATCTGTATATGTATTGTTATTGAGAACGTCTATGCTAGATGGTAAATAGGGTTTAAAGCCAAAAAATAGTTCTAATGGGGAGTAACCTGTCGTACTATGCACGTTTGAATTGTAAGCTATCATAGCGCTTGGGATGTAAAGGTCCCAAGTGTTTTGATTTTCGCCTATATAGGACCTCAAATATTCTTTGAGGGAAGAGTGGCTCCTTTCTAGCGCGCCACAAGCTTAGGGATGATATTATGGTGAAGCAAAAATGTATTTTATACTGAATAACTTTGCTAGTTGCTTAAAAAGGTCAGAGTAAAAGTTTGTGCCTTGGTCGGAGATGATTATTTTGGGTATTCCCATGTGTGAAATATATTTAAAGAGTTTTCTAGTTGTGTCTTCAACTGAACATGCCTGCATAGGATAAGCTTATGAAAATTTAGTGATGTCATCTTGTACGGTAAGTAAAAATTTATATTTATATTCATATGTTTCAGGAAGTGGACCGACCAGATCTAAATAGATTATTTCGTTGGGTCGCGATGCTGTGGAGGTTATTATCATCGGAGCATAATTGGTTTGTCGTAACGGCTTATTAATTTGACACGAACGACAATTTTTATGTAATCTTCGATGTCTTGCCTCATGTTTTTCCACCAAAATTGCGATTTGATTCTTTCTAGCATACGAGAGATACCTGGATGCCCAGCGAGGGGTGAGTCATGATTTTATAGATATCGATGAAGAGAAAATTTAAAGAAATATCTAAAAACAGTTTTCTATGTCGATAAAGTAGCTACCAGCTGCGTTTATCATTATACAATCGTTTCAAGCAATAAACCAACCAAATTACATCCTTTTACTGGTCGTTTTTTATTTAATTACAAAGAGGTAATGTTACGTTACATATTGTTCGGACCCCCCTCCTCCCCTTGTAACGCATTGTAACGTTTTACAAGACTCCCCCTCCCCCCACCCCAAACTGCGTTACGTAATACTTAAACGCTCCCCATAATAAAGCAATATTTTATGATTATTTTCATAGAATAGACATCTAATATTGACATGAAAAATATTATATAGGGGCAGTGGCGACTTTAGGTCGATCTTAGGTCTAATTAATTTAATATATTAGAGCGAGTGAGCAAAATTTTTTTCTCTTTTGACTGTTTAAACTTTAAATCCTGAAATACTGTGTACTTCGAAAAAACACAAGTATATCAAGAGCCTAAAACTGAACGTCAGTACTAAATATTATAATATGTTCTGTAAGGCAAACACGAGTGAGCGGAGCTAGTGAGCAATTTTTTTTTTCATTTTACCGTACCGTTGCCAACCGTACATGAATAATTTTAGCACAGTAAGCATTTTCTTTGTTAGTCAACGCGTTTTATTTAAAATAAAGTAGTTATCATACATCTTTTATATTATTAATGTACAGGAGGCTGCAGCAGCAATGTAGGGGACATTAGATGTTTTGATCCTTCGAATAACTTAAATGTAAATAAGGAATTTGCAATGTAACGAACTGTTATATCCACTTAAAATTTGCACAACATGCTGAGCTAAGCCAAATTCATTATATTATATAAAGTTTCGGCAGCGCGGTTTTCAGCAGTTGAGTTAAGTGAGTTGAGTTTAGTTCAATTATTATTTTTATCGGTACGGAACAGTAAAGTGAAGTGAATAAGCGAATTTAACTTTTGTATTTTTCTATGAATATACTTTCAAGTAGAGTCTACGTTGTGTTTTTCAAAGACTGTCAGGAAGTGCCGCGCAACAAATTGGTGTCAGAAGTGTGAATGAGTACTGTAAATTGGCTCGTTGGCTAGAACCCAGGCTCAACAACCGCAGCGCTTCCGTTGTCCATCAGACTGACGGTCAGTCTCAGCCCCACGAGCTGAGCCCACATCTAGACACAAAAGGCGGGACACAGGCAGCAGCCCCAACCCCACGCGCCATGCCTGCCCCTGGATCGACGAGTAAGCCTTGGCCCACGTGTCAAGCACGCGTCCAACCTCACAACTTCACTTCAAAAGCAGCCCCAGCCCACGCGCTGAACCTGCTCCAGGGTCGACGAATAAACCTTGAACCACGTATCAAGCACGCGCCTAATCAATCTTAATCTCAATTCCAGTATCACTCCAGCTCATCCCGGGTTAGGGAGTAACAGAGGGATCCAGCTCCGGTGCCGCGTAGCCCGCAAGCCCAGGGTCAACACGTCGCGCCGCGCCTCCTCCAGCAGCTCCACGCGTCGCACCGCGTCGTGCCCCGTCATCGGTTCCTCGCATCGCATCGCGCCGCGTCATCAGCTGACGCATAGTGCAGTGATGTTCCTAATTTTAATGTGAGTCAATCTTTCCCATATCCGTGCTATTAGTGAAATCAAGTGCAAAAATTGGGGGAGGCCTTTGCCCAGCAGTGGGACAGCTTAGGCTTATAATAATAATAATAATTAGTGCAAAATCGTGTTTTAGAATAATTAATTAATTTTATTCATAAATCTTAACTGCACTTGAACATTTAAAATCTTGTTAAATTCAATATTCCATCATGTCCATGAAAGGGGAATCTAGTGAGCCAGTATTTGAAAAAATCACTCTCAGTGTACTCACAAAATTTATAAAACCTTATGACGGGAGTAGAGAAAACTTCCCCGCATTTTATTTCATTTTATTTTATTCAAAAGATACACCAACAACATATTGTGACAACATTCAAAACTTAAAAGTAATACATTTTTGTTTTATACTAACACAATAGTTAATTACAGGCGTATGCAACTGTTTTAGAGGTATTTGCTCCTTACAATAAAAATAAGTTTAGTTTAAATGTGTCATAAGAAATGCTTAACTTACTATATTTAAAATAATTAATATAAACGAACTTACAATTAATTAGAAGAACTAATATTTAATTTTATTTCATTATAATTTAAGAAAGAAAAAAACAATACAATTAAATTTTTATCAGAATAACTACCAGTTTAGTAACGAGATGTCATAGGTAAAAACAAAATACATTAGGAATATTAATAAAAATAATAAACAGGTATGTCAAAATCATAATAATTATCAATTTACAAATTTTTATTGGTATTTTATATTCTTAAGTCTAGACAAAATCGTACAACGTTTTCTTGAAATTGACAAGAGAGTCGTGGAAGATGTCGATGTCGTGATGGGCTAGTTTGTTGTAAGAGTCTAAGAGTCGGTTCATAGTAGAGTATTTTCCCAGGTTCGTTTTAGCAGAACTGGGTATAAATGTTTTTGTGGGGTGCCTGGGAACACATCGGGGTACATATAAGTTGACGAGACCTAGTAAATTTGTTGAGTCCAGTGTACTGTTGACAATTTTGTGGAGAACACAGAGATCAGCAATCAGCCTACGCTGCTCTAGGGAGTGGATTTTGAAATGCTTAATGCGTCTGCCGTAGTTGGCTCTGTATGAACGTGATTTGTCTTTATAGGAAAGGTAGCGTGTAAAAGATTTTTGAACTCGCTCTAGTCTTTGGATATGCGTTCCATAATGAGGATTCCAAACCACCGATGTGTATTCAAGTGTAGAGCGTACTAGGGCGTTGTATAATGTAATAATGCAGTCTGGGTTTTTAAATTCCTTGGTGTTTCGTTTGATAAATCCTAACAGTGACCATGATTTCGCAAGAACTTGGTTTTGGTGTTCCAGGAATGACAATTTGCTATCGAGCATGACGCCCAGATCTCTAATTACAGAGGTTTCTCGAAGCTGCTGACCTTCCATAGAGTAACACGTGTTGAGTTTAATTCTTTTGCGGGAAAATTTTATATGAGCACATTTGAGAGTTTGAGAGAGAGCACATTGAGTGACATTTTATTGTCGCTGCACCATTTCTGGATAGAGTCGAGGTCTTTTTGCAATAGGGCGCGCTCTTCGATCGATTTTATTACCCGGTATATTTTAAGATCATCGGCGAACAAGGAGCATTTACTGAAACTAATTTTTAAAGTGATATCGTTAATAAAGACCAGAAAGAGTATTGGGCCAAGGTGGGAGCCTTGAGGCACTCCTGACGTGACGAAAAAAGGTTCAGAGGAATATCCATTAACCGTAACCGTCAAAACTCGTTTTTCTAGGTAGGATCTAAATCAGGAGAGTAAGGGATCGTGAATGCCGTATGCTTGTAGTTTTTCTATTAGTATTTTGTGGTCTACCCTGTCGAAAGCACTGCTGAAGTCTGTGTATATCGCATCAACTTCCTGTCGGCCGTCTACGCTTTTTATTATATCGTTTAAGTAACTTAGTAAGTTTGTAACTGTAGAGCGTCCTTGGCAAAAAAGGTATTTGAGAGCCTGATCTGCCAAAGAGTTGGGCAGATCAGGCTCTCAAATACCTTCGCTAGCACACAGAGCATTGATATAGGTCTATAATTACATACGCTGTGTCTCGAGCCCTTTTTGTGTATTGGGAATATATTTGCCGATTTCCATGTGTTGGGGAAAGTTGAGGTTTCTAAAGATTTATTGAATATAATCTTCAGGGGTAGCGTAAGGTATTTATATGTTTTTTTAATAAAGATGGATGGGATACCGTCAGGCCCGGCGCCTTTACTAGCATCGAGTCTTTTTAGGGTTTTGCATATTTCTCGTTCAGAAATGTATAGTGAAGAAAGACAGGTCTGTGGGTAATTTTGTGTCGTAATTGATACGGTACTCTGGTTAGAAGTTGGCTCTAAAAACAGAGCAGAAAATTGTTTAGCGAACAAGTTACTTATGTCTCTACCTGATTTGGCCACTCTATCATTGAGAGTAATTTCAGAAGGAATTGAGGAAAGCGAAGCGAGGAGAGCGTCTCTCTTTTATATAGGCCCAGAACTTCTTCGGTTCACGTTGAATAGCATATTCCGTGTTAGATGTGTATTCTAAGTAGCAAGATTTCATAAGAGCCTCAACCCTAGATCTAGCCATTTTGAATTCGATCTTGTCTCTGGGATTATTTTGTGCTTTTAGACGTCTCCTTATTTTTTCTTTCTCCGTGATCAGCCTAATTAAATTACTTTAAACCAAATCGGGTATTTCCTATTTTTTGGCTTGTCTTTGGGAATGCATGTATCAATAATATTTTTTATAATTTGTCGTTCGCGTCATTGTATTTTTGTAACTCGTGACTCCAGTCTATAAGCCGGAGCTTAGCGTTAACAAGATTGTAGTCAGCTTTTCTAAATTTATGGGTAGCGAAGGTTTTGTTGCATTGTGGTTTTTCCAAATCAAATGAGAGTTCGATGTCTAACGGAGGGTGGTGTAGGTCCAAGTAATATTAGAGGAATTAGATAACACCAAGTCCAGGATGCGCCTTTAGTGTAATGGGTGAAAATAGGTGTCACACAATGAACAGTCAGTGGAATAAAAGTTCTACTCACATTAGGTACGGTATTTATTAGTACACCAGTTATACACACACGATTTAAAAGTCAGAAGGAACAGAAGGAATGTTATATACGAACACAGTAAAGCACAGCACTAAAGTACATAAACGGAACGATAACAATTATCAAACATAAAATTATTTAGCGAAAGCGATAAATCGAATGTACAATATACGTATCGCGTCAAGGATGATATCGACTCGGCGATCGCACGGCGCACGAGTGCATTATAGGTATCCCGAGCACTCTGCGCAGGCGCACACCAAAGAACCGGTCCCGCACTATAGTGCGCGGCCAAATCCGCGAGGTCCTCGATGGATGACGAAGAGGGTTGGCCAGCGAGCACAGTTTGGATCCCGTGCGAAAGTCGGCTAGTCTAAATGGTCTTCAAAATTTCTTCAGAAACGTCGACACCGGCGAGGCCTTTGAGGTGACGCAAAAATTGCGAGGGCTTACGGTCTCCAAGGCCTCATGCATCAAAAGCTGCTTGATCTGCTTCTCCCTCGATGCCGTCAGCCTTTTAATCAGCTCCCGTTTCAAAGTCTCGTATCTATTTCCTGCAGGTGGGCTAATGATGATATCTTTTATCTCCCTTGAATGCTGTACGTCCAGGTGGCCAATGACTTAATTAAATTTTGTGAGATCATTAGTAATCCCGGAAATAGCGAACTGTCCCTCCACCTGCGCAAACCAAATCTCTGGCTCTTCTGGCCAGAATGGAGGGACTCGAACTCCAACCTTAAAAATATCGATATTGGGTATCGACTGTGTCCCCTCAGCTGCTTCGTTCGATCGCGTGGCAGGGCCTGCAGGAATGGCGCGTGCATCGTGATATTCCTTCTCCATCGCTCAAATACGGGGTCACCAGTTTAGTGTAATGGGTGAAAATAGGTGTCGCACAATGAACAGTCAGTGGAATAAAAGTTCTACTCACATTAGGTACGGTATTTATTAGTACACCAGTTATACACACACGATTTTAAAGTCAGAAGGAACAAAAGGAATGTTATATACGAACACAGTAAAGCACAGCACTAAAGTACATAAAAGGAACGATAACAATTATCAAACATAAAATTATTTAGCGAAAGCGATAAATCGAATGTACCATATACGTATCGCGTCAAGGATGATATCGACTGGCACGGCGCACGAGTGCATTATAGGCATCCCGAGCACTCTGCGCAGGCGCACACCAAAGAACCGGTCCCGCACTATAGTGCGAGACTCATATCGATAACTATTGTCGATATGTCCAACTGACATTATAAATATAAAATTATTTTAAATGTGTAATTTTATTAATACACTATAATAAGTAGGTAAGTAGCCTACACGCCCATTGTGGTTGGTTATACTGTTATATTGTTCGAGATTAAATAATAAAATCTATTAGTGAGAAACCTAGCGTACAATTGTAGTTATTCGGAGTAGTTTGTGACGTGTTGTAATGTGTTGTGGTATTGTCTGGTGTCCAGTTTATAAAACCCAAGTTGAAATCTCCGAGTAATAAGAAATCACCCTGATAAGACTGTAAAGTATTGCAAATGTTATCTGGAACAGAATTTAATGTAATATTGTTTACTGGCGGAGGTAGATAGAGCACACAAATTAATAAATTCTTATTTCCTAACTTAACGTTAATCCAAAGGTCATCCAAGTCACTTTCATTCTGTTCTATTCGACGAGATTCATATTTATTTTTAACAGCGAGCAGAACGCCTCCACCTGATTTGGAGCATGATGAGGTTATTTCTCGATCTCGCCTATATGCGGTGTATTCACTGGTAAAGAGTTCGCTGTCAAGTACGTTTTTTTTTAACGAGCCATGTTTCAGTCGCTGCTATAATGTCGAGTTCGCATTGTATAGTAGCTAGTCGAATATCTTGGAGTTTAGAGTTCATACCGCGAAAGTTTTGGAAGTAGATATTAGCCATTTAGATAGATTTGTAGGAGTCAAGGTCTCGGTCTGACATTTTGAGGCTTAAATATTATTAAGAGACGTAACATTTAATTTGTTTGGCTGGAGATTGGTCGTCTTTTCTGATATATATGCGGCCGTTTCTAATCCAAACGTATTTAATACCTTTTTCTTTTGCTACCTGACGAGTTCGTGCATGTAATGCTTTGTAGTGAGGGGAAAGATGCTCGGATACAAATATGTTTGACTTCGAGGTGCCGTATCCTAAATGACTTGAGCTAAGTCGATCGTTGGGTTTGCTTCTGTTAAATTTATGGACAGCGGCAATCACAGTATCTCTAACCCTTGTGTTTCTAAATTTGACAATTACTGTTCGAGGTCTCTTATTCGTTTCGTCTAATTTTCGAACTCGTGTGCAGGATAAGATGTCAGTTTCTTGGATGGGGTGTGAAATTGCTGTGCTGATTTGTGTGATGACAGAAAAAAGATTCTCAGATTTTGATTCAGGAAGCCCATGAATTTCAATATTATTTTCGCGAGAGTATTGTTCTATTAAGTTAAGCCTGGTAGATAGAGTTTCAACTGATTTTGTGAGGTTTAGTTTTTCTTTTGTGAGTTGACGTATCTGCTCTTTGGTCTCTTTTAAGGCGGAGTGCATTCGGTCGTATTCGGCATTGAGGAACTCTACAGATTCTTTTAAGTCGTTCAGTTTCTTCAGTTCGGATTTAATGAGATTAAATCCATCCTTAGAGAAGAATGAGTCGATGGCTGTTTTCACTGAGTCGTTTATTGCTAACTGGATTTCTTGTTTAATGATCGAAAGTAATGTGGGGTCCGTGGCTGAGTGGATCTTTTTACGGTCTGTAATAGAGGATTTTTTTGAACGGAAGGTGATGTTGCTCGAGTGGTCGCTGGAATCTCCATCAGAGGCCGGGGAGTTAGGACCATTATTGTTATTGTGCGCACGTATTGGTTTTCGGTTGTTTGCAACGACAGACTAGTAATAATTTAAACTACAATTGATTTCGACCACGTGCCAGCCAAAATCATCTATTCAAACAGGCATGAAAAATAACACTAAATCTTATAACAAAATTACTTCTTAGCCATAGCTGTTGAGTCTTTACAATTCTTATATTATTCGAAACTCATCTCAACCTTAAGTGTAGAGTCATGGAAAATCTTATGATAAAAGTGCATCTCAGTCAAATCCGCCGAGTCCAAATATTTCTAATTCTACCAATTCTACTAATTTTACCAATTCTACCAATTCTACCAATTCTACCAATTCTACCAATTCTACCAATTCTACAAATTCTACAAATTCTACCAGCTCTACTTATTCTACTAAATATATATCTCGGTCTAATGAACCACATTTAAGTGAAAAAATATTAGAAAATAACAACTTATCAAATTCTAATTTTAACTCTTTATGTATAAAAAATACATTTTCTATTCCTATTTATGAAAGTACAATTAATCAATGCAAATCTCCATTTACTTATCTTAAAACTAAACATTCTATAAATAAATTAACTTTACTGGTGGATACTGGCGCGAGTGTTAGTATTGTAAAACGATCATGCCTCGTCAACTTACCGGAACTATCTACTGACATAATTAAATTAAAAGGCATAAATGATATAGATTCTTATAGCGAGACATTAGGTTCATTTTTCCTAGAATTTAAATTATGCGCTGAATTGTTGAGTTACAAATTTCACGTTATTAAAGACGATATTAATTTAAAATATGATGGAATAATTGGCACAGATTTCCTAAAATATTTTAATTGTAATATACTAATTCCATTCATTTACAAAATCATACTTTACCTATATTTTTTGATAAGCCCACTTACATTATTCCCGCTCGTTCAGAAATGGTAATTGAATGTCAGGTGTCAAATGTAACTGAATTAAACAACTTACGCGAAGCCTTAATACTAGAACATTCTATTTGTGCGGATGTATATTTATCGAATTGTGTTGTTTCGTTAAAATTTAATAATAGAGTAAATGTCTCAGTGTTAAATACTACCGAGTTATATCCTATATCCTATCCTATACCTATCCGAGGTGCAAATTTGTGATTTTAAGGTTCATTTAACTCCTATAGATTATTCTCAGATATCACAAATTAGCGATGATATAAAAAAAATATATTCTATTCCTTCTACTTGCACGTCGAACCGTAAACAACGTGTTCTCGATCTAATTAGATACGAGCATCTGAATAATGAAGAAACAAAATTATTATCAGAGTGCATTTTAAATTTTCATGATATCTTTTATCTAGAGGGCGATCCCTTAACTTGTACAAACGCTCTTCAACATTCAATTAATACGGGAAATACCGCCCCTGTAAATGTAAAATCTTATCCCTTCCCTGCATGTCATATAGAGGAAATAGACAGGCAAATTAAAAAGATGCTTGATCAAAGTATAATCCGCCCTTCGATTTCGCCATGGAGTGCACCAGTATGGGTAGTGTAGTGTAGTAGTAGCCTAAGAAAAGGGACGCCTGTGGTAAAAGGAAATGGCGCATTGTAATCGCTTAATGCTGCCTTAATGACATCACGGTAAATAAGACCTTTTCTATCCCGTTAATTACAGATATTTTAGATCGTCATCATCATCATCATCATCAAAGTATTATACAGCCCTTGACTTAGTTTCAGGCTTCCATCAAATAAAATTAAATCCTGCTGACTCAGAAAAAACAGGTTTCACACTAGTAAACACTAACGGTACATCGGGTCACTATGAATTTCCTAGGATGCCGTTCGGGTGGGGGCGATACCGGTTCCTCCTCGTTGGTGTCCCTGGGCAACACTTGCCTACGCCACCTCGGGGTTCTTTCCTGGGGTGAGGTAGGCACGTGGCTGAACGCCGGTATTTCGCTGTCTTTCACCATCTTTTTATAGACTTTTTTGTTTTGTTTGTTTTATTTTCTCTATTTTCACCGTCTTTCTTTCTTATTCTTCTTCTTTCTTCTACTATCTTTCTTGTTTTTATTTCACTCTGATAGGGGAGCTCACCCCCGAAAAAAGAGACCGCGACCCGGGGTGTCGGAGTAGTTTATGGATGGCAGATTTTAAAAATAAACTACCTCAGGAGGGTACCGTAACTGGAGAATCCCTCGGCGGGCCACCAGGCCCGTCCAGCCCCACGTATTCTGAGGGGGGCAAAAATTTGCTTGAAACAACGAGGATTTACGGGGATCTTTCTGTCCCCAAAAACGACGACCTTATGCTTTCACAACGGATTCCGATTGTGCAACTCGAACGGATGGACGACTCGGACTATTCTCTGAACACCATGAGAACAGCCGGTAGCTCTCGCGCATCTTCGCGCGATCGAGCGGGTAGTAGCATGGCCGGCAAACGGAGGCTGTCTAACTCAGGCTCTGACGACGGAGAATCGGAGCGATCGGCTCGCTCGGATACGCACCGGAGGAAAACCGCTCCTGCCAAAAGGGGGCGAGGACGTCCCCCTACAACAGGGGAGTCGGAATGGCGAATGCTAAAAGGCAGTACCTGGAACTGGAGTACGAAGACCTAAGGCTCCAGGCCGAGAAGGAGGTCGCTGCGGCTCTCCGAAAAGTGCAGCGACAGACAGAAGCCGCAGCAACCAGACAAGCGGAACGTGCGGCGCTTGATGTTCTCCCGGCCGCTACCAAACTTAAAACAGTTGGCGAGCAGGGCTTGGAGCTTATTAAGATGGTGCGCACGAAAAGTGGGAATATGAAGGGCACATTCATAAAGGCCCTCAAAGATGGCGAAGAGAAGGTTGAGGCGTCTGTACGCGGCCTCGCTTCTCTTAAGGAGGATACGCTCAAATCGGAGGCCGAGAACATACGTCTCAGGGAAGAAATAGCGCTGCTGCGGGAGAAGGCGTGCCGAACGCCTAAACCGCTGCTCCCAGCAAGCGCTGCTAAAACATCTGCAGCCCCAGCTCAACAAGGAGGCTCAGAGGAAGTAACGGCGGTGGGCCTGCGGGCAATGTTCGAGGAGTTCTCCCGCTCTATAATGGAGAGGACCTCGAACATGATCAACGCACGCATTGAGGCAATGGAGGACCGTCTGCTTCCAGCTAAGCGGCTTCGACCGCCACTGGCAGCAGACAAAAGAAATGACAACAGCGTTACTCGCCCGACTGAGGACTGGCCCGCCCTTCCACAGGCTGGTCCCTCCAGAAGAACGGTGACTCCAGCTCCGACGGCGACAGCAAGGGCAGCAGTTGCTCCAACTCCAGCGGCGGCTGCACCTGTAACAGAAAATAATGCTAAAAATAAGAAGCAGACCAAGGCAAAAAAGCAAGGAAAGGAGAAACCGGCAGAACATCAGCCGGCCCCGCATGCGGCTGCTGTTCCCGGCCCCTCATCAGAAGGAGAGGGTTGGAGCACAGTGGTTCGGAAGGGGAAGGGGAAGAAGAAAATGCAACCGGATATGACAAACCTGGACTCGACACACCCGGATAAGACAAAGGCACGGTCGAAGGGGGAATCAAAATCCTCCCGAAAGTCGGAGCCCAAGAAGGAGAATACCAGACGACGAAGGCACACTGCTCCCGCCACTGCTGCAGTCGTAATAACACTGCAGCACGATGCGATAGAGCGTGGCACCACCTATAAGGACGCACTCCTCAAGGCCCGTCAAGAGATCAACTTGGCGGATCTAGGGCTCTCAGAGGGCATCCGAATCAGGCAGGCGGCCACTGGAGCCAGAATAATGGAACTTCCCACCAGCACAACAAGCGAAACAGCGGACCGTTTCGCCGAAAAATTGAGAGGCGTACTCGCCGGTACCGCTAGAGTTGCTCGGCCCGTTAAATGCTCCGATGTGCGGATTTCTGGCCTCGACGATACGGTCACAAAAGATGCTGTTTTGGCAGCGGTCGTGGTTAAGACAGGTTGCTCCCCGGAACATGTAAAGGGGGGCGACGTCCGTGAGGGTGCCGGTGGAACCGGAACTATGTGGGTGCAGTGCCCCGTGGCTGCCGCCAACACCTTGGTGGCTGCGGGTCGCCTGCTGGTCGGTTGGAGCTCGGCGAGAGTCCAGCCCCTGGAGCCCCGCTCCATGAAATGCCTCGAAGTCGGTCACACTGGGCGGCGGTGCAACTCGGAGGTGGATAGGAGCCACTTGTGTTTCCGGTGCGGGCAGGCCGGACACAAATCATCTTTGTGTACGGCTAAACCCCACTGTATAGTTTGCTCAGAGGCGGGTAGGAACGCTAACCACTCGGTCGGTGGAAAAGGTTGTGCCCCCCCTAAGAGGCGGCGAAACAGAAAGGCAAAGCCTCAAACGGCGGGTCGGTCACAAGATCGACAGGGAGATGCGCTGGAAACCGATAATGGATAGGCGACTATTGCAATTTCTACAGACGAATCTGAACCACTGCGCCGGTGCTCAGGATCTGCTCTTTCAGGCTCTGACGCAGTGGCAGATAGATATTGCGATAGTGGCCGAGCCTTACTACGTCCCAGCCCGCAACACCTGGGTTGGAGATGCGCTTGGCTCTGTCGCCGTCCATAGTTCTGACACAGGCCCACTGCTTTTAACGCGGGAGAGAGGCCAGGGATTTGTGGCGGCTGATTGGGGAGAATACACTTTGTTCGGTGTTTACTTCTCGCCGAACAAAACCCTCGCAGATTTTGAGGAGTTCCTGGGCGAGTTGCAGGTGGCAGTGTTAAGAGCGGCCCCAAGGCCCGTTCTTGTCGCCGGCGACTTTAATGCCAAGCACTCAGCCTGGGGCTCCCCAGTGACCAACACCCGAGGAGATGCCGTGTTGGAGAGGGCCCTGACGACCGGTCTCTCGATTTAAAACCGCGGGGACGCACCAACCTGCGTCCGGCACCAGGGGAGCTCGATCGTCGATCTCTACTTTGCCAGCCCCGCAGTTGGAGGACTGGTCCATGACTGGAGGGTAGTGGAGGAAGTAGAGACACTGTCCGACCATCTGTACATCCGGTACAGTGTCTCGTCTGCGAGAGTCACTCAGCCGGCTCCGCGCCCAATGGCGGGTGTCCAGGAGTTCCCTCGGTGGGCGGTGTCGAAACTGGACGTGGAGGCGCTCAAGGAGGCTATAGAGATGGAGGCCTGGACTCCAAGGCCCGCGACTCCCATAGCTGTAAATGAGGAGGCGCTCTGGTTCCGCAGAGCGCTCACACGAATTTGTGATGCGGCTATGCCCCGAATGAAACACCGTCTTCCAAACAGGCAGGTGTACTGGTGGTCGGATGAAATAGCGGAGCTCCGGCACCAGTGTGTGAGGGCACGCCGGCCATATCAAAGGCAGCGCAGGAGAAGGCCAACGGATAAGCCACTCATAGCACGGCTCAGGGAGGAGTACCGCGCGGCAAAGAGCGCGTTAAGCCTGGCCATACAAATGGCCAAGGACGATGCCCGCGAAGAGATGTTGGCAGAATTGCACCGGACCCATGGGGGCGCCCGTATAGGATTGTGCGGAAGAAGTTCAGCCGCGGTCCGCCTGTCGTGGAGACGCTGCCCCCGGAGCAGCTGCCCGTAATTTTGTCGGCGCTATTTCCGACCGCCACTGGCTTGGAGCAGCACGACATCCAACCAGAACCGGCCGAGGAGGTGCCGCCAGTGTCGGAAGTCGAATTAAATGCTGCCATACTAAGGCTGAGCGAGCGCAGGACCGCCCCGGGCCCGGACGGAATTCCCGGGCGAGTCTGGGTCAAGTCCATGGGGCCGCTAAAGGACAGGGTGCGGGACATGTTTAGCGCATGCTTCGCGCAAGCCAAATTCCCGGAGTATTGGAAGGAGGGCAGGTTAGTGCTGCTGAAGAAGGACGGCCGCCGGAGTCACCTTCGGCCTATAGGCCAATCGTCCTGCTGGATGAAGGCGGGAAACTGCTGGAAAGAGTGATCGCATCTAGGGTCATCAAACACCTCGAGCGGGAAGGACCTAACCTTTCCGAGGCGCAATACGGCTTTCGCGCGCAACGCTCGACCATAGATGCAATCCTCCAGGTCAAGCGGTTCACCGACGAACAGACGACGCGTGGCGGAGTGGTACTGGCGGTGTCATTCGACATCGCCAATGCGTTTAATACCCTGCCCTTCTGGGCTATCGAAGAGGGCCTCCGTTATCATGGGGTCCCACGGTATCTCCGCACTATCATCAGTGGGTACCTAAGGAGACGGACAATTGTTTGTGTCGGGAGTAATGGTGTCGTCATCCGGTATGTGACTGAGTGCGGTGTTCCACAGGGGTCTGTCCTTGGCCCACTCCTGTGGAACATCGGATTTGACCGCGTCCTGCGTGCGGCTCTTCTCCGCGGGCTGCGTCTCATTTGCTATGCAGATGACACTTTGCTCTTAGCCCGCGGAGAAACTTTTCAGCAAGCCATTCGTTTGGCAAGAGTCGGCGCGTCACAAGTTGTTGCCCGCATCGAGAGGCAGGGGGTGCGAGTCGCGCTAGAGAAAACGGAGGCCATCTTCTTCTATGGACGCCGGAAACGCCCCCCCGCAGAAGTGTTCCTCTCAATCGGAGACGAAAACATGCCAATCAGGTCGGAAATGAAGTACCTGGGTCTGATCTTGGACTCCAGGTGGACCTTTACTGCACATTTCCGTCGATTGGTACTCAAATTGATAAAGACGGCCGTGGCCCTCGGACGCCTCCTGCCCAACATCGGAGGCCCGGGGTCTACGTGTAGGCGGCTCTATACAGGGGTCCTTCAGTCCATGGCCCTCTATGGAGCCCCCGTCTGGGCGGACAACCTAAGTGCCCAGAACAAGGCGCTACTGCGGAGCCCTTAGCGGACAATGGCGCTGCGTATAATCCGCGGATACCGCACCGTGTCTTGCGACGCAGCGCTTGCCCTCGCCAGAACCCCTCCATGGGATCTAGAGGCCCGAGTTCTAAGCGACATTTACTACCGCACGGCGGAATTTAAGAACAGAGGTGATAGAGTGTTACCGGAGCTAACAGCTAGATGGCGCCGCCAGGCGCGCATAATAACAATGCGTGCTTGGGAGGGCAGATTGGCGTCCCCAACAGCAGGATACATATTGGTAGCGGCAATTCGGCCACACCTGCAGGAGTGGGTGGCGCACTGTAAGGGCACCCTCACCTACCGGATGGTGCAGATGTTGACCGGGCATGGTTGCTTTGGCCATTACCTGCACCATCTGGCTAGAAGGGAACCAACGCCCCAGTGCCACCATTGTGACAATGGTGACGACTCAGCGCAGCACACGCTCATGGACTGCCCTGCCTGGGTAGAACAGCGGGCGGTGCTCTGCGCCACCATCGGACTTGACCTTACGCTCCCGGCTATAATAACAGCCATAGTCCGGTCGAGCGACGCATGGACTGCGATGGCCACCTTCTGCGAGCACGTAATCGCGCAGAAGGAGGCCGCCGAACGGGAAAGAGAGGCGGAAGTAGCCGCAGACGCCTTTCGCAGGAGGCGCGGAGGGCGCAGACGCGCTAACCATGAGCGCCAGCTCCCGCCGTAAATAGGACTCGGGTGACTCGGATGGGTTGGGGAACCCGTCGCCTATTGCACGTCCCTCCCGGTCGAAGAGCGCCCAGTGCCTCGGGCCGCTCTCCCGGATGGCTAGCAGCTGTCGTTGACAGTCTGCTGCGGAGGATTTGCTGCTGTAGCAAATGCCGCTTACTGGGCCGCTGCAGTTATCGCCTCAGGCGGGTCCGGCGGCCCAGTTGCATAGCGGAGGAGGAGGCACCTTGGGGTTTTAGTGCGGTAACCCCGGGTGCGATCCTCACCTCGCACCCGGGAGAGTCCCACATAACCCGGTGGCCAACCCCAGTCCGCCGGGGATCCATAAAGGATTTCCCCAAGTAAAAAAGAAAAAAAAAAAAAGGATGCCGTTCGGGTTAAAGAATGCACCCGCTACATTTCAGAGATTAATGAATACCGTACTTTCAGGCCTACAAGGCCTACATTGTTATGTATATTTAGATGACGCTATAATCTATTCGGCTACCCTTACTTCACATATCGAAAAATTAAACTTAATCTTTGAAAAATTTTGAGAGTATAATTTAAAACTACAACCCGATAAATGTGAATTCTTACGCCGCGAAGTCTCACACTAGGCCATATAATCACTGACAATGGAGTCGCGCCGAATGCTGAAAAAATTAGGGTCGTGTCCGAGTATCCAGTTCCCAGAAACGCAAAAGAAATAAAATTATTTTTAGGTCTTATAGGTTACTATCACCGCTTTATAGAAAACTTTTCTAAAATAACAAAACCATTAACTTTATTATTAATGAAAGATATTATATTTAATTGGACGCAAGATCAGCAAAATGGATTCAACCTATTAAAAGAAAAATTAACTACTGCTCCTTTACTCCAATATCCTGATTTTTCACAGCCTTTTACTGTAACAACTGACGCCAGTAATTATGCTGTAGGCGCAGTATTATCCCAAGGTCAAATAGGCAAGGATAAACCTATTGCATATGCCTCACGTACATAAAATCATGCTGAAGGTAATTATTCTACAATTGAAAAGGAATTACTAGCCATTTTATTTGCAGTTAAAACTTTCCGTCCGTATATTTATGGTTACAAGGTCAAAATTATTACAGATCATAGACCTCTGATATGGCTATTTAACATAAAAGACCCAAGCAGCCGCCTTATTCGCTGGCGTCTGAAATTAGAAGAATACGACTATATACGACGATTTCTACGATGACTATAATATACGACGATTTCGTAATCGTATACAAGCCCGGTAAATTAAATTCTAACGCTGACGCACTTTCACGCATCCCAATTAATGCTACAACACATTCAGTTTTAAATAGTGAGCCGTATGCACAATATTCTGAATTAAAAATTTCTAAATCTATACCTGAAAGTAATACTTTTATAGAAGAGCACTCGCAGCCACTTTATTTGACAAAATTAAAATTAATCGCTTGCCCCACATCTTTAGATTTCAATAGATCAATTCCTTATTGTAACGAGATCCTCTCACAGCTCGAAAACTCAAATGAAATTGGAGAAGCCGAACGCGAACCTAGCACCGTTGCATCATATACAAATAAAGATATTAATTATTATTTTTATTTACTAAAATACACCATTTTTATGAAACAATCTATAAAATATTTATCAATTATTAATAAAACTGCGTGATTTAATATTAGATCAAAACTCGTCAAAATATAATGATCTAGCTATTTCAGACTTTACGGAACCATTTTTCAAAATAAGCTATACAAAGATTTACGATATGTCTTATATATTCCATATTACTAATATGGAATATATAAGACTAATATAACCATAAAAAATCAAATAATTTACCCTACTCCTGCTGAAATTCCACAATTATTAAAAGAAAATCATGACTCTGCTATAGCGGGACATCCTGGTATGAAAAGAATGCTAAATCGTATAAAATATTCTTACTATTGGAAATCTATGCGCTCAGATATCGAAAACTATGTGAAAAATTGTAAATTATGTCATGTTACCTTGTTGTAAGCCTTTACGTGGCTCAAATAAAGCACCAATGGAGATAACCTCCACGAGTACCAGACCTTTTGAGAGATTAGCATTAGATATTGTAGGAACTCTACCAGAATCAGGTTTTCAAAAATTTAGATTTATTTTAACTTTACAAGATGACTTAACAAAAGTCCCCTGCGTGTATCCTATGATTACGTCAACTACTGATGAAATTGCGAGAAATTTAATCCATTTCATGTCTCTTTTCGGTTTTCCAAAAATTATTTTAACGGATTTAGGTACTTGTTTTACGTCTCAACTTTTCAAACAACTAACGGAAATTTGCAAAATTAAATCTTTATTTTCGACTCCATATCATCCCCAAACAAATGGAGCCCTAGAACGCAGTCACATTAAAGGAATATTTACAGTCATTTGTAAATGAAAACCAAAATGACTGGCATTGCTATTTAGCAACTGCTATACTATCATATAATACGACGCCTCATAGTAATACTCAATTTACACCTTTCGAACTTCTCTACGGTTATAAACCTTTAATTCCAAATTCACTTTATGAAGTCAAAAATAATACATATGATGAACATATACGCGTGTTACAATATCGAATGAAATTTAGTAGACAAAAAGCAATCGAAAATACTTTAAAAAGTAAAGAAACCTCAAAAATGATTTATGATCAATCAAGTCGCAAAACAGAATATAAAATCGGCGATATGGTATATCTTAAATATCACCATACACTTAAAAAGTCTCCCTTGTCTCCCATATGGAAAGGTCCATATAAAATCGTTAAAGTAAATAGTAAAAATAATGTTACGCTTTCCATTAATCGCAAGTATATAAAACACCATGTAAACGAGATTAAGCCAGCTCACACATAGTTTCGCTCTTTCCAGGTTTCTCTCATCTCTACTTGATCCATGTCTTGGATCAGCTTCGATCAGCTCGTTGGAGTAACGAGTATCATACACAGCCCTGGACTATATTTCGACCAAGTTAACACTATACATTTTTATAATTATTATTGGAAAATAATAACACATATAGATGTAATCTCGTTAGAACCGCATTTACATAATATCGAAAAAATATTAGAAAGAACCTTAAAAATTTGTAACAAAATACAAGCAAACAATTTTATTCAACGCAAAGACATTTTTAGTTCAACTCATATATTGTTGCAAGCAAACTTTATGAAAGTTCGATCCTTATCGCATTTAATCTCCCAAATAAAAATATTAAAACTAAACGATCCACTGAACTAGGTGGAGAAATCCTAAAATTCTTCTTTGGAATATTAGGCGCTGACGACGCAAGAAAATACGACGCGGCTATAGAATCATGTAAAAAGGACGAAAACAAAATGTTTAATTTGATGAGGGATAATATTCACATAATTAAGTCCTCAATAAATACATTTAATTGTACTATTTTTAATTTGAATCAAAACTTAATTAAATTAAACTTTCAAATCGATAATATAAGTAAAATACTTATAGAAATGAATAAAAACGATCAGCTGATATACATATCTCATATGAATAGTCTTTTAAATGTAATCGAAAGCTCATTAATTACTATTTCAAACCTTATTGACAACATATTAAACTCTATTTTATTTTCTAAAAGCAACACTTTACATCCAATCCAACTTTATAAGCCCAATGACATTGTATAATGAACTTGCTAACCAAAGCAGTTCTATAAATAAACGACTTACCCCCGGTTTCTGAAAGGCTAATCAACGCCAAAATTAACTAATCAGCGGTCAAATCTCTTGTCAAGTGTAAATTGAGTTGCATGAAGCTTGATCAGTCGTTTGATTTGATCATCATGTTAGTTAACGAAACTAATGCCAAACCACATGTCAAACTCTGTTTTCGGTTTCTGGAAAGCTATTTAAGGCGTAATCATAGATTAAACTTATGTCAAATCTATTGTCAACTGATCAATGCATTTCGGCGAATTAACTTTTGAAAAATATTAGTTTCCTCCCATTTTTCCACTGATATCGTTTACAGAAGGTATGTAAAGTGTTTTTACTAAGTTAATTGGGCGCTTGTAATATTTTTATACGGTACCTAGTACTTATTTGTTAGAAGCTGTAAGTAGGTAATAATAATTATGGCTATCACTCTTGATTTCCAAATTTTTACAAAATTATTTTTTGTGTTTTTGTGTTTCAGATTTTTAGATATTATCATATCATTATTCGATTCATTCATATATATATATATATATATATATATATATATATATATATATATATATATATATATATATTCATATCAATCATGATTGATCTCATTAAAGAGTTATGTGTAGGTATTGGTATTAAGTAATCATAAAACTTTGTTTGCTTACATTGTCAATAGCAACATTCTGCCTGGTGGTTCTATCCTTACTAATATTATAAATGTGAAAGCGTGGATGTTTCGTACTCTTTCACGCAAAAACTGCTGAACGGATTTCGATGAAATTCGGTATGGTAGTAGTTTAGACTCTGGATTAAAACATAGGCTACTTTTTATCCCGAAAAAGTAGTGTTCCCGAGGGATACTGTATTTACACGGGCGGAGCCGCGGGAAACAGCTAGTTAAGATTTAAATATGCCGTATGTAGCTGGTTTAGCGTGCGATTACTATTGAATTCTAAAGCAATAGACTCCCAAGCTTCACGTTTTTGTACCATGCACCCCGAGTTGGTACATATTTTGTTTTCTATTATGTGTTTATATCTAAAAAATACAACAACAGATGCTTCATTATTCAAACAAGTGAAGGTAATGTACTTAATACTAAAATCACATAATGCTTTTCAGTAGGCACTTACTTGGAAATTGTTTCCATATGCTGACATTTTCCTCTTTCGGTAAAATTTTTGCCTCGAGAACTCATTCTGAAATACTTCTATTGTAATATTTGTCAAGAAAAATTAGAAATTCGCGGAATATCGAAAACCTTACTACTTACTTATTAACGACTTAAGTCGAAAAATACCTCACTCTGGACACTTGACACCTATCTGCTTGACGAATTGTTTTTTTTTTTCGGAATGGCAATAGGCAATTTACATCAATTTCACACTTTTCAACGAAATATTGAACGACAAACTGGACGCCACACACTGTGTGACCATGTTAAAAATCAAACTTCGTGTCATGTCAAGATGATCAATGATTAGTAAATTTTTCACTAATTAGCGTTTCAGAAACGCAAATGATTTAACAACTCTGTTAACTCAACATACGTGTTAGTTGATCAACTATTTGATTAGCCTTTCAGAAACCGGGGGTTACCCCCGGTTTCTAAAAGGCTAATCAACGCCAAAATTAACTAATCAGCGGTCAAATCTCATGTCAAGTGTAAATTGAGTTGCATAAAGCTTGATCAGTCGTTTGACTTGATCATCATGTTAGTTAACTAAACCAATGCCAAACCAAATGTCAAACTCTGTTTTCGGTTTCTGGAAAGCTATTTAAGGTGCAATCATAGATTAAACATATGTCAAATCTATTGTCAACCGATCAATGCATTTCGGCGAATTAACTTTTGAAAAATATTAGTTAGAAGGTATGTAAAGTGTTTTTACTAAGTTAATTTGGCGCTTGTAATATTTTTATACGGTACCTAGTACTTATTTGTTAGAAGCTGTAAGTAATAATAATTATGGCTATTACTCTTGATTTCCAAATTTTTACAAAATTATTATTTGTGTTTCAGATATTATCATGTCATTATCCGATTTATTCATATATATATATATATATATATATATATATATATATATATATATATATATATATATATATATATATAAAAAACAATTTGTCAAACAGATAGCTGTCAAGTGTCCAGAGTGAGGTATTTTTCGACTTAAGTCGTTAATAAGTAAGTAGTAAGGTTTTCGATATTCCGCGAATTTCGAATTTTTCTTGACAAATATTACAATAGAAGTATTTCAGAATGAGTTCTCAGGGCAAAAATTTTACCGAAAGAGAAAAATGTCACCTTATGGAAATAATTTCCAAGTAAGTGCCTACTGAAAAGTATTATGTGATTTTAGTATTAAGTACATTACCAGTATATATATATATACACACACCGGCATATTTAGCGGAACATAAAATAAAGGTTTCATATCAGTATCATATAAGGTTGCTGGCTGGTGTATACGTCATTTAATTTAAAAAGAAATATTTTCAAATTAAGAAAATAACTGAACATCACATTTTAAGCAATTGTTTTAATTTTATTCAAATACACCTTATCTGGAGCGAACTTCGAGTATTTCTTCCTTCTGAGTTTGCTTTTAAATTTCATTGAAATACTGTTTTTTGTTAGTTTTTTTTTAATCGCGTATCTTTTTGGAGTTGAGGACTGAATTATGCCTGACTTAGCCCCAACGGAGATTGCCAGGGCACTCGAAATACGAAGAAATGGTCAAACCTACAGAGTGATATCCAGAGATCTTCGTCGACCAGTTTCAACGATCCATCGCAGTATCCAACGGTTCAGGGAGACCGATACTTATGTGAGAAGAGCAGGACAAGGCAGAAAAAGACGCACTTCGAGTATGGATGATCGCTTCATTCGGCTTTGTGTACGTAGGAACCCCCATTTGACGGCCGTCCAAGCCCGACATGAGTTAGAAGCAGTGCGGGGTGTAACCGTAAGTGAGCGTACGGTACGAAGAAGGTTAGAAGAAGCTGGTTTGGGTTAATTTGTGCCCGCCAAGGCTCCAAGGCTCGAGGTAAATCATCGTAGAAACAGGTTAACTTTTGCTCAGGAACATCGACTTTGGAACGCGGACCAATGGAGTAAGGTATTGTTTAGTGATGAGTGCAGAATTCTCTTAAATCAAATTGACGGCAGGCAAAGAATATACAGACGCAAAGGAGAACGATACATTCAGACAAATTTTGAAACTACAGTTGCATACGGTGGTGGATCAATAATGGTTTGGGCGGGCATTTGTTTGGGAGCTCGCACAGACTTGGTAGTGATTGACAGAGGGAGTCTGACTGCAGACCGCTATATCAGAGAAGTTTTAGAAGAAAATGTCGTACCGTTTGCCCCATATATCGGTGACGATTTTGTTTTTATGCAGGATAATGCTCGGCCGCATACAGCTCGGGTAACTCAAGCTTATTTTAATGATATGAATATCACTGTTATGGAGTGGCTGGCGAGATCACCGGATATGAACCCAATAGAGCACGTTTGGGACTTGCTGAAAAGAAAAGTTAAGTCCAGAATTCCAGCTCCTGCCAACGTGGGTGAACTGCGAATCGCCGTAGTTGAGGAATGGCGGAGACTATCCCAGGAGACCATCGATAACATAATTCTCAGTATGCCTAGACGGGTAGAAACTTTAATAAGAGCACGTGGAGGAAATACGCTATATTAATCACCATTTTTATAATTTAATTAATTGTTATTTTAATATTAATTTTCACTTTTCCCGGTTACATGAAAAGTTCAAAAATGTACCATTTTTCACAAATAGCCATTACTCGCAAAATCTGTTCTTAATGTGATCTCATTTTAAGTGAAACAAATGAAACTTTAAATAACAAAAAAAGTGTAGTAAGTAGATTTTAAAATAAAACCATATTTTTATAATTATGGACCTTTTTTTGTGTTCCGCTAAATGTGCCTATAAATACATGTCAATCTCTTATGAAGGAGCAAAAAGCTCTTCAAACCGTAACTTAACAGGCTTTTAATGAGCCAATACTTTTGCATAGTAATAATAAAACAATTTACTTTGTACTTAATTTTAATACTAGTTCTAAATTCAATGACAAAAATGTATGTTTTAATAATAATAGCATAGGTACTTAATGATAATGTTAATGGTTTTTTTTTGTCTTTTACAAGGTTATAAAACGATTAAGCTACAAAAATTATGTAATGTAAAAATATTTATTATGTTAAATTTTAAATTCTAGTATTACTAAGTATATATATCTTAGTTTCTCGATGTAACGCTTCACTTTCTTTCTTTTTCTCTGTCGACTTCTATTTCTTAATTTCCCTACATCCTTCAGGATAAAGCTCAATCAAAAGGGGGAGATGTTATATCCACGTACAATTTGCACAACGTGCTGAGCTAAACCAAATTCATTATATATAAAGTTTCGGCAGCACGGTTTTCAGCAGTTGAGCTTAGTTCAATTATTATTTTTATCGGTACGGAACAGTAAAGTGAAGTGAATAAGCGAATTTAACTTTTGTAATTTTCTATGAATATACTTTCAAGTAGACTCTCGTTGTGTTTTTCGAAGACTGTCAGGAAGTACCGCGCAACAGAACGCCATTAATTAATCCTCTCTTCTGTCTTCTGTTTAATTGATTTTTCAGTAGCTGATTATAGTGATCTATTTCACCAAGTTCATGTTCCAGCTGCAAGATGACGGTTTGATAATCCTTTGATGAACCACTCTCCTCTATGTGCGCAACATATTTTTTAATGTTTTCAAAGATTTGCAAAAATGTAGATATGTTATAATAAAGAACAAGGGTCCATTCATCTCTGATATGTTGCAGATCCGCGATTTTGTCTAGAGCAGAAGGTATTTCCTGATTGATAGATGCCGATGCCTGGTCATCCACCTCCCCAGATATTAAAGATACTAATTTGATAACTGGCCTTTTGATATTATTTTTAGTTTTCAGTGATACTACTCTGACCTGTCCATCTCTACCGGAGTGTAGCTCTTGTACCCGGCCCATGGCCCATTTACCAGGAGGTAAGTTTTCATCCTTAATTAATACAATATCATTAATACTGATATTTTTTCCTTCCTTCTTCCATTTAGATCTAACCTGCAGCTGCTGCAAATAATCTGACGACCAACATTTCCAAAATTGCTTATTGATAGACTGAACCAGCTGCTATCTCTTTGATAAACATATGGACTCAGGTTCCGTTTGAGGTTTGGTGAGTATCGGACCACCAATCAAAAAGTATCCCGGAGAAAACCTTAAGGATCCTCAAGGTTTTCAGTCAGAGTGCAGAGTGGCCTGGAGTGCAAGCAGGCCTCCACTCCGGCATCCTCGTATGTGAGTTTCTGCTCGCCAATAACTCGCTTGATATGAAACTTTAAACTTTTTAAAGCCGCTTCCCACAAGCCTTAAGCGTGAGGTGAGAAGGAGCATTAAAGTGCCACTCTACCTTCATTTCAGCAATGTTGTCAAAGAAATCCTGGTTGATGGTAGCTACAATATCTTGATATTCCTCTTTAAGAAGTTTGCTAGCGCCTAAATTGGTTCCGTTGTCACTATAGACGTGGGATAGAACTCCACGCCGTGAACAAAATCTTCAAAACGCAGCCAGAAATGATGGTGTGCTCAAATCTGATACCAGGTCTTGATGATACCATGAACTGCTTTCGTTGAGAAACAGATGAGAACTGCAATGAAGCCTTTGGTCATTCGTACGCTTCGACCTTTATTCAATTTCAGGTCTACATGCCCGGTGAAGTCAACGCCCCTATGCGTTATAAAGATCTAGAAGGAACCACTCTAGGCTGAGGTAAGTCTGCCATAATTGGTTGATATTTGTATTGACTAAATCGATGACATTTAACACAGCACCTTAACTCCATCTTAGCAGTAGACATTCCGCTGATTATCCAATAATTATTCCTGATATAAGCTAGTGTTAGTCGTGCTCCACCATGTAACGTAGTGATATGTGCTTGATAAATGATAAGAGATATAAATCTACTATGACTACTTAGTATGATAGGATGCTTCGCAGTCCAACTTATATGTGAGTTTTCAAATCGATCGCCAACTCTCAATAGTCCATTTTCGTCAATAAAAGGATTTAAACATGATAGCTTACTATTTTGATGGACATGCCTTTTTGATCTGATAAATGATAAATCTTCGCTAAAAATATAGCTTGAATAGTTTTAATGATAATATTGTAAGCATGGTTAATTTCCACGAGTGTTAACGATTTTGCTGAGTCGGATTGTTTCAGAGTTCGAGTGATGAAACATAACACCCATGCTACTGATCTTACAATAAAAGTAACAGAGCTAACTATGATTGTATAATAATTCTAATGTAAATTGAACCTTATGAAAATGTAAGGCTGTGTTCACACTGCAAGTGATATTTTTGGTTTCTAAGTCAGGTTCTGCATATGTTGAATGATTTTGTCAAACTTGAAAGTAGAAAGCCATTCTGGCCCTTCCCACCACAAACGAAGGTCTGCCAACATCTTTACTGATACTCCTCTCGTGGCACAATCTGCTGAATTTGAAAAAAATACCATAAAATTAACCGGCTAAAACAGAAAATTGGTACTAAATAATATAATAATATGTTCTTTATGTTAATCGCGAGCAAGCGAAGCGAGCGAGCAATTTTTTTTTCCTTTTTAACAGGTTAAATCTGTTCAAACTAAACCCTAAACCCTAAAAGACTGTGAAAATAGGCTCAGTTTGTAATTCAAATTAAAGTAAAATTTTTGTAATACCCGATGTTGCAAAATAGATGACGTATGTTAGGCTTGTTCTTCACACTTTTTTTGTAGTACATAATTACAAAATTTTGTGATCGGTGACGTGCCCAAAATATTGTGTGGCATCACGCATGTCATTGATGGAACACGTGCCATAGGTTCGCCAACCCTGTTTTAGGCTATTAATTTTATTGTATTTTTCTAAAATACAACAGACTTTCAGGGTTTAAAGTTTAAAAAGATTTTAACAGGTAAAATAGTAAAATACATTTGCTCGCTCCATTTGAACGCGTTTAACATAAAGAGTATAATCATATAGTACTTAGTACCTACATTCGGTTTTAGACTGTTTATTTTATTTTATTTTGAAGAAAACTTAAAAGAAACATCTTTCAGTTAGGTTAAAAGTATAATCTATTAAAATAACATTTTAACCTGTAAAAAAAGAGTCCGCCACAGCTTAATAAATAAATAATGTTTATTTCGGGCGGCATAGGGCCATATTATAAATACCTTACAGACTAACACATATTACTATTATTATATACTTAAAAAACTATACTTTATTAAATTATATTAAAATATGTTAACGGTCCTACCGTTGCATAAAATTTCTAAATACGCCTCTGTAAAGGCGCTATCCCCACGGACCAGCCGGCACATCTAGCGCCGCGGTCTTGAAGCAAATTAGTAGGCAAAAATGATTGCCACTAATGACGACCATTTGTATAGGTGCTGGATTGGACCGTGTGCGTAATAGGGGAATTATATTGTAGTAAATGGCTCAGACGATTAATACCTAAACATTCACAAAAACAACAATTCACAAAATAAATATAATTCACAGATCAATTTCTTTAAAACACTAAAATTTAAAAATACATATTATTCATTATTTTTATTTTAAAATTATTAAACATTGTGCAATCGGTAAGGCATCGCAGGCAGTGATTAATGGACGGCCCTTAGTCGACGGTGTTTAAGGCAAGCCAAGGCTAACTAAATAAAAAACCAATTGAATTTCAACATTCATTAGAAAACGACGCCAAGAAGCTATTCCAGTATTTGTCGTCAGGGTCATGTCGCTGTTTCGTTGCCTTCAGTTCGTCAGGCAGTTCTTTAGTCACCCGCCTATAGAAATTGCACAGCGTTATCTTTTGGTCCTTGCTGCATTTTTTGCAGGCCTCCTGTACTAGGCTTGAGTAGTGTTCTGGAAAGTAAAGTGCTTATTATCTGACGTGTAAGTATTTTCTTGCAGGTATGAAAACATATTATTTAGCTGATTTCTCAAAAGCTTTTTAAAAATAAAAAATGTAGGCAATAGTCGTATTCGTTTGCTTTTTGTGCGCATGTGCACGATTTGCATATGCGCAATTATTAAAATCTACTGCAATGCTCACCAAAAGGCAAACGAACACGTCTACACAAGTCACATGCTTTCCTTGTCATTCCGCTAGACAGATATAGTGACAGCCTGTAAGACAGCCTGAGATGCAAAGATTTCAAAACTCAATATTATGGGCTATGCCGTACATTTGACAGAACAAATCTTCATACAGTAAAAAGTTACGCCATCTTGGTTTTCACCATACTTCGAATGTCAAAACGGTCCCAAAAATCTCATAAGTCAGGCCATTTAATTAGAGACACTTTTTGCCTCAACATGCCTAGTCTATAATATGTACCTATACGTCTATGCTGTGATGTAGGTATTGTTTGTGTATTCGTCGGAGTTTGCAGCAGTTGGATATTAAATTGCTAGAAATATGAAGAGCAGAACTAGCTAAGAACTGTACACCACAAGTCCTTCTGTTCTGTTTTATCAGTTCACACCCAAAAGACATAATACGAGACACGGCGCTGCATTTTTATGATAGCTATTCAAAATTGTTCTCTATTCACTAGGTATACAAAAAGATACAAGTTTCACAGAGTCATTCACTTTATATGCGCTGTGCAGTGCAGTGTAACTTGACATTCGAACTCTTACCATGAAACGTATATCTTATGTGTAATGAATAAAGTTAAATTTTGAATAGCTATCTTAAAAATGCAGCGCCGCGTAACGTATCGTTTCGTTTCGGTATGACCCTTACAGTCATAGAGGAGTCTTTTAAAGGGTCTTTCAACAAGGACAGGTCGATGTTTACAGTTTGTGGCGGCCATGCTGTGGCAGCAGCTGTCAAATCTGTTGTTTCTTATTCAGTCACTGATGCCAAATCACCATGGAGTTTTGCCGGGGAATTCAATTGTTGGGTGACGTTGTGGTTTTTGTATTTTTTTCATAAATATGTATTATTTCGGTTTTTAATGTGTAATATTGGTTGAATATTAACCATTAAATATTCGTTCACGCGCACAAGTGTGGGCAAGTGGTACAACTTCAAAAGACGTGCTATTTTGTGTTCCTCCAAAACTCCCTAGGAACTTTCAGTAAAGCTTCTATTACTTTACTGAATTGACTGACTTGTCTAAAGAGTCAAAGTCCATAAATTGTCAGTGCAATCCATTGACTGCACTGACAATTTATTTGACGATTTAGGAATACGGTGTTGAAAATTGAAACGAAACTTCTATTTCCCGCCTTTTTAACTAGACACTGGCAAATGTTTGTAAGCCGACGCCATATATTTAAATAAAAAAAAAATCACCATAGTAAGTTACACGACTGAGCAGCATATCCAAATGATAAAATTTTATTAGCA
This sequence comes from Phengaris arion, assembly GCA_963565745.1. Classification (NCBI taxonomy): domain Eukaryota; kingdom Metazoa; phylum Arthropoda; class Insecta; order Lepidoptera; family Lycaenidae; genus Phengaris; species Phengaris arion. The sequence goes on from OY751448.1 coordinate 1,943,064, forward strand.
ACATAGGTGTTCGTTAGTAGTTAGTGTTCGTTAGTGCGAACGTTGCGCGCCTTGCGTCCATTTTACGGCAGACGCGGTGGGCCTTCAAAGTCGACTCTTATTCAATTTCAACATCGACCCGTCCTTGTTGAACGGCTCTTTTTATGACGACCTGTGTGGCTTAGATGTTAGCGCGTTGGCACTCAAGCCGGCGGTTGCGGGTTCGAATCCCGCCAAGGAGCAAAAAGTTTTCTGTGTCCTGATCATGGATGTGTAATTAATATGTGTATTAGGATAATAAAAATCTTAAATTTATGTATAGTATAAAAGTGTTAAATATACTTCCCGTTGTCTGGTACTTGTAACACAAGTTCTTCGGATACTCAGCATGAGACCAGATTGACGTGGTGTGAAGCGTCCATAGATATTATTATATTATTATGTAGATTATGTGAAGCCAATTCAGGTTGTGATAATTTGAATAAATTTCCAAGATAATTACAAATATTTCGAGGAGCAATTACTGATATATATTTTTTGGTAGATTTTAATGTTAACAGTCACGAGAACTGACATAGGCCATAGATGTATTATATTAAAAAGAGGACATAGACAATACAATTATATGCCAGAATTTATAGGGAGTGTGCAAAACATTAGATTAAAAAATATAATTAAAATGAAGAAATTTATTGTGGAGTTTACCTAGACATATTCATCCACATATTGTAAAAGAGACAAATTTCACACAAGCAGGCTGGTTAGACCAGAGAGATATTATTGCATCACAGAATACTGGCACGAAATACGAGGGCGGCACTGAAAATTTCGGGAATTAAGGAAGTGACACAACATTACTATTTAAAAATGTATTTATTGCTTTTCGAAGTATTCTCCGCGAAATTTGACACATTTTTCCATACGATGGAACCAATAATTGAAGCAACCATTCTATTCGGAAGTTGGGGTCTCCAAAATGGCCGTTTTGTAGGCGTCCACAGCTTCTTCAGGTGATGAAAATCTCTGACCAAGCAATTTATTCTTTATTTTAGGGAAAGTATAGAATTCATTAGGGCTTAGGTCGGGGCTGTACGGCGGATGGTCTAATAATTCTATGATTTCTCGCTCTAAAAACTCTTTTGTTCTGTGCGCGGTGTGAGAACTCGCATTGTCGTGACGGAGGATGATGCGGCGGTCGCAGTTCTCCTTACGGAGTTCAGAAACGACCTGTGGCAAACAAATGTTAGCATACCATTCTGCATTAACCGTTCTTTGTCCCTCAAGACGAATAGTCGCAACATGGCCGGTTTCGGAGACAAACGTGGCCACCATTTTTTTTGCAACACTCCGTGAACGAACAATTTTTGTTGGCTCCAACTCATTTTCGAACACCCAAACTCGTGACTGGTTTTTTGTTTCGGGTTCGTACGCGTATATCCAGGAGTCGTCACCTGATACGATGTTGTATTTGAGGATCCTGATCCTGCGTGGCATCTTTCGAGAGTTCTGACGCACAAAGTAACGCGAGCCGCTTTTTGCTCTTCACAGAGCTAATGCGGTATCCATCGGTATCGATAAATTGTGGTTTTGGATGGGGCTTCATCACCAAATGCAGAAATCATCCGGTCAACACACTGTTTTTGTGTTAAACCACTTCGAAAGTCATAATAAATCATCGCTCTAGAATTTTCTCGAGTCAATTACATTTTCTCAACGACTAAACAAGTTTGACAAGACCTTGTGACAAGACGAAGAATCTTTTTTTAAATAAATAAACGGTATTCGATTTTTAAAACCTAGGAATTTTAAATTAAAAAGATTTTAATATGACAGGAACAGTGGAAATATTCCATTCCCGATACTTTTAGTGCAGCCCTCGTATCTCTTGCGATGTTGTGTGAATCTTTAAAGATCGGAACTCACTTGTATCTTTGGTAATAGCCTACTCTCCTACTAGCGATCCGTCTGCATGTTTCATAAAAAATACAAACTTACGTCTAAAACTAGCGGTGACCCTATTACATGGCCCCCTGTCGTTGATGCACTGGACCACCGCTCTCAGATCGCCCACACTCATAGAAGTGCTGTCGAAGTTGTCGTCCTCAGTCTGGTAGAACTCCTGGGAGGACACCACAGCCACAAACAGTAGGAGAAGCAGCTTCATTGTTCGTAAACCTGAAAACCATGCTCATGGTCAGTCGCAAACAAACCGGGTGTTTCATGCGTTCACTTCAAGAATGGGTTTTAGACAAAAGTCTATACAAAGCGGCACCTGAATGTATGTAGATTTCATTTGTTTCCAACCCTTTCTTTGTCCCACCGTCTTATACTGAATTTGGATTCTGTATGATCATAACGTGCGTGAGATTTAACTAGGAGATATCAGTAGCGAAGGCTGGTTTTACTTCAGAGGGAAGCCCTAGTCGCTAGACGAGAGATTTGCAAGTGATTTTAAAACATCTATGTCACTATAAGAAAGGATTAATTATGTTTCATTATTTTTCAGAATGTAAAATACTTATCTAATAATAAAACGTGTTTTCTGTGTATTAGCTAACTAACAGTAGTTACTAGTACACAGAAAACTAACATAATCATAAACTTAACACTTCCGCTATTACTATTACCGCCTATTAAATAATGTATAATATATATTATGATCCTTTATTATTATTTTAATACGTATGAATAGTACCTATCTTACTTTCCACTTTTGTACCGTAAAAGTCAATTTATTGAAACGATTTATCACCAACAATAAACACAAGTAGTCTCACCTCAAGTCTCACGTATAAGTAATTAAGTACATAAAAACGTATTTATACACGAATTATATCACCACTTCTGTTCGCGCCAAAAAGCGCGACGCACAGAATGACCACAGATTAAAGAAAGCTATAGGAACAGCTATATACTACATTTTCGATTTGATTGAGCTACTACAAGCATACGGTGTGTCCATAATTCTCGTCGTCAAAATCGTGTACACGGCAATAGTAGAAAAATCCGAAGGGACGTCTAAATTTTCAAATTTCGTGTTAGAGTTTTTATGTCATGTGAGATTGAGAATTGTGATGTGATATTGGTTAGCATGACGACAAATAACAAATTGTTAAAAATATTTAATTTGTGTCCAATGAAACATTCATTAAAATTGTGGACTGAGATCCCAGCCCCGCCAGACTCCCCTAATATTCTTACTGATAAATTATATTTCATATTGTAGTATTAGTTGTGTAGAATGAACGTTTGTATACCAGCCAGATTGTGCAGTGGGCCAATTCTCAGTTGCAGGCCGCCAAAGGTACGAAAAAATTGATGATGAAGATGCCAGGTTGTGGTGTGTACCTATTAGACTGTCTCAATAATACCATACACTCACGCAAGACTTAGTTTAATTTACCCCTAACTACCCCTAACTTCTGTGACGACCCTAAAAAAATTGGGATCGTTCTATAAGCTGTTCCTCTGTACGTAACTAATGATTTTGGCAGTTTATAAAATATGTATGTATGGTGGAACAAATCCACCGTAGCGCCGAAACTACTAGTCCGATTTTAATAAATGTCAATTATAGATTCGTAATAATAGCCCGGGTAACATAGGCTATTATACAATTTACGTAGTCGAGTTAGGTATGTATATTTTTTAATGTACTTATTATTACTATGTGGTTGTATCGACTAAGGTTTGTACAAAATAGCTATTGCTATTAAAATATTGAAAAAAAGAAAAACATAAAACTGGCAAATCTTTCTCACCCGATTCCAGGAGCAGAAATGATGATTTCACATAAAATAAATACATTTATATTTTATACACGTTAATTGACTTAGGAATTATAATAACGATCTCTACCATAAAGATTAATATAAAATGTTTAAATTATTTCAGTGATTTTTAACATGCACTATACAAAGAATTTACATTTTTCATAATGAAAATGTACTGTATAAATAGTTGCGGTTCTTAACGGCAATTCTTGAATCCGGAATCCTGAAGGCCATAGAAAATTCCGAGTATTGAAAATAGAAATCTGCACTCATAAAATAGAGTTGAAAATCGAAATTGAAAATCGAACACACGAGTGTCGAGTCAAATGTCAATATCAAATATGACAACTCGACACTCGAAACTTCCATTTTTAACTCTATTGTATTAGCGCAGAGTTCTTTTTTCAATGCTTAGAATTTTCTGCGGCCTTCCGGATTCTGTCACTGCTGCATCACATGCTGTCACTAACTGTTTGGCAGAATGACAAGGTGTGACTTGCGTCCTTTAATTTGAGTAGGGTTTCACTTTATGGTATGGTATCTTTTCAAATCATAAGGATTAAAGACAATTCCGATTCATAGCGAGCGGGTCGCGTGTCCATCTCATCATCATCATCATTAACGTCCGCACTGCTGGGGCACTGGTCCTAATGTACATACGTTCATAAATATTGTTTTTTTTTTATTCTTTTCCAACAATTGTTTGCTATTAAGGTTTATCCGTGTGCAACTCCTATATTTTCAACCCGTAGTTATAGGAGGGTAGAAAATCTAGGGGTTGAACACGAATCCTTTAGTGGATAATGTGCGTCGCTCCAAGCCGCCATTGGAATGGACACCTCACTGCCAGCACCACTTTAAGCCATGCCCAGCATGAGCACGAGGGGAAGGCAACTACAAGTCGGCTTCGACCTGACCGAGAATACCACCTCACCCCAAAGGGAGAGATCCGACCGAGCGGAACGAAATAACTGCAGACTATGTGTCGACCATTGTATTCGTAGTTCAGCGTTATTCCAAGAGACAAAACTCCAATGACATTACTAGTGACAGACAGATTATGTATAAAGTTGCCATGATCACAGATCACTGCATGCCCCCTTTTATAGAAATTTAAAAAAAAATTAAATGACTAATTATGACTCTATCAGGCTTGACTTGAGGTGCATGGAGCTATCTATTGACCGGTACAATTAAATTATTTACTTGACTAAAACTTAATTAATTTATATAAACTATTCTAATTATAAACTTAGTCTATCAGGAGGTTTTAATCTCTTACCACGAGAACTATATCTTATTTGAAACGTATTGCTCGGAATTGACATATCACACATTTCTGGCAATTGTTCTACATTACGTAAATTACTTTCATTTTCTGACAAGAATAAATTTTCATTATCATCTTCTTCTACTAGAACAAAAATTGGTGATTGAATTTCACTTGGACTTGACATACCTTCACTTTAGGGTGACTGAAAATTATCATTATTTTCTTGACTAGTAAGACATTCTTGAAAATCTATTTCGACTTGACATTTTTCCTTTACATTTTCACTAACATCTGACTTATGACTAACTTTATTCTTGTCTTGACTAGAATTATTTATATCTGACTTAAAACTACTTAACTTATCTACTGGACTCGACAAAGTATTATTACTGACATTTATGTTCTCATTTGAGAGATCTGACACTGATAATGCAGATTAATAAGACTCATTTTGACTACCTGATGAATTTTGCTTTGACTTTCTTGTACACTATTATCATTATTACTGAAATTAATATTACAATAATATGTTAAATTATTTTCACATGACTCAGATTCTATAGACTTTGTTGGAGAACAAGACTGACTTGCACAAGAATGACTATGACTTTTGTAACTGTTATTCAGGCTGAATCCTGTTTCGGAGACTGGAATCGACAAATAGTTTGTTGTTGACTGTGACTTTGACTTATTTTGACTTGAATATGACAATTATTTTTTGACAAACTTGACTTAAATATTTTTATGTGATGAGAATTTCTCCTATAAATAGAACCATTTTCATCTTTGACTAGATATGACCTAGGGAAATTAGTTTTTTAAACGATTGTACCTTTTTCCAAAATGACATCTTTAGGGTTTTTCTTGAAAAAGATAATATCATCTTTTTTAAATTCATATGAAGTTTTAGCAGATTTATTATAATGTGATTCTCTTTTGTTAATATTTTTTTGCTTAGTGTTAAAATGATTTGAAAATTTGACAATTTTGGGTTTTGAATTATTGATGTGTGTAGGAAGTTTAGTTCTTAACTTTCTTGACATAAGTAATTATGCTGGGGAACTTAAATTTCCTTTTTGGGTTGTTCTATGTTGAAGTAATCCAATGTAAATATCAGTGTTAGATTGTTCACATTTCTTAAATATGTTTTTAAATTTTTTTACAGATACTTCGGCTAATCCGTTTGACTGTGGATAATGTGGACTAGATACTATGTGTTCAATATCCCAACTGTTGTAAGAAATTTTTGAATTCAGCTGAGTTGTACGATGGACCTCCGTCAATGACTAACTGCATCGGTAGCCCATGTCTAGCAAAAATTGATTTTAAATGTGTAATAACTGTATTACTTCTATGGTATTTATTACTTACTATTTATATTATTAGATACTTTTTAAGGTTTAGGCTGTTTACCAAATAAATTTCATTTAGACGTAGACACAAGTGATACACCACAAATTTGCCCAGTACGTAGAATTTCATACATGTTACAACCAAAATTAAAAGAAGAACTAGACAGAATGGAAAAGATACTGGTAATTGAAAAAATAACCAAGCCAACTAATTGGGTGAAATCAATTGTGTTGGTAGAAAAGTCAAATGGTAGTTTACGTATTTGTTTAGATCCTAGAAATTTAAACAAAGCAATAAAGAGACCGCATTTTCCTTACCCTACATTCAATGATTTACGTTCACAAATAGCAGGTTCTTGATTATTTTCAAAATTAGATGCAAATTCAGGTTACTGGATATTACAACTTGATGAAGAAAGTAGTGAATTATGTACTTTTAATACACAATTTGGTCGTTATAAATTTCTTAGATTACCTTATAGAATAAATTCAAGCGGTGAAATCTTTCATCAGGTTATGACAAATTTATTTCATGAATTACCCGAAGTGATAGTTTTTGTCGATGACATTCTAGTCCATGGTTCCAACGAGTCAGAACATAATGAAAGGTTAGAAAAAGTTTTAAAACGAGCACGAGAAGTAAACTTAAAATTTAATAAATCAAAATGTCAGTTTGGTCATAGCGAAGTGTCATATGTCGGTCATATTTTCAATAAAGATGCCATTTCTCCTGACAAGTCAAAAATTGAGGCTATAAAAGATATGCCCAGACCAGAAAATGTCAAAGATTTACAAAGACTTTCAGGTATGGTTAACTATCTTGGCTCATACATTCCTAACCTTGCTCATGAAACAAGTATTCTTAGGCACTTACTTAAGAAACAAAATGTGTGGGTATGGTCAGAAAATCATGAACAACAATTTAACAAATTAAAATCTCTTGTCAATCTCCTGTTTTAGTACATTATGATGTAAAAAAACCTATCAGAATGTCGGTTGATGCGTCAAAAGATGCAGAGGAGCAGTCATATTTCATGATAAAAATCCAATAGCATACTCTTAGAAGTCACTAACACCTACTCAAATTAATTATGCTCAAATAGAGAAAGAGTTATACGCTATTGTATTCGGGTGTAAAAGATATCATCAATATATTTATGGCAAGACTGTTTATGTAGAAACTGATCACCAACAACTTGTAACTTTATTTAAAAAACCACTTATTGTTTCTTATAAAAAGGGTACAGAAATGTATGTTTCCGATACATTGTCCCGAGCTCCAATTTCCAATACAAATATAGAAAAATTTGACTTGAACGAATTAGAATCCAATATTAATTGTCATATACATTTACTTATTTCAAATTTAGCTATTACAAATGAAAAACTTGAAAAAATTTTACTTCACACATATTCAGATAAATTTCTTCAAAAACTTAAAGAATATTTTTTTTATGGTTGGCCTAATTCACAACAAAATTGTGATCCTATTACTTTACCATATTGGCATATTCGTGATGAAATTAATGTTGTAAACATTATTTTCAAGAATAAAAGTGTTATTATTCCAAAATCCTTAAGGTCAGAAATATTAAATATTTTACATGAAGGTCACATGGGTATTGAAAGGACAGCAAGTAACGCTCGTGGATTAATTTATTGGTCAAATATTAATCAAGACATTGAATAAAAAATTAAACAATGTGAATCATGCATGATATTGTATTCTTCAAATAAGTAAAAAGAAACATTAGTGTCACATGAAACACCTATACTTCCATGGCAAAAAGTAGCAACAGACTTATTCGAATATAATAAAAGAATATATTTACTAGTAGTTGATTATTATTCAAACTTTATTGAAATTGCACATCTTAACAAATACCATAGAAGTAATACAGTTATTACACATTTAAAATCAATTTTTGCTAGACATGGGATACCGATGCAGTTAGTCATTGACGGAGGTCCATCGTACAACTCAGCTGAATTCAAAAACTTCTTACAACAGTTGGGATATTGAACACATAGTATCTAGTCCAATGTGGACTAGATACTAGATACCACAGTCAAACGGATTAGCCGAAGTATCTGTAAAAAAATTTAAAAACATATTTAAGAAATGTGAACAATCTAACTCTGATATTTACATTGGATTACTTCAACATGGAACAACCCAAAAAGAAAATTTAAGTTCCCCAGCAGAATTACTTATGTCAAGAAAGTTAAGAACTAAACTTCCTACACACATCAATAATTCAAAACCCAAAATTGTCAAATTTTCAAATCATTTTAACACTAAACAAGAAAATATTAACAAAAGCGAATCACATTATAATAAATCTGTTAAAACTTCATATGAATTTAAAAAAGATGATATCTTTTTCAAGAAAAACCCTAAAGATGTCATTTTGGAAAAAGGTACAATTATTTCAAAAACTAATTTCCCTAGGTCATATCTAGTCAAAGATGAAAACGGTTCTATTTATAGGAGAAATTCTCATCACATAAAAATATTTAAGTCAAGTTTGTCAAAAAATAATTTGTCATATTCAAGTCAAAATAAGTCAAAGTCACAGTCAACAACAAACGATTTGTCGATTCCATGTCTCCGAAATAGGATTCAGCCTGAATAACAGTTACAAAAGTCATAGTCATTCTTGTGCAAGTCAGTCTTGTTCTCCAACAAAGTCTATAGAATCTGAGTCATGTGAGAATAATTTAACATATTATTGTAATATTAATTTCAGTAATAAATTATAATAGTGTACAAGAAAGTCAAAGAAAAATTCGCCAGGTAGTCAAAATGAGTCTTATTAATCTGCATTATCAGTGTCAGATCTCTCAAATGAGAACATAAATATCAGTAATAATACTTTGTCGGGTCCAGTAGATAAGTTAAGTAGTTTTAAGTCAGATATAAATAATTCTAGTCAAGACAATAATAAAGTTAGTCATAAGTCAGATGTTAGTGAAAATGTAAAGGAAAAATGTCAAGTCGAAATAGATTTTCAAGAATGTCTTACTAGTCAAGAAAATTAACTGCAGACTATGTGTCGACCATTGTATTCGTAGTTCAGCATTATTCCAAGAGACAAAACTCCAATGATATTACTAGTGACAGGCAGATTACGAGTATGTATAAAGTTGCCATTATCACAGATCACTACATTCTTTACTTTCACTTCTAAAGTATGTTTAACTAAGTTTTAAGCTGTTTTATAGTCTAAATCCAAAATTGCATTTTGTGGGTTACAACAACTTAGTAGGAGGTATCAATTTCTTTAAAAAGCTTATGTGCACCCGGACCCCATGCGCCTATAGTTTCCACCCCAAACGGTTCAAATAATAGCTAAGGCTAAATCCGCTAAGGTTCTCATATTTGCGCCGTTTGAGGTTCTCTTCTTGGTTTGCAGCCGCGCCCGCACAGTTCGAGGCGCCTTGGACATGTCCACGTGGGACGGAACAAGAGTATCGACACAAGTTGCGTCCCATACTAGAGCCCGTCTCGCACTCCTATGGACTAGGGTCATTCCATCAGGTCTCTTGTCATCGTCGCGTGCCAGAGTGGAGGGCTTCAGTATGGCACACCGGCGGTGACAAGAGCCCGACGAATGAGGTCATTCAGACTGTGATGCCGGGAAATGCGTACTCGTGCGTATGCGTAGCGCTTCGTGAACAGCGCAGCCCGTGGTGACCCTGGCTGTCTATGTTCACGCCGCAAACTCACTGATGAGGGACGACATGGGGGGCTCCAAGACGCAGGGCAGTGGCTAGCCGAAATGTATTGCGGCCCAGCAATGTTCCAGTATTGGCTGATGGTAGTTATTAGCCAAACGCCCTTCCACTTCTCCACAGCCAAAATACGAGACCGCTCTGCAGGACTGCAAGACGTGTTAAAAGTCTATTCCGTACCAGTCTGCAGATGGGCTCGTCCCAAAGCCTTTGGGAAAATGTGTTCTCGGGCACATTGCTGCCAGCAATAGCAATGTCCCAGGCGTCCTTGGCCTCGTCCGCAAAAGAAAAATTAAGAGGCAGGATTAGCGCTCTAATATTTTCAAAATCACTGCGTGGTTTGCGTGGACTGAGGACATTAACGCCGGTAAGGCTACATCAGACGTTTGTCGAATTGTAACGTAGTTACATTCCCTTTCAATATAATCGATTATTTCGGCGTTACTCGCGTCATCTATGATTTGTATAATTAATTATTTAGTCATTTTTCGAGGCTTAAAGCGCCATCTATCGGCGAACGTCCTTACTAACGGCGTCAGCCATGCTTTAATACTTAGTTCGTAGATCGATTTTACTTTCGTCTTAAATCTTTGAAAAATAATAATTTAGTTTTTAATAATGAAAATACAGTAAATTTCTAATATTATATTACATAATATATTGATTATTGATATAATATCTTCTTATTTTGATTTCTGGATTTCTTATCTTTACGCTTTAGTTTATAGTTGTCAAAAGTTTAAAAAAGAGGAAGGAAGGGTATATATGGCACTTCCTTGAATGACATTTCCTTTTCGAATTAAATTTTCGCTAAGACTCAAGATGTATGTAGTTGTTATAATTATTATATTTTAATCCCGTGTTCCACGGTGAGTAATTTAGTGTATCTGTGTTGTGAATATTTGGGAAAATCATGCTTGTATTAAAATGCATTATTCTTACATGTAAACTATCATCTTGGTAAATTAGTTGTCAATTATTTGATTGGCCATACCACGTGCTCAATTTGTAGTTTCATCTTTCCCATTTAGCACTATTAAAATGTTACGATGTTTGTATCATAACCTACCAACTAAGATGATATTTAGGACAACCAACCATTGGTTGTCCTAAATATCAACTTATCTTTTTTATTTTGCCTGCCTTCTTTGTAATGGTCACACAGCCCGTGATTTTTGATCGTTTGGGGTTGAAATCGCATGGCTGTGGGACCGGACTCCTACCGACACATTACCGTGATTATTCCAGGAACTTGATTTGGGGCACGAAACACCGCCAACTACAGCATTCGAGGCACCAATTAAAAGGACTTATATCTAGCTGGAGTTCAGAGTGCTGATAGTCATTGGACGGGGATTTATTTTTTTGAGACGATCTATCTACGACGAACGGACGCAGCGGTGACGGTGAAGCTTCCAGGAGTTGGAGCCCTATCTCGCATCCGCCACGTGCTAGACACCTGGATCCTCAGCTAAGTTCCAACGTGGATTAAAGCCCCTTAGATACCCTTCAGACACCAAGAGACTAGACCAAACCGTACGGCCTTCTGCCCACGACCCCTATTTTTTGTTTAATATATATTGTCACGGAAAATCCTTTTTTTATTTCAATTTCACCCGTAACAGAATGCCCAGGCCACCGAACCTTGCCGGAAGCGTTGCTTGAGCGGTGGTCAAAATTTATATTAAGAATTAAAGAAAGCGTATGTTTTATGGTGTCTTCTAAACGTTTGAGGTGTTGGGGGAACTTCCAAAGTTGGCAACACCGAAAGACATACGTATATTTTGGAACAAATAAGCAACACCGAATTAAGGTAAAATCTATGTCACAAAAATAATTTGGAGAAGACGGTCCAAAGTTTCAATAAAATTTTGTAATTTATTGTTTATAAATTCCTGAAGGGAATCATCTAGAATAGGAGAACCTAAGTAAAGAAGTGAACATTTTCCGATAACCGATAATTGTGATTCCTTGAACCTGGATATAACGGCTTCTAATATCAGGGACAAAAAGTTCACATTTCCCAAAGTTCAATTCTAGGTCGATGTTTTGGAACTCATGGATTAGTGTACGAAAGTCAGAGAGTACAGTAGATGCATCGATTCCAATGGTCCCATGATCCAAATACCAAACGTTGAATTTTGAATTAGATTTAATTAGAAGAATCGATCATCAAATTCGAGTCTGCACCATTTGCCTCGATCTTACAAGTCTTTTGTCTGTCAATATGCAATTTCAATAAAGTTTTAATAATAATCAACTACTAGTAAATATATTTTTTATTATCAATAAAAAATCTCCTTTCTTCTATAAGAAATTTAATGATGGAAATGGATAATATTATTATGAATGGTATGTGTTTTAATTAACAATGCTGATTTATGTATTCATGTAAAATAAATAAGACACTTAAAACCAAATTACTGAAAAACTTTAAAATACATTACATTTATTTTGTTTTTAAAGTGACCTGAAAAAAGGAGTGGTTATAATATGTTCGGCTGTATATATATATTTTTATGTTCATCTATTACTCCGCCGTCTGAAGACCGATTTTCAACATTTTTTGGGATAAAGGGTATACTCCCAAATTTGTCCTTTTGCCACCAAAGTGGTGACCTGATGATAGGATCTATGAGGAATCGAGGGAACTCCTCGAAATTTATATGGACACATATAGTGATTTCGACTTATTCTAAAGTAGTCATCAAGCATATTATGCTACCAAAAAGTAAGATTTTGATAGACCCCTTATAGACCCCTAGACGTTGATTAACGAACTGCAAGCATATGTCACTATGTCAATTACAGAAATCATCATTATCATCACCACCATCATCACACCATACCTACATCATCACATTATGATAATAATAAGTACTTCTCATTGTCTTTGATTATGATGATGACATAGGTACTCCTCAGAGTTTTGCAAACCAATATCAATGTATCTATGTATAAACCAATATCAATCTATGAAATTTTGCTATTGCTAAAAATATATTTGTGGTCATCATCATCACTATTATATTTTTCTGCCGACTACTTAAAGTAATATAAATAATATAAAATATTGTTTTTACCAGGAAAATGTTTGGGCCGGTCTCTGGTACTGACTTTTCAAAGTGTGAAGACTGAGTAGAGAAATAGTTAAAATTTTAGTAAAATTTAAAAGGAGATTGGAATGTTGTTTTACATTTTTGGTTTAAAAAATATATTTAAACTTATGATTAAATATTAAAATATAAAATAAGTTTTCTTCATCATTTTAATTATGAAAAACAGGTAATGAAGTACCTGCAATTATTACTAATTTCTTTTTGCAGATGAACTTGCACTACCTTCACGGCCACCATTATCACCACATACGAACGACACTGGAAGGGTCACCCGCCCCATTAATGCCTGCCGAAATTCCGGGACGAAGGCAACCAAATGCTGCACCGCCTCCGCGGCCTCTCACCCCACCGCCATCATTATCACCACATACGATGCTAGAACGAAGATGTCCAAATACTTCCGCTCCATCTGCCAGGTGTCGTTTGTCCACGACACCGTTGACACCGCATTCGGCAGGCTCTTCCAGGCGCGTGTGCTCCCGCAGAGAATGTGGTCTGACCCCATTTAAAAGGGTGGCAAATGAGTATGCGGCGGTCGAGAGTGCACGCTTGGAGCTCTAAGAAAAGCGGTGAGTGAGAGGTGAGGCGATGGTTAAATTGTTTGGCTGGTGAAGTGGTTTGACTTCAAAATAATGAAGATTGAGTAGAGAAATAGTTAATATTTTAGACAAACTTAAAAGGGGAATTAGAAAATAAGTTTTATTTCATACTATTTTATTAGCTTTTCAAAAAGTACATTAAAATCTGGTAAAAATTTGGCCTTGCAATGATCAATTGTTTACGAAACACAGTCATAAAAGTGAGATTGCTCGTGAATATTAAATACGGTCTATATTTTATTAACATAATACTAACATTACACAATAACATAATACTAACACACACTACTGGGTTTATGTATATTATTATTGTTATAAGAATGAATATAATTTGGTATAGTCATAAAAATGTGATGGCTAAATTGACTATGGCCACTGCCCTTAAAATGTATAAACATAATTCCGCGCTATATATGAAGATGAGCTATATATTCATATAGTCAATTCAATAAGTTTCAGGAATGTTCATTTCGTCACAATCCTAAAAATAAAATCGTATGTGTAATCTTACGCCATAACACATTTCCAGATATTATGTATCGTAATGTGTAATCTTACGCCATAACACATTTCCAGATTTTATGTATCGTAATGTGTAATCTTACGCCATAACACATTTCCAGATTTTGCTATAAACTTTTGTTCAGGCGCATACGAACAAACATCACTGAGACACTTCCTTTTGCTTTTTGTTTAATAACTTAACCTGTTTAACACTCCGATATAATAAATACCGATATTTTTATTGACACTTCTTTAAATTTATTTATACACATATGGTACAGAAAAATAAATCGAATTCTTCAAATTCAAAAGCTGTTTCGTCAATACTATAGTGAAAAGGAAAAATTTACAGAATAATTGTAAAGTATTCTTTTTCATAATTGTGCTATTATGTGTTTAACATACAAAAATGTTTTATCACATTTTAATGCATTTATTACTTTTTAACATATACTTAAATGTTCTACTGCAAAAAAGCTGTCAAAATGAGTTTTTGAAATTATAAAATTTACATACCTACTCTTTCTAACATATTGTGCTAACAAAATTCATGCAGTTGGACTTATCTGACTCTTAACTTTAGTGTAATTTAACTCTCTGATTATAATCAGAAAATAATAAATAAATAATCAGAGAGTAAAAAATAATTAATAATTATTATTTTCAGCATCGAGTGGATAATTGTGGGCGCTTGATATACATAGATTCATCGTGGTGCAAACTTTCTTCGTGGAATCGAAAGTCTACACCTGCTGTGCTAATCCTAACAGAATTATTTAATTATTTATTATTGCAAATTATATTAGTGAAATTTAATATTAGTACTTATTAGTTGTATTTGGCCTTTTAAAGTTACCTAATAAAGATTAGCTGTTGCCTGCAATTCGTTTGGGTAAAACAAACGGAGCTCTAATTTTTGAAATTATTATCAAAATAAATAATAATCTTTTAAATTCATAATCTTTTCCTAACGTTTAATTTTTAATTTTTCAGTGTCAAAGAAAAAATATCCCTTTTTACTTGTGAGTTGTGACTGAACAGTCATCATAATATTGTAAATAAAATAAAAAGGTAAGCAGCATATTTAATTTTTATCAAGTGCAGTAACTATCATCTAGGACGGGGCTTCCCAAACTGTGCGTCTCGACGCCCTGGGACGTTTGCAGGCTAATCCAGGGGCGTCGTGAGGCGATTTAGAGATAAGGGTTACAGTAGCATTTCTAAACTAAAACCTTGACTTAGAAGCTATGCCCTGATAATACTACCTTTTCTCATTACAGAAATGTAAATAAATATTTTTTTGCTTTAAAATTCTAAAAAAATAAAATTTTAAAATAACAATCGATTAAAAGCAAATGTCTATTAACTTGTACCAATGTATATATCTCTATATCTATATCTCGGGACTGCTCTGCATACCAGGTGTATAAGGCTACTAAAACTACAACTACTTAATAAGTAATTCCTATATTAGTTTAGGCTGGGTTTAAACAGTTAAAATAAGTTTGAGAAGCCCTGAACAAGGGTCAAGATTTAGGTATAATTTTTCTTTTTAGCACCATGCAATTTTTTAAATCATATCATCATAAAACCATAAAGTTTCTTAATAGTTCGTACACTAAACCACTTGTACGGTGCAACAACCGTACAGAGCATCATCAGCATTTTTGTACAATTTTAGATATATTTTAGGTTTAAGTCAGTTTACGCAAAACCGTCGCGCATTGCGGACTGTGTAACTCATTAGCATATAGCATTAGCATTTTATCCTGTATCTTAGCAAATATACATATTAGCAGCAGCAAATTAGTTTTACTCAGCAAACAGCAGCATCTATAGCAGCAACAGCAGCTCAAGGTGTACGAACCGTACATGTTTATGGTCCTTCGAGCCGTACATCTTTATGGTCCTTCGTTAGAAATTAGAATCAGCGTCCTAGGATCCTCCTTGCTTACCGTAAGCGGGATCTACTTCGCGAAGTGTTTAGCAAGCAGCACCTCGAGCAGTAGAAGCCGTGACGTAAGTTCCAGCAGCAGCGGTGAGTGACCAAATTTTTTACACTCTAGCAAGAAACTAATTCATCAATCATCATGGAAGGTTTATTAGCAACTCAAAACCAGATCATCGAAGCCATGCAGCAACTTCTTACCAATTTTAAGAAAGACGGTGTCGAACGCAAGACACCGGCTCATATTAGTAAGCGATTATCCACGTTAGATCTTTACTGGACTGATTTTCAAAGCAATCATATTAAATTGTGTGAATTCGATGATAAACAGTCGCATGATTATTTTATTAAGAATATGTACCAGAAAACCTCCGATTTTTACAATGATGCGCGTTCTTTTATTACAAGTTATTTACCAACGGCGGGAAAAGACCAGCCAAGTCCCATTAGGCCAGGAGTATTAGGGTTCCCGTCTACATCCGTAAGTCAGCAGCAGCAAGCAGAAGGAGAAAGGACGCCGCAAACATCATTTAATCCGGGGGTATCAACAAAAGGTACATCTAGTAAACTCGAGGAAATGTTAAGTAAACAAAATAGCAACTTTAAAGCATTTCACCGAACAATCAGTGGATTAGATCTAGAAAGTATGTCCGAAAAATGGGAATTCAAGATGCATTACTCGATACCATTACAAATATAAAACAATTTAACGTCCATCTTCTCAGCCCTTCCCAGCTACTTAGCGAGCTCAACACAATTAGTGGGCAGCTGCCCAAGGACTTAGCGTTACCAGTCACCAACTTACAAGCCGAGCTATCGTCGATTTATAAAATAATGACAGTTAAAGTAAGAATGACACAGCAATATTTTATTTTTGAAATTGAAATTCCCCTCATCAATAAGGAAAGCTATGAAGTTTACACGATGTTTCCCCTGCCACAATTGATGGGTAATTCTATGGTCAGCGTAATACCTATAGCCAAGCACGTCGCTATGAATTTCAGAAAAGATACTTTTTTACTAATATCTGACACCGACTTTGATAAATGTTTTCTATACACATCAAGTAATGCGTATCTTTGTGCATTACAAATGCCCGTCTACCAAAGACAGTCGGACGACAACCTGTGTATCAAAGATAAACAAAGCCACGTGTGTAAGACGACACTTAGCGAGTGCCAGACGGCATGGACACCTATTAAAACAATTACATTCTTAATAAATTGTTGCGGTCATTGTACACTACGTTTCATATGCAAGGATCAAGTTTCCAGCGAACAGCGAACTTTGTGGGACGAATGCACGATTAAGAGCCCGACTTTTACTATTAATTCACACAAACAGCTTTCTAATATAATTAATAACGAGCCGGTAGTCTATGCACCAGAAATCGCACCCTTAAATCACTTGATCAACATATCGTTACCCCCGATTACGCGCGAAGAAAGCGGGAGCTACAACCACTCCCTGCTTGCTTTCGGGGAGCGCATCAAGCAGATGAAAGCAGCTTCGGAGCAAATGGAGACGGAGTTGTCGTCACACGACATTCACCACTACGCCGCCATATACTGTTCAGCAGCAGTAGCTTTAGCAGCAGCAGTGGGCCTGTGGTGCGCCCATCGGCAGCGGTCAGCGGGGCCGGCGCTGGCGGTGCGAGCTGCGCCAGCCGCGCCGACCGCACTATTCCCGGTCGAGCCGCGGTCAGCGGGGCCGGCGCTGGCGGTGCAAGCTGCGCCAGCCGCGCCGGCATCCTCTCCGTTTGCGCAACTGCGCACCAGCATTGACCCGAGTGTTAGTGTTAGTGCCAGTGTAAGTGATAAGTGGGTGAGTGAAAGTGAAATAAACAAATCAGTATAAAAGTATTGTGTTAAGTGTAATTCTAATGTGTCAGTGAACAAAAGCACATCTCCGAAACTAGAACGGTGTAGTTTTAAGAGCGATCAATAATAATACTATTATCGGGCATCACCTGTAATAGCTTTAGTATATTATTGTTCCATCACCTTGTTATTAGGTTAGCTCATCGACCATCTCATCATCCAGCACCCACCGCTTCTGTCGCCCGGGAGCATGTACGGTGCAACAACCGTACAGAGCATCATCAGCATTTTTGTACATTTCACGCGTACGCTCATTTTAGATATATTTTAGGTTTAAGTCAGTTTACGCAAAACCGTCGCGCATTGCGGACTGTGTAACTCATTAGAATATAGCATTAGCAAAGAGAAGGTGAACATCTGCCAGGGAATTATCTGCCTTGTCAGGCAATGGACCGAAAAAAAGCCCTCTATTCCCACCTGTTCTGTTGAGTAGTTCTGTCAGCAGAACTAATGGGATTTTTTTACCATTAGTTCTGTTCACAGAACAAATGGGAATTGAATTCCCAGTAGTTCTGTTCACTTCTCCATACAGTTTGCTATCAATTATCAAGTACTGGCCACTTGATGTAAGTATCTATTCTTTATTTGTTTCCTGATGACAACGTCATGAAATTCATGTTTCAAGGGTTTCAAGAGGGCAATAATATTAAGAGCTCCTTCTTCCTCAAATACCGTTTTTAAAATCAATACGAATCAGTATAAAATAGTCGCAAAATTCTGAAAAAAATATATGTTTTAGTTGAGGATCTAGCAGAGTGAAGTTCGCTTTCATTTTCACAATCAGATGAAGTTCGCTCGATAGAAAAAAATCCAAAGTTGTTTCTTTTTAAATTTTATTTTCAATACTATGCCTAAAATAATAAATTTATTGACCTAATTTTTATACCAGCCTTTATATAAATTATTGATCTAGTGAAAATCGCTAAAATGGATGTTGTAGTGTTATTTTCCCAAATATGATGTCTAAATACCTACAAAATGAGCGTGTGCCGCGACTTTGCGGGCTTCGTTAGTCGCGTGGTGGCGCTCACGGACGACGGACTTGCGCCACTCTCTACCTGACGTGCGACATGTAGTGATTATTTCGATAATAAACTGCAATATAGATCACGAGACTGAGATTGTGACGACGCAATGGCTAACAAACACAATAAACGAAAAAAGTCATTACGAGTTATATCAAGAACAAACAGGACCAATGCATTAAAAAGAAATGGAAAGTAAGTACATTACTTGCACGTGCATGTTTATTCATTTAATTATTTATTGTTTCTTATTTATTATGTAGGAGTAGGAATCTATCTTTTTCTCTCAAAATATTGCTTAGGTACTTCTTGTGTTACTTACTACGCACTTCGTTCGTTCTTATTTGAGAATGTACTATTTAGGTATTTTATTTCTATTTTATTTATTGTCTTCCTACCCGAAGTTCCTTGCCGTAAAACATTACCACGGAAATATTATCTATATACTGTGACATTAAGAAATCATCCAGTGCCACAGTATAAAAGGAAGTAGTATAACCATAGAAAAAAATATTATTTAAAATTTAAATAATCTAGTTGCTTTTGAAATAAAAAAACTTTGCCGTAATCGTAATCAGATATAGTGTACCGAAATCTACACGACCATAATATTTTACAATAGTTAGTAGGTACTAAGATTATTTTTAAAAAGATTGTTACATGTTATACGTAGATATCTCATCGTGCTACCAATATTTTTCAATTGTAATGATTTTTCTTTTCAATAATTTCAGCGCATTGAGACCTGGTACTAAAATAGATGCTTTGACATCAAATACAGGCATCGATGAGCAGTACGCGTAAGTACAATACATACTTGTTTATTACCTACCAGCCATTGCCCGCGACTCCGTCCACGTAGACTCTCAAGGTTCCACATGACGGAGACCAGCTATCACAATGAAATATAGTTTTTCTAATTGCCTGTATAAAATCGCTTCAGTAGATCCAGAGATGAGCGCGTATATACAAACATACATATTATTTTAATCATTGATTTGCATTCTATTGGTGTTTTTGCCTCCCCCGCTTCAATTTTATGAAAATATATTCAACTGTTTCTACTGTTTTATTATTTGTATATGTCACCGTAAAATTGTAAAATCCGTTAGATTGTAATATAACTAGAGATATTATAATATGTCGACAGATTGTCAAATAAAAATTTCTCCGTATAATTTTACGCATTATTTTTCTTGTAATAATTATTATGAAAAACTAAAAAAATATGGCGGCACGGGGTACATGCCGTTTAAGTATGCAAACAAATTAAAAAGCACAGATTTTGTTGTCACATTGAAAAGAACCACCATGGCCATAGATTTACTACGTAACATATAGTAACTTTTACGGCAAAAGATACTCCCTCACTGAAACGCTTTATTGGCATAAAATTTATAAATGATTTTTGATTTTTTTAGAGAAATGAAATACGGCGATAAATCAAATCCTATTGTGAACCATGACTTGAGGATGATTTGAGGATACTGAGTAAGTTTCATATGCGGTGCATTGTACTTATGTATATGTCCGTATAGCTGGCCTCAATTATTTTATGTGTTACAAAAAATCTAAAGTCGCTTATTGTTGCAGAAAAACTAGTCAAGATGAACCTCTTCTCGTAGAGTCTGAAGAAAATCAAGAACACGAGTTTCAACCAGTGTCAGGAAGACGCATCATTGATATCAATTATTTGTTTAGTCAGTTACAAGAAAAAGCACGTCACAACAATTTATTTGACTGCAAATTGGGAAATTTCCAGATAATTAGTGAAAAAAGGATTGGTCTTCTGTCCGTATTTAAATTTGAATGCAATATGTGCAAACAACTTTGCCTTATAAAATCTGAAAATACTGACACAGATATAAATGCGAATATTGCGGCTACCACTGGTATATTAGCATCAGGAATTGGTTACTCGCAATTGGAAGAGCTTTTTTCCGCCATGAATATTCACATATTTTCTAAGAATCTTTACAATAAACTGCAGGAACAAGTTTACGATAGTTTTGAAATTACAGCAGCCGAATCTATGAAATCTGCTGCTGAAGAAGAAAAAGAGATAGCTATCGCAGAAGGTCGCACCAAAAATTGTATACCAGTAATTGATGTTTTCGTCGACGCTTCTTGGTGTGCTCGATCTTACGTATCAAACTATAAGGCTGCGTCTGGAACTGCAGCAATTATTGGAAGAAGAACCGGCAAAATTATTTTCCTAGCAGTCAAAAATAGATATTGTCTTGTGTGCGCTCGTGCAGAAAACAAGAATTCTCCACCTAACGAGCACAAGTGTTACAAAAATTTTAATGGTTCATCATGTTCTATGGAAGGCGAAATAATAGCTGAAGGGTTTCAACAATCTATTCCAATGTATGGCATTATTTATAAAAGAATGCATTATTTATAAAAGAAAGAATTATTAGAAAGAATTTATAAAAATTGCAGATGGTAATGCCTCGACATATTCGAAGGTGTTAAAAGCAGATCCATATAAATCCCAGAATATTACAGTGGAAAAAATAGAATGTAAAAATCACATTCTGCGAAATCTGTGCAAAAAATTGCGAAGTTTAATTACAGAGACAAAATTTCCCCTGACTCATAGAAAAACTTTGACTAACCTAAAAGTAATGTCCATGAGAAAAGCAATAGTCAGATCAATTGAACACCATAATACATCAGAAAATACGAAAGATTTAGCTATAAAGATGCTTCATAATGATATCAATTCTATATCACATGCATACGGAGATCACAGAATGTGTCAGGATTATAACTGTGATAAAGAAAAAGTTTTTTGTGATGGGTTGAAATCTATTAAAAATTCAACATTTATTTTCCGCCTTAACTCAATAATTTCAAACGTAGCTGCAAAATCACGAAGTTTAGTAGAAAATGTAAATACGAATATTGTTGAATGCTTCAACAATGTCATAGCAAAATTTATAGGCGGTAAACGCATTAATTTTGCCTTGAAACAAGGCTACCAAGGAAGGGTCTCTGCTGCGGTGGTATCGTTTAATGACAAGGCAGCAATATCGCATGTGTTTAAAACATTGATGAATAAAAGTCAGTCAGCAACAGGTCTAGCGGGAAGGGCAGAAGTTGTGGCAGCAGCAAACCCTGTGGCAGTGGAAGACCCAGCAGGGTTGATGGAATTTGTAACAGCAGCAGGCCATGTGGCAGCAGAAGACCCAGCAGGATTGGTGGAATTTTTGGCAACAGCAGACCCTGTGACAGGAGCAGGCCAAGCAGGATCGGTGGAAGTTCTAGCAGCAACAAGCCCATCAGTATTGGCGGAAGATGTGGCAAAATTAGGGCCAGCCGGATTAGCAGAAGTTGTGGAAAGGAAAAGAGAAAGAGAGAGGATCCAGAAAAGAAAAAGCAGTTTAAAAAATTCAAAGCTAATCAAAAAATTCAGGAGAGTGACAGAATCAAAACAGAAACAAAATGATTATGGCCCTGCTAGTTTTGATCCAGATATGTCTCAATTTGATCTAGAAATAGCTAAAAAAGAATTTCTTAAAAATTTAAAATCTCTTACTTCTGACAGAGATGCAATCGAGCGCAATACAATATTACAAAGAGACAGTAGTGAATGGTTGGAAATTCGTAAAAACCTAATTACTGCCTCTAATTTTGGCCCTGTTTGCAAAAGACAAGCATCAAAGGACACCGCACCGCTGGTAAAAAATATATTATATAAATCAAATATATGTCATGTTGCATCCATTGCCCATGGTATTGAAAATGAGCAGCAAGCGTTGCAGAAAATTCAACAGCAAAAAATGTGTCTATTGAGCCCTGTGGACTGTTTATTGATAAAGATTTCCCATTTATTGGTGCTACGCCAGACGGGCTCATTGGAAATGATGTTCTAGTTGAAGTAAAATGTCCCTTTTCGGCGTCAAAAATTGGCTTGAGAAAAGCTATAGAAGAAAATAAAATCCAGATATTAAAATATAATAAAAAGACACATACTGTAACAATCAACAAGAAAAGTAATTGGTATTTTCAAGTGCAAGGACAACTGCATGTAACAGGGCGACGGCAATGTCTATTTGGTATTTATGCAGGAGAAAAATAACCAGTACACATCGAAAGTATTGAAAAAGATGACGAATTCTGAAATCAAAGATGGAGTCCAAATTATCACATTTTTACCATAAATGTCTACTGCCAGAAATTATCAATCCCAGACATACTCGTGGTATGCCTATACGGAGTCTTACACTTGAAGAATACGAATCCACGGAAAGTAAAGAAATTGAGAAACCTTTATCGGACAACATTCCTAATTTACAATCAGGTCCTACTTCGTTACCCACGGAGCAGTGCCATGAGGAGCTTGACCTTAGTCCTGATAAAAATACATGTGAAACTTTGGGTAAAAATATGAATACATCGGTCGAAGAAAATGGGTCTGGACTTAGCACTAGAAATCTAAATTTTTATGAATATTAATTAAAAAGGAGTACTTAATTGTAACACTTATTGAATCAAAAATAAATTTTTAATTATCAACAAAACAATTGTGTTTGTTTTTATGGTATGAATTCATTTTGTTTATACATAGATGGACAACA
Source organism: Phengaris arion (assembly GCA_963565745.1). Lineage (NCBI taxonomy): Eukaryota > Metazoa > Arthropoda > Insecta > Lepidoptera > Lycaenidae > Phengaris > Phengaris arion. The sequence goes on from OY751448.1 coordinate 1,966,837, forward strand.
AGTGCCTTCAAAAACCCTACAACCATCCTTCAATTATAATATTTCCTTAATGAAGGAAATGGGATATCAAGAGAAAAATATGCTAATGGTTATTGTCTATTAGTATTTGATTTTATCCCTGATTTATCATCAAACACGAACAGTCATTGGAATATGATAAGACATGGTAGTGTAAGGTTAGAGGTTCCATTTGATTCTAGTCTCTCTCAAACGATTAGTATACTGTATTGTATATGCAGAGTTTGATAATGTTATAGAAATAGATAAAAACCGTATTGTAACTGTAGACTATAGTAGCTAAGAAAAGTCACATGTATGATCTTGATGAGATGATATTTCAGTTATAATGTGTAACGTGTGTGTACCTATTAGTGTGTGTGTGTGTGTGTGTGTGTGTGTGTGTGTGTGTATGTATGTGTGTATGTGTGTGTGTATTATGAAATAAAATAATTGTACCAAATTTATGTTTCTTTTATTTATCCATTCATTATTTTCATATGTAATACCCCTCTTAGTAAATACATAAACCATACATAATACGGATATGTGACATAAATACAAGATCCATAAACCAGATCGGTTCTGTGATAATACAGTATGAACACAATAGAGGTCCGTAATTATTTGAGAAGAATTTGTGAAGGTTTAAAAGATAATGTATACGCCGCGAATCGTCTACCTATATACATATGTATGTTCAAACCCCTACATACATTATTAGCAACTTAGACCCTGATAGTAAACCTGGTGTAACATTGCACGTACATGTACCATACTAATTAATAAAATATTATTACGTAGCATTTTTATTGCTCACTGTACATGGTGTAGAACCGATCGCGCTCGGCAATGTTCAGATATACCTAGTGTTCGATGCGTCTGCGCCTCGCGACCAGTCGGCCGCGCTCTTCGGTCGAGAACAGTTACCACTGATTATACAGATATATTATTTAAATTTATAAATCACGTCTGTTTTCGTAGGCACCGCGGCCCTCGCGGCCCTTTTAAATTTAATATTTATTTTCTCGACAAAAAAAGTTACAAGTGTCGCCTGTACCCCAATAACCCAAGTGTTAAACATCGTAATAATAATGTTTTATTTTTCTTTGTAGGCAGTTAATTATTCGCCGCCATTTTATGATTTAACTGTGTAACGGAAAATTGGTTAAATGTAAAGTGTTTCTTTCTTGCCAATCGTCATTGTACGACTATTTTTATGCTTTATATTTATTTTATTTTCTTATTTTGGGTTCCACGCCTTCTTTTTTTTGTTTTTAGTATAGATCCTATTATTTTTTTTGTAACTCCGGTCTGGTAGTATCACCTCTGGACCGGCTACCTACGCTTCTTGTTTTTTTTTTTCTCCCCCCGGGGCGCGTCGTGCAGAGGGTTATTATCGGCGGAGGCCTGAGGAATGAATTTTAAAAGTGGGCGTTAAACATTCCAGGGTCCGACTTTTGGAGTAAGCGTTGGCTGAGAATAACTGAGCCGTTTATCTTCGGCTGACGTGAGATACGCCGACCCAACCGCCATCGCCCCGTGTTCCCGATTATGACCGCTACCTTCGGAGCCCCACTACAATCAGGAGAGTAGTGAGCAAACCAGATCGGCCATTCAACCCACCCCATTTTTAATTAATTGAAATATAATATAAATAATACTTTGTCGACGTTTTACTCCGGCTCCGGTTTCTTTTAGCTCCGGCTAGGGCAAAACGCAACACTGGATCCCACTGGACAGCCATACACATCAATAAAAATGGCTTCGGACAATACTTTGATTTCCTCGGACGTGCCCCTATGCGATATCACAAGTCTTTTATGGGGTGAAACTGCAGGAGCTGGGATTTTTTTTAGCGAATTTTCCACATTTTTTCCACATTGAGGCGGTGACACAGATCCAGCGAATCACTAACTACTATTATATTAATAATAAAGCATTTATTTCTGACTGAGTCCATATTTTGTTAGTAGTTACTTTTTATTAATCTTAAAAAAAAACTATGTTAGTAGGCGAAACAATAAATACAGCAACTCAATTTAAATATCTATTGGGCCTGTTTGCAACACATAGAAACATGTGCGTGTATATGTATCCAATGGCGCAAAATGGGACACTCAAATTTATCACTTATAACTCTAAGAATGGTGTTGGTGCTCGTGCGAACTCGGCTCATCAATAAAGCAACTCGCTTTCATATGACGGCTTGAAAGCCATCCGTATGAGTTTGACAAACATATGTGATGCGCTGCAGAATCGCGGGAGCCCCAACATCACTCATAGTGCATTGTTATATTGGACTCGGAGAGCGTTGTAAGCCCGCTTTGTATAGTTGACCAGATTGCACGTGTACATAGTTTGGCAAAAAGCTTTGAAAAGAGTTATTTTAACTTCCGCACTACACCGCGCAAATCTGGTGGCCAACATGTTGCATCAGACTGCCATCATCCTCCACTCTCTTTCGATGTCACTATCATCCTTCAAGTCCTCAGTTACCAAATGTCCGAGGTACTTGAAAGACGATACCCTTGTAATAGCCTCCTTATTCAGCTTAACAGTCGGTACCGAGTCAAAGTTACTTCCCTTTGTCTTAAAAATTACCAACTGACTTTTCTGGACGTTGTAGACCCTTGTCTACTACGAGTCGCACGTCCTTCCGTGCGACTCGGCATATGTCTCTTCGGAGAGAAGAGATTGATGGACTTAGCAACACCACATCATCCGTGTAGCTTATATTATACTAGCAGTATTGACAAGGTGCCCGTCTACTGAGCATCCAACTTGTGTTTTGCTAAGTTCATCAATCAATTAATTCACATAGAGATTAAACAGTGTAGGCGAGGACAGTCCACCTTGTCTCACTCCACACTCCAACCTATACTCATCCGACAACTGTCCAAGCCATCTGACCTGGTTTATCTGGTGTCCATACCAATATTTGAATATGTTCACTGTATCAAATGGTGCACCATACTTGCTCATCTTAGACCATAGAACATTATATCTTACCAGATCAAATGCCTTCGACAGGTCAAGTAAAGCGCCATACACACATGTTTTTTTGTCAGTGTAGTACTTGATGATATGCTTCGGCCTAAAGACAAACTGCGCGTCGTGCAAGTCAAGTAAATTTTATAATAGAGGTCCCAATACGCTTCCTTGTGGAGCACCGCAAATACTAGTGAGGAACGTATACATTTTTTTGAAGTTATTCTCTATGCTAGTTATTTCAACCCTTTGTTTGCGATTTTTAAGGTAACTTTCTATACAGTTTAATGCTATTCCTCTTAAATCAAATCAAATCATTTATTCACATGCATGTGGTTTTACAATGATGGCTTAAGCGCGCTGTACACTCGCCCGCGAACCGCGGCTGCAAACTTTGGCCGCGATTCGCCGAAACTCTGCGCGAAAAATATGCCCTGTACACTCGCAATGTTCAAGGTTTCGTTTGCACTTACGTTCGCGCGTTTGAGAGAAATGGACGTCGAAGTTGCTGTTGCCCTGACACTGTGCGCCCTAGCGTGCTACAATTATGCGCACATTAAAAATAAAAGCAAATAAAGAAGAAATGGAAAAAAAGAAGATGGTGGATGATACAAATTCATCGCAACAGAACCAGGTAATAATAATAATGATAATATTAGAAAAGTAAAAAAAAAGTTGTGCTATATTGAGAATTTTTTTCAGAATTTTTAACAACTCCTAATAGGAAAAAGTTAAATAAGTAGTTTAGAGTGTGCTCTTATTATTTATTAAATTTCCTTTTTTTACAGTGCAACTATGGAAAATCAGTTGAGTGAATGAGTAGCTGAACCTTCTGGAGAATTCAAAAAGTTTACTAGAATGTCTCTCACATATTTTGAGTACTTATTAAATAAAGTTTCACCACTGATTGCTAAACAAGATACTCAACTACGAAAAGCCATCCCGGCTAGAATACGCCTCGCCATTGCATTGCGATTTTTGGCTACCCGGGTAAAAAAGTTAGATATAATTATATATAATACTTTAGTGAAAATTCGTGATTTACACACCACAAATTATAACACTCACGTTTATAGTTTGAAACTGTATTTATTACGGTCTTATACATGACTTTTGGGAACAAACTCACACTAAAAACTAATTAAAACTACGGGAGACGCCCACCATTGCCCAACCCAGCCACCATTGCCGATTGCGTCCATGCTCTCCACTGTTCCGTCACCCTCTAGCGGGAAATAGGTGAAAATATGGCGCGATACGGATGGCGGGCGGATTCGCCTTCCGGAGGCCGTATTGCGCGGCAATTTGAATTTACCTGGTGCTACAATACCATATATAATTATATATAATTACATATAATTATATAGCTATTATATATAGCTATATATAATTACATATAACTATATATAATTATATAAAGTTATATATACATATATAATATATTTTGATATAATTAGGGATAAATATTTAGAAATCTATTCCATCAGGGTTGATGGATTTCAAAAAAAGTCTAATTTTATCCTCTTTATTTCGCATATATGCAGCACTTATTTTCACATTTTTTATTATTAATTATGTTCATGTATCGCTTCACAAGGAACTATATCGCAAGTATTTCTGATCATACTGTAGGTAATCAAAGGTCTTCTATTATAATACTTTTTCAGCATTACAATTTTCAGTATTGTTACTAATAATCACCTATTTTATATATAAATTAAACTTAATAAATTAAATTTAACTGAATTTCTTAAGAAAAACTTATGCATATACATGACTTTTTTGTACTAATTACTAATTTTACATTTTTAATTACGTATATATATTATCTTATGCTTAATGATGATATTTTTTGTATTACAATATATTATAGTAGATTATAATTTAACGTTAAATAATAAAATACAAATATAATACCATAGAAAAAATTACAAATCAAACAGACATCAAACATTAAATATTTCTTAGAAATTAACTTAAATGTTAACATATTTTGTCGGAATTAAATTTCAGTGTAATCACACATGTCTTGTCACTCAGATGCATGTTATAAGTTAAAATACTTTTCTTCAATACTCTACTCTGTGGTAAAAGCATAAACTCTGATAAAAAATATTAAAATTTCAGAAATGGATCAGAATCACAAATTTAAACATCAATAAATTCGATGGATGACAGCCATTAAACATGCACTAAAAATTGTTATCTCTTTCAATTCTTCTTATTAGAGCCTATAATGAATATTATTTATTATAGATTGACGTGTAACGTCGAACGAGAGAAAATATTTGTATCAAATTATTCAAAAAGGAGTGTGACCAAAAGAATTATGTGTTTCGCTTAAGATTTTTCTGTACACGTAGATTATTTGGGTTGGATTTTGGCCACCCTTTTTTCGTTACATAATCATCACAATATTCTGTAATAAATTTTTAATGCATCATCAATATCATGGATATAATCAATTATATAAGTAAAATGAAATAAGATTATGTACCTATGAGTGCTCTTTTGGCTAGTCGATCTAATGGTTCAACTTTCTTAAGCTGTTTGTCTTTTCCTTGTCCTGAAGGAGGCCGTCCACTATACGTGCAGCTCAAGTTTAAAATAACATCAGGTTTAAATACTCCATCCATCAATCTTCGTAAAACCGAAGTTGCAGACTTCCTAGATAAGTCTTCTGCATCATCAAAAAACGTTTTTTTGCAGTAAATATTGTTTTTCAACAAAAGTACCTAAATTTTAAACAAAAAAAAATAAATTAATAATTATTTGATATTTGTGGTAATTGAAATTTATATTATTATTGACTCTATTTAATTTAAGATAACAGGAGCTTACACTTATTTAAATAACAATGCTTAAAAACTAAGAAGTTTTCTTTTCTCCACTTATAAAATCATTTTCAAATACTCACTGGCTCGCCGCAGTTTTTACTCCACAATTAAGGATTCAAAGTTGTATGATTTCACATATTGAGATTCACTAATCTCATCAGTAAAAGAAAAGCTTTTCTTAGGCTTCCGGGATCTCTTAGAAGGTAATGGTGATGACTGAACAGGTGAACCAGAAGCTTTACGTTTCCGTTGAAACTTTTTTGCCTTTTCCTTCAATAGATTAGCATCCTCTAAAATATACCCATAACATATAATTATAATCGTATCATTATTATTGAAAAATGTTATAAGCTAGATAAACTCATACAATTTATTTCAATTTTACATCCATGTTTTAAATTATATTTGAAAAATAAATCGAAATTTTAAACTGATCAATATTAATATTATATCAATATTTACTTGACATGCGAACAACAATCCCTTCGTACTTTTCTTTTCCATAAAAAAAATTAACATTTTCGTCTAATACTGGTGGTTGATCGGGATCACACACGATTTCAAAGTCTTCAACAGTACACAATGATTGCCCTTTGGTACACTCAATTAAATAAAACATATTCAAATATTTTAAACAATATAATATAACTGTACTCGCGTATTAGGTACAATCTTTTTAATTTTAATAATTGATTTCGCTTTAAAATAACGCAAATCAAAATGATGCCTTACAACATGAACACGTCTAGCGTCGAGATACTATGACGCCATTTGCAAAAAAATTACCTATCGTTTGTTTGCAGACATTGCCACAGTGTAGCGCCGCGATCGATGTATTGGTATTTATCACTGTATGTGTTTGGGTATAGACTATGTTTATACAACTTGTTTATATATATATACATGTATGTGCATATATAATGCATGAATGTATGTATTTGTTTTCAATTAAAACACTTGTTTTAAATAATCGTTAATTTCAAATCACGATATTTTTTCAACTTCATGTGAAATCAATAAATTTTATTTTGTTATATAGTTAAATTATAAATAATATGTCATCAGATAAGTCTTCTGATACCTCCAACTGTCAGGAAAAGAAAATACAAATTTTACAAAAATCCCAATAAACAAGTAAGTTTGAAATAATACAAATATTTATTTATAAACGGAAAAAACATATTATAAAGAAAACATTAATTAGAAAATTTTGACATATTGTTTATTCATAATGACACTAAAGTTAGCCGTCAGCTGTCAATTAAAAAAAAAAGAATTACAATAAAAAAATGCTTATACAATTTTTCACTTATAATTTCACGGAATTTTTTAACATTTAGTTGCTATAAAATTCTAAAACAAATTCTAATGTCTGTCAACTTTAGTGTCATTTATTAATATTAGGTCTTTACTTACTTTAGGTAAGTAAAGACTTTGAGGTCTTTAAATACTGGTACGGCAGTGAAGTTAATTTTGTTAGATGGGCAGATGAGTTTTCTGAGCCTTACAAAATGGAGTGTGGGGTGAGACAGGGGGGGTTAACCTCGCCAAACCTCTTCAACCTGTACGTAAATGAGCTGATCGAGGAGCTCAGCAGCACACATATTGGTTGTCACATTGGCCACGTATGTGTGAATAATGTAAGTTACGCAGATGACATGGTGCTGCTGGCCCCCTCGGTAAGCGCGCTCAGAAAACTTTTAAAAATCTGCGAATCTTATGCAGGTATCCATGGACTTGTGTATAATGTCGCAAGGAGTGAATACATGGTGTTTAAAGCTGGTAATAAGTGTCCAAATATCATACCTCCAATAAATCTATATTATGATAAGCCTTTAAAAAGGGTTAAGCAATTTAAATATCTGGGTCATTATGTGACTGAAGATTTAAAAGATGATGTTGACATGGAGAGGGAACGCAGGGCGCTTTCGGTAAGAGCGAATATGTTGGCACGCAGGTTTGCTCGATGCTCCATTGCAGTTAAAGTGACGCTTTTTAAAGCATATTGCACATCATTTTACTCGAGCAGTCTGTGGGTACACGCAAACATCGTACAGCGCCTTGCGGGTCCAGTATAATAATGCCTTCAGAGCACTGTTAAAGTTGCCCAGTTTTTGCAGCGCCTCATCTATGTTCGCTATCGCTGACGTAGATAGCTTTAGCGCCATCTTACGCAAAAAAGCCGCGTCATTGCTACATCGCATAAGAGGCAGCAGTGACGGTCTTCTGAAGGAGATAGCCGATGGCGGGAGCTGTCCGTTTGTTGGCAACTTAGTTAATATTACGAAGTCTTTAGTTAAATATGAGTACTAACACAACTAGATATAAGACTATACTAACATTTTATTTTTATTTTTAATTTTAATGGATCCATAAGTTGTCCGAAAATAAACATTTTTATTTTTATTTTTATTTATTTATTTATTTATTTATTTTTTGCCTATGAAATTGCCGTTTTGTATGAAAAAATTTAAACTAATTTTTTTCATGTGTTTTTTTATTTGTAAATATTAATCGAAGTGATTACTTAGATTAATACACTGCGTTGGCAAAGATGCATGGGTGATTACCCATGCAATCAATGCATCTTTGCCAACGCAGTGGCAGTTTATTGATGCCCTTCTTAAAGAAATCAGCTGGACAGGAGGCAACAAATTCTTTAAAGGCATTTTATACTGCCTCCCGGGTATTGAATTTTTTCCCGCCAAGAAGTTATCCAAATTCTGGAAAAATTAGTAGTCTGTAGGCGCAAGGTCTGGTGCGTAGGGCGGATGACGGAGAGCTTCCAACCCCAGTTCTTGCAATTTGGAGACCGTCTGCTGTGCAGTATGAGGTCGCGCGTTGTCGTTCAGGAGCAGCGGAGACGAGCGATTGACCAATGCTGGTTGGAGATGTGTCAGCTTTTCCATCTTTGTGTTCATTTCTTCATAGTATACATCTGCAGTAATGCTCACCCCGTTTGGTAAGAGGCTGTGATGAATCACACCGGCGCTAGACCACCAAACAGTGACCATCACTTTTCTAGGGGTAGGTTTTCGTTTAGGGCATTGTTTAGGTGCTGAACCAGGATCCAACCAACTTGCTGAGCGCTTGCGGTTATCAAACAGAATCTATTTTTCATCGCAGGTAACAATGCGGTTTAAAATTCCTTCATTTGTGTGTCTGTTGAGCAGTGCAAGGCACGTCTCGACGCGTAAATCGCGCTAGTGATCATTGAGTTCGTGGGGCACCCATTTGTCAAGCTTTTTTACCTTGCCAATTTGACACAAATGGACCAAAATTTTTTTTGACGCTAACGTCAAAAGCTGCTGCTAATTCCGCCGTAGATTGTGTATCATCAGCTTCCACAATCGCCTTTAATTCGTCATTGTCGACCAAAGTCTTCGGACGACCGTGAGGTTCATTTTTCAGGTCGAAATTGCCAAAACGGAAGCAAGCAAACCAAAAAAAGGTGGTGCGTTGGTTTGTAGTGTTAGCTCCGTAAACGTTGCGTGCCGCTTGTGCCGCGTTGCTGCCACGACGGTACTCATATTCCATAATTACTCGAATTTTTACCGTATCCATGATGACGAAAAAGATTGAAATGCGATGAAAATGTAACACTAATCAATAAACAAATAACTACTTTTGGAAAAAGAATTCCATGTTTTTAAAATAAAATTAATTTGAAATTAGAATTCTTAGCCAAACAAAAATTATTTTGATTTGAAAAGGCCAGTACTGAAGAACGGCAATTTCATAGGTCAATCATATATAATTATGTGTAATTGTATATTATTATATATAATTACATATAATCATATGTAATTATATATAAGTAACATATAATTATATGTAAGTAATATATAATTATATATAAGTAATATATAATTACATATAAGTATATATAATTATATATCATTTTTTTTACCCGGGTAGTGGAGACAGTTTCGAAAGTTTACACTTTTTATTTAAAATTTCTCCTTCACTGATATCGAGGATTGTACCAGAAGTATGTCAGGCCTTAAACCAAGTACTGAAGATGGAAATTAAGGTAATTAAACAGAATGCATAATAATCAAAAGTATTTATTATTCAAAGTATTCAAAGTAGAAAAAACTTAGAACTTAATTAGTAAGTGTGTAAAGATTCAAAATTAACGCATTAAGCATATTTATACGCCCTATCAATCATATTTTTATAATCTGTGGGTTCCTCAGTAGCTGATTAAACGACTGGGCGGTTTGATACATTTGGGGCTGGTTAAAGCACTTCATTACTAATTACGACAATCCTTGAACCTTCAGTTGAGTTTTCTTCCGGGATGTGGATTACTGGCTCGGAATAAGTGCTGCGTGAACTATGTGCTCTCTTTTGATGCATTAATGGTTCGGAGTAACTGGTGCTTGATCAATGTGATCTCTGGTATAATGGAAAAGGTTGAGTTGATGGAGATGGCGACATATATTGTATGAAACATACATTATAGAAGGCGTTAAAGATGCAGGAGTTTGTGGACGATTGAGTCGGGCACGACGCTGAAACATTTGGTAAATTTCACATACCTATGAAAATTTCTCTTTCATCTTCGGATAATTTTCTCAACTTTTTGGCAATTATTTTACCATGTAAGTCACATTCATCGTCAAACCCAGTAAGGGTTTTTCGAGTTTTTAGTGTTGCTTTGAGTGTAGAAAGAGCATCCTTAATGTTTCTCCAGCAAGCAAATGCTCAGGGAGGTTTTTGCAGCGACGAATTGTTGACTGTTGTTGACTGTTGAAGACATTTTATCTTGACTATCTGCATTAGGGCTCGAAATACCCTCTACTTCATTTTTCTGAAAATTAAAATAAAATTAATTTCATAATCTAATTAAAATTAAAATAATCTAATTATATTTCTTTTTACAGATGCCGACATGCGCAGAAGAGTGGCTTGAAATTGAAAAAGGTTTTGCATATAAACTTCTTCGAGCTATAGGTTCAATTGATGGAAAACACTTCGTTCTCGAATGTCCACCAGACTCAGGATCTGAATATTTTAATTATAAGAAAACGCACAGCATATTATTGTTAGCTTTAGTTGACAGTAATTATAATTTCATATTTGCAGACATCGGATGCCAGGGTAGAATTAGTGATGGCGTATTTAGGAATAGTATACGATGGAAAAAAAAATCCAAAATACATTAAATTTACCTACACCACACCCTTTGCCTGGTTCGAACATAGATGTACCCTATACGGCGCTTTTGCATTGACGCAACATGTACTGAAACCTTTTCCTGGCAATCGGCCTGGCAATACGGGGTCTCCAAAACGTAAATTTAATCAGGGACTATCAAGAGCACGGGTTGTAGTAAAAAAATACCTTTGGAATACTTGTTACGAAATTTAGAGTATTCAAAAAACCGATTCAATTAAGCGCAGAAAAAGTTTCTCTTATAACAATGACGACTATTTTACTGCATAACTTCCTAAGAAAAAGCGTCACTTCGTCACAAATATATGCACCGCGTGGAACTATAGATACTTATGATATGAACGATATACTTATTGCACCAGGTTCATGAAGAAACGAAATCGAAACTACCTGTGCTGTTCGTGATATGCCACACATACCACGCTGAGCAGCTCTAAATGCCCGTGATTTAAGAGACGAGTTCGTGAAATATTTTGTAGGTAGATAGATAATAAGATCAACAACTTGATAAAAATGGTACTAAATACTAATTACAAATTACAATACTAAATACTAATACTAAATTCTAATTATCAAAAAAAGCATACTTACAGTTACTATTGTTTCGTTACATTGCCTCCTTCTCCAAGAAATGAATCCATGATTTCATAGGCAAACCATATCGGCTTATAAATTTCACCTGAGCCTGCACCACTATGGATGGAAACTTTCACTTTTTTCCTATATGTTCTGTAACTGGACATTAGCGAATCCTTTTTTTTCTTCAGATCTGCTACAGGAATGTCCATAATGGCACTTATTCTCATCCAAGCGTCATGTAGGTACCTTATTTTTGTTTTTATGATCTTTGTGTTTAGATTGCCATAGCACGGGCTCTGCTTGATAATATTCAAGCAGTGCTAGCTCACGTTCGTTATTCCACGAAACACTCACTGTCTAAACACATCCGCTCGTCACTACTTCTGCGAAAATAGCGCGAGTTGCGTTCGCGTTCGCGTGGCGCGAACCAAGCGCGAACCCTTTGTTGCGGGGCAAAATACCGACTCGATTCGGGGAACGCCGCGAACCGCGAATGCGAAGGCGCGAAACCGCGCTTCATAGCTTTCGCGGGATTTCGCGCCGCGAGTGTACAGCCCGCTTTACAGTTACTGATGCACATGCACATCCTACCATTACAATGGTGTGTGAATATCTAGTCAAAAACACAGTGAATTTACTTAAAAGAAAAATTTAAAATATAAATTAAAACGTATCAGTCAATAACTAGATTACAATTAAAATATTCCTAGTATAATTAAAGTAAGATAATTAATTCATCACAGTACAAGTAAATAAAATTTAACAGTTCATAAATAAAAATTAAAAAAATAATAGTAGAAATAATAATAATGAAATGTCAAATACTTAATTACAAAAATTAAGGCTAAAATACGTCATAAAATGTGAAAAATTACAAAAAATTATTAAAATAAATTCATCTTTTCATCTATAAAAAATAATCCATTGAAATCTTAAAACTAACCTATCTAATAATATCTAAAACTTCGAATTATTTAGAAAGTCTTTAACCGAGTAGTAACATTTTTCCGCTAAATAATCTTTGAGGAGCTTCTTAAACGATCCTAATTCTAAGAATTTAATTTCTTTAGGTATTCTATTAAATATTTGAATTGCCATGCACAAAATACTTTTGTGCATTAATTCGGTATTTACTTTTATGCTTCTTATTCTACGGTTATCCCTTCGATTGCGTCATATAGAACCGAAGCTCTCAAAAAGTTCCGCATATTTTTTACGAAAACTGCGTTCTAGTATATATAAAACGATGGAGTTGTGAGAGTTTTATACTTTTTGAATCATGGTAAACAGCTATCTTTCGTTTTTAATTTGAACATAGCTCTGATGCACCGTTTTTGGGCTTTAAATACTGGTTCGCGATGTGTGGAGTTGCCCCAGTATATAATTTCATACCGTAAATTTGACTCGGCTAAACCATGATACGCCATTATTAATGCATCTATGTTTGTTATAGATGATAGCCTTGAGAGTGCATACACCGTTTTGCTAATTTTGTTGCATAATTGGTCTATATGTGCTTTCCAGTTGATTTTACTGTCAATAATTACTCATAAAAATTTTATATTCGTCACTTCTTTCATGTCAATATTAATACTAATAAAATATTAATACTAATAACTAATTTTCAATGTCATTGGCGATAGTTTTTGGCAAAATTGTATTATGTTAGTTTTATTCAAATTTATTTTTAAATTATTGTTCGTCGTCCATCCTATAATTAACTTCAATGTCATATTTATGTAGTTTTCATATTGTTTTATTTAATTACATTCTATGATAGCAGTACTATCGTCCGCAAAAAGAGACATACGTTTCTTAAAAGCTCTTGGCAGATCATTAATGTAAATGATAAACAATAAAGGACCCCAACAAACTACCTTGCGGTACCCCATACTTCACAAGTAGTTTTTCGAAAAATATATTCCATATCTCTGAAGTTTCTGAAGCAATAATCTGTGATTAACACAATCGAAAGTCTTGCTCATTAGGCTGACATAATCATATGATGAAGAGCCTTTAAATAAAGATTTAAAAAAAAGTTTGCTCATATCTAGAAATATCACTAAGGCGGACATTCCTTTGTTGAGGCCTTTAGATATATGTTTAACCAGATTAAAGCAGGAAAGGGCTGTTGAACTATTTTTTCTAAAACCGAATTGTTCATTGCAAAGTAAACCATTAGACAAAATAAATGTCAGGATTTTGTATAATATAACCTTTTCCTATATCTTTGATATAATCGGGATTGTATAGATAGGTCTGTAATTACCTCTTTGATCAGAAGGACCTTTTTTATGTAATGACTCTACTATTATAATTTTTAATGCGGAAGGAAAATGTCCTTGACTCATTGATAGATTTATAATAATAATATGTGCTAGTGGTACGGATAATTCTTTGGCACATTTTTAATAATTATGGTACATATTTCATCGTATCCTGTTTAGTTTTTAAGTAAATATATTAAGGATTATTAGGTATATGATTAAAAGAATTCGTATTATTTATAATGCCAATTTTATTTTAAATGTCATTAAAAAATGTATTGAATATTGAACGAATAACAAAAGTGTTCGGTTAAAATTGAAATATAATATATATTATATTAGGTCATTACATATGAAATTGGCGTTTTGTAAAGGAGTAAAGTTGTTTTTTTTTAAACATAATATATTTGTTTAATCAAAGTATATACCATTGCTATCTATGCACTTTTGCCATCTCATAGGTAGTTCATTAATTCCTTTACTAAAAAAACCATTCGGATAGGAATCAATAAAATCTTTGAAGGTGCTTTGGACTGCCCCATCGGAGTTGAATTTTTTCCCTTGCAAGAAGTTATCCAGATTTCGAAAAAAATGGTAATCTGTTGGAGCAAGGTCCGGGGAGTACGGTGGATGTCTTAGACATTCCAATTGAAGCTCCTCTAATTTAGTAGCCGTCTGTTGTGCAGTGTGTGGTCTAGCGTTGTCCTGAGGCAGCAGTGGCCTAGAGCGAATGACCAACCTCGATTGTTTAGCAGCCAGCTTTTCCATCATGATTTGCAGTTGCTGGCAATAGACATTTGCCGTAATCGTCTGGCCAGATTTAAGAAAGCTGTAGCGAACGACACCGGCAGTAGTCCACCAAACGCAACATTTTTTGAGTCAATTTTCGCTTGTCAGTGTATCGGCCTATCACCTCTTGATTGTAAGTCCTTCTTGCGCTCGTGTGGTGATGATAATAATACAGCAGCAATTCTTATACTCTCCTTTATTGGTGCTTACCACAAATACGTATTACAATATGTAATGAGATATGCTTAACACAATATATACGTCTACACTATGTATAGCCTTTTGGCCAACTAAAATAAACTAACTCGATAGGCTTTACTTCAATGTCAATAATGACATTGACAGTTACATCTTACTGTTGATATATGTAACAGTCAGGCAGGCTTTGGCTGGTTCGCCAGGGTTCAGCCATTGCGATGAGCGTTTCCGACTATCGTACAGGATCCACTTTTCATCCTGTGATGAATATACACATACCTGTGTAATGATTCGATTTAAAATCCCTTCATTTTTGTGCCGCAGCAGTCGACGCGCGTTTGTCGGTTTGCTGCACTCAATTCATGAGGTACCCACCTTTCAAGTTTTCACCTTCCCAATATGCTTCAAATGGATTAAAACAGTTTTATCACTAAGACAGCAGCCTGCAGCTAACTCGGACGTTGTTTGCGATGGATCCGCTTGCACAATAGACCAAAGTTGATAACGAAGAATTGAATTCTTCATTATCAACTTTGGTTTTCGGCCGTCCACGGGGATTGTTCTGCAGGTCGAACGTTCCAGAACGAAAAAGTTAGAAACAAAAACGCACTGTATTTTCTTTTGCGACACCGCCGCCATACACATCATTAATCCTTCGAGCCGTTTTTGCAGCACTGGTGCCACGGTGGAACTCGTACTCGAAAATAATACGATATTTCAAGTTTTTCATTTTGGAAACAGAGTGACGCAAAGAAAGAACCAAAAGACAAAAACAAATGAATTACGGTTTCCGAAACACAAATGCATGAGTAGGTAAATAGCGGTATAAATTTGAAATTGGAATTCCTAACCAAATAAAATATATATGAGCCAGTACGACAAAACGCCAATTTCATATGTAACGACCTAATATTAATTATTTAAATAGTAAACAAAAAAGTGGGGTAATTAAAGTGGAGACAGTTTTTACCTCAACATGCATCGTCTATAATATATACGTCTATGCGTATACCCTTATAAAGTTCAAACTTAAAAAGTAAATGAATTATTATGGGCTAATTTCGACCACAGGGCCGATCTCTAGTTATTATAAATGTAAATATTTGTGAGTATGAATGAATGTTTGTTGCTTTTTCTTTTGTCGTCTTGTTTGCAAAAACTACTGTGTAGATACTTTTTATCGCAGCGAAATGTACGGTTCCGGCGAGTTTCTTTGCTAATTTTTCTTTGTAGCTCGTAGATACGAGTATCACAATGTCTATGAATCTTTTTACACCACGTCAATCCGGTCTCATGATGTGACACAATGTTGATACGCTTTCGCTGATGGCAGCGTTAATAATAATGAAGACACGCTTTTGCCATCTCTCCACCAGCTTGCAACTTACGTGTGTAGCTAGCTATGAACTACGTGCATCGTTCAAACAGTAGGCGTAAATAAATAAAAAGACTGGTAAGATGGAGGCAAATGGTGCAGACTCGAATCTGATGGTCGATTCATCTAATTAAATCTAATTCAAAATTCAACGTTTGGTATTTGGATGATGGGACCTGTTACGGAGTGGTTCAGGATTTGGTTTTTAAAAAAAAAACTATATTAATTGACACACGAAAATATATATTATAAAAAGAACTTAGGGAAAGACCTGCACCCGACGGAAGTCGAATTCAATCTGACTAAAAACACTATGTTTTTACTAAACGGAAATAATATAGGTTTCCTATTGCAGTATTAGCAATAATGCAATAGGAAACTCAGCAATTTTACTATACATATGAACTCATGCATCTTGCAATATAACAAACTAAACTCTGTTAAGATCGATCATCACATCTCAAAGTGATGAGAGATTACGCTAAGATTAACGCGAGATATTGGACTTTCGTTTGGAGTAAACAAGAAAACAGCTAAATTACAAAAATATTTTATTTACTCAAATTTTTACAAAATACTTAATTAACACAAATATTATTAGGATTTCTTGAGATATAGTTATTACATTTATCGTATAGTATAAAAATAAGTACCAATTATTATTCTTGAAAATAAATGTATACTATTATTATATCTGCATTAAAATTTAAATTATTTAACATTTACATTAAAATTCATGATCTTTTATTATATTGGTTAACACAACATTTCTTTTTAAAGGAGTTGGCGTGCTAATAGATTTTTGCTCCAGCACAGAATAATTTTTAATACTATTATCCTTAAAGACAACAAGAGATGCTGGATGATCAGTGCGAGATTTGGAATTATGACACTGATTAAAAATTTGAATACAGCAAGGCGATTTCTTACAAGTAATATTTTTTCGACATTTATACATCAGATATATTATAAATATAATGCTGCTTAATAAGCTTAAAGACATGTAGTGAATGCCGTATGTCTCTAAGTGAGACGGGTTTTCTAATTTATTTAACTCATCTTCCATTGAGCGAAGATGAATGCTAGCATGTAGTAATGATCATAAAGTCAAGATTGCCAATATTTTTTAAATTAGAGTGTGGAAGTTTTGCAAATCTTTTATTAATTTTTGAGTGTTCACAACAATCGTCTAGTAATATGTTAAAATTTGACACGACGCGACGTTTGTTTACGTTACCGAGTGGAGTTTCGCCAACTGCGGTGAACTGTAATGTTTTATAAAATGCTTTACAATATTTAGGTAAGGTCAGGATGCCAATTAATATTTAATTTTATTATATTTTATTATTATTATATTGACGTAGGACTAAAGGGATGTTGAGGACGAATATTATTAGAATTATTAAATTATTAAATTATATTATAACATCTGAATTTATATCAGACTTTTCACAAGTAATATGGCATTTCCCTGGATCTGACTGAACAAAAATCCATCGATTAAAACTAAGTTTGTGGAATACACCTATAGAACCGTGAATTATTTTAGCTACACAAGAATCAGGGAGTTTAGTAACCACTTCACTTCATTAAGTTGTTTCGCACGTAGGGTTGGCAACGACTGAAAATAAGTCGGCGAGCACACACACATAACACTTTTCACTGATTAGTTTACAATTGTCGATGTCCCTTAATAGCGAGTAGAACATGCGATCACCTGTTACTGCTGCATATGAGCTAGTTGGCTTGATTAGAATGTAGGTGTCTGGTTTCAATATATCATATGGAATATATTATAAAGATTATAGGTTTGAGGTAGGACTAAAGGGAAGTTGAGGATGAATATTTTTTTATTTTGATGATAATAACAAATTAATTTGGAAATATCTGTTAGTTTCTGTATATTTTGTAGCGTTAATGGTACAGGCAAATCATAATGGCTAGGAAGTTTATTTCTATGTTTATCTAATTCATTATATAATTGATAAGGACTCAGTACAGTCGGGTGTAAAACGTTAAGATTTGCAAATAAAATAGCATTATTTATGTCATCGATATCGAAAGATGACGTTAGGATTATAGCTTCTAAAGAATTAGATAAGGAGTTAATTTTAGTTCTTAATGTAAGCTTATCATTTTGTGCTAGAAACCGAGTCTAATATTTTGTGTATTATTTCCATATTTTATAAAAGATATTTTTCATTTAAGTTAACTTTCGACATAGAATTATTAAATTATGAAATGGTAGATTGTATAACATGGATATTACCTTTCATAAGATGAGCGAGAGGTTTCTCATCCGTCTGTACACTATTTATAGCTTCTGAATATTTCACAGCGTCTTCGGCGTGCAATGTACCGAAGATAGTTTTTAAGATAGATCCTCCTAAATCAATGAGACCTCTTTTAAAACGCTCTTTTTAAAACGTTTTATCATTTTGTAGCAAATATGATACAGAAGAAAACTTGTTAACATTAATAAGATGCTGATTTTTCAGCGCCGAAAGTGAATTAATACAGTCCGATTGTATCTTTGATGACGTAAGAGAGTTACAAAATACATTTAGCTTTTGTAATAAAAACTCTATTTTATCTATATTAGGTTGGATATGACTTATATCTAAATATGCTAAGACTTTCCAGTCGTTATTAGTAAACTTAAGATCTAGGAGCTTATCAAAATAAAGGGCCGGACTACTAATGATGGGCGATACGAAATCTGATCTAGCTAGCGGCGACAGCACGCATCTGAAATAGAATGAAAGAACTTATGTTACGATTACGTTATACTTATTATTGTTACTACTAACTTACTGACCTAGGACACTATGCTGTGTCGTCACTTGCCGGCTTTATTTCATCGAAATAATGACGAACGTGCTTACGATTAATTTTATTAATAGCGTTGCCGTATGATTACCATTTAGTTTTTTTGTTTTATACGGACCTTTCCACACTGGGGATTAGGCCTTATTTTTCTTGTGGTGACAACGGACATACACCATATCGCGAGCGTTGTATATAATAGGCTTTGTTCGAACATCATAATAATTTTTAGATTTTTCTTTAGACGTCTGAATATTTTGTAGAGCCTTTTGACGGCTATAACAAAAAAAGACGATGATTTAGTGCTAGAACATAATCTGTATATGTGTTGTTATCGAGAACGTCTATGCTAGATGGTAAATAGGGCTTAAAGCCAAAAAATAGTTCTAATGGGGAGTAACCTGTCGTACTATGCACGTTTGAATTGTAAGCTATCATAGCGCTTGGGATGTAAAGGTCCCAAGTGTTTTGATTTTCGCCTATATAGGACCTCAAATATTCTTTGAGGGAAGAGTGGCTCCTTTCTAGCGCGCCACAAGCTTAGGGATGATATTATGGTGAAGCAAAAATGTGTTTTATACTGAATAACTTTGCTAGTTGCTTAAAAAGGTCAGAGTAAAAGTTTGTGCCTTGGCCGGAGATGATTATTTTGGGTATTCCCATGTGTGAAATATATTTAAAGAGTTTTCTAGTTGTGTCTTCAACTGAACATGACTGCATAGGATAAGCTTTTGAAAATTTAGTGATGTCATCTTGTACGGTAAGTAAAAATTTATATTTATATTCATATGTTTCAGGAAGTGGACCGACCTGATCTAAATAGATTATTTCGTTGGGTCGCGATGCTGTGGAGGTTATTATCATCGGAGCATAATTGGTTTGTCGTAACGGCTTATTAATTTGACACGAACGACAATTTTTATGTAATCTTCGATGTCTTGCCTCATGTTTTTCCACCAAAATTGCGATTTGATTCTTTCTAGCATACGAGAGATACCTGGATGCCCAGCGAGGGGTGAGTCATGATTTTATAGATATCGATGAAGAGAAAATTTAAAGAAATATCTAAAAACAGTTTTCTATGTCGATAAAGTAGCTACCAGCTGCGTTTATCATTATACAATCGTTTCAAGCAATAAACCAACCAAATTACATCCTTTTACTGGTCGTTTTTTTATTTAATTACAAAAAGGTAATGTTACGTTACATATTGTTCGGACCCCCCTCCTCCCCTTGTAACGCATTGTAACGTTATACAAGACTCCCCCTCCCCCCACCCCAAACTGCGTTACGTAATACTTAAACGCTCCCCATAATAAAGCAATATTTTATGATTATTTTCATAGAATAGACATCTAATATTGACATGAAAAATATTATATAGGGGCAGTGGCGTATTTACTTTAGGTCGATACTAATTAATTTAATATATTAGAGCGAGTGAGCAAAATTTTTTTCTCTTTTGACTGTTTAAACTTTAAATCCTGAAATACTGTGTACTTCGAAAAAACACAAGTATATCAAGAGCCTAAAACTGAACGTCAGTACTAAATATTATAATATGTTCTGTAAGGCAAACACGAGTGAGCGGAGCTAGTGAGCAATTTTTTTTTTTTCATTTTACCGTACCGTTGCCAACCGTACATGAATAATTTTAGCACAGTAAGCATTTTCTTTGTTAGTCAACGCGTTTTATTTAAAATAAAGTAGTTATCATACATCTTTTATATTATTAATGTACAGGAGGCTGCAGCAGCAATGTAGGGGACATTAGATGTTTTGATCCTTCGAATAACTTAAATGTAAATAAGGAATTTGCAATGTAACGAACTGTTATATCCACTTAAAATTTGCACAACATGCTGAGCTAAGCCAAATTCATTATATTATATAAAGTTTCGGCAGCGCGGTTTTCAGCAGTTGAGTTAAGTGAGTTGAGTTTAGTTCAATTATTATTTTTATCGGTACGGAACAGTAAAGTGAAGTGAATAAGCGAATTTAACTTTTGTATTTTTCTATGAATATACTTTCAAGTAGACTCTCGTTGTGTTTTTCAAAGACTGTCAGGAAGTGCCGCGCAACAAATTGGTGTCAGAAGTGTGAATGAGTACTGTGAATTGGCTCGTTGACTAGAACCCAGGCTCAACAACCGCAGCGCTTCCGTTGTCCATCAGACTGACGGTCAGTCTCAGCCCCACGAGCTGAGCCCACATCTGGACACAAAAGGCGGGACACAGGCAGCAGCCCCAACCCCACGCGCCATGCCTGCCCCTGGATCGACGAGTAAGCCTTGGCCCACGTGTCAAGCACGCGTCCAACCTCACAACTTTACTTCAAAAGCAGCCCCAGCCCACGCGCTGAACCTGCTCCAGGGTCGACGAATAAACCTTGAACCACGTATCAAGCACGCGCCTAATCAATCTTAATCTCAATTCCAATATCACTCCAGCTCATCCCGGGTTAGGGAGTAACAGAGGGATCCAGCTCCGGTGCCGCGTAGCCCGCAAGCCCAGGGTCAACACGTCGCGCCGCGCCTCCTCCAGCAGCTCCACGCGTCGCACCGCGTCGTGCCCCGTCATCGGTTCCTCGCATCGCATCGCGCCGCGTCATCAGCTGACGCATAGTGCAGTGATGTTCCTAATTTTAATGTGAGTCAATCTTTCCCATATCCGTGCTATTAGTGAAATCAAGTGCAAAAATTGGGGGAGGCCTTTGCCCAGCTTAGACTTATAATAATAATAATAATAATAAGTGCAAAATCGTGTTTTAGAATAATTAATTAATTTTAGTCATAAATCTTAACTGCACTTGAACATTTAAAATCTTGTTAAATTCAATATTCCATCATGTCCATGAAAGGGGAATCTAGTGAGCCAGTATTTGAAAAAATCACTCTCAGTGTACTCACAAAATTTATAAAACCTTATGACGGGAGTAGAGAAAACCTCCCCGCATTTTATTTCATTTTATTTTATTCAAAAGATACACCAACAACATATTGTGACAACATTCAAAACTTAAAAGTAATACATTTTTGTTTTATACTAACACAATAGTTAATTACAGGCGTATGCAACTGTTTTAGAGGTATTTGCTCCTTACATTAAAAATAAGTTTAGTTTAAATGTGTCATAAGAAATGCTTAACTTACTATATTTAAATAATTAATATAAACGAACTTACAATTAATTAGAAGAACTAATATTTAATTTTATTTCATTATAATTAAGAAAGAAAAAAACAATACAATTAAATTTTTGTCAGAATAACTACAAGTTTAGTAACGAGATGTCATAGGTAAAAACAAAATACATTCTAAATCAGGAGAGTAAGGGATCGTGAATGCCGTATGCTTGTAGTTTTTCTATTAGTATTTTGTGGTCTACCCTGTCGAAAGCACTCCTGAAGTCTGTGTATATCGCATCAACTTCCTGTCGGCCGTCTACGCTTTTTATTATATCGTTTAAGTAACTTAGTAAGTTTGTAACTGTAGAGCGTCCTTGGCAAAAACCGTGTTGATCTTTGGTGATTATACCTTTATACCTTTGAAGTAGCGAGTAAGAATTGGGCAGATCAGGCTCTCAAATACCTTCGCTAGCACACAGAGCATTGATATAGGTCGATAATTACTTACTCTGTGTCTCGACCCCTTTTTGTGTATTGGGAATATATTTGCCGATTTCCATGTGTTGGGGAAAGTTGAGGTTTCTAAAGATTTATTAAATATAATCTTCAGGGGTAGCGTAAGGTATTTATATGTTTTTTTAAGAAAGATGGGTGGGATACCGTCAGGCCCGGCGCCTTTACTAGCATCGAGTCTTTTTAGGGTTTTGCATATTTCTCGTTCAGAAATGTATAGTGAAGAAAGACAGGTCTGTGGGTAATTTTGTGTCGTAATTGATACGGTACTCTGGTTAGAAGTTGGCTCTGAAAACAGAGCAGAAAATTGTTTAGCGAACAAGTTACTTATGTTTCTACCTGATTTGGCCACTCTATCATTGAGAGTCATTTCAGAAGGAATTGAGGAAAGCGAAGCGAGGAGAGCGTCTCTCTTTTATATAGGCCCAGAACTTCTTCGGTTCACGTTAAATAGCATATTCCGTGTTAGATATGTATTCTAAGTAGCAAGATTTCATAAGAGCCTCAACCCTAGATCTAGCCATTTTGAATTCGATCTTGTCTCTGGGATTATTTTGTGCTTTTAGACGTCTCCTTATTTTTTCTTTCTCCGTGATCAGCCTAATTAAATTACTTGTAAACCAAATCGGGTATTTCCTATTGTTTGGCTTGTTTTTGGGAATGCATGTATCAATAATATTTTTTATAATTTGGTAGAAAGCAGTAATCATGTCGTTCGCGTCATTGTATTTTTGTAACTCGTGACTCCAGTCTATAAGCCGGAGCTTAGCGTTAACAAGATTGTAGTCCGCTTTTCTAAAGTTATTGGTAGCGAAGGTTTTGTTGCATTGTGGTTTTTCCAAATCAAATGAGAGTTCGATGTCTAACGGAGGGTGGTGTGGGTCCAAGTAATATTAGAGGAATTAGATAACACCAAGTCTAGGATGCGCCTTTAGTGTAATGGGTGAAAATAGGTGTCGCACAATGAACAGTCAGTGGAATAAAAGTTCTACTCACATTAGGTACGGTATTTATTAGTACACCAGTTATACACACACGATTTAAAAGTCAGAAGGAACAGAAGGAATGTTATATACGAACACAGTAAAGCACAGCACTAAAGTACATAAACGGAACGATAACAATTATCAAACATAAAATTATTTAGCGAAAGCGATAAATCGAATGTACAATATACGTATCGCGTCAAGGATGATATCGACTCGGCGATCGCACGGCGCACGAGTGCATTATAGGTATCCCGAGCACTCTGCGCAGGCGCACACCAAAGAACCGGTCCCGCACTATAGTGCGAGACTCATATCGATAACTATTGTCGATATGTCCAACTGACATTATAAATATAAAATTATTTTAAATGTGTAATTTTATTAATACACTATAATAAGTAGGTAAGTAGCCTACACGTCCATTGTGGTTGGTTATACTGTTATATTGTTCGAGACTAAATAATAAAATCTATTAGTGAGAAACCTAGCGTACAATTGTAGTTATTCGGAGTAGTTTGTGACGTGTTGTAATGTGTTGTGGTATTGTCTGGTGTCCAGTTTATAAAACCCAAGTTGAAATCTCCGAGTAATAAGAAATCACCCTGATAAGACTGTAAAGTATTGCAAATGTTATCTGGAACAGAATTTAATGTAATATTGTTTACTGGCGGAGGTAGATAGAGCACACAAATTAATAAATTCTTATTTCCTAACTTAACGTTAATCCAAAGGTCATCCAAGTCACTTTCATTCTGTTCTATTCGACGAGATTCATATTTATTTTTAACAGCGAGCAGAACGCCTCCACCTGATTTGGAGCATGATGAGGTTATTTCTCGATCTCGCCTATATGTGGTGTATCGCCTATATTCACAGGTAAAGAGTTCGCTGTCAAGTACGTTTTTATCGAGCCATGTTTCAGTCGCTGCTATAATGTCGAGTTCGCATTGTATAGTAGCTAGTCGAATATCTTGGAGTTTAGAGTCCATACCGCGAAAGTTTCGGAAGTAGATATTAGCCATTTAGATAGATTTGTAGGAGTCAAGGTCTCGGTCTGACATTTTGAGGCTTAAATATTATTAAGAGACGTAACATTTAATTTGTTTGGCTGGAGATTGGTCGTCTTTTCTGATATATATGCGGCCGTTTCTAATCCAAACGTATTTAATACCTTTTTCTTTTGCTACCTGACGAGTTCGTGCATGTAATGCTTTGTAGTGAGGGGAAAGATGCTCGGATACAAATATGTTTAACTTCGAGGTGCCGTATCCTAAATGACTTGAGCTAAGTCGATCGTTGGGTTTGCTTCTGTTAAATTTATGGACAGCGGCAATCACAGTATCTCTAACCCTTGTGTTTCTAAATTTGACAATTACTGTTCGAGGTCTCTTATTCGTTTCGTCTAATTTTCGAACTCGTGTGCAGGATAAGATGTCAGTTTCTTGGATGGGGTGTGAAATTGCTGTGCCGAGTTGTGTGATGACAGAAAAAAGATTCTCAGATTTTGATTCAGGAAGCCCATGAATTTCAATATTATTTTCGCGAGAGTATTGTTCTATTAAGTTAAGCCTGGTAGATAGAGTTTCAACTGATTTTGTGAGGTTTAGTTTTTCTATTGTGAGTTGATGTATCTGCTCTTTGGACTCTTTTAAGGTGGAGTGCATTCGGTCGTATTCGGCATTGAGGAACTCTACAGATTCTTTTAAGTCGTTCAGTTTCTTCAGTTCGGATTTAATGAGATTAAATCCATCCTTAGAGAAGGTGATGTTGCTCGAGTGGTCGCTGGAATCTCCATCAGAGGCCGAGGAGTTAGGACCATTATTGTTATTGTGCGCACGTATTGGTTTTCGGTTGTTTGCAACGACAGACTAGTAATAATTTAAACTACAATTGATTTCGACCACGTGCCAGCCAAAATCATCTATTCAAACAGGCATGAAAAATAATACTAAATCTTATAACAAAATTACTTCTTAGCCATAGCTGTTGAGTCTTTACAATTCTTATAATATTCGAAACTCATCTCAACCTTAAGTGTAGAGTCATGGAAAATCTTATGATAAAAGTGCATCTCAGTCAAATCCGCCGAGTCCAAATATTTCTAATTCTACCAATTCTACTAATTTTACCAATTCTACCAATTCTACCAATTCTACCAATTCTACAAATTCTACAAATTCTACCAGCTCTACTTATTCTACTAAATATATATCTCGGTCTAATGAACCACATTTAAGTGAAAAAATATTAGAAAATAACAACTTATCAAATTCGAATTTTAACTCTTTATGTATAAAAAATACATTTTCTATTCCTATTTATGAAAGTACAATTAATCAATGCAAATCTCCATTTACTTATCTTAAAACTAAACATTCTATAAATAAATTAACTTTACTGGTGGATACTGGCGCGAGTGTTAGTATTGTAAAACGATCATGCCTCGTCAACTTACCGGAACTATCTACTGACATAATTAAATTAAAAGGCATAAATGATATAGATTCTTATAGCGAGACATGAACCTATCATTTTTTCTAGAATTTAAATTATGCGCTGAATTGTTGAGTTACAAATTTCACGTTATTGAAGACGATATTAATTTAAAATATGATGGAATAATTGGCACAGATTTCCTAAAATATTTTAATTGTAATATACTAATTCCATTCATTAACAAAATCATACTTCACCTATATTTTTTGATAAGCCCACTTACATTATTCCCGCTCGTTCAGAAATGGTAATTGAATGTCAGGTGTCAAATGTATCTGAATTAAACAACTTACGCGAAGCCTTAATACTAGAACATTCTATTTGTGCGGATGTATATTTATCGAATGTGTTGTTTCGTTAAAATTTAATAATAGAGTAAATGTCTCAGTGTTAAATACTACCGAATCCGAGGTGCAAATTTGTGATTTTAAGGTTCATTTAACTCCTATAGATTACTCTCAGATATCACAAATTAGCGATGATATAAAAAAAATATATTCTATTCCTTCTACTTGCACGTCGAACCGTAAACAACGTGTTCTCGATTTAATTAGATACGAGCATCTGAATAATGAAGAAACAAAATTATTATCAGAGTGCATTTTAAATTTTCATGATATCTTTTATCTAGAGGGCGATCCCTTAACTTGTACAAACGCTCTTCAACATTCAATTAATACGGGAAATACCGCCCCTGTAAATGTAAAATCTTATCCCTTCCCTGCATGTCATATAGAGGAAATAGACAGGCAAATTAAAAAGATGCTTGATCAAAGTATAATCCGCCCTTCGATTTCGCCATGGAGTGCACCAGTATGGGTAGTCCCTAAGAAAAGGGATGCCTCTGGTAAAAGGAAATGGCGCATTGTAATCGCTTAATGCTGCCTTAATGACATCACAGTAAATGAGACCTTTCCTATCCCGTTAATTACAGATATTTTAAATCATCATCATCATCATCATCAAAGTATTATACAGCCCTTAACTTAGTTTCAGGCTTCCATCAAATAAAATTAAATCCTGCTGACTCAGAAAAAACTCGGGTCACTATGAATTTCCTAGGATGCCGTTCGGGTGGGGGCGATTCCGGTTCCTCCTCGTTGGTGTCCCTGGGCAACACTTGCCTACGCCACCTCGGGGTTCTTTCCTGGGGTGAGGTAGGCACGTGGCTGAACGCCGGTCTTTCTCTGTCTTTCACCATCTTTTTATAGATTACTCTTCTTTGTTTTGTTTGTTTTATTTTCTCTATTTTCACCGTCTTTCTTTCTTCTTCTTCTTCTTTCTTCTACTATCTTTCTTGTTTTTATTTCACTCTGATGGGGGAGCTTACCCCCGAAAAAAGAGACCGCGACCCGGGGTGTCGGAGTAGTTTATGGATGGCAGATTTTAAAAATAAACTACCTCAGGAGGGTACCGTAACTGGAGAATCCCTCGGCGGGCCACCAGGCCCGTCCAGCCCCACGTATTCTGAGGGGGGCAAAAATTTGCTTGAAACAACGAGGATTTCCGGGGATCTTTCTGTCCCCAAAAACGACGACCTTATGCTTTCACAACGGATTCCGATTGTGCAATTCGAACGGATGGACGACTCGGACTATTCTCTGAACACCATGAGAACAGCCGGTAGCTCTCGCGCATCTTCGCGCGATCGAACGGGTAGTAGCAGGGCCGGCAAACGGAGGCTATCTGACTCAGGCTCTGACGACGGAGGATCGGAGCGATCGGCTCGCTCGGATACGCACCGGAGGAAAACCGCTCCTGCCAAAAGGGGGCGAGGACGTCCCCCTACAACAGGGGAGTACGTCGGAATGGCGAATGCTAAAAGGCAGTACCTGGAACTGGAGTACGAAGACCTAAGGCTCCATAGGAAATAGGAAGCTAATAGGAAGGAGGTCGCTGCGGCTCTCCGAAAAGTGCAGCGACAGACAGAAGCCGCAGCAACCAGACAAGCGGAACGTGCGGCGCTTGATGTTCTCCCGGCCGCTACCAAACTTAAAACAGTTGGCGAGCAGGGCTTGGAGCTTATTAAGATGGTGCGCACGAAAAGTGGGAATATGAAGGGCACATTCATAAAGGCCCTCAAAGATGGCGAAGAGAAGGTTGAGGCATCTGTACGCGGCCTCGCTTCTCTTAAGGAGGATACGCTCAAATTGGAGGCCGAGAACATACGTCTCAGAGAAGAAATAGCGCTGCTGCGGGAGAAGGCGTGACGAACACCTAAGCCGCCGCTCCCAGCAAGCGCTGCCAAAACATCTGCAGCCCCAGCTCAACAAGGAGGCTCAGAGGAAGTAACGGCGGCGGGCCTGCGGGCAATGTTCGAGGTGTTCTCCCGCTCTATAATGGAGAGGACCTTGAACATGATCAACGCACGCATTGAGGCAATGGAGGACCGTCTGCTTCCAGCTAAGCGGCTTCGACCGCCACTGGCAGCAGACAAAAGAAATGACAACAGCGGTACTCGCTCGACTGAGGACTAGCCCACCCTTCCACAGGCTGGTTCCTCCAGAAGAACGGTGACTCGAGCTCCAACGGCGACAGCAAGGGCAGCAGTTGCTCCAACTCCAACGGCGGCTGCACCTGTAACAGAAAATAATGCTAAAAATAAGAAGCAGACCAAGGCAAAAAAGCAAGGAAAGGAGAAACCGGCAGAACATCAGCTGGCCCCGCATGCGGCTGCTGTTTCCGGCCCCTCATCAGAAGGAGAGGGTTGGAGCACAGTGGTTCGGAAGGGGAAGGGGAAGAAGAAAATGCAACCGGATATGACAAACCTGGACTCGACACACCCGGATAAGACAAAGGCACGGTCGAAGGGGGAATCAAAATCCTCCCGAAAGTCGGAGCCCAAAAAGGAGAATACCAGACGATGGAGGCACACTGCTCCCGCCACTGCTGCAGTCGTAATAACACTGCAGCACGATGCGATAGAGCGTGGCACCACCTATAAGGACGCACTCCTCAAGGCCCGGCAAGAGATCAACTTGGCGGATCTAGGGCTCTCAGAGGGCGTCCGAATCAGGCAGGCGGCCACTGGAGCCAGAATAATGGAACTTCCCACCAGCACAACAAGCGAAACAGCGGACCGTTTTGCCGAAAAATTGACAGGCGTACTCGCCGGTACCGCTAGAGTTGCTCGGCCCGTTAAATGCTCCGATGTGCGGATTTCTGGCCTCGACGATACGGTCACAATAGATGCTGTTTTGGCAGCGGTCGTGGTTAAGACAGGTTGCTCCCCGGAACATGTAAAGGGGGGCGACGTCCGTGAGGGTGCCGGTGGAACCGGAACTATGTGAGTGCAGTGCCCCGTGGCTGCCGCCAACACCTTGGTGGCTGCGAGTCGCCTGCTGGTCGGTTGGAGCTCGGCGAGAGTCCAGCCCCTGGAGCCCCGCTCCATGAAATGCTACCGCTGCCTCGAAGTCGGTCACACTGGGCGGCGGTGCAACTCGGAGGTGGATAGGAGCCACTTGTGTTTCCGGTGCGGGCAGGCCGGACACAAATCATCCTTGTGTACGGCTGAACCCCACTGTATAGTTTGCTCAGAGGCGGGTAGGAACGCTAACCACTCGGTCGGTGGAAAAGGTTGTGCCCCTCCTAAGAGGCGGCGAAACAGAAAGGCAAAGCCTCAAACGGCGGGTCGGTCACAAGATCGACAGGGACATGCGATGGAAACCGACAATGGATAGGCGACCATTGCAATTTCTACAGACGAATCTGAACCACTGCGCCGGTGCCCAGGATCTGCTCTTTCAGGCTCTGACTCAGTGGCAGATAGATATTGCGATAGTGGCCGAGCCTTACTACATCCCAGCCCGCAACACCTGGGTTGGGGATGCGCTTGGCTCTGTCGCCGTCCATAGTTGTGACACAGGCCCACTGCTTTTAACGCGGGAGAGAGGCCAGGGATTTGTGGCGGCTGATTGGGGAGAATACACTTTGTTCGGTGTTTACTTCTCGCCGAACAAAACCCTTGCAGATTTTGAGGAGTTCCTTGGCGAGTTGCAGGTGGCAGTGTTAAGAGCGGCCCCAAGGCCCGTTCTTGTCGCCGGCGACTTTAACGCCAAGCACTCAGCCTGGGGCTCCTCAGTGACCAACGCCCGAGGAGATGCCGTGTTGGAGTGGGCCCTGATGACCGGTCTCTCGATTTTAAACCGCGGGGACGCACCAACCTGCGTCCGGCACCAGGGGAGCTCGATCGTCGATCTCTCCTTTGCCAGCCCCGCAGTTGGAGGACTGGTCCGTGACTGGAGGGTAGTGGAGGAAGTAGAGACACTGTCCGACCATCTGTACATCCGGTACAGTGTCTCGTCTGCGAGAGTCACTCAGCCGGCTCCGCGCCCAATGGCGGGTGTCCAGGAGTTCCCTCGGTGGGCGGTGTCGAAACTGGACGTGGAGGCGCTCAAGGAGGCTATAGAGATGGAGACCTGGACTCCAAGGCCCGCGACTCCCATAGCTGTAAATGAGGAGGCGCTCTGGTTCCGCAGAGCGCTCACACGAATTTGTGATGCGGCCATGCCCCGAATGAAACACCGTCTTCCAAACAGGCAGGTGTACTGGTGGTCGGATGAAATAGCGGAGCTCCGGCACCAGTGTGTGAGGGCACGCCGGCCAATTCAAAGGCAGCGCAGGAGAAGGCCAATGGATGAGCCACTCATAGCACGGCTCAGGGAGGAGTACCGCGCGGCAAAGAGCGCGTTAAGCCTGGCCATACAAATGGCCAAGGACGATGCCCGCGAAGAGATGTTGGCAGAATTGCACCGGGACCCGTGGGGGCGCCTATATAGGATTATGCGGAAGAAGTTCAGCCGCGGTCCGCCAGTCGTGGAGACGCTGGGTGCGGGACATGTTTAGCGCATGCCTCGCAAGCCAAATTCCCGGAGTGTTGGAAGGAGGGCAGGTTAGTGCTGCTGAAGAAGGACGGCCGCCGGAGTCACCTTCGGCCTATAGGCCAATCGTCCTGCTGGATGAAGGCGGGAAACTGCTGGAAAGAGTGATCGCATCTAGGGTCATCAAACACCTCGAGTGGGAAGGACCTAACTTTTCCGAGGTGCAATACGGCTTTCGCGCGCAACTCTCAACCATAGATGCGATCCTCCAGGTCAAGCGGTTCACCGACGAACAGACGACGCGTGGCAGAGTGGTACTGGCGGTGTCATTCGACATCGCCAATGCGTTTAATACCCTGCCCTTCTGGGCTATCGAAGAGGGCCTCCGTTATCATGGGGTCCCACGGTATCTCCGCACTATCATCAGTGGGTACCTAAGGAGACGGACAATTGTTTGTGTCGGGGGTAATGGTGTCGTCATCCGGTTTGTGACTGAGTGCGGTGTTCCACAGGGGTCTGTCCTTGGCCCACTCCTGTGGAACATCGGATTTGATCGCGTCCTGCGTGCGGCTCTTCTCCGCGGGCTGCGTCTCATTTGCTATGCAGATGACACTTTGCTCTTAGCCCGCGGAGAAACTTTTGAGCAAGCCATTCGTTTGGCAAGAGTCGGCGTTGTTGCCCGCATCTAGAGGCATGGGGTGCGAGTCGCGCTAGAGCAAACGGAGGCCATGTTCTTCTATGGACCACGGAAACGCCCCCCCGCAGAAGTGTTCCTCTCAATCGGAGACGAAAACATGCCAATCAGGTCGGAAATGAAGTACCTGGGTCTGATCTTGGACTCCAGGTGGACCTTTACTGCACATTTCCGTCGATTGGTACTCAAATTGAAAAAGACGGCCGTGGCCCTCGGACGCCTCCTTCCCAACATCGGAGGCCCAGGGTCTACGTGTAGGCGGCTCTATACTGGGGTCCTTCAGTCCATGGCCCTCTATGGAGCCCCCGTCTGGGCGGACAACCTAAATGCCCAGAACAAGGCGCTACTGCGGAGCCCTCAGCGGACAATGGCGCTACGTATGATCCGCGGATACCGCACCGTGTCTTGCGACGCAGCGCTTGCCCTCGCCAGAACCCCTCCATGGGATCTAGAAGCCCGAGTTCTAAGCGACATTTACTACCGCACGGCGGAATTTAAGAACAGAGGAGATAGAGTGTTACCGGAGCTAACAGCTAGATGGCGCCGCCTGGCGCGCATAATAACAATGCGTGCTTGGGAGGGCAGATTGGCGTCCCCAACAGCAGGACACATATTGGTAGCGGCAATTCGGCCGCACCTGCAGGAGTGGGTGGCGCACTGTAAGGGCACCCTCACCTACCGGATGGTGCAGATGTTGACCGGGCATGGTTGATTTGGCCATTACCTGCACCATCTGGCTAGAAGAGAACCAACGCCCCAGTGCCACCATTGTGACAATGATGACGACTCAGCGCAGCACACGCTCATAGACTGCCCTGCCTGGGTAGAACAGCGGGCGGTGCTCTGCGCCACCATCGGACTTGACCTTACGCTCCCGGCTATAATAACAGCCATAGTCCGGTCGAGCGACGCATGGACTGGGATGGCCACCTTCTGCAAGCACGTAATCGCGCAGAAGGAGGCCGCCGAACGGGAAAGAGAGGCGGAAGTAGCCACAGACCCCGTTCGCAGGAGGCGCGGAGGGCGCAGACGCGCTAACCATGAGCGCCAGCTCCCGCCGTAAATAGGACTCGGGTGACGGGTTGGGGAACCCGTCGCCTATTGCACGTCCCTCCCGGTCGAAGAGCGCCCAGTGCCTCGGGCCGCTCTCCCGGATGGCTAGCAGCTGTCGTCGACAGTCTGCTACGGAGGATTTGCTGCTGTAGCAAATGCCGCTTACTGGGCCGCTGCAGTTATCGCCTCAGGCGGGTCCGGCGGCCCAGTTGCATAGCGGAGGAGGAGGTTCCTTGGGGTTTTAGTGCGGTAACCCCGGGTGCGATCCTCACCTCGCACCCGGGAGAGTCCCACATACCCCGGTGGCTAACCCCAGTCCGCCGGGGATCCATAAAGGATTTCCCCAAGTAAAAAAAAAAAAAAAAGGATGCCGTTCGGGTTAAAGAATGCAAGAATGCACTTGCTACATTTCAGAGATTAATGAATACCGTACTTTCAGGCCTACAAGGCCTACATTGTTATGTATATTTAGATGACGCTATAATCTATTCGGCTACCCTTACTTCACATATCGAAAAATTAAACTTAATCTTTGAAAAATTTAGAGAGTATAATTTAAAACTACAACCCGATAAATGTGAATTCTTACGCCGCGAAGTCTCATACTTACGCCATATAATCACTGACAGTGGAGTCGCGCCGAATTCTGAAAAAATTTGGGTCTTGTCCGAGTATCCAGTTCCCAGAAATGCAAAAGAAATAAAATTATTTTTAGGTCTTATAGGTTACTATCGCCGCTTTATAGAAAACTTTTCTAAAATAACAAAACCATTAACTTTATTATTAAAGAAAGATATTATATTTAATTGGACACAAGATCAGCAAAATGCATTCAACCTATTAAAAGAAAAATTAACTACTGCTCCTTTACTCCAATATCCTGATTTTTCACAGCCTTTTACTGTAACAACTGACGCCAGTAATTATGCTGTAGGCGCAGTATTATTCCATGGTCAAATAGGCAAGGATAAACCTATTGCATATGCCTCACGTACATTAAATCATGCTGAAGGTAATTATTCTACAATTGAAAAGGAATTACTAGCCATTTTATTTGCAGTTAAAACTTTCCTTCCGTATATTTATGGTTACAAGGTCAAAATTATTACAGATCATAGACCTCTGATATGGCTATTTAACATAAAAGACCCAAGCAGCCGCCTTATTCGCTGGCGTCTGAAATTAGAAGAATACGACTACGAAATCGTATACAAGCCCGGTAAATTAAATTCTAACGCTGACGCACTTTCACGCATCCAAATTAATGCTACAACACATTCAGTTTTAAATAGTGAGCTGTATGAACAATATTCTGAATTAAAATTTCTAAATCTATACCTGAAAGTAATACTTTTATAGAAGAGCACTCGCAGCCACTTTGTTTGACAAAATTAAAATTAATCGCTTGCCCCAGATCTTTAGATTTCAATAGATCAATTCCTTATTGTAACGAGATCCTCTCACAGCTCGAAAACTCAAATGAAATTCGAGAAGCCGAACGCGAACCTAGCACCGTTGCATCATATACAAATAAAGATATTAATTATTATTTTTATTTACTAAAATACACCATTTTTATGAAACAATCTATAAAAATAAATATCAATTATTAATAAAACTGCGTGATTTAATATTAGATCAAAACTCGTCAAAATATAATGATCTAGTTATTTCAGACTTTACGGAACCATTTTTCAAAATAAGCTATACAAAGATTTACGATATGTCTTATATATTCCATAATACTAATATGGAATATATAAGACTAATATAACCATAAAAAAATCAAATAATTTACCCTACTCCTGCTGAAATTCCACAATTATTAAAGAAAATCATGACTCTGCTATAGCGGGACATCCTGGTATGAAAAGAATGCTAAATCGTATAAAATATTCTTACTATTGGAAATCTATGCGCTCAGATATCGAAAACTATGTGAAAAATTGTTAATTATGTCATGTTACCTTGTTGTAAGCCTTTACGTGGCTCAAATAAAGCACCAATGAAGATAACCTCCACGAGTACCAGACCTTTTGAGAGATTAGCATTAGATATTGTAGGAACTCTACCAGAATCAGGTTTTCAAAAATTTAGATTTATTTTAACTTTACAAGATGACTTAACAAAATTCTCCTGCGTGTATCCTATGATTACGTCAACTACTGATGAAATTGCGAGAAATTTAATCCATTTCATGTCTCTTTTCGGTTTTCCAAAAATTATTTTAACGGATTTAGGTACTTGTTTTACGACTCAACTTTTCAAACAACTAACGGAAATTTGCAAAATTAAATCTTTATTTTCGACTCCATATCATCCCCAAACAAATGGAGCCCTAGAACGCAGTCACATTAAAGGAATATTTACAGTCATTTGTAAATGAAAACCAAAATGACTGGCATTGCTATTTAGCAACTGCTATACTATCATATAATACGACGCCTCATAGTACTACTCAATTTACACCTTTCGAACTTCTCTACGGTTATAAACCTTTAATTCCAAATTCACTTTATGAAGTCAAAAGTAATACATATGATGAATATATACGCGTGTTACAATATCGAATGAAATTTAGTAGACAAAAAGCAATCGAAAATACTTCAAAAAGTAAATAAACCTCAAAAATGATTTATGATCAATCAAGTCGCAAAACATAATATAAAATCGGCGATATGGTATATCTTAAATATCACCATACACTTAAAAAGTCTCCCTTGTCTCCCATATGGAAAGGTCCATATAAAATCGTTAAAGTAAATAGTAAAAATAATGTTACGCTTTCCATTAATCGCAAGTATATAAAACACCATGTAAACGAGATTAAGCCAGCTCACACATAGTTTCGCTCTTTCCAGGTTTCTCTCATCTCTACTTGATCCATGTCTTGGATCAGCTTCAGTAACGAGTATCATACACAGCCCTGGACTATATTTCGACCAAGTTAACACTATACATTTTTATAATTATTATTGGAAAATAATAACACATATAGATGTAATCTCGTTAGAACCGCATTTACATAATATCGAAAAAATATTAGAAAGAACCTTAAAAATTTGTAACAAAATACAAGCCAACAATTTTATTCAACGCAAAGACATTTTTAGTTCAACTCATATATTGTTGCAAGCAAACTTTATGAAAGTTCGATCCTTATCGCATTTAATCTCCCAAATAAAAATATTAAAACTAAACGATCCACTGAACTAGGTGGAGAAATCCTAAAATTCTTCTTTGGAATATTAGACGCTGACGACGCAAGAAAATACGACGCGGCTATAGAATCATGTAAAAAGGACGAAAACAAAATGTTTAATTTGATAATTGAATGATAATATTCACATAATTAAGTCCTCAATAAATACATTTAATTGTACTATTTTTAATTTGAATCAAAACTTAATTAAATTAAACTCTCAAATCGATAATATAAGTAAAATACTTATAGAATTGAATAAAAACAACGATCAGCTGATATACATATCTCATATGAATAGTCTTTTAAATGTAATCGAAAGCTCATTAATTACTATTTCAAACCTTATTGACAACATATTAAACTCTATTTTATTTTCTAAAAGCAACACTTTACATCCTTTTGTTATAAGCCCAATGACATTGTATAATGAACTTGCTAACCAAAGCAGTTCTATAAATAAACGACTTACCCCCGGTTTCTGAAAGGCTAATCAACGCCAAAATTAACTAATCAGCGGTCAAATCTCTTGTCAAGTGTAAATTGAGTTGCATAAAGCTTGATCAGTCGTTTGACTTGATCATCATGTTAGTTAACTAAAGCAATGCCAAACCATATGTCAAACTCTGTTTTCGGTTTCTGGAAAGCTATTTAAGGTGCAATCATAGATTAAACATATGTCAAATCTATTGTCAACTGATCAATGCATTTCGGCGAATTAACTTTTGAAAAATATTAGTTAGAAGGTATGTAAAGTGTTTTTACTAAGTTAATTTGGCGCTTGTAATATTTTTATACGGTACCTAGTACTTATTTGTTAGAAGCTGTAAGTAATAATAATTATGGCTATCACTCTTGATTTCCAAATTTTTACAAAATTATTATTTGTGTTTCAGATATTATCATGTCATTATCCGATTTATTCATATATATATATATAAAAGAACAATTTGTCAAACAGATAGCTGTCAAGTGTCCAGAGTGAGGTATTTTTCGACTTAAGTCGTTAATAAGTAAGTAGTAAGGTTTTCGATATTCCGCGAATTTCGAATTTTTCTTGACAAATATTACAATAGAAGTATTTCAGAATGAGTTCTCGGGGCAAAAATTTTACCGAAAGAGAAAAATGTCAGCTTATGGAAATAATTTCCAAGTAAGTGCCTACTGAAAAGTATTATGTGATTTTAGTATTAAGTACATTACCAGTATATATATATATATATATATATATATATATATATATATATATATATATATATATATACACACACACCGGCATATTTAGCGGAACATAAAATAAAGGTTTCATATCAGTATCATATAAGGTTGCTGGCTGGTTTATTCAAATTCACCTAATCTGGAGCGAACTTCGAGTATTTCTTCCTTCTGAGTTTGATTTAAAATTTCATTGAAATACTGTTTTTTGTTAGTTTTTTTTTAATCGCGTATCTTTTTGGAGTTGAGGACTGAATTATGCCTGACTTAGCCCCAACGGAGATTGCCAGGGCACTCGAAATACGAAGAAACGGTCAAACCTACAGAGTGATATCCAGAGATCTTCGTCGACCAGTTTCAACGATCTATCGCAGTATCCAACGGTTCAGGGAGACCGATACTTATGTGAGAAGAGCAGGACAAGGCAGAAAAAGACGCACTTCGAGTATGGATGATCGCTTCATTCGGCTTTGTGTACGTAGTAACCCCCATTTGACGGCCGTCCAAGCCCGACATGAGTTAGAAGCAGTGCTGGGTGTAACCGTAAGTGAGCGTACGGTACGAAGAAGGTTCGAAGAAGCTGGTTTGGGTTCATTTGTGCCCGCCAAGGCTCCAAGGCTCGAGGTAAATCATCGTAGAAACAGGTTAACTTTTGCTCAGGAACATCGACTTTGGAACGCGGACCAATGGAGTAAGGTATTGTTTAGTGATGAGTGCAGAATTCTCTTAAATCAAATTGACGGCAGGCAAAGAATATACAGACGCAAAGGAGAACGATACATTCAGACAAATTTTGAAACTACAGTTGCATACGGTGGTGGATCAATAATGGTTTGGGCGGGCATTTGTTTGGGAGCTCGCACAGACTTGGTAGTGATTGACAGAGGGAGTCTGACTGCAGACCGCTATATCAGAGAAGTTTTAGAAGAAAATGTCGTACCGTTTGCCCCATATATCGGTGACGATTTTGTTTTTATGCAGGATAATGCTCGGCCGCATACAGCTCGGGTAACTCAAGCTTATTTTAATGATATGAATATCACTGTTATGGAGTGGCCGGCGAGATCACCGGATATGAACCCAATAGAGCACGTTTGGGACTTGCTCAAAAGAAAAGTTAAGTCCAGAATTCCAGCTCCTGCCAACGTGGGTGAACTGCGAATCGCCGTAGTTGAGGAATGGCGGAGACTATCCCAGGAGACCATCGATAACATAATTCTCAGTATGCCTAGACGGGTAGAAACTTTAATAAGAGCACGTAGAGGAAATACGCGATATTAATCACCATTTTTATAATTTAATTAATTGTTATTTTAATATTAATTTTCACTTTTCCCGGTTACATGAAAAGTTCAAAAATGTACCATTTTTCACAAATAGCCTTTACTCGCAAAATCTGTTCTTAATGTGATCTCATTTTAAGTGAAACAAATGAAACTTTAAATAACAAAAGAAGTGTAGTAAGTAGATTTTAAAATAAAACCATATTTTTATAATTATGGACCTTTTTTCCGCTAAATGTGCCTATAAATAACATGTCAATCTCTTATGAAGGAGCAAAAAGCTCTTCAAACCGTAACTTAACAGGCTTTTAATGAGCCAATACTTTTGCATAGTAATAATAAAACAATTTACTTTGTACTTAATTTTAATACTAGTTCTAAATCCAATGACAAAAATGTATGTTTTAATAATAATAGCATAGGTACTTAATGATAATGTTAATGGTTTTTTTGTCTTTTACAAGGTTATAAAACGATTAAGCTACAAAAATTATGTAATGTAAAAATATTTATTATGTTAAATTTTAAATTCTAGTATTACTAAGTATATATATCTTAGTTTCTCGATGTAACGCTTCACTTTCTTTCTTTTTCTCTGTCGACTTCTATTTCTTAATTTCCCTTCATCCTTCAGGATAAAGCTCAATCAAAAGGGGGAGATGTTATATCCACGTTCAATTTGCACAACGTGCTGAGCTAAACCAAATTCATTATATAGAAAGTTTCGGCAGCACGGTTTTCAGCAGTTGAGTTTAGTTCTATTATTATTTTTATCGGTACGGAACAGTAAAGTGAAGTGAATAAGCGAATTTAACTTTTGTAATTTTCTATGAATATACTTTCTAGTAGACTCTCGTTGTGTTTTTCAAAGACTGTCAGGAAGTGCCGCGCAACAGAACGCCATTAATTAATCCTCTCTTCTGTCTTCTGTTTAATTGATTTTTCAGTAGCTGATTATAGTGATCTATTTCACCAAGTTCATGTTCCAGCTGCAAGATGACGGTTTGATAATCCTTTGATGAACCACTCTCCTCTATGTGCGCAACATATTTTTTAATGTTTTCAAAGATTTGCAAAAATGTAGACATGTTATAATAAAGAACAAGGGTCCATTCATCTCTGATATGTTGCAGGTCCGCGATTTTGTCTAGAGCAGAAGGTATTTCCTGATTGATAGATGCCGATGCCTGGTCATCCACCTCCCCAGATATTAAAGATACTAATTTGATAACTGGCCTTTTGATATTATTTTTAGTTTTCAGTGATACTACTCTGACCTGTCCATCTCTACCGGAGTGTAGCTCTTGCACCCGGCCCATGGCCCATTTACCAGGAGGTAAGTTTTCATCCTTAATTAATACAATGTCATTAATACTGATATTTTTTCCTTCCTTCTTCCATTTAGATCTAACCTGCAGCTGCTGCAAATAATCTGACGACCAACATTTCCAAAATTGCTTATTGATAGACTGAACCAGCTGCTATCTCTTTGATAAACATATGGACTCAGGTTCCGTTTGAGGTTTGGTGAGTATCGGACCACCAATCAAAAAGTATCCCGGAGAAAACCTTAAGGATCCTCAAGGTTTTCAGTCAGAGTGCAGAGTGGCCTCGAGTGCAAGCAGGCCTCCACTTGATGTAACACAGTGTATGTGTGTACTCCTCGTATGTGAGTTTCTGCTCGCCAATAACTCGCTTGATATGAAACTTTAATCTTTTTAAAGCCGCTTCCCACAAGCCTCAAGCGTGAGGTGAGAAGGAGCATTAAAGTGCCACTCTACCTTCATTTCAGCAATGTTGTCAAAGAAATCCTGGTTGATGGTAGCTACAATATCTTGATATTCCTCTTTAAGAAGTTTGCTAGCGCCTAAATTGGTTCCGTTGTCACTATAGACGTGGGATAGAACTCCACGCCGTGAACAAAATCTTCAAAACGCAGCCAGAAATGATGGTGTACTCAAATCTGATACCAGGTCTAAATGAACTGCTTTCGTTTGAACAGATGAGAACTGCAATGAAGCCTTTGGTCATTCGTACGCTTCGACCTTTATTCAATTTCAGGTCTACATGCCCGGTGAAGTCAACGCCCCTATGCGTTATAAAGATCTAGAAGGAACCACTCTAGGCTGAGGTAAGTCTGCCATAATTGGTTGATACTTGTATTGACTAAATCGATGACATTTAACACAGCACCTTAACTCCCTCTTAGCAGTAGACATTCCGCTGATTATCCAATAATTATTCCTGATATAAGCTAGTGTTAGTCGTGCTCCACCATGTAACGTAGTGATATGTGCTTGATAAATGATAAGAGAAATAAATCTACTATGACTACTTAGTATGATAGGATGCTTCGCAGTCCAACTTATATGTGAGTTTTCAAATCGACCGCCAACTCTCAATAGTCCATTTTCGTCAATAAAAGGATTTAAACATGATAGCTTACTATTTTGATGGACATGCCTTTTTGATCTGATAAATGATAAATCTTCGCTAAAAATATAGCTTGAATAGTTTTAATGATAATACTGTAAGCATGGTTAATTTCCACGAGTGTTAACGATTTTGCTGAGTCGGATTGTTTCAGAGTTCGAGTGATGAAACATAACACCCATGCTACTGATTTTACAATAAAAGTAACAGAGCTAACTATGATTGTATAATAATTCTAATGTAAATTGAACCTTATGAAAATGTAAGGCTGTGTTCACACTGCAAGTGATATTTTTGTTTTCTAAGTCAGGTTCTGCATATGTTGAATGATTTTGTCAGACTTGAAAGTAGAAAGCCATTCTGGCCCTTCCCACCACAAACGAAGGTCTGCCAACATCTTTACTGATACTCCTCTCGTGGCACAATCTGCTGAATTTGAAAAAAATACTATAAAATTAACCGGCTAAAACAGAAAATTGGTACTAAATAATATAATAATATGTTCTTTATGTTAATCGCGAGCAAGCGAAGCGAGCGAGCAATTTTTTTTCCTTTTTAACAGGTTAAATCTGTTCAAACTAAACCCTAAACCCTAAAAGACTGTGAAAATAGGCTCAGTTTGTAATTCAAATTAAAGTAAAATTTTTGTAATACCCGATGTCGCAAAATAGATGACGTATGTTAGGCTTGTTCTTCACACTTTTTTTTTAGTACATAATTACAAAATTTTGTGATCGGTGACGTGCCCAAAATATTGTGTGGCATCACGCATGTCATTGATGGAACACGTGCCATAGGTTCGCCAACCCTGTTTTAGGCTATTCATTTTTTTTGTATTTTTCTAAAATACAACAGACTTTCAGGGTTTAAAGTTTAAAAAGATTTTAACAGGTAAAATAGTAAAATACATTTGCTCGCTCCATTTGAACGCGTTTAACATAAAGAGTATAATCATATAGTACTTAGTACCTACATTCTGTTTTAGACTGTTTATTTTATTTTATTTTGAAGAAAACTTAAAAAAAACATCTTTCAGTTAGGTTAAAAGTATAATTTATTAAAATAACATTTTAACCTGTAAAAAAAGAGTCCGCCACAGCCTAATAAATAAATAACGTTTATTTCACTAACACACAATAACACATATTACTATTATTATATACTTAAAAAACTATACATAATCAAATTATATTAAAATATGTTAACGGTCCTACCGTTGCATAAAATTTCTAAATACGCCTCTGTAAAGGCGCTATCCCCACGGACCAGCCGGCACATCTAGCGCCGCGGTCTTGAAGCAAATTAGTAGGCAAAAATGATTGCCACTAATGACGACCATTTGTATAGGTGCTGGATTGGACCGTGTGCGTAATAGGGGAATTATATTGTAGTAAATGGCTCAGACGATTAATACCTAAACATTCACAAAAACAACAATTCACAAAATAAATATAATTCTCAGATCAATTTCTTTAAAACACTAAAATTTAAAAATACATATTATGCATTATTTTTATTTTAAAATTATTAAACATGGTGCAATCGGTAAGGCATCGCAGGCAGTGATTAATGGACGGCCCTTAGTCGACGGTGTTTAAGGCAAGCCAAGGCTAACTAAATAAAAAACCAATTGAATTTCAACATTCATTAGAAAACGACGCCAAGAAGCTATTCCAGTATTTGTCGTCAGGGTCATGTCGCTGTTTCGTTGCCTTCAGTTCGTCAGGCAGTTCTTTAGTCACCCGCCTATAGAAATTGCACAGCGTTATCTTTTGGTCCTTGCTGCATTTTTTGCAGGCCTCCTGTACTAGGCTTGGGTAGTGTTCTGGAAAGTAAAGTGCTTATTATCTGACGTGTAAGTATTTTCTTGCAGGTATGAAAACATATTATTTAGCTGATTTCTCAAAAGCTTTTTGAAAAAAAAATTGAGGCAATAGTCGTAATCGTTTGCTTTTTGTGTGCATGTGCACGATTTGCATATGCGCAATTATTAAAATCTACTGCATCAAAATGCTCACCAAAAGGCAAACGAACACGTCTACACAAGTCACATGCTTTCCTTGTCATTCCGCTAGACAGATATAGTGACAGCCTGTAAGACAGCCTGAGATGCAAAGATTTCAAAACTCAATATTATGGGCTATGCCGTACATTTGACAGAACAAATCTTCATACAGTAAAAAGTTACGCCATCTTGGTTTTCACCATACTTCGAATGTCAAAACGGTCCCAAAAATCTCATAAGTCAGGCCATTTAACTGGAGACACTTTTTGCCTCAACATGCCTAGTCTATAATATGTACCTATACGTCTATGCTGTGATGTAGATATTGTTTGTGTATTCGTCGGAGTTTGCAGCAGTTGGATATTAAATTGGTAGAAATATGAAGAGCAGAACTAGCTAAGAACTGTACACCACAAGTCCTTCTGTTCTGTTCTATCAGTTCACACCCAAAAGACATAATACGAGACACGGCGCTGCATTTTTATGATAGCTATTCAAAATTGTTCTCTATTCACTATACAAAAAGATACAAGTTTCACAGAGTCATTCACTTTATATGCGCTGTGCAGTGCAGTGTAACTTGACATTCGAACTCTTACCATGAAACGTATATCTTATGTGTAATGAATAAAGTTAAATTTTGTATAGCTATCTTAAAAATGCAGCGCCGCGTAACGTATCGTTTCGTTTCGGTATGACCCTTACAGTCATAGAGGAGTCTTTTAAAGGGTCTTTCAACAAGGACAGGTCGATGTTTACAGTTTGTGGCGGCCATGCTGTGGCAGCAGCTGTCAAATCTGTTGTTTCTTATTCAGTCACTGATGCCAAATCACCATGGAGTTTTGCCGGGGAATTCAATTGTTGGGTGACGTTGTGGTTTTTGTATTTTTTTCATAAATATGTATTATTTCGGTTTTTAATGTGTAATATTGGTTGAATATTAACCATTAAATATTCGTTCACGCGCACAAGTGTGGGCAAGTGGTACAACTTCAAAAGACGTGCTATTTTGTGTTCCTCCAAAACTCCCTAGGAAGCAAGCACCCCCCTTTCAGTAAAGCTTCTATCACTTTACTGAATTGACTGACTTGTCTAAAGAGTCAAAGTCCAAATAAATAGTCAGTGCAGTCAATGGACTGCACTGACAATTTATTTGGACTTTGACTAGACTTTAGACTTGACGATTTAGGAATACGGTGTTGAAAATTGAAACGAAAATTCTTTTTCCCCCTTTTTTAACTAGACACTGGCAAATGTTTGTAAGCCGACGCCATATATTTAAATAAAAAAAAATCACCATGGCAAGTTACACGACTGAGCAGCATATCCAAATGATAAAATTTTATTAGCAACATAGGTTTTCGTTAGTAGTTAGTGTTCGTTAGTGCGAACGTTGCGCGCCTTGCGTCCATTTTACGGCAGACGCGGTGGGCCTTCAAAGTCGACTCTTATTCAATTTCAACATCGACCCGTCCTTGTTGAACGACTCTTTTTATGACGACCTGGGGCCGTATTACAAGCTCTTAATTCCAGCCAGTTTACGCCATAAAACAAACTGGCTGGAATTTTCGTATTATAGTCACATGTTACCAGCCAGTCAGCAGTCACGTGACTCTTGACTTACTTCTGCATTGAAACTTGAGTGCTATTTTCGTATTATGACAGTACTTCTGACATTAGCTGGCTTGTATTTACGTCAAAAACTGTTTAAACGAAGCCGTTCAGTTTACGCTCAACTTCATTAGCTTTTATTGAATAGT
Organism: Phengaris arion; assembly: GCA_963565745.1. Taxonomy (NCBI): domain Eukaryota; kingdom Metazoa; phylum Arthropoda; class Insecta; order Lepidoptera; family Lycaenidae; genus Phengaris; species Phengaris arion. The sequence continues at coordinate 2,011,466 of OY751448.1, forward strand.
TTATATTTTAGTGTTCTCTTTAATAATATATAGGTTAGGTTAGTAACGTAAAATATTGCTAAAGTGATTAGTAATTTTTTACGTTATTTTAAGACATGGGTATTATTCATAGGTTCATAGAAATTATACAATATGTGTGACGAATTAGAACTACTTGAATTTCTGGAAAATGATTCTTCTCAAGAGAATAACAATGCAAAACTTCAAAGAAGGCACCTTAGGGACCTTAGTGATCCATTTAGTGTAGATGAAGTAAACTTTACAAAACGATACAGGTTGAATCAACAATTAGTTCACAATTTGTGCGACGAACTAAGACCGCATTATATAGGTGGGAGCACAAGGGCCTCGGATGCACACATCCACATGCATTTGGAGTATTCTCGCGCCTGCGCCGATTTGTTGAATCCAATATATATACTTTAATTCAAAAACTCCCACAAAGATTTTAGCTGGTTGAATGAAACTCGGCGACGACGCGAAAACACCTCTTGTGAACTAAACATGAATAGTCTTTGTTTCAGTCTAAACTAATATGTACTATAATGAATATTTTTGTGTATAAAACACAAATAATATTTACGCCATTCCTAATTATTTAAATCTTATATTATTGAGATTACAAATTAAAAAACATTACACTTTTCTAATCATCTAACAGTCCTTTCAGATCAGTGTTGCCAGACTCAGATTATTTAAATTTGCCGCCTTTTTTCAGTTTCATTAATCGCTGGCCGAATGCCCAAATCGAGCTGTAAAGTAGTTAAATTGGCAACACTGATTTCACTCCTGACAGGACCTCTATGCCAACGATCACTCACTATTCACTATTTAGAAACTCCGAGGTTATTGAGCTGTGAATTCCGTTTTCCAAAATCTTCGTAACCCTAATTGCGCCTTAAACAGCATACTCACGTACGGTCCGATCCAGCACCGTGGCCGTGGACCGTGAGTATGCCGCTTATTTTACCGATAATTTTTTTAGAAATAAGGTTTTTGGTAGAAAATAAGCACATTTTTTTCTTGAAATAGGTGTATACAAAAACGACGGCTATTTTACCAACTTAAACCATTTATTTTTTGCAGTCCATAAAATTTGCTTTAACTTTAACAATAATTGTACATATTCTATGTACTTATAGTTAAAAATATTTAGTACAAGTTTTCTGTTCGTTATTGGCTATTTACTTCATAATTGCATGGCAAGAAAAAAACATACTGTAATACGTCAAATTTGACGTATCCGAATGTCACCTTCATCCTCCATTTTTTTTTTTGAAGATTTAATGGCCTGGTAACAAGACTTTTAAGCCAAGTCTTATATTTTAGAGGTGCTTCTTTTAAATATACACTTTAAATAGTTTCCACAGTACTTTTTATATATTTGAATAACGCACTATAACACTTTTTATTTTGGAGCAAAACACACAATAATTGACGGCGGGAGGTATCACTGACTTCCATTATTTCACTTGCCAACACTAGTCTTTGAATGGCAAAGTTTGGGCACTTGAAGAAAATGTGGTTCATGTCGGCGATCTCAACGTTACAAAATGTGCAAATATTACTATTTATTATGTTTAGTCTCATAAGATGTGCAGGTGCTGAGTTATAATCTCAGTCTATTTATAGTTGTGATAAAATCACGGCTAGCTATCTTCAGCTCGTGGTACCATGGTTTTACTTCTAACTTTTTTTGTATCCGTCCATACCACTTTCCTTTGAGTTTTTGGTCTTCATTCCAAAAATATTCCCACATTTTTCTTAAAGACATATTTACATTATAATAAAAGTCAGTCACAGGTACTCTCACTACACTTTTGACATTTAGGGCGTTGACCCCATCATATGCAGTTTTGTCTGCAATTTCATTTCCAGAAATACCTTTATGTGAAGGAACCCACATAAAGGCAATTGCTACTCCTTTACTATGTAACCGCCAGACATAATCTTTAATAAAATAAATAATATAATTCGTTTTAAAGTTAAAATTAATATGCTTTAGACTATTAATGAGACCTAAAGAATCTGATAAGATTAGAAAATATTTACAATTATTATTTAAACCACTAATCAATTTTAAGGCTTCAAAAACTGCATATGCCTCTGCCGTAAATATTGAACACTGTTTATCTAGAACAAAGCTTTGAGCAATCTGTTTTTGTGGATCATATATGGCACTTCTCACATGTTCATTACCTTTACTACCATCAGTGTAGATTGTATAGTACTTACTATTTTCTTCTAAAAATGCAAGAAACTCTGAATTGTTGTCAATAGACTTAGTTAAAATCATAATAGGATGTATTATACTACTGTATGGATGTGTGTAACATGGCCAGTGTGAATGTTTTTTGATGTTTGAATAATGAGACTGTATTGTTGTTGTTGGAGATGTATGTGTCAGAAGATCTTGAGGTGAAGCTAGTGGACCATCTGTAATGATTGGGTGAGGTACAATTCTATTTATGATTTGTAAATTATTTGATGACAATAGTTTAAGACAGTATCTTTATGCAAGCAAAAGTCGTCTCAATATCAAAGGCATAATATTTGTTTCATATGGGAGTTGAACACATTGCCCCTGATATAATCCTCAAAGCCTTGTTCTGTAACACATCTAATTTTTGGGTATGTGTGCTATTTAAATAGGCCAAAGAACTGTAATCAAAATGGCTTCTTACAATAGATTTGTATAACACTGAAAGTATTTTGGGATCTGCACTCCATGTAACACCAGCTAGACATCTTAAAATGTTAACACCTTTCAATGCATTTCTGGATATATATTTAATGTGGTCTTCAAATGATAGCTTCTGATCAATGTAAACACCCAAGAATTTGTGTGAGGCTACTCTTTGAATAACCTCACCATTATAAGTAACATCTATTGCAGGTGTGTCTTTTCCAAATATCATGACACTACTTTTAGTTGCATTTATTTTCAAATTTAATCTTAGCTGGTAATAATTACATAACTGCATTAAACAAGCATTAACATTTTCAATTGCTACTGTTAAGTTAACATCTGAACTGTACAACACTAAGTCATCTGCAAATTGAAGTATATTTACATTTTTAATATTCACATATTTACATATCTCCCATATGTACAAATTATATAGCAAAGGCGCCAATGTTGCACCTTGCATGGTTCCATTAGATACAATTCTAGGTCCGTGTAAAATATTATTATGTTTAACATATAATATTCTGTTAGTAAGAAAATCATAAATCCATTTACATAAGTATCCAGGTACACAGGCATTACTCAGTACCTTCACCAGTATGCCAGGATCCAAACTATCAAATGCACCTTGCACATCCAAAAATACACAAACTGAGTGTAATTTATTACCTTTTGCATTTTTCAGATCATTTATGAGGGAAATGAAGCTATCAGCACAACTCCTTCCTCTGCGGAATCCATATTGAACATGAGGGATATATAGATATATAGGGATATATAGATAATATAGATATAGTATTAGATTCTGCATACCAGTCAATGCGAGACTTCACCATGTTTTCAAATATCTTTCCAAGACATGACGATAGGGAGATTGGACGATATGAACTAGCCTGATCAGGAGATTTATCTGGTTTAAGTATGGGTATCACACATTGAGTTTTCCATGAATTTGGTATTAACTTTTTATGCCAAAGACTATTTAGAATGTTCAAAAATATTTTTTGTATGGTATCAGGTAAATATTTTATTAATAAATACGGAAAATCATCTAAACCAGGACTAGTATTTCTCCTAGAACATATACTCACTAAAAATTCAGACCATGTAAAAGGATCCAATAGAGACCTTGATTGAGGATTTTCGTTATTAGAATTAAAATAATTTTCTAGTAAGTTCGGATCGACTAAATTGGAATTATCTGATAGTTTGTCTAAAAGTGGTTGTACAAATTCATTTGTATATGACTTATTATCAGTTCTAATACCCTTAAATCTTTTAATGAGATTCCAGATTTTGCTGATGGGAGTAGTTCTATTAAAACTATTACAAAAACTATTCCAACTATTCTTCTTTTGCTCTTTTATAGTACGCTTTTTTAGAGCATCTATTCTTTTATAATTGATGTAATTGTCTAATGTAGGATCGTTTCTGTAAAGTTTCAGAGCTTCATAACATTAGATGACGGCTTGTTCACATATAGTGTTCCACCAGGGGGCTGGTGGTCTACTCCTGAAGTTGGTTCTAGTAAATCTAGGAACAACCATTTGCTTAAGTTTATCAAGCCTGCTACAAAATTCCTCATAAGATTTCATTGGGTCCTCTTCACTAACCATCATTTCATGAAAGACTGAACTAGATAATTCTTTATACTTAGCCCAATCTGTTTTATGGTATAAAAATCTGTCATCATACTCGTGGATTGTGTATCTTTCAATGCACATTGTAATGTTTGTAATTGTTGGATAATGATAACTACCCATGGCATCATCATGTACAAACCATTCACAAAATGGGGCCAAATGTGGCCTAACAAAACTTACATCTATTGCTGAGGGATTGCGTGTAGGATAATTTACTGTTGTGAAGCTACCATTATTCAAAATGCATAAATCAAATTCATCAATTATATCATACAAATTTTGACCTCGACTTTTGGTGGACAGACATCCAAAAGCAATATGATGTGCATTGAAGTCACCGCTTATAAAAACAGGTTTTGGTAAATCTCTTATAATATTGCGCAATTTATTCATTCTTATGTGCCCACTGCAGGGAGGACAGTATACACAGAGAATAGTCAATGTTGTATTCTCAGTATATACACATATAGCTATTGTTTGTATATCTTCATAAAAGGTTGTATTTATAATATTGTATTTCAAATATGGTTTAACCAATATTCCAACACCATTACGTGGGTTTTTAGAATTTTTGTTGTAAAAATTATAACCAGAGATACGAAAAGATTGATGGTCTTTTAACCATGTTTCATTTATTAGACAAATATCAATATATTTTTCATTTAAAAATTTTGTAAGAAGAGGTTTTTTATTATTTAATCCTTGAACATTGAAATGCGCAATACGTAGAAATGACGAATCACGAGGTTGCGTATCCATTATGTTGACAGATTTTTAATAAGCATATCTTTAATTAATGATGTGGTAATAGGTTCATCGTCATTTTTATTACCTACTTGAACCAGTGTGTGTACTAGGGCTATAAGTACATCACTGTTTCCAATTATTTGAGATTTAATATCAGTAATAATTACATCTTGAGAGATAGGTTTAATATTTACAGATTTATTTACATGTTTATTTACACTTTGAGACATATTATTTACACTATTTACATTTTTATTTGCAGGGATGGGACGTGATGGCAGAGGAGGAAAGTCAACATTTTCTTTTGTAGTGGTGGCAGCGCTTGCATAAGTAATTTTATTTTTCTTTTCTAATATTTTCTTTATCTTAATTGGACATTGTTTGGAAATAGCCAGATGAGGTCCACTGCGATTGATACAGCAAATCTCATTTGTTTTATTACATTCTTTATAAAAGTGTTCGCCTGAACAAATTGAACATCGATGCTTGCCATTACAAATCTTAGCCGAATGATTAAATTTAAAACATTTATAACATTGTTGCAAAGGAGCAAATAAAGTGTTTGACAAAAATGTAATGCTAACAGTCTGTGTACCAATTAGATCATGACCAACTTTTCTCATGAATCTTCTTACTGCAACTATTTCATATGTAGATGTTAAATTAGTAAATAGTTCTTTATTCGATATATTTGCCGGTACAAATCGTATAATGCCAGTTTTCTCAATTTGAGCAGCTGGAATATACGCTTTCATGTCATATTTTTCGAGAAAGTTAATATTGTTGATAAAATTATTGGCCGTGTTATGTTGTTTAAATATCACAACTATCTTATTTGCGTTAAGACGCCGTATTGCCACAACTCCTTTTATGTTGGAAAATATACTGTTAAGATAAATTGGACTTTTATTTCCAAGTCTCTCCTGTGCTAGTTTGCTTTCTATAAATACTTTGAATTCTGTGTTGATCGAATTTTCGGAATATAGTCTCTTATAATTTGGTTTTCTATAAGCTAAAAAGTTACTCTCACCACCTCCGCCGCCAGCACTTGAAGCCCCCCGAGAATCATCAGGAGGCCGAGGTCTTTTTGAGGGTTATCCCCGCCCGCCTCGTCTCCGTCCATTTTTATTATTTATGCACTATATTTATTTAAAATAAAGCTATTTATACTTATTTACAAATCTGAAAAAAAATTCTGAAAAAATTTAGATGCGCGCCTTTTCAAGTTCCCGCCAAGAATCCTTCATCCTCCATTAAACCAGTCATAGACAATCAAACCAGGATGAATCCAGTCAGCATGAAATATCGTTGCAATACGAAAAAAGAAAATGGCACTTTAAGGCCGTATTATATTATTTTTAAGCTGGTTTTTTAAAAGATCATAATACGGCCCCTGTGTGGCTAAGATGTTAGCGCGTTGGCGCTCAAGCCGGCGGTTGCGGGTTCGAATCCCGCCAAGGAGCAAAAAGTTTTCTGTGTCCTGATCATGGATGTGTATTAAATATGTGTATTAGGATAATAAAAATCTTAAATTTATGTATAGTATAAAAGTGTTAAATATACTTCCCGTTGTCTGGTATTTGTAACACAAGTTCTTCGGATACTTAGCATGAGACCAGATTGACGTGGTGTGAAGCGTCCATAGATATTATTATATTATTATGTAGATTATGTGAAGCCAATTCAAGTTGTGTTAATTTGAATAAATTTCCAAGAGAATTACAAATATTTCGAGGAGCAATTACTGATATATATTTTTTGGTAGATTTTAATGTTAACAGTCACGAGAACTGACATAGGCCATAGATGTATTATATTAAAAAGAGGACATAGACAATTATATGCCAGAATTCATAGGGAGTGTGCAAAACATTAGATTAAAAAATGTAATTAAAATGAGGAAATTAGTGTGGAGTTTAGGCATATTCATCCACAATATGCCCAAATATTGTGAAAGAGACAAATTACACACAAGCGGGCTGGTTAGACCAGAGAGATACTATTGCATCCCTGAATACTGGCACGAAATATCTCTTACGATGTTATGTGAGTCTTTAAAGATAGCTTTGGTAATAGCTTACTCTCCTACTAGCGATCCGTCTGCATGTTTCATAAAAAATACAAACTTACGTCTAAAACTAGCGGAGACCCTATTACATGGCCCCCTGTCGTTGATGCACTGGATCACCGCTCTCAGATCGCCCACACTCATAGAAGTGCTGTCGAACTTGTCGTCCTCAGTCTGGTAGAACTCCTGGGAGGACACCACAGCCACAAACAGTAGAAGAAGCAGCTTCATTGTTCATAAACCTGAAAACCATGATCATGGTCAGTCGCAAACAAACCGGGTGTTTCATGCGTTCACTTCAAGAATGGGTTTTAGACAAAAGTCTATACAAAGCGTCAACTGAATGTATGTAGATTTCATTTGTTTTTCCAACCCTTTCTTTGTCCCACCGTCTTATACTGAATTTGGATTTAACTAGCAGATATCAGTAGCGAAGGCTGGTTTTACTTCAGAGGGAAGCCCTAGTCGCTAGACGAGAGATTTGCAAGTGATTTTAAATCATCTATGTAACTATAAGAAATAAATAATAATGTTTCATTATTTTTCAGAATGTAAAATACTTATCTAATAATAAAACGTGTTTTCTGTGTACTAGCTAACTAACAGTACCTAGTTACTAGTGCACAGAAAACTAAGATAATCATAATCTTAACACTTCCGCTATTACTATTACCGCCTATTAAATAATGTATAATATATATTAAGATCCTCTATTATTATTTTAATACGTATGAATCGTACCTATCTAACTTTCTATGTACCGTAAAAGTCAATTTATTAGGCCGCCAAAGGTACAAAAAAATTGATGATGAAGAAGGTTGTGGTGTGTTCCTATTAAACTGTCTCAATAATACCGTGCACTCACGCTAGACTTATTTATTTATTTATTTATTTATTTATTTACAACTTACAACAATCAATACAGGTTTAAACCTAATACAATAGAGTGTTACTAGTAGGTACTTAAATCTATCTTACTTGCTACACAATAGGTGACCTTAGTGAACTCGTTCAATGAGCACGTAAATAAATCGACGGTGCTTGCGATCGTGTTCAGCGTCCGCAGCGCCCGCGTGAGCGGGGCCATCCGCAGCAGGTTGGTGCGCGCGCGCGACACCTCCAGCAGCGGCGGTCGACGCCGCCGCTCCGCGTACCCGTCCGGCACACACAGCCTGGCCGCTTGTAACACAGCTGGATTGTGCGTTACACCGCGCAAAACTTTCACTACATATGTGGCCAGGGCCACTTCCCTCCTAACTCCTAATTTATAGTAGCCGACCATACCCAGAACAAATAGCGTTGGATACAGCAACGGATAACCTGGGTACACGCTGTACCTTTTGAGATGTATGAAGCGCACAAATTTGTTCTGGATACGTCCTAGCATATTTATGTATTTGTCCTCGTGTGGGGACCAAATCACGGCATTGCCTTCTAAGTGGCTTTTCACGAGAGCTTTGTAGAGTGCTTTCAAAGCTGCGATATTATCAAACTGATGAGCTTGTCGTAGCAGAAACCCTAGATTGCGATAAGCCTTTTTACATACGTCAACTATGTGTTTTCTGAAGTTTAAATCGGGTGTGAAGTTAACTCCTAAATCTTTAATCTCAGTGACGCGTTTCAGTGGTGTTCCCTCTATGTGGTATTGATGATGACGAGGACAGCGAGCGCGGCTAAATGACATTATGCAGCACTTAGCCGTATTGAAGTACAGATAATTGTCACTAGACCACTTCACAATTCTGTCTATGTCCTGCTGCAGTTTGTGATGATCAGCGTCCTCTATTATTTCCATTATAATTTTTAGGTCATCGGCAAATAATAAGGCTATCGCTTTTTTGATAACTTCCGGTAGATCATTCAAAGTCAAAATAAATAGAAGAGGACCTAAATTGCTGCCCTGACTCACGCCAGATCTCGTGAAATATGTTTCAGAAAAGCATCCGCCACAGTCCACGTACTGACATCTATCCCGCAGATAGGTTGCAAAGAACGCCAGGGTATGCGGGGCACAACCTGCCTCAGCTAACTTCGACAGAAGAATATCATTGTCGACTGTGTCGAACGCCTTTCTGGAATCAAAGTATGCTATGTCTACCTGATTGCCAGCGTCCACAGCTGGTACAAGATGGGTCATCAAATCCAGCAAGTTTCCTGTCGTCCCTCGCTCAGGACGAAAACCATGCTGAGCGTCAGTCAACTGGCTACATACCTGAGTATATATGTCACGATGAATGGCGGACTCAAAAACCTTGGCTGGAGTACAAAGGACCGCCACTGGTCTATAATCACTGGATTCCGTGTCACCCCCGCCCTTTTGTACCGGTACAACACGTGAAAGTTTCCACCGCTCGGGAAACTGCGCGGTTTCTATACACGTGTTGAAAAAGTGTGTCAAAGGCTCTACTAACACTCTACTGCAGTCCTTGAAAATATACGCTGGTATACCATCCGGACTATCCGAACGCTTGGGCGGCAGGCGAGCGAGTGCGCGGCGCACGTCGCCAGGGCGTAGACGCATGATTTGCACACGTGCGCCCGGCCGACGACGCCGCTGCGCTCGCCACCGCCACGCTCAGCGCCGGCGGCTCCGGATTGTACACAGAGTAAAAGTATCGAGCGAACTCATTCGCGGCTTCTAGCTCAGTCAATTGTCGACCATTTCGCATTAAGATTTTGTGCCTGAACTGTTTATCCTGGATCTCACGTAGCTCCAAAAGGCTCACGGATCCGTCGCCAGATGGCTTTGCATCCTATCGCAATATCGGTTATGAGCTCGAGCCGTCTCGATTTTCACCCTCGCCCTACATTGAGAGAAGGCCGAGTAGTCTGCCGGCAGTCTACTCTGCTTGTACTTTTTGTGTAATTCGTACTTACGTTTTACCTCTCTAATAATTATCGGCAGTGTACCAAGCAAGATACTTCCTAGAACCTAAGTAACTATTTTTCTGAGGAACGCAAACGTCAATAGCTTCATAAATTCTATCATAAAAAAAGTTTAATGCAACATTAGAATCACTTATATTATACATTTCGGACCAATCTATTTCATTTAATAAACTATATTAGCGATAAAAGTCCGCTTTATTAAAGTTCCAACGCTTACTATTCGCTGCCGTCGGAGAGTGTGATGCCGGTTGCGCGGGCGCGGGGGGCGGCGCGCGGCCGCTGAGCCCGAGGCGCACCGCCAGCGGCGGGTTCCAGCGCCTCGTCCGCCGCGTCCACGGAAATCCCGACGAACGCACTTAATACCAAGTCCAGCTGACGATCGTAGCAGTTGGGCACCGCGTTATATTGAACGAGATCACCAAAGGCCATAAAATATTCATAGAAGTTACTTACATTTATATTGCACGAGAACAAGTTAAAATCGCCTATTATAACTAAATTGTTACCATATTTAATACATATTTTTCTTACACACTAAAATTAATGTTAGTTTAAACTTAGTTACTTAGTTACTTGTAACTTAGTTTAATTTACCCCTAACTACCCCTAATTTCTGTGACAACCCTAAAAAAATTGGGATCGTTCTATGAAAGCTGTTCCTCTGTACGTAACTAATGATTTTGGCAGTTTATATAATATGTACGTATGGTGGAACAAATCCAACGTAGCGCCCGAAACTACTAGTCCGATTTTAATAAATGTCAATATAGATTCGTAATAATAGCCCGGGTAACATAGGCTATATAATTTACGTAGTCGAGTTATATATATATTTTTTAATGTACTTATTATTACTATGTGGTACTATATCGACTAAGGTTTGTACTTAATAGCTATTGCTATTAAAATTTGAAAAAATAATAATATACTCGTATAACTGGCAAATCTTTCTCACCCGATTCCAGGAGCAGAAATGACGATTTCACATAAAATAAATACATTTATATTTTATACACGTTAATTGAATTAAGAATTATAATAACCATCTCTACCATAAAGAGGAATATAAAATGTTTAAATTATTTCAGTGATTTATAACATGCATTACACATGGAATTTACATTTTTCATGATGAAAATGTACTGTATAAATATTTGCGGTTTTTAACGGCTGAATTCTTGAATCCGGAATCCGGAAGGCCATAGAAAATTCCGAGTATTGAAAGTAAAACTCTGCACTCATAAAATGGAGTTGAAAATCGAACACACGAGTGTCGAGTCAAATGTCAATGTCAAATATGACAACTCGACACTCGAAACTTCCATTTTCAACTCTATTGTATTCGCGGCCTTAATTTTCTGCGGCCTTCCGGATTCCGGATCATATAGTCCCAGCCTCACTCAAAGATCGGGGGCCTTACACAATATGCTGTCACTAACTGTTTGGCAGAATGACAAGGGCAACATGTGACTTGCGTTCTTTAATTTGAGTAGGGTTTCAGTTTATGGTATGGTATATTTTCAAATCATAAGGATTAAAGACTTCATAGCGAGCGGGTCGCGTGTCCATCTCATCATCATTATCACTAACGTCCGCACTGCTGGGGCACTGGTCCTCAATGCGTAGGCTGTGGTCCAGTCCCTAATGTACGTACGTTCATAAATATTGTTTTTATTTATTTTTTTCCAACAATTGTTTGCTATTAAGGTTTATCCGTATGTAACCACTAGATTTTCAACCCGTAGTTATAGTATTTTTGTTTGACTGTAAGCTGTAAGCAAACATTGTATGACTTGTATAACGAGAAGTCAATGAACAGGAGTGAAGCTTTTAAACTATATGTCAAGAAATACTCGAAGATTTTCAAGAAGGTATGTCAAGCAGCGAAGGTTCTTCACATCAAAGAAAAAATTAAGAACTCTAAAAACAAAGTGAAAACCACATGGAAAATAATTGCAGATGAGACTGGAAGAGTCGCCAGTCGCTACTCTAAATTTGAACTTTATATTAATGATAAAAAAGTTAGTTCTGACATTGAAGTTGCGACAGTATTTGAGAAGATTTTTGCAGACATTCCGATCTCAACTACAAAAAACTTAAATTCATCACCTACAGTTGCCGAAAAATTACTTAGAGATAATGTGAGGGAATGTGATGTAAATTTTATTTTCAAAGAAATAGACTCTAGAGACATTATCAAGGCATTTAAATTACTTAATATTAAAAGTACAACTGATCTCTGGGGTATGTCCACAAAAGCTATAAACCCAGTATTTGACATCATTGCCCCTCACCTAGCATTAGTTTTTAATAATTGTATTAAAAGTGGCGTGTTCCCTGACTTGATGAAGCACAGCAAGGTGATGCCTCTCTTTAAAGCTGGGAATAAAGCAGACCCAGCTAACTATAGACCAATATCCATATTACCGACTTTAAGTAAAATTTTTGAGAAAATTATTCTAAATCAATTAATTTTTCACTTCAACTCGAATAATTTGTTACATAGTAATCAGTTTGGTTTTACTAAAGGTCGGTCCACAACAGATGCAGGCATTAGTCTTCTGTGCAGTATATTTGGAGCTTGGGAGAGGTCACAGGATGCACTTGGTATATTCTGTGATTTATCCAAAGCATTTGACTGTGTGGAGCATGATACGCTGTTCAGGAAATTATACCATTATGGTGTAAGGGGCACGGCTCTAAAGTTTCTAAGCTCTTATCTAATAAATAGAACACAGACTGTAGAAGTAAATTCCAAAAGGTCTTATGGTAGTAAAATTAAATTAGGAGTACCACAGGGGTCTATTTTGGGCCCTTTTCTATTTCTCATCTATATAAATGATCTACCTTATCTAGTTAATGATAAGCATGAGATAGTACTTTTTGCTGATGATACTTCACTAATTTTTAATGTGAAGCGACGACAATCTAACAATGACGAGGTAAATAGTGCTCTCTCAAAAATAGTACATTGGTTTAATGCTAATAATTTACTCTTGAATTCTAATAAAACAAAATGTTTAAAGTTCAGCTTGCCAAATGTTACACAGGCACAAACCAATATACTATTAAATAATGAGAAAATGAAATTAGTAGACACCACTGTTTTTCTAGGTATAACATTAGATAGTAAGTTACAGTGGGGACCACATATTGCTAAATTGGCAGATAAGCTGAGTTCTGCAGCATACGCTGTTAAAAAAATTAGAGAAATTACCGACATAGAGACCGCGCGATTAGTTTACTTTAGCTATTTTCATAGCATAATGTCGTACGGCATCCTCTTGTGGGGAAACGCTGCGGACATTAATACAATATTTGTGCTGCAGAAACGTGCTATACGTTCTATTTATAAGATGTCGACTTTTGAATCTCTAAGGGAAAAGTTTAAAGAAATAAAAGTTCTGACCGTCGCATCTCAATACATTTTGGAAAATGTGTTATACGTAAGAAAGAATCTAAACAACTTCAAAAAGAAATGTGATAATCATTGTGTAAACACTAGAAATAAGAACAAGTTAGATATGCCAGTGTTCAGACTAAGCAAAGTTAGTAAATCCTTTAAAGGCCAATGTATACGCTTATACAATATAATCCCAGAAAAGGTTCAAAACCTTCCCATTAATAAGTTTAAAAAAGTAGTTAAAGAACGTTTGTGTGCCAAAGCGTAATATAAAATTAATGACTTCATTCAAGACGGCACACCTTGGGAATAAGGTGGCTCCTTATCTTATGTTATTATTTGTTACATAGACATAAGCAAACATTGTAATAATTTTGATTTTAAAAGAATAATTTTCCATCTTTTTGGTAAAAGATGGTCCCAGACGAGTTTCTTGCCGGCTCTTCTCGCTGGGTTAGTTCCCGAACCGGTGGTAGGCATCACGTAGTAACGACGTTCAAAAAGAGTATTTAAAAATACCAATTTTGAATAAAAATTTTTTGATTTGATTTGATTTGATTTGATAGGAGGGTAGAAAATCTAGGGGTTGAACACGAATCCTTGAGTGGATAATGTGCGGCGCTCCAAGCCGCCATTGGAATGGACACCTCACTGCCAGCACCACTTTAAGCCATGCGCAGCATGAGCACGAGGGGAAGGCAACTACAAGTCGGCTTCGGCCTGACCGAGAATACCTCCTCGCTCGGTCGGAGATCTCACTTTGGGGTGTCCACTATTCCCACACATACGTCTTGTAAAGTAAACTCTTATTTCTATTGGTTTTTGTTATATTTCAGGATTGGCAGAGCGGGACTATGTGTCGACCATTGTATTCGTAGTTCAGCGTTATTCCAAGAGACATAACTCCAATGACATTACTAGTGACACAGATTATGTATAAAGTTGCCATGATCACAGATCACTACATGCCCCCTTTTATAGAAATTTTGAAAAAAAATTTAAATGACTAATTTCGACTCTTATCAGGCTTGACTTGAGGTGCATGGAGTTATCTATTGACCAGTACAATTAAATTATTTACTTGACTAAAACTTAATTATAAACTTAGTCTATCAGGAGATTTTAATCTCCTTCCACGAGAACTATATCTTATTTGAGACGTATTACTCGGAATTGACATATCACACATTTCTGGCAATTGTTCTACATTACATAAATTACTTTCATTTTCTGACATGAATAAATTTTCATTATCATGTTCTTCTACGAGTAGTTGAACAAAAATTGGTGATTGAATTTCAATTGGACTTGACATACCTTCACTTGAGGGTGACTGAAAATTATCATTATTTTCTTGACTAGTTAGACATTCTTGAAAATCTATTACAACTTGACATTTTTCCTTTACATTTTCACTAACATCTGACTTATGACTAACTTTATTCCTGTCTTCACTAGAATTATTTATATCTGACTTAAAACTACTTGACTTTTTTACTGGACTCGACAAAGTATTATTACTGACATTTATGTTCTCATTTGAGAGATCCGACACTGGTAATGCAGATTCATAAGACTCATTTTGACTACCTGACGTTTTGCTTTGACTTTCTTGTACACTATTATCATTATTACTGAAGTTAATATTACAATAATATGTTAAATTATTCTCACATGACTCAAATTCTATAGACTTTGTTGGAGTACAAGGCTGACTTGCACAATAATGACTATGACTTTTGTAACTGTTATTCAGGCTGAATCCTGTTTCGGAGACTGGAATCGACAAATCGTTTGTTGTTGACTGTGACTTTCACTTATTTTGACTTGAATATGACAAATTATTTTTTGACAAACTCGACTTAAATATTTTTATGTGATGAGAATTTCTCCTATAAATAGAACCATTTTCATCTTTGACTAGATATGACCTAGGGAAATTAGTTTTTAAACGATTGTACCTATTCCAAAATGACATCTTTAGGGTTTTTCTTGAAAAAGATAATATCATCTTTTTTAAATTCATATGAAGTTTTAGCAGATTTATTATAATGTGATTCTCTTTTGTTAATATTTTCTTGTTTAGTGTTAAAATGATTTGAAAATTTGACAATTTTGGGTTTTGAATTATTGATGTGTGTAGGAAATTTAGTTCTTAACTTTCTTGACATAAGTAATTCTGCTGGGGAAAATTTCCTTTTTGGGTCGTTCTATGTTGAAGTAATCCAATGTAAATATCAGTGTTAGATTGTTCACATTTCTTAAATATGTTTTTAATTGTTTTTACAGATACTTCGGCTAATCCGTTTGACTGTGGATAATGTGGACTAGATACTATGTGTTCAATATCCCAACTGTTGTAAGAAGTTTTTGAATTCAGCTGAGTTGTACGGTGGACCTCTGTCAATGACTAACTGCATCGGTATCCCATGTCTAGCAAAAATTGATTTTAAATGTGTAATAACTGTATTACTTCTATGGTATTTGTTAAGATGTGCAATTTCAATAAAGTTTGAATAATAATCAACTACTAGTAAATATATTTTTTTATTATATTCGAATAAGTCTGTTGCTACTTTTTGCCATGGAAGTATAGGTGTTTCATGTGACAGTAATGTTTCTTTTTGCTTATTTGAAGAATACATCATGCATGATTCACATTGTTTATTTTTTTTTTCAATGTCTTGATTAATATTTGGCCAATAAATTAATCCACGAGCGTTACTTGCTGTCCTTTCAATACCCATGTGGCCTTGTAAAATATTTAATATTTCTGACCTTAAGGATTTTGGAATAATAACACTTTTATTCTTGAAAATAATGTTTACAACATTAATTTCATCACGAATATGCCAATATGGTAAAGTAATAGGATCACAATTGGCTGTGAATTAGGCCAACCACAAAAAAAATATTCTTTAAGTTTTTGAAGAGATTGGTCTGAATTTGTGTGAAATAAAATTTTTTCAAGTTTTTCATTTGTAATAGAATAGCTAAATTTGAAATAAGTAAATGTATATGACAATTAATATTGGATTCTAATTCGTTCAAGTCAAATTTTTCTATATTTGTATTGGAAATTGGAGCTCGGGACAATGTATCGGAAACACACATTTCTGTACCCTTTTTATAAGAAACAATAAGATCATAGCATTGTATTGCAATCATCATTCGCTGAAGTCTAGTTGGAACATCTGAAAGTGGTTTTTTAAATAAAGTTACAAGTTGTTGGTGATCGGTTTCTACATAAACAGTCTTGCCATTAATATATTGATGATATCTTTTACACCCGAATACAATAGCGTATAACTCTTTCTCTATTTGAGCATAATTAATTTGAATAGGTGTTAGTGACTTCTAAGAGTATGCTATTGGGTTTTATCATGAAATATAACTGCTCCTACTGCATCTTTTGACGCATCAACCGACATTCTGATAGGTTTTTTTACATCATAATGTACTAAAACAGGAGATTGACAAGTAAGTGATTTTAATTTGTTAAATTGTTGTTCATGATTTTCTGACCATACCCACACATTTTGTTTCTTAAGTAAGTGCCTAAGAATACTTGTTTCATGAGCAAGGTTAGGAATGTATGAGCCAAGATAGTTAACCATACCTGAAAGTTTTTGTAAATCTTTGACATTTTCTGGTCTGGGCATATCTTTTATAGCCTCAATTTTTGACTTGTCAGGAGAAATGACATCTTTGTTGAAAATATGACTGACATATGACACTTCACTATGACCAAACTGACATTTTGATTAATTAAATTTTAAGTTTACTTCTCGTGCTCGTTTTAAAAGTTTTTCTAACCTTTCATTAAGTTCTGACTTGTTGGAACCATGGACTAGAATGTCATCGACAAAAACTATCACTCCGGGTAAATCATGAAATAAATTTGTCATAACCTGGTGAAAGATTTCTCCGCTTGAATTTATTCTATAAGGTAATCTAAGGAATTTATAACGACCAAATTGTGTATTAAAAGTACATAATTCACTACTTTCTTCATCAAGTTGTAACATCCAGTAACCTGAATTTGCATCTAAGTTTGAAAATATACAAGAACCTGCTATTTGTGAACGTAAATCATTAAATGTAGGGTAAGGAAAAAGCGGTCTTTTTATTGCTTTGTTTAAATTTCTAGGATATAAACAAATACGTAAACTACCATTTGATTTTTCTACCAACACAATAGATTTCACCCAATACGTTGGTTTGGTTATTTTTTCAATTACCAGTATCTTTTCCATTCTGTCTGGTTCTTCTTTTAATTTTGGTTGTAACATGTATGGAATTCTACGTACTGGGCAAATTTTTGGTGTAACACTTGTGTCTACGTCTAAATGAAACATTATTTGGTAAACAGCCTAAACCTTCAAAAGTATCAGAGTAATCATTTAATAACACTGTTACTGACCTTTGTACTTTTTTACAAGATAACTTTTTTGTTAGTTAAAACAGTCTTTTTACAATTCCACACTCCTCACAAGTTTTCCAACCTAAAATTGTTGAACATTCACAATTTACAATAACAAAAGAAATATATGTTGAGATTTTGTTGTCAATTGTGCATTTCAGTCTTATAGTTCCGATATTTTCAATTAGTTGTCCTGAAAATGAATATATTTTATTTTTTTTTTGAAAAATGTTAAGAGTAATGTAATGTACCTATAGACATGACATTAATATCAGCACCTGTATCTATTTGACAATCTAAAATGTTACCATAAATATTCAAGGATATTTTCCAATTTTTTGAGTTGCTTTCCGATGGTTTGACAATAGAACCAATAACAAATTCATAAGATTCCTGCAACATACTAGATGATGATGATGAACATTGATTTGAATTGTCATTTTGATTAGACAAGAAACTTACGCTTCTATCACCGGTCTTTTTATTATGGAAGCATAATTTTGCGAAATGATTTGGCTTTTTGCATACAGCACAAGTTTTTCCAATTGCTGGACATTTATAGCGATGTTGTTATCCACAACGACCACAAATTGATTTCGACCTGGTAGAGGAAACTGAAAAGGAATTGTTATTGTTATTTCTCGATGAGCTTCCTTTCCTCGGCCTTTATCTAGATTTTTGTCTCCGTGCATTCCTTGTACGAGAGCGACTTTAAGGCGATATAGTATTGATATTTTGTTGTTCTTCCTTTTGATTATGAATTAATAATTTTGACCTTGATTGTGACAGTTCCATGTTTTTGGCAAATTGTATGTAATGTTACTAAAATTTTCCTGAAGTAATCTTTCTTTTATTTGTATATTTTTTAATCCTATTAAGAACATATCTTTTATTAGTGATTCCTTCAACTGCTGAAATTCGTATGAACTTGAAAGATTATTTAAAATAGTGACATATTCATCCAAAGTCTCGTTTTCTTGAAATTTCGTGAAAAATATGTATCTCTCAACAGTAATATTTTTGTGAGGCGTAAATTTGTCATCGAATTGTTGTATGATTGATGTCAGAGTCTCACTTTCTTTGTCTGCTATTTGAAACGAATTATATGTATAAATAACGAAGTATATCTCAAGCCCGTCATCCCCGATGCAATTTAATAAAATAGCGATTTACTTCGACTGTGGTGCCGTTTCTAAATTATTTGCTTTGAAATATATGAGGAATTTCTGTTTCAACTTATTCCATTGTGTAGCAACGTTACCATTTCCTTGGACACACAATGGTTTGTGGTTATATTGTAAGAAAATGTTTGTTACCTTGTTTTGGTCCGACATTTTATTCGTGACTTTTTTCTTCTTCCAATAGATGGTCTATTGGTTTTTGTCAAGCTATTGCATAGCTTCTATCGCGGGCCTTGAGCGCGGGGACCGAATCCAGAAATTCCGTAACGAAAAAACCTCACGCTCCCCACTTCGACGGGCACGGAGGTGTGGCTTAAAGACCGCGCATCGTCTAACGTCGTTTCAGTTCGGCAGTCTTCGACACGGCGTTGTGTGCGTGCGACTAGACGTATGCGTGTAGACTTACTATGCAATAGCTTTACCGCGGCAGTCCCCGAGTGCCACACGTATTTTTTATATTTCAGGATTGGTAGTGCAAGATGGGCGAGATGCGGCCCAGCAATGTTCCAGTATTGGCTGATGGTAGTTATTAGCCAAACGCCCGACTCCCACTTATCCACAGCCAAAATACGAGACCGCTCTGCAGGACTGCAAGACGTGTTAAAAGTCTATTCCATAACAGTCTGCAGATGGGCTCGTCCCAAAGCCTTTGGGAAAATGTGTTCTCGGGCACATTGCTGCAAGCAATAGCAATATCCCAAGCGTCCTTGGCCTCGTCCGCAAAAGGAATAATTAAGGGGCAGGATTAGCGCTCTAATATTTTCAAAATCACTGCGTGGTTTGCGTAGACTGAGGACATTAACGCCGGTAAGGCTACGTCAGACGTTTGTCGAATTCCCAGGCCACCGAACCTTACCGGAAGCGTTGTTTGAGCGGTGGTCAAAATTTATATTAAGAAATGAAGAAAGCGTATGTTTTATGGTGTCGTCTAAACGTTTGAGGTGTTGGGGGAACTTCCAAAGTTGGCAACACCGCAAGACATACGTACATTTTGGAACAAATAAGCAATACCAAATTAAGATAAAATCTATGTCACAAAAATAATTTGGAGAAGACGGTCTAAAGTTTCAATAAAATGTTGAAATTTATTGTTTATAAATTGCTGAAGGGAATCATCTAGACTAGGGGAACCTAAGTAAAGAAGTGAACATTTTTCGATAACCGATAATTGTGATTCCTTGAACCTTGATATAACGGCTTCTAATATCAGGGACAAAAAATTCACATTTCCCAAAGTTCAATTCTAGGCCGATGTTTTGGAACTCATGGATTCGTGTACGAAAGTTAGAGAGTACAGTAGATGCATCGCTTCCAATGGTCCCAAGATCCAAATACCAAACGTTGAATTTTAAATTAGATTTAATTAGAAGAATCGATCATCAGATTGTCTGCAGTCTCTCCTGTCCGTCTCAGGTCTGCACCATTTGCCTCGATCTTACAAGTATTTTTATTTATTTATTTATTTATTTATTTATTTATTTATTTATTTATTTATTTATTTATTTATTTATTTATTTACGCGTACTGTTTGAACGTTGAGGCACCCGGCACGAAGTTCATAGCTAGCTACAAACGTAAGTTGCAAGCTGGTGGAGAGTTGGGGAAAGCGTGTCTTCGTCATTATTAAAGCTGCCATTAGCGAAGGCGTATCAGCATTGTGTCACATCATGAGACCGGATTTACGTGGTATAAAAATATTCGTAGACATTGTTGTATCTACGACACACGTCCCAGGATTTCATGTGAGTAGAAAAATTAGCAAAGAAACTCGCCGGAACCGTACATTTCGCTGCGATAAAAATTAGCCTATGTAGTCCAGAGCCTGAACTACTAAATAACATAAAACATACGAAATTTCATCAAAATCCACTCAGTATTTTTTGCGTAAACAAGAAGACAAAATAAAAAGTAACAAACATTCATTCATACTCACAAACATTTACATTTATAATAACTAGAGATCGGCCCTGGTGGTCGAAATTCGCCCATATTATACATATTATAGACGAGGCATGTTGAGGTAAAAACTGTCTATACTTAAATTACCACACGTTTTGTTTACTATTAAATTTTTGGAACGAAGTTCCTTATCGCGCGTTGCAAAAGGGGGCTAGACGGAAAAAATGAAGACTAAAAGTTGTAACGACAGTTTTTGCTATAGTTGTAAGCCATGCGGCGTCTCTCTCTCTCTCTCTCTCAATCATTACTAACATTGAGCCTACTGATTAAGTTTATATTACATTATATATTTTGTTAATAATAAAAAATATATTATTATAACTTAAAAAAATAAATTTTATTACAATTCCTTCACTAATTAATCGAAAGGAACTTCGTTCCATCCGGGTGTCCCTTGACACCTCTCAAGTTTCTTTTATTCAAATAATTAATATTAGGTACTTACATATAAAATTGCTGTTTATATCTTCTTTGGTTAGGAATTCTAATTTCAAATTTATACTGCTATTTACTCATGCATTTGTGTTTCGAAAACCGCAATCCATTTGTTTTTTCCTCTTTTGGTTCTTTCTTTGCGTCACTCTGTTTACAAAATGGAAAACTTGAAATATCGTATTATTTTCGAGTACCTACGAGTTTTGGATTAATGAAGTGTATGACGGCGTTGACGTAAAAGAAACCACTGTGCCTTTTTTGGTTCCAACGTTTACGTTCTGGAAATTTCGACCTGCAGAACAAGCCCCGTGGACGGCCGGAAACCAAAGTTGATAATGAAGAATTGAAGGCTATTGTAGAAGCGGATCCATCGCAAACCACTTTCGAGTTAGCTACAGGCGGTGTTAGTGATAAAAACGGTTTTAATCCACTTAAAGCAAATTGGGAAGGTGAAAAAGCTTGAAAGGTAAAAAGGGTACCTTATGAATTGAGTGCAGCAAACCGACAAATGCGCGTCGACTGCTGCATTACATTACTCAACCGGCACAATAATGAAGGATTTTTAAATCAAATCATTACCTGTGATGAAAGTAGATCCTGTACAATAATCAGAAATGCTCATCGCATTGGCTGAATCCTGGCGAACCAGCCAAAGCCTGCCCCAAGCGAAAATTGACTCAAAAAAAATTACTTGTTAGCGTTTGGTGGACTAGTGCCGGTGTCGTTCGCTACAGCTTTCTTAAATCTGGCCAGACGATTATGTCAGATGTCTATTGCCAGCAACTGCAAATCATGATGGAAAAGCTAGCTGCTAAACATCCCAGGAGCAACAGACGGCTACCAATTTAGAGGAGCTTTAATTGGAATGTCTAAGACATCCACCGTACTCCCCGGACCTTGCTCCAACAGATTAACATTTTTTTTATATTTGGATAACTTCTTGCAAGGGAAAAAAATCAACTCCGATGGGGCAGTCCAAAGCGCCTTCAAATATTTTATTGATTCCTGTGCGAATGGTTTTTTTAGTAAAGGAATCAATGAACTACCTATGAGATGGCAAAAGTGCATATCTATTCATTCTTCAAAGTATATACCATTGCTATCTAGCAATGGTTGGTTAAATAAATTGGTTAAATAAAATTATTTTATGTTTTAAAAAAAACGACTTTATGTTCCTCCTTTACAAAACGCCAATTTCATATGTAATTACCTAATATAATAATAATAGCTCCCACACCGATTTCGGTGACGGTGGCCTGTTTCATTGAAACCAGGCCAGCTACGCAGGAGTTATGTTATAGTGCCCAAGTGTGTGCGCAGTACACAAGAGCACTCTCTCCTCCTTTTACTCTCGTAACCCAGTGGGACAGATAACCGACACGACTGGCGAGAGATTAGGCGCAGGTCCGACTTTTTACATGCCCATCCGACGCATGGATCATCTTTCTTGTCAGACAATCAGGTGATCAGCCTGAATTGTCCTAACCAAACTTGGAAACAACATTTTTTTGTTCCAATGCGGGAATCGAACCCACGACCTCCGAGTCGCGAGCCAAGCTCTAACCACTAGACCACGGAGGCTGTTACCTAATATAATATATTATTGAACAAATAAAAAAAGTGTTCGTATAAAACTGAAATATATAGTATAATATATTATATTTCAGTTTTATCCGAACACTTTTGTTATTTGTTCAATATTCAATGTTTTAATGACATTTATAACTTAAATAAAATTGACACGATAAATAATACGACTTCATTTAATCATATACCTAATAATCCTAAATATATATACTTAACACCGGTGAATGAAAATGACATAAGTACATATAAAATTAAGATTTGAAAAATACGTACTCGACCTAGGATACGATGAAATACGTAACAGAATTATTAAAAAATGTGGCAAAGAATTATTCGTACCACTAGCACATATTATAAATCTATCCTTTGATAGGAAGGAAAATGTCCTTGACTCATTAGTCAAGGACATTTTCCTTCCGCATTAAAAATTACAATAGTAAAGCCATTACATAAAAAAGGTCCTTTTGATCAAATAGGTAATTACAGACCTATCTCTATTATCCCGATTATATCAAAGATATTTGAGTTAATCATACATAATACTGACATTTATTTTGTCTAATGGTTTACTTTGCAATGAACAATACCGAATTGTTAGAAAAAATAGTTCAACAGCCCTTGCCTGCTTTAATCTGGTTAAACATATATTATCTGAAGGCTTCGACAAAAGAATTTCCGCCTTAGCGATATTTCTAGATACGAGCATGTCTCACGTTTTCACGAATATCACGATATCAAGTATGTGACCCTCGACTAGAACACGCCTCCTTCTGGACATCATCATCACCCCCCATCCCTCCGCACCACGCCAGCCAGCTTCAGCCTCTTCGAGTACCTCGACCGCCAGCCTCAACGCACCGCGGCCTGGTCGAACCCACATCGGCTTCATCGGGCATTCACTACAACGACTGGTCAGCAAGCAGAGCATATCTCTCCTGGTCAGCATGTAGCATCGGCCCGCACGGCAGCACTCCGACTCACTGGAGCCCGTGCAGCAGCAGCACAGTTCCGACTCACTGGGACTCTCTGGCACTGGCGACTCAAGCAAGACGACTTAAGATTCAACCTCAGGTCTTCGGGAGGGAGTGATGTAGCGGACCAATTAGCGCCACAATCCTGAATCGCGCTATCGAAGTTTTCTATGATCAGCACTATATATACGACATCTGAAATTCACACAAGTGGGCTTCGGCCTGACCGAGCATACCATCTCGCTCGGTCTGAGATCTCCCTTTGGGGCGTCCACTATTCCCATATTATATAATATATTCTTCAAGGATATATTAAATATATATTCTTGTATAATATATTCTTCAAGAATATATTAAATATATATTATTATTGAAGAATATATTATATAAAAAAGGGGACGTGGGCAGAAGGCTGACAAAACTGGTTTAGCCTCTTGGTGTCTGTGGGAATCGGAGTGGCTTTAATCACACGGGCACTTAGCTGGATCCGAGAATGTAGAAAGCACGTGGCGCGATGAGCCCAGTCCGGTAGCGTCTCTGTCTCTCTGTCGTTCAGGCCGGTATCCTCGCCGCGACGTAGATTGTCCTAGGGACGGTGCAGGCTGGGGCAGAAGCCAGTCAGTTCAGTCCGGAATATAACTAGCGGCACTCAGAAATCCGGATGTGTGGAACTAGCAATAAGTCCATGCGAAACGGTGCGTTGAGCCCGGAGTACATGTCCCGTAAAAACGGGATTAAAAAATATAACGACTACATCTTGGGTCTATAGAAAATTTTATTCTAAAAGGAAAACCTCATTCGACGAAGTGCCTTAAAAACCCTTCTTCGTCTTTTTTTTCTTAACATTTGACAACTAAAAACTAAAGCGTAAAGAGAAAAAATCCACAAATCAAAATAAAAAGATATTATTAATAATTAATATATAATAATGCAATTCTACTGTATTTTAATTAGTATTCAAGGTTACCAAGGTTAAATTATTATTTTTTGAGATTTAAGACGGAAGTAAAATCGATTTATGAACCAAATATTAAAGAAAGGCTAACGCCGTTTTAGTATGGGCGTGTACCGATAGATGGCGCTAAAGCCTCTGAGTGACTAAAATAATTAAGTATACAAATCATAGATGTCGCAAGTAGCGCCGAAATAATTGATTTTACGGAGAGGAAATGTAACTACGTTACAAGCAAGACTTTCGATTGTGTAAATCACAGATTATTGCTTCAGAAACTTGAGAGATATGGAATATATTTTCCGAAAAACGATTTGGAACTATGGGGTATCGCAAGGCAGCGTATTGGGTCCTTTATTGTTTATCATTTACATTCATGATCTGCCAAGAGCTATTAAGAAACGAATGTCTCTTTTTGCGGACGATAGTACTGCTATCATAGAATGTAATTAAATAAAACAATACGAAAATTACTCAAATATGACATTGAAGTTAATTATAGAATGGATGACGAACAATAATTTAAAAATAAATTTGTGTAAAACTAACATAATACAATTTTACCAAAAACTATCGCCAATGACATAAAAAATTAGTTATAATAATATTGACATTAAAGAAGTGACGTATATAAATTTTTTAAGATTAATTAAAAATTGTGCTGAACTTTTTGAGACCTTCAGTTCTATACCACGCCATCGAAGGGATAACTGTAGACTAAGAAGCATAAAAATAAATACCGAATTAATGCGCAAAAGTATGCTGCATGGCAATTCAAATGTTTAATAGAATACCTAAAGAAATTAAATTCTTAGAATTAGAATTGTTTAAGAGGCTCCTAAAAGACTATTTAGCGGAAAAATGTTACTACTCGGTTAGACTTTCTAAATAATTTGAAGTTTTAGATATTATTGGATAGGTAAGTCTTAAGATTTTAATGGCTTTATATTTATAGATGAAAAATGAATTTACTATAATTTTTTTTTGTAATTTTTTACATTTTATGACGTATTTTAGCTTTAACTTTTGTAATTAAGTATTTGACATTGAATTATTATTATTTCTACTGTTATTTTTTAAATTTTTATTTGTGAACTTTTAAATTATGATGTTAAATTTTATTTATTTGTACTGTGATGTATTAATTATCTTACTTTAATTATACTAGGAATTAACATATTGTTAGCAACAAACTGCTGAATATGATGCCACCAGCCCTGGGACCCCTCGCCTCCCTTCCTCAAACGACAAGGATCGAACCATATATTATTCGGCAGAGAGACTGTGCTAGCTAACACCGATCCTTGATTGCAAATTGACTTTGTATTTAATTTTGGCTTTGTATTTGTTTGTGTTTGTTTGTTTGTGTAATAGTTTTTCAATACAATATGTAAATCATACTTTGGCTTCTGATTTTCATTTAAATAGTTATCAGATTAGTTTTCTTACATCAGAAGCGTGGTATTGAATGCTAAAAAGGCCGCACATTCCCACCATCTTATTTTTTTTCTCTTGCTCATGTCTAGTAAAAATTGTAAGAAATCGCGAGAGCGCACGTCTACGCCGGTTTCAGTCCCTAATATAATTAGACTGGAAGCGACGATGGAAGCGATTCTGAACCGCCTCGCAACCCTGGAGCAGCGCGCTGGTATCCCCGCTAGCGTGGCATCAGCTCCAATCGGTGCAGACCTGAGGCCCTAGCCAAGATGCCTTCGTTAAAATTCGAAAAAATCTGTCGAATCGTCTTCTCTTTTGAGATCACGACATTTATGTCTTAGCCAAATTCACTCTGTTGTTCGTATCGCGACAACGAATTGCTCAATCGTTTTTATTCACTTCTTGCTTTGATTCTAACGTTAATTTCGCCGTCAGTTGTGAAGTGTTAACTGTCAAATGTCATAATTTTTTTGTTTTTATTTAATGGTGGCGTTACGGCTTAAAATTATTGTCAGTGTCCAGTTAAAAAGGCAGGCAAATCGAATCCTTGTCTAAGTTTTAAACACCGTATTTCTAAATCGTCAAGCCTAAAGTCTGGTCAAAGTCCAAATAAATAGTCAGTGCAGTCAATGAGTCAAGTCAGTCGATTCAGTAAAGTGGTAGAAGTTTTACTGAAAGTTCCTAGGAAGATTTGTATCAAATGAATTCAAATTTGAACTGTAGAAATTAAGAATAATAATAAAGTCAGTACTCATAACTTAACACAGGCGATTATTATGGTTATAAGGCAAGGACTATATCCGGAATCCGGAACACCGGTGAAAATTCAGATAAATGAAAATTATAAAATCGCGCATTTTTTAAATAGAATTGGGCTTTAGACTGGGACTATATGCACCGGAATCCGGGAGGCCGTAGAAAATTCTGAGCATTGAAAATAGAACTTTGCGCTAACACAATAGAGTTGAAAATCGAACATATTTTTAAGTCAAATGTCAATGTCATATATGACAGCTCGACACCTAATACTTCGAATTTCAACTCTATTGTTTTAGCGCAAAGTTCTATTTTCAATGCTCAGGATTTTCTACGGCCTCCCGGATTCCGGTGCATCTAGTCCCAGTCTAAAGCCCAATTCTATTAAAAAAATGCGCGATTTTATAAGCTTGACTCTTGAGTACTTTAGTACCTACAAAGAGTTTACACAGTAACTAGTTTAATTATTTTAATAAAATGGACATAAGGGCACGTACTAGTACGGAAAAGTTCACCACGATGCTGGAATTCATGGAACTGTAAGTAAAATTTGATTCTAACTTACACGTTTAAGAATGAAAGAAGACTTACCTTAATTTTGCCATATTTAAAAATTCCCTTATTTTTGTGCGATGTCAGTGGTAGGACTAAAAAGAGTTGCCCCAGATGGACTCTATAGGACCAGTTAAATGGTGTCCTTATAAAAGGATCAGGTTGCATTGCCATTAGTGGAGGAATCACTAAAACGACAGACAAATGGAGAAAGGTAAGTATTCAATATTTAAATTTAATTACAGATGATTTTTTATAACTCATATTTTATTTTATGAAGGATAGTATTAAATAATTATATATTAAATATTTGTTCATTAAATCACGAAATAATGCTTGAAAAACATTTAAAATTATTTTTTGAGACATTATATGGTAACTGATATTTATTCAGTAAGGTGTTAGTAGGAATGTTAAAATACAGAATAATATTAATAATTGATCATTTCTATACCTTTCTCAGAAGGTCTTTTGAGAGACTTGGTACACTCAATTTAAGTGCCCCTAATATTTAATCAATAATACATTATTAAAATATTTTTATTTTAATAATTTAAATATACGGTAAGATTTTTCAATTTTGAAGTGGTCATTAAAAAAGAACATGCCTATATTACAGGTATGGGCAGACTGGAAATCTAAAACCAAAAAGAAATCACTAATGTTACGCAGAGCTGCAACCGGCATCAGAGGTGGGTCAGCAAGCTATCAGTCACTCTCTGATATTGATCTGAGAAGGTGTTGGCCCTTATGGGTCCATTAGCAGTGCTAGGCCAAGACTCTATCGAAGAGCTTGGATTTATTGTAAGTGATTGAAATAAATTATAATTCGTTATTGTTTATATTTACCTATTTTTTTTGTTTGATAAAACATAGTTTTTACCAATATTTTTGGTTGAGTGTGTTGAGTGGTTATATGTTCGGCTGTATAATTTTTTTTTTATGTTTATCTATTACTCCGCCGTCTGTGGACCGATTTTCAACATTTTTTGGGGTAAAGGGTATACTCCCAAATTTGTCCCTTTGCCACCAAAGTGGTGACCTGATGATAGGATCTATGAGGAATCGAGGGAATTCCTCGAAATTTATATGGACACATATAGTGATTTCAACTTATTCTGAAGTAGCCATCAAGCATATGCTACCAAAAACTAAGATTTTGCACCAAAGTATACCCTTATAGACTCCTAGACGTTGTTTAACGAACTGCAAGCATATTATGTCACTATGTCAATTACAGAAATCATCATTATCATCACCACCATCATCACACCATACCTACATAATCACATTATGATAATAATAAGTACTTCTCATTGTCTTTGATTATGATGATGACATAGGTACTCCTCAGAGTTTTGCAAACCAATATCAATGTCTATGAAATTTTGCTATTGCTAAAAATATATTTGTGGTCATCATCATCACTATTATATTGTTCTGCCGACTACTTAAATTAATATAAATAATATAAAATATTGTTTTTATCAGGAAAATGTTTGGGCCGGTGCCTGGTACTGACTTTTCAAATTGTGAAGACTGAGTAGAGAAATAGTTAAAATTTTAGTAAAATTTAAAAGAAGATTGGAATGTTGGAAGTTATTTTACATTTTTTGTTTAAAAAATATATTTAAACTTATGATTAATTATTAAAATATAAAATAAGTTTTCTTCATTTGTATTATGAAAAAAAGCTAATGAAGTACCTACAATTATTACTAATTTCTTTTTGCAGATGAACCTGCACTACCTCCACGGCCACCATTATCACCACATACGGATGACACTGGAATTGACATTAATGGGGCGGGTGACCCACCCGCCCCATTAATGCCTGCCGAAATTCCGGGACGAAGGCAACCAAATGCTGCACCACCTCCGCGGCCTCTCACCCCACAGCCATCATTATCACCACATACGATGCTAGAACGAACATGTCCAAATGCTTCCGCTCCATCTGCCAGGTGTCGTTTGTCCACGACACCGTTGACACCGCATTCGGCAGGCTCTTCCAGGCGCGTGTGCTCCCGCCGAGGATGTGGTCTGACCCCTTTTGAAAGGGTGGCAAATGAGTATGCGGCGGTCGAGATTGCGCGCTTGGAGCTCGAAAAAAAGCGGTGAGTGAGAGGTGAGGCGGTGGTGAAATTGTTTGGCTGGTGAAGTGGTTTGACTTCAAAATAATGAGGATTGAGTAGAGAAATAGTTAATATTTTAGACAAACTTAAAAGGGGAATTAGAAAATAAGTTTTATTTCATACTATTTTATTAGCTTTTCAAAAAGTACATTAAAATCTGGGAAATATTGGCCTGGCAATTATCAATTGTTTACGAAAAACAGTCATGAAAGTGAGATTGCTGGTGAACATTAAAAACGGTCTATATTTTATTAAAAAATACTAACATAACTTCTGGGTTTATGTATATTATTATTGTTATAAGAATGAATATAAATGGATAAAATTTGATATAGTCATAAAAATGTGATGGCTAAATTGACTATGGCCACTGCCCTTAAAATGTATAAGCATAATTCCGCGCTATATATGAAGATGAGCTTATTCATATAGTCAATTCAATAAGTTTCAGGAACTGTTTATTTCGTCACAATCCTAAAAATTAAATCGTATTAACCTCTTACGCCATAACACATTTCTAGATTTTGCTATAAACTTTTGTTCAGGCTTTTACGAACAAACATCACTGAGCCACTTCCTTTTGCTTTTTGTTTAATAACTTAACCTGTTTAACACTCGATAATGAATACCGTCATTTTTATTGACACTTCTTTAAATTTATTTATTCACTCTTGATACAGAAAAATAAATCGAATTATTCAAATTCAAAAGCTGTTTCGTCAATACTATAGTGAAAAGGAAAAATTTACAGAATAATTGTAAAGTATTCTTTTTCATTATTGTGCTATTTTGTGTTTAACATACAAAAATGTTTTATCACATTTTAATGCATTTATTACTTTTTAACATATAAATGTTCTACTGCAAAAATTCTGTCAAAATTGAGTTTTTGAAATTATAAAATTTACATACTCTTTCTAACATATTGTGCTAACAAAATTTGTGCAGTTGGACTTATCTGACTTTTAACTTTAGTGTAATGTTTAGTGGACTTCAATGTTTAGTGTAAGGTAATTTAACTCTCTGATTATAATCAGAAAATAATAAATATTTAATCAGAGAGTAAAAAATAATTAATAATTATTATTTTCAGCATCGAGTGGATAATTGTGGGCGCTTCATATACATAGATTCATCGTGGTGCAAACTTTCTTCGTGGAATCGAAAGTCTACACCTGCTGGGCTAATCCTAACGGTATTATTTAATTATTTATTATTGCAATTTATATTAGTGCAATTTAATATTAGTACTTATTAGTTGTAATTGGCCTTTTAAAGTTACCTAATAAAGATTAGCTGTTGCCTGCAATTGGTTCGGGTAAAACAAACGGAGCCCTAATTTTTGAAATTATTATCAAAATAAATAAAAATCTTTTAAATACATAATCTTTTCCTAACGTTTAATTTTTAGTTTTTCAACGTCAAAGAAAAAATATCCCTTCTTACTTGTTGTGACTGAATAGTTATCATAATATTGAAAATAAAATAAAAAGGTAAGCAGCATATTTAATTATATTTAATTATTATCAAGTGCAGTAACTATCATCTAGGACGGGGCTTCCCAAACTGTGAGTCGCGACGCCCGACGTTGCAGGCTAATCCAGGGGCGTCGTGAGGCGATTTAGAGATAAGGGTCACAGTAGCATTTCTAAACTAAAACCTTGACTTAGAAGCTATACCCTGATAATACTACCTTTTCTCATTACAGAAATGTAAAAAAAATGTTTTATTGCTTTAAAATTCTAAAAAAAAAAATTTTAAAATAACTATCGATTCGAAAGCAAATGTCTATTAACTTGTACCCATGGATATATCTCATGCCCTATTATAAGCCCATGAAGTTATCGGGACTGCTCTGCATACACCTGTATAAGGCTACTAAAACTACAACTACTTAATAGGTAATACCTATATTAATTTAGGCTGGGTTTAAACAGTTAAAATAAGTTTGAGAAGCCCTGAACAAGGGTCAAAATTTAGGTATAATTTTTCTTTTTAGCACTATGCAATTTTTTTAAATCATATCATCATAAAACCATAGTTTCTTAATAGTTCGTGCACTAAACCACTGCTTTTTATTTTTCAGTATTATGAATTCAACACGTCAACCAATCTAGCACAGGAAGCCTTACCCGACGGCTGGACGAAATTGAAGGTTACTCAAAAGACGCGCTTCAAAGAACGCGCACTTTTGCCATAGGCCTTCGATCCATAAGCTGATCATCTGTCGGAGAAATACGAGAAATACGGATTGAGCCTTCACTAAGGCACTAATTCTTGGACCTCCCGCTATCGCTTATAGAATTCGAGGCTCTGCAACTCAGATTGTGCTGTTTAAGCAAGTGTAGCACTTATACTTATAAGTTGAATCAATTAGGCCAATGATACACACTAGGAGGGAGGTGGATAGAATTTATGCAGATCTCTCCGACTCAAGAGACACTAGAAAGAGAAGGGGAACATCTACCAGGGAATTTTCTGCCTTGTCAGGCAATGAACCGAAAAAAAGCAGACTCGATATGTCGGAGGATAGAATGTATGACATGTTTTCATGTCTTCTGTCGAAAATAGAAACGTTGATCAAGTGCATTGTGATTCGCCTCCGCTTGTCTCATCGGACACAGATTGGGAAGCACATTCTATTCTTCATTCTGAGTACTAAAACAAGCATCAACAGAGCCAAAGTAAGAATTGGATCCCGAAAATGGGACAAAAATAAGCATTGCTTGGGAGAATGGACGAAGACGTCATGGCCGCCCCTAGAAAGAGATAACGCGTTGTGCAAGATGCACTGCAATCAGGCTGGAGATGGTGCGGGAACGAGGTCATTGGGGGAGGCCTCGGTCCAATAATAGAAAGCATTAATATACAGAGTTACAAGTTAAGTCGATGTTGATCCTTTAAAGGTTGGAGTTCCCATAATTTCCAATATTGTCTACAATGAAACCTATATTAAAGAATTAATATTTTTCGTGATTTTTTACTTTTAAGTTTTTCATAAAAATTCATAACTTTTTCTCTCTTCTCAATTTTTTAAATAGTTTTTATCTAGCTAATGAGCATTGTTATTATTTTTAATGCTAGTAATGCCGCTATTATTCTGAAAATATCTTTGGACTTGTAGGAAATACAAAAAAAATGTTGGGAACTTTATCCCTTTGACTTAACCTATATATCCCTGTATGGTACAAGCTACGTTAAAAGGAATATATTGTACCCTTATTTGTTATTTATTTACGATAAGTTTGATATGATGATAAAAATCTAATTAGCATTGCATAAGTATAATTATATTATCCGCACGTAATTTAAATACGCAGCCTATTTGCAATGTATTAATTTGACTTTTATCTTTAATAAAAAACTTATCGCAAATGAATAACAGATGAGGATATTATTAATAATAATTTTCTATATTCTAAATAATAATATAATCTCATAATATTCTATATATCTGATCTTAGACCAATATTGATATTATGTATTTTATTTTTAAGTGCATTAAAGGCGTCTCAGAGACGAGGATACTGTGATATTTTATTTTAAGATGTCTGAAGATTTATATGAAGTGTACTGTAATATTATCTGATAGAACGCGCCCGCGCGTTATCGCCAAGTTGAAAGTACATAGTATCTTCGGCATCTGTGATAGTTCATACAAACTGTACAGCAAGCGATGTTGTATTTAAACATAAAATATTAAATTATATTGCCATATATAATGCCCCTTAAAAAAAACTTAAAATATATATATATTAATCTCGTTTGAGAGATCATCATCAGCTTAGCCTACAGCTACTACTTAGTAATGTTTACAATAATTGTTTAATGTTATGTATAAACTATAAAGTATTGTTTTTGTAGCTTGAGCGGGAATATACACAACTTGGCCATGTGCACTAAATTAAATTAAAAATATAATTAATAACAGATCTTCGAGATTAAGCCGAACACATGCCAACTTTTCGTAGTGTTCCTGCAATTAAAAATGAAACACGCTCAGGTTTTTTTTATATTCCTGGTTAGGCCCTAAATTTATTTTATTGATTTGTATTTTAGATAGAGAATCAAGATGGAGATCCTTCTCCTTTTGTCAAACTCATGTTCTTTATAATACATAATTTTTCATTTACCACGGGGTTCTAAAATGCATGCAAAGATAAAGATGAATCTTAAATTATTAAGTATAATGGTGGTGAGCTGATGCGGTACGTCGAATATTTATACATATTTCGATTCAGATTTGATATATTAATGTAAACATTTAATATTTTCATATGGTCCTAATTTTACATTTAAAGTTAATATAAATAATAATTTTACAGTGTTTATGTCTATTACAGACATGCACAACATTGTTCAATTAAAAAAAAAAACAATCATCATCAAAAAAATACACCTGAACAATTTATAAAACAAAAAATCTTATAACATGTAAGTAAATTTAAGAATTATATTTACTTACATGTTATTAGATTTTTTGAAATTTTCACAATAGCAAGTGATATTAAGATGTCAGGATAATACTTAAATATTATAATGGTAGTTAAAATAGCACTACGGAAAGATTGTTATTTTAAATTAAATTACGTAATATCAGCCTAAATATAACAATAATCATAATGTCAATTGTCAATAATATGTTAATAAAATAAAAGTATTTAGGATTGAATTATATTAGGTGTATAAAATGTCAGCTTAAAATAAAAATTAAGTTACCAACTCGAAACGTATGGGAAATCAAAATAAACACTTTGTATAATAATTATTGGTGATAATTTTATATTAAATTATATCTGGCAGGATTTATTTAATAATAAATATATCGTTAACTCCCAAAAAAATGCCTGGTCACTACTGTCAAAAAACAAATTTTTTTATTCTTGAGTAAATTCATGTAAATGTTGCTTTAATAGACAAAAAAAATCTCCTAAAATGTGAGCTCGATATCTCAAAAATTGAGCTGGCTCATGAAGTCCCCTTGTGAATGAAGAATGTCACCTTTCCCATCGAAAATACATTGAAAAAAAAATATATTTTTTTTAATTTTCACTATAAATAGTAGATTTTTTTTTTCTCAAATTTCCGTTTCCGTTATTTTATAGGAAATTAAATTCTCTACACAAAAAAGGTTTCTATCATTTTTTTGCTCAAACTCATAGGAAGAAAGTTACAGGGCTTTGAAAAAGCGGAAAAAAAAATTAAAATGATGAAAAATAAAAAAAATACTTAGTTTTGAATGAGAAAAAAATTATTTTTCTTATTCTTGAAATAATAATTTTTTGTACATTTCTAAACGCAATTTTATTTTAGCAAAATATTTTATTTTGTAAAAATCTTCAGTTTCATCCACATTTGACTTATAAGTAAATATCAATATTTAAACATCACAGACGATAAAATATATGTTTTCGTTTTCAAATAGGAATTTAAAGATGCTGATTGGTTCATTTTTATTTTTCTAAGGAAAGTTGTTTTCTCATTGGTTGATTCAAAATTTAAAAATATTGATTCGATTCTATTTGTTTATTTATCTGGAGATAACTTATTACAATATTTTTCATAAAGTTGGTAGTTTTTAAATAATTATAAGTTATAC
Organism: Phengaris arion; assembly: GCA_963565745.1. NCBI lineage: Eukaryota > Metazoa > Arthropoda > Insecta > Lepidoptera > Lycaenidae > Phengaris > Phengaris arion. The sequence goes on from OY751448.1 coordinate 2,046,892, forward strand.
TAACTTCGTACGATTTTTACGAAAAATTTAATGGTACGAAAAATCTAATTTCGAAAAATTTCGAATTTCATTCTGAATAATTTGTATCTCGATTCTAGGTTATAAAAAAATTAATTCTGAACTCAAATAAGTAACAACAATCAATCTTTAAAATTAATATAAACATTTTCAAAGTTTTGTAATGAATACGTTGTAATAATGTCAGATAAAAACAAAATTGTACATTAAGTTAGTCTTTGTAGTAGTAAATTGAATTATCGTAAACTACCATGTAGCCGGCAAGTTATGAGCTTATTTTTTCATAAGTATTTATATTTTAAAAAAAGTATCCGTGAAAGTGCTATTGAAGTTAGTAAAGAAGTGATTAATATTTGGAGCCCGACTGGAATAATGATTATTCATTCTCAATTTATTATTAGCAAAGTAGAAAAATTGTATTACGAATGGAAAAATTTAAAAAACAACTTCAAGAAAAAAATCTCCAACTCAAAAATGTAATGAAGAAAATTATTGTAAAAAACTGGAAGAATTATTCAATATATGTTCAAAAAATAGTTCTGATACATTAACAGATAATTAGAAACGAATGTTGGAGTATAAAAAAATGCAACTCGGTCTCATCCAATCTCATCAGATTCAAACAATTTAAAAATAAATAATGCAGTTTTAGCTGAAGATGATATTGTTCAAGGTAAATGATCAATTTCTTTATTCTATTTCTCTCTACGAACTTTATTAACAATTTATTATATTTTAGAACTCAGTAGAACTATGTCTGACGTTAGTGTGTCATCTCAAGCACTTTCTCGTTTTTCCTCAACGAATACTGAACATTCCTTAAAGAGAGCTGTATCAAATTTTGAAGATGAATTACCACAATATTTAAAATGTTAAAAAAACAGTTAAAAATATCATCACTCCAGATGTAGCAGCTACTCTAGATCGTTCAAAAATAAGTAGTAGAAGAGCTGCGTTCTTAGTTAATTCTTTTGCCAGGGTTCTGTATGTCGAAGTTAGAACTATTAATTCCAGTGCTAGTTCGATTCAGTGAAATCGAAAACGTTCAAGAGTCTTGATTGTGTCTAAAATGAAAGAAAATTTAAAAATAAATTTCAAAATGTCTAATAAGATAGTTTTACACTGGGATGGTAAATTGCTACCAGATGATAATGAGTCGAAAAAAGTTGATCGATTGCCTATTGTTATATCAGGGGAAAACACTGAGCAACTCCATGGTGCACCAAAATTACAATCTGGCGCTGCTAGCAACCAAGTGACAGCTATTGTTTGATGTTGACTGGGAATTGACAAATCATATAGAGGCAATTTGTTTTGATACGACGAGCGTTAACACAGGTGAACATTTTTTTTCAAGTAACATGTTATCAGATTATGGTTTACTTTTTGTAAATTTCTATTTACTTATTTAGATTTTTTCTTCAGGCCAATACCATGGAACATGTAAATTACTCGAAAAACATTTGAATAAAAATTTGCTGTACTTGGCATGTCGCCATCACGTTTATGAGCTAGTTTTAAGAAGCGCAGCAGAATCTTGTTGGCCTGCTACGTCGGGTCCGAATGTTGCTATATTTTTTCGCTTCCGAACCAATTGGTCAACAATTAATCAAGACAGCTTTGAAACTGGAATACAAGATAGTTTTATTTACGACAATTATCATTAACAGCTTAAGGACGTCTACTGCTGGACATAGGCCTCCCCCAAAGATTTCCACAACGAGCGGTCCCGGAACGGCCACCCGCAACCAACGGCGGCCCGCGACCTTCATAAGGTCATCGGTCCACCTAGAGGGAGGCCGTCCAACGGTGCGCTTTCCAGTTCGTGGTCTCCACTCTAGAACCTTTACTCCCCAGCGGTTATCAGTTCTACGAGCGTTGTAGCCTGCCCATTGCCACTTCAACTTACTGATTCTGCGAGCTATGTCGGTTACTCCAGTTCGTCTGCGAATTCTGTCACGCAGAGAAACCCCGAGCATAGCTCTCTCCATCGCTCTTTGAGTGAATTTGAGCTTATTTAAGAGGCCAACAGTGAGGGACCACGTTTCACATCCATAAGACATCACTGGCAATACGCACTGTTCAAAGACCTTTGTCTTTAGGCACTGAGGTATTTCGGACTCGAAGACGCTGCGCAGTTTCCCGAACGCTATTTCCGAGTATTTGATCCGAGTTGGATTCGTCGTTGGACCTCACTATCGAAGTTGGACTTGCCTGATCGGACTGTCTGTCCCAGGTAGACATATTCGTTAACAATTTCGATTTTAGAGTTCCCAACAAATACTGGAGCCGGTACAACATGGGCATTAGACATAATTTTCGTCTTGTCCATGTTCATTTTTAGACCCACTCGTTGGGATGCTCTATCGAGGTCACCGAGCATGGCGCTAAGGTCTTCCAGCGATTCTGCCATTATGACTATATCGTCAGCAAACCGAAGGTGAGTGATATATTCTCCATTTATGTTGATGCCGTATCCTTCCCAGTCTAGGAGTTTAAAAACATCTTCCAATGCTGTGGTGAAGAGTTTAGGAGAGATGACATCTCCCTGCCTTACACCTCTCTGCAATTGGATAGGTTTCGTAGTTCCATTCTGTACTCGGACCGACATGGTGGCATTGTTATATAAACACTTCAACACTTCTATATAGCGATAGTCAATGTGGCACCGCTGAAGAGACTGAAGAACCGCCCAGGTTTCGATCGAATCGAAGGCTTTCTCATAGTCCACATACGCCATACAGAGCGGACGATTATATTCCTCCGATTTCTCTATAATCTGGCGGAGTGTGAGGATGTGGTCTATGGTACTATAGCCTTTTCGGAAACCGGCTTGTTCGGGTGGCTGGAAGTCGTCGATATCCGGGATATCCTCGGTATAGTGTCGAGTTAGCTTGGCTCTTGGATCTTTAGCCGTGCTGATAACAGGTGTCCGTGTCGATGTGTACAACTGTCCGTAGAACTCTTCTATCTCCTCCAAAATCTCTGGCTTCGACGAGATAATCTTGCCTTGATCGGTCGACAATTATAATGAAGATGAAGAAGAACACATTTTGCAGTTTATATCGAACCAAATAAATGTATTAAAATTTTCTATATTGGAGAATACTCAGTTGGAATTATTCAATTTTTATACATGTAATATTTCAAGAATTACTGGATTTATCGTGTATATTTTTAGGAGGTACCCCGGCTGGTGAAATAAAATTCAAAGCTCCTGGAGCTGCTCACCATGCAAGATGGCTTGCAAAAGCTATTTATTGTTTAAAAATATACATGTTTAAGAAGCAATTCCACATAAACCAAAGTGAAGTCTTAAAATTACAAAAATGATGTTTATTTATTGCAAACATCTATATTAAAGGGTGGTTCGGTTGCCTAAATGCGATTAAGGCTCCAAACCAAGACCTCAACTTTTTAAAAGATTTAATTAAGTTTAAAGAAATTGATTTAAAAATATCACACGTAACTTACCAAAAATTTGCAAAACATTTATGGTATCTGTCAGAGGAACTTACAGCATTTGCTTTTTTTGATGATTCGGTATCGATTGATATAAAATTAAAAATGGTTGAATCTTTGAAAACAAAAGGAACGTGAATGAGAAAAAACGGATTGAAATTGATTGTAATAATTTGGATTTAATGTGCACGAAAGAGATAAGTGATTTTGTAACAAAAAGATCTTTTACATTATTCGAACAACTTAAGTTATCGACTGATTCTCTCAATTTAAGCTCAACAGAATGGCTAAATGACCAAAATTACTTATCTTGTTTATCTGCATTAAAAATATCAAAGTAGTAAACGACATTGCTGAGAGAGGGGTTGCTCTGGTTGAAGAATTTAATCAGTTTGTTACTAAAGATGAAGAGCAGAAACAATATCTGTGGAAAATTGTCCAGCAACATTGTAAACTTTATCCAAATTGCAACAAACAAAATTATTTGAACTTTAACAATCAAGAGTAGTGAAATTTTGAAAAAAAAATTAATGTATATATATACTAAAACAGTGTATAAGTGAAAAATGAAATAAAGTAATTAATAAAAGAAGAATTTTATTCCATTTGATGTAAAAATTAATATGCATTTTTTGTATAATTAAAATTTTCACTTTTTCCCGCTTTTTCAAAGCCCTGTAACTTTCTTCCTATGAGTTTGAGCAAAAAAATGATATTGACCTTTTTTGTAGAGAATTTAATTTCCTATAAGATTGAAAAAAAAAATTGGAAAAAATAATTTTTTCTACTATTTATAGTGAAAATTAAAAAAAAAAATTTTTGCAATGTATTTTCAATGGGAAAGGGGCCCCTCCCCCCTCATGACTCAAGACCCCCTCATGAGCCAGCTCAATTTTTGAGATATCGAGCTCACATTTTAGGAGATTTTTTTTTGTCTATTAAAGCAAATTTTTACATGCATTTACTCAAGGAAACAAAAAATGTTTTTTGACACAGTCTACTGGTCACATTATATTTCTTCTTTTATAGTAGTAAAATATTAACATAAAATTTTTCGTTCCTCAGTATATTTTTGTATAATATCTTACATGAACATTCATGTAAGATATTACACATTAATTGTTGCATGATTTTAGTATGTACCTATATGAAATAAGGAAAGTTCGAGATTTAGGCAATCACATGCCAGCTTTTCGTAGTTTTCCTGCAATAAAAAATGAAGCACACCGAGAGCAGGTTTTTATTTTTCTGGTTAGGCCGTAAAATTATTGTATTGATTTGTATTTTAGATAGAGAAATAAAACGGAATTCTTCTTCCTTTTGTCAAACTAATGTTCTTTATATATGGTGTGATTCTTCATTTCCCAACGCATAGTTTTAAAGATAATAATAGATATCTTAAATTATTAAGTATAATGGTGATGATATTATGTGGTGCTCCAAATATTGATACATAATTCGATTTAGATTTAATCGTAAACATTGGATGTTTTCTTATTATAGTTCTAATATTTATCTTAAGTTAAATATGGAAAATCAAAACGAACACGTTGTATATATTAATAATTGGTGATAATTTTATATGAAATTATATCTGGCAAGATTTATTCAATATTAAATATAACGGGGAAGACTGATTTTCGTCGGTCATTTTTGAATTTAACGACTGTGGGCAGTTGTGGGTAATGTTGGAAAACACTTTAGACCAATCACAAACTATATTCGAATAATTACAAAGTTAATATTATAATAAGCAATCACTTTTAAACACTATCTAGGTCACACAATCTATTTTTAGAACGCAGGATGGTTTCGTTGCAACCATCCGCACGCGCCGCTCCTGATAAGTTAAGTGAGTCCTCTCTCCGCTGGCACTAAATAGTGGCACGCGCGGTGCACTAACTCCATCGAGCGCCGAGAGATGGCGCTGGCGTTCTGAATTTAACTTGATTTCTGACAAATATATTATCAACTCTTATGTAAATTCCTATTCACATGTTACAGGAATTTGACATTGGTCGCATGGTTTTAGTATGTTTATGAATTAAAGATAGTTTAAAACTTGGAGTGTATTCAAAAATTATATAAAATTGAAATATTTACTACAAAACTTAAATCTTTATTGATTGTAATGATGTTCTCATGTTTAACTTATGGGTTTTTTTAATTCTCAGCAGTAAAATGCCATCTTTATTTACTGATAACACAAAAAGATTTACGGATTAATTTATTTTATTGCATATCATTTATTCAATAGTGTTAAGAATGTAAAGTTGTAAACTCAGTTCAGACCCCATTTAATCTAAACGTAAGCAATATGTTTAAATTCCACCATATCATTGTGTGTATTTCTTTATTACACGGAAAATAAGTGACATTTGAATAAGTAGCTTTATAATTAGTAAATGCTTACGTTTAAATTAAATTGGGTCTAAACAGAGTATAAGTAGTATAAAGTGTTTAAACAATAATAATTTTCGATTATCATATTATGTGAAAATAAAACATTTTACCTTTTTGTTGAAGTTTTGTTTCGTTTTGTTTTAATGTCGGATTTTTATGTTTCAAAGGTTTTATTTTTGTGAGAATTGTGTATTTGTTAAGGAAACTTAACAAATAAACACTGTTATATATATATATATATATATATATATATATATATATATATATATATATATATATATATAAAATTTTTAAATCCTAAAATCCTTTCCTCTAAAAAACGAATATTTTCACATAGTAGGTCATGAGTGTAATGACCTACTATGTGAAAATATTCGTTTTTTAGAGGAAAGGCAATAAATGTTTGTTGTTTAATTTTTGCTTTGATAAATGAATAATTTTTATATTGCGAATTTATTGTCATTAGATTCTTAAGTTTATGAGATAAGTGAATGTAATTAAATCCGACAATTTACTTATTTAAATGTAGTTAGGAGGTAATGTTTTGAATAAATGGATAGTTTTAAGTAAGTTAGGATGTTTTGCATATTAAAAGAAACAAAAGTTTAGAAAGAAAATTGTTTTTATTGGTACATAAAATAAAGAAAAACCAGAGTTTCTCAAATAGTAATCATCATATCACTAAATTTTAATCAACAAAATGTAAGGAATCATAAAAACCATGACAGTCAGGTGGTTATATTTAGTTGTGTTTATAGGTAATTTGTTCGCATGAAGTTGGCGATATATAATGACTTCGTTTGATAACACCTTTGGACGCTGTGGTAAAGACATCCATTCTGCGTCAAAGTTCAGTTTTACTTCTATAGTCATTGTATTATAACGGATAACCCTGATGTCTACTACAAGTGGATCACCTGTTTTGCGGCCTGGCCGAATACTCTTGTAGACCAAATTCTCGGAATCAGCATAGTCCTTAACAAAACTGTAATCAACCAAAACTGTTTCGTACGGCATAAAACTGCGGGCTTCTTTGGTTATAGCGACATAATCACTTGGCAAGTGAATCTCCCGATTTTTTAATTTGCGCTCAATCGCACAGTGAGTGCGAGTCACACTCCATCTGAGGGTGACCCGGTTCTAAAAACTTGGAATTACAGCTTTGTCCAAGCTGTCTCGAGGGGCGCATAGTATGATGTTGCATTTTCCTACCTTGAGGCTTTGAGTATCCAAGGTATTCTTCACCAAGCATACGACTTCTTTTTGCTTTATTTCTCTTCCAAGAACTGGGTTCCGCAACATGACGACGTTTCCTGCCCTCGTTCATATTTCCAAAGTATTCTGCATCTTCAAGTTCAGAACTAGTTTCATCTTCGTCGTCATCAGAATCAATAGTGTGATGTGGACCATCGTTTTCAGTTGACGTCATTCTGTGGAATTCTATTAAAATTGACGGACTTTCAGAGCGAGCTATAAAAACTCCTTAATGAGGGGCAGACTGACATTTTTTTAGGTTTTGAAAGTTGTCGATGGTATCTTGTGTCAAGTCGGATAGTGATAAAGCTCTAATTTTTTGTCGTAACTGGCTGGTATTGGATGGACGACTCACATTTTCGAGACAGGCACCGCACTCAGGCTGGTAAGTATCGGGTGGACATATCACACCATCGTCGGGACAGGAGTTGCACTCAGACTGGTAAGCATTGGGTGTACAAATCACACCGTCGTTGGGACAGGCATCGTGGTCAGGCTGGTAAGCGTCGGGTGGACAACTCACATTGTCGTTGTGGCAGCTGTCCCGCCCGGGCTGGTAAGTATAGGGTGGACGACTTACACTATTGTCAGCTTGACAATTTCGACCAAAAATTTCATAATACTCCTGTGTGGTTGTATTCGGATGTCTTAAATTAGTAATATTATTTAGAGCCAATATTTTCTTTGCTCTCAGCCCCTTAAAAATATGGTCATCCTTCGGCATTTTTCTGAAACAAATTAATTTATAAAAATGGAATAAAAAAATTATCGTTTTACATTTACTCTAATGATATTTTAATATCCTGTTGTCGATTCAGGATTTATTGCTAAAGAAATAACTCCTATCTACAGTAAGAGAACACCTTGTTGGATTGTTTTTTTAAAACAATAACTCCTATCTACATTTCTAATGATGCTTAAAGATGAAATAATATATTATGTATGTACTGTAAACTTTTAAACATTTACTTACCTTATCTATTTCATTTATTTACTTACCTAGTGGTAGAGCCAAGCTTCGGCATGTATGGGCAGGCTCATCTGGTGCAAGACCACAGCCTCACAGAATACCGGCGTGAAACAGTGCTTGCATTGTGTTTCGTCGAGTGAGTGCGGTTCCCGGGTGCCCAAAGGAGGGAACGCATCTGTGACCCTTCTGGCGTTACACATCGTTTCCTCCAATATTATATTTATGTATGTTTATGTACCATACTATATACTATTTAAGTACTATATACATGTATATTACGTATTTATATCATTTTACTTTACATCTGCCAACACGCAATCGGACCAGCGTGGCAGATTACGGTCCAAACCTCCCCAAAGATGACAAACACGACAACGTCACGGCCCCGAGTGCCCGGCATCAGGGGTGCTAAGAATCCCCGGGCGGCGATATCTTCTAAAACGACCATAGCTAATGTTATAAAGGACTCCGACATGCTAAATATACTAACCTACAACGTCCGAACACTATTAAAAGACGAACGTACTCTCGAAATGGAAAATGCAATAAAGGATATTAAGTGGGATATTGTAGGACTCGCTGAGGTTAGACGTGAAGGTGAATATACAGAGGAAAGGGACGATGCTATTCTATTTTATTTCGGACAAAATAGTGGACAGCACGGTGTTGGGTTTCTAGTGGCTAAAAAATGGAAAAATAACATCATAGAATTTAGAGGATATTCTGAACGTATCGCGGTTCTCAAATTCAGCCTTTGTCCCAACAAGACGCTTACGCTAATACAAGTATATGCCCCCACATCTGCATACTCAAACGAGGACGTAGAAGAATTTTACGACCACCTAAATAAAGCGTGTGATGAAAACAGAGGCACATTCAATATCATTATTGGCGACTTTAATGCAAAAGTAGGTTGCAGAGAAGAACGTGACATTCACACGATCATCGGAAAATATGGTCTTGGAGACCGTAATGAACGTGGAACTCGTCTTCTGCAATTCTGCTTTGGACAAAACCTCCATATCGCCAACAGTTTCTTTTATAAACAATCCCAAAGACGTTGGACTTGGGCGTCACCCGACGGATACACACGCAATGAAATTGACTACATTCTTTCAGCAGACAAATATTTAATTGAGGATGTCAGTGTCATAAATCAGATTAAATTCAGTTCGGACCATAGGCCATTACGAGCTAAATTGAAATTTAATTTTAAAATCCATCGGGCCAAAACATTCAAAAAACGTTTAATTAACCATTCAAAAGACATTCTAGTAACTAACTCAGAACAATTTAACTTAGAACTTTCAAACCATTTCAGTACGTTACAATTAGAAGGAACAGATGCTGAAACCCAATACAGTGCTATCATCACAGGAATTCTTAAAAGTACAAAGTGTATCAAAAAACAACCTAAACAAAAGAGTAAACTTACAATTAAAACTTTAGACTTAATAGAAAAAAGAACGAAAATGATAATAGGATCCAAGGAATACAGGGAAATAGATAAGAAAATTAAACGTAGCGTCAGAAAAGATATAAGAGATCTCAATACTCATCTGGTCAAAGTAGCCCTAGAAAATTGCTCGTCTCTAAAAATACTAAAGCAAGGTATAATAAAAGGCAAATCGTGGATTAGTAGTCTTAGAGATAATGAAGGAAGAAAGCATAACAATAGAGAAAAAATAATAAGCATAGCTACTAACTTCTATAAATCACTTTATTCTGAAAACACACCATCTGAAAATCAACATTTCAATTACTTTTGCCCAGAAACCATTCCTAACATAACTCCAGAAGAAATAAAGAAAGCTTTAAATAGTATGCCGTACAACCGCAGCCCTGGAGATGATGGCATCAGCACTGATATGTTAAAAATCGGTTTACCAAATTTATTACCACATATCACGACTTTTTTCAACACTATTCTTAAATCCGGCAAGCTCCCAGACAAAATGTGCCACTCAAATATTGTTCTACTCCATAAAAAGGGGGACAAAAGCGATATTGCCAACTACCGTCCAATTAGCCTAACATCACACGTCTACAAAACTTTAATAAAAATAATACTAAATCGTATTGACCATAAATTAGATAAACAGCAGCCACCAGAACAAGCCGGATTCCGTCACAGTTTTTCTACCACAGACCACCTGCAGACCATTAACCAACTCCTCGAAAAGTACTCGGAATTCAACAAGCCCCTATACCTAGCCTTTGTTGATTACACCAAAGCCTTCGACAACATTAAACACCCCGCTATATTTAAATCTCTTTATGACCAAAACATAGATCCAACATACATAGAACTCCTTAGAATCATTTATGCAAATAGCACCGCTGATATAAAACTTAATACTACCGGTCCTAAGTTCCGAGTACTCAAGGGTGTCAAACAGGGTGACCCGCTCTCTCCCAAACTCTTTACTTGTGTGCTTGAAGAAGTCTTCAGAAAACTGAAAGATCCTTGGGCGGCGAGGGGCATTGAAGTTGGCGGAAAACGGCTAACAAACCTCCGTTTTGCTGACGACATTGTCCTGTTCGCTCCCACGGCCTCTAAGTTACGAACAATGCTCCAAGACCTGAGCACTGCAAGCCTCGAGGTGGGACTAACAATGAATATGTCCAAAACCAAAATAATGACCAATAGCACGAAGCGTAGGGTCGAGGTAGACGAGCAAGAAATGCAATATGTCGACGAGTACATCTACTTGGGCCAGTTAGTTTCTTTTGAAAATAGACAAGGGAAGGAAGTCGATCGCCGAATCGAAAACGCCTGGAAGAGCTACTGGTCCATGAAGACACTGATGAAGGGAAATTTACCAATCTCCCTGAAGCGCAGACTCGTCGACATGTGCATTCTGCCTGTCATAACCTACGGTGCACAAACTTGGTCATTGACCGTTTCACAATGTTAGGAGTAAAACTTCTGGACAAAATAAGGAACAGCACACTGCGCTCCAAAACAGGTATCAAGGATGTAGGTGTCAAGGCTGCCAAGCTGAAGTGGGATTGGGCGGGTCACGTTGGCCGTATGCATTCCGACCGCTGGGCAAAGATCTCAACAGAGTGGGCACCTGAAGACGGACGCCGCCGCCGAGGCCGGCCTAGAAAAAGATGGCGTGATGAGCTGGAGGCATACCAGCCAGGCTGGCCAGCGGTGGCGCAGGAGAGAGACAGATGGAAGTCTTTGGGGGAGGCCTTTGCCCAGCAGTGGGACAGCTTAGGCTTATAATAATAATAATAATACCTTATCTAATCGAAGACACCATCAATGTTACACTAAAACCATGAAAAATAAAAAAAAATAACGTTTTAACTTGCTAGTTGCACGAAATTTCAACAAGTAAACAAAAAATGGCGATAACACCCGCCCACGCGCTACCCGCTATCCACCCTCTCTTTCACATCTACTTTGCGTCCATTGCTTTTTTCGCTTCCCTCAGAACGCCGTAAGAAACGGAGCTGTGAGCACGCATGCAACGTAGATAGAAGAAATTGACAACAAAATTTACGCAAAGGAACTTAGGAGCTACTTCCATTTTTTAATAACTTGCCAAAAATTACGAAATCCAGTTAGGTGTTCTTGCTAGTGCATTCGAAATAGCATTTTAAACACATAAACATAAGAATCACGAAAACCACAAATATATATATATATATATATATATATATATATATATATATATATATATATATAAAATATAATAGTTAGGAAGTCATTACACTTCGTCGTCGATATATATATATATATATATATATTGCTATGTAGTGCAACTGCATCTTAACCAGATGGTGCTAGGAGCTACATCAAACCTTCATTTTTGAACCGTCAAACAGGGGAAGTGAAATATCTATTTCAGTAGAAGTACTTATCATCTATGGCCTAATCGTTCAAAATGGCTGTTTGGCTAAAATTTTTTTAGCGATACGATTGAACGTGTCATTTATCACACGCTCATGTTAATCCCAAACATTTTTTATTTGCGAAGTTCGCAGTCGATAATAACGAATGCATCTTGACTAAACCCCCTGGTCTTAGTGAAGAACTGAGAACACTTATTGTGCTTCGTGGTATTGATAACCCTCAAATACGTGCCGCTGCCGCAAATGCAGAATTAACATCAGATAAATTAGTGTCGTTTTTGTCAATTTATATAAAGCCTCATAAAAACAATCATCCTACGTGGGCTCGTACTCCTCAAAAACGCCCTTTTCAAAATAAACCAATCGCTACTGGTGAGAAATCATGTTTTAATTGTGGTGGAAAGGGGAACGTTAGTAATAACTGTCCAAAAAAATCTAAAACTAATAGAGATACAACATCGCGCATAAAATCAAACTCGAGCATATCGTGCACTTTTTGTAAAAAACCTGGCCATAAAGAAGAAAATTGCTTTTCTAAAATACGTTCAGAAAGTCGAAACCAGCAGAGTGTTATTTTGTGTTCAGACTTTAGATCTTTCTAAATATCCAAATAAGAGTAATGACGTGACTGTAACTGTAGTAAATGGCATTCCTATGGACGTTTTAATCGATAGTGGTGCAATCAACATTTCGCTTATTTCATAGAGTACTTTAAAATTCCTTTCGTGTCAACCTAAATTACGACGTTGCGTAATTAAAGTAATTATTGATAAGGAAATAGAGTGTACCTCCTACGTTACGGTTACCCTTGAATTTAATGGCATAACCTTAGAAGCAGACCAGCAGGTAGTAGTGCCGGCGTCGTGCATGAATACTCCGGTGCCGGGTCGCACTAAAGACGATCAATACCTTACGCACTCAAATGTTATTGAATCCAATGTTCACGCGGTTGGGTTGGATGCCATTGAAGTGAACTCGCCACTTCAAGGTGAAGAACGTGAAGGTTTAATGGTAGTGATCCGCGAGTTTTCCAATTCTTTATTTCCGGTACGGCCACCACTACTAACCGTAGTGGTGGCCGTAACTACGGGCGAAATGAAAATTAAACTTACCAGTTCTACGCCTATTGTATGAAATGGAACTGCTTTTTTAGTTAAACGGCTTATGCAAGCGGTTTTAGTGGCATAATCTTTAATATAGCGGCGAAAATAGCCTGCGAGGCCTAGAAATTGTCTTACCTGCTTAACATTTTCTGGAGGAGCTGTGTTTACCAGAGCTTCAACTTTTCTAGGGCTTGGCTTAACCTGACCTCTACTTACCAGTCTCCCGAGGTACTCTACCTCGGTAGAGAGAAAGGAACACTTGCGTATGTTGATAGAGAACCCAGCACGTGTCAGGGTGGTCAGCACGCGATGAAGTAGTTCCACCCCTCAGGAACTCTGTTGCTTAAAAGCAAAACGTCATCTACTTATACTAAAACATTACCTTTATCGATGTGCTTCCGCAGTGTATTATTGATGATTCTTTGATACACTATCGGAGAGATAGCCAATCCAAATGGCATTTTTATGTATTCAAAATGGTCTTCTGGAGTAACAAAACCTGTAAGATGGATGCAATTCCCCCTAATTGGGATCTGGTGAAATTCTGTAGCCATATCAAGACTGGTGAAAAATGTATATCTCCCTAAGCGGTCAATGTGATTGTCGATTAAGGGAAGAAGGTACCTGTCCTGTCCTGACCGTTATTCTATTGAGAGCCCTGAAATCTACGCATATCCGATCTGAACCATCACGTTTCTTAAAGAGAATAATTGGGCTCGCATACTCATACTCAGATTAGGAACGTCTAATAATCCCTCTTTCTAAAAGATCTGCTGTTATATTACGAACCTTAAGTTTTTCTTGGTAGGAGAGTCTATAAGGTCGATATACAATAGGCGTAGAACTGGTAAGTTTAATTTTCATTTCGCCCGTAGTTACGGCCCGTAGTTAGTAGTGGTGGCCGTACCGGAAATAAAGAATTTGGAAAACTCGCGGATCACTACCATTAAACCTTCACGTTCTTCACCTTGAAGTGGCGAGTTCACTTCAATGGCATCCAACCCAACCGCGTGAACATTGGATTCAATAACATTTGAGTGCGTAAGGTATTGATCGTCTTTAGTGCGACCCGACACCGGAGTATTCATGCACGACGCCGGCACTACTACCTGCTGGTCTGCTTCTAAGGATATGCCATTAAATTCAAGGGTAACCGTAACGTAGGAGGTACACTCTATTTCCTTATCAATAATTGCTTTAATTACGCAACGTCGTAATTTAGGTTGACACGAAAGGAATTTTAAAGTACTCTATGAAATAAGCGAAATGTTGATTGCACCACTATCGATTAAAACGTCCATAGGAATGCCATTTACGACAGTTACAGCTAAGTTTATTAAGAGTGTTCCACGACGAACATGAGCATATCGGTGTTGACAAGACCATCGATCTTATTTTAAAACATTTTTGGTTTCCCGGATTCATTTTTTTTGTAAAAAATTACGTGGCTCACTGTTTGGTATGTATATCAAAAAAGCGTATACCTCAAGCTCCGCAGCAGTTCATCAATTCGTGGGACAAGCCGGATGTTCCTTTCAATACGGTACATGTCGATGCATTGGGCCCTCTACCTGTATCGGATGAGTACAAATTCCTTCTCATTATGGTCGACGCATATTATGGTACGAAATATTGCCTACTGTACCCAATACGCCGTCAGGACGTAAGTGAGTTAAAACGAGTAATCACCCAATCAATCTCACTATTCGGGGTACCTTCTCTCGTGGTCACAGATAAAGGTCGAATATTCGAGTCCAGCGAATTCACTACGTGGATCAACGATCTTGGGTGTAATCTCCACTTCATTACACCAGATATGCACCACGCTAATGGTCAAGTTGAAAGGTACGTGAGGACAGTGTTAAATATGATTCGCATTGAAGTAAATCATAAACGCGCCTCGTGGTCAGAAGCACTCTGGAATCTTCGACTAGTTCGTAACATCACCAAACAGAAATCTACGCGCACCTCTCCACTTAACCTTTTGATACTCGTAGGTACAGACGCTACTACGCCAGTAATCCGTGAGTTGGTTAGAGACTAAGCTTTTATTTTATTTTTTATTTTATTTCTTTATTAGACTCGCCAACAGCAAAACACAGAAATACATTAAAAATATACTTAAACTAAAACATGCACTTATGTGTAAGCCAATTATAGGCGTGTACAGCATTCTATCATTCCTTATATAAAATCAATTAAACCCCATATGAATTGAATGTCTAATAATAATTACAATGTAGTTTTAATTTCCGAAAACAGTAGTTTGAATATTGTATTTAGTTAGTTTGCTTTTTATACTCTTACAGGAATCATTAAAAATATCTAGGTCCTTTACAGATGTGCAAGCTAGGTTGTAATCAGTACAGATATTAGATAAGGGAGAGTATTTTAGGATGTTTGTTTTACTTTTAGGAGTGTAGAATATTTTGGTAATTGGATAACGAGGATAGTGATACGGGACATTTAATTTTATATAACGAAGCAGGTTGTCGCAGTCAAAAATTCCGGATAATATCTTTTTTAGGAAAATGATATTAATCATCATTCGGCGACTGTGGAGTGTCATCATTTTAAAGTGCTTTAAGCGTAAATCATAAGTAGCACGATGAGAAATACCAGGAGAGTGGAACGCGAGATGTCTCGTGAATGCTCGTTGGACACTTTCTATGCGCATGGAGTGGGAAATATATCTGGAGCCCCAAACTACTGATGAAAACTCCAAATGGCTACGAACCAATGAGTTATATAGAATAATTTTAGGCTTAATACTTGAAAATCCTGTAGTGTTTCTTTTAAGAAATCCTAACATTCTATACGCTTTTTTGACACACATATCTATGTGTGACTTGAAATTGAGCTTGGAGTCAAATACCACGCCCAGGTCTCGAATCTCTGTAACCTGTTCCAGCATGGCAGAGTTTATAACATAAGTTGCGGTCGTATTATTTTGTTCACGTTTTCGTGTAAATTTGAGATGAAATGACTTTTTCGCATTTAGAACCATACCATTAGCACAGCACCAGTTACATATCCTATTTAAACCTTGCTGAATAAGATCAGCATCCAATGCGCAGGTCACCCTTCTGTATATTTTAAGATCATCAGCAAATAGACCGAACTCACTATTATGTATGACATCTGAGAGATCATTTATAAAAGCTAAAAAAAGTATTGGACCAAGATGGGAGCCCTGTGGTACACCAGAAATTGCTGTGTAATCGTCTGACGTAAAACCATTAACAACAACATATAAAAGTCTTTTTGCTAGGTATGAACGAAACCATTCTAAAAGAGATCCTCCAATGCCATATCTTTTTAACTTTTTTAACAACCGGGCATGACAAACCTTGTCGAAGGCGCTAGAAAAATCCATATTAATTGTGTCTACTTCCCGATCTATTTCATTACACAAGTAAGTTTTAAAGGTCACCAAATTAGTTTCCACACAGTAGCCTTTTCTAAACCCATGTTGGTGGATAGAAAGATTTTTTCCTAAATGATGTGTGATTAGAGGGCAAATTAGAGACTCAAATAATTTAGGGATACACGAAATGATTGCAATAGGCCTATAATTACTAACATCATTGCTTTGGCCTTTTTTAAAAATGGGAATTATTTTGGTTTTTTTCCAAATCTCCGGGAATATTCCGTCCCGCAATGATCTGTTAAAAATAATTGTTAGAGGAAGTGATAGGGCAGAACTACAACGCTTTACAAAGACAGGGGGAATTCCATCTGCGCCAGCACCTTTTCGTATGTCAAGTTTCTTAATTGCGCGTGAAACCTGATTCTCGGTAATATAAATGTTGTTTAATGACGATGCACCATCAAAAGTTAAATCTGTATCATTGTCTAAAACAGTATTAGAAAAACGGACGAAAATTTATCAGCAAACATTTGGGCAATTTCTGTACCATTTGTTGCTATCATGTCGCCATTATTCATGACTGTCGGTATAGTGGTGTTACCCTTCCGTCTATCTTTAATGAATCCCCAAAAGCTTTTCGGGTTGGTAGAAATGTTGCATTCTATTTTATTTTTATAGCTTAGAAGACACTGTTCACTTAACTTGTGGGCACGCTCGCGCAGTATTTCATATTCAAGACCGTCACGCGGATTGTTGTATTTACAAAATCTATTTCTTATTTTATTTTTTTCATAGAGCAATTTTATAAGAGAACTACTGAACCAGGCAGGAAATTTTGTAGATTTGGGTTTTAGTAATGGTACGAATGAATCAATAGCACTTTGTATATGTTGGTAAAGAAAATCGGTCATTGCATTAACATTCGGACAGTTACCAAATGAAATATTCCAATCAATGTTCTTTAAGTATGCAATAATCTCACTGTAATCCGCTCTAAACAAGTTATGGCGTCGAGTAAAAATAGGTTTTAGGAATTGAGGAGAATTATTTGATAGGGAAACGCAAATAGGGGGATGCTTAGGATCAATTTTACTAAGTGAATTAAGGGATTTACATACATTTATACCATGACAATTTGCTAAAATAAGATCCAAAGTTCTGTTATCCACATTTACCACGTCATTGTATTGAGAAACATTATTCATGGCCATAAAATCGATAAGTGATAAACCTAGCATAGAATCATAGTTTGAGGGACTACATGGACCAACATTATTTTGCTTGGACCACTTAACAAAACCCAGGTTAAAATCACCTAATATCATTACTTGATCAGATTGATCCATCACAGAGGTTGCATTCTCAAAAAAAGTAGTCAGAAGCTCCAAAGAGACGGGAGGTGGTAAATACACAGCGCAAAAAGATATTTTCTTTGCTACATTATGAGATTTGACAGTTACTGTTATCCATAGATCTTCAGCAGTACTCTCCCAATTAATTTGTCTAACAGAAGGAATATCCCTGGATACCGCGATTAAAACACCCCCGCCGTCTTTTTTGGAACTGGTTGTGCATGAACGATCTTTTCTATAAACAAAGTACCTTTCGTCTATAAGTTAGCTTAGCCAGGTTTCGGTGAATACAATCAAGTCATAATTACTAATCGAAATATTTCTTAATACATCATCAGTTTTGGTACGCAGACCTCTAGTATTCTGGTAGTATATATTTAGAGACATTTTAATGATAAATAAGTGTACCTCAACATTGTAAAAAATTGGTAATATAGGTTAAGTAATATAGGTTAAACAATTAATTTTAAACTATCTTCGTCTCTTATGAATAAAACTTTACTCTGTTCGTTTTTTCTTGCGAAAATCCTACCATCTCTAACCCAGATAAATTTAAAGCCTGCTTCTTTTGTTTTTAGTCGAGCAGCTGCATGCAAGTGTTTATTTGAGGGAGTGAGATGCTCCGATACAAAAACAGGGATCTTGCGTCCACCTATTCCCAAATGTTTAGAGTTTAACTTGTCCACGTTTTTTTTATTAAATTTCATGACTGCAGCCAATATTTCTGACTGCTTCCAACAGTTCCGGAACGAATCGAGAAGCATTACGCGACATTACTAGGCATAAAGCCAAAAATCAAATTGAGGATAATCAAGCGCGTTAGGTTTTTTTAAGCTATTGCATAGCTTTTATCGCGGGCCTTGAGCGCGGGGACCGAATCCAGAAATTCCGTAACGAAAAAACCTCACGCTCCCGCATCGTCTAACGTCGATTCAGTTCGGAAGTCTTCGACACGGCGTTTTATTTTTAAGATTTAAGACGGAAGTAAAATCTATCTCTGAACCAAATATTAAAGCAAGGCTAACGCCGTTTTAGTAAGGACGTGCGCCGATAGATGGCGCTTTAGCGCCATCTATCTATCTATTCTTTTGCTTCAATAATTTACTAATAGATGGCGTTCCCAGCTTGTAATTCATGTACGTAGTATGATTTTCACTAGATTTTGGAAGCACAAAAGGTGTCCTAAGAAATGTGGGAATCGAACTTGGGTTACTTTGCTTACACAGCCATGACATGTAATGTACACGGCTACCGACTCTATGACGCGGCACTTAAAAAGTTTATTTAAATGGTAGGTTCCTGGATTGATGACGAATAACAAATATTAGTCCAAAGTCCACTTTTTATATGAGACAAAGAAAACTGACGGCCATTAATATTTTGCGCGAAATGTTCGATTATAATTTTTTTTTGCACTTTTCCACCTTTTAGAGTTTTGTTTTTTGAACATATAAGGACACTGACGATACTAAACAGTATTTAATGCACTTTAGTACTAATAATAAGTTGATATAAAGTTTTGAGAGTCATATAGTTGTTTTAGATTATTATTATTTTTCACAGATGAAATTCACCACAAACACTTGTATAGTAGAATCACTTACTTACACTTGTGTTAATAACTTTTTTAAAATTATATAAGGATTTTTTGTATTTTTAATCGGAATTAAACTGCGGAGATGATTTTGACGATTTCGAGCTTCTACCCGCTTTTTTTAAAATTTTTTTATTTATTATTTTTATTTAATAATTTTTATTTATTTCGAATGGGTCTACGCTAATGGCTTTTGGCCGTCTTAGCTTAATTGGTCTGGTGACTGCCATTTAGCAGTCGTTTTGGTGGGAATACGATGAGGGAGTTTGACCCCCTCTTACATCACCCCCCTGCGGGTGATGTACGTACCGGTTTTGGGGAATAACTACGGATAAGTTATTTTTAGGACTGGAGAGACCGTGGACCCTCCTGATAGAAAACTATAGGCCTATTGCTCTTATATCAGTTTTCACCAAAATAATTGACAAAGTTATATATGAACGTTTCTACAATTACTTTAATAAATTTAATCTATTTGCTCCTCATCAAATGGGTTGCAGGAAAAAGTTCACGATTAATGCTGCAATTTTTAAATTTCTAAATTAATTGATGCAAAATATTGACAAAGGTTTTATATCTTGTGCTCTATATATGGATCTATAAAAAGGCTTTCAGCTATGTAGACCACGATACCCTGCTTAATAAAATGTATCAATATGGCATAAGGGGAAATGCTTTAGAACTAATACAATCGTACTTAAGAAATAGATCCATACCAATGACGATATTTGTTAACGATTGTCATTTATTATTTTTGACGATAGTAAAACTGATTTTGAACAAAATATAAATAACTCTCTAAATAAAATTATAAAATGGGTAAAATATAATAAAGTAATTTTAAATTATGACAAGACTAATATTATGAAATTTGTAAATAAAAATCGGCCACTATTAAAAGTTAATTATGACGAGCATAAGATAACAGAAATTTCAGAAACCAAATTTCTGGGGCTTCGTGTTGACAACGAATTAAGCTGGAATTCACATATCGAAGCAGTATGCACTAAAATACAAACATTTTCTTATGCATTGCATATGTTGTCAAAAGTCGTAAATCTTGATACTCTACTTGCCACGTACAACGCATATGCAGACTCAATATTAAGGCATGGAATTCTCTTTTGGGGGAATTCAACAAACAATGAACGTGTATTTAGGGCACAAAAAAGATGCGCACGATCCATTTGTAACCTAAAACAATCAGAAAGTTGTCAGCCTTATTTCAAAAAACTAAACATATTAACGTTCCCGTGCATTTTATTTATGAATCCTTATTAAGCTATTGCATAGCTTCTTTCGCGGGCCTTGAGCGCGGGGACTGAATCCAGAAATTCCGTAACGAAAAAACCTCACGCTCCGTGCATCGTCTAACGTCGTTTCAGTTCGGCAATCTTCGACACGGCGTTGTGTGCATGCGATTAGACGTATTGTACGACTCTACGAAACTCGCACGAATCGAGTCGAGCTGCTCCGAAATCGGACGAATACATAAGCAGCTGTTTATGAGAAAGTTTGCATAAGTTGTTATTATTAGGGAGGAACAGTTGAAACAAAATTTAATACACAATTTAGAACTAGTTATGAGACTCTTAATCTCAGGGTCGTGGGTTCGAGCCCCACGTTGGGCGAAATACTTTTTATTTAACGTTTTTTCTTATAATATTATTATGTAATTCAATATTTTTAAGTTTAACCAGTTGGATAAAAATTTATTTTATTTCAAATAACAGTTATTTCTCAAACTAAAGGAACTTATCAACAACAAAATATCTACTCAATATTTTATTATAATATTTGATTATTAGTAAAATGTGCTATGCACTCCATACAAGTTATAAAATATAACAAGTCGTAATTAAATATTTTGAAAAATTTTATTTAAACAGTAAGTACTTTCCGTTTAAAATATTATTTTTGTGAAAAAAGAATAAGAAAAGTTAGTGACCTCTAGTGAATGATTATTGATAAAACTTATATCAATACAAATATGTTCCTACAAGATTTGAAACGTAACCTCGCGTAGTAAGTAGTTTTTATTTATTTCACTAGGTGTCGCTTTTACATCTTTCTTAAATATTATATCGCCATCTATCGTAAGATTAAGTTACTACATATTAACAGAAAAAGTATTTAATTTTCATAATAGCCAAGAGATGGCGAATCCACTTTTTTGGAAATATTTAATAATAATATGTTGGCGGTTGTGCTAGATCACCAAAAATATGATGTTTTCAACTAAGTCAATTGATACTAGCGCAGAGAATTTTTAAAACGTAATATAACAATTTCACTCCTATGTCCTCGCCCACATGTATTGTAAAATAATAAAAATATTTTAAACAATATTAACTTTTTATTTATTTAATAAAAGAAAAATTTGTTTTCTTATCGGTCACCACGCTCAAAAAGTGTAACTTGAATTAATATCAAAGAAAAAGAAATACTGCATAAATAAAATAAAATAAATAAATAATTATAATTGCATAAGTTGATACAAAATGCTATGCAATAGCTTTACCGCGGCAGTCCCCGAGTGCCACACGTCTTTTTTTTTTTTTTTTTTTCATCCCCCCAACAGTATCAGGGCTTGTTTTATATCTTTTTATTCTTTCTCTTTTTGATTCTTTTTCTATTTTTACAAATCTTATATCTAGTTTTATATATATACAGTCTGTTATTTTCTTGCATAGTTAGTTAACTTGTAACTATGTACTTGTCGGTTTTTACATTGGTAAAAAGTCAACAGATATTAATTTAAAACGCAGTAAACACAATAAATCCAATAAAATTTTTTTTCGATAATATACAATAAATTTAAATTCAAATTCAATGTCAATAAGACAATAATCAATAAATAATAAAATATACAAATACAATTCAGTTAAAATGTCAATAAAAACAACGGCACACACATTCAACTTAAACCTACTATCACAATAATACTTAATCTAGAGCCTATACTAAAATCACACCAAAATATCACAGTTTTTCTTGTTTACACAGTTTACAATATTTTTGCTGTAGGAGAGAAAAACTTCCCTCTTCCTTCCCCCCAGGATGGAAGATAGGCTCTCACCCGTAATCGATATGCCCAATTTTTGCTCAGTATCGTATCTACTGCTAGCAAAAATTGGGCACTCGAGTAACAGGTGAGGAACCGTCTCCTCAACTCCTGGCTGATATGAACACGACAGGTCCTCCTTCAACTTGAATCTATTCAAGTAGAAGGCGAACCCGCTGTGTCCAGTCAGTCACCTGTGTAGTGTGGTGTGTTATGTCTATTTTGTTGAGTATCCTGTATGCAGCAGCAGCGCTTGGGAAAAAGAGCTTCGTGGTTCCAGCCGTCCCTCCCACTTCGTATCTCCTGTCCCATTCCCCAACCGTATCCTCTCTTAAGATACGCTTGACGAATGAAACAGGACACAGATCGTAGTCAGGTTTCCTTTTCAATCGCAGCGCGGCCTCCTTGGCTAGTTCGTCAACCCTCTCATTCCCTCTCAACCCTGCGTGCGCCTTAATCCAAAACAGGGAGACCTCCCGCCTCTGTGATGCAGCTTTTCGGAGGGCCTCCCTTGTTTGCACTGCCAGGGGATGAGGGGAACTAAGGGTGACAGCCTGGAGAGCCGATCTGGAATCGCTAAGGATACTGACCTTCGCCATTCCACTCTTGCAGGCTATACTTACAGCTCTCTGGAGCGCTAGAAGCTCGGCTTGGTAGACGGTGCAATACAGCGGCAACGCAAGCTTGACGGCCTTCGTCTCGACCTCACCCTTCCATACGGAGAGTGCGGCTCCGACTCGACCCTCAATCTTGCTGCCGTCCGTATAGATCCTATGGACGTGGCTGTTAAACACGTCTGCATATGAGTCCTCGTCCACCAACCCGAACCTCAGCTCTACCTGCTCTGCCGGATGTGGGTCCTCGACCGCTGGAGCCATTCGTTCCACCGCCCTGTCCCTTAACACCGGGTGTGGTACCCCCTTCTTGATCTCATAGAGCCTCGAAGCTTCGAGTATCCTGAGATCAAGAGGGAGTATCCCATCCCACAGCATTGCGGAGTTCAGGGAGATGGTCCGATATGCTCTGCAAATCATCTGGGCAAAACCCTGTTGGACGGAGTTGAGCCTTTTTTGGACCCCCATCTTTTCCACGGTGGGTGCCCACACTGCCGATGCATACAGAATAGTCGGCTCTATCACGGCCATATATATTGTTTTGACTATCTGGGGGTTAAGCCCCCATCCTACTCTTGCAGCCTTTGCGAGCTGCTTATACCTAATAATGGCCTTCTTACATACATTGCCAACGTGGGCGTTGAAGGTGAGGCCGGTGTCTATTGCCAAACCTAATACCTTTATCTGGTCATAATATTGCAGACAAACATAGCGAGTCGAGGCGTGTCGTGTTTAAGCCTCCGTGTAACCAATAATGCACATGTTTTGTGGGGGGCAAACTTCAACTTGTTCAACTCCCCCCACTTATTTATTCTCTCCAGAACTCCGTTGGCCTTTAGCTCTATTTCAAGAGCGGTGTCCCCCTCAAAAACTAACACAATGTCGTCGGCGAAAGCCTGGCTAAAAACATTCATCTCCTCTAACATCCATAACAGGGGGTCCAACAAGAGGTCCCACAGGATTGGTCCACCTATGGATCCCTGTACGCACCCCTTGTTGGTCTCCCTGCTCACTTCCATACCCGCATACCTTACATTCACTCCTCTTTCACTCAGGTAGCTGCTGATCACCCGCCTCAGGTTCCCCGGACACCCAACCTCAGCTAGTCTAACCTTTATGGCCGGCCACCAAGCACAATCGAAGGCCCCCTCTATGTCCAGCGACACCACGACAGAAATTTTCTTCTTCTCCCTCTACTTTCTGACGTGGTTCACCAACCTATAGAGGGCGTCTTCGGTGCTCCTTTGGGGCATGAAGCCATACTGGTTAGGGCTAATCTTGGGCAGCAGGTAGAACCTATTTCGGGCGACCAGCATCTTTTCGAAGAATTTTCCGAGAACAGGCAGGAGGCCGATCGGTCGATAAGCTTTTGGTACCCGGTACGATTCCCTGCCCGGCTTCCTTAGCACCACCACGGTCACCCGCTTCCACTGTTTGGGGAAGCAGGCGACGGTGAGGCACCTATTCAGCAGAGCAAGGAACCATTCCGGGTCACATTCCACAGCGTGTTGGCAGATGTCCGACGTGAGTCTATCCGCCCCGGGGACCTTTTTGGGGTTGAAGGACCTTACGGCTCTCTTCAACTCCTCCATGATGAAAGGAGAGTCGTCCGGCGGTTCGGTGTCCAAGGACTCCGCCCGCCGGCGCGTCCGCCGATGTTCCTCGCTTTCATCACGTTCCTGGTCCTCGGGGTAGAAGATCTCCGCCAGCCAGGATGACTACGAAAATCGCAACAAGCACCCACCATGCCAGTTTTCAGTTAATGATCTTGTTTTTGTTATAAAATTTTCCCAGTCGGCAGGAAAATTAGATCCAGGCGTGCGAGGTCCCTACAAAGTAATCAATGTACTACCGAGGGCTCGATACAAACTCAAGTTGCTTAGTGGCAGCTATGGGAAAACGACCCAGGTGGCGGCGCAGTACGTGGTGCCTTGGAGTGGCGAGTTTTGCCCGGAGACGTGTGCTGTATCTTTTTATAGTAAGTGTTACATAAAAGTATAGGGAGAAAGGGCAGGTGGGAAATGCGGGCTTACTTTCGATATCTGGGCTGGTTCTTTGGCTAATTTGCTCGCATCTGGTGACAGGTTTTTGTGGCCACTTTTCTGGATACCACTGCACTTATATCACTATATTTATGCACATAACGCGTTTGATGATTGTCTGATATCCAAAGAAGTGACTGTTCACACAATACCGCTGATTGGGTACGGTAAATCGGCTGACTTGAGACTTGACGACGTGAACATGACTCGACGACGAGTCACGGACTCTGCTGATGCATCCACTAGCGCGTTGAAGCCAAGAGAGCGGCGAAGCGCCATCGGACGCTACATGACGTTTTTTGGTTTGATGTTTTTCTTTCTTCTACCCGCAAGGAAAAGATATTGGGATTGGAAAGAGACATTGTGCGTTCGGGAACTTTGATTGACAAAAATATAATTTAACTTATTTTTGACCGAACATACCGCCCCCCAAAGAGCTGGTAAGCTCTTTAGCTTTATAAGAATAAAAAGAAAGTATGACCAAATGACTTCGTGCTAAGAGTAATGCTGTTTGAGTTGAGGTTCCTAGATGAGTTTCCTTGGATGATTTTCAAAAAGATAAACTTAATTAAGAGTTGATTTTCCAGATAAGATGATTTTCCGAGAACGTAAGCTATTGTACTAATTCTAAACTAAAAATAAGCTACCGCTAAGATATATAAATCGTTAGATGTCACACTCTGGGAGTGGACAAAGTTTAGTTACCGCTCTGAGGCATGAACCTACGCCAGTTTTTAACTCTACAACACGTACTATGTCATCAGCTCCGGGATGTATTACGCAAACTCTACCAAGCTTCCAACGGAGTAGTGGAAGATTGTCTTCCATGATAAGCACAAAATCTCCCACTTTGATGTTTGGAACATTCTTACACCATTTCGACCGCTGTTGAAGATTGTGCAGATATTCACGATGCCATCTTTGCCAAAAATGCTGTGATATCTGCTGTACCAGTTTCCAGTGCTTCAAAGGCGAGATTGGTGTATGGTCAAAATAATATTCCGGTAAGCTGATTAAAGGTTGACCAATGCGAAAATGACCGGGAGTGAGCACATCCAAGCCATTGACATCACTGGACAATGGACACAGTAGCCTAGAATTGAGTACTGCCTCTACCCGCGTAAAAACAGTTGTTAGCTCTTCGAATGTAAGGACCTGTTCGCCAATAGTACGATAAAGAATAAGTTTGGCTGATTTAACCATCCATGCATGTGGGGTGCATAAGGAGGATTCATATGCCAGTTTATGCTAAATTTTGAAACGCTACTTTTCAAGTCCTGTTGATTTTCCATGAGAAAAGACTACTACTTTTAAATGTCTCTTAGCTCCTTGAAAGTTTTTACCGCAATCGCTATAAATGTTTGTAAACTGTTTTTGGAAATAAATATTTATTATTATTATTAACCGCACCTCTTCGAGAAACAAAGTGATGAAGACAAGCCATGAACGCGTCTGAAGTCAGATCCGACACGACCTCGAGATGGACAGCCTTGACCACCAAACACACAAATACACAAAGATAGGATTTGGACCTCTGCGCCTTGCGCGTCGTGGAAGACCTTATGAACAAAGGACCTGCGAAATCTACGCCAACCCGCGTGTGAAAGGGACGCGCTTGACGCACTCTACTAGAAGGTAAGTCACCCATAAAGGGCTCTAAGGCTTTCACTCTTAAACGATAACACTTAAGACATTTAAAGATGCGATGGGGTAGCAAACGACGAGCTGAAGGTATCCAAAATCGTTGACGAACAATATTCATTAAGGTAGAAGGTCCAGCAAGAAGATACTGTTGATGATAGTAATCGACAATAAGGTTGGTAAGAGGATGTGCCTAAGGTAATAAGATAGGATGCCTAGCATCGGTTGGTAGGCCTGAATGCCTCAATCTGCCGAGACTAAGGCCGTCAAGCTTGCGTTGCCGCCGTATTGCACCGTCTACCCAGCCGAGCTTCTAGCGCTCCAGAGAGCAGTAAGTATAGCCTGTAAGAGTGGAAAGGTGAAGGTCGGTATCCTTAGCGATTCCAAATCGGCTCTCCAGGCAGTCACCCTTAGTTCCCCTCATCCCCTGGCAGTGCAAACAAGGGCGGCCCTCCGAAAACTGCATCGCAGAGGCGGGGGCTTGTTCCCTTTTTTGGATTAAGGCGCACTCAGGGTTGAGAGGGAATGAGAGGGTTGACAAATTAGCCAAGGAGGCCACGCTGCGATTGAAAAGGAAACCTGACTACGATCTGTGTCCTGTTTCATTTGTCAAACGTATCTTAAGAGAGGATACGGTTGAGGAATGGGACAGGAGATACGAAGTGGGAGGAATAAGGAGGAAGAAGGAAGAGGAAGAAGAAGGAGAAGGAGGAATACGGCTGGAGTCACGAAGCTATTTTTCCTAAGCGCTGCTGCTGCATACAAGATAGTCAATAAAATATATAACTGCTTCTTATATCATTGACTCTTTTATAATTTTGACATGTACACATTATGAACATATTACTATTACTATAGTAAAAGACATATACAAAAAAATGTATGTAATGAGATAAGAAAATTGTAAAAAAATAGATATAAGACTATTAAAAAAGAAAAATATAAAAAGAATGAAAAGAGCAAAAAGATTAAAAAAGATAACAACAAGCCCTGACAATGTTAGGGGGATGAAAAAAAAAACCTAGACCTGAAACGCTCCAACCACACATCTGATAAAACAACCCCCTTCGACTCCGGCAACAGTCAACGAGGGAATCGTAGGCGGTTTCAGACCAGGCATGTCCTCAGCGACCTCATCACCATCAGACGGCCAGGTGGATGAATCATCCTTCAGCCATGAAGGAGACCACCACAGTGGATGGTTGGCCAAGTCTGTGGCTACCAATCCCCTGCTCGCACAATCTGCGGTATTGAGTGCGGAGGGCACGTGCCGCCAGTTTACAAACGGGACGAAGCCCTGAACCTGTGAAACACGATTACCCTCGAATGTAGCAGATGTGGAGGAGTTCGAATCCACGCAAGCGCGATCTTGGAATCGCACCAGGCTGTTGTGCTGTTGATATCAATTCTGGCACAGAGCACGGACAAAATATGTGCCAAAAGGCGGGAAATAAGAACGGCTCCGCACAACTCGCGAAAGAGACGCAGAATGGTAAGCTTTTATTTGATAGGCAATACTTTTGACTTAGCGAGTAGTAGGTGCACAGCTACTTCGCCAGAAGAGTCAGTAGTGCGCAAATAAGCCACGGCTGCATACTCATATTGTGAGGCATCACAAAACCCCATTAGATGTGAATGAACAATTGAATTACCTAAAATAAACCTAGGTACAATAATACTACCAGTGTACAATAATACTACGCTCTCCTGATCAGTGGGACAATATTACAGTGGAAGCATTTTAATAGGTAACATTTGACGTCTGTCAGTTTTATCTTCATAGTGAGGTGACCTGCTTCAAAACATCGATTAAAGTGAATGAATCGATACGGACTTGAAACATATGTGAATTTTAAAAATCATCAAGCGAATCCCTGACCCATTATTATTTTTTCTTTCGTAAATTTAAGGAACAAAATAAGACAAGTAAGTACATAATTTAACAATAAAAAGGCATTTATTCAGTTGAACTATCAGAACTGTTATTAGTATTGTCATCCTCATCACTGCTGTCAGCACTCAGAGATATTATTAATTCATTTTCAATAATATTGTCTATTCTCACATCTCGTTCAAAATCTTGTAAAATTATTTTATTCTTGTATTTTTATAGTTATTTAAAAGAATAATAAATATAATTATGTCTTATTATAATCACAACGTGGTTATTAATTTATGGCGATATTTCTTCACAAGTAATCATTGCATTCGATTCTACTTATCAGCTTTCGATTTTTAAAAAAGAAAAAGGGTTAACTGACGCAACATTGTAACGACATTCAGTTCTTTAGATCAGAAATTGTTATTATGTTTAGAATGGTTTATTAGCAAATCGTAAAATTACTCGTATCGGTCATTATTAAAATAAATATGAAATCGTAATTGAAAAAACTTAAGCAATTGTGCAGTTCTAACAAAATGAAAAAATATATTATTTTATGCCCACCGTTACAAGGTTACGTTGTTGAATTTTGATGAATTGTCAAATGTTACCTATTAAAATGACTCCACTTTAAGTATAATATATAATATATGCTACAGCTATCACAGTCTGTATAATCCTAGTAAAGTGTTGTAAGAACGATATCTCAGGAAATACTTTAAATTTTTTAATTATCTTTCAATATACTAGTAAGTTTTATTTATGTACCAAATTTCACAAATATACAACGATAAATGAAGTTCTTATGCCATTTTGAAACTTCAAATCGCTCTCCTGTAAAATTACTGTTTTGAAGATACAACAACTTACGTAGGAGGTCGTAATACCAAAAATACCAACCGAGACCCCAGAGTCGGGAACTACCTGGCACAACGAATAGCCATTGCTATCCAACGGCAATGCTATCAGTTCGCTCTGCCAGACGGGGACGACCTGGGAAAGTTTTCCTATTTATAGATATTTTTAGAGATAGTCATATATTTTGTAGATGTCTTCTTTTTTTAGTATTAGTTTTTAGTTTGTTTAAGTTTATTATTTGGCTTATATTGTATTTTAATAATTCAAACTTGAACGCGAGTTCCATTAAATCCTGCAATAATATAGTTACGTTAACTGTTTTTTCCTTCGGCGGGATTCGTATCAGTGACCCCCGAATCTACCACGATCAACCACTGAGCCACAGAGGAATATGTTAGAAGGTATGTTCCCTAAATTATAAATAATATCTTATATCAGTAAGTTACAATATTATTATAACGATTTTATTTTGCCCAAAATTTAATAAAATTATTGTATAGTACTTAATATGCAAAATAAAAAAATATTTTATAACAAAACATACCTTAGAAGGAATGCAGAAAAAATGGAAAACTGTTGATTCTCGGACTCGGTAACGCTTTATTATGTTATATGTTATAGTCCGTACCCTTATAATGCATATGAGCGAGAAGAGTTTTTGTTCTAAAATATTACAAAATGTATAAAAAAATTGATAAATTTAAACAATATAAATGGCGACCTTGTAACTTGTACCTATCAACATTGTACTCGTTAGGTAATCGCGTTGTATTTTATAAATTTTAACTTTAATGTAATTGGACCTACCCGACATAATATAAGAAGTATATTAAAGGTAGGTGTAATTAAAGTTATATTAGATCCCATCATCCCACAAAAACCATTAAATGAACAAGCGCCAAGTCGTTCAACCGTAAAAAACTTTGAGATATCGTTGATACCAAGTATATTCAGGTTAGTCCCTAATTATAAGTTATTCTTTAAAATTTTGCAACTGTATGTAGATTTTTTAAAAATTATTATAATAGATAATAGTGACTTGGCAATGAGCACTATAAATTGCACCGGTTTTATTTTCAGTGCTGTTTTTACTAACGTCACGTGCGGAAGAAACCGCTTAGCTAACTAAGTAACCTAGGGCTAAAGGTGGCGCAAAATTAGTAAACAAGTTAACGGTTTACAGTAAAGATTAACGCTTATAATAATTATAAAAACGCTTAGTTTAATATTGTTAGAATTATTGTTTGTTTAGTGTGAGGGTGTGATGTACATAGCAATAAATCTTTTTACCTGTTATATTTTTTATATTGGTATTCCTTGTTATGTCATATTTTTGTTATGTCATTCTGTAAATAAATGGATTCAATGCAGCATGCTATAGCGAGTATTATTTTACTATAGCGTACATCTCAGTGGCGACCATATACTCAAAATGAAAAGTATAGCGCGGAGTTTTATTTGGTGGCCAGGAATAGATGCAGATATAGAGAGAGTTTGTAAGGAATGTGCGACATGCTTAGCAGATAGTCCAGCGCCACCTAAGGCAGGGATGCAACCGTGGCCTCATGAGCCTGAGCCGTGGTCTAGATTACATGTTGACTTCTTGAACTATATTCAAGTCTAAAAATTTCTCACATTTACTGTACAAAACTAGAGCTCTAATTCTACCTTTAGGTTCCTTTAATTCCCCTGTGTAGTACCTAAGTTTTAGTTAGCTAGGATAAATTTTGCAATTCATAAACAGTGTCATATGTATCCTTGTTTATACATGAAATTGCACTCCCTGTATCAATTTTCATACATAAAGGTTTATTTCCTAGTATATTTAAAGTAATTAAATAAGTAATTTAAAATAGTATATTTAAAGGTTCCCTCCAAACTATTAAAGTTAGTAGCAGCTCTCTTGCGCGGACACATTCGTTTGAGGTGACCTTCCTTATTACATCTTTTGCAAACATAAGATTTAAATTTGCTAAATTCCGGGTTATGTTGATAACCACAAATATAACAATTATTACTATCCATAAATCTAGAAGCTTTAGCATCTTTTCTATAAAAGACCTTAGCATCATTTTTAACTCGATTTCCATGGGATCCAACGTTGGGAAGTTTACTTGTAGAGTACATAAAGGCCTATGTATGTGGTATCTCACGACTGCTAACTGCAAGGGCTGCATTCGATTCTGCCATTTCCATATCTAATGCTATGTAAATAGGCTCGATCAAAAGTAACGTCCTCTCTGTGAATAGCCTCTGCCTGATTCCTTCGCTTTTTGCGTAATGAATTATACCATGATACGGGGTGTATTGAATGGGGTTATAGATTAGTTATACCTGTTAGTTTACGGAGGTATATGTTGAGTGAGTTACATGTGGGTCATATGGGTATAGTCAAAATGAAAAGTATAGCGCGGAGTTTTATTTGGTGGCCAGGAATAGATGCAGATATAGAGAGAGTTTGTAAGGAATGTGCGACATGTTTAGCAGATAGTCCAGCGCCACCTAAGGCGGCGATGCAGCCGTGGTCTCATGAGCCTGAGCCTTGGTCTAGATTACATGTTGACTTCTTGGGGCCGTTAAATGGTAAAACGTTTCTAGTAGTTATTGACGCGACCAGTAAGTGGCTAGAAGTGTTTCACATGCAGAGGACGACCGCTAGTGCGGTGATTAAGGTGTTGAGGGAAACGTTTGCGCGTTTTGAATTACCTAAACAGGTAGTTTCGGATAACGTACCACCTTTTTCTAGTAAAGAATATCTCTATTTTGTGACGGCTAATGGTATTAAGGTTACATTTACGGCGATTAATCATCCCGCGTCCAATCCCGCCAAGGGTGCAGTCAAGATATGCAAGCGAGCGTTGAGAAAATCGGCTCGTGAAGGCTGCGATTTAAATGCAGCGTTACAGGCGTACTTGCTTACATATCGGAACGTGGAGCACAGTACAACAGGTGCGTCGCCTGCAATGTTGTTGCATCGTAGGTCATTACGCTTCTGGTTAGACCTTTTGAGGCGAGTTAGGTTTATCGAGGATAAAGTCCAGGGAGCTAAGGAAAATCAAATTGCTGTCGCTGGCGGTAAAACGCGGGCCTTTCAAGTTAGGGAGCAGGTCGTGTTACGTAATTACGCGCAAGGTCAAAAATGGGTGCAAGGGAGAGTAGAAGAAGTTGATTCTCGGCACTACGTGGTTGATACGGGTCAGGGTCCGGTTAAAAGGCTCGTGGGCCAAATCAAGCCAGCTGCGGTGCCTTTTGAGCCAACGGATATGCCGGGGACCTCCTTGAGTTCACGTAGGCAGGGCCATCCTGCAGCAGGCGAGAGTACCGTCCCGGTGATAGTGGGGACATCGTCCGCGAGTAATGTTCCAGTTGTAGCGGAACCACAACATTCTATTCCACCTGTGCGCTTACACAGGTCCAAACGTCTGACAAGACCAATAGATAGATTCGGCTATTAATTTGTTTTTGTTTTTGTTTTATAGGATACTTAGTTTAATATTGTTAGAATTATTTTCGTCTCGTTTGCTTAGTGTGAGGGTGTGATGTACATAGCAATAAACCTTTTTTACGTGTTATATTTTTTATACTGGTATTCCCTGTTATGTCATATTTTTGTTATGTCATTCTGTAAATAAATGGATTCAATGCAGCATGTTATAGCGAGTATTATTTTGCTATTTGCGTACATCTTAAAATGAAAGCGTAGTAAGATAGTGTTGCCAAGTTTAAAAAAATATTTCTCCTTAAAATAAATAGTACGGTTCTCGTGGGATTTTTTTTTGCGCGTACGAAGTCTAGCAAATATAACTATTATAGTACTCAAGCCACCTCGAAACTTCATAAAGTGACATAATACGACAAATATACAGTTAAAAACCCAAAAGAAGTTACATACCAATCATACCATCTGTGCCAACGCAGTGGCAATTTATTGATGCCCTTCTTAAAGAATTTAAGTTCCCGTCCAGCTGGACGGGAGGCACCAAATTCTTCAAATAATTTTTTTCCCGCCAAGAAGTTATCCAAATTCTGGAAAAAATAGTAGTCTGTAGGCGCAAGGTCTGGTGAGTAGGGCGGATGATCCGATGATGATGCTCCGGATGACGGAGAGCTTCCAACCCCAGTTCTTGGAACTTGGAGACCGTTTGCTGTGCAGTATGAGGTCGCGCGTTGTCGTTCAGGAGCAGCGGAGACGAGCGATTGACCAATGCTGGTTGGAGATGTGCCAGCTTCTCCATCATTCTGTTCAGTTCTTCACAGTACACATCTGCAGTAATGCTCACCCCGTTTGGAAAGAAGCTGTGAGGAATCACACTGGCGCTAGACCACCAAACAGTGACCATCACTTTTCTAGGGGTAAGCGCTGGCGATCATTGAGTTTGTGGGGCACCCATTTGTCAAACTTTTTTACATTGCCAATTTGACGCAAATGGACCAATATTGTTTTGACGCTAACGTCGATAGCTGCTGCTAATTCATCCGTAGATTGTGTATCATCAGCTTCCACAATCGCTTTTAATTCGTCATTGTCGACCAAAGTCTTCGGACGACCGCGAGGTTCATTTTTCAGGTCGAAATATCCAGAACGGAAGCGAGCAAATCAATAACAGGTGGTTCGTTGGTTTGTAGTGTTAGCTCCGTAAACGTAGTTGATGTTGCGTGCCACATGTGCCGCGTTGCTACCACGACGGTACTCATATTCCATAATTACTCGAACTTTTAACGTATTCATGATGACGAAAAAGATTGAAATGCTATGAAAATGTAACACTAATCAATAAACAAATGACTACTTTTGGAAAAAGAATTCCATGTTTTTAAAATTTTTAGCCAAACAAAAATTATTTTGATTTGAAATGGCCAGTACTGCAGAACGGCAATTTCATAGGTAAAGACCTATTATTACTTATTTAGAAAAACATACCTAATTACCTATAAAATTACTTTGTACAGTAAAACCACGTTGCTAATGTCTTTCGGAAGTCATCGTTTCCTATACATCTATCATTTTCGTAAAAAAAACGATGATTGCAGAGGACATTAACAAATTAGTTACACTGTACGCAGTACTCTGACCGCCACGTTCGCGTCCTATTCATGCGTTAAGAAGACAGTGAATCATGCGTACAAACTATGTCAAAATGGCTTACTTTAATAGGTAAATTAATCTGAACCCAGCTAATGCGTCATTGGTCAATTATGGCATTTGTACGCCAGATTTACTGCTATCTTAACACTTATAGACTATAAGTTGTTCGGTACCCAAAGAGTAAAAACTGTCTGTCTGTCTGTCTGTCACCAGGCTATATCTCATGAGATCATGATCTTTGATAGCTAGACAGTTAAATTTTTACAGATGATATTTCTGTTGCTGATATATCAACAAAATATACTAAAACAAAACAGGTTTTTTTATTTAGCCCATACAACAACACTTGAATTTTTTGTCGTTTTTTGCGTGATATCATTAATGGCAACAGGTAGACGCTTGAAATAATAATATATTATACAACCAAATATTCTTATTTTTGGTGGTATAATATATTCTCCTTTATAAATGAATAATTAAAATAATGTAGTAGGTACCTACTAAATATAGTTGTATAGATACCAATTATGTATTTGGCAGCCGAGGATGTTAAGAAAAACAAGATTTCTTGACGAGTTTATTAAATCTTCTTATTTCTTATTTACAATTTAAAATTTAATTGAACTAAAATTTAATACTAAGTACATATGAACCGATTCGAAGCTCGATATGGAATGCTCCAAAAACAATGTATTTTAATTACAATTAATTTCTAATGCTGATTCTACAATATTGCAAAATCCGAAACTAGAGTACACGCGTCGCGGCGATGCTGCTGCGTGAGCCATCTTCTCCATGGTTGATTATGTAACTCCTCCACCCCCAGAGCAGCAACTATTTGAGGACTTTCAGCGAGAATGTTGCTGGCAGAGATTCCTGATTTTTGGCAGGAATTGCGTAGACATGTTGATCGGCTCGGCTAGTTTTTGAAACCACTTCACTTGAGCTGCTGCCCTTTTGTCGACGCAAGCGGCGACGTCGAATAATGAGAATTACCCTCAATTGAAACTATAACAGACACTAACGAAAACTATTTTCGCATGCTCGTTCTTCTGTCGAGAGCGAATGCGTAATAGATATTTAATCTAGTTCAAAAATTTTGGAAAAATCTATGTTGATTTCTGATAGTGTTAAAAAAATTACACATTATGTTATTGCAAGAATTGTGTGAAAGGGATTTGTGGGAGTTAACATTGCCAGATAGATTTAAGCCACCATAGCCTGCTTTCACATAATTTTGGTTTACTCTTGCTTAAATCAATACGATTATTTAGTATTACGACCCAAAATACTTCCGCACCTACAAGTACCTATGTCTATGACTGACGGTGTATGAAAAGAAGGGTCATCTAGTTGTATGGCTATAGGTATTGGATACTTGCTTAAATTGATTGGCATAGACGGTAATATTAGGTCATTACATATGAAATTGGCAGTTTGTAAAGGACGGACATAAAGTCGATTTTTTTTTAAACATAATATATCTATTTAATCAAAGCATATACCAATGCTAACTATGCATTTTTGCCATCTCATGTGTGCGTGTGCCATTACATATTATATAGCAATTGTATATACTTTGATTAAATAAATATAATATTATGTTTAAAAAAAATACTTTATGTTCCTCCTTTACAAAACGCCAATTTCATATGTAATGACCTAATATATATATGTTCAACAATAATTCCGCCGTCTGTGGACGAATTTTCAAAATCTTTTTTTGATGTATAGGGTTTGCAAGTTGGTCCCGTTTTGACCAGTGGTGACATGATGATGGGATCCATGAGTAATCGAGTGAACTCCTCGAAATTTATATCGCCACATATGGTGATTTCGACTTTTTCTGAAGTAGAATCGGTTCACAGCCGGCGGAATTATCGTTGAACCTACAATATATAACAGCCGAATGCATATCCGCCTTTTTTTTTTTGAAGTTGGTTAAAAAGTAGACAGTGTCAATGTCTTATTGACAGATGTCACATTTATAGCCTATCGAAATCAATGATCGAAATAGAATAATTTACTTAGCCAAAATGCTATACATAGTGTAGACGCATCTGTATTAAGTATCTCTCATATTGTGTATAATTTAACACTTAAATAAAGTACAGTTTATAAATATCTGATGTATCATTGGTGTCACCACTCTAACATAAGAATGATTTGCAAGAAGCAAGACGTCGCAGCCAACAACATCTACCACATATCGCATCCACTAGTTGCCATAATTTCCTGGGATTACTGTAACGACTTTAGACATTGGAAATGTCTTCTCGTTCGTATAGGCCCTGATTTCACGAAAAAGTGCGATCCCATTATAATCTCGGAGAGTTGTGAAGATATGATATTCAAAAAAGACTCAAAAGACGCGTTCGTAAGAGTTGTAAGGTGCAAAAAGAACTTATTCGAGAAAGTCAAAAACGAAAAATCTTATGGCCGAAATGGTGAAAAAAAAATGCATTTTTTTCTGAATATTTGATTTTGGTGCTCGATATTTTGGAAACAAAGAATTGTAAACGACGGATACTTAATAAACTCAAAGACACACTTTACAGATATTTATTCAAATTATGGAATACAACCAATTTATTATAAATTTAAAGGAACTAATCTAAAATACTTATTTAGCAATTATCACGTATAGATTTAGCTACTATTATATTAATTAGCTATTAATCGCGAACTATGCTCTCTTGTCGAGAGTCAACCCCGCAAAACAAGACCCCTTGCCGCCAAGCACGTCCGTTTTATACAGCGCAGTGGAGCCCTCAGGCGGCATCAAATGCGCGCCAATTCACCACCGGAAGTCATACGCAATGGCTACTTCTTGGTGCTGCCAACAGAATGATATCAAAAATTTGAGAAAAGCTTCTCTGGACCATTTAGTCAGCTACAATTTGAGCCTAAAACAAAGACGATCTGGTTATGGGTTTGCCCTTTAGCCTAACCTTTTTGAAAAAACATACCGGTTGTCTGTAAAGTCGGTTTACTGACGATAATTGAACGTGACAACCTCAACAACAACAACAACAACAATAACAACAGAAACAATAACAACAGCAACAACAACAACAACAACAATAATGATAATAATAAGGTAAAGGCAATGCGAGCTAACGCTGGTACTTGGTAACGGTACTTGGTAACGATA
The DNA here is from genome assembly GCA_963565745.1 of Phengaris arion. Lineage (NCBI taxonomy): Eukaryota > Metazoa > Arthropoda > Insecta > Lepidoptera > Lycaenidae > Phengaris > Phengaris arion. The sequence continues at coordinate 2,084,626 of OY751448.1, forward strand.
ACGGGTAACAGGTAACGCATGAGTCATGTTTTTTCGTACGTGCAGCCGGTTCCATCGATTTCTAAGACGTTATCACGTCAAAAGAAAATGAAATATACTATTAACGAGACAATCTTGTTTAAATATAATAATCGAAATCTCGGCAACGGCTGAAAGTATTACCATGAAATTTAGTAGGTACGGAGGAAGTTTTGAAGGAGAAAATCGATTTAGCTAGGTCTTATTCTTTAAAAACTGCGCATTTTTAAGCAATATGTGTTTTTTTCTTTCGTCGTGCAACAATATACTTAGTCTGGCCATACATACTGTTACAATTAAAATTAAACAAAATATTACATTTGAATTTGGAATCTGTCATTTTTATAATTATGATTGTTCATTGTGTTTTCTCATTTTGGCGCCAATACATTGTACAATATTTTGCGATATTAAAATGGAGTGGGGCGATAAAAAGAACCAAATCGCTGTGATTGCATTATACAAAGTAGGTATGTAGCCAATTTTTAAAACTCTCCATACGCTTGGTATTATTAAATTTTTGTGTACCGGGCTATTAATAGGTACAATGAGACCTCCTCTGATTGTGACAGAAAAAGATCTGGCCGTCCACGTAGTGTTCGTACGAAAAAGGTGGTCAAGGCAGTAAGGGAAAGAATTCGAAGAAATCCTGTCCGAAACCAAAAGATTTTATCTCGGGAGATGAAGATAGCACTTAGAACCATGTCGCGTATTTTAAAAGATCGCTTAGGACTTGCAGCCTATAAGAGACGTACTAGTCATTTCTTAACTGATAATTTAAAAAAGAATAGGGTGGTAAAATCGAAACAACTACTGAAGCGGTACGCAAAGGGAGGTCACAAAATTTTTGTTTACGGATGAGAAATTTACAATTGAGCAACATTTTAACAAACAAATTACCGTGTTTATGCTCAAAGCTCTAAGGAAGCTTCCCAATTAGTAGACAGAGTGCAACGTGGGCACTATCTGACTTCAGTTTAATGAATTGTTGCTTAAAATAGGAAATGGCGATTACCCTCCCGCAAGGTTTGGCAACAGTGGTTATATCACTTACCGAGTGATAAGTGTGAGTTTTTCATTTCCCATTCGATTGTGAGCGCGTTTGGCGTTTACTAGGAAATTGTATGTGATTTGTACAGCGCCACCTAGTTGTAAACCCGACAACTAGGTCAAATCATATACGAATTCCACTAAGCACTCAGAACTCACTGACGCAGATTACCCTGATGTCACCAATCTCATGACAAAGCCCATAGACAGGTTATATAGAGAGCGTGCAATTTTGACTCCTAAAAATGAAAAGGCAGCCAGAGTAAATTAACTTTTACTCAAGCCATTTGACGCAGATGAAGTACAATATAAGTCAGCGGATTCAGTAGGACAAACTGATGATGCAGTAAGCTATCACGGGATAGCTCCCTAGGAGTTCCTTATTACTTTAAACCCAACAGGTATTCCACCATAAATCTCTGTTTGAATATTGGAGCACCAGTTATGTTATTAAGAAATAGTAAGCCTCTAAAATTGTGCAATGGCACCAGACTCCAGATAAAAGTTCTCCATCGCAACATTGTCCAGGCTACTGTACTCACTAGATGTGTTCAAGGGGAAACTATTCGTACCTAAAATACCATTGATCCCATCAGAGTGTCCATTTGTATATAAAATATTACAGTTTTCACTAAAAGTATGCTTCGCCATCATTAAAGCTCAGGGGCAGCCATTGAAAGTGGCTGGGATAGGCCTAAGAGAGAACTGTTTCTCACACGGACACATGACAGTTTATATTCCGTGACTATATTGCGTGTTCCAGAGTAAGTTCAGCTAGCAGTCTGGTGATCCTTGCTCCGCACGGCAATATGACGTTGTGTATAAAGAGGTCATTCAATAGCATAATACACTCTAATAATAAAATAATCTTAAACCATTTACCGTTTACTTTGTTTTGAGCATAATTTAAATCTCTTTCTAAAAATAATAGGAAATTAGTCACCTCAACATCTACGCGTACGAAGTTGCGGGCAAAAGTTAAGTCTTAAACTCTATAAAATACACATACCGGCATATTTAGCGGAACATAAAATAAAGGTTTGATATCAGTATCATATAAGGTTGCTGGCTGGTTTATACGTCATTAAATTTAAAAAGAAATATTTTTAAATTAAGAAAACAACTGAACATCACATTTTATGCAATTGTTTTAATTTTGTTCAAATACACTTATCTGGAGCGAACTTCGAGTATTTCTTCCTTCTGAGTTTGATTTAAAATTTCATTGAAATACTGTTTTTTGTTAGTTTTTTTTAATCGCGCATCTTTTTGGAGTTGAGGACTGAATTATGCCTGATTTAGCCCCAACGGAGATTGCCAGTGCACTCTAAAAGTCACTGTTATGGAGTGGCCAGCGAGATCACCGGAATGAATCCAATAGAGCACGTTAGTAGAAATTAATATACGTAGAATTATTGTTGTTCCCCCTAACATTATCAGGGCCAATTTTTTGCATTGTTTTTTGTTTACAGTATGTTTATTCAGACACACAAAAATATATACAGAGCAATATTAATACATACAGGAAATAAAATATTTACAAACTGTACAAGTAGGTAAGTACTAAAAAACAATAATAGCTACTCCAAAACTTAAAATGCTACAAAACAAAGAAATCTCCCAGGTCGTCCCCACCAGGCAGAGTACCTAGAAGGCTCAGAGAGTTTCCTCGCTGGATTGCGATACTTATTCTCTGGGCCAGGTAGGTGCCGGCTCTGGGGTCTCGGGTGGCCTCAATGAGTTTTTTGGAGATTTCTCTGAAAAGTTTGTGCGCACCCAGACCCCATGTACCTAGGGTTTCAACCCCAAACGGTTCAAATATGAGATCCCCACTAAGGTTTTCATATTTGCGCCGCTTGAGGTTTTCCGCCTGATTGGCGGCCGCACCTGCAGAACTCGAGGTGCCCTGGACATGGGACGGAGCAAGTGTATCGACGCAAGTAGTGTCCCATACAAGAGCCCGTCCCACTCTCCAAGGGACCAGGGTCATACCGTCTGGTCTCTTGCCATCGTCGCGCGCCAAACCAGAGGGTTCCAGCACAGCTGGCACTCCGGCGGTGACAAGAGCCCGACGGATGAGATCGTTCAGGCAGTGATGTCGGGAGATGCGGCCGGCGCTTCGTTGACAGGACAGTCCGTGGTGTCCGAGGCTGTCCACGTTTGCGCCACAAAGACAGCGATGGGGGACGACGTGGGGGGTGCCAAGACGCAGGGAAGTGGCTAATCGGAAAGCTGTTCGATCCAGCAATGTGCCCGTATTGGGTGACGGTAATGCTTGTAGCCAAAGGCCCGACTCCCACTTCTCCGCAGCTAACAGGCAAGCCTGCTCCACAGGACTGGAGGACGTATTAAGAAGATTATTCCGTACCAGTCTGCAGAGTGGCTCGTCCCAGAGCCTTTGTGAAAAAGTATTGTCAGGCAATTCGCTACAAGCACTAGTTGCGCTCCAGGCGTCCTTGGCCTCGTTCAGAAAGGGAACTGTATTGGAGTAGGATGGGTGATGTAGTATTTTGGAGATAAGACTATTGTTCGCATGGACTGAGGACAAGAAGGCCGGAAGCGATATGTCAGAGGGCTTTCGAACACCCAGGCCACCGAACCTAACTGGAAGCGTTGCCTGAGTCCATGCGCGGTCATCGAAATTTGTGTTCAAAATATTGGAGAGCGTTACTCTTATGGTATCATCCAACTGTTTGAGAAGTTGAGGGAACTTCCACAGTTGACAACACCGTAACACATATGTCAATTTAGGTACGAAAATGCAAAAACGGATTAAAGTAAAGGCCATGTGACAGTTAATTTGGAGGAGGCGGTCTAAAGTTTCACTAAAATTTTGTAATTTGTTATCTATGAAGTCCGGGAGAGATTCGTCTAAAATAGGTGAACCCAAAAGGAAGAGCAAATCCTTGTTAATGACAGACAGTTGTGGAGCTATTTCTTTAAAGCTGGATATAATCGCGTTTCTATCCCCACAACTGTCTGGCACAAAAAGTTCGCACTTACCTAGGTTCAGCTGCAGACCTATTTTTTGGAACTCGCAGATCAGAGTGCGGAAGTCTGATAATACAGTGGGTGCATCGCTTCCAAGGGTCCCATCATCCAAATACCAAACATTAAATTTTGAATTTAGAAGCTCGATGACCGGGTGTATAGCAAGGCTGAAAATTGCTGGACCTAGAGGGTCGCCCTGTTGGCAGCCCACTTCGGATGAGATGAGGTGATCTTTGTAAATGAGTTTGGTGGGGTCGTTGTAACACTGGAGCAAAAATGGTAAAATGGCAGGTACTTTAGATTTAATTTGGGCCAACATGGCGCCTCGGTCAACTGAGTTGAAAGCGTTTTTGACATCGACCTTCAGAAACACATCATCGCCTTGATTGTGAATAGCTGTCCTGAAAGAGTGAACGGCGGCCTCACAACCCCCTTTGCAGGCAAAACCGAGTTGTTTTGGCTGGAAGTATGACGCGAGGGAAGTGACCGATTTGCAAGCTAGTTTGGCTGTAAGGCGCCGGTATGTGGAGCCGACAGCAATCGGACGAATGCCACCATCTCTCTTCCTCAAGGCGCAGAGGTTAGCTCCATACAGAATGTCCACGATATCTGATGCGACCTCTCCACGTAGCATCAGGTTACACAGATTTGTAAGTTCATGCAGGAGCTTCTCGCCGGTCTCCCCGCAGCAACCGCTGGTGAGGTCCTTCAGATGCTGAGGGGTGAGACCGTCGAGGCCGCCAGCTGAACCCGGAAGAAAGGACATGATGGCTCCGCGTACTTTGTCTGTCGACGTTTGTAGTGGTGGTAATGCGTCATCGGAAACTATGAAAGGATTGGATTGTGATGGATGTTTGTTTTGCAGGGCGATTAAGGGTTTCTGGGCAGTCGGGGGCGACCGTGTCATTGGAAAACAGGAACCGCGCTGCACCCTTAATGTCTCCCTCACTTATTTTATTTTCCACAGTTTTCACGATGTTATGTTTGACCGAGGAATGTGAAGAAAAATTTGGGTTGAGGTTAATGTCCGAAACACAATTCTTTTTGATTCTTGAAGTGAGGGAGGCATTGTTGAGCGGATCTCTAGTGATATGTAGAAATCGGTAGGGAAAGGTGAGTAGGTTTTCCCAGGCTTGCCTCGAGTTCTCCAGCACTGTGTGGCGTATTGTCTCGGCAAGCTTCTGGGCTACAGTCACTCTGGCACCCCTAGGGATCCGTCTTAGAACTGGTACAAAACGTTTAACTTTGGATATTTCTTGCCAGAAATTTGTTTGATAGATTGGATTCGGATGTATGTTTTATTATTTTTAGTTACAGTTTTTATTTATTGCTAATTCTACATTTCTCTTTTTCTTATTACATTTTTATTTTTGCGTTTACAACTTTTAACATCTTATTAACTATTATTTTTATCACATTTTGCATTTTGTTAAATTCTTTCCCTTTATTACATTTCTTGCTTACTTGTACCACTCACTCATTGTACCATAATTTACATTTCTTTTTAATACTTATTTCTTGTTCATCTGCCCTGCCATAATATTTGACATTTCTCTTTTCTCTTTTATACTTATTTATTTTACATTATTTTCCATCTACAGATTTATATTTATAAATAGTAATAATATATATATATATATATATATATATATATATATATATATATATATATATATATATATATATATATTGATAGATTTATATCTTTAGCATTTTACATTTCTTATTTATTTACTTATTTCTATTTTTAAATTATATTTCTCTCTCTATCACATTTTGCATTTCCCTTCACACTTATAGACATTATTTCAGTTACATTTACATATTGATTTTGCATTGGTCTATTTTTGGTCTATTCTCTGCTCATTTACATTGCATTTATTACGTTATTATCTTCCCTTCTTATTTCTATCCAGGTCGAGGTGTCCGCCCCGATATATTGCATGCTCAAGATTTATATTCTATATAAACATTTTGCATGTTTTGCGAGACTCCATGACATTCCCCTCCGCCAATAGTTCCAGTTTTTCCAGTTACATTTGGTCTTAAATTGCATCACTATAGCTATATATGCTGTTTTATGTCATCATAATCATATATATGCCAAGTTTCACAATAATGTCGGTCTGTTTGCTTGTCTACTTCGTACATTGGTGTTTTTTAAAATACAGTTTTAAATTATATCCAATTACTTTTCGACAGAACTGGAACTATTGGTCTTCAGGGCCATATGCTACCGTAGCACGCGCCATGGCGTCCCACTTCTGTCGGACCGGGCACTCCGCACTGAGAGCATTATGCTCTACGTCCTTGTTCCCCACCCCAACGCAGTTTACGCAACGCGGTTTACTGCCGGCCAAATGATCCTCGCACCGAGACTGGTGATGCGTCCCGGAGCAATGGCCGCACCTCACCTCGGCGGTAGTGCAGAATCGCCGCCCATGTCCGTACCCTAGACAGCTCGAACACTGTATTAGGGGGGACTGGTCGGCGACCCGCATACGCTGCATATCTATATATAGATAGCCCGCCTTGGTGAAGCACGTCCACATCTCCGGTGACACGATCATCACCACGTCCTCGGTGTTGTCGTCTTTCCCCCGCCTCCTATATCTAACCTTCATCCTATCCTTTTCCCCCCCCAGGATGTGCTCCATGAGGTGCTCATTTTGCGTTCTTATGGCTTTATAAATGTCTTCATCCTTGTTTGAATTGAGCACTCCATACAGCACAACCTGCGGATCTTTATTTTCTATGCTCTGGACTTCTAATTTTCCCCCACTTTTCTCTATTCTTTCCTTAACCTTGTCTCTATCCTTCTTGTTACTTAATGCTATGATAACTTTCCTATCTTTGCCTTTTCTAATCCTATCAATTTTTATTCCTTCTTTCTTTGCCTCTATAACCGCTCCTACTTCTGTCACTATCTCTGCACTCGTCATAGTGTCATCCCTGTCTGTCACTACTAGAGAGTGAAGGGTCAGGTACTTCGGCTTCGGTGGCAAGGTTTGGGTTTCCCCACTGCCAACGACCACCGCCGCATAAGTCGCTGGTCTTGGTTCTGCCGGGGCCCTGGCCCCCCACTCTTCGACGGCCCTACTTAAATTTTTCTCATTTTCCTTTGCTAAATCCTGATTTTCCTTTCTAATTTCCTCTACCCTGCAATTTATTTCCCCTTTTATACCCTTACATTCGCTTATGACCTCCTGATTTAACTTGTTTATTTCTTTTAATTTGTTGCTTGTCTCCTTTCTTATGTCCTGACTTAACTTTTCTACCCCACTTAACAACTCGACTGCCCTATTTAGATTCTCTTTACTTTCTTTTGCCGATTGTTGGTTTATTTGCTTTATTTTCTCCACCTTATTATTTATCTCCCCTTTTATACCCTTACATTCCTTTATAATCTCTTGACTTAAATTATTTAACTCTTTAAACTTTGTATTTTTGTTATCAGTTATTTCCTTACTTATTACTTTTATGTGGTCTGTCATTTCCATTGCATCTTTCTACGTATCTCGTACTGGCCTTTGCCAGTTTCTGATTTTCCAGTTTCATATTTTCTACCTTGATGTTTATCTCATCTTTTATCTCCTTACACTCCTTTACCACCTCTCGATTTAGCTTATTTACTTCTTTAAATTTAAATAAATAGAGCACGTTTGGGACTTGCTGAAAAGAAAAGTTAAGTCCAGAATTCCAGCTCCTGCCAACGTGGGTGAACTGCGAATCGCCGTAGTTCAGGAATAGCGGAGACTATCCCAGGAGACCATCGATAACATCATTCTCAGTATGCCTAGACGGGTAGAAACTTTAATAAGAGCACGTGGAGGAAATACGCGATATTAATCACCATTTTTCTAATTGAATTAATTGTTATTTTAATATTAATTTTCACTTTTCCCGGTTACATGAAAAGTTCAAAAATGTACCATTTTTCACAAAAAGCCTTTACTCGCAAAATCTGTTCTTAATGTGATCTCATTTTAAGTAAAACAAATGAAACTTTAAATAACAAAAGAAGTGTAGTAAGTAGATTGTAAAATAAAACCATATTTTTTTAATTATGGACCTTTTTTTTGTGTTCCGCTAAATATGCCGGTGTGTTTAATTATCATTCAACGTTATAGTTTAATTTTGTAACCTTATTCCGAATTTCTCTTCCCTCATCGACAATATTTTTTCGAATTCCGTAGATTCATGTACTCCAATGTACTCGATATTCATCTGCGACACGAGATCTTTTGTGTTAATTTTTAAATAATTATTATAATATCTATTATAAGGTATTCTAATATTTATTGTACTTTATTTCGTGTCTTAATAAAATATAGTCTTATATATGTATTGGTTTGTTGAGTAGTTTCTCCATTGTCTCAATAAATTTATCCCTTTCTTTACATAGTTTTAGAATATTGTTGTTTATCCATGGGAGTTTATCTTTGATTTCTATATTCTTATGCTTTATTTCGCATGATTTATCCGGCGCATTATGAAATTTTTCTTTAATAAAATTATAAATATCGTCAGGGCAATTGAGGCTATCGGTGAGAGACCAATCCGTATTATTTAATTCTTTTAGTGGTATTTCACTGTCATGACGTCTGCCAACGACGACTGTCATGTCAGAGCGATATGTTCAAAATTGCATTGAGGAGAGGGTTCCATTTGTAGGCGGGTCTTGTATGGTTTGGGGCGGCATATCGATGGATGCTCGAACTGAACTTGTGTTCCGGTGGTGGGTGGTGGTAACCGTGGTTTAACATCACATAGCTATATAACAGAGATATTGGACCCTAATGTGGTACCTTTTAGCGGATTTATAGGCGAAAACTTTATTCTGATGCAGGATAATGCTCGTCCGCACGCAGCGAGACAAGTTGAGCAATACTTTACTCAGGTTGAGATTCGTTCCATGGATTGGCCAGCACGTAGCCCGGACCTCAATCCGATAGAACACGTGTGGGACAACCTAAAAAGAGCTGTATTTACAAGAAATCCGATCCCAACAACGGTCAGACAGTTGGATTGTCACAAGAATGGGACAATACTCCGCAAGATCTTTTAAGAACATTGATCAGGTCGATGAGAAATCGACTTGAATCAGTTATTAGGGCAAGAGGAGGTAATACACCTTATTAAAAACAAAAAAAAACTTTTTCTTTTCTTAGTATTGTAAAATTTTCATAATAAAGCCGTTTTTATTCTATTCACGTTTTCATTCCAAAAAGCTGCAAAAGGAGTAATTTGATTCTTTTAGTGAGAAAATTTGACCTAGAGAACCAGAGACTACAACTAGACCTTAAGAACCAGTCTTTGCATTACATTGAAATAAATCAAAATAGTTTGCACTTTTACTAATTATATTTCACTGAAAGTTATCTTGCACTATGATGCAGTTTATGTGTCTGCCAGTGTACATATATAGTGCCAAAATCAATTACCCTTCCTTTTGGCTGGCATGGAACAAACTTACATAAGTTTGTTCCACCGTAGTGGTCTCCGTTTGATTTTTCTTTTCACTTTTACTTGTTGATACACATTTCTCATTCATTATCTTTATTATTCCGCGAGAACATAAATTCCATAAAGTCGGCACTTGTTTCGTTTTAACTTCATTAAATTTTTTTAAAGCCTGTGTATTGTATTTATCAACTGGTATTACGTCTTTATTAAGTGGGAAAATGCCACCTTTTTAAACCTATTTCTTACTATTGTAGGATCTAACTCTTTCCACACCTGTCCAAGAATTTCATTGAAGTGGTGTTTTTGCATCTTAGCTACAACGTTTAGCCGTTGCCATGCTAAGACTTTGGCTTGCTACCGGTCTTTCATGGATTTAAATACCGCCAAATCTAAAGGTTGTACTTGTAGCAGATGGCTGGCATGTGACGGCTGTTTTATTATTTCAACGCCCAATTTCTTTGCTTTTCCAAAACATTTAAGTGTGAGTGGAATGGCCGTCATATATTATTAAATAAGGTGACTCTTTACTTACGTGAGGCAAGACTGTCCCCAATATGTATTTCTCAAAAACTTTGGCATCGATCCATCCATTCTTTGTCGCCGCATAGCACGTACCCTCATAGGCGTTTCGAGACATCCACTGGTCCCATACATTCTTCCCACGATATATAATTAATGGTGGTAATTTATCACCTGCTGCGTTTACTATAAATAACACAGTAACGTTGTCTTTTCCTGCAGAAGCTATTGTTCGAGTACTTGCAAAGCCCCTCGCACTTACAATTTTTATTTTTTCTGGGTCTTTGCTAAAACTCGATTCATCCAGATTCCAAATTCTGTCTGGACTATAACGTTATGTCAAGTTTTTTAAATATTCTTCAAGCATATCGAAATATTGTTTAATTATGAAAGTGTCACATGCTGCTTTTCTAGACATTTCAACAGCTTGTGGTTTTTTTTTGTTTGAAGTCCATCGAAGAAGTTATAATGACCATTGCCATGCCGTCATTTTTCAACTAATCTGTACACTCTCTTTGTGATTTTGGTTTCGAAATATAGCTTTTAAAGCACATTTTATCTAAAACTTGAACGGAAAACATTGAAGAAAGTTGTAACCATAATTTTTTTTTAAATTCATAGCCCGCGATGAAGTCAGTTTTAGGTTATTTTGTTAAAGATTTCTCAAACACGATTGTAACTTTTTCTTTGCTGATTTCTTCTGTACTTCTACATATTTTCAGAGTCTTCTGGGACCATAACCAATTGGGTTATAGGTTTTTAATTATTGAAAACAACAAATCAGTAGAAAATGTATTTTTATTCTCTTTAGATACATGACATAATATATAAAGAGCTTATTAAAGTTATAGACAGGGCTGCCACTTACCACCTAGTATTAAATATTTTAGTTAATTTTTCATATTTATATTTAACACATAGGCCTACCCTTCTGACACAGGCCTACTCCAGCCTTTTCCACTCATCTCTTTCTCGGGCCAGCCGTAGCCACAGAGGACCAGCCGAACCCCTAATTTCATCCAACCATCTTTGTGAGTTGTCATCCTCTTTTCCTTTTTATATTATAGTGTCGGGTGTATTCGGTTGATATTTTTGGTCATTTAGTTGGTCATCTGATGGTGTGGCCCATCCATCTCCATTTAACCTTTTTTATCTTGGAGTTTACGCCCTGCCACTTGATGATTTCTCACAAGGCACTTTTTTATCTTTTTGTATAGCCGAGTATACTTCTTTCCATGCTTCTTATGGATACAAGTTTTTGGGTGTTTTTAAGAGTTGTTGCACAGGTGTGACTCTCATTTCACGGGCTTCAAGACAGAGGGGCGTATAAGCAATACTCCTACTTTTCAGGAGACAAAAAAAACTTAATAAGTTTTTAGGCATGTCATATAATTTACGTAGTAGTTATATTTTTACAAAAAAAATTAGGTAGTTATTAACTTTTGATTATCAAGAATTTATTTAATTTGATATTTCATTCTTTGAATCTATGTATCTACCTAAGGCTGGGAATACATTGTCCGGAATCCAAAAAGGCCGGGGAAAATTCAGAGCATTGAAGTTTTCCCAGGCCAGTCTCAGCCTAATACCTATCATTTCATAGATATACTTACTCCAACCAGAAGTAATTTGTACTTACTTTATTTGTACTCGTACAAGCTCACATTGACATCTAACAACAAAGACTTGGCAGAGCTTAGATCATAGGTATTCAGTACCTACCAAAGATCGTGTTATATACATTAAGAAAAATTATACATCTATTACATCTATTACTAGTCATACTATCCTGTATGTTTGTCTGTACATATTAATTGTTTTTTTAAATATCCTGGGCCCTGTCACTGTCAAGCAGTACGTAAGCCAGCTTTTTATGATATAACATGTATCTCAACCTAATACACTCCCAATCAAGTCAGCTTTAAAAAAATACCTAGATCAAATTACGTTCTTCCGTTTGGGAGCTCCTATGCCACGGACAGACACACACACAAACAAACAGACTCGTCAAACTTATAACACAGCTTTGTGTGATCCGTTTACTTAGCCCCCTATTAAAAAAATAGGAGACGAATATCCTGATGGTATAAGCGCTACCAGAAGAGTTTTTTTTTCTCGCAGGGGAAAGGTCATTACGCTTTCCCCAGGTTGGGTGTCCCGGGGATATGTGGGATTCCTGGCGCTAACGTCTGTTTACCCACTAAAACCATACCTGCGGATTGCCATCAGCCGCTATGAAAAGGAGTGTCCCGGATCTGTCTATCACAGGACACTACCCCCTACGACCTGCCGGTCTTCCTCATGAGCGACCGGACTTCCAACTAGAATAGGGGGCACTCCGACAAACTGAAGCGCCCCCCTCGACGCTGGAACTGGCTAGGCTGGGGAGGTTCCCATCCTCTCCCGGAGCCCCGTTAGACTGGAGGCAGGAGTTTCGCGGAGCGACGCCTCCGCACTCCTGTCCTACGCCGGCGGAGCGGAACAGAGGATAGATCAATCTCTCTGTCCCGCTCCGCGGCCTCTTTCTACAAAATGACGGATTCGCAGAAAGAGACCGCCGCCTGCCAGACCTCATCGCTCTCGAGCATGCAGCGCACCACACTCGAGAGGTCCCGCCCAAGCACCGCCACAAAATCGTGGCGCTGCACGGCCCATCAGTCGCACACCTCCAGGGTGTGCTGGGGCCTTACTCCCGAAACTCTGTGTGTCTCTGTCTCTGTCTCACTCTGTCGATTTTGATTCAGTTTCGATCCTGATGCGTACACCCGAACAAAATCGAATCGAAATAGGGATCGCGTTGAGATCGTGTCTTATCAGCGTCGTCGTGTCCGGTAGCTGACGTCACGTCCACAGTGCAAACAAGTTACAGCTGAGTGCCGTATCTATGTATAAAGATTAATAAAAATATGGAAATATTATATATTTTTCACTTTAAATAACATTTTGTGTATGTTTATTCAAATGAATCAGCCTCAATCTCATGCAATGGTAGGTTTTTAAAGGTTATTTTTCAAAAAAAAACAGACAGTAAATATTAGTTTCGAAATTCCTGTTTATAGTCTTTGACATTCTGTCAAATGTCAAAGTCATATTTTCATTTATTTTGTCAGCAAAATTCAAGTGTTGTGCACAAAACACATTCAATAACTACATTAACTGGCCATAAATAGGTAATTGGTAGTATTGTAAAAATGTAGTTAATTGTTAATTTTGGTGAAAATATAAGTGTTATTTAATGTAAATGATACAATAACAAATTAGTGTTTAGTGTTTATATTTAGAAAACCCGAGCATAGTAATAATATCAACATACGACTTTTTATAACTATTTATTGACTTTGTTTAATCAAAAACAGATTGAGACCAACGAAGTATTTATATGATACGTAGACTTCATTTGTGTCGGTCCCTGTCTTAAGTGAAAATATAATACATGAATTAGCGGCCTAATGTGTAAACAAATGCGTAAAGGTTTTAAATAACTTTACACATAACGGTGATATAATTTTAGTGAGTCGGTTTCTTCATATGTGTAGTTAAATCTGCAACTCATACGTCAAATAAATCATTTTTAAGGCAATAATTGCATCGAAATTCCTCACAATTCATGTCCATTGCTAATGTGTTGAAGATGGTGAATCTTCGTAAAAGTTTGTACCATACAAACGGTGAATAAATTTTGCATTTACCGAACGCGCATTCTATTAGCTCCTTCAATAACCTTAAATAATGCTGCAATACTAGCATACAAATCAAGTAATTTAGTTCAAATACACTAAAACAAGCAAACTCGATACTGTAAATGAGACCTATTGTGTAATTTGATTCTTTGTCGATTGATTTCGTCAGGAGTACCAAAAGTTACGATCTAACGAACTTCTCGATTCAGATTAGTTACAAATTGAGCCACCGCACGATCGTGCGCTAGTGTAGGTCGATCGGGAGTATCAAAAGCTATTGAGATGGAACTGATTCGATTCTCTTTTGTGTCGGGAGTAAGAGGGCTGGGCCGTGTCCTCCGCAGCGCCACATTCGTGGCAGGATGGCGTAGGTTCTCTCCTGGCGACTATACACAGATACGCACCGAAGCATCCGTGTCCGGTGAGCACCTGTGTAAGGCGGAAGGTGAGGGGTTTTTTCTGAACACAGGAAGAACACAGGACACTTGAAGAACAGGACGCAGTGCCGTACGTTGGCCGTACTGTGACTGCGCCAGAACCTCCCCCACTTCCACAGCAACGACTGTTCTCCTAGCTTTCGGAACCGCCTAAGCTCCTCCCACGAAGGGACCTCGCCACGTGACCTCCCTTCTGAAACGAGGAGGTTTAACTCGGCGAGGATCCTCGCCACAAGATCCCACGTCGGCTCCTCGGCCAGAGCATAGCTGCCGCCCAGGAGACTGTACGGTAGTCCCTGATGACCCTTACCGCTATGACCCGCTGCATTTTGTGCAGCAGGGCCGTGTCACGCACAGTGAGGGCATCCGCCCAGATTGGGGCTCCGTACAGGGCCATACTCCGGTGATGTAACGATCTGCATAGCAGGTGATACTCATACCGGGCAGGAGATAACATTGCAGGACCCAGTCAAAGCCGATGTCCCAAAGGAGCGGTCCTAGTATTGACCCCTGTGGGACACCGCACTCGACACTCCGCCGCACATATGACCCCTCTCGGTCCTCCCACACGACCACCCTGCCGGAGAGCCAATCCTTTAACAGCCTTCAGTTATACGTGGGAACACCGAAATTATCGAGTGGCTCCAGTATCACGCTGTGAGGAAGACTGTTAAATGCATTGGAGATGTCGAGCGACACCCCCAACACCACCTCTCCCTCGTGTTCCACCTCCTGCCTCACTGACCGTAGGCGCCTGATTGCGTCAACGGTAGACTAACCTGCCTGGAAACCGTACGTCACGGACAGTTTCGAACACGGGCTGTGTGATGATGAGATGATGATGATCACAGATCTCAAAGTGCTGAACGAATCAAGAAGCCATCACACGTTCCAAGGCCTTCCCAACCTCGTTCAGCAAAACGATCGGCCTAACCGCCGACGCCTGGTCCGGTGGCCGGCCCCCTTTTGCCAATAAGGTAAGCCGGTAAGGAGGGTTCCTTCCAAGGCCACGGGAACTGACCCAACCGGAAACAATGGTCGAACAGCTCCCTGAGGGGTCCTCGAGGTGCACGAGGGCCATTGACAACACCTTCCCGTGCACCTCGTCCGGACCCGGCGTTCTCTTTTTGCTACTGAGGCGGGACAGAACTACCTCCATCTTCTGGTCGGTGACGGGTGGCTGAACACCCTCCGTTGTCAAGACCGGCGACCGTCTATGGCCACCTCCTCCGCCAGTTACCGGTTGAGATTTGTGAGAGCCCAACGCGGGAACCTGCTACGACCCCTAGACAATGCCGGACTTGACCCAGAGGTTCGAGATACCTCGAACCGTATGTAGCGGTGGTCCGAGAGTGTCTCCACCTCCATCACCACCCTCCATCTTCCAATCCTGCGCGCGATGTCGGGCGTGACGAAAGTCAGATCCACCACCGACTCCCCGTTCCACCGCACGCAGGTCGAAACCGTCCCTCGATTGAGGAGGGACAGCCCCGTGGCCAGCACCCACTCCTCTACCTCCCTCCCTTTGGGTCCGTGACCGGAGACCCCCACGCCGAGGCGACAACAGGGAGAGGGGCTAGCCGTCTCACTAACGGCACCAGAGCTTTGAGGAATTGCTCCAGAGCCGCCAGATTTAGGTTCGGAGAGATATATACCCCAACTATGGCAATATCTCCCCGAACCACCGCCACATACCCGGGTCCCCTCATCCTAAGTATAGGGGGGGGGAGGGGGGGCTTGACTCCACTGTATACACCGGGATACAGTGGAGTCCACTGTATCCCCGGTCCAGAGTGGCAGGGGGGGCACAAAATAGGGCTCCCCTACCGTCCTGTCATAACTCGGACATCTCGGCCTCTGGCACCTTTCGCCCTCTCCCCGTTTGTCTTGGGGGAAGGGTTTTACCAAGAGTAGATGGGGGGGTTACACGCTCTCCCCCCATTCACGTAATCTGCCTTACGGCCAGCGTCTGTGCAAGCGGCACAACGAGGCTCAGCATCAGCCTGACAGCCTTGTGCCCCGGTTGTCCGCAACGGAAACAGAGCCCGCTGCGGTCTTTCTCCGGGGGCACATAATGGAGGAATGTCCTATCTTGAAACACCGAAAGCAGTGTCTGGGGCGCACTCCTTCATGCACAACCCTCACCCGGCTCCAACCGACACAAACTCAACAACAACAACTCCCTTCCCGAGGCAATTGGGCAGGACATCCTCGCAACACCAATTCCAAGGGGGCTGCGAAATATTTCCCCTACCCAAACCTGTTCAGGAGCATAGCCCCTCTTCTTAGCCACCACCGCCTTTATGTTCTCGGCGTTGGCTGTATCGTCCAGACCCGTCAATTTAAATCCATAAACAACCCGTTATGACGGGTCTGGTGATCTCTGCCACCCCGAAGCCTAACACTGAAGCCAACTTGCTGGCAAGTTGATCTACCTTCTCCAGATTCGCCCTGCCGGGGACCTCAATTAGGTGGGCCCCAGTCACCGAGTGTCGAATACTAAGAGCCCCCAGCCCGAGCTTTTGCGGATGCACTGCCAGCCTGGCCTTTGTGTGCACATCACAGTACGACACCCCTGACTACGCGGCCTCCGGACACTGCTTAACGATAACGGCTGCGGAACTCGGGAGTTTCATCTTCTTGCCCTTAGGGGTGTCCTTCGGTACCTCCTTTGGCTTTGTCCTCACCTTTTTTTTCGGTGCCTTGCGGCAGACAACCTCAGACCAACCCGCCGCAGGCGCTTGCTCTGACAGTGGCTGAGGTGCTGAGGAGTCTGTTGGATGCCCCTTTGGTTGCGACATCTTTTTGGGGAGAGAAGGACCAAAGCTGGTCCAAACTAGACAGACTAGAGAGACCCTTTGTCTGCTTACCTTTGCCCTTGCTGTTTTGGGCCTTAGCAGGAGCAGGCCGTGCCGCAGGGCGGACCGCCAATTGACGGAAACTCTCCTGACTCCAGGCCTGAAGCGGCAGAGGAGGGATTCGTTCGATTTCGACATCTGCAATGGGCTTCGGCCTGACCGAGCATACCATCTCGCTCGGTCGGAGATCTCCCGATATTGGGGCTTGACACCACTTCCCACATTGGTGACCCTCAACAGAACACGACCTCTGTCTGTTTCTGACCTGTGTCTGTTCTGGACATCATCATCATCATCACTCCCCATCCCCACCCCTCCGCACCACGCCAGCCAGCTTCAGCCTCATCAGGTACCTCGACCCCAGCCTCAACGCAACGCGGCCTGGTCGAACCCACATCGGCTTCATCGGGCACTCTCACTACAACGACCGATCAACATGCAGTGTACATCTCTCCTGGTCAGCACGTAGCATCGGCCCCGCACGGCAGCACTCCGACTCACTGGACCCTGTACAGCAAGCAGCACAGTTCCGACTCACTGGGACTCTCTGGTACTGGCAACTCAAGCAAGAAGACTCAAGATTCGACCTCCGGTCTTCGGGGGGAGTGATGTGGCGGACCAACTAGCGCCACCTCACATCCTCACATCCTGAACGCGCTATCGAAGTTTTCTAAGATCGGCAATATATATACGACATCTGAAATTCATACAAATGGGCTTCGGCATGACCGAGCATACCACCTCGCTCGGTCGGAGATCTCCCTTTGGGGCATCACTATTTCCACAATGGCTTTACTATAACACAACAATTATTATGAAAACAAAAGTCGTATTCAATGTAAAAGGTGTAGTGATTAAGTTGTGTAATAAATATTGCTATTATATGCCACCGGATGTTGACAAACCATGGGAATACGATCGCTCACGCTAATGCTAACACTTAATCTGCATTCTGCCTTAGGCTAGGGATGACATACCCTTTGAGCGCTTAATTAAATAAAGCACAAGTGTTTTATTTGCAATTTTATATGCAAATTCAGAATCAAAATAATATTCAAAGCTAGATGTTGCATGTTAAATTATTATTTATTTTCCTCAAGTTTTTTCACGAACCATCGAATTATTAATTGCAGTTTCTCGCATATAAAGACGAGATCTTCCCAGATGATATCATATAACTATCAGCAGTATTCTAAGTTCTTACAGAATTTTCCCAACCGCTTATCTCCAAGGTAAGTGTTTTTAATAATAATCGTTAGATTCCACCTCATCATTGTAGTCATTTAATTATAAAGAAGCTACGTGAACCCAGGGTGACATGCGATTGGCAGCAACAACTGTTTGACGTTTTTTTTAGAGAGAAAAGGGATAAAAGAAAGCAGATAGAACGTGCACAATTACAAATATATTTACATATTATGTCTTTACTAAAACATAAATAAAATATAATATGTAATAATATATACACTATCAAAATAATTAATATAAAATACAATATCTAAATACTATAAGTAATATAATAATATGCCTATAATATATAAATACTATATCTATATATAATAACAGTATTTATATGGATAGAGATTCGAGGTAGTGCTCTTTCAAACGTCTTTTAAGAATAGTAACGGTGGGACTGTCTCGTACGGTGTGGGGGAGCGAGTTCCACAATCGTGACTGCTTGAACGGTGAAGGAGTAGGAGTAGAAGTTGGAGCGATGGGATGGAAGGGAAAGATTAGTTCTAACATTGGACCTACAAGGGGTGCCGAGGGGTCGAGAAAAGTTAAGTCGTTCGAGAAGATAGGAAGGAGACAGGGGATTATACAAGATATTATATAATAAACAAAGGATATGGGAGTTGCGACGGAAACGAATAAGGAGCCACTTGAGTTTTAATCGAAAAGCTGATATGTGGTCGAACTTTCTTAAACAAAAAACAAAACGGATACAGAGATTCTGCAAGCGTTCTAGTTTTGTTAACAGCTCTTCGGTAATATCTAAGTAGCAGGAGTCAGCATAGTCGAGGATAAGGAAAATGAGTGTTTGGACAAGGAAAATTTTGGTGTGCAAAGGCAAAAAGTTTTGGAGCCTCTTCAACATGTGCAACGAATGGTGTATCTTATTGCTCACTTCATTAACCTGAGGATTCCAACAAAGATCTACTATCTTAAATTAATCCTAAATTTTTATCTGATTCTGAGTAATCAATAATGGTACTATCATATATAATCTTAGGCACATTATATAGACGTTGGGTCATATATTTACTGCCTATGATCATGGCCTGTGATTTTTTCGGGTTTACCAGCAGACCAAAAGATCTAGCCCAGACCGCTATGCGCTGCAGATCAGAGTTTATACCAGAAACTGCAGAATGAATGTCATCGATGTGTGAATGGCGATAAAGTTGCAAGTCGTCTGCGTAAAGATGGAAATTGGAAGTGATTGGTGTGGAAATTATATTAATAAAAATAGAAAATAGAAGGGGAGAGAGTACGCCACCCAGAGGAACACCCGCTACAATATCACACCAATCCGAGGTAGCCTCATCATAGCGGACTCGCTGCGAGCGTCCTCGAAAATATGTGTCAAACCAGTCTATCACTGAGGGAGGTATGTTGAGGGAGGTATGTTAAGGGAGCAAAGGACAGAAATGATGATGTCAAAGTCTACAGAATTGAACGTGCTGCTAAAATCAAGTAAGACCAGAATAGAAATGCTTTTATTTTCCATGGCTAGACGGAGATCGTCAGTGACTTTAAGCAGCGCTGTGACAGTACTGTGACCGGGACGAAAGCCGGATTGGAATGGAGAAAGCAGTTTTTTGTGAGTATAAGAAGTGGGAAAGCTGTTTATGGACAACGATTTCAAGGACTTTGGAGAGGTAGGGTAATATGGAAATTGGCCTGAATTGAAACAAGGAAGAGGCATTAGGGGTTTTAGGAAGTGGAATGATATTGGCACGTTTCCATGCCAAAGGGAAAGAACTCGTTGTCAAGGAATAGTTGAAAATGTGAGTGAGAATTGGCAAGAGTTCAGGAAGGGTAAGTGATATCATGCGGGGGCTCAGGTTATCATTGCCTGCTGCAGTAGAAGTGATAGTCGTGATGTGTTTATAAACTTCATCTTCAGAGACAGGCCTGAATGAAAACGGAGTACAGGACGGAAGAGGAAGAAAGCGGAGATGGGATATAGTTTGCGCTTTTGTATCCTGGTCGACAATTACTGGTGGGACTGAGAAATGAGCTTTGAGATCCATCAAATTTATTGTATAGTTGATGCTGGTGGATGACTTGCCAATACCGAGTGTTGAAAGAAATTTCCAGAGTTGTGAGGGGTTGCTTTGTTCAATAGAGGAGTGTATGTGGCGTCTCTTAGCATTCCTACACAGATGACTACAACGATTTCGCAGATACTTAAATTTCGCAAAATTTTCCTCAGTTGGTCGTTTCCTGTATCGACACATGGCACGATTAAGTTTTGTCATCAAGGTAGTAATTTCTTGCGTGAGCCAAGGCCGGTACATGCTTAAGCTTAATTTTTCTCAGGGGAGCAAGTATATCGAAGATGCTAGTTACAAGGTCGGTTAAAAGTGTCACTTTTTGGTCAATACCGGAGGCCGAGTATACAGGAGACCAGTCAGCATTATATACATCATGTTTAAAAGCCTCCAAATCCATTGCCTTAAAACTACGTAGATAAAGGAACTTGGGTTTACAAAGGGGGGGGGGGGTTTGATTTTAAGGGAAAGAAAAATTAGGTCATGACATGAGAGGTTGCAAAGAAGTTGGCCATGGGATTTTATGAGATTTGGAGACGAGGTAACAAGAAGATCTAATAAGGAGGGGGAGCAATTTGGAGCATGATGGGTCGCTGAAAGTGGGAGTATGCTGAGGTTGAAGGAAGAAAGTAAAGTGCGAAGTTTAAGAGCACGCGAGTCAGATTTTAAAAGACATGTGTTGAAGACAGTACAGTCGTAATTTGGGCTATGTGTGGCTAAAAGAGAATCTAATGTGCTATAATAATCTACCCGCAAAGACGGGCTATAGAGCATAGTAGAACTTTTGTGTGGTGCAGGGTGACTTCAATGCACAAATATTCAGCTGCTCCGGAGTAGCGATTTGGTGATGCTGTAATAGTTTTGCAATCTATTTCACCTCGCAGATAAATAGCCACTCCACCGCCGCTTTTTCCCACGCGATCATTGCGGATTAGCTTAAATCCCGGGAGAGCATAAGCTGTAGACGAAAGTGACGGCTTAAGCCAGGATTCGGAGACTAGAATAGCATCTACAGGGGAACCATTTCCAAACATCGCAAGAAGATCAGAGTGATGCCGCGGTATGCTCTGGGCATTAACATGAACGATATTAAAGTTGTTTGGAAAAGAGAGAAAGACCTTATTTAATTGTTCATGAGCAGAAGGAGAAGCCGAACTCTCGTCACCACTATCCACACTGAGAAAACTATCAGACGATGAAGAGCATGAAAAAAAGTAATCATTAATAGTATCATAATCAATTAAATCCATATAACTACAAATACAATATTATAAAATGTGCTAATATAATAATATACTACGATAAAACAATAATAATAATAATATTTAATAATTCCTAATTAATAGTACGCAATAAATAATTATAATAATTTAAAAAAAAAGAACTGGTAATTTTCACTAAATCTCCCTCACTATAAACACGAGAAGGAGAATTATTTTTATTGGAATTATTATCTTATTGGAATTATTATTATTGTGTAATTATTAATTGAAATGTAATTTATTGACATATTGTATAAAATTTAATGATACTAAAGTATGAAAAATGTTAATTGAAAATGATTGTTAAAAAAGTAAGTGTAATGATAATGTTAGAATTGTAAAAAAGGACAAAAGAACTAAAAAAATATAAAGAAATGGAAAAATAATAAAAGAAAATAAACAGCCCTGATAACGTTAGGGGGACGAAAAAAAAAAACACGAGAAGGACGTAAGTTTTGATTACGACGTTTCTATTCCCCTTGTACAAAATCAATTTTATCTTTAACGTTTTCTCTAATAGTACCCAAGTCTATATTCTCTCTAGTATCAGTCACCACTTCATTTATTTTAATCTAGGATCAATTTCAGACTTCATGCAAAAACCAAACATAATTTCTGAAGGAGTTTTACCTGTGGTCTTTTGACTTTATCATCCCACACTTTTTTATTATCATTAAGATTCTGAGCCGTTAAAGAATTCAAGATCGTACGATTATACCGCTCGACTTGACCGTTCGATCTTGGACAGGCTATTGCGTTAAGGATGTGTTTAAAACCTTTGCGTAAGCAAAATCTTTTAAAAGCATGCGATGTGACGTAAATGATGTTCCGCGTTCACTAATAATACGGTCAGGGTTTCTAAAAGTGTAAAATATATCTTCCAAAACTCTTATAGTGGTTAGTGATTTTGTGTTTCTTACTGGCTGAATCCAAACAAATTTTGTGAATGCATCTACAATGGCCAAAATATAGCAGTTTCCCCTTTTAGATCACACAAAAGGCCCTAAATGATCAATGTGAACGGTATGAAAGGGTACCTCTACTTTGGTAATAGGATGAAGATGACCCGCACTCGTAGTATTCTTTTTAGAATATGCACACTCTATACAAGCTTTTACATATTTCTTGACAAAACGGGACATTTTAGGAAACCAGTGAATATATTTTTTATACGGTCAAGTGTCTTTTCAAACCCAAAATTTCCCACCTCGTCATGATTTTTGTGCAATATCTGCCATCGCGCGCCCTTAGGGACCACCCATCGCAATTGAGTTTTGTCTCCATTTAAAAATCGGTATAGTTTATTGTCCTTAATGCAGTAATAATCTTTTATGTACTTTAAATCCTCAGCATCAAGATTACTAGTTAAAATATCACATATTCTTCGCAATTCAGAATCACCTAACTGTAGTGTAGTTAACCAGTCCTCGCTACTTATTGTCATAACAGATGGTAAATAATGGTTCGAATCTAAAGAGCTATCAACATCACTAATGGGGTTTCGAGATAATGCGTCAACATGGGCCATTTTTGTACCTGGGCGGTATTCTACCGAACAATCAAACTCCTCTAAGAGTAACCACCATCTCGCTATTCGGGGAATAAGATCTATTTTTTGAATGTTGAGGGTAAGGCGATGCAATCAGTCACGATTTTAAAATGTTGACCCAAAACTTTTTAAGTGAGCAAATCACAGCCAAAGTCTCCAATTCATACGCATGAAAGTTTTTCTCTTCGGGTGAGGTTTGATGACTATAATAAGCCACCGGGCGAAAAGTATCACCGTGTTGAGGTTTTTGCTACAAAATACCTCCGACTCCTAGCTTACAGGCATCGGTGTGTAATTCTGTTTGTGCGGCTGGATTATAAATTACTAGCCGTTTCCCGCGGCTCCGCCCGCGTAAATACAGTATCCCTCGGGAACACTACTTTTTCGGGATAAAAAGTAGCCTATGTTTTAATCCAGAGTCTAAACTACTACCATACGAATTTCATTGAAATCCGTTCAGTAGTTTTTGCGTGAAAGAGTAACAAACATCTACGCTTTTACATTTATAATATTAGTAAGGAATAAGGAAGTGAGGATTAATATGGGCCTATCAATTAATCTATTTTTTAGATCAATAAAAACTTGTTCTTGCTTCTGGGCCCATGTCCAGGTAGAATCTTTTTTTAACAATTTATTCAAGGGATGTGATAATATTGCAAAACCATATATTTTTCCTAAAGTATCCAACCAAACCCAAAAATTGTCTAACGGAATGTTGGTTTTGTGGACAGGGAAAATCTTGAACGCATTTAGTTTTTATGTCACCCGGCCTAATACCATCAAAATTTATCTCATAGCCTAAATAATTTACCGAGTCGCGTAAAAATTTTCATTTTTCTATATTTATTGTCAAATTCGCCTTTTCGATCAACGTTAAAACCTTTTTAAGTCTTTCCAAACATTGCTCTACACTTTCTGCATAAATAAGAACGTCATCAATATACGCCGTTGCTTCTGTAAACCGGGAAGAACCCAAAACCTTATTTATCATACGCTGAAACACAGCAGGTGCGTTTGCCAACCCAAACGGCATACGGTTAAACTCATATTGTTCGTCTGGGGTGACAAACGACGTAGGCTTAGAGTTCTCTGATAAGGGCACTTGATAGTATTCAGATTTTAAATCTAGGGAAATGAAATATGCTTGTCCCGACAACCGCGAAATTTCATCTTCAATAACAGGCATAGGATATGGATCCTTATAATTAAAAGTAGGGCTACGTGACCTTGTATCTCGCGCGGAACCTTTCCTTCCCGCTGACCCCTCGGTGTCGCGGTGTCGGAGTTGGCTTCGTTCCCTGATGACGTCCTCTTCAAGGGCACGAAGTTGGCCGCGTTGCCGCTTGAGTTCCTGTTCGCGTTCGCGCAGACTCGTGCGCCTTCTACTGCTGCGGCTGCCACTAACACGGACTCGGCTGCGACTTCGACTTGCTCTCGTCTCGAACCTCTGATGAGCACCACCACGGTTCGATGGCGTCAGTAGCTGACGGTGGTCAGGTATTTCACTTTCACGTGGCATTCTCTGAAACCCAAACGAAAGAGCTTATATTAGCGTATAGGTACATAAAAATAAAGTAATGTATTAATACGGACTACATTAATATGCTTCGAATCAAATAAAGTATTTAAAATAGCACTAACACAAAGTGTAGGGTAGATGCTAAAATAAATTATTAACGTTAGTTTAAAATAAAATCTTTAAATAATTTTACATTATTCTTAGTGTTAACATGATTATGCACTGAATTAATCAATTATCAATAAATTATCAAAAAATCAATTAAATGAAATTAAAATTTGTAAAAATATTTCTGCTAAACGTGGAAGGTAGATGATAAGTAAATTTTTAATATTCTATTGGAATACAATAGCTTTCTAATTCTATTTTTATCACCGTTTCAATATGGAATATTAAACACAAATCAATTTCTCCAAAACTATGCATTATAAAAGTAACACTCAATAAGTAGGTACTTTATTTACTAAAAATAAAAACGAATAACAAAATTTAAATGTTCGCACTTATGAATTGTTAGATTTAACTTAAATGTACTATTTGAAATACAAGAACACCTGATTTTAAAGAAAAGAACAATTACGAATTAACGCTTTTATTTAATATCTTAAATCATCTACCAACACTTAATACCAATAATTCTTATGTAATTCAAGTGAGTTATGAGTATAATAATCATTACCTTAGATCCACCTCCCTTGAAAGCCGGAACAAAAGTGCTCCACCAAGTGTGTCAACCGAGTCAACTTTTCCCCCAGTGTTGCCCGATACAATTAAAAAATTTACACAAAATAATTAACTGTCAATTTAAAAAAAATAAACAAAATAATATTTTAAATTATAAAATTGATAACGACTCAATAAAATATTATTTTTCATTTAAAAACCTAACATAGGTGAGACAGCGTGATTTTAGGCTGCGTCCACAAGTGAATTCGAGCCCGCGACTAGTTGAACCTTAACGTGTATGTATATGGTACGACTGTATGAAGCTCGCACGGATCGAGACGAGCTGCTCCGAAATCGGATGAATACGTAATCAGCTGTTTGTGAGAAAGTATAAAAATTCTATGCAATAGCTTTACCGCGGCAGTCCCCGAGTGCCACACGTTTTTTTTAATCGTGAATTTTATCAACCCTGATTTTAGCTAAAACCAACTCATAATACCCCAAAAACATCGTAGGAGTTTGGCCCAGAAGGCTTTCTCTGCTCTCAAAGCCAAGTAACTTAACTTCCCTCCGTAAAAATGTCTTATCTTGAATCACAGATCGCCAAGTAAAGTTTAAAAAAATAAATAAATAAAAGTATGGATCTCGCTTTTGGCACCATAACCTCTTGTTTGTTGAAACACCGGCTCCCGGTATAAACACATGTTCGCCGCAACTGTTGACATACCGGGAGCCGGTATGGGTAAGTGTGTTCGGTTATTCGCTCTAAAGAACGTCATTGTATATCACCCTATCCTTTCTAACACGTTACAAATGCATAAAGAAGAAACAGGCCGACTAGTGACGCCAAAACTCGCGCAGCTTTAATGAAAAAAATTTAAACATGATTCAAAACTCCGCCATCGCATAAATATTATTTTACTTTTTTGGTACTCTCCACACGAAATGTAAAGTGAGGATGAGTTTTTTTTTCATTCTACCCCATTGTTTGGGGTAGGTATCAATAGGTTATTCATTACACAAAGTTTTTGAGTACTTTTGAAGGAATTTAAAGAAAACCTCTTGATTAGCTTAGTATTACTTTTTTAGGATGGGGCGCCAACATGTATAGCGCAAAGAAAATCAGTTTTAATTTTAATTTATTATTTATAAGTAATATAATAACATTATTTTCAACTTTATAAGAATTGCCAATTTTTTATTTACATACAATATCTAAAAAAATCAAGTATGGATATTTCGGGCACATGTTTTACTGCTTATGTGAAGACGTTTAGGGAGAGAAATAATTGTCTTACTCGAAAGAAATATTATTTCTTTATATGGGCGAGTTTGCGTTTAGCGGAGTCATCCATACATTGTGTATGACAAATATTTTTTTGCCTAAACGTCTTTACACAAGCAGCGAATCATGTACCCATATTATCTGTAATTGATTATCGGAGATGTTATATAACAGTCTAACAACAAACATATTAACCCTTACTAGTATATAAAAGCAAAATTAACAAGTTATCCTTACTAACTTACACTGGAAATTCTGTATGTATGGACGTATGGATGTTGGTACTCTTTCACACAAAAACTACTGAACGGATTTTGATGTTTATTTTTAAAATTTAGACTCTGATTAACACATAGGCTATCTATGGCAATATTGTAAGGTTTCCGTGGGATTTCTTTTTGCATGTACAATGTCGCAGGCAACATCTAGTCACTTTATACTTTGACAAATTACGTTATTACTATATGGTTGGATATTTTACGTCCCAGCTGACTATGTCCTTGTTGTTCCACATATATTTCACCCTTCACTGAGTCTGCTACGTCTAGGGCCAGGAGAAGCGGAGCTGCAGCTCCCTCATCAATAGTCAGGGGACCCTTGTGCGATGTCATGTCTGTGTCCACATAGCTAGGATGGACCGCATTCACTTTTGCATCTTTGAGCATAAAAAAAGTTAACATTTAATTTGTAAAAAGTTTTTACAGCAGCTAAATATTTAGTGGTACTCATATTCAGTTATGAGTAGAGAGAGGCTAGCTTGTTCAGTAACCAATTGTAAAATAAATAAATGAAGAAGTCTTGGAAGACCAACATTCGGATAATGCTCTACCGTAGTTATTAATTTAAAAGAAATAATCAAAATAGTAACATACCTTTGTCAGCCAGCATCCTCTGTTGTATTTTCGTCAAAGCTGTTACACCCACTTTAGATACAACATATGACGAGTCTCCCCATTCAGCAGCATGAGTGCCCTGTTTAGCAGCCTCCACATACTGGTTCATTAGCTGCGAGAGTTCCTCAATCGTAAGAGTCGGGTCCTTGACGCAGGCGTTGACGCAGTTTCTCGCTAGGAATATGACTTAAATGTCCACAGGAGCTCGAAATATTTACAACCCTAGCACCATTGCGCAGAATTGGAAACAGAATGTTACATGTTGAGAGAAGAGAAAAGTAATTAATAAATATAGTCTGTTCGGCCTGTACAGACACGGGATCGGGTGCGTTATGTTTGAACGCGATGACCGCGATATTCACCAACAGGTCCAGACCTCCGTACTTCTGCTGCAAGTAATCACGGAACACTTCTATGCTTTTCGGATCAGTGATGTCTAGTTGGTGATAATTGGGCTTCAGTCCTTCCTTTTGTAGTAGTTCTACGGCATTCTTGCCGCGGGTTACATCGCGGGAGGTCAAATAAACGACACCGGCGAATCGTTTGCATAAACCACGAACAATCGCAAAACCGATTCCTTTATTAGATCCGGTAACTACAGCTACTTTTGAACTCATTGTAACTTGATGTCTGTTAAGTTTGAAGAAAGAACTAGAATTAAATTAAAATAAAGTTAACTTTAGTAGAAATAATCAAATATACAAGACAAATGACAACTGAAGTATTTTTTTTTAATTTATATATAGCATTGGCTTATAACCACTTGCCAGTGTCAAGTTAAAAAGGCGGAAATAGAAAATTCGTTTCAAATTTCAACATCGTATTCCTATATCGTCAAGTTTAAAGTCTAGTGCTGTGGTGCTAAAACTGTGGAATTTAAATAAGTTACCAAGGTATATGAAACTTCCTAAAACGTTAAATGGCTTTAAAACTATGGTTAAGATGCATTATTTGACAATTTGTAGTCAGCTAAATCAATAATTCTTCTTTTTTTCTTGTTTGTTATTTTCTGTCATAAGACTATAAAGTTAAATTAAATTATTTGTGTATCCGTGTAATATATGTTATGTATTTATTTATGTATGTACTTATTTAATAATAGTATATTACATATTGTTTAAACGTATGTATTAATTTGTTTTTGTATTTTACTGTGTTATTTTTATCTGCTCATGCACGACAAATTCTTTAATATTATTTCCTCTACCCGAGGTTGCCTGAAAGAGATTGCTACCTAGTAATAAGGCCGCCATTGTGCTACCTGTGTATAATTATATTTTTTATCTCTTTTCTCTTATATAAATATTTTTTTATGTTGTGTGCAGAGTAAAGAATATTTCATTCATTCATTCATTCTTTCATTTTTTCTGCAGTTTGGCTGGTTTATAAATTAAAAATGCATAAGTTTAGGATAAATTTTATTCTAATAAAGAATAACGAATTTAAACAAAAGTTTGTTATTATAATTGAATAATTATTTTTCAATAATTTGCAAATGTTTAATGTGCTTAGTGACATAATATTGTAAAGAAAAACAAATTGCAAATAATATACTAATTAATTAGTTATGTTTTTTTATTTTCAAACAGTAATAACAAGGACGAATATGAAATAGAAGTTTTTATAAATGACTACTTTTAAATATTACCTTATGTTAGGATCTTGTATGATTCAGTGGTACACTTATTGACCGAGAATTTGTTTTGGATTTTTGCTTATTTATTGCATTATTTGATAATATTTAGATAAAATTCACAAATGAAAAATGGCATTTTTCCGGCTCCAGTTCGTTCCGCCATACTGTGATTTGCCGAATACGTCAATAACGCGCGGCAACTAGTTTTGTATAACTGAACTGACCAGCGGTCTCGTACCTTTGGCAGAGGGGAACGCCTGACAATGGCTACTCCGGTTGGATTAATGCTCTAAGTATGTCTATATTTTCTTATTTCATTGGTCCGTATCGAAACTGAACGAATGATTGAATTAACGCCATTACGCAACTTGCAAGTGAACTAGTCCGGACATTGGACTAGTTCACTTGCAAGTTGCGTAATGGCGTTAATTCAATCATTCGTTCAGTTTCGATACGGACCAATGAAATAAGAAAATATAGACATACTTAGAACGCCTTTGAACGCCTCTCCTACTGTACGGCCTAGTAAAGTCGGTATCGATAACGATACCACGAGAGGCCGCTAGATGGCATTTGGATAGGAAAGCCTTCGGGCATGTGTAATGTAAAAAGATGCTTAGACTAAAAAATATCTTTTATATATATGGGTGTGGTGTTTGTTCGCTTAACACAAACTAGCGAGTTTGTATAACATGGCATCATACTTAGTTACGATTTGTAATTATTATTGTAAATTTTAACACATGTACTAGAAATAGATAAGTTACCCCGTTTAGTTTTTTGGCCATACACGGTCTGGTTTTCCTTCAGTTCGGCCTGAATGCAAAATCGTATCGCCTGTGTGCAATTTCGAGATCGCATCAGTCGGCCGTATGGACTAAAGCGATTCGTTCCAGTGTTGCCAACTCTGTTTTTGCGAAACTACTAATTTTAACTAAAACTCGCGTCGTTTTCTACAAAAAAACTACTAAAAGAGTACCGATAATTACTATAAACTTAGGAATCCCTAAAAGTCTTTTTAGAGATTTTGTGTTTTCAACCATACATACATTTTCAGGTTTAATATTTAACCGTTAAATTAAAAAAAATATAGTAGGAAATATTACATATTATATAGAAATTAAATCGGTAGTTTTAAGCGACTTACGGATGCGTGCTACTATGTGCTATTATTATAAGGTCATAATAGTTCATAGAAGCAAGCCATTTTGCATATTATGATTACTGTCTAGCTATTTTCTACAAAACCACTACTCACAACTAAATTCCTACTATTAAAAATATACAAAATTATATATAGGGGAATAAAATACAAAACTTAGTAGTAAAACTTTGTAAAAAACTAAGTTGGCAACAATAATTCTGACCTGTAAGGAAGGACTGAACGGCAATAAAATTGGACTGAACGGTAATAAAATTCGAGTGTAAAATAAAACCGGTCAAGTGCGAGTCGGCAAGATGAGTTCCGTACAAAACGGAAAAAAATAAGTTTGTTGTATGTGGGCCTCAAATTTTTATTTTATTCTGTTTTTAGTATTTGTTGTTATAAAGGCAATAGAAATACATACATCATACATTTGTGAAATTATAAGTGTCGAGCTATCACGGAATAAGAAGGTTAAGATACAGCCTGGCGACAGATGGACGAACAGCAAAGTCTCAGTAATAGGGTCCCGCTTTTACCCTTTGGGTACGGAACCCTAAAAATGGCACGTGTTCATAAGTTTATTGGAGTTTATTAAAGCAATTAAAACTTTAAAACCACTATGGTTTATTAAATCTAAAGACTATAAAACAAAGAGAAATGATTTCTATAATATCACTGGAAAAATGTATCACACAATAATTCGGTTTCGTCGATAGCGTGATTACAATTGCAGCAAAATACAATAAATAAATAAGATAATAGCCTAAACTGACTAAGAGCATGTCACGACATGTCTAAGGATGGTTCTGTAACTATCCACGCGCAATAGGTTTTCATTGAATTACTACAAAAGTTATTGTCTTATAAAGTTATTGCAGAAGCTAGGAGAGCGGAACCCTAAAAACACGACCGAAGCTCGCGGCAATTTTCCGTGTATGTGCTTGAATCCGTTCAGGCCGAATCTTAGATTAAAACGCCTAGAAACCGGGTACGCGCATGAACAGTGAAGTAAATCATACTGAGCCATATCGGCTCAGTTTGTTCGAACGACCCGTCAGTGCATACATCTCCAACCATTAAAAACATTGTGACGGTTTGTGTCGTTATTAGATGTCACAATGCATCGGAAAAGAATAAAAAAAGCTTTGGACATAACATTTCTTATGTAAGTCTGAAATGTTATGTCCGAACAATTTGACATGTATTAAGTCAAATATTTAAAACATTTTAAAATAAAATGATATTATATCGTCATCTTGCTGCCCTATTGTGAATTATGAAAGTGTTACTAGTAAAAATAAATTTATTTAAAAAATTTCATGGCTAACCAATAGTTGCAACTAAGACAAAGTTTTGAAATATTATCTGATTTTTTTATTTATGAATTTAAAGTATTGCCAGTATTAAGATAACCCTTAATATATTCCTTAATACCAGTTTAATATAAAGAAAGTTCACAAATTGTGTTTAGATGGTTTAAAATGAAATATATTTTTACATCTCACGAAAAGAAAATACAATAATCAAGTAAGGAATACAAGAAAAGCAAATACAATAATCCCAATTTTAAGAGTACACACTACACAACTTTAAAGTTTTATTTGTGTGCGTATCGGTATGTAATGCTTACGCCTTGCGATGCGTTTGTTTGAAGACTATCTAGGCGTTATTAATCTAAGGGCCGAACTGACGTCAGTTCGGTCGGATGCGATTTTCTCCGTGTATGTGCTCGAATCCGATCAGGCCGAACTGACGTCCGTTCTAACTGAAACGATCGGCCTCTCGTCTGTGGAGACCTTAGGCCTATCTTTTTTTGAAACTAAAAACCAGAAAATAATTGAGTAATTGCAAATTTGTTTTAATTCAATAAAATTTGGTAGCTACAGTTATACACATAAAGCTATTACATCTCTATGATATGGCCAAATACAATTTATTTTATAAATTTACAAGCTTTTATTTACTTTTACCTACCCGGTGGCTGTCATAAAATCTTAAAAGAGAATGGGCAGAAAATTATATTTTTACTATGTAGAAGTTATAATTATTATTTTGATCTAAATGAGCTGAGGGATTGTGTTAATAGTAAAGTTAGTCCTTAGTAATAGTACATCATTTAAAATCTACTTCGTAGCTGTCCACGCATATACCAACATGCCCATTGTCTTTTGACCTGTTTTCGATTGACCTGAAATTTTGCATACTTAAATATAAATACTTAATATGATATGTAGCTGATATAAAGCTAGAGCTGAAAAGTGGAATATCAAATAAATATGAAAAATGGCAATGCAGTGGCAATATAAAAAAAATGCATAATAAAAATCTTATATAATTAGTGTATAGTACCTATTAAAAGATTAAAAATATTTCCGTTAGTTGGACTCTGGTACCCGTAACCCAAGTTCTTCGTGAACTTAGGACGGGACTAGACTGACATGGTCCATAGCTTATTATTATATTCTTAAAAGTGGTCGTATATTATAATTTTATACAAGCACTGCCCATAAATTGTAATCCTGAAAAAGCAATTGCAAACTTGGAAGGCAATACGCAGTTTCGAACTGTGTCAACAGGAATTAATTTCAGACAAATTTTATATATACTCAGCTCATGGTTAAATAAAAACAAAATAAAAATGAATAATATTTTATTGTATAAAGGTTTTTACCTGTATTTTTTTATTACATAAATGAATAGTGCTTTTGAAAAATAAGACATAATATGCACAAAATTTCTGATTTCTCCAAAGTTTGCCCGTTTATGTTCATATATACCATAGTAAATCTTTTTGTATTCGATGTAAGTAAACTAATTATGTAGGTTTTTTACACTAATGTTGTAAAAAAATGTAGAACTAGAACTTTTTTGTGACATCGAATTGCATATTTATATATTATATAAATATGCAATTCGAAGTACAAGTAATATTTATACATTGGCCATATATTATAATCTTATCCAACCACACTATAGCTTGACCGCTGTAAAGTCGACCCTTCCGATGGTATGCGGGACGCGGGGCGGGAGGTATGCACGGGTACACACGGCATTGTGGCCACAGAGATTTATCTCGAGATATCTCAAGATAAATCTTCGTGTTATTATTTAGGTGAATGATTATAATTGTTTGAGTCATGTGAGTGTGGCAAATAATAGACTGATTCTATATTTATTTTTATTATATATTATTTTTATATATACACAATGAATTAAGCAACAATTTTAGAAAATAAAATACTAAATATTAAGCACTAAAATTAAAATTAATATATTAATATAATTCGCTACATTCAATAGCATTATCTTTGCTTGACTTTTTAACTTTTTATTACGTAGACTTGGTAATTCCATATTTATTGTTGGATGTAACTAAGTAAAATAATCGCATGTGTAGCGGGCATAATGCTTCAACTGCGCGAGCTCTAGCTGCGTACGTTATTCGACGTCGGTGGCCGACATCGGACTGATTGATTGGTTGAGCGCTACCCGCCCCCGCGTCCCGCGGACCATCGGGAGGGTCGACTTTACAGCGGTCAAGCTATAATAGCCCGTTTCAATAACCTATCAACCAAAAAGTATTTGTTAGAAACGTCAAATTTGTATCCAAAAATCTGTCAAATGATTGAATGACGACGTTTTTAACAAATTTTTAAAGATATATAGGTTATTGAAACGGGCCGTAAGCCCATCAATTTTAAACAACAATCTGAAAGCTTATCAGGGTCTCTTAAAATAATGCATATGAATATTAGAAGCTTGAGCTGTAACCTAGACTCATTATTTGTTTTGATAGAGAGAATGAATATTCAATGCGATATAATAATCCTCTCTGAGTGCTGGTTGAGTAAACTGACAGTGACCCCTGAAATAAGGGATTACACATCGTATACATCAAATTTTTGTAACCAAAATGACGGTGTTGCTATTTACGTTAAGTCTAATATTCAGCACAATCTCTTAACAGACATTACTTTGATCGACGCAAATAGTATTATTATTCAACTTCATGATAGTGACACTGTAATTCTGGGAGTATATCGTTCATCATCCTACAAAAATATAGATAATTTCTGTGATAGCCTAGATTCATGCTTGTCAAGGTTAAGTAAAGTTAAGTCAGTGATTTTAGTTGGTGACATCAATATAAATATAAGATGCTGCGATATGAACAGTAATACATATATGGACACTCTAGCTACTCATGGTCTACTTCCATCGCACTCTCAGCCCACACGCCTTGACAGCTGCCTCGATCACGTTATGGTTAAATCGGATCGCAGATCACAAACTTTTATTTTGGACACGTTTATCACCGACCATGCACCACTTTTATTAGCTTTGGAAAGTAGAGTCAAACGTAATGTAAATAACGATTTTCGTACAAAAATAAATTATAGGAATTTAAATAATGATCTTGCATTGGCAGATTTTAGTCGGGTATATCTCGCCTCCGATGCAAATTTGGCTGCGGCTGCCTTTGTTGAAATCGTTTCTAACGCAGTGTCTGCTAACTCTACAAAAGTACGAGTTCCCCATAAAAAGCGTCCTATCAAGCCATGGCTTACACCAGGTCTTGTACGATGCATCAGAAATCATGATACTTTGCATAAAAAGGCCAAATTAAGCCCTACCACCACCACTACTACACTACACCACCACCTAACCACTTAATAATCTCTCTGAGAGCAACCTCTGTATGAAGCTTAACCTCCTCCCAACTGCCCCCATATACAATCAAGGCCGTGTCATCAGCATATGCGAAAATCTCGCAGTTATTTAGCTTGAGAGTATATAAGGTATTCACATATATAAGGAAGAGGGTAGGCCCTAAAACACTTCCTTGAGGCACACCGTAAGAGAGCCGAGTGGGACTGCTCAGAAATTCTCCTATCTTTACACACTGAGAGCGCTCCAAAAGGTAGTCCTGAAAAATATCCAAAACAACACCGCGTACTCCGATAGATTTTAACTTATTCAAAAAAAGTGGCACAGAAACCGTGTCGAAGACCTTACATAAATCCAAAAACACTCCTAAAACTTTGTCACCCTTGTCTAAGTATTTAGCTATCGTTTCGGTGACGTGTAAAGTAGCATCATCTGTCGATTTATCTTTAAAAAAACCATACTGATTTTCAGCAATAATATGATTCTTACTTAAAAACCCAATTAACCTAGTATTTAGAAGCTTTTCTAGGATCTTCGAAACGATAGTCAATACAGAAATAGGTCTATAGTTGCTTGCACAATCTCTGTTACCACCTTTATGAATGGGATGAACGAGTGCACGCTTAAGGGTCTCCGGGAAAGTCCCAGTAGAGAAGCATAAATTAAATAAAAATGTCATAGGGGAGGTCAAGTTTGTCACGGCAATCTTTATAACCAATGTCGAAATATTATCTACGCCTGTTGCACAATCATTTTTAAATTTTTTATTATGGCTTCTACTTCTGCGTGATCTATATCACTTAGTACCATTGAATCTCTTTGTGAGTGTTGTTCGGGAATATTGACTAGATTTGGCGAGTTAGTGTTTCGCTTAAGTAATATCGCATCAGCCAAAGTTTTACCTATTTCTGCAAAGTTAACATATAAACTGTTAACATAATTCACCGAGTCGTGACAATTCTGGGAAATATTTAAAAGATCGATTGGTGGCGCATTTGTCTTTTTTAAGTATGTTATTTTATTAATAGTACTCTACATACCTTTAGGATTATTTTTAAATTTTCGAAATTCGTTTTGTTCGTATGCAGTTTTAAGCTTTTTTAGCAAATTATTACAAAAATTTCTATATCTAGAGTAAGTCATCTGTAAAATAGGATTGTTAGGGCTTAATTTGGCCTTTTTATGCAAAGTATCATGATTTCTGATGCATCGTACAAGACCTGGTGTAAACCATGGCTTGATAGGACGCTTTTTATGGGGAACTCGTACTTTTGTAGAGTTAGCAGACACTGCGTTAGAAACGATTTCAACAAAGGCAGCCGCAGCCAAATTTGCATCGGAGGCGAGATATACCCGACTAAAATCTGCCAATGCATGATCATTATTTAAATTCCTATAATTTATTTTTGTACGAAAATCGTTATTTACATTACGTTTGACTCTACTTTCCAAAGCTAATAAAAGTGGTGCATGGTCGGTGATAAACGTGTCCAAGATAAAAGTTTGTGATCTGCGATCCGATTTAACCATAACGTGATCGAGGCAGCTGTCAAGGCGTGTGGGCTGAGAGTGCGATGGAAGTAGACCATGAGTAGCTAGAGTGTCCATATATGTATTACTGTTCATATCGCAGCATCTTATATTTATATTGATGTCACCAACTAAAATCACTGACTTAACTTTACTTAACCTTGACAAGCACGAATCTAGGCTATCACAGAAATTATCTATATTTTTGTAGGATGGTGAACGATATACTCCCAGAATTACAGTGTCACTATCATGAAGTTGAATAATAATACTATTTGCGTCGCTCAAAGTAATGTCTGTTAAGAGATTGTGCTGAATATTAGACTTAACGTAAATAGCAACACCGTCATTTTGGTTACAAAAATTTGATGTATACGATGTGTAATCCCTTATTTCAGGGGTCACTGTTAGTTTACTCAACCAGCACTCAGAGAGGATTATTATATCGCATTGAATATTCATTCTCTCTATCAAAAGAAATAATGAGTCTAGGTTACAGCTCAAGTTTCTAATATTCATATGCATTATTTTAAGAGACCCTGATAAGCTTTCAGATTGTAGTTTTAGCATCTCTGGACTACATACAGTTAATTGTGAAACCTCCATAAGGTCAATATCACGCGATATATTTGTTGTGGGATCGAATTTTAACTATGTATACCCTTAGTGGTAGAACGTACGACATGATCAGATATACGTCCTGAAAATAGTGTTTACGTACTGTATTATATAATGTGTGTAGAGTGTATAACGGTTTAAAATATATAAGTTTTTGGTGTATGTAATTATGAATGTTTGTTTTGTGTAAATGTAAGATATTAATACTTGTTATAATTATAAACCAAATTAAAATTATTGTTTTCATACATAAAA
This sequence comes from Phengaris arion, assembly GCA_963565745.1. Taxonomy (NCBI): domain Eukaryota; kingdom Metazoa; phylum Arthropoda; class Insecta; order Lepidoptera; family Lycaenidae; genus Phengaris; species Phengaris arion. The sequence goes on from OY751448.1 coordinate 2,121,951, forward strand.
TCCAATAGTCATTTGTGTATATTAAAATTTTATGGTACATCTTAAAAATTAAATGAAAATTATATTTAAAACATGCAGACAAATTAAATAAAACAATATTCAACTTTAGCAGGAGATATGGAGTATGGCAGAACAAATTACTATTTAGTCAGATATCATCATGGCCAAAGTTTGTCTAAGTCCATTTCCGATGCTATACGTCGACAGGGGGCACCCTCCTTCTTGCGCAGGACTGAACACTTTGCCATGAGCCGTCCAGCAGTATGCATAGGAGTGCTTCTTACTAAATTCTCGAGCTAGGTAGTACTGCCTTTTGGTATTCTGAGTAAGGCATTCTGTTATGAAAATAGGTTTCGACCCTCCTTCGAGTTTTAATTGTGCTGTACTTAATTTAGAGTCTTTATAAGTTTTATTGAATGATTTTAATGATTTTATAATTTTATCTTTAAGAATGACTGTCGTAAAGTCTACTATAATAGGGTTACTATCCCCTTTTTTGGTTTTAAAAATTTAAAAAATTTTAGAATGTTTTTCCCCCAAACGTGTCAAAATCCCCCAATGACTCAATTACCTACTCAGTCTCAAAAGTCTCAAGTTCCAAATGTCTCAAGTTATGCGAACGTGACATCCACAACAAGTTTCCCCAAAAAAGATCAAGCCATAATTTTGGACTCAATCGAAGGAATAACTCTCAGGGAGTACCTTATTGCGCTGTCATCTATTACTCCAGCTTCAACTATACGATTTATATCCCGCATATCGAATGCTCGAATTTGTATATATTTAGATAGCAAGAAAACAGCTGATTACCTTATTGAAGAAAAGAAAAACGTCATTGTAAATAAGAATTTACTTAAAATTAAATCATTAATTACTAGAAATAAAAGAATAGTTCTTTCAAATGTTTACCCAGTTATACCAAATAAGGTTATTGAACAAAAATTTGAAGAGATGAAAATTAAAATAATGTCTCCTATATCCTTTATGAAAATTGGTGTGAGTGATCCAGGTTTTTCTCACATTTTAAGCTTTAGAAGGCAGTTATACGTTAGCCCTGATGATGAATCACGTCTCCCAGAATCAGTTCAACTATCCTATGAAGGGACAAATTATTGGATATACATTTCAAATGTTTTTCCTGCAACACAATGGGGCATTTAGCGAAAAATTGTCCACAGAATAAAACAGTATCTCAAGCTGTTTCCGATATCAATGAATCAGATAATCATTTGGAAGAAGAAATTAAGCAAATTTGTGAAAGAAATGATGACCGTATATTGGACCAGCTATGCACTCCGCAGACTTTTCAAGAACCACCTTTTCAACAGATTCCATTGAATTCGAAAGAAAAGAAACGTATTCATTCCCCAACAACTAGAGAATTATCAATTTCAGATAAACAATTAAAACAATATGTAAAAGGGCATGAGTCTGATATCATAGAATCGGAAACAGATGGAACAGAAAGCAATATTTCAATGGAAGACACCGTCGTTAAATCAAAAACAAAAAAGAAACTGAAGAAAGATGATATGAAAACTGAAGAAGAAGTTTGGAAAGATATTGAACAGATTATGGCAGAAATAAACAGTGACAATTCATTCCCTATTAATTTAGATCAATTTACTAGTTTATTGGATAATGTAAAAGGAAAACAAAATGTGAAAGAATAAACATATACTTATACAGATAATATTAACGGCTTAATTATAATGTGTAATAAAATACATAGTTAGTTAAATAAGAGTTTAAAAAACAGGTGTTTGTCAAAAAACGTTTGTCAAAAAAATTAAATGAAATATTAATTACTGACGCGATCGTACCCACGTACAAAGATAATTAATAATATCTTAGATCTTTATACTTAATTAATTAGTATATATTTATAAAGATATAGATACAATACATATTATTTATCAATTAATTTCATGGATATGTTACAGTGGAATGTAAATGGATATTTTAAAAGATTAGAAAACATAAAATTGTTGATCAGTAGACTTAGTCCAACTTGCATTTGTTTACAGGAAACAAATTTTACTTCTAATTATTGTGCTTCGATTAAGGGGTATGTACACTTTTTTAAAAACCGTTTACAATGTAATAGGGCTAGTGGTGGCGTAACAATCTTTATCAGACCATACTCTTTTCCAAAACTAATAAATATAAACACTCATTTAGAAACAATAATAATTAAAATCAAATATCCTTTTACTGTTACTATATGCAATATATACCTTCCAAATAGCAGCGCACTTAATATTAGTGATTTAAATAATTTGATATGTCAACTGCCATCACCTTTTATAATTATGGGTGATTTTAATAGCCACCATTTTTACTGGGGATCTGATAAATGCGACACCAGAGATAAATCAATTGCTGAATGGCTCGATAATCATAGTGATATATTATTATTAAATAACGGACAACCTACACATTTTAATAGCAATACTGGTAGCACGAGCAATATAGATTTATCTTTGGCTTCTCAAAATATATTATCATATTTTGAATGGAACGCCTTAGATGATTTGTATGACAGTGATCATTTCCCAATTTTTATTAGAACGTTAATTAGCCAAAATTTACAAAATAATAATATATCCATATCAAGAAAATGGCAATACGATAAAGCTGATTGGTTAATGTTTTCTGAATTGGTTAATCAAAATATTCTCGAATTACCCTCTTCATTTTCTATACCTGATTATCCTATAAATTATATTGTTGAAAAATTTACTGGAATAATTTTACAAGCAGCAAATTTATCCATACCAAAAATTACGGGTCGTATTAGGAAAAATAATCTACCATGGTGGAACGAGGACTGTAAAATTGCATTTAGAGTAACAAAAAAAGCCTTTAAACTTTTTAAAAAACATGAGAGAAATGATCCCAACTCGATGTATAAAATTGAATATAAAAAAAAAGCTTATTATAGAAGACTTCTAAAAGAAAATAGGAACAGATATTGGGAGAATTGGGTATCCACTATTAACAACCAAAGTCATATCCCCAATCTTTGGAAAAAAATACATGATCTTAATCACCGTAACATTAGACTTGACAAAATTGTACTTGAGAAACCTGATGGTTCATTTGCATCTGACCCAAAGGAAACATTCTATATATTAGCAAAGACTTTCGCTAATAACTCTAGCTCCAGTAACTATGAAGATAATTTTATTCACTATAAAAATGCTGAGGAAACTAAACAAAATTTTGAAATATTTGACAATTCCAACCCAATAAATAGTAAAATATTACTGAACGAAATGACAATGGTTCTATCTCAAATAGGGAATTCATGTCCAGGACCAGACAATATATCAAATGTTATAATAAATCATTTGCCAATAAATGCCCTTACATTTTTACTTCATTTGTATAATTCTATGTGGCAAAAGCAGTTTTTCCCAGATAGCTGGAGAGAAGCCTTAGTAGTGCCAATACTAAAACCTGGAAAAATTCCAAATTTACAAACTAGTTATAGACCGATATCCCTATCATGTAATATGTGTAAAATATTAGAAAAAAATTATAAGTAAAAGAATCAGATGGTACATTGAAAAAAATAACTATTTATCTCCTTTTCAATATGGATTTCGTCAATTTCGATCAACTACGGATCATTTAATGAATATTGAGAGTGAAGTACTTGACAATTTTGCTAATGATTATTTCATAGCAATAGTAGCTCTTGATATCGAGAAAGCTTATGAAATAGTCTGGAAACACAAAATTTTAAAATTGCTACAAAATATTAATATTAAAGGAAATGCCTTGGCATTTGTTAAAAATTTTCTGACGGCAAGATCAATAAAAGTAAGAATCAATGATACATTATCTAACTCTGTTTCTATAGAGAACGGTCTTCCACAAGGCTCAGTGCTTAGTGTAATATTATTTTTATTAGTTATTAATGATGTTTTTTCTTGTATTAACATGCCAGTAAAAGGATTCTTATTTGCTGATGACTTAACAATAACATGTACTGGTAGAACATTGAAACCCATATTTACATTAATCCAAAAAACATTAGATAGTATTCAACAATGGGCTGATAAATCTGGCTTTAAATTTTCAAAAACTAATTCTGAATTCTTAATTTTAACTAAAAAGAGAAATAAAGCAAGAAATTTACAATTAACTTTAAATAATTTAAATCAATAACTTAAAAATACTAGGTTTAACATTTGATAGAAAAATGACATGGGTAACTCATATTAATAAACTAAAATCTGAATGTTATAAGAGACTGAACATAATTAAGGTTTTATCATCAATTTCTTGGGGGTCTGACCGAAAATGTCTAAATAATATTTATCATGCTTTAATTCGACAAAAACTAGATTACGTCTCTATTATATATGATTCTGCAAAAAAGATAACCTTGAATTCCCTAGAAAGTATTCATAACACTGCACTTCGCCTTAGTATAGGTGCGTTTAAGACTAGTCCTATAAAAAATATTTTAGCTGAAGCGGGAGAAATGCCATTAGAAATTAGACGGAAGCAGCTGGTAATCGTATACATAGTTAACTTAACCTCAAAATCCTAGTTATAACTATTTTACTAAAATAACATCCTTAAACGCAGAGTATGACTTGAGACCTAGTCTTCCCCAACCTTTACGAATAAGAGTTGCTAAATATCTCGAGGAAGTAAATCTTAGAATCCCATCTACCTTAAATAAGAAATTATTGTTATGTGGTCCTTGGGAAAACCATGAATTTCCTATAAATTTGGAACTTGCTAATAACTTAAAAGATGACACCCCTCGAGATGTTTACATAAACTTATATCATGAAATAAATAGTAGATATAAAAATTATAAGCTTTTCTTTACTGATGGGTCAGTTATGAATGAGAGATCAGGTTTTTCAGTTGTCTCAAGTAATAGTAGTTATCGTTACAGACTTGGCGACTATCACTCTATTTTTACTTGTGAATCATTAGCTATAATTAAATTCTTAGAAATTATATGTAATGAACCTAATTCGATAATGTATTTAATTTATACAGACTCAAAATCATGTCTTACAGCCTTGCAAAATAGAAATAATACAAATCCCTTAATTATTGAAATCAAACAAAAAATGTTAAACCTTCTAAATAATAACTATAACTTTCAAGTCGTATGGATTCCAAGTCATCAAGGGATACGCAGAAATGAAAAAGCAGATCTAGAAGCTAGAAAAGCAACTTATGAAAATTATATTTGCACAACAATAAAATCACCTCCTTCAGAAATTCAAAAATATTGCAAACTTAAAATTAAAAGTTTTTGGGATCAATATTGGAAAACAGGTAATGCAAGTAAATTAATTCATGTAAGAAATTCTATTTCCGATAAATCCCCTATTTCATTCAGCAACAGAAAAGATCAAGTTATAATAACGAGACTACGCATTGGACACACTAACTTATCACACATACATTTGATAACTAAAACTCCAAAAAATAAATGCAAGTGTGGGCAGGATATGAGTGTATCTCATCTTTTGATAGAATGCACAGCATATAATAATGAAAAACAATTATGTAACCTACCCAATTGTCTTAAAGATTGCTTAAATGAAAATGGTTGGAACCAAACTTTAAAATTCCTAAAAATGATTAATGTTTATGAATTAGTTTAACATTAGGTATATACCGTTTGTTGTAAATTGTGGTCGTTAATGACCTTAGTTGTTAAAAAGCAACCTTAAATAAATAATAAAAAAAATAATAATAAAAAAAAATATTGGTAAAAAAAACAGTCAAATATGCTATTTTCATGTATTTTTTATTACATAAATGAATAGTGCTTTGAAAAATAAGACAGCTTACATCCACCGCCGAATGTGCCACGGTGCGGTGTGCGGTGCGGGGAGCCGTCGAGCTGTAAATCAAAGAGACTCGCGTAACTAATCGCGGAAAAAGACTTTTGGAAATTTTCTTTAGTTGCTTGAGTTCCTTTTAGTAAGAAAAAGGAGTGGTTCCGTTTTAATTTAAGGGCCCATACAAACACACACGCACACACACACAAAGTATATAAAAAGTTATTATTATTATATTATACTGCAAACAACGTCTCGCCTACACATACAGTCAACGCCTACATTTAATCTACTTTTACAGTCATTTACAGTCCAACTGTAAATGTAGATTAAATATTTATTATATAAATATGATTTAAAAATTTGCCTCAGAGAAGGTGGTCCGTCGTTCGATAGGCGGACAGTACCTCCGGGGGACTATTTTACAGAAATATCTACTCGTGTTGACGATGAGAGCTCTACAAGAAAACAACACGTAAGCCGATGAGTTTAGAGTATAGTAAATGTAAGAAAAAACCAAATTCCATACAAATATATTATTTTAAAATGTGTTTAAAGAATATTTTCCTTAGCCTGTTATCCGTAACGCTAATTATTAAAGAACTTACCACGGGACCAGATTAACGTGCTATACTAACATTTTAAATATTATTCTTTATATTAATAACTCGGCAAAATCACCATATTACTTAGTACTTAGTTTTATTTTATTAATTATTAATTAATAATGTGAAATAAAAACAATGTTTTTGGTGTCAGTACTTTTCGCAATGTACTATGATTCATGTACAATGAATGAATGGCGGAAATGTACTTAGAGTATTATGACGCGCGCTAAAATTTTTAAAATCTTTTTCTACAATTAAACTTGGATTTTCTGATTACATAATATTGTAATGGTCTATATTTAAACATATTTTAGCAATTACAACCATTATATTGATTTTTTGACCGAATTAACCAGTCACCTGACACTGGGCACTGGGGGACATTAATTAAAAATGCCGTCAATTTTTATTGAAATCATACACAAATGAGACTAGAATATTATTAAAGGAAATTCGGTTCAAAATTGATTTGATTAGTTTTTTAATGAAATGGTAAGCGATTACCGCCACCCATGGTCGTAACACCAGCCCATCACAAATGCGTTCCCAGTCCTTAAATTTGACAACCACCCCTTGGGCCTACGGTAACCTCACACATTTGGTGAAACTCAAAGCAAATGTTATGTTAAGCTCGTTTTTTGTGAGGCAGAGGTATTTATCCGGTCAAGCTGGTCCATTCGTGCCGAAGGATGGAGGGATGGTTCTCCCACGTCTAAAAGAATGTTCATAATCTCGAAGCGTTTCGCCTAAGCCACCTCGCTCTTTTAATAATTTTAGTCGACGTTACCTTTCGAGATAGATTAGTGCTTTTTAGAGTTTAGAAAAGAACCATGATTATACATAATATTGTGGCAAACTCTGCTGTCTGCATGATATGCCTTACCTTCCTAGGATTTATTAAGGATTTATTCCGTGTTCGACCCCCTCTACATTTCCTAGGTACCCTCGTCCAACGTAACGTCGCGTACAAGGACGCGGATGGAAACTAGGGTTGGAGTTTTGACACGGAATAAATCGTTCCAAATAGGTACTAAGTATCAATTAGTTTCCAGCCATGAAGTCCCTAATCTTCCTCGCCCTGCTATCCTGTGCTCTCGCGGCCCCGGAGCGGTACCACGTCAAATTAGTCAACTTCGACACCATGCCGCTGCCCGAGTACGCGGGCATCGTGGACTGTGTGGTGTATGACCTGGGGTGTACGCCTGTGAGCGATGCTTACCGCGGTGAGTACTGCAGAGTACCTATGCAAGAGTTTAGGGGTCATTCGTTTTATTACGTAAGGATGGTTTTGGCGATTTTTGACTACCACAAGGAGACTTTTTATGCTTTTTCCAAATCAATTTGTAATATTTATGGATTATTTTTCAACAAATTTTAAGGTATATGCGCTACCTTTGGATATATAGATACCTAATACACCAGAAAAAATATCATAAGCAAGACCTATCTTTGTAAATTTTTGGTAAAGTGGTTCTGAAAAATTGTGCTAGGTATACTAAACATCATATTTTTTTGGCCAAAAAACAACCAATTTACTTATTTAATTTAAATTTGTAAACGCAATTCAATTCACACCGAATCGAAACGATACGCGGAATGGCGCTGCATGTTATAGATAACTATTGAAAATTAAGCTTTATTCACTACACAAGAAGATGCTCGTTTCATTGTAAGTCTTCGAATGTCATGTTGCACCGCGCTTCACAGAGTAGGACTGATTTCATATGAAACGTGTATATTTTTGTATAGTGAATAAAGTGTAAATTTTGAAGTTCAAATGCTATGCCGCATATAACGTCGCGTATCGTGGCGGTGTGAAGTGACTCTTAAAAGATGAATGGAATTAAGCTGGTTTTCCATAATAATTATATCTAATTTATTTTGAGTGGCAGGTTGCTTTGTTTTCTCTAACTTTAGTCGTTATTAATTTGAATTGAAAATTGAATTTATGCTTAGAGACGTCCGCTGCCCACAGCCCATGTCCCTCCTCTATTGTTTTCATACCTTTAAGTATAATAATATTATGTTCCACTGCAGCGGCCTACCCCGAGGTGATACACAACGCGTGTGAATACTGCACTGAGGAACAGAAGCGAGCAGGGTACCACTTCTACAACCGCATCGTCAAGGACCTGCCGAAGAAGTACCAGGACCTGAGGAAGAAGTTCGACCCCGACAACAAGTACTACGACAACTTCTACAGAGTTCTAGAACAGAGCGCGCAGAAGGAGACTAAAGTTTAATGAATATATTAATGATTGTTGAGTTGTACCTCTTATTTTTTTTTTGTTTTAGCCTATGTAAATAATGTTTTTCGGATGGACTTTGGCGGATGCATTCTGCTAATGAACGTTGGCAATCCGTGAACATGCTAGGTATATACCTACAATGATAGGGGCAGCTCTGTTTAGGACCAACGACCTCTGTGGCTCAGTGGTTGACCGCGTCAGTGCTTCCAATCCCGCCAAAGTAACAAAAAGTTTTTTGTGTTCCTGGGTCATCGATGTGTAATAATTTAATAAATGTGTGTTTAATATAAAAAAATCTTAAATATTATGTGTATAGTATAAAATTATTAAATATCCGTAACGCAAGTTCTTCGAGAACTTAGCACCGGACCAGATTGTCGTGGTGTGGAAGCGTCCATAGATATTATTATAATTGTTACAGAACAATACTTTTATCATTATGGTTCATCGCGATAGAGAGTAAAGGGGAGAAAAGGTACATAATATAGCTCCGTAGTAACTATTTATTACTCTGTGCCTATATAGTCCATTAGCGTTAAGTTTGCAGTGAGCCATCAGTCCAAATGTCAAAATGGACAAATTTCGCGTAAGCCGTATTCAATAACAAATTTTAGTACGTAATTTTGACATTGACACTAAGACTTACTTCAAACTTAACGCTAATTGACTATAATTTTAACACGAAAATAAAGTAATAGAATCAATCGATACCACGGCAGAACTAGTGACCTCTATAAGAATAGCTGTCGAAGCAGTAAAAAGAGAACTAGAAACCACAAACAAAACTATACCAAACGACTCCCCTCGAACAGATGTAGACGTAAACCTGAAAAGAAGTCCGCCAAACCTAAAAACCAAAAGAACGACGTCTTACGAAAACCCTATGACATACGCACAAGGTACCAACTATACAACAAGTTACAACATCTGCGTGGAATCGGAAGAAAAACTACAAACCTCAGATGATTTAGGTAATCAAAACGATAAAAGCAAACGTAGACGCTGTAAATCTGGGCATTGGAATAAACAGAGTGAGAAAAACGTCAAATTAAAAAATAATAAAAGGCTGGAGCACGATAGAAGACAGGAACAAACTGAACGAAAATCTAAAGAACAATAAAAACCTAAAAATAAACACACAGAAAAATAAACGTAACTGTCTTTTAACCCAATAACGGTATTTCTGTCGATGCGACGAGTGTGAGTAAATTCGTTGCGCCATTTTATTTCATATTGATGTTCTTTTTGGTATCGGTACTTTCTTTCTTTCGTCTCCTTTGGCTACATTTTTCAGGTAGGGAAAATGTATGTTAATACTTCTTATTACACATATTACACGATATATTAACTCGAATGATATTCTAAAGCGACAAAAGAACATATTTCGTTTCTTGCTTAACACTTTGTTTCCACAAATGTCACGTTGTTGTGATATTTTTAAATACTCAACATTAATGACAAGTTGCTGTTTTCAAACAAAGATATCAAACGGAACATTACAAATCAGATCTCTAAAATGACATGTTGCGATACTATAAGTGTTGCAATCATCATAGTGTTAAGTCTAGGTTAAATAGAATATAACACGAAAATAAATATATTAATATAGATATTATATGTATCTTGAAACACTCAAGCTATAATAATATATTTTGGTATAAGAAATAAACAAGTTAAAATTCTTAGCAAGTCGGAATTTTCAAGTTTTTATTTATTTGGTAGGTATTTTTTAGTTCCCTTTGGAGCATCCACCCAGCTTGTTTCGGATCACACCACGATTATCCGTGTTATCGATGTTTATATATTACTGTTAAACAATTTTCAAATGATACTTTTAATGATATTTTTAAGATGCTTGGAATGTATTTTTTTTAATGTGTATTAAAGATCAAAAAATGGGATTAAAATAATATTGTGTTGCTTAACGTTCTATGCACACAAATTGTTCCAAGCTACATTTTCTCTTTTAAGACAAGAGACATGAGTAATTTTAATAACATGATAAATTAAAAGTAAACTATTATAAATATTATAATACATAGATTCCCGGATGGCTGAACTTAGATTGCTCGTGTCTATAAATGTATTTGTATCTATACTGTTTGTATTGAGTTCGTGGGGCACCCATTTGTCAAGCTTTTTTACCTTGCCAATTTGACGCAAATGGACCAATATTGTTTTGACGCTAACGTCGAAAGCTGCTGCTAATTCAGCCGTAGATTGTGTATCATCAGCTTCCACAATCGCCTTTCATTCGTCACTGTCGACCAATACTTTGGCATAATGATAACTCGTTAGCCATAACTAACGTTTGTGTAGTTTTGGGTTAGGTTAGGTTAGAACTTTTTATCAAGTTCAAAACATCTTAGGGGTGGTAACACGGCCTCTCATAAACCCAGCGTGAAATAACGTTTGTGTACTTTTGGGTTAGGTTAGGTTAGAACTTTTTATCGCGTTCAAAAGGTTTTTAAATATATTTTTATATCATTAGTACCTACTCTCAGAAACTCTCAGAATAAATGAAGAAAAAGAAAAAAGAAAGAAATTTTTTTTTGAGTAAATATAGGAATGTAAAAATTTCTTTGATAGACAAAAAAAAATCTCCTAAAATTTGAGCTTGTTATCTCAAAAATTGAGCTGGCACATGGAGGGTTTTTGTCTTTTCTGAACAATTCTGAATCATTTGCATCTCGATTTTAGGTTATGAAATTGCCGTTCTGCAGTACTGGCCATTTCAAATCAAAATAATCTTTGTTTGGCTATTTCTTCTAATTCAAGCGGCACGCAACATCAACGACGTTTACGGAGCTAACACTACAAACCAACGCACCACCTGTTATTGGTTTGCTCGCTTCCGTTCTGGAAATTTCGATCTGAGAAATGAACCTCGCGGGCGTCCGAAGACTTTGGTCGACAGTGACGAATTAAAGGCGATAGTGGAAGCTGATGATAATACACAATCTACGGCTGAATTAGCAGCAGCTTTCGACGTTAGCGTCAAAACAATATTTGTCCATTTGCGTCAAATTGGCAAGGTAAAAAAGCTTGACAGATGGGTGCCCCACGAACTCAATGATCGCCAGCGCGAAGTACGCGTCAAGACGTGCCTTGCACTGCTCAACAGATACACAAATGGAGGAATTTTGAACCGCAATGTTATCTGCGATGAAAAATGGATTCTGTTTGATAACCGCAAGCGCTCAGCAAGTTGGTTGGATCCTGGTTCAGAACCTAAACAATTCCCTAAACGAAAACTTACTCCTAGAAAAGTGATGGTCACTGGTTGGTGGTCTAGCGCCGGTGTGATTCATCACAGCTTCTTACCAAACGTGCTGAGCTTTACCGCAGATGTGTACTGTAAAGAACTGAACACAATGATGGAGAAGCTGGCACATCTCCAACCAGAATTGGTCAATCGCCTGTCTCCGCTGCTCCTGCACGACAACGCGCGACCTCATACTGGACAGCAGACGGTCTCCAACTTGCAAGAACTGGGGTTGGAAGCTCTCCGTCATCCGCCCTACTCACCAGACCTTGCTCCTACAGACTACTACTTTTTCCAGAATTTGGATAACTTCTTGGCGGGAAAAAATTCAATACCCGAGAGGCAGTACAAAATGCCTTTGAAGAATTTATTGCCTCCTGTCCAGCTGATTTCTTTAGGAAGAGCATCAATAAACTGCCACTACGTTGGCAAAGATGCAATGATTGCATGGGTGATTACTTCGATTAACACAAATAAAAAATACATGAAAAAAATTCGTTTAAATTTTTTCATACAAAATGGCAATTTCATAAGTAAAGACTTAGTAGAAGAAATTAATTTTGATCTTAAATAAGTAACAGCTATTAGTTATTCAAATTAATACGTAATTTATAAAATTTATTTTATGACGGTGTTTTACCGGTAAATAAAACACATATTAAATACTTACCTTACTTGAAGCTTACTGATATGAGATGGCGCTAGCGTGCTCGACCTCGTCTTGTCTCTGTCTCTTTCCTTCTCGTACCCTCTCGCTCGCACAGCTACCTTGAGAACCCCACCATTGCGACGCCACAAGCAGTGGCCTAATTTAATTTCAAATTATGAGTCGAATATCGAATATCGACTGGATCGTCCTGTCTCCGTTAGTGCGCGCGCTTTCTCAGTCGCTCCGTAGCGTAATACGTTGAGCCGTTGCTCCGTATTTGCTGCGTCGTAGCCCTGCCTATGCGCAGACTCCTGATAGCGATCGTAAATTCACACCTTATTCATTAGAATAAGTTGTGGAGTTGTTCCCAGTCGTCGTACAGCCCGGCCTCATCGAGGTCCAGCTCACGCTCGACCCAGGACCGCACGCACCACCGCCCGCTCACCGAACCTAGCTTGTGCGGGCAGGACACTGCCCGCCCCGAGTCGCCTTCGGCATTCTCGCGGGGTTGTACTGGTACCCCCCCGCCCCGCCACTACTTATAGATTAACTCACACCACGGTCGGCCAGGTATTCCGACCGTCAGCTGTCATACGCCGAGGTGAGTGCTTCCAGCCCACATATAGGCATCCACAGCCCACTCTCTCCGGCGTCATTGGTAAGTAAGACGCCGCCAACCTCTACTGCCTCTCGCTACCCGCCCCTGATCGCCGAGAGAATCGACGATTGGATGCGCCACTTCCGTCGTCTTCGCGACATCCTGAGGCACCCACCAAATGCAAAGTACAACGGCGGTGGGATCCGCTTTTCGCCCCAAAGCGAATCAGAGTACAGTGTCGTCAAGAGCTTCTTAACGGACCTGGAGAAGCACGGACAAGCCTCCTGGTTCTGTTACTCGCTGCCTCAAGAACGGATATTCAAGGTAGGTATCAAGGGCCTACCTTCCTCTACGGGCACCGGAGAGATCAGGGCCGGTCTCGCCGAACTGGGATTCGTGGCGGAGCACGTCTCCCCGGTTCAGGCGAGGTCTGATCCCGGCGCCTGTATATTCTTCACCCTTATCGCTAGGGCCCCAGACGTCGTACCCGGCATATACAAGGTATATAAACTTTTGAATATGCCGGGCATTAGCATCGAAGCCTGGCGGGGCCGTGGCGGCCCGGTTCAATGCCACCGATGCCACCAATTCCGGCACTCTAGCCACAACTGCCACCGGAAGGTTGCCTGTGTCCGGTGTGCCGAGGAACACTCCGTGCGGGATTGGATTAGACAAGAGCTGGCGAGGAGTGCATTTCGGAGGTCAGGAGCCAGGCGCCCAGGTCGAGCGGACGAGCCCAAGGAGGTCGGAGTGTAACGGGACTACAGGCGCAGGGTGCCACCGAGCTATAGAGAGGACACCGAAATGTTGGACTATGGACTGAAGACTATCTACTAAGAATTTTGGACTACGTGACTCTAATGATTAGGGTACTATTCTTCTTTAATGTTATTTTTCTTGCTCTATAAATTTTGAAAGGTAGATAAAATAAGTAAAGTAATGTAATATTATATCGTAGTTCATACTTCAAACGAATTTAGTTCATTTATTTTTTATATAATATTTTAAAGAGTAGACAGATTTAATTTTTTTGTGTTGTTTAATAAATGGAAATTATTAATATTTGCAAGGAAATAAAAAGTATTAGAGTAAATTTGGTTAAGCTAAGTAAAGTAAGAAGAACAAATATATTGTTAGAAAATAAGTTGAAACAGACTCAGGTTTTATACGAGAAATATATTTTAAAACGTAAGGAGTTAGAAATAAGTATTGAAAAAGGAGACATTAAGCAGGATGAAAGTTTAAAATTATTAAAAATTTATGAAGATATAGAATTATCAACAAATTGTTGACTTTTGTATTGCGAATATTAATACGGTAACTATGGCTGAGTTTGACGTGAAAACGGCGGCTTCTCTTCTCCCTGTTATGACAGGCGAAGAAGACGTCACCAAAAAATTAATTGATGCACTAGAATTTTATAGGACGACCTTGGATATTAATGAGGAGCAGTTATTATTTAATTTTATATTAAAAACTCGTTTATCGGAAAGCGCTAAATTGCGACTTAGTTCTAGTTATAAAACTAGTATAGAGCTTATTTCTGACATGAAAAAACATCTTCTAACTAAGCAGTCAGCAACTGCCCTACAGGTAGAGATGATGAAAACTCGTCAAGGTTGTAATACTATCGAGGAATTCGGTAAAAATTTAGAAGATATTTTTGTTAAGTTAACGATTTCCCAAGCTGAAAGCGATGAGAAAGCCTATCAAATATTGCGACCATTAAATGAAAAATTGGCTGTAAAAAGATTTACTGAAGGCTTGAGAAATAGTCGACTTAGCACCATTTTAGCGGCCCGAGATTACACCCAGCTGAAGGATGTAATCGGAGCGGCGAAGGACGAAGAGTACTCTCGAGCGGCCGAATCCAGTGCTGTGGACCAGGGAGTTGGTTCTATCTGTACGAGCCAACATAATAGAGGTAAGTTTTTAAACTTCTATAGGCAGCGAGGTTCATACTATGCTCGAGGCCGGGGGCGAGCCCGAAATATGATGCCACCGCGGGCAAATCAGTGGCAAGCGACAGTAAGGCCTTCCCGATGGGGCTCTAGGCAAGGCCCCGTGTCTTCTTTTAGAGGTCGAAATTATAGTTTACAGGGTAAAGAATATAAGCCTCCAAATCAGTTTTTTCGAGGCTAATAATTTTAGTGATAGCTATAGTAATAATATAATATTAGCTAGTAGTTTTGATAATTCTATAGATTTATTCGTAAAAGGTAACACGTATAGATGGCTGGTTGACACCGGAGCATCATTGTCATCGGTAAAATTTGATACTTTAAAGGACTTGAACATTCCCATGCATAAAGAAAACATAAGCATAAATGGAATAGGCGGGCAATTACAAAGCGAAGGATATGCTTACATTCCGCTTATATTCTGTGGGAATGAAATATTACACAAGTTCACGGAATTTACCGTGTCAACAGAATGGCATTATCGGCCAAGATTTTTAGTTAAATGTAATTGTATTTTAAATTACGAAAATAATACTTTATCTTTAAATTTATTTGGTAATCAGTTAAGTGTAAGTTTAAGGATGGGAATGTTAGGTTTTAATAATTTTATATCGGTGCCAGCTAGATGTGAAAAAATATTTGAAATAAGTGTGAGTCAGAATGATGAATGTGTAGTGTTGCCAGAGGAATTATGCGATGGAATATTTGTAGGTGGAAGTATTTGTAGGCCTAAACAAGGACATATATTTGTTCAAATTTTAAATACACGGGACGAGCAGGTTAATCTCAGTTATTTTAAGCCAAATATCCATAAGTTGTCGGAATATCAAATATGCTCTTTTAGTAAACAAAATAATATAGACGAAAAAAGAGTGAAAGAATTACTTTCGCAACTAAATTTAAATCATTTAAACCTAGAAGAAAGTAAATCAATTCAAGATATTTGTACAAAATTTTCTGACGTTTTCTTTATTCCCGGTGATAAATTAGGAACTTGTAATCTATATGAGCAAAATATTCAATTAAAACCAAATACGGAACCAATTTATACAAAACAATATAGATTGCCTTATTCACAACGAGATGAAATTGAAAATCAAGTTAAAAATATGTTAAAGAATAATATTATAGAGCCGGCAAGCACTGAATGGAGTAGCCCAATTCTTTTGGTTCATAAACCATCATCTAATAACAGAAACAAAAAGTGGCGGCTTGTGATTGATTTTCGTAACTTAAATAAGTGCATCTTAGACGACAAATTTCCCCTACCAAATATTACGGATATACTTGATTCCCTTTCCGGTTCCATATATTTTACACAATTAGATTTGACGCAGGGATACTTTCAGGCAAAATTAAATTCAAATTGTAGAAAATATACTGCCTTCACGACACCGTCAGGTCAGTATCAAATGACTCGTATGCCGATGGGGCTAAAGACGTGTCCGAGTGCATTTTCTCGTATGATGACTGTTGCCATGGCGGGTCTCAATTACGATAAATGTTTTATTTATTTGGACAATTTAGTATGTTTCGGTCGTAGCTTAGATATTCATAACAAAAATTTAATTGATATTTTGACTAGATTACGCAAAGTAAATCTTAAATTAAATCCCGAAAAGTGTGATTTTTTACGTAAAGAAATTTTATACCTTGGTCACGTTGTATCAGCGAATGGTATCAGTCCCGATCCAGAAATAATTAGGGTTCTAAAAGAATACCCCACTCCGAAAAATGCTGACGAAGTTAAGCGTTTTGTTGCGTTTGCTAACTACTACCGTAAATGTATTTCTAACTTTGCTAAAATCTGTTTACCTTTGAATAACTTATGTCGGAAAAATATACATTTTATATGGGATAGTTCTTGTCAAATTGCTTTCGATTCGTTAAAACATTCGCTTAAACATCCGCCGGTGTTACAATACCCAAATTTTAGTGCTAAAAATAAGTTTATTTTACAAACCGATTCATCGGGTTATGCTATTGAGGGTGTGCTATGTAATAGTGACCGTAGACCAGTAGCGTACGCTAGCCGAAGCCTTAACAAGGCAGAACGTAACTATCCTACTATAGAGAAGGAATTACTGGCTATCGTTAGGTCAATTAAATATTTTAGACCTTATCTTTATGGCAGGCGTTTTATTATAGAAACGGATCATCGTCCCTTAATATATTTATATAATATGTCAGATCCATCTAGTAGATTAATGAAGTTTAGGTTATTATTACATGAATATGATTTTGAAGTTGTTTATGTGAAAGGTAAAGATAATGTGGCTGCAGACGCATTATCGAGGATACAGGTGACGAGTGAGGAATTGAAGGAGATGAATGAACATGTGATGGCGGTGTTGACTAGAGCGCAGAGTAAGAGATTGAAGGACAGTGCGGTCGTTAGCCCTTCGATAATTAATGTTCCTACCGACGATTGGACTGATCACCAGAGAGTCGTAGAAATAATTAAGTTACCGAGGGTCTATACAGAGTTAATTTTTGTGAATAAAGTAGAGTGGAAAAAGTTTAAAAATAGTGATATAACTTCTGATTGTAAAGATTTTGCATACTCGTCAGTAAATCGTATATTATTTGTGAAACTATTTACCCAATCACAGCGAACACGAGCTGTCTCTGTGAGGGAAATGGAATCATTTTGTTTACGTCTAAATATAGACACTGTGTATGTTATTAAAAATGAGAGAAATGAATTAATAATAAAGGAGCTAGCTCAGTATATAAATAAAAAACGTAAGTGGTCCGGACCCCGCTTATGTGTCATTAAAGGCATTAAAAAAATAACTGACGAGGATACAAAAAGAATTATTCTAAATGACTTTCATATTCTTCCCACGAGTGGGCATGCTGGAATTAGGCGCATGATGAATAATATTCGTAGAAAGTATTTTTGGAGTGGACTTGAAAAAGATGTGACTGAGTTTGTAAAAAAGTGTGACAAATGTCAAAGGTACAAATATTTGAAAACGATAAAAGAACCGATGGTTATCACGGATTGTGGATCATCAGCGTTTGATAAGGTGTATTTAGACTTAGTTGGCCCATTAATTACGGACAGTAGATATAAATATATTTTAACTCTTCAGTGTAGCTTAACGAAATACGTGGAAGCGTATCCGCTAGAATCAAAGGAAGCCGTTAGTGTGGCCTTAGTAAATAATTTTATATTGAGATATGGAATTCCGTCTGAGATTGTGACCGATAGAGGGACAGAATTTGTCAATTCAATTTTAGCAGAAGTTTGTCAAATTCTAAAAATTAATCATATACAGTCAACGGCGTATCATCATCAAACATTAGGTTCTATAGAAAATTCACATAAACATTTATTATTTTATCTAAGAACGCAAATAAATAACAATCAAACTCAGGAATGGAGTATATGGCTTCCGTACTGGTGTTTCTCGTATAACACAACAGTACATTCGGAGACACAATACACTCCATTTGAACTTGTATTCGGAAAATCATGTAGTATACCGAGTAATCTCACTAACAATATTAAGCCAGTTTATAATTTCGATAGTTATCCAATAGAATTAAAATATCGCATACAAAAGTCACAATTGGAAGCAAGAAATAATTTGTATAATAGTAAAGTTATAAGAAAAGACAAATATGATGGCTATGTGAATCCTATTGTCTATAAATCAGGAGATTTAATTCTAATAAAAAATGAAAACTGTAACAAATTAGATTCTTTGTATTTAGGACCCTTTACAGTTGTAAAAGATGTTTCCCCTAACGTTGTTATTTTAGTGGACGGTAAAGAAAAAACCATACATAAAAATAGGAGTAGATTATATCATATGTAATCAGTGTCTGTACTGGTAGTAATAAGAACTAAGTAAGTAATATGAGAAAACTATGAATGTTTTGTAATCTTAATTAGAAAATGTAAGCAAGTTATTACTATTACTTTATTTTGTATAAAATTTAATTTGAATTTAAATAAGTTTTTTTTTTCTTCTCTTTCTGTGTTATAATTAAAAATATATTTTTATAATAATTTTATGTTAAGTATATTCAAAAATATAGTTAGTAAATAAAAATAAACATTGTGTTGATTTTTATTTTTTATTTTGGTAGGGCATGTGGCGTAATATGTAAGACTGTTATAATAATGCATGTATTAGGTTTAATGAGTCAGTAATAAATGTAACTTTAATCGGGAATGTAGTCTTTTAATGTCCCATCCTCACACTGCGTCCAGAAGGTTATGGCCGGGGAGGAATTTTTCCCGACCATCATGCAGGCCCTTGTAGAAGGCACCCCCAAAATAGCGGCTATAGATATAATAGCAACGACCCTCCTTTCATCATGGAGGAGTTTAAGGGAGCCGTAAGGTCCTTCAACCCCAAAAAGGCCCCCGGGGCGGATGGAGTCACGTCTCTCACATCTGCCAACACGCTGTGGAATGTGACCCGGAATGGTTCCTTGCTCTGCTGAATAGGTGCCTCACCGTCGCCTACTTTCCCAAACAGTGGAAGCGGGCGACCGTGGTGGTGCTAAGGAAGCCGGGCAAGGAATCGTACCGGGTACCAAAAGCCTATCGACCGATCGGCCTCCTGCCTGTTCTCGGCAAAATCTTCGAGAAGATGCTGGTCGCCCGACTTAGGTTCTACCTGCTGCCCAAGATAAGCCCTAACCAATATGGCTTCATGCCCCAAAGGAGCACCGAAGACACCCTCTATAGGTTGGTGAACCACATCAGGAAACGGAGAGAGGAGAAGAAAATTTCTGTTGTGGTTTCGCTAGACATAGAGGGGGCCTTCGACAATGCTTGGTGGCCGGCCATAAATGTTAGGTTAGCTGAGGTTGGGTGTCCGGGGAACATGAGGCGGGTGATCAGTGTGTTGGTCTATGACCTCTTGATTGTAAGTCCTTCGTGCGCTCGTGTGGTGACGATAATAATACAGCAGCAATTCTTATACTCTCCTTTATTGGTGCTTACCACGAATACGTATTACAATATGTAATGAGATATGCTTAGCACAATATATACGTCTACACTATGTATAGCCTTTTGGGCTCGATGTGAAACTCGATAGGCTTTACTTATGACATCTGTCAATGTCAATAATGACATTGACAGTTACATCTTACTGTTGATATATGTAACACCTCCCTTTTCGAGTATAAAAGCAAACTAAAAAATATAGGTATATAACTAATAACAATACATTACTTATCTACTCAAATTTCTCATGCATATACAATTTAGGACGCTTTACACTTCTACCAGACCTGGTTACGTAACCGGTATTTTCTAGACTCTCCATAGGAACACAGTTCTCATCGTTAATGCAATTTTGAACGGGACCGTTTCCGGGATCATTTTTGCTTTCTAATAATATAAATTTTAAATAAGGTTTACTCACTGAGAGATTAGAAAATACTGAATTAACATGATACTGTAAGTCTTGCTCATACTGAGGTGTGTATGTATCACTAAGTGAGGCTCTTGACAAAGTATCTGCTATATACATATATTTACCAGGTACATAAACTACTTCTAGGTCATAACCCTGCAACGATAACATCATTCTTTGTAGCCTAGCAGGTACTTCATGAAGAGGTTTTTTAAATAGGTAAATTAAAGGTTTGTGATCAGTATGAACAGTTGTTTTACTGCCATAAATATATTGGTGAAATTTATTACATCCAAACTGTATGGAAAACAATTCTTTTTCAATCTGGGCGTAGTTTTGTTGAGAGGAGGTAAGTGTTCTTGAGCTATATGCAATGGGTCGTTTGTCTTGCATCAAGACCGCTCCCAGTGCATTCTTTGATGAATCTACCGACAAAATCACAGGTAAGTTGCAATTATAATTAGTTAACACAGGTGCTTTAGATATGACTTCTTTTAATAGATCAAAGCACTTTTGACAATTTTCATCCCATAACCATAACATATCTTTTTTTAACAAATTTCTTAGGGTATTAGTTTTTTCTGCTAGATTTTCAATAAACGGTGCTAAAAAATTAATCATGCCTAGAAATCTCTGCAAATCCTTAATATTTTTAGGTATGGGCATATTTTTTATCGCTTTAACTTTTTCTGGATCGATTTTTACACCTTCTTTACTGAAAATATAGCCCAAATATGCTATTTCTTCTAGACGAAACTTGCACTTGGCTTTATTTAATTTTAAATTAACTTGCCTAGCCCTGTCCAAAAACATTTCTAACCTTTTATTGTGTATTTCAATTGTTTCACCGTATATTAAAATGTCATCACACCAAATTATTATACCCTCTATGTCTCCGAAAAGATCTATCATGGTTTTATAGAAAATTTCTGTAGCCGTGTTTATTCCAAAAGGTAATCTTAAAAATTTGTATCTGCCAAATGGAGTTTGAAATGTACATAGATCACTACTTCCTTTAGTTAATTTTATGTTATAGAACCCAGAAAACGCATCTAAATGTGAAAAATAAGAGGCTTTGGACAATTTAGACCTGATTTCATCTATATTTTTAATTGGATAATGACATCTCAATAAAGTTTTATTTAAATTTCTAGGATCTAAGCAAATTCTCAATCCACCATTCTTTTTCATGGCTATAACTAAACTATTCACCCAGAGAGTAGGTTTGTTAACCTTCCGTATGACTCCCATGTTCTCCATGAGTTGAAGCTCTTTCCTTAACGGTTCAACCAACGCGAAGGGTACCTTTCTAGGGGGATCAACGCACGGAATAGCATCCTTTTTTAGCACGATGCTGTGTTCGTATGGGAGGCAGCCTAGACCCTGAAACACATCATTATATCTGGTCACAATTTTGTCACAAGTTTTTTGATACATATTATATACATTTTGCTCAACATTTCTTTTATTTTCCATTGATAGAGAAAAGTTTTTTGTTATTAAATTTAGCTTTATACAAGTGGGTAAACCAATCACAGTTGGACAATTTAATTTTGTTACAACAAAAGTAATGTTTTCTGGATTTGTTTTGTTTTCAACTAAACAACAAATGTTTAATACTGAAATTATCGGTATTCTGTGCCCACTGTAGGCAAATATATTATATTTTTTACACATTTCTTTACTCTGCTTGTCAAATTTAAGATTCAATTCTTTAAATACTTGATAAGACATCACATTTATGTCTGCGCCAGTGTCAATTAGGCAATCTACATTTTTGTTGTTTATATTAAGAGAATAGTACCAGGACTTGTCTGTTGTGCTTATCAAAGGACATCATTCACGTTTCATACATTTTTGGACCAAAAAATGAAAGTGCCGGCCAGAAAGAAAAAAATATATATTCGAATAGAATACACAATTCCTAACATTTTTTACTATGACGTCCAATCTGTGCGCCCAATGGTTACGTCGTAATAAAATAATTTAAAAATAATCCTTTTGTGATAAAAAGGTTGGAGTGTCACTATTAAAAGCATGGATATCTTACGTTATGATATAATACTTGATAGTAAAACACAGTGGTAAGGTTGATAAATAGTATTGGAAAAAAATATTTAGTCATAAAATAAAAATAAAAAATATGTATCAAGTACTAGCTGTCCCGGTGAACTTCGTGTCACTTTAAAACCTTCCCTGGACTTCTACGAATATTTTGAGACTAAAATCAGCCCAACTAGTTCAGCCGTTTTCGAGTTTTAGCGCGACTAACACATTTGAAAATCCATTTTTATATATAAGAAGAAGACTAACTGTCCCGGTGAACTTCGTGTCACTTTAGAACCTTCCCTGGACTTCTAAGAATATTTTAAAACTAAAATCAGCCCAATCCGTTCAGCTGTTTTCGAGTTTTAGCGCGACTAACACATTTGAACATGCATTTTTATATATAAGAAGAAGAAATATAAATAGACTAAACAGCATTTATTTTGTTTGATATCGATCAAGATTCTTAGTAATGTTGTCATTACAAGGTAATGACAACATTACTAAAAAAAAACGCTCTGGCAACTCTGGCAAGGTGTGATGGCGCTGGGAGAAATAGACAATATTAACCGCAAGATTCCTGCTTAGAATCAGTGGTTATAACTAATATATATGATACAACAACCAAAGATATACAAAAAAAGAAATTGGCAATGCCTGGAAAAGATTCTGGTCCTTTAAAGAAATAGTAAAATGCATAAGTATAAACATGAGCACCAAAAGAAAACTATTTAATACATGGATTCCACCCATTCTAACATAAGGGTGCCAAACTTGGGCACTAACAAAAGCTCATACAAGTATGCTGGAAGTTGGGCCGAAGGCTATGGAGAGGAGTATGTTTGGAAAGAAAAGGATAGACAAAATAGAAAACAAGGAGTTGAGAAAAATGACACGTGTAACTGATGTAACATATAAAACTAAAAAATTTAAATGAAACAACAAACAATCAAAACATGTCCGGCCCGGACATGTTTTGATTTTGAGAGGGCCAGACAAATGGACAAAAATAATAACATCTTTGTATCCCAGAAGGGCTAAAAGAAAAGAGGGCAGATCTCTAAAAAGATGGGAAGATGAAATGGTACAAATGGCTGGCAAAATGTGGACTAGTGTATGTGGAGTGGCATGTCAGAGATGTGAGTGGAAGCTGTTGGGGGAGGCCATTGCCAAGAGGCACTCAGAAGCAGAGACCGCGCAACGGAAAAATCAATTATTGATTTGAATATTTTGTAATGTATATAAAATAAATGTATTGTTCTTCTGAATAAAGGCTAATAACAATAATAAGTTAATGACGTACAATTAAACATTTTCTAGTCTTACAAATACGTCATCTAAACTTATTGCGGGTGGGCTGAGGTAAGGGTCATGTCTAGCATAACCCATGTACCAGACTATGCACATAGTATGGGAGCAACATCCGATGGTTCTCATTCCTATATGGCATGTGCAATAGTAATGTTTTATTGCTCGACGCCCGGTTGCTGTTCTATCCAGAGGAATATACACATAGTATGTTTTAGATCGGATGTGTCGGGATTGTATTCGCCCTCGAATCAACCACAAGTCCTCTCCCTCCAATTCCCTTACAAGCTCTAGAGGAATTCCACCACTTAGCTCAATGCTAAAAACTCCATCTGGTTGAACATGCTCTCCATAGTAACTTCTCGCTTGTTTCAGCTGATATATACCGAGGCTAAATAATATTAATTCTTCTTCGGTCAGCGTAGGAAAGTCATTAAACTCAGCCATATCTGCAGACATGGGCTGGAACTGTGCTCTCATTCTGTTCAAGTTACGTCTGGCGACAAGATCTGCCAGTGTATTGGGCATGTTTATCCTTTCCCGGATTATTTGTAAAAAATCAGAAGCATGGACATTATCTACTATCAACACGTGATAAGCATTTATTAATGCTGCTGCGATTCTAAAATATTCAAACATATAGTGCAATGTTATATTAATATGAACGTTTCTCAACAGGCGGAAATCTCGTTTAAATCGGCCATTTACTACTTCCACAACCCAACGGCAAATAGTAACAAGGCGTGACTTGTTTGCTTGTTCCGTGGTTAGTTGCGTCGCTCCAGGATGCTTTGTCTCCGGCATTTTCACAGTGTAACCATTTCCTTCAAGAATGGGAACTGCATCTCTGAACCCACGGTCCAAAATAAATACGTCCCCGCTTTGGTAGAACCATTGGAATAATCCATCGCCATGATCACTTTCATTTTCAGCAATATTCTGCATTATCTGCGCATCTGAAGAAGTAGCAGCGTGTGGACCTGAAACTTCTATTATGTGACCGTCGCAGCAGACAAATAAAAATGGTTTTACTAAGTTTCGGAACTTGTGACTACTATAAGATTTTCGTTGAAAAAAGTAGTTTGAGCTTTTTTGGATGTAGATGTACTAAGGCGGGTCAATAAGTCCGTGACTTTTTGAATTTCTAACCTCCTTACTGAAAAAGCAACACTACTCCTGTCAACAGGCATCTGTCAGTTGACTCCTATCAAAATTTGAACTTGCTGCGTCAGTTAGTTTGTGTTTTACAGCTATCTTTATCAGACTATCCAGTAACTTAAGGAAACAATGGAAAAAAGTGAATTTCGTGTGCTTATTAAGCATTATTTTTTGCGAAAAAAAACCATTACCGAGACCAAGGCTAAGCTTGATAAATACTATGGGGACTCTGCACCATCGATTTCAATGGTAAAAAGTGGTTTACTCAATTTCGTTGTGGCCGTACAAGCACTGAAGATGCCGAACGTCCTGGACGCCCAGTTGAGGTCTCTACACCCGAAACAATCGAAAAAATTCACGATATGGTGATGGCCGACCGAAGATTGAAAGTGCAAGAGATTGTGGAAGCCATAGGCATCTCGCATGGCTCAGTGGTTTCAATTTTGAATGATAACTTGGGCATGAGAAAGCTTTCCGCAAGATGGGTGCCGCGTTTGCTCACAGTCGACCACAAACGCAATCGTGTAACAACTTCACAGGAAGGTTTGGCGTTGTTTAATCACAATATGGAGGAGTTTTTTAACCGTGGACGAAACATGGATCCATGACAACACACCAGAGACCAAACAACAGTCAAAACAGTGTGTTTATAAGGGTGAATCGGCGCCAAAGAAGGCCAAGGTGGGTTTGTCAGCCAATAAAGTTATGGCGACTGTTTTTTGGGATGCACGTGGGATAATCCACATTGACTATCTTCAAAAGGGAAGAACAATTAATGGGGAATATTATGCCAACTTATTGGACCGCTTCAATGAGGATTTGAAAACAAAACCGACCTCATTTGGCCAAGAAAAAAGTTCTTTTTCACCAAGACGATGCAAGGTGCACACATGTGCAGTTGCCATGGCAAAAATCCATGAATTGGGCTATGAATTGCTCCCACATCCACCCTATTCTCAAGATTTGGCTCCGAGTGACTACTTCTTGTTCCCAAACCTGAAAAAATGGCTCGGTGGAAAAAGATTTGACTCCAATGATGAAGTCATCTCGCAAACAAAGGCCTATTTTGAGGACCTCGACAAATCATATTTTTTGGAAGGGATAAAAAAATTGGAGAAGCGTTGGACAAAGTGTATAGAGCTCAAGGGGGACTACGTTGAAAAATAAAATGATTTATTTATCAAAAAATCTGTGTTTTATTCCAAAAGTCACGGACTTATTGACCCGCCCTCGTATGTGCCGTCCACAATTGTAATAGCTTTTCTTTCTTCGGGAGGACTTTCAATATTTCCAAAAAGACTTTCTGGGATAAGAAGATTCCTACGTGTGACATCTTCCCGAGTCATATGGTCAAACCCCAAATGCATTGGAACAAAGTCTCGCAAAAGTGCTTCTCGGCCAGTCTCAAGCATTCGCGCAAATGTGGATTCGCTCGTTTTAAATATCGTTGCGAGCCTAGCATTTGAGTCTCCAGTTCGGATCTTTGCAAGTAAAGCTGCTAAAATTGTTTTTTTGTTTCTTCTTTGATTTAAGCTCGGAGTGTTGGCCAATAAATCAGAGAATTGTTCAGCAGTAAGACCAGTCCAATCGTGGAACTCTTTGTTATTGATCAATTCATAATGCTCAAAATCTAAAACTTCTGTTTTAATGTGGTTTATTAACAACCTTAGCGCACTAACGATCAGGTTCTTCGTTGTCAGGTTCTTCCTGCACTTCACATTGACGTCGGAGATATTGCCGCTCGGCCCTTTGCCAACAAGGTCGGCATATAACATCTGTAGGTTCATTCTGAAAAAAAAGGCCTTTTGGCCAACTAAATAAACTAACTCGATAGGCTTTACTTATGACATCTGTCAATGTCAATAATGACATTGACAGTTACATCTTACTGTTGATATATGTAACAATCAGCAGCTACCTGAGTGAAAGAAGAGTGAATGTAAGGTATGCGGGTATGGAAGTGAGCAGGGAGACCAGCAAGGGGTGCGTGCAGGGATCCATAGGTGGACCAATCCTATGGGACCTCTTGTTGGACCCCCTGCTATGGATGTTAGATGATATGAACGTATGGAACCAAGCGTTTGCCGACGACGTTGTAATTGTGGTGAACGGAGACACGGCCTTAGATATAGAAAAGAAGCCTAACAGAGTGCTGGATAGGATAAGGGAATGGGGAAAAATAAATAAATTGAATTTTGCTCCTCACAAAACGTGTGCCCTAATTTCAACAAGAAAATTAAAATATGATGAGCCTCGACTCTCGATGGGGGGAGTTGAATTAAAGTAATCAAACTCAATAAAAATATTAGGGCTTACCATCGACGGAGGCCTAACCTTCAATGAACATGTGGGAGATGTGTGCAAAAAAACCATAGCTCGCTACAAAAAATTATCTAGAGCAGCTAGAGTAGGCTGGGGGCTTAACCCCCAGATAGTTAAGGTAATATATACAGCGGTTATAGAACCGAGTATTTTGTATGATTCGGCAGCGTGGGCACCCACCGTGGAAAAGATGGGGGTCCAAAAAAGGCTCAACTCCGTCCAACGGGGTTTTGCCCAGAAGATTTGATGATGAGATCAAGAAGGGGGTACCACACCCGGTGTTGAGGGACAAGGCGGTGGAACGAATGGCTCCAGCGATCGAGGACCCACATCCGGCAGAGCAGGAAGAGCTGAGGTTCGGGTTGGTAGACAAGGACTCGTATGCAGACGTGGTTAACAGCCACTTCCATAGGATCTTTACGGACGGACGGCAGCAAGATTGAGGGTCGAGTCGGAGCCGCACTCTCCGTATGGAAGGGTGAGGCCGAGACGAAGGCCGTCAAGCTTGCGTTGCCGCCGTATTGCACCGTCTACCAAGCCGAGCTTCTAGCGCTCCAGAGAGCAGTAAGTATAGCCTGCAAGAGTGGAATGGCGAAGGTTGGTATCCTTAGCGATTCCAGATCAGCTCTCCAGGCAGTCACTCTTAGTTCCCCTCATCCCCTGGCAGTGCAAACAAGGGAGGCCCTCCGAAAAGCTGCATCGCAGAGGCGGGAGGTCTCCCTGTTTTGGTCCGTGCTGTCGGCGCGGCTGGCGCAGCTCGCACCGCCAGCGCCGGCCCCGCTGACCGCTGCCGATAGGGGCACCACAGGCCCACTGCTGCTGCTAAAGCTACTGCTGCTAAACAGTATATGGCGGCGTAGTGGTGAATGTCGTATGACGATAACTCCGTCTCCATTTGCTCCGAAGCTGCTTTCATCTGCTTGATGCACTTCCCTCGAGCAAGCAGGGAGTGGTTGTAGCTCCCGCTTTCTTCGCGCGTAATCGGGGGCAACGATATGTTGATCAAGTGATTTAAGGGTGCGATTTCTGGTGCATAGGCTACCGGCTCGTTATTAATTATATTAGAAAGCTGTTTGTGTGAATTAATAGTAAAAGTCGCGCTCTTAATCGTGCATTCGTCCCACAAAGTGATGACGTTGGCGCCAGTCACCTGTTCGCTGGAAGCTTGCATATGAAACGTAGTGTACAATGACCGCAACAATTTATTAAGGATGTATTTGTTTTAATAGGTGTCCATGCCATCTGGCACTCGCTAAGTGTCGTCTTACACACGTGGATTTGTTTATCTTTGATACACAGGTTGTCGTCCGACTGTCTTTGGTAGACGGGAATTTGTAATGCACAAAGATACGCATTACTTGATGTGTATAGAAAACATTTATCAAAGTCGCTGTCAGATATTGGTATCAAAGTATCTTTTCTGAAATTCATAGCGACGTGCTTGGCTATAGGTATTACGCTGACCATAGAATTACCCATCAATTGTGGCAGGGGAAACATCGTGTAAGCTTCATAGCTTTCCTTATTGATGAGGGAAATTTCAATTTCAAAAATAAAATATTGCTGTGTCATTCTTACTTTAACTGTTATTATTTTATAAATCGACGATAGCTCGGCATGTAAGTTGGTGACTGGTAACGCTAAGTCCTTGGGCAGCTACCCACTAATTGTGTTGAGCTCGCTAAGTAGCTGGGAAGGGCGGAGAAGATGGACGTTAAATTGTTTCATATTTGTAATGGTATCGAGTAATGCATCTTGAATTCCTTTTAAACTGGAGAGTATATTATTAGCGCTGATGCTTGTTAAAATAAAATCGTTGGCTGCTTGTGTTTCGCTTATTTCCGTCCGCAAAATAGATGTTGTTATGTCTAAATTGTTTAGATGCTGATTAAACATTTTCTGCTGATTCCCCAATGTTCCTTTTATTCTCTGCAGTAAACTATTTTCTGCTTCTATAACTGACGTTTGATTTTTCCAAAGCCGTAATAAATGTTTTTGATTGTTTCTAACTAAAGTAATATCTCACTCATACTGTTATGCAAATGGCCCGTCTAAGACGCCAAACAATGAATTCGCTACGTAGCCGATCCCATTGACGATTCCTTGTCGCGTGCGTCGCGGCGCGTCAAAATGTTGATTCAGCAACATACGGTAATAGAACTTTAGCTCGTCGCAGCCGTGATGTAATTGAAGTAATACGATATTACAGTGGCTATATAATTGTTTGTTAGAGGCGCACATATTTTCTAAATGAACGATGTAATTATCGAGCGTTTTAGAACCTTTCCAATACGGTTTCATATTGTAGTAGGCGATTAATTTCCATCTGTTCTCTATAAAATGCATGGTGCCAAGTTTATTAAAGAATATGCGTTTATTGTCACTTACTCTTGTAACATTAAAGGGATTGCTTAGAGTCGCGTTAACCGCTGACGTAAACATTAAAATAAGCAAAGTAAATAAAGATAAAAATTGTATGTTGATTTTTTTTTTCGGAACATGCTTATGTCTGTTCCGAGGCGACGCCCTGGGTTGGTTTTGCAGATCCAAAAAATTTTTCGTTATTTACTGGTCAAACAGAGAGTTTAACTATAGGTTGTTTTATTATACCGCTTTTTGTTTTCACGCTTACGACCCTGATGAATCCGTCAGCTCCAGGATGTAATTCAATTACACGCCCGAGTTCCCATTTTCCTGGTGGTAGGCAAGCGTCGTGAATTATGACAATGTCATTTACTTGGATGTTAGGTTTAGCTGCTTTCCACCTGCTCCTGGTGGACAGTTGTGTTAAATATTCTGTACGCCATCGGTTCCAAATATCGTCGAATATTTTCTGCGTTAACTGCCATCTTGTTCTCTCGTCTCTCTCAGTCTCAATTATCGTTAGGATAGGTCCGCTTGCTAAAAAGTGAGAAGGTGTTAGGTACTCTAAATCGTCAGGATTTTCCGATAAAGGACATAGTGGTCTTGCCTTGTGCGCTAGGTCTATTAATAAATTTGTTAAATGGCTGCTGTGTGGCATAATAAAAGGATGTTTCATATCATAAGGCAAATTGCTATTCTTGAGTCTACCTCCGACTCTTAATAGACCTTGGTCATCTAAGAACGGGTTGGGACATAATAGTTTTGCTCTTACAATCCAAACGTCCGACGCCTTTTAAGTCATGTATTTCCTGAGAAAATTCAAAATGCTGAATATCTTTTATTAATTTTGATTCGGCGCTGCGTAATTCTGAAACCGATAAATACGATGTTTTTTGCTTTGCTGAAAAGGCTCTCATTATCCATGCTAAAATCCGTGTGGCATGAGTAAAGCTGCTATATTTTTTTAGGAAATTGCTCACGAAGGTTGATGGATGTTGCTCGGTTTTGATAGCGATATTTGCTAGTACATTCTTAGTTTCTAAATTTGTGTCATAAGTTTGACATAATTGCTGCTTCAGAGAACTTACTGCTGCTGTTTTACGTAACCAGGTGGGACCGTTCCACTATAGGTCATGTTTTAGTAGTTTCTCGATGCTAATGCCCTTTACTAGCACAATCAGCTGGATTTTCGTTGGATTTGACGTAGCTCCACGTGTTTGCTGGTAAAATCGGAGTAATTTTCTTAACTCGATTTGCTACGAATGGCTTCCATCGGCATGGATCTCCGTGCAGCCAACCGAGTACAGCTGTCGAATCACACCACGCATAAATCTTCAAATCATGATTGCTAAGGCTTTGCTTAATTTTTGTCATTAATTTCCAAAGTAGGAATGCTCCGCATAACTCCAATCGTGGCAAAGAAACGTCGCTTTTCGTTGAGCTAGAAGTTTTGCTGACGGGTACAAGTTTAGTTTCGCTGCAAGTAATGTAATATGGATTTGATTTTCACATATAATGCGTAAATAAATTACGCAGGCGTAAGCTTTTAAAGATGCGTCGCAAAATCCGTGAAGTTTTATGCTGCTGTCTCTTCCAGATCAAATCCACCGCGGGATTACTACGTCATTAATATTCTCTATATCCAAACGCAATTTATACCAATCTGAGTACAGACTGTCCGGTATGACGTCATCCCATCCTAAACTTGGTAGCCATATGCTTTGGAATAGCAATTTAAGTTGGACTACCGCTGATGCTAGCCATCCCAACGGATCAAAGACTTTGGATATTTCTCCTAAGAGGACGCGTTTTGTTGGCCTGTTATCTAATTCTGTACTTAACTTATACATGTAGCGAAAGTTGTCTTGTGAAGCCTTCCAGCTTAGACCGAGAGCTTTAGTAGACTCTTGATGTTTGAAGTCGTATGTGTTCGGTATGCTTTGGGCTACATCCACATTTTCTAACAATGATGGCTCGTTCGCTGACCATTTTCTAAGATTGAAACCTCCTTCTTTTAGAAGTTCGATTAAATCATGCTGAAGCTGCTTCGCTGATGTGACGTCATACTCTCCACTAAGGACATCATCCATATATGATTCTTCCTCTAGGACCCTGGCCGCTGAAGGATAACGATGACCTTCGTCCTTTGCTAATTGTTTTAAGGTCATCATCGCTAGAAAAGGAGCTGCTTTTGTCCCATATGTACAGTCGACAGAGTATATTCCTGAAGTGTATGGTTAGGATCTTCCCTCCATACTATTTGCTGGTACCGACAATTTTACTTATTCAGCAGAATTTGTCTATACATTTTCTCTACATCCGCTGTATACGCATAAGGATATTGTCGCCACCGTATGATTAACAGTAGAATGTCCTGCTGTAAATTCGGACCTCGGTACATGACATCATTCAGGCTATATCCAGAAGATGTTTTACTAGACGCGTTAAAGACGACTCGTAATGACATAGTTGATGAGTCAGTCCGATGAACTCCGTGGTGCAGCATAAAGTAAACAAGTTTCATGTTACGTTATATTGTTAAGTGCATGTGTCCTAAGGATATGTATTCATTGATAAATGTTTTATATTTTTTGATTAAGTTATTATCTTTTTGCAGCTTTCTTTCTAATTGATAAAACGGAGCGCATGCTTTTTGTTTTGAGAACCCTAATTTTTCATCAGCGTCGTGATGTATTTTGAGTTGAATTTGAAGAATTTGAATTTTGTTCCTGATATTCTGCGAAAAACCCGGGGAGTATAGTGTTTTATTCACATACCACTTCATCTTCTGCTCAATATTACACAATATATACCTAATACTACTCAATACTTACCCTGAGTCACTCACAACATTTACACTTTGGCTTTGTTAGTTCTCTCTTAGCTTAACGTAGTAGAAGCTGAAAAGGTGATGAACATACACCAGCCGACTCATAAACACTTATAATATGTGTTAGTTATTATCGTTATCTTACTGTTATTGCTATAAATATTACATATTTGTCTATGTAAGTACATTCAATAACCTATACAAATTACTAATCAAATAGGTCTTGGTTTACTCTCTTGGCTTGTCTGTTGTTAAAACAAGTAGAGGTTAAAAAACAATACTAACCCACTCTAAACACTTACATAGTATAACAGTATAGAAATACACTAGTTTTGTTGTTGTAGTTTTATTGTAATTATTTATAAAAGTTAGCCCTGTCATACTCAAATTTGATAAATTACACAAGTATTCTTTATTTTCTGAATAAAGTACAGTATACACAGATTTCAGTCACTACTTTAATCTGTCTATTCTGTCTCTCCACTTTTTTTAAATATTTTTTCTTCTCTTAAGTTCTTCTTTTCATTTTTTCATTTTGCTGCATTAATTTCTACCTTTTCCTGTGTACTTATTGTACAACTGAAGCTACTTTTGGGGTTGACAAGTGTTATTTGAGCAGGAGGTGAACACTTGCTTTACAATATCACCCCATTAAATAATTACTGTGCTCAGTTTCAGATATCAGGAATAAATACATCTGCAAAATGATGACACGTTCACACTTAGCTCGCCGGACAGAAGAGCAGCTCCGGGTCGCTCTTCAGGAGTTGAAGGATTCAAAGGATCAATGCCAGCAGCTACTCATTGAACGTGAAGAAAGTGAAAAGGAAATACTTTTAATTTTGAAAAAAATGTGGATTTAAAGTCAGAACTTAACAAGTTAAATCAACAATATGAAAACATCTGTGACCATAACTTAGAACTACAAAGTGTTGTGGACGGCTTTGACAATTGTAGATTAGAATATGAACAATGTTTGCAGGACACACATAATATTAAAAAGATGCTGCAAGATGCTCAGGAGTATATCAAGTCCCTTGAACATCAGTTACAATGCAAAAAGTTGGAAGAAACTCTTTTCTGAAAAATCATGTAGATAATTATAGGATCCCAGGTGTCTATGTTGACCCCTAAGTTTCTAATAGCATTCAAGTACTCGTTCAGAGTATCATGAATGCGTTTTATCGCTGATGATGATTGATGTTGCATAACAGGAAGGCTATTTAAAAAATTCATATGGGAATTGAAAATTAATTTTTGGTTCCTGTAACGGCGGTCTAAAATTTCCCAACAAATATTATAATTTTCGGAGGTGATGTTAAGATGCTGGACTAATTTTTCGGCTTCTCTCTTGAGCTTGCTCTTCAAAATTTGCATTTTGTGAGCGCTAGAAAGACACCTATTTTTATGTATAGTTTCCATAAATAAATCCTTACATGTGGTATCTGCCAGAAAAGGAAGGAACATCTATTTGAGGAGTAGACTGCTCGCGATGACTTTTCGGACCACATTTTGGTGTGGATTTGCTTCTTGATGCTGATATAGAGATTTTCATATTTGCTGAACGCTTCTTTGTATTCTTTATTCCCGCCATACGCTTCGCTGTCGATTTCCCAATGTAGGCAATCAATCGTAGACCATCTTGATTGCACGGTTCTCATCGCATCCTCGAATTCCCATTTTTCGGACATACTTTCTAGATCTAAGCCACTGATTGTTCGGTGAAATGCTTTAAAGTTGCTTTTTTGTTTTCTTAACATTTCCTCGAGTTTACTAGATGTACCTTTTGTTGGTACCCCCGGATTAAATGATGAATGAATTTGCGGCGTCCTTTCTCCTTCTGCTTGCTGCTGCTGACTTACAGATGTAGACGGGAACCCTAATACTCGTAAATAACTCGTAATAAAAGAACGCGCATCATTGTAAAAATCGGAGGTTTTCGGGTACATATTCTTAATAAAATAATCATGCGACTGCTTATCATCGAATTCACACAATTTAATATGATTGCTTTGAAAATCATTCCAGTAAAGATCTAACGTGGATAATCGCTTACTAATATGAGCCAGTGTCTTGCGTTCGACACAGTCTTTCTTAAAATTGGTAAGAAGTTGCTTCATGGCTTGGATGACCTGGTTTTGAGTTGCCAATAAACGTCACGGCTTCTACTGCTCGATGTGCTGCTTGCTAAACACTTCGCGAAGTAGATCCCGCTTACGGTAAGCACGGAGGATCCTAGGACGCTGATTCTAATTTCTAACGAAGGACCATAAAGATTTACGGTTCGTACACCTTGAGATGCTGTTGCTGCTATAGATGATGCTGTTTGCTGAGTAAAACTAATTTGCTGCTGCTAATATGTATATAGATAAGATACAGGATAAAATGATAATGCTATATGCTAATGAGTTACAAAGTCCGTAATGCGCGACGGTTTTGCGTAAACTGACTTAAACCTAAAATATATCTAAAATGAGCGTACGCGTGAAATGCACAAAAATGCTGATGATGCTCTGTACGGTTGTTGCACCGTATACCAAATCTGGCTCCCCAGGCCCTAGCTCGGACCCGCGCCGAGATATCTCCGGCATCTAGAAGCTCCTATCAGAGGAGCCGACTGTGATTGCCGGAGATCTGCGCCGCGCGTCCCGGACTCGGGACACTCGCGTGCTACGCACCGCCCCCCCCCCCCCCGCGCTCATCGAACGCGATTAATTTTTGCTTTTAGTTTTGGACTACCTGTTTCTCCGAGCGAGCGGAAGCCACGTGCCCGGTCAATATGCCAACCCGCTACCGTGGCATGCCCGCTCGCCAAACGGCCCCCGCCAACGCTGACACCAGACGCAGGGAGCATCCCGGAGCCACGCTACCGAGACGCCCCACGCGCGCATTACTTTTAGTGCGCCCGGAGTATGACGTGGGGCAGCCCTATTGCCTAACACGTCAGCCCCGAGTTAGCCTCTCCCCCCCCCCCCCCCTGACATCAAAAGTCTGGGGCCCGGGAATACCCCTCCCCCCCTCCTTCCCTGGTCAGTTGTGTCCATGGTCGGCAAAAGCGGCGCGTGCGGGAGTGGACCCATACACGCTTCCTGGTCCCCGGACCAGGACCCCACTCGTCGTCGGAGTCAACCGCAGGTCTTGGCCGCCCACGGCCCTCGCTACCATTTATTCTCTTGCCACCTCGGGTTTCCCCTGCGTTCTGCCGCGGGGAGTCTTCCCCAAAAACTGACTAAATGCGCCCAGTACTCGTACTGGGCGCGTCATCCCACCCCAATTAGAGGGGCTCTTGCCCCTGGTATTGGTTCCCCGCCCAAGGCCCTTTTCAGGGGCCCGGCGTGCGTCTCATTCTCTAGGAGCCGAATATCACCAGGCAGTATTAAAAATGTAAGCTTCAAGTAAGGTAAGTATTTTAATACTTACCTTACTTGAAGTAATAAAGTTTTAATAGTAATACTTTAACACATATGAAGACGCTTACGCCGAGTACGGTATGTTGACTCTGGAACACAGACGCATTGTCCTCGATATGGGTTTTCTGTATGATATTATAAATAGTAGGGTAGACTGCATTCACCTTGTCTCAAACATCGCATTTCGAACCCCCCAATATCGAACCCGTAACACCACTCTACTACATGTTCCAAAGCATCACACCAACTATGCACATAACTCGGTCCTGACACGAATCGCTCGATCATATAATAAATACTTTAATGACATTGATCTTTTTACTAGCTCTAAAGTTAATTTTAAAAATAATATAATAAAAACAATAAAATCCCTAAAATGATGACTCATAAAATATTAATTGCTTGTTTGCTGTGTTATTGGAGTAGTATCTACTGCTACAATGATACAGGTATATTGTTTTTACAAATTCTTAATCTACATGGTAGCTGTAAAATTTTAATTTAATTCATAGGAAGAGTTACTGTTTACTTTTTTTTTTTTTTATATATAAAATTGTAAACCAGATTTATTTTTCTTAAGAATCACTATTTACATTTCTTACTTTTAAATTATCATTCATCTTTTCACGTTAGCACTATTGTTAATTATGGGAAACCTGTTATTGGCTATATCTTTGTAAAATACTAATCTTGTAAAATTTTATTTGTATTAAGCTGTTGGTTTTCAAAATAAATAAAATAAAAAATAAAAAAAATATGTGTTTTATTTACAGGTAAAACACCGTCATTAAATACTGTACGCATACTTGAAGCTTACTGATATGAGACCTGTTTGTTATCGCCTGGTGGGAAAAAGACGCCAATGTGAAGGTATATTATACATTAGAAGAGCTTAGAAAATAGGAATGTAAAAAATACCTTACTAAGATCAATAGATTTATTGATTTGTACTAATTAATAAAGTACAAATTAATTAAAGAATAAAGTATAAGTAAATATAAAATCAGTCTGTAGGGCTAAATAATTGAGCCAAACTTGTTGATTTACCTGTACGAGACGACTTTACTTCTCTGCGATAAAAACGCGAGAAAGTATAACTAGATCGCCAGTTTTCTTTGGCCAATGAGTAATACCTGCTTCACGAAATACAGTTTTTACCCAACCAGCAATAACCGTTCTGGAGGCCGGCTTAGGGTTTCTTCTTAGATTAATGAAAAGATTATGTAAATTACATTCTTTCCGTTTTACTTTTAATAAACCAATGGTCCGCTTAACCCAAAAAACAGGATCTAAATTTTTGGAACTATTGTTTGAAAATATCTTCCATCCCGACTGTCTGTAGGCACTATCAGTTTTAGATCCGTAAAGAGGCCAAAAACAAATCGGGTCTTCATTTACAGACAGTTTCTGAATCAACCGCTAATAATGTCAATTCATGGACTCTTCGGCCTGAGCATAAAAGGAGCAAGGTGGCTGTTTGTCGATGAGTTTGGAAAACATTGTTTTTATCGATAATTTGCTTTTCCAAATGCTTCAATAAATCGTCTATATCCCATACACTTGTTTTTCTAGAGACTGGTTTATTTACAGCGATCGACTTAAGCATATGATTTACCAGAACATGTGAAGATAATTTGCCCGCATCTTCAACGCTGCACAATGTCGACACGTCCGACTTGTGTACTAATATAGTATTGTAAGCTAGACCATCAATAAGATGAAGATCAGCTAAATATTTTGCCAGAACAGATCCCGACGGATGAGTGGCATTTTCTTTATTAGTGCGGCACCATCTGAGCCAACGGTTTGCGTTTGTGCTGGGGTGACCTTGGAGGAGTTATTGGGGACTCCCCAACGAGTCACGGACTGGTCCATGTCGGAGTCGGATGCCGGTGGGAACAAACGGCTGTTCTCAGAGTTATCCGGCTCTGAAACGGAGGGTCTTGGTGATGATGCTCGGGCCGAGAAAGGCATCGCCAAGCGTGGTAGGACCCGGAGATCTGGCGGCGGTCTTGATGTCGTCAGGCTCGTAGGGAGCGTACTGAGGTGGCCCGTGAGGTCGAGTTTGCGGCTGCCCTGGACAGGGGGGCCTATATGAGGGCCGTTTCAGGGGACGAAGTCCAGGAGATCCCTCCCGGCCCTCTGGACATTGATGTGGACAGGCTGGGCCCGAAAGAGTTGATGGAGGCTGCGGAGGATAACTTGAAGGAGATCCTCGGAGTCGCCAACAGGTCCGCGAACCTGAAGGGTGGCTACGCCAATAAGATAAGGCGGGCCACCGGTATGATTCGGGCAGTCCTGGACGCACTTGCGGCGAGAACGGTGGTACAGGAGACTCGTCGCCTCAGGGCCGACAATAATAGGCTCCAAAGGGAGGTGACGAATCTCCGAGATGAGGTCCGGGCTTACAAGAGGGACTTCGAAGAGGCCAGAACTGCTGTTGCCCAGGGGACGGGCTCTCCAATGTCCAGCGAGCAGCTGGGCATCTTGGAGAGCAACATTGCGAGGCTTGTTGGCAACCTCGTCGATGGTCGACTGGCGGTGCTGGAGGCTAGATTACCGCCTCCTACCATAATGCGCCCGCCTTTGGCGGCCGATAAGAGGAAGGTGGCCAAAGAGCCCGCTATAGAAAATCGGATGGTGTCGGCTGCGCGAGATAAGTCGCCAATATTGCCTTAGCCAGCTGTGGCAACGCGGAACAGGGCATCTCGCGAGGAGTTCCCGTCACTGCCGGTGCGCGCGGCAGCTAGACCGGCTCCTAGCTCTAGCTCTAAAAAGAGCAAGAAGGGAGCAGAGTGGTCTAGCTTCGGTCCGTCCGCTCCCGTGGGGAACAAGGCGCCGCATAACGCGCCCCAAAAGTCGCACCAAAAGGGACGCCTGGAGGAGGCGCGCCCCGCAGCTCCAGAACAGCCTGCGGCGCTGGCGCTCACGGAGGCCTGGACCGTGGTGGCCAAGCGCAAGGCGCCAAAGAAGGTCAAGGCCAACAATGCGCCACCAGCCTCGAAGGAGGCAAAGAAGAAGGGAGCTAAGCTCGTTCTCCCTAGCTCCTCCGCCGTCACCATAAAGCTTCGGCCGGAGGCGGTTCAGCAGGGGGAAACCTATTCCTCCGTGCTGACCAGGGCCCAACAGCACATCAAAATTTATGAGCTGGGAATT
This sequence comes from Phengaris arion, assembly GCA_963565745.1. Classification (NCBI taxonomy): domain Eukaryota; kingdom Metazoa; phylum Arthropoda; class Insecta; order Lepidoptera; family Lycaenidae; genus Phengaris; species Phengaris arion. The sequence continues at coordinate 2,161,084 of OY751448.1, forward strand.
GGGCCCTTAAGGGTACGAACGGCGGCCACGGGGGCACGCCTTATCGAGGTGCCGGGACGTGCCAGTGCTGAACAGGCGGACGTCCTGGCTGAAAAAATGGGTGCGTTGTTGGCGGGCGTCGCGGATGTGGTCAGGCCCGTCAAAACAACCGACTTTAGGTTGACGGGTCTAGACGAGACCGCGACGAAAGAGGGCGTAAGGGCAGCAGTAGCTGCGGAAGGGGGCTGCTCGATGGGGCAAGTGTGGGTCGGGGAGATTCATCTCGGCCCACGGGGGGTCGGCTCGGTGCGAATGTCGTGCCCGCTGGCAGCTGCGAAAAGGCTGCTCCAGCTTGGCGCAATTCGCATCGGCTGGAGCAAGGTGCGGCTCCAGCATGAGGGGGCTCGTCCCAGGCATTGTTACAGATGCCTGGGTAAGGGGCACTCAGCGTGTCTGTGTCCCCCCTCCGAAACAGACCGCAGCGGCATGTGTTACTTCGGTGCGTACCTGTGTAAGGTCGCCAGGAGGGAGCCAACGCCAGCCTGCCATGAATGTGGCGCTGCGGAGGACACGGCCCAGCACACCCTAGAGGTGTGCGACCGATGGGCCGTGCAGCGCCACGATCTCGTGGCAGTGCTTAGGCGAGACCTCTCGCTCTCGAGTGTGGTGCGCTGCATGCTCGAGAGCGATGAGGCCTGGCAGGTGGCGGTCTCTCTCTGCGAATCCGTAATTTCGCAGAAAGAGGCCGCGGAGCGGGACAGAGAAATCGATACATCCTCTGTTCCGCTCCGCCGGCGTAGGACGGGAGTGCGGAGGCGTCGCTATGCGAACCTCCAAACTTCCGTCTAACGGGGCTCCGGGAGAGGATGGGAACCTCCCCGGCTTAGCTAGTCCCGGCGCCGAGGGGGACGCTTCAGGTTGTCGGAGCGGCCCCTAATTGTGGTGGAAGTCCGGTCCCTATAAAGGTAGACCGGCCGGTCGCGGGGGGTGTCCTGTGCTAGACAGATCCGGGACACTCCCCTTATAGCAGCTGATGGCAATCCGCAGGTTAGTTTTAGTGGGTAAACCGGCGAGTCGCGTCGGTCGTCGAAAAACAAAAAAAAAATTAGTTATTTGGATAGCTTATGGTGAAAAATGCCATAGTGCATAAATTAAATACTAGCTAAAATGCTATGTGAAATAAATAAAATGCTAAAAGCCCATGATCGAATGAAAGGGATCCTTCATTCGATCATGGTGTAAACGAGATTTCTCTGTGAGAATAGTTGGAGGTCAAGAAGCCTTAAAACAAACCCTTGGTATTAAAATATGGTACAATTATGGTACAAAAAAATAAAATAAATGGTACTTAGAGCATGCAAAATATGAAAATATTTAAAAAGAAAGGAAAAATAATAATGAGGCACCTAATGTTAAAATAAGCTTAAATGGTAAGCATGTTATAGCACATAAAAATAGGACTAAGTTGTATAAGTAACCGTATATATTTCAAAAAAAAAAAAATAGACTACTAATTTTTTTTTCTTTACTAAGGGGGGTGGTGTAGTGTAGTGAGTAATTGTCTTTATAATATTTTATGTGTAATTACCTTTATAATATTTTAGGTCAGCATTTTGTTTATTGTGCAACGGTTTCGTATTATGTATGTTCATAATTATTATGTATTTTTGACTTGACGTTTCTATCAACCCTGACCAATGTGGCCTCACTAAGTAATATCTCAAAGTATCTACTCCTAGACACATCACACTCTACTTATTTACATTATACTTACTATTACATTTTTTATCTACCTTAACTTTTACTTCTATACATTCATATAATTTCTTTTGTTTATATAACATTTCACTTTTACCCTTACATTTCTATCTTTATATCTTTACATTCTTTACTACAGCTAATTTTACTACATTACTTTTATAATTACCACAATTTAATTGTTCTACATAAATTTTGATAGTAAAAAACCAAATAAATGTACACTGGCACTATTAGTAAATAAACGCGCTATGGAAGACACACATTGCAAACAGAGATTATAGTAAATAATTTTTGTGCAAAATGTCGGGGCGGGCGTCCCGGGCTGAATGGAAGAACAGATGTAAATCAAAACGTAAATCGACACGTAAATAAAAATAAATGGAAAAGAAACAAAATAAAAAACAAAAAGTAATATAACATATAAGTAAAAATGTTAATTATTAAAAAATTAGATACATTTGCATTGTGTTCTAGAAAGTATTTTATTTCGAGTGCTTAATAAAGTTAACGCATACTAAAAACTTAGCATTTATGTAATTTTATAATTATAATGTCCTGATTATTAATATGTAACAATATTTTTTATCATGATTTTAAACATTTGAAACTTGTAAAAAAAATTTACTCAGTTGATTTTACAACAGGATAACTATGATTAAGAGTAAAATAAGAATGTTATAGTTAAAATTAGTGTGTAAATGTAAGTGTCTTAGCAATAAAATATACGATGTAGATGTTTTCTTTTATTTTACTATTTGCAAATTCACCAAAAGTCTAGTATACAAGAGTCCGAAGGTAGTTTTCATGTAAATATAGAAATATATTCCACATCTATCAGTTTATAAAGATGATCCAGCTACAGGCCATTATTTTGTTAGGTCACTTTGACCTTGGAGTTGTGCAAAAAGTCAATGCTATATTTTTGTAGAAGAAAATAATAATGTCGTCATTGACAGTTGACAAATTAGCAATGACGTAACGTCAAGGTTAAAGGTGTGCAAATGTGTCGCTAAAATGATAACATTTGTTTACATTTTTTGATCATGATGAGCTCATATGAGAACTCATAGTTCAGTAGTTCAATTTTATTTGGCACAGTGCCCGGTGGACAAAAAAAATGGATAAGGCTGGGACTATATGCTCCGGAATCCGAAAGGCCATAGAAAATTCTGAGCATTGAAAATAGAACTTTGCACTACCTAATACAAATAACGAGTTAAAAATCGAACACATGAGTGTCGAGTCAAATGTCAATGTCATATATGACAGCTCGACACTCGAAACGTCCATTTTCAACTATAATGTATAAAGTACAAAGCGCAGAGTTCTATTTTCAGTGCTCTAAATTTTCACTGGCGCTCCGGATTCCGGAGCACATTGAGTAGAATCCCAGCAAGCGGCTTAATTCCCTTCTCACCGTTCCCTTTCTCAAAGTAGTTGATTTTTCTGGTTCATTTAAGAAGTTATGTATTTAATGTTACTTGCTGCGAATGAGCTTATATCGACTTGTGCATTGTCGATAGACGTTTTGTATATGAATATCAAACTCTTCACTAATATTTTAATACCTACTTTTATTTTTCCAGCATTTACAATGGACGGAAAATAGGAAGCACAATGCCAATACACCATAATTATCATATCGTAACAATTTTAAATAGAATTTACACCGATTTTCTTACACTAAAATATTTTAAGATTTTAACCACAACATTAAAAAAGTTCGACAGTAAAACTAATACTTCGATTTGCTTATTTTCCTTATCTATATTATAGACAAAACTAAAAGTTTGTTTTGTAGGATCTTTTCTATCATAATAAACATTTGGGCTAAGAACTCTTGGAGCTATTTTTAGTCACGAATGAAACTTGCTCCGTGAGTTCTTAGCCTTAGGCAGTTAGATGCAAAAGTACCGGGTTTGTCGGCGCCTGCATTTACTACAATGTTTTTGTGCAAACAATAATATTCATATAAAAGTAAATGAAATGATATCATTTTGTTATTTATATAGTTGCTATCATAAGAAATACGAGTACAACACTATTTTGTTAGATATATATGCGATTTATTTATAATTTCGAAAATAAAACTGTAGTTTTTGTAGAGAAGATGAAATAAAATTAACTTATAGACCCTTCCGGACAAGAGTACCAAAGGATAGAAATAAAAAAAATTACAGGTAAAGGGTGGGGACCCTTTACTGTGGGCGCAAGTCTTCTACCAACCACCACCTAACGAGGCTGTCTCAATGAAATAAATGAAGCCGTAACTAGTATTTTATTAGAAGACTCAGCCAATGTATTTATAAACTATGGAAGACAACTAACGTTCAGTTTTCAGTAAATAAGGCACAACTACATCCACGTTGACGTCTCCGACGAAGCCCACAAAGAACACATCTATGAACGCTCCGTTGAACGTCCTCAGTACTGGGAGCTGCAGGAGCAGTGTGTCGACTCTCTCGTCGTTCGACTGGCAAGATACACAGAGGGAACGAAGCACTTTGTTCTGGTACTCCTGCAGTTTGGCCGTTATGAAGTCTGGGCGCCATCTGGAAAAAATAATTATTTATCGTCAAATTTCTGTAGTGGTTTTTATCTTTTTTATATATAAAAATGGATTGCAGTTCCAAATGTCCCGCTAAAACTCGAGAACGGCTCGACCAATTTGGCTAATTTTGGTCTTGAAATAATTATGGAAGTTCAAGGACGGTTTAAATGGTGAGAAATATTGGAAAAGTTTCAGAGAAAATAACTAAAACCGATAATTAAAATTTCATAGTTAAGATAGAACAACGTGTGTGGGGACAGCTAGTTTATAATAAAAATAAGAGGAATAGTTTTTCTTCTTTTTGTATTTATTAATTTTTAATCGTCAATAGTTATTTCACCTTGTATAAGGCGAAAATTTCTATGAGATTTACTTATAAGCGATGTCCTGTTTTTAGCTTTTTATATGGAAAAGCTCCTCCATCTAACAAAATCCGTCCGGTGGGTCGCCATCAAACTCATTCACTCTGCGAAACAACGCGTTATTTAACGAGGTTTTCTGTGAGACCATGGTATTAACTGACTCGGTATTAAATTCGACGCGCATTATTTCATGCCGCTTTTCCAAGAGACCACGGCATATCCCTGAGACCACCTGGTAACATAGCTAACCTGGCGAGAACAAGCACAGCGCGCGCAGGTGCGCGTGGTCGCGGCTATGAACTGCTGCAGCCGCGTCAGCCCCGCCAGCACCTCGGCTACGCGCTCGTCGCTGTAGTCCGCCACGCTGATCATCTGCACAACAGATTATTATTTTTTATTTAGGCAATGTACAGTCATTTTAAAAACAGTAATCCATGATAGAACAACAACTTTTTACAAATCAGTTTTAATGATTAATTATTATTTATTTAGAAAAACACAGCCTCCGTGGTCTAGAGGTTAGATCTTGGCTGTTGAAAACGGCAACGATAATTCTATTTTCCCGCCTTTTTAACTTGACACAGGAAATGTTTTATGCTGTACCGCCGCATAAATAAAAATATAACTTTTTCATAATGAATACATAGATATTGGAGAGGTATAAGAAATTATATTATTATAATCCTAGTTGTGTCACAACACTAATAATAATTATAGTAATGTCTCAGCACTATGATGGACTATATATTGTTTATTTTATATTACCACCACCACCACCGCCATCACCATCACCACCTCACATGGCGACCCTGCCTGTGGCGCCTGCATATGAGCCGTCGCGAATTTGAAACCGTTCCATATCCGTCGCGTTTCGTGCCTCATAGATTAACTTAGAACAATGGAGTTAATTAAACGGAGTCCTCAGTCGAACTTACAAGTGCTAATAAACCAGGAAATTGGGCAAGCAGCAGTCTACAGAAGAGACGGTCATCGTACAGAATGCAGCAGGAGGAAATAACAAGTCGCAAGTACAGGAAATTCGTTGCCATATGTCTACAACCAACACTTTGCTCACTGTCGTTACCCTGTTCATTTTGATAAGCCTTGTGGTTATCTCTTATAAGCAGTACAAAAGATGTCACAGAAAATGGATTGAGAAGGAAATTACTCGGACGACAGCAAGAAAATCTTTTTTTCGGCGACACGGGCCAACAGAAACTGTGTAGAAAAAAAAATATATAAATAAAAATAATAATTTAAAAATAAAGTTCTAATTAAGTGAAAAAAAAATAAGTGGAGTAAGCTTATTAAAATCCCATAATATTAATAATATAATTATTAAACATCATTACATAAAATCGTTATAATAATCACGGCATAATATTTATTCATCGTGCGTGTGAACGTGTGAACGAAGTATTCAGTGACAAATCAAACATGGACTCTGCAGTCGAATGAATGGACTCTAAATATTTTATTGGACTTTAAATATTTTATTTTTTTAATAATTCAAATGTAAGATTGTCATCTTTTTTTTATTTTAAATTAATAAATAGTGGTGGACAGTAAGCTATGATGGTCTGGGAAGAGTGGCAAGCCCCAAAGGGAGATTTCCGACCGAGCGAGGTGCTATGCTCGGTCAGGCCGAAGCCACTTGTATTAAATGTTTTTCAAGCATTTTTTCATAATTTAATGATCAAATATTTAATATATAATTATTTAATACTATCCTTCATAAAATAAAATATGCGTTATAAAAAATCATCTGTAATTAAACTTAAATATTGAAAACTTACCTTTCTCCATTTGTCTGTCGTTTTAGTGATTCCTCCTCCAATGGCATTCAGAGTATTAGTGAGACAGGTAACATTTTGTTATTTTAATAAATTGTACTATATTAACATTGTCGTATTATTTCATGTCTAATATCTATCGCAAAAAATATTATCACGACTTTAAAATGCACTAAGTACTTTTAAACGCGGCCCGTGAACGTATTTGCACGCTAAAGTTGGCCCTCAACATGTCAAAGGTTGCCCATACCTGACCTAGAGTATAACTTTTCAGCATCTTCACGCCGCTTACAAGCTCTAGTGAAATCAGCATCCCACCATGAAGGAGATAACGTTTTTTGGCTGTTTGTACGTTTTAACGAAATTGCCCTATCCGCAGCCAATGACAGCACTTGTTTTAGGTTTTGGTATGAAGAAATAGCATTATCTGAATTGATAGGAGGGAAAAGGCAAACTTCAGAGTCTGTAATTTCTGCAAATTGGGCCCAATCTGAAGAATTAATTTTATATTTAAGTCGGGGGGAATTTGAGGATAAAGTCGGTCTTGTATGTCTATATATTATTGTTTTAATTATGGGGAAGTGATCGCTATCCAAAGAATCAGGAATAACTGACCAGGAACACGAAGAGGAAAGGGAGGGAGGATATATCAACCACACTCCTCGGGTTCTGTAAAGGTGAGACCCGACGAGTGGGGTATCCATCATTAAGAATTACTCGGTTATTATCATCAATCAAATCAATGAAGGAAGAGGAATTAGGATCATTAAACTGGGAACCCCAAGATGTATGATGAGTATTAAAATCACACAATACAACCAGGAGGAAAGGAACCGTAGAAATTATGGAGGAAATTTCAGAGAATGGAGGGATTAGGATGAGGGAAGTACACAGAAATAAAAATAGTATCTAAAACATGGACCAAAGAACAAAATGGCTGCCATCAGACCTGTCGTCCCGGAAACAGGCGTATACTGGAACCCGAAAACGAGAGCCAGGCGCCAATCAAGTTTCCTAGACGGCAAGAATTGACGGCTTATGATTGTTAATAAGCCAAAGAATGTCAGGTTTCTTATTCTTTATGCTGCAGCTGTTCTACTGTATTACAGTGTGAGCCATAATTAGGTAGAAGTTTTATGAGTTGTGTCAGGTTGGTAAGAGTTTTGTTCGGTAGGGGGTCGTGTACGGTGTCATAAATCACACCGTAGCATTTTTCACTTCACAATGCATTTTACCGTCAGTACGCGTTCATAATTAGCAAGCACCGCGCGTGCTCCCTTAGCACCTTTATAGTATATATCAATCTTATGTGGAACAATTAATAAAATCTTAATGTTCGGGAACACATTTGGTTTTATTAGCCAAACCCCCACATAATATGGTCCTTCGAGCCTTGTGACCTTCCGCGATTTGGCCAAAGCTGGATCAGTAGTGGTGTAGTGGTAAAAAGCAATCTAGCAGAGCAGTGGTAAAGTGAAATAGCACAATAGTGTAGCAGAACAGCAGTGTAACAGAACAGCAGTACTGTGGAGTAGCATAGCAGTGTAGCAGATCGGTGGTGTAGTGATATAGAAGAACAGTTTCTCGCGAATCAGTGTTGTGGTAGTGGAAGACGAGCATCAGCAGCAGCAGTATTCAGCATAGCAGTGTGGTTCCTGTCTGCAAACAGCAGACAGCAGCATCAGCATTAGCATCGCTTTGGCATCTCATCAGTAGACCATCACACTGTTCAGGGCGTGAGCAGCAGCAGCAGAAAGGCTCCCGCGCAATCAAGTAAGATCTTTCCATTTTTTCACTTTGAGCAATAAGTTACCATAATGGAGGATATTTACGAAAATCAAGAGCAGTTAGTAGGTGCGATAAAGCAGTTGCTAGTGTATTTCAAGAAGACGGGGCGAGATCGTAGGACAGTAGATTACGTTAAGCGGAAGTTACAAACCCTTGACGAATATTGGGAACAATTTAAGCAGAATCGACAGCAATTAGCAGGATACGTAGATGAAAATTCTGAGCCTATGAAAAGTCTCAATGAACGGGCTACCAGAAACTACGAGATCACGAAGTCAACCTTGCAGCAGTATCTCTCGCAGGTGACTTCACGAGCAGTAGCACACCCAGAGGGTAAGGTACTTGAGGTCCCAAGTCGTGGAGCAATCCCGCTACCTATCCCTGGTTCGTATACAATAGCATCAGTAGGACAGGTGTCGAGGACAATCTCCCAAGGAGTCGACAGCAAAACAGCAGAAATGTTACGTAAGCAGATAACGAACTTCAAAGCATTTTCACGAACGGTAAGCAACATTGAGCTGGAAACATTAACAGAAAAGTGGCAGTTTGAAGACACGTTGCAGCAGTTACAGATGAGATGGACAGCAATCGACGCTCAGCATTGGGAGCTCGATAATTAATTAAACGGGTCTAACCTAGAGTACAAAAAGCAATTTACAGCACATGAGAAGGAATTTAATTTCATCAAGGAGAGCATTAACAAAAAAATGTGGTCAACGTTCCATAGGGAAAAATCAACCCCTAAATTAGATATCCCTACATTTAGCGGTAATTATCATCAATGAATGTCATTCCAAGATTTATTCAGTGAGGTCATTCATAACAATCCTTCACTGTCTCAGGCCCAAAAAATGCAGTTTTTAAGGAGTAAATTAACAGGCGAAGCTGAAAGGCTCATTCATACAACATTTACAAATTACATCGGCTAATTATAATATATCTTGAGAAATTCTTAACCACAGGTACAATAAAAGGCTCATATTCACTTCACGTCAACATATTGCTAGGGCTGCCAACTATTCAATATCAATCAGCAGCGCAACTTAAAAAATTACACGACACAACTAAAGAATGTTTGAATGCACTAAAGAACCTGGGAGTCAATATATCAGCTCATGGCACTCCTTATTGGTCCACCTGTTAGGACAAAAATTGGACAGTGAGTCGTATACAGAATATTTGGAATCAGTCAAGAATCCTCGAGAATTGCCAATTCTAGAGGAATTCGTGATTTTTTTGGAAACGAAATTCACTGTACTCGAATCATCGCGCAGAAAACAACAGCAGGGCGTATTTAAGCAACCAGCATCATCGAATCAGCAGCAGAATTTTTCGCATCAACGAAGACTTTCTCAGAGCAACTTTAAATCTAGCAACAATAATTTTTATTTTAATTATAAGTCGAAATTTAAGGCTTTGCATGCAACCAAGGTCATTTGCGGACTTTGCAAAGGCGAACATGGTTTATTCAATTGTTCAAGGTTTCAAGAAATGCCATGCGATCGGAAATTGAAAACTGTAAGCCGGTTGCGTTATTTTGTGAATTGTTTATACGAACACGATAATAAATAATGTTTTTCCAGTAAAAGGTGTCGCTTATGCGCAGGATTTCACAATAGTTTATTGCACGATGCATGCACAAAACCCAAACCCAGCACTTCCTAGAACCATGTGGCGAAGGCCCACTACGTGTCTCAACCCAACACGTGTGAGGTCTTATTAGCAACGGCAATGGTTGGTGTGAAAGCAGCAAATGGAGATCAGCATCATCTTAGAGCCCTCATAGATTCGGGTTCTTAAATTTCAGTTATTACAGAGAGAGCAGCGCAGATTTTAGGATTAAAGCGACGTAGGTGCAAGGGCACTATTTTCGGCGTCGGCGATCATGAAAGCAGTAGCAAAGGAATGCTTACTATACAATGCAAATCATTGCATAATAATTTCACATTTAGCATAGACGTCATCATCATGAGCAATCTTATCAAAAATCTTCCAAATGTAAATTTACCTAAGCCTTCATGGTCATACATCGAAAACATTAATTTAGCAGATCCAAAATATTATATAAAACGTCCGGTAGACTTACATTTGGGAGCAGATGTCTACTCCAAAATTTTATTGGATGGTATTTTGAGAGGTCCGACCAGCGAGGAACCCATAGCACAGCAGACTTATCTTGGCTAGATCCTCCGGCTCCGTCAAATCATATCAGTGCAACGTCATGTTACATAACAATTATGACGACTTGCAAAGATTCTGGGAATGCGAAGACATTTTCCAAGGAAAATCATATCAGAAGATGAATTTTGTCTTCAATATTTTTCTAAAACGACTAGAAGGTTGGAGGATGGAAGATTTGAGGTGCGTTTACCTATCATAGAAGAATTGAAGCATAAATTAAGGTCATCAAAAACTACAGCATTAGCACAGTATCAGAGTTTAGAAAGAAGATTGCATCGAAATACAGCATTAGCAAATGACTATAAAAAGTTCATGCATGAGTACATGGACTTAGGTCATATGGAACGATCAGCATCTGAAAGAAAAATGGAGTTCTACTTACCTCTTCATAAGTAAGATCATGAAGTCATCCGAGACAGCTCCACTACAACGAAGCTACGCGTAGTATTCAACGCATCAGCAAAGTCTTCGAGTGGATATAGCTTAAATGATATAATGTACAAGGGTGTGTGATATAATGATATAATGTATAATCTTCAGCAGGATCTACAGCAGATAATTTTGAAATGGCGTCAGTTTAAATTTGCTTATACAGCAGACATCGAAAAGATTTACAGGCAAATTTAGGTTTTTCCCGAAGATCAAGCACATCAGAAGGTATTTTGGCGGGAGTCTAAAGACCAACAAGTAACTTACGGATAAAAAGCAGCAAGTTTCTTAGCAATAAATTGTTTAAAGCAGTTAGCAGCAGAAGAGAAGACGAAGTATCCAGAGGCAGCAAAAGAAGTAGAAGAAAGCTTCTTCGTAGACAACTTTTGTGGAGGTCATCATACTTTACAGCAGAGCAAGCAATTACAAGCAGATTTAATTGAGCTTCTAAAATTAGGAGGTTTTAATTTACGAAAATGGAAGTCAAATGACCAGCAACTTCTAGCAGATTTAAATACTGAGCAGTGTGACAAGCAGACGTACGAATTTAAGCATATAGAGTTGACAAAAACCTTAGGTTTAAGCTGGGATCCCCAAGGTGACGTGTTTACATTTCAATGCAAAATAGAATATTCTGAAGCAGAACCAACTAAGAGGTATTTATTATCCGAAATATCAAGGTTATACGACCCCTTAGGTTGGCTGACGCCATTGAGCACGACACTGAAATTATTATTTCAAAATGTGTGGTTATCGAAAATAGAATGGATGATGATCTCCCGCAGAATATTAAAACAAAATATAGACACATTTAAAATACAACGGTGGATCGGGACTTCTGAAAATGACAAGATCGAGTTTCAAGGATTTTCTGACGCCTTTAGCAAAGCATTTTCGGCAGTAATTTACTGTAAGGTCATAAAAAATGGCAAATCATCAGTATCATTATTAGCAGCCAAAGCAAGACTCGCACCATCAAGCAAAGTTCAGACCATCCCTAGGTTGGAATTAATGGGAGCTGAACTATTATCAAAATTGATGAGCAAGGTTCAAAAATGTTTACATCAATACAAAGCAGAAGTGTATGGCTGGGCAGATTCTACAGCAGTTTTAGGATGGATACAGGGAGACCCATCACGATGGAAAACATTTATATCCATACGAGTCAGAGCAATAACGCAAGTAATGACAAAATCATGTTGGCACTACGCTAAAACTGACGAAGACCCATATGTTTCAGCTAGTCGTGACTCAGCTAAAAAAGATAAGCTATGGTGGAACGGCCCATCATGGTTGCAGTTAAAGAGCCAACATTATACAAGACTACATTAGAGCCAAAAAATCAATACAAACAATCTAATACTATAATTCATACGGATCCTCAAGCATTAAACATCATCGAACAATTATTAAATAAGCATAGCAACATAACTCGAGTTATTCGCATACTTGCAAGGATATTACGAACAACAAAGCGCAAACAATGCCGCGAAGGATGTCTCACATTACGAGAATTACAATACGAAAAAATGCTTATTGTAAGGAATATACAGATGGAGCACTTTAATGAAGAAATTAAACTATTACCAAATAAAAGACCGTTACCATCAAAAAGCAAAATTTAAATTTAAATCCGATTTTAAACGACGACAAAATTTTACGTGTTGGTGGCCGTCTCAAAAACGCGAGTGTAAGTACCGAAATAAAAAATCCCATCATCATACCTTACGAAAGTCGACTTACTTTTTTACTGATACAGCAAGAACATGAACTAACATTCTATGGCGGTCCATGAATTACATTGGCCAATCTTAGACAAAAGTATTGGATCATTGGTGGTATAAGAGCAACCAAAAAGCATATCAGAAACTGTGTGACCTGTAGGAAAAACACACCTATTTTAGGTCAGCAGCTCACGGGCGATCTTCCCACAGCACGTGTTAACCCGAGGCCAGCATTTTATAACACCGGTGTAGATTTTACAGGATACATCGATGTAAAAGCAAATAAAGAACGAGGTATCAAAACCATGAAAGGATACATAGCATTATTCATTTGCATGGTCACGAAAGCAGTACATCTAGAAACAGTATCAGACCTCACGAGTTCAGCATTTTTGGCGGCTCTCAGTAGAATGGCAGCTCGTCGCGGCACGCCTCGTCACATCTTCAGTGACAAAGGCACTAATTTTGTAGGAGCAAACAGATTGATGCAGGAGCAATTTCAGAACATTTTCGATGATAACACTTTAGGAGAGATAGCAAGCATGAATATCACTTGGCATTTCAATGTAGCGAAATGGTGCCAAGCATCAGGTTTATGGGAGAGAAATATAAGAAGCTTAAAGCATCATTTAAAAAGGGTTGTAGGTGAGAAAAAAACTTACATATGAGGAATACGCTACCCTATTAGTAAAGATAGAAGCAATCTTAAACTCTAGGCCCCTCTACGCGCTCACAAAGGACCCAGAGGAATTAGACTATTTGACACCAGCACACTTTCTAGTCGGCAGAGCAGAGTTAACTATCATAGAAACAGAGCAGGATGCTAGGTCAAGATTGCATTTAATATCAAAAATATATTTCGATTTGTGGAAGAGATGGAGGATCGAATATATGACTCAGCTCAGCTCAGTAAGATCGAAATGGTTAAGAGCACGAAATAATCTTCAAATTGGCGATTTAGTCACTATTCAGGACGAGTATATGGTTGGCAAATGGCTCATGGGGAGGGTATTGGAGCAGCATCCCGGAGAGGACGAATTGGTTCGTGCCGTCACTCTGAAAACAAAAACTACGATCACGTGGACATTTATCCACAATTTATTTGGATGACACTTTTTTTGATCGGGGATACCTTAAAATCGTGTCTAGAAAACATCGCAGACACTACTAGATTATTAGAAGCCCTTGTGTTCATTATAAATACTGAAGAAGTAACCTAACACCACTTCTACTAGATGCAATTTCCTGGGACTTGTCATAGATTCTCATAACAAGTTTTTTATTATACACAATTACAAGTTACTTTACCTCAAGAAAAGATTTTAAAAATTAATACTGAAATTAGTAAATTTTTAACAATAAAACATTGTAAAGTCCGGGACTTTGCACGTCTAGTAGGGCTACTCACCTCTGCTTGTCCCGCCGTTAAGTACGGTTGGTTACATACGAAGGAATTAGAACGGTGTAAATATTTAAATTTAAAAATGATGATAACTACGATAATCGCATGAACTTACCACTTTCATTATTACCAGACCTTCAGTGGTGGGTTAATGCAATTAATAGCCCCACTAATGAAATCAAACGAAATAATTTTTGCTTAGAAATTTACAGCGATGCCTCAACAGCGGGATGGGGGGGCCGCCTGTGGTGGTGAACGCGCTAGTGGTATGTGGACTGACAATGAAAGTTCACTGCATATTAATTACCTTGAAATTTTAGCTGCCTTTTTCAGTCTAAAGGTTTTTGCCAAAAGTTATAGAGACTGCCACATTCTTTTGCGAATAGATAACACCACAGCAGTATCTTACATAAACCGAATGGGCGGTGTACAGTTTCCCCACCTGACAAACATCACTCGACAATTGTGGTAATGGTGTGAAGAACGTAATTTAATCGTTTTTGCGTCATATATCAGCTCAACTGATAATTTCGTTGCAGACAGAGAATCACGGCGTGTTCACCCCGATATTGAGTGGGAATTAGCCGATTATGCCTTCCAAAAAATTATAAATCATTTTGGTATTCCCGAAATTGACTTATTCGCCAGTAGGATAAATAAAAAGTGCAAAAAATATGTGGCATCATGGCACAGAGATCCTGATGCCGTGGCAATTGATGCATTTACGTTATCATAGTCAAAATTTTATTTTTATAGCTTCCCCCCTTTTGCTATAATTTTGAAAACGCTGACAAAAATTATTGACGATGGAGCTCGGGGTATAGTGGTTGTACCACTTTGGCCTACGCAACCGTGGTACCCTTTATTTAAGAGCCTACTCTTAACGGAGCCCTTGGTCTTTCAACCATCTTAAACTTTGATTAATTCTCATTCCAGCAATTGAGATGTTCACCAGAAGGTTACCTTGGTTGCCAGGCTGTTATCAAGACGTCATTTGTAAGAAGAGGCATACCTGTATCCTCTATACCAATAATGTTAGCTTCACTTTCAAACAATTCGCTAAAGCAGTATGACACCTGCCATAAAAAATGGTTCGTCTATTGCAAGTCCAATAATTTTTAAAAACGATTTGTTAAACTTTTTTACACAATTATTTGAAACAGGAGCACAATTTGGAACTTTAAATTATTGTAGGTCAGCCCTATCTCTAATAAACGAATGACGAGTGCATTAAGCGTTTCTTTAATGGGATTTTTAGGCTGCGCCCGCCACTTCCCAAGTACCATACTACATGGGATACGACGGTCGTTTTAAATTACTTAGGGAGTGTGTATCTAAATGACAATTTAAATCTTGAAGAATTATCAAAAAAGTTGGCAACCCTACTTGCTTTAACTACGGCACATAGGGTTGAAACATTTTCAAAAATCATCGTTAAAAATATTGAATCCTTCTCTGATAAAATTCATATTCAAATTCCATACTTGTTAAAAACTTGACATCGTGGTCCTCCACAATCAATTTTAGTTCTTTCCTTCTTCCTTAGACGTCCTGAAATTTTCCCGATAGCTACATTACGCTGTTACCTTAATAAAACACAATCATTACGCAGCAATACAATAAATAACCTATTTATTAGCACTAAAAAGCCGCATAAACCCATCTCATCACAAACGCTAAGCAGATGGATAAAACTAACTTTGGCCAGTAGTGGAATCAACGTGTCAGTATTCACAGCCCACAGCACTAGACACGCTGTAACTTCTAGGGCACATAAGCTAGGTATTAATTTAAACACTATTAGAAAAACCGCAGGATGGAGTGGTAACTCGCAAATCTTTGGTAGATTTTATAACAGAATTGTGATTCAGGATGTAGACAATAATATTTCATTTGCAGAGAGTATAATGAATGATTCTTTAACTACTTTATTATAATATTCTAGACAGATACCTTTAATTTCTGTGTAGGTAGGTGATCAAGGTACATAAATACCTTATGTTATGTTACATACAAATAAAACATGTTATTTTGATTGTAGTTCATATTTATCTCTCTCTCAACATCTATATGTAAACCTAATACTAATCTCGAGGACAAAGCATAAGTATATTTAAAGATTAAACGAACTTATCTGAAGTGAAGTTCTATCAGAAGGGATGCTAATCTCTTCGGACAAAGCCCTCGTATAATTATGATAGAACTTCACTACAGTTAAGTTCGTTTAATCATTAATAATCCATAGTCGTTTCTCGTTACCGTAGCGAAAAAGTTTATGCAAATAATTGTTGAAATTAAAGCCGCGCCTATTACATCTTTTTGTATAAATTAAACTTACATATTTTTTTATTTATAACTATTTCAGTACCCAACGATCACCTGAATCGTCGAAAAGTGTTTTTATTGAACCTGGAGATAACCAAAATCAATGTAACGCAAATCATAACAATGCTATGTAAGTATTTTACCATTTTTATTAATTGATCAAATATAATTTTATTTGTATAGCATTTATTAACCCACGAATATACTTTTTAGAGTAAATAGTAAAAGGAGAGAACGTCAACAACGGTACAGAGAGAAGAATAGAGATAAATTGAGAAAGCTTGCAGTTGAAAGATGAAAACGGAAACAGAATTTACAGAAAGGTGTAGGATTGCAAAATAAAGGGAGCTAATTCCCAAAGTTCATCAGGAACACAAATGTCTCTTATCGAAAGAAAGCAATATAAACTCCAACAAAACAGAGAACGCCAAAGAAGATGTAGGGAGCGAAACCCAGAAAAGCTGAAACAGCGAGAAGTTATTTAAAAAATCAGAGAAAGTCAAAAGCGATACAGAGAGCGGAACAGAGAAAAACTCAAAAAGCGTGAAGCGTTTTACAAAGTTTTGCTGGATTTGTTCCTTCAATCACAAATAGAATAGAATTATATAATCAAGAATTGACAGATGCGGATTCTCAAAATTTATCTGGTTTTGAAGAGATACAAACATCCATAAAAATAATTAGGCAAAATAAAGAAAAAGCTCTTAAAAAACAAAGATTAAGACAGAAAAGATATAAGCGGACAAAAGGCAATGCTCAAAAAATTGAAATATTCTCACAGAACAGTCTACTTCGAACGTGGAAATTTTAGAAATAAATGTTGAACCTATAATAGATGACGTCATACATGAAATGTAGCTACTTTGGTTTGTTGCCAAAACTGTTGTTAGTAAATTAAATCCCGTACGCCCACGACATAGGCCCCGAGGATACCTCGGGAAATGCGATAATGGGCAATATTTAGAAATAAAAAAGCAGGAAAGTGATTCATACATTCGATCCAAGCTACTGTTTTTATGGCTAATTTTAGAACTTCAGGCATCTCCAAACTCTAAACAAAAAAATATTACTTTTCGGGTTTTAAAACTAATCTTTTACATCTCGTTTCCCTTTTGTAACAGAAAGTTTCAGTAGCGACTAGCGGCACATATATTTTGTTGTATTGTTTCTCAAATCATTGTTTTTATTTAATTTCAAGTTTGTTTAGCTTTGAACAACAGTTTTCACCTAGATCGATACGATAGTCAGACAGTACAATTCGCATTTAAATTTCTTACTAAGGAATATTTAGTCATTTTCTTCTCTCTCTAATTTTTTGGTTTCTTTGCATTACCTTTATTTATTGGTCCTTATCAGTTTTCATACAAAATTACTCGAGAAGTGAGGAAAATCTCTCGAGGATACAGCCTCATATACACCTCGAGATCGCCGCTTGCGAGCTATCAAAAGTCCTCCATTAGCGACTGGTTTAACCACCTTCCTTCATAATAGGCTACTTGACCTTGTTTTTATTTATGTCCTATCCGCTTCATAATTGTTTGATTACACACAAAAAATAATATAACTATACAGGGTGCCAGAAGACCGCTTCCATTAACTTTGGGATATGAATATACTACCTTTTCTCATTACAAAAAAGTTATTTTTTTTTGTAACGAGAAACCCACACGGAACCCACCTTAGGAATCCCTGCTCTACACCGCCTGCAGTGTGGTTCGTAAATCACGCACGAAATGTTGCTTGAACAAATAACGAACCCTGTGTACAGTGCAACTAAATTCTTAATGTCCAACGGCAATCATCGCTTTTCTATCGAAATTACAGACAGTGTTTGAAAAATGACAATAACCGAAAGATGTAACGTGGTTGGACTGTAGGTAACAATGAAATGGTGCCCGAAGTCGCATTAGAAAATTATTATTAATGATAATAAGTTACGTACGTAATTACACTGATCATAATAAGTGAAACTATGGCTAATAGCTATTTACTTACGTGAAAGCTAGTAGGTAGTAGGTACTAAGTCTACTCCTAGTACTAAGTTCACGGAATCCGTCGACCATCAGGTGACCGTGTTTTATTTCATTTAACACGTTGGAGTTAATACTTTTAATCCATCGTGGTTGCAACCACACACGAAAAACATTCAGCTAAGCCGGCCCTCGCAGCCAGCTGGCTCTCAAAGTCTGGCGCCTTATTTGTATCGATGTTTGGTTTTAGGCCAGGGATGGTAAACTTTACGTTTTAACGTGCCATTTTTGTAAATAAATATTTCAAAGGGCAGGTTCCTTTGTGATTTAGAGGCGTATTTAAAGATTTGGCGCTCTGGTATAATGTTTGAAATAAGTGACGTTACAGTGACAGTTTGTTTATTTAATGGGTAAAAATCTAATTACTATATATAATAGCTCACAATCCGTAGCTGTCCCCAATATCCGGTGTGAACATTACCCGGGTGATGTTAGGGAGAGTCAAACACTCCAATCGACTCTTACCTAGTAAACTAGCCACCAGGCTAGTTATAGTCCGATATAGCTACAGCGGTCTTAGCGTAGACCCTTTTGAAAAAAAAAAAATTATTCACTTCAACTGTAGATCGAGTTTTACTCTCTACCCAAACTGCCTCGACAAGTACCTCCAAAATTAGAGTACCTACCTCTAAAGTGGTGACCCCGAAGAACTACAAGCACCTTCAAGAAGAAAATACTGCCCGAAAACTCTGCTCAAGAAAAGAAAATATCGAGAATGGAAGCCAGAAGCGAATTCCTGCCCGAAAATTCTACACCATCTCAAGAAATCACTGGTATCGCACTCTCCATGCGAAAACCGCCCTTCTGGAGGGACAAACCGCGACTATGGTTTGTGACATTCGAGGCAGCCACATACAGAAGAACCAGAGTCAGCTATCCCAGATGGTCATTGCACGTCTTGAGAAACAGGACATTGAGCAAATCGCCGACCTGTTGTACAATCCGCCAGAGAATAACAAATACCAAGCTCTCAAGAACAGATTAATCTCGGCGTATGAAGAATCCAACAGCAGACAGTTCCAGCAGCTCCTGTCAAAAATGGAACTCGGGGACCAAAAACCATCTCAGTAGTTCTGAGACGAATGCGTAACCTGCGTAAACGACGAATGCACGCGACAAAGTTCCCGATTCCACACTCAAATTGATGTGGACTGTTACATATGTCAACAGTAAGATGTTACTGTCAATGTCGTTATTGACATTGACAGACGTTATGAAGTAAAGCCTATCGAGTTTGTTTATTTCAGTAGGCCAAAGGGCTATACATAGTGTAGGCGTATATTTGTGTTAGACATAATATCTCATTTGTAATACGTATCTGTGTAAGCACCAATAAAGGAGAATATAAGAATTGTTGCTGTATTATTATCATCACTACTCAAGCGTGAGAAGGACTTGAATATCAAGAGGTCGCAGCCCGTTACATGGTGTCAGATGTGAAAAAATTGTCAAGAAAACGAAAATTATGAACGCAAAAAAGGGTACATCGAAAATTCCGGAAGCTTCGAGACAATCTGAGTGTGGGAACGTTCGTCGTCAAAAGCTCCTACAAGAGCAAGATCTATCCCAAGAAAGAGCCAAACTCCTCTGTAGAACACTCACGATGGCGCAGAAAAGTGAAGAATCAATCAATGCAGCAGATGGAAGAGAAGAAGCCACAATATACAAGCTACACAAAAGTCGTCGGGCCAGTTCCCATACCAGAAAAGAAAAAACGCAAGATCCCCATCACGCCAAGGTCACCCAAGGTCAGCTACACCTGGATCAAGAGCAACGTCGTGTGTAAAGTGCAACACATCGCATGATCGCCGCAACTGTCCAGCTTGGAAATACAGATGCAGGTCATGTTTTAAATATGGACATTTAACTCATTTATGTTTTAAGAAAAATAGTGTCAGGACTATTGTTACTGGGGTAGATAGCATAAATCTCGATGATGAATCAAGCCCCTAAAGTGCTGAGGCTGAGGCTGAGAGATTTACAATAGGGGCATTGTTCAACATTAAGAATATAAAGTCACAAAATGCTAGTACAAATTTGATTAACACAGACAAGTCCTGGCATTATTCTCTTAAGATAAACAACAAAAATGTAGATTGCCTAATTGACACTGGCGCAGACATAAATGTGATGTCTTATAAGGTATTTAAAGAATTGAATCTTAAATTTGACAAACAGAGTAAAGAAATGTGTAAAAAATATAATATATTTGCCTACAGTGGGCACAGAATTACGATAATTTCAGTGTCAAACATTTGTTGTTTAGTTGAAAACAAAACAAAACCAGAAAACATTACTTTTGTTGTAACAAAATTAAAATGTCCAACTGTGATTGGTTTATCCACTTGTATAAAACTAAATTTAATAACAAAAACTTTTCTGTAACAATGAAAATAAAAAAAAATGTTGAGCAAAATGTATATAATATGTATCAAAAAACTTGTGACAAAATTGTGACCAGATATAATGATGTGTTTCAGGGTCTAAGCTGCCTCCCATACGAACACAGAATCATGCTAAAGAAGGATGCTATTCCGTGCGTTGATCCCCCTAGAAAGGTACCCTTCGCGTTGGTTGAACCGTTAAGGAAAGAGCTTCAACTCATGGAGAACATGGGAGTCATACGGAAGGTGAACAAACCTACTCTCTGGGTGAGTAGTTTAGTTATAGCAATGAAAAAGAATGGTGGATTGAGAATTTGCTTAGATCCTAGAAATTTAAATAAAAATTTATTGAAATGTCACTATCCAATTAAAATATAGATGAAGTCAGGTCTAAATTGTCCAAAGCCTCTTATTTTTCACATTTAGATGCGTTTTCTGGGTTTTATAACATAAAATCAACTTAAGAAAGTAGTGATCTATGTACAATTCAAACTCCATTTGGCAGATATAAATTTTTAAGATTACCTTTTGGAATAAACACGGCTACAGAAATTTTCTATAAAACCATGATAGATCTTTTCGGAGACATTGAAGGTATAATAATTTGGTGTGATAACATTTTAATATACGGTGAAACAATTGAAATGCACAATAAAAGGTTAGAAATGTTTTTGGACAGGGCTAGGCAAGTTAATTTAAAATTAAATAAAGCCAAGTGCAAGTTTCTTCTAGAAGAAATAGCATATTTGGGCTATATTTTTAGTAAAGAAGGTGTAAAAATTAATCCAGAGAAAGTTAAAGCCATAAAAGATATGCCCATACCTAAAAATATTAAAGATTTGCAGAGATTTCTAGGCATGATTAATTTTTAAGCACCGTTTATAGAAAATCTAGCAGAAAAAACTAATACCTTAAGAAATTTGTTAAAAAAAGATATGTTATGCTTATGGGATGAAAATTGTCAAAAGTTCTTTGATTTGTTAAAAGAAGTCGTATCTAAAGCACCTGTGTTAACTAATTATAATTGCAACTTACCTGTGATTTTGTCGGTAGATTCATCAAATAATGCACTGGGAGCTGTCTTGATGCAAGACAAACGACCCATTGCATATAGTTCAAGAACACTTACCTCCTCTCAACAAAACTACGCTCAGATTGATAAAGAATTGTTTGCCATACTATTTGGATGTAATAAATTTCACCAATATATTTATGGCAGTAAAACAACTGTTCATACTGATCACAAACCTTTAATTTACCTTTTTGAAAAACCTCTTCATGAAGTACCTGTTAGGCTACAAAGAATGATGTTATCGTTGCAGGGTTATGACCTAGAAGTAGTTTATGTACCTGGTAAATATATGTATATAGCAGATACTTTGTCGAGAGCCTCACTTAGTGATACATACACACCTCAGTATGAGCAAGACTTACAGTATCATGTTAATTCAGTATTTTCTAATCCCTCAGTGTGTAAGCCTTATTTAAAATTTATATTATTAGAAAGCAAAAATGATGAATCTTTAAATCTGCTCAAGTCTTATATTCAGAATGGTTGGCCGAGAAGCAAAGACAAAGTAAGTTGTCTTGTGAAACCATATTGGAACATTCAAAATGAAATACATAATATAATGAACGACTTAATATTTAAAGGCAATAGGCTTATTGTTCCAAAATCCTTGCAAAGACAGATTTTAGATAAAATACACTGTGGTCATTTAGGTATTAATAAGACACTAAGCATCGCTAGAGAAACAGTTTATTGGCCAAATATAAACGCGGATATTAAGAACTTAATTGATAAATTTTCCGTCTGTGTGAAATACAGATCAAATCTACCCAGTGAACCGTTGAAATGCCATGAGATATCTTATCTTCCATGGGAGAAGGTAGGTATAGTTTTATTATATTTTGATGGAGAAAATTTCCTTGTCTGCATGGATTATTGTTCCAAGTACATAGAGCTAGCTTCTTTGCATAAGAATTACACTGTCGATAATGTTGTTAAGAGTCTCAAATCCTGCTTTTCTCGACATTGGATACCAAAAGCGTTGGTGTCTGACAATGGTCCACCATTTAACTCCTGCAAATTCAAGTCTTTTCTTATTGATTGGGATGTAGAACACATAACCACCAGTCCGTATTGGTCCAGATCTAATGGTCAAGCTGAGAGTGGAGTTAAAATTATCAAAAATATATTAAGAAAATGCAAGGGAGATGGCTCGGATATACATTTGGCGTTATTACACTATCGCAACGCTGCGAAGGGAGATTTTCCCAGTCCGGCCGCATTATTAATGTCTAGAAACTTGCGAATAAATTTACCAATTCTTAGCAGAAAATTAAAACCTATAATTGTAAAATTTTCGACATTTGAAAGATGTCATAGATATAGCAGAGACAAGATGTCTTTTTAATTTGACAGGAATGCGAAGCATACATCTTATGAGTTTCAGCCGGGAGATGACATTTACTTCAAAAAAAAATCCTAAATCCTCTCTGGTCTGGTCTCCGGGAATAATTAAAGAGATATAAGGATGTGGTAGATCGTATTATGTTGTGGATCCGAACGGTGTTGTGTATAGGAGGAATAGGGGACACATTAGACCTAGAAAAAAGAATTTAAAAGAAATAAATCCTCCACCTTCTTTTTATGGTGATGGCAGCACAGTCAATATGCCTCCCATGCAGGAGAGTATAGATCCCATGAGTTCGGCACATCTCAGAAATGGTCCCGTTAAAAATTTCATTATCGCTGATAACTGTGTTCCTATGGAGAGTCTATAAAATACCGGTTACGTAACCAGGTCTGGTAGAAGTGTAAAACGTCCTAAATGTATGAGAAATTTGAGTAGATAAGTAATGTATTGTTATTAGTTATGTACTTATATTATTAGTTTGCTTTTATACTCGAAAAGTGAGGTGTTACATATGTCAACAGTAAGATGTTACTGTCAATGTCGTTATTGACATTGACAGACGTTATGAAATAAAGCCTATCGAGTTTGTTTATTTCAGTAGGCCAAAGGGCTATACATAGTGTAGGCGTATATTTGTGTTAGACATAATATCTCATTTGTAATACGTATCTGTATAAGCACCAATAAAGGAGAATATAAGAATTGTTGTTTTATTATTATCATCACCACTCAAGCGCGAGAAGGACTTGCATATCAAGAGGTCGCAGCCCGTTACAGACTAACCACCTAACTTCATCTGTTCGTTCTGTCCTGGCCGTCAGCGAAACATTCAGCGCGAAGACCTCACTCGACGAGCAGGCAGCGATGGCCGACAAAATTCTGGAACAAAACCATGTAAATACTGTAAATAGCATCAATACTCTTTCAACATCATCAAACATCGAGAACATGTTCATCGCGGAAATAATAAAACTGTCACTTGAAGTCCCAGAACTGAAGCAACATCAAGCTCACTTCAATAATTATAGAAGAAATCATCAGCATCATCAACGCTTCCGATTTCGGTCAACATCAAGATACCGCCAACGTTCATCATCACGCCCACGAGTCCAGTCTCCGTCACCATACTGTTTTTACCACAAAACATATGGTAAAGAAGCCAGAAAATGCACAGAACCATGCACGTTCAACCAGGGAAACTAATTGAAACGCTGGTGGCAGTGGTGGACTCCGGCGATCACAACAAACAATACCGCCTTTTCGTCACGGACAAGACAACGAAACTCACCTTTTTGGTAGACACGGGTGCCAATATATCCGTCATACCGAAGAAGAAAGGCATACATCTTCAACCGCTACCATTTCAACTTTACGCCTCCAACAAGACCGTCATACCTACATACGGCGAGAAAACACTAGTACTTAACATCGGACTTCGCCGCCCGTTCAAGTGGAAATTCATAGTCGCTGCAGTCTCGAAACCTATCCTCGGTGCCGACTTTCTTCAACATCATGAATAATTAATCGTCGATTTGAAAAATAGAAAACTCATCCATGGAAGAACAAGCCTACAAATCAACGCAGTTGGAAGCTACACGGACATATCTACAGTCCGTAGTATCGACGTCACTCAGTCGTACCACGATATACTGGCAGAATTCCCCGGCATCACCAGACTAACAGCTATGAGCATAACTCCAAAGCACAACGTCGAAAATTTCATCAAGACATCTGGCCCACCACTACACTGTCGCGCCAGACCGATTCAACCACACCGCTACAATCAAGTCATAAAAGAATTCGAGAACATGATGCAACAAGGTCTCTGTCGTCCCAGCAAAAGCTCCTGGTCCTCACCCCTTCACGTCGTACCAAAGAAGAATAGCGACATAAGGGTGTGTGGCGCCTGCCGGCGACTCAACGCGGTCACAAAACCCTACCGCTATCCTATACCACGACTACGGGATTTCACATTTCAACTCGCCGGAAAGAAGATTTTCTCGACTATCGATCTAAATCGAGCATACCGACGCTTCACACACGAAATCCTACAAGGCTACGATTTCGTATTTTCTTTCCCCGCCAAATGTGTACTCGGCAAACAAGAAGTCAAGTTTCTTGGTTTCACCGTCAACTGCGACGGAATCAAGCCGCCACAAGACAAATTACAAGCCATAGAAGATTTCCCATTACCGAAGAATATAGAAGAATTACGACGTTTCCTCGGTATGCTAAATTTCTACCGAGACAGTTACACTACAAGCTACACTACAAGCGCCGCTACACGCATATCTTCATAATGCGAAGAAAAGAGACAAAACACCGATAGAGTGGAACGAAACATCGAAACAAGCATTTATCGCTTGCAAAAATAGCATCAAAAACGCTGTTTTGCTTGCGCATCCAAACCACAAAGCACCGATCGCCATTTTCTCCGACGCATCCGATACCGCAGCTGGAGCCGTAATACAAAAATACATCGACAATAAGTGGCAACCTCTCGGTTATTTCTCGAAGAAATTCACAACAGCGCAAATGAAGTACAGCACCTACGATCGTGAACTTCAAGCTATCTACATGGCAGTGAAATATTTCCGTAAAATATTCGAAGGCCGAGAACTCATCATATTCACCGACCACAAGCCACTCACATTCGCCCTACAGAAAAAATCATCGTCAACAACTACAACTACTACAAGGTACAACCTACGCTTACCCGCAGACTTCTTCGAAACATCATCAACATCAGTAAGTCTCAACCACACCTACGTCGAACAGTTAAGAAAAAACATCAATTCACTCAAGCCAAATAAGCAAGTACATCGCCACGGGAATCAGCGAAGCATCTTTGTACATCGCGACCTTCACACATGCGAGTACGTATTCATACGTAATGACGCAGTAAGAAAACCATTACAACCACCGTACGACGGACCGCACAAAGTTTGACAACGACAAGAAAAACATTTCACACTACAGTTATCAGACCGCACAGCAACGTTATCCATCGATCGTTTGAAGCCCGCTTACACATTAGTTGAAGATTATCTCAGCGAACCAACGAGCAATGTACAACAGTCACCGAGCACCGAATTACCAAGAACGTCAAGTCACTTACCAGATACCTTACCATTACCACTTACCATGAAGAAATTACCAGAAGATACCTCAAAACATTTACCTGTTATCTCAGCACCATTACCAAGTGCAACACCAATCAAGCAGAAGTCACTAGCAAGTCAAGCAACACAGAAGACAACAAGAACAGGTCGTGTTGTCAGACTGCCGGTACGCTTCGCTTGAGCGCACTGTAGTATACGCTCGAAGTACGTCGAGATTCTTTGATAAAGGCAAAAATCACCCAAACCCCCTTATCCAAAAGGCCCTGGACTATAATCACGACGCATAGACTTTCCGACACCCGTACAAACGGCCTAAGCATATCTTAGCCGATCCCGTTGACCCGATCACAAAATACGTAACGTACTGTGTACAGTAACGTAAACACAAATAACGCACCGGGGTCGACGCCGGCGCCTACCCCGAGGTCCCACATCCGACACGACAACACGTACAGATGTACAGACCGATCCTAACACGGGACCGGACCCGAACCCGAGTTCGAGTTCGCATCCTAGTAGACTAGGTTCACATCCAAATAGTGTCCGCGACCGCGATATTGATATAGAGAGCTCTACCAATACCGCGAACCTCATCGCGATCGGACGACATCGGACTTACGCGCGCGAGTCATCCCGACCGTACGCGAAAGGGGAGAGGGACGGCCATCTCAGTTTTTTTATTTTTTTTATTTTTATTAAATAAAGGGGCAAACGAGCAAACGGGTCACCTGATGGTAAGCAACTACCGTCGCCCATGGACACTCGCAACATCAGAAGAGCTGCAGGTGCGTTGCCGGCCTTTTAAGAGGGAATACGCTCTCTTCTGCACGCGCACTTCACTCTCTACGCGTTTGCAGGTCGTATAGGTCCGGAAATACTGCTGGTGACAGTTTGTTCCAGAGTTTTACAGTGCGCGGCAGAAAGTTACGCGAAAAGCGCACGGTGGAAGACTGCTACTCATCAAGGTGATGAGGATGGTATGTTTTTCGCGTGGGACGATGGCGAAAAGTTGCAGGTGGTATGATTCCGAACAATTCCTCAGAGCACTCCCCGTGATACAACCGATATAGGATGCAGAGTGAAGCTACATCTCGGCGTAAATCCAAGGGGTCCAAGCTGATTGAAACACTATGACAGTCAACAATTCGAGCGGCCCTTCGTTGGATACGATCCAGAGGGAGCAGTTGGTATTTTGGCGCCCCTGCCCAGAGATGAGAACAATATTCCATATGAGGCCGAACCTGCGCCTTGTAGAGTTGTAGGTGTTGGTTTTGGTCCGGACTGAAGTACTGTCTCGCTCTGTTAAGAACACCAAGCTTCTTCGAGGCTAACTTGGCCTTACCCACTAGATGATATCGGAACTGGACTTCACTCGATATGTTGACGCCAAGTATCTCAATGCTAGGGGAGATGGTTAAAGATGTGCCCTCGAAACGAGGATATACGACTATTGGTGACTTTTTAGTGGTGAACGCGCAGACTTGTGTCTTGGCGGGGTTGAATTGGACTAAGTTACGTCTTCCCCATTCAGAGACTTTCTCCAATGAATTCTCTATTTTAGACACAAGTTCGTTTCGGCTCTCAATGACATTTAGCCGAGAAATATTGGGGGAGCCGCTATATACAGCATCACCTGTACTATCATCCGCATAGCAATGAATGCTGTTGGTCTGTAACATGTCATTAATATGCAGTATGAATAGGGTAGGCGATAGCACACAGCCCTGAGGGACACCAGCATCAACAGACTGAGTTTCCGAGCATTCGCCGTCAACTACGACCTTTATGCTTCTATCTGCTAAGAAACTAGTGACCCACTTAGATAATTTCTCGGGCAGCCCGTATGATGGAAGCTTTGATAGCAGCGCTTTATGCCAAACCCGATCAAAGGCCTTCGCAATGCAAACCTCAGTACCGATACCGATAAAAACGAGAGCTCCTCTACCGCGATAACTGGCACGCCGTTAGTTTTTGCTACCGCGCGCGAGCAACCTCACTCCTCAGCGAGTGAGGAAGGGGTCGGACCCCTTAGCAGAAGAGACCCGCGTCTCCCCTGTCATAATAATAGCTCACAATCCGTAGCTGTCCCCAATATCCGGTCTGAACATCACCCGGGTGATATTCCCTAATATCACCCGGTCAAACCCTCCCATCGACTCTTACCAAATAAACTAGCCACCAGGCTAGTTATAGTCCGATGTAGCTACAGCGGTCTTAACCCGACCCTTAGCGTAGACCCTTTTGAAAGAAATAAATAAATTATTCACTTCACAACTGTAGATCGAGTTTTACTCTCTACCCAAACTGCCTCGAGAAGGACCTTCAAAGTTAGAGTACCTACCTCTAAAGTTTGAAGGTCATTTACCACAAGACGCGAAATAAAATAACATCTTCATGGAATCCATTGATGTTTATTATATCACTATCAAAATGCTATGAAATAAATCACTTCGTCAACATATTAAACAGATTAATTTGGATTATATAATTAGAACATCACAATACAATAAAATACATGGCGGCGTGCCGTGATGAGACAAAAGAGGAGACTAAGAGAGAGGGAGAGCACCAAACGTAACACCGCTTGTCAATGTCATTCGTATCTATCAAATTGTAGGTGGTTGAGGTGTGATATAAATGTTAGGTTGAATAAATAACTTCATACAAAGCACTTTTAACTATAGTTTATTTTTTACAGTAAAGCGGTGAATATAGTCCACACCTTATATTACCATACACAGTTTAAGAAGGAGAACTTAAAGGATAGTAATTAGGTATTACTTAAATATAATATTAAAGCCTAATTACAATAGATCGCGTAATAAACGTATGTCGCGACAAGGCAGCTGACAATACAGGTTCAGCGCACGGAAGTGAATTTCGTACTGAAAATGATTTGCAAGCCGACCAAGCGCTCGCACACCTAACGATAAGAATTCCTGTTATTATGTATATTTTGTTATTCGTTAGGTACTAGGTATTTAAGGCTCGGCGCGCGGAGCGCGGCACTCCGGTTGCGTAACATGTTACCTATACATGACAAAATATTATGTAATAGTTTATATAGATTTAGTGTTTTAATAATTTATTAGGTGTTATGTAAATATTGTACATGTTTGAATTATTATTTAAATGATTTGTGTAAATAAAAATTTGTATATAGCTGAGTATAGCTGTGTTAGTTATATACTGTGTTAGGCCTCAAACCCCCCCCTGAGACCGTCACTGGGGTCGATAAAAATCAGGGAAACGAACGACTCGACCAGATCGTGTACGTTTAACATTTTGTTGATCTGGGAGTGACACTGCAGAGTCCGGTGATGGATTAAGGCAAGGACTTGCAATGGGAGAATTCATGAAATCAGGAACAGTCGAAGGGTCTACCAGCGTATAGGCCGGCTTGAGGCGGTCTATAGTCACTGTGACGCTCTTTCCTTTAATAAGTATTTTAAAGGTTTTATTATCTCCATTATCTTATATCCATTGGACATCCAAACCTGGATATCCAAGATATTAACGCCTTCCCTACTGTTTCCGCTGTCATGTCAAACATTGGTGTAACTTCAGGCCATCGTGTGAACCTATCCACCGTCGTTAAGCAATAGCGGTAGCCCTGTGAAACAAGAAGAGGGCCAATAATGTCCACGTGAATAAATGCAAATCGAGCGCGCGGTATATCGAACATGCCCAATGGAGAAGACACGTGGCGATAAACCTTAGCGCGTTGACAGGACAAGCATTGACGAGTCCATTCACGGCAGTCTTTTCTGACGCCCGGCCAAACACAACGGTCTGCAACAAATTTGGCTGTAGCATTAGCGCCAGGATGACTAAAACTGTGGAAACTGTCAAAAACTTGTCTTCTCAAATGTTTGGTAATAAACAGCCTAGGAAATGGGGTGCTAACATCGCAATAAATTTCCGTTTGGCAGTTTGGGACTTTTAATTTTTGAAGACGTAAAGAAGATTCTTCTCTTAAAAGTTTAGCGAGCTCTTCGTCAGAAGCTTGAGACGTAGCCAACGATTCAAAATCGATAGGTATATGTATTTCGTCGATACGTGAAAGAGGGTCAGCAACTATGTTGTCCTTCCCTTTAATGTAACGAATATCAGTCGTAAATTGCGAAATAAAATCTAAATGACGAAATTGTCTAGGCGAGCAATTCATTTTTCTTTCAGCGAAAGCGAAGCTAAGAGGTTTATGGTCAGTGTAAACCACAAAATGTCTTGCTTCGAGCATGTGACGAAAATATTTTATACTTTCGTATATCGCCAAAAGCTCGCGGTCGTATGGCGAGTATTTTTGCTGGGCGGGACTTAGCTTCCGTGAAAAGAAAGCAAGTGGTTGCCATAAATTATTTTTAAATTGTTGCAAAACTGCACCCATTGCCAGATTGGACGCGTCCGTTACTAGAGTGAGTTCGGCCTGACAATCCGGGTGAGCAAGTAATGCAGCATTAGCAAGACTGTCTTTACACTTATTAAAATATTGGAGAATCTCACCAGAGATATCGACAGCTTGAGATGCCTTCACACAGCCAGTAAGTAAGGCGTGCAATGGTGCTTGAATGTCGGCTGAATGTGGTAGAAAACGCCTGTAAAAATTCAGCATTTCCAAAAATCTTCTTAGCTGTCTTACTGTTTTAGGCACTGGGAAATCCTTTATAGCCTGGACCTTGGATTCCAACGGCTTAGTACCTATAGCAGAAATTGTATAACCTAAAAATGAAACTTCAGATGCTCCAAAAACACACTTAGAAGTGTTGATGACGATGCCATATCTCTTCAGACGGCTAAATAACTGATGAAGGTGGACCTCATGCTGCTCCTCATCCTCTGAAAAGATTAAGAAGTCGTCGATGTAACAATAACAAAAATCGAGACCTCTAGTGACCTCATCGACGAATCTTTGAAAGGTCTGTCCCGCGTTCCTTAGACCAAATGTCATGAAGGGGAATTCATAGAGACCAAAGGGTGTTGTAATAGCGGTCTTTTGGATATCAGACTCAAAAACAGGAATCTGGTTGTAGGCTTTCATTAAATCAATTGTTGAAAATATTTTACAACCAGAGATACCGTGCGTAAAGTCATGTATGTGCTTAATAGGGTAACGGTCTGGTATCGTCCGCGCATTAAGCATACGGTAATCACCACAGGGACGCCAGCCGTTATCCTTTTTAGGTGCTAGGTGCAGCGGTGAAGCCCAAGGGCTTTCTGAAGGACGCGCTGTACCGTCACTAAGCATAAGCTCAAATTCACGTTTGGCAATTTTGAGTTTGTCCGGAGCCAGTCGTCTAGGGGTACACGAAATAGGTGGGCCGGGTGTGGTCCTAATATGGTGTACTGTGTTATGTTTAGGAAATACTGGCGAGCCTGATGGACGTGTAATTTCGGGATACTTATTTAAAATGTCATGGTATCGCGTGCTGACTGTCGAGACCTTAACAGAAAAAATATTGGCGTTAGCAATAGAAGCAATAGCAGAAAGAGTAGTAGTGTTATCTATAAGGCGTTGATGTCGGAAATCTACCATTAAATTATAAAAGCATAAAAAATCAACACCAATTATTGGCTTGGTAACATTAGCCACTACGAAGTTCCAAACAAAATTTCGTCTTAAACCTAAATTTAAACTTAACTTAACAGTACCGAAAGTGTCTATTACTGATCCATTGGCAGCACTGAGTTGAAAATCTGTTTTGGCTCGGCGTTCACGAAGCGCAGTATGAGGGTAGACGCAAAGGTCACTGCCAGTGTCTATTAAGAACTGGGTCTTCGAACTGCGGTCGGTCACAAAGAGGCGACTTGAAGCGGTCGGACAGTCGTCAGTCGCCATTACTGACTGCCCAGAGCGTTTCCCACCTTATCAGTAGAAAAATCACAAGGCTTGATACATCTGTGTGCCTGCTTCCCATATTTAGCATGGTACCAGCATAATGGATGGTTCTTGTAGCTAGAAGTTGAGCGCTGTCGCTGACGTGATATCGAACGATCAAAACGCTCGCGCGGTCTTGAGCGCGAAGTAGAACAGCAGTATTCCCTGGTATGTGCCTCAAGTTTGAGTGTCAGTTCCTGGATCATCTTCTTCAGTTCAGCAATCTCATTGCATTGACTGGATCTTGAGGTGCTAGCTGATGCAGCAGCGACAGTATACGGCGACGCTAACTCTTGAATGCGGAATGCCAAATCTGACAACTGCTCCAATGAATGGGTGTCCTGAGATGCGAGCACAGTCTGAATATTATGAGGAAGACGGCTACTCCATATTGACCTTAGTAGATCGTCGGGTACGGAATGTCCGGCTAAGTCCTGTAAGTGACGTAAAAACTATGACGGTTTTCGGTCACCAAGCTCCTCGTGAGTAAGCAACTGTTTTACTTTTTTCTCGTGAGATGCAGAAAGTCTCTTAATTAATTCCAATTTAATCTTCTGTAATCTTCTGTATTAGTGTTATGTAAATATTGTATATGTTTGAATTATTATTTAAATGATTTGTGTAAATAAAAATTTGTATATAGCTGTGTATAGCTGTGTTAGTTATATACTGTGTTAGGCTACAAAATCATAGATAATGTAAAGCACAGATGTAAGCACATTTTTCAACATATAGGTAGTTTTCCAATTATAGAGCATTATGCGACTCAGTGGCGCACAATGACGAATTGTGCTGATGCTTAATTGAAACGTGAATTAGTTTTCACATGCACCAGCTGAGTGCGCTAAGTTCAGTGTTGAAAAAAAATGTGGAATACGTAGATGTATTATTAGTTATCAATGGTGGAATATAAAAAAATAGTCAATGTTTGTACCTTCATCCATACTTATATATTTTATTATTTTAACACAGTCTGAATTAACTTTTATTCTTTCCAAAAAAACTACGACGAACCGAAAGTTGTAGTATTATTAAGTTAAATATAGTATACGAAATTATAAATAATATTTCGATCAATGCCAACTTAAAGAAAAACAAATGAGTTGGTATCGATTGCACGTATCAAGCAGTACTTTGGAGAGTGCTCGATTGTGCGAAGCGTTGCTGTAGTTGAAACATTCAACGTTGACCATTATGCCGCATAATGCGCTTTCGTGCTGCAATTGGAAAACTACCATAGCTTATAATATTTTTCAATAATAATGATACGATAATAATTACTTATAATATGTTATGGGAATATTTTAGAGGATGCTAATCTATTGAAGGAAAAGGCAAAAAAGTTTAACGGAAACGTAAAGCTTCTAGTTTACCTGTTCAGTCATCACCATTACCATCTAAGATATCCCGGAAGCCTAAGAAAAGCTTTTCTTTTACTGATGAGATTAGTGAATCTCAATGTGTGAAATGATACAACTTTGAATCCTCAATTGTGGGGTAAAAACTGCGGCGAGCCAGTGAGTATATTTTGAAAATGATTTTATAAGTGGAGAAAAGAAAACTTCTTAGTTTTAAGCATTGTAGTTTAAATAAGTATACTCCTGTTATCATAAATTAAATAATGTCAATAATAATATAAATTTCAATTACTTACCACAAATATTAAATAATTGTTAATTTTTTTTTTTTGTTTTAAATAATTTAGGTAGTTCTGTTGAAAAACAATATTTACTGCAAGAAAACGATTTTTGATGATGCAGAAGACTTATCTAGGAAGTCTGCTACATCGCTTTCACGAAGATTGATGGATAGAGTATTTAAACCTGATGTTATTTTAAACTTGTACTGCACGTATAGTGGACAGCCTCCTTCAGCACAAGGAAAAGACAAACAGCTTAAGAAAATTGAACCATTAGATCGACTAGCCAAAAGATATAAGAGATAGTTAGTTATAAAAGATATAGTAGAAGATAAGATAACTACTCATAGGTACATAATCTTTTTTCATTTTAATTATATAATTGTTTCTATGATATTGATGATGCATTAAAATTTTATTACAGAATATTGTGATGATTATGCAATGAAAAAAGGGTGGCCAAAATCTAACCCAAGTGATCTACGTGTAGCTATGTCACAATAGATCGGTGAGTTGAAAAGTCGAACTCACCAGAAAAATATTAAGAGAATTACAAAATTCGTTTGGTCACACTCCTTTTTGAATAATTTGATACAAATACTTTCTCTCGTTCGACGTTACACGTCAATCTATAATAAGTAAGCTCATTTGGCTGTAATAAGATAAATTGAAAAGATAACAATTTTT
The DNA here is from genome assembly GCA_963565745.1 of Phengaris arion. Classification (NCBI taxonomy): domain Eukaryota; kingdom Metazoa; phylum Arthropoda; class Insecta; order Lepidoptera; family Lycaenidae; genus Phengaris; species Phengaris arion. The sequence goes on from OY751448.1 coordinate 2,195,536, forward strand.
AGTGCATGTTTAAAATGTTAAATAATCTGTGTGCATGCTGTCATCCATCAAATTTATTAATGATTAAAGTTGTGATTATGATTCATTTCTGAAATTTTAATATTTTTATCAGAGTTTATGCTTTTACTACAGAGTAGAGTATTGCTATAATTTAGTCATTTGGCAGTGGCGTGCACAGGATTATGACACTGGGTATGCGGCAAAGTACTCGGTCACAAAAACTTTTTCGTTTATAGATTTTTAGCATAGCTACAGCCAAGCGACGGATCTCTGAATCGAAACCATGCCATCTTATATGTATTCTTACATAACATGCAAGTCTTATATGTATTCATGTACATCTTCTACGGCAACGCAGACAAAACAGCGATCGATCGTCGCGGCTGAAGAAGTTCTAATAAGTAAAATAATAAGCATATTTTAAAATATTATAACAACTCACCAGTCAGTCAGCTTCAATTTTCACATATTCAAGGTTCCGGTTACTTGAGATTACTATATCCCGATGTAAATTACTAAATAATATGCAAGGAAAACAATATAATTTAATCGTGTGTACACAACCACACAGCCAGTTATACGTTTCATAACTTTTAACATGAAATTTTCGATGTTTTAAGCACTTACGGATTGTGTCGCGGTGCACTTTTCTTTTTCCCGACGTTTCGTACAATCCGTAAGTGTTTAAAACAATGAACAATATTCGCGTAAACCTAAGAAATCAATATATGAAAATTATTTTCGAGTTACATTATTTTTTTGCTGGTTTAATTGTTGTAACTCGGGTACACACCTACCTTTAGACAGAATTTGAATCTTTTCACTGAATGACAATTGTGAGAACTTGTTATTTTTAATTTTTATTAAACACCCATTTCCAAAACCTCACAGTCAAATAACATTTAAAAAAAATCGACTAACTCACTAGTAAAAGCAAATCACTACAATTATTATAGAAACTCAGTAAAAACCGTTAAATGTACACACTTTCAAATGTTAAAATGATAAATCTTTTAAGAAAACTATAAATAAACTGGAGCGATTAAATTGTAAACAATGCTTATCACATGAAATATGCAATATGGCCCCCGCAAAACACAAAACGTTTCTTCTATTTAAACAAATAAAACCTTACTAAACAAAAATGCATAATGTGCATACGTGATTTATTAGATTTCCGACTATTCTTTTTACTCGGAATATAGGCAACGAATAATTTCCGCCAAGCCAATTTGGCGGTTTTCGGAAGCGATCGGATAGCCGAAGCCCGAAAGCCATCGCCTGCCGCGGGACTTGCCGGTATATAATCATGTCGATATTCATGGATGTGTGCGTTTGCGAAGTATGAAAATTACACACACATGCGATAATTTTTCCTGCAGAACTTACCTGCATTAGTTGTTATTTATAAAATATTAGGCGTTTTTAAGTTATTATATTTTTTAAATTAATTTATTTACTATTAATTAATTATTGAAGTCATCTAAAACGTACGAACGTTTTATTAAAATATCTGTGAATGACAAATAACGCACTGCATTTCTGCCTATATGGAGCGCACGCCCCTGTCATTTGGTTAAGTATTGGATTTCCAATATGTTTAATCATAAAAAAGTATTCTTAAGTTATGAATTAGACGGTTGTTAGGCATAAAATAGTACTCGTAATTTAAATATGAGTCTTAAGATTATTTATTGAATAATGCTTGAGCGTTTGAAGAAAAATATTTTAACTTATAATATGCATCTGAGTGACAAGACGTGCGTGATTACACTGAAATTTAATTCTGAAAAGTATGTGAACATTAAGTTAATTTCTAAGAAATATTTAATGTTTGATGTCTCTTTGATTTCTAATTTCATTTTCAATGGTATTATATTTGTATTTTATTATTTAATGTTAAATTATAATGTACTATAATATATTGTGATACAAATAAGATCATCATTAAGCCTAAGATAATATGTATACGTAATTAAAAATGTAAAATTATCAATATTTAAAAAGTGAGTATCAGTACTAGTAATACTTTTTTGTACTAATGTACCAATTGGTACATTAGTACAAAAAAGTCATGCATAAGTTTTTCATAAGAAATTCAGTTAAATTTAATTTATAAAGTTTAATTTAGATAAAAAATATAGATGATTATTAGTAACAATACTGAAAATTGTAATGGTAAAAAAGTATTATAATAGAAGGCCTTTGATTACCTACAGTATGATCGGAAATGCTTGCGATATAGTTCCTTGTGAAGCGATACATTTAATTATAAAAAATGTAAAAATAAGTGCTGCATATATGCGAAATAAAGAGGATATGATTTAAATTAGACTTATTTTGAATACCAGCAACCCTGATGGAATAGATTTCTAAATATTTATCCCTAATTGTATCAAAATATATAATATATTAATATATAACTTTATATAATTATATTTAGTTATATGTAATTATATATAATTATAAAGGACCATTTTTCATAATATATAATTATAGTATATGGTATTATATATAATTATATCTAATTATATCTAACTTTTTTTACCTGGGATTTTTTCAGATCATAAGGATTAAAGACAATTCGATTCATAGCGAGCGGGTCACGTGTCTCTCTCATCATCATCATCACTAACGTCCGCACTGCTGGGGCACGGGTCCTTAATGCGTAGGGCATTAGGTGGTCTGGTGGTCTGGTAAAATTAAAAAAAAAAAAACAATATTTATGAACGTACGTACATTAGGGACTGATGTACGTACGTTCATAAATATTGTTTTTTTTTTTTTAATTTTCCAACAATTGTTTGCTATTAAGGTTTATCCGTGTGCAACCCCTAGATTTTCAACCCGTCATTATAAGAGGGTAGAAAATCTAGGGGTTGAGCACGAATCCTTGAGTGGACAACGTGCGGCGCTTCAAAGCCGCCATTGGAATGGACACCTCACTGCCAGCACCAATTTAAGCCATGCCCAGCATGAGCACGAGTGGAAGGCAAGGCAAACAAGTGGGCTCCGGCCTGACCGAGCATACCACCTCGCTCGGTCGGAGATCTCCCCGATCGGAGTGTTCACTATTCCCACACATACATCTTGTAAAGTAAAATCTTCTTTACTTTCACTCTAAAATATGTATTACTAAGTTTTATGCTGTTTTATAGTCTAAATCCAAAATTGCATTTCTGTGGGTTACAACAACTTACGTAGGAGGTATCGATTTCTTTGAAAAGCTTATGTGCGCCCGGATCCCATGCGCCTAGGATTTCCACCCTAAACGTTTCAAATATGAGGAATCCGCTAAGGTTCTCATATTTGCGCCGTTTGAGGTTCTCTGCTTGGTTTGCTGCCGTGCCCGCACAGTTCGAGGTGGCTTTGACATGTCCAAGTGGGACGGAGCAAGAGTATCGACACAAGTAGCGTCCCATACAAGAGCCCGTCCCACACTCCTAGGGACTAGGGTCATTCCATCAGGTCTCTTGCCATCGTCACGCGCCAGACCGGAGGGCTCCAGTATGGCACACCGGCGGTGCCAAGAGCCCGACAAATGAGGTCATTCAGGCTGTGATGCCCGGAAATGCGCACAGCGCTTCGTAAACAGCATAGCCCGTGGTGACCGTGGCTGTCTACGTTCGCGTCGCAAACAACTGACCTTTCTGGGTTTTCAATGGGACCAATGGCGCAATGTAAAATTTCTTCCGTTAGAGAAGGTGATAAACCTAAAAAGAAAGGTTTCCGTAATCCTTCAAACTCAAAAAATACACCTAAAAGAGTTGCAAAGTCCTGTCGGACTCCTCAATTTTGCTCGGTTTGTGATTCCGAGGGGTCGACTACACTTTCGAGACACTCTCATACTCTTAAACGTTGCCATGAAGAGCCCGCTTACTGCCGTGCATCAGTTGCCAAACACAGTAGAAATGGAACTGCAGTGGTGGATGCCCACTTTCAGTGGGCATCCACCAATTGCGACCTGTCGTCACAAATTCATTTTCCATCTCCAACAAAATTCTTAACTACGGACGCCTCGGACGTAGGTTGGGGAGCCCAATTGGAGAAAATATCTTTGAGTGGAATGTGGACAGGTCCAGAACAAAATTTTCACAGCAACCAAAAAGAAATGTTAGCGGTGTTAAAGGCACTCCAAAGTCTATGTCACAAGATAAAGAAATCCACAGTCCTCCTACAGTGCGACAACAAGACTGTTGTATCTTATTTAAAAAACGAGGGGGGCCCAGGTCATTACCGTTGCTCCAGTTGACAAAAGAAATATTTCACCTTTTCGACTTACACCACATAGAACTACAGGTACACCACTTACCGGGAAGGTACAACAGTCATGCAGATCATTTATCACGACATCTGAGTCTTCCGGAATGGCATTTACTGCTTCATTGCACATAGAACCTGTTCAAGAAATTCGGAACACCGATGATCGATCTCTTTGCAAGCGAAACGTCGTAAGTAGTTTCCAATTATGTGAGTCTGGATCAAACAGATCAGGAGGCGATATATCACGATGCGTTCTCCCAAACCTGGAATTATCCCCTCGCTTGGGTGTTCCCGCCACCTTATCTAGTTCCCAAGGTGCTCATGCACTTGAATATGGCGACAGAGTTCTATCTGTTGGTAGCCCCGAGATGGGAACGAGCTTTTTGGAGGGCGGACCTAAGAACCCGAGCAGTAGCAGCCCCGTTCACCATACAGAATCTACACCTGAATTTAATAGACATTGCGACAGGTCATCCCTCAGCAGGAACCCAAGACATGGAATTGCAGGTGTGGAAATATGGGGGTGGTCGTCCATCGACACTAAAAACTTACAAAGTGGCGTGGAACCGCTGGCTCAGATGGTGCCGCACTAATATAGAAAATGCCACTCATCCGTCGGGATCTGTTCTGGCAAAATATTTAGCTGATCTTCATCTTATTAATGGTCTAGCTTACAATACTATATTAGTACACAAGTCGGTCGTGTCGACATTGTGCAGCGTTGAAGATGCGGGCAAATTATCTTCACATGTTCTGGTAAATCACATGTTTAAGTCGATCGCTGTAAATAAACCAGTCTCTAGAAAAGGTGTTTAATCTCATCAACAAAGTGGATTCTTACCACTTTGTTGATGAGATTAAACACCTATGTCTCACAGACAATGAACAATTGGTCAGTTTTGATATACAATCCTTATTCACTTGCTTACCATTACAGGAATGTATTGAAATTGTAACAAGAAAGCTTATAGAATAGAACTTACCTGTTGAATATGCAGAATTATTAGAACACTGCCTTACATCTGGCTACATGTTGTGGAATTATGACTTCTACAAGCAAGTAGATGGTGTAGCGATGGGCTCCCCAGTTTCTCCCGTTGTTGCTGACATATTCATGGAAGACTTCGAGGAGATTGCTCTTGAGACCTCACCTATACAACCCAGGTTCTACAAGCGGTACGTGGATGATACTTTCACAATTTTACCATCTGACAAAGTAACCATATTCCTTAATTTGAACAGTCTCAACCCCAAAATACAATTCACTATGGAGTTAGAGACCAATAACTCTTTAGCTTTCTTGGACGTAGTAGTAATAAGGAATCCCAATGGCACCTTACACATACTAATAGATATTTAAATGGTGAGTCCCACCACCATCCTTCACAGCTAAATTTAAAAGGAAGGGGGGGGGGGGTATTCCCGTAATCGATGTGATCACCCGCCTCAGGTTCCCCGGACACCCAACCTCAGCTAACCTAACCTTTATGGCCGGCCACCAAGCACTGTCGAAGGCCCCCTCTATGTCCAGCGACACCACGACAGAAATTTTCTTCTCCTCCCTCTGCTTTCTGACGTGGTTCACCAACCTATAGAGAGCGTCTTCAGTGCTCCTTTGGGGCATGAAGCCATATTGGTTAGGGCTAATCTTGGGCAGCAGGTAGAACCTAAGTCGGGCGACCAGCATCTTCTCGAAGATTTTGCCGAGAACAGGCAGGAGGCCGATCTGTCGATAGGCTTTTGGTACCCGGTACGATTCCTTGCCCGGCTTCCTTAGCACCACCACGGTCGCCCGCTTCCACTGTTTGGGAAAGCAGGCGACGGTGAGGCACCTATTCAGCAGAGCAAGGAACCATTCCGGGTCACATTCCACAGCGTGTTGGCAGATGTCCGACGTGAGTCCATCCGCCCCGGGGGCCTTTTTGGGGTTGAAGGACCTTACGGCTCTCTTCAACTCCTCCATGATGAAAGGAGGGTCGTCCGGACCCGCCGGCGGTTCGGTGTCCAGGGACTCCACCCACCGGCGCGTCCGCCGATGTTCCTCGCTTTCATCACTTTCCTGGTCCTCGGGGTAGAAGGTCTCCGCCAGCCATTCCGCAGAGCTTCGGGCGTCGAGGGTTTCACCGTCCCTCGTAAGGGGCAGATCCTCCTCCCTCCCTGTGACCCTGCTCAACATCCTGTAGATGCCCTCCCAGACCCCCTCCCTATCCTGTTTCCTGCAAAACTCCTACCAGCTCTCAGTCTGTGCTTCTTTTACTGCCTTTTCATACTTCTCTTTCGCTTCCAGGTACAGTCCAACTACGCGGTTTCTGCGATCAGGCGCAGCGTTACGGATCCTGCGTTTCCTCGTGGCGACCTCCTTCTTCATCTGCGCGAGCTCATCATTCCACCACGACAAGGTGAATCTCTGTGTGTGTTTTTTGGTCGGCATGGTGTCTCTGCATGTCTGTGTTATGACATCCGTGTATCTGTCTATTGCATCTTCTATTTGTTGTGTGCTGTGTATTGTGTCTATGTCCTGTACAGTTAATTGTCTGTCCGACATCAGCTGGATCAGTTTCTCACGAAACTGAGCCCAGTTTGCCTTCTGTGTGTTAAACATGCGTGTGGTACGTATTATGTTTGTGCCTGTGGATTTCTGTTGTCTGATGCCAAAAGATATGCCGTTGTGGTCCGAGCTCGTCAGACCCTCCTCAACTCTCCAGACGCCCACTCGGTCCAGCAGGTCGTCGGAGCACGCTGTCACATCCACGTAACTGGAGTACCTTTTTCCCCCTCTGCCGGTATCGAAAGTTGGGGTGTCTCCAGCGTTGAGTATATGTAGACCCATTGCTTCCAGTACAGCAGACACTTCCCTTCCTTGCGGGTCTTCCGCATCGCCACCCCACCACGGGCTTTTAGCGTTCGCGTCGCCTCCCAGGACCATCTTATCAGATCCCAGCTCTCTTCCTATCTGCATAAGATGATCCAGGTAGGGCCCTACAGGCTTATCGGGCTCGAAGTAGAAGGACACTACAACCGTCTCCCAGGCTTTGGTTCGGAGGGTGGTCACAACTATATTGTTGTTGCTGAGGCGTGTGTGTAGCTCGACGTCCAGACTGTCGTCAAATACCACAACACACGCCTTGACAACACCACCCCCTTCTCCATCGCTCTAGTAGACCCTCACTCCGTTGTATGTCCTCATACTCCTCGCTCCACCTATATAGGGCTCTTGAAGCAACGCTACGCTAGCCTTACGCTTGGTGGCCTCGAGTGATAACTCCCTTGTGGCGATTTGGCTCCGCTGAAGGTTGGCCTGTAATATTCAGTACTGGAAGTACTCACCGGAGACAACCTTAGCAATACGATACCACCGATCTAGCTAGAGCGTCCCACCTCTTCCTTTCTGCGCACTCTCTGTCAAGGGCACTGTGCTCCGCGCTGCCTCTCTTGGCCTTAGTGCAGTTAACGCACTGAGGCACTTCCTCCGCAGCCACTTTTCGCAAACAGTCCTCATATGAGGACCTGCGCAGTGAATGCATCTGTCCACTTCCTCCCTGCACACCCTCTTCGTGTGCCCATACTACTACTCTGCTCATACCTATATGGGCGTATCCTACATTCACACACCTCTTCCATATCTGTGGGCTAACTCTAACTATGAGGTGGTTTTGTAGGGGGTTCCTCGCTCTCATCCCAAACACTACTTCCACCTTTCTCTCCTCCCCCTTCAGGCCCTCAAGGATGTTCGCGTTCTGGTTAGGGAACGCGGTTTTGAAGTCTGCTACGTCGCACTTCATCACATCCCTGAAGACCAGAAGGGGGTTTTTATTCCTTATCTCTTCCACAACCAATCCCTCGTTCTTACTCAATCTTTACTTTACCTTATTTCTTTCTTCCTCACTCACACAGCCGACGACTACCCTTCTGTTTTTGACTTTCCTAGTTCTATCCACCTTCGACCATCCATCCTTCGCATCTACAGTCTTCCTTATCTTCTCCATCAATTCGTCTCCCGAATCCTGCGTGTCCCTGGAAGACACCACAACCGAATGCAGCGCCCTTGTCTCGGGGACTCGCTCAGCGACTCCTCTCGAGACAATGCTTGCATAGCTCGCTGGTTTAGCGACGGCTGTGCTGTTCTCCAGGAGCAAGCTCAACTTTTCCATCCTCACTCTACCCTCTTCCATACATCTCTTCATTTCGTCCATCTTCTTCATCATCTCTTTCATTCCCTCATTCATACCTTGCTCTATTAACTTATTTTTCTGTTTCAGGTCCCCTGTTTGTGCAACTTCTGCTGCGTTCGCCGCGTTCACGGGTGGCTAGGGGGGATGTAAAGGGTCCCTTCCCAGCCCTCCATTGCTCCCAGCTCTGACACTGGTAAGCTCATCCTCTAGCTTTTTTATTATACGGCAGAGCCTCTCTATAGCGGCGAAAGCTTGCTCCTTGTACTTTGTTTTGAGGTTTTTTGAGCTATTCTTCGCGCGCTCTAGACAGGCTTCTACCTTCTGCCGTCATAGGTCTATCTTGGGTTAGGGGACTATCGGGAATCTGTGTTATGGCTGCTTTTTTAGTTTTGGGTTTTGGTGCTGGTGGGTCATTCTGCTTGGTTTGTTTTGGGGTTATGTCTTGTAGGCTTTTAGCTTCAAATTTATCAATACTTTTCCTTACTTCGGAAGTTTTCAAGGGTTGCGAGAGGGTTTTGCCCTCATTTGTCTTATTTTTTGTTGGTGGGGAAATGGTAAACGTGTCGCTCTTTCGGGGGGTGCGCAACATGTTGTCTATCAGGGGGATTCGTCAAATTAAAATACAATAAAATAATTTAAATTAAATTTCAATTTGAATTAGAATAAATGATGTAAAATTGAAATAATAAATTAAAATTGAATTATAAAATAAATATCAATTAATAAAATGTCAATAAAACCTAAACTAACAGTTTCCCAAGAAAGGGGGTTAACTGATCTATTCTAACTAATAAAATCCAATAAAACTGAACGACGTAATTCCTAAACTAACAGTCTCCCCAATAGGGGGTTGACTGACCTACTCTAGCTAGATAAATAATTTGTAGTGTAAGAGATTCCCTAAGCGCACAATACAATCAAAAAGTCTTAGCCTAGCAACCACACCTGTAGCATAGCTACATTTTAACGCATTATTATAACTTATAACGACGCTCCTAGCGTCATCTATTGGCTGTTATTGCTAACTTTAATAACTAATTTATGTTAGATGACGCCATCTATTGGTAAAGGTTTCTAACTAGAGCTGCATCTCCAATATTCTTTTATTGTGGCAGTTGGAATACGTATTACCGCTAGTTTTCAGTTACAAAAAAAAAACATTATGTCAGTAGGAGTATTTAAGAGCTGTCGCGATATGACAGGGCCTTTTTCCTCCTGCTGATGAAGAAGAAGAATTTTTAATGTTGAAGTTTTTCCAGTATCTTATATTTCTTAATCCCGTGTATCACGGTGAGTAATTTAGTATATCTGTGTTGTGAATATTTGGAAAATCATGCTTGTATTAAAACGCATTATTCTTTCATGCAAACTATCATCTTGGTAAATTAGTTGTCAATTATTTGATTGGCCATACCACGTGTTTAATTTGTAGTTTCATTTTTCCCATCGAGCACTATTAAAATGTTAGGATGTTTGTATCATATTGGTTGTCCTAAATATCATCTTATCTTTTTTTATTTTGCCTACTTTCTTTGTAATGGTCACACAGCCCGTGATTTTGATCGTTTGGGGTTAAAATCGCACTGGCTGTGGGACCGGACTCCTCCTACCCACGTGTCGTGAATATTTGCAGGAACTTGGTTTCGGGCACAAAACTCCGCCAACTACAGCATTCGAGGTACTAAAAAGGACTTATACCTAGCTGGAGTTCTGAGTGCTGGTAGACATTGGACTGGGATTTTTTTTGGACGATCTATCGACGTCGATCGGACACAGCGGTGACGGAGAAGCTACCGGAAGTTGGAGCCCCATCTCGCTCTCCCACCACGTGCTAGACTCCTGGACTAAGGACCGGACTCTACAGCTAAGTTCCCACATGGTTTACAGCCCCTTAGGTACCCTTAGACACCAAGAGGCTAGACCAGACCGTACGGCCTTCTGCCCACGACCCCTATTTTTTCTTTATTTTTTAAATATATATATATTGTAACGGAGAATCTTTTTTTTATTTTAATTTCACCCGTAACACACCAAAAATGGTGTAGTTGGTCCTTACTGACTATTCTTATTTCTAATCAGTAGCTCCAATAGGGGCTATTGGTCACTAATCTAATAACAGTGTAATACCTTAGTCTAAGCTCTTCTTCCAGGTGTTGCAGCGGTTCCAGCTAGTGCAGTGGCTTCCAGCAGGTAAGTTGTGTTTTTTTTTTCTTTCTTTTTCAGGTGCTGCAGGTGTTCCAGATGTTCTGGACTTCCAGGTGAGGCGTCGTCACCCTCTTCCAGTGCCGGGACCCGAAAACTGAAGCTTTCTGCGACGTCCAGAAGCCTCGAGGTAAGTTTTTTCTAGTTGCAGGTGTTGACCTCTTTTCCAGGTCTTCGGTGTTAACTTGCCTGCATAGCGGTTCCGCTGCCGGTGCCTATGGTGAAAACCCTGACTCTCTACGAGTAGTAGGAGCGGAGTTATTGAGCTTTAAAAAATTTCAAAATGGCGGCCTGTTTCCAGTCTTAAAAATTAGATGTTCCACTGCTCCTTTGTCCTTTAAGGTAATTCGGCCGAGTTTGGGCTCTTTTTTAAGGATTTTTGGAGCCCTTTTTGATTTTCCAGGTCTCCCTCCCAGATCTGACCTTCAAAACCCGATGACCCCGATTTAGCTCGAATTCGAGGAGTGCGTAGCTGAAGTACCGCCCAATACCCCAAAGAAAGTCCCGTGCCTGTAGCTCAACTAGGAGCTGAGATATCGAAGTTTTTATCGGCCCTCTGACAGTTCGAGAACTGTCAGTGTCGAACTTTAAGGCCCGATATCTTAGGAACGGTGCTTCCCAGCTGCCGGGATCCGCAATCCGCTTTTCTCCACGACGTTTCCTTCTAGAGTTATGGCCGTTTGAAATTTTTCAATATGGCCGACAAACGTCAAAGTCGGACTTAACTTGTTGATAACTCCCTTAGCCTTTTAGGTAGCGGATCGGGGTTTCCTTGCTCCTAGGGTTACCTTACCTTGGGCTTATTGTGGTGGGGGAGTTTGGGGGGGTTCTATTCCCCCTTTTTACCGGCTGGTTTTGACGTTTTTCAGCTTCTTCTCGTCACGCCTTTTGCAATGAGCCGTCGCACGTTGTCGTGTGTCGTATGGTTCGGGAGCTATTGGTGATTGAATATTTGCCAAAATGGCGGACAAAATGGCCGCCGAAAGTTTTTTGGCAATAACTCCCGTTCCGGTGCACCTATCTACTCGTGCGAGGTGTCCAAAGATTCGTCCCGTTGCCGGCTATATGGTTGTGCTGCTTCTATCCCGGTGTTCCCTATAGTTCCAGGGTTATCCCGGTTTTTTACCTTTTTTCCCCTAACTCTGTTCCTGTTGGTCCTAGAGCTTTGGGGATTGTGCCGCCTGGTAGAGGGCGACGTGCTCTACTGATCTGCACTTTCTGTTTGTTCAGGCAGCCTCTGGTTGCTGTGCACGAGCTCCTTTTCTATAAAAAGGGATTTTTCCCTCTCCTGAAAAGTTTCTCAGGGGGGGGACTTACCCTTTTTATTGGGGCGTTTAGGCGCTGGGAGCAGCTAATTTAGCGCTAGTCAGAACCCACGCGTCTCAACTCGTTTTGCTATGGTGGTCTGTTAAAGTTTCCTTTTTTGTAATTAAACCACTCACCCCCTGTATATCCAAAAATTTTTCTTTTTGCGGTTTTCGTAAGCTCTCCTATACCGCTTTTTGGTGCACTGCAATCCGTTTTGCACAAGTCACTATTTCACTGACCTCGTGGGGATGCTTAAAACTAAAACACAAGGTCATTGGCACTAATTCTATATCTATAAACACGAAATTCACAACACTTATAAAGGTTACTATCCTACACAAAGTCCAATTATCTAATTTAAAATCCGTTAAAAAACACTTAATCTATTTCACTTTTTAGTTTTTTAATTTTTTCTTTTTCAGTTTTTCACTATTTTTTACACTTTTTTAACTTTTTTAAGATACGCCCTAATCACCCGCGTGCCTGAAGGACGTTGTAGCGGTACCAGTACACCCCCGCGAGAATGCCGAAGGCGACCCGGGGCGGGCCGTGTCCTGCACGCACAAGCTAGGTTCGGTGAGCGGGCGGTGGTGCGTGCGGTCCTGGGTCGAGCGTGAGCTGGACGTCGATGAGGCCGGGTTGTACGACGACTCGGAGTCCGTACGGGAATAGTTTAGGTGATCGCGGCTTAGCCGCGGGTCATAGTCCGACATAGTTACGTAATAAACATAACATAAAAACACACGTGTCACAGAAACAGGTAACAAGTGTACGTATCACAAAACAAAGAGTACTCATACTAACGTGGACGGACGATACACTAAGTGTACATACACGAAGACGGTACACACACTTAGGGGGGCTGTCTCCTCGTGACCCAACGCTGAGCCGAAACTCAACGGGAGGCCAAGAGCAGGGCAACTCCCCAGCAAGGCGCAAATCCACAACTTATTCTAATGAATAAGGTGTGAATTTACGATCGCTATCAGGAGTCTGCGCGTAGGCAGGGCTACGACGCAGCGAATACGGAGCAACGTCTCAACGTATTATGCTACGGAGCGACTGAGAACGCGCGCGCACTAACGGAGACAGGATGATCCAGTCGATATTCGATATTCGACTCAATGATTTGAAATTAAATTAGGCCACTGCTTGTGGCATCGCCATGGTGGGGTTCTCAAGGTAGCTGTGCGAGCGAGAGGGTACGAGAATTAAAGAGACAAGACGAGGTCGAGCACGCTAGCGCCATCTCATATCAGTAAGCTTCAAGTAAGGTATGTATTTAATATGTGTTTTATTTACAGGTAAAAACACCGTCATTAAATAAATTTTAAAAATTACGTATTAATTTGAATAACTAATAGCTGTTACTTATTTAAGATCAAAATTAATTTCTTCTATTAGGTCTTTACCTATGAAATTGCCATTTTGTATGAAAAAATTTAAACGATTTTTTTTCATGTATTTTTTATTTGTGTTAATCGAAGTAATCACCCATGCAATCAATGCATCTTTGCCAACGTAGTGGCAGTTTATTGTTGCCCTTCCTAAAAAAATCAGCTGGACGGGAGGCAACAAATTCTTCAAAGGCATTTTGTACTGCCTCTCGGGTATTGAATTTTTTCCCGCCAAGAAGTTATCCAAATTCTGGAAAAAGTAGTAGTCTGTAGAAGCAAGGTCTGGTGAGTAGGGCGGATGACGGAGAGCTTCCAACCCCAGTTCTTGCAACTTGGAGACCGTCTGCTGCGCAGTATGAGGCCGCGCATTGTCGTGCAGGAGCATCGGAGACGAGCGATTGACCAATGCTGGTTGGAGATGTGCGAGCTTCTCCGTCATAGTGTTCAGTCCTTTACAGTACACATCTGTAGTAATGCTCAGCCCGTTTGGTAAGAAGCTGTGATGAATCACACCGGCGCTAGACCACCAACCAGTGACCATCACTTTTCTAGGAGTAAGTTTTCGTTTAGGGCATTGTTTAGGTGCTGAACCAGGATCCAACCAACTTGCTGAGTGCTTGCGGTTATCAAACAGAATCCATTTTTCATCGCAGATAAGAATACGGTTCAAAATTCCTTCATTTGTATATCTGTTGAGCAGTGCAAGGCACGTCTTGACGCGTACTTCGCGTCCACGTCCACGAACTCAATGATCGCCAGCGATAATTGAGTTCGTGGGGCACCCATTTGTCAAGCTTTTTTACCTTGCCAATTTGACGCAAATGGACCGATATTGTTTCGACGCGAACAACGAAAGCTGCTGCTAATTCAGCCGTAGATTGTGTATCATCAGCTTCCACAATCGCCTTTAATTCGTCATTGTCGACCAAAGTCTTCGGACGACCGCGAGGTTTATTTTTCAGGTCGAAATTTCCAGAACGGAAGCGAGCAAACCAATAACAGGTGGTGCGTTGGTTTATATTGTTAGCTCCGTAAACGTCGTTGATGTTGCGTGCCGCTTGTGCCGCGTTGCTGCCACGACGGTACTCATATTCCATAATTACTCGAATTTTAAACGTATCCATGATGACGAAAAAGATTGAAATGCCATGAAAATGTAACACTAATTAATAAATAAATGACTACTTTTGGAAAAAGAATTCCATGTTTTTAAAATAAAATTAATTTGAAATTAGAATGAGAAGAAATAGCCAAACAAAATTATTTTGATTTGAAATTGCCAGTACTGCAGAACGGCAATTTCAAACGTTAATATAACCTAAAATCCTATTATAACCTAAATGCGAGATGCAAATGATTCAGAATTGTTCAGAAAAGACAAAAACCCCCCCATGCGCCAGCTCAATTTTTGAGATGTCAAGCTCAAATTTTAGGAGATTTTTTTTGTCTCTCAAAGAAACTTTAACATTTATTTACTCAAAAATAAAATTCTGAGAGTAGGTACTAATGATATAAAAATATATTTAAAAACCTTTTGAACGCGATAAAAAGTTCTAACCTAACCTAACCCAAAAGTACACAAACGTTATTTCACGCCGGGTTTATGAGAGGCCATGTTACCACCTGTAAGATGTTTTGAAAGTGATAAAAAGTTCTAACCTAACCTAACCCAAAACTACACAAACGTTAGTTATGGCTAACGAGTTATTATTATGCCAAAGTATTGGTATGACAAAAAAATATGCCTAACAAGTTATGCCACGTTAAATTAGGATAAAAGCATTAGTCTAAATGATAATTAGGCCTAATGATATAGAATGCCAAGAAACAAGTATCCCATAGTATTATTATGACTTTTAAGGTATGCCACATTAATTTATGCCAAACAAAATTATGCAAAAAAGGGATCCCATGTAACGTATGTTTGTTCCACCGTAGCGATTAAACTACTGATCCGATTTTAATAAATGTGGTGTCAACAGATTCGTAATAATAGCCCGAGTAACATAGGCTTTATAATTAGTGTAGTCGGGTAATAGTTTTTATAAAAATATTGTATACTTACCTAGTTATTCTACCATATTTGCACGTAGAGATAAATCCGACAAAATATGAGTGTCATTTAACATTCTACCATCTTATTGTACCATATTTTTGCAAATAAAATATTAGTATTCTTATACCCTTAGTAAATGGTCAGTACTTACCGTTGTTGCATTCAGCTGACGAATACTGTTTTCTTCAATTCGGTAGCTTAATGACCGTGTTATTAAAACAAAATAAAGAAATATGTCGAAGTTCACGCGATAAAGCAGATGTTTTTATATAACATTGCTTATCAATTCAACCAAAAATATGCATAATAATACATACCGACTTAAATTTTTCCTGTGCTACTAGTTACAACTAGTTCAAAGTTAGTTTATGAGCATTTTCACATTACGCGATACGTTAGCTGAATTTAGACCGGAAAACGCTCTTATTTCGTCATCAGAAGGGAGTTTCACATTACGCGATACAATAGCTGATATCGGACCAGAAAACGCTCTTATTTCGTCGTCAGAAGGTAGTTTTCACATTACGCGATACGATAGCTGATATAGGACTGGAAAACGCTCTTATTTCGTCGTCGGAAGGGAGTTTTCACATTACGCGATACGATAACTGACATCGGACCGGAAAACGCTCTTATTTCGTCGTCAGAAGGGAGTTTTCACATTGCGCGATACGATAGCTGACATCGGACCGGAAAACGCCCTTATGTCGTCTTAAGAAGGGAGTTTTCACATTGATCAGGTCGGATATCCGATATCGCGCCAATATATCATGTAATGACAAAAACAGGTGTATATTTTAGTATAAAACATATAGCTGCCTTTCACATTATCGCGCGCAATATCGGATATCGTTATCGCGTAATGTAAAAACGCTCTAACGCGTCAAGTGATGTATCGTTAGAAAACTTTGTTTTTTAAATCGACCTCTTTTGTGGAAGTCATTATAACCTATTATAATATTCACGCAATGTGAAAACTCCCTTCTGACGACGAAATAAGAGCGTTTTCCGGTCCGATGTCAGTTATCGTATCGCGTAATGTGAAAACTCCCTTCCGACGACGAAATAAGAGCGTTTTCCAGTCCTATATCAGCTATCGTATCGCGTAATGTGAAAACTACCTTCTGACGACGAAATAAGAGCGTTTTCTGGTCCGATATCAGCTATTGTATCGCGTAATTGAAAAATGAAAACTTGTTATTGGCTTTTTTTATTTCTAAGTTAAATTATTAATGTTATTGTTTGTTAGCTGTAAGTTTTCCGAATAAAATAAAATACTGTTTGTATTCAGTTCGTGGGGCACTATTATATATTGTATATTGTTTTGACGCGAACGTCGAAAGCTGCTGCTAATTCAGCCGTAGATTGTGTATCATCAGCTTCCACAATCGCCTTTTATTCGTCATTGTCGACCAAAGTCTTCGGACGACCGCGAGGTTCATTTTTCAGGTCGAGATTTCCAGAACGGAAGCGAGCAAACCAATAACAGGTGGTGCGTTCGTTTGTAGTGTTAGCTCCGTAAACGTCGTTGATGTTGCGTGCCGCTTGTGCCGCGTTGCTGCCACCACGGTAGTCATATTCCATAATTTTTAACGTATCCATGATGAAGAAAAAGATTGAAATGCGATAAAGATAGGTCTTTACCTATGAAATTGCCGTTCTGCAGTACTGGCCATTTCAAATCAAAATAATTTTTGTTTGGCTAAGAATTCTAGTTTCAAATTAATTTTATTTTAAAAACATGGAATTCTTTTTCCAAAATTAGTCATTTGTTTATTGATTAGTTTATTACATTTTCATCGCATTTCAATCTTTTTCTTCATCATGGATACGTTAAAAATTATGGAATATGACTACCGTGGTGGCAGCAACGCGGCACAAGCGGCACGCAACATCAACGACGTTTACGGAGCTAACACTACAAACGAACGCACCACCTGTTATTGGTTTGCTCGCTTCCGTTCTGGAAATCTCGACCTGAAAAATGAACCTCGCGGTCGTCCGAAGACTTTGGTCGACAATGACGAATAAAAGGCGATTGTGGAAGCTGATGATACACAATCTACGGCTGAATTAGCAGCAGCTTTCGACGTTCGCGTCAAAACAATATACAATATATAATAGTGCCCCACGAACTGAATACAAACAGTATTTTATTTTATTCGGAAAACTTACAGCTAACAAACAATAACATTAATAATTTAACTTAGAAATAAAAAAAGCCAATAACAAGTTTTCACTTATAAGTACACAGCAAATTAAAAAAGCTAGAAAGTGATTAAAATATCTTAAATTAATTTAACCTCAAATCCATACAGACTTATATTTTAAAATTAAGTTATAAAATAGTAAATTATAATAAAAAAGCCACCGCAAAAAGCAAACCTACTTTGTAAAACAAAATCGAAATAATAATAATAATAATAATAATAATAAATAAATAAACAATTCCACACAAAAATCCAACCCGAAGCAAAAAACAGAATGATCCGATCTATATAATTGGATACAAAGTATTAAATAGAGCTGGTGAAAAGTTAAAAGTTTTTATCTTAGTAGATTTTATTGCAACAATATCCTCAAGGCAATTGTCGCTTAGGAATTTGTTGAGTTGTGTGTCTACATATAAATGAATTGCGACGATAGTATGTATTGTACGGCGGCACGTGAAACTTAAATTACAAATACTTGCTTGACAACACAGGGACATTCACAGAATTGTTAATTACCTTACATGCGTACGCAAGATCAGATATATTTCTACGGTAGTACAGTGGGAGAAAATGAAACTTTTTGCACCTTGTTTCATAGTCTGGAAGGTTAAGATGGCATTTAAATTGAAGGAACTTTAAGAAACGTTTTTGCACAGATTCAATTCTGGTTTTATAAATATCATAGGTAGGATTCCAAACCTCAGAACAGTATTCCAGATGACTACGCACATAAGAGCAATAAAGAATTTTTAAAGTTTTAATAGATGTAAAATGTTAGCTAGATCTTATTATGAATCCCAGAGCCTTTGATGCTTTGCTTACAATGAAATCAATATGCTGGTCAAAAATTAATTTAGTGTCAATAATTACTCCAAGATCCTTAATTACATTCTTTAAAATCAATTCCTCATTCTTGAGCTTATATTTAAAATTAATCAATTTAGTTTTGCGACTAAAGTTTAAGGCAAAACACTTCGTTACATTTAGATCCAATTTGTTAACCACACAGTAATTGCTAAATCTATTAAGATCCTCATGTAAAAGCCAACAATCGTCTTTTGAGAATATATTTTTCAGTATTTTGGTGTCGTCAGCATACAATAACAGCTTAGAATTATGAAAACATGTGGACACGTCATTCAAGAATATGGCAAAAAGTAGGGGTCCTAGTAGTGACCCTTGCGGGACACCAGAAGGTACTGACATCCAACTTGATATTAATCCATTAAGTGCTACCGCTTATGACCTGTTGCTTATATATGACGAAAACCAGCGATAAAGATTGCCATGTATGCCCGCAGTCAAAAGTTTTTGTAGTAAAATACAGTGGTCAATACGGTCAAAAGCCTTGCTGAAGTCCGTAAATATAACGTCGACTTGAGCACCCGCATCCATATAGGCACTAACATAATCATACGTGACTAGAAGATTTGATGTAGTTGACCGACCTTCTAGAAAACCATGTTGATCCGGAGTGAACCAACATTTAATCGTTGTGTAGACATGTTTATGTACAATAGTTTCAAAAAGTTTCGCAAAAATGCAAAGTTTGGATATTGGTCTATAGTTGTTTACATTAATTTTATCACCTCCCTTATGCACTGGGGTAATAAATGCAGACTTCCATATGCTTGGGGCATAACCCTTCTTTCAATGATCTATTGTATAATAAACATAGTGGAGTAGCCAAGCACTTAGCGCATTTAATCACAAATATAGGTGGGATATCGTCTGGACCTGAACCCTTATTTAGATCTACAGATTTTAAGAGTTTTAATACTTCATCAGAAGTAACCTGAATGTTTCCAATAGTATTGTGATTTTCATTTTTCGTTTTAAAATTCAAGTTACTAGTAGAGTTAGAATTTAGAAAATTAGTTTGAAAGTAGGTAGCAAACAGGTCACAGATTTTGTCACTGGAGGTGGCAAATTCTCCTTCGTAACACATAGAAGAAGGAAACGTGGAAGTGGCTCTATTATTATTTTTGACAAAAGACCAAAAGACTTTAGGATTATCATTTAAAGAGCTTTCTGTTTTATGAATGTATGATTCGTAGCACGATAATTGTTCTAGTAATTTGGCTCTTTTTGTTAGAAGGGAAAAAGAGAGGTAGTCATTGTAATTCCCGTATAGTTTGAATTTTCGGTGAAACTTATGTTTCTCCTTTAGAACCTTTTTTAGAGCAGAATCATACCAAGGGGGATAATAGTTGGATGAAATAACTTTGAGGGGTATGTGAGTTTTACGAAGGTCATAGATAATGTCATAGAAATATTTTAAAGCTACATCTAAAGATTTGTTGTTAAGGTGCTCGTCCCAAACAATTGTGTTTAACGAGGCGCAAATTGAATCAAAGTCACCTCGGCTGTAAATATATTTCAGTCTCTTTTTATTCTTAGACATGCTTGTGAAATCACGAATTAAATCAATACATAATGAACGATGGTGAGGTATGTCCTCTGGGACTAAGGGATCGTCACAAGCATTTACATTAAATTCACAATTTGAAAAAATTAAGTCTAACAACCGATTGTTATAGTTGCGAACTTGACTACATTGACTAAGGTTACATTGAGCAAGAGTATCCATGAAGTTAATTTGGGTCCTCGAGAGTGACACGCCACCTAATGTGAAGTGATTTCCCTGAGGATACCAGTCAATGTATGGTAGGTTGAAATCTCCCATGATTATAAATATAACATTAGGATTTTGATTAACTACGTTAAACAAATTATTGCTAAAGTTTTCAAGTTGGGTACTGGAATTGTTTCCATCATTTTGGTTGCAAAGATAGAGTGTGCAGAAATGTATTTTATCTGAAGAACTACCAACTGGTGAAACCGTTACCCAGAGATCTTCTGCAGAGGTATGCCATTCGGGACGTCCAATTGTTGCTAAATCGCGTCGAACCGCTAAAAGCACTCCTCCTCCAAGCGCTTGTTTTGTTATACTGTAGTCTCTATCACGCCGCCAAACAATATATCTACTATCAAACAGCTCCTGATCATTAATACCTTCCAGAAGCCAGGTTTCCGTAATCGATATAACATCATACGAGTTGAGAAATATGTTCCTCTTAAAGATGTTAGTTTAAGTGCGTAGACCACGAGCGTTTTGATAGTAAATTGTCATTTTAGAATCCATTTGTAAATAAATATATATTTTGAAAAACTCAATAAAAATAGCGTAATAAATTTGTTATTAAAATGATAATTGGCGGAGAAATACTGAATTATATTTATGAATATATAGATACAAATACATTTGTAGACACAAATAGTATAGTATAGATACAAATACATTTATAGACACGAGCAATCTAAGTTCAGCCATCCGGGAATCTATGTATTATAAATTTATAATAGTTTACTTTCAATTTATCATGTTATTAAAATTACTCATGTCTCTTGTTTTAAAAGAGAAAATGTAGCTTGGAACAATTTGTGTGCATAGAACGTTAAGCAACACAATATTATTTTAATCCCATTTTTTGATCTTGAAAAAAAAAATACATTCCAAGCATCTTAAAAATATCATTAAAAGTTTCATTTGAAAATTGTTTAACAGTAATATATAAACATCAATAACACGGACAATCGTGGTGCGATCCGAAACAAGCGGGGTGGATGAAGCTCCAAAGACAACTAAAAATACCTACCAAATAAATAAAAACTTAAAAATTCCGACTTGCTAAGAATTTTAACATGTTATATTTCGTATACCAAAATATTATTATGGCTTGAGTGTTTCAAGATACATATTATAATATCTATATTAATACTTTTTCGTGTTATATTCTATTTAACCTAGACTTAACACTGTGATGATTGCAACACTTATAGCAATCGCAAAATGTCATTTTAGAGATCTGATTTGTAATGTTCCATTTGATATCTTTGTTTAAAAACAGCAACTTGTCATTAATGTTGAGTATTTAAAAATATCACAACAACGTGAAATTTGTGGAAACAAAGTGTTAAAAGCAAGAAACGAAAATATGTTCTTTTGTCGCTTTAGAATATCATTCGAGTTAATATTATATCGTGTAATATGTGTAATAAGAAGTATTAACATACATTTTCCCTACCTGAAAAATGTTGCCAAAGGAGACGAAAGAAAAAAAGTACCGATACCAAAAAGAACATCAATATAAAATAAAATGGCACAACGAATTTACTCACACTCGTCGCATCGACAGAAATGCCGTTATTTGGTTAAAAGACAGTTACGTTTATTTTTCTGTGTGTTTATTTTTAGGTTGTTATTGTTCTTTAGAATTTCTTTCAGTTTGTTCCTGTCTTCTATCGTGCTCTAGCCTTTTATTATTTTTTGATTTGACGTTTTTCTCACTCTGTTTATTACAATGCCCAGATTTACAGCGTCTACGTTTGCTTTTATCGTTTTGATTATATCATCTGATGTTTGTAGTTTTTCTTCCGATTCCACGCAGATGTTGTAACTTGTTGTATAGTTGGTAGCTTGTGCGTATGTCATAGGGTCTTCGTATGACGTCGTTCTTTTGGTTTTTAGGTTTGGCGGACTTCTTTTCAGGTTTACGTCTACATCTGTTCGAGGGGAGTCGTTTGGTATAGTTTTGTTTATGGTTTCTATTTCTCTTTCTACTTCTTCCACAGCTATTTTTATAGAGGCCACTAGTTCTGCCGTGGTATCGATTGATTCTATTACTTTATTTTCGTGTTAAAATTATAGTCAATTAGCGTTAAGTTTGAAGTAAGTCTCAGTGTCAATGTCAAAATGACGTACTAAAATTTGTTATTGAATACGGCTTACGCGAAATTTGTCCATTTTGACATTTGGACTGATGGCTCACTGCAAACTTAACGCTAATGGACTATATAGGCACAGAGTAATGAATAGTTACTACGGAGCTATATTATGTACCTTTTCTCCCCTTTACTCTCTATCGCGATGAACCATAATGATATAAGTATTGTTTTGTAACAATTATAATAATATCTATGGACGCTTCCACACCACGACAATCTGGTCCCGTGCTAAGTTCTCGAAGAACATGTGTTACGGATATTTAATAATTTTGTACTATACACATATCCTTCCCTTCTGGATACGAACGAGTGTGGACGTGTCTATGTTACCAAAATTCGATTTTATTTATTATTTTAAATAAATTCACAAATTTAAATAGTTAATTTCGCGATGTGATACCAGGAAAGCATAACGTCGAAGAGCTGTGAGTGCAATTACTATCTGTTGAATCGCTACGAGTGCTACGACACGTGAGGAGTGCTACGCAAAACTGCTACGCCAGCGAACAGTGCTACGAGCTTACCTTACACCACGCGGCTCCTACGCTCGTCTGTGCTCCTGGTACTTCATTTGAACTGCACAGCGGCCGGTGACAATATTTCGAGCGGGAAGATTTCAAATATAAGCGGTCCAAAATTAAGTTTTGTTGGTTATCTGCAAAATACCTTTACGCCGCTCTCCACCGCAGCCTCACCCCCCTCACTCGCCTGTACACTATGCAACTCCAATACAAGACTCCGATACGCCTTCAGAACGGAGTGAGTACCCAAGCGCCTCCAGACGTATGTCTAAACGGAGACGGGAGAGTGATGAGAACCTGAAGGACCTCAAGGATACCATGACTGATCGCTTTCTTGCTTTAACTAGTTCCATGGAGCAACGTTTTAATAAAATTATCGAACAGAATAATGAGCTTAAGTCTAGTGTACAATTTCTTTCGGAGAAATATGATACAATTTTAGAGAAATTAAAACATCTAGAAACGGAAAAAGAATCAGACAAAAAACATATATCATACCTAGAGGAAAAGATAGAAGTATTAGAGAGGAAACAGAAATCAACGACGTTTGAAATACAAAATGTACCACCTTTCACGAGTGAGTCAGTAAAAACAGACAACAAGGAGGAGCTAATAAAAATTCTAAAATCCCTGGGAACAACATTAAATATCGAAATAAATGATCATGACATAAAAGATATTTACAGAATTAATATGAAAAATAAGTCGGCGAAACCCATAATCGTAGAATTAACTAGTGTGATAAAAAAAGAAAAGATTATCTACGCGACTAAAGACTTCAATAAGAATAAAAATAAAGAAGCAAAATTAAACACGAGCCATCTGCAAATTCTTGGACCTGAAAAACCAATATATATTTCGGAAGCTCTTACAGCTAAAACACAAAAAATATTTTATCTTGCAAGACAATTTGCGCGGGACCACCACTTTTCTTATTGCTGGACATCGAGAGGAAAAGTCTACCTACGTAAGTCCGATGGCTCACCTTTTCATCGCATGGAGACAGAACAAGACCTATCTAAACTCAATAATAATATTTGACTATATAAAATAACAAAGTTCCTAGTTTCGCTCTTTAGTATTATGTTATTCATACTTAGGATAAGTTACATTCTTACGTTTATATTTATCTCACCTTGGCTTTTTATCTTAGCCTATTATTTGTATAAAAACTGTTATTATTTAACAAAATATTATACTAATTTTACAAAACACATTACACACTTTACATCTGCTACCTGAAACAAGACTTTCTATTATATATTTGCATTCTAGACAATATGAAATACTAACATATAAAACACAGATAGGGAGTCTTTGGATAGCGAATATACAGCTTTTACTTAAGATATGCCAAATAGTAATTAGTAATAGCGATAATTACGCATAACATTCGATTTCACTAACAATCTAATGCAAAACGTAGACGAGTTCCAAAATTCTGTGACTATATCGTGTCAACCCGAGGACTGCATTTCTTATATACAGCATCCTACAAGGTCCCTTAATATTTTGCAACAAAACATACGAAGTTTAAACCGTAACATACAAGAATTGCATGTACTATTAAAAAGAATAAACATTTCCTGTGACATCATAGTGCTATCTGAATGCTGGTTATCGCGTGTTTCTAAACTGCCAATACTAGACGGATACTACTCGCACAAAACAAATGACAATTTCAACCAAAACGATGGTCTCGTAATTTATACTCACCGTATTCTTGACTGCACTGTGGAAGAACCTAAACTACTAGAAGCTAACTGTCTAACAGTTAAATTACAAAATGATACAATATTGATTGCAATATATAGACCTCCCAGTTTCAAGGCAACTGAAAAATTTATAGATTCTTTACACAACCTGTTGGAAAACTTCAAGTCTTACAAAAATGTTATTGTAGTTGGCGACATAAATATTGATCTCCTAAAGATTAGCTCTGACAACTCTGCTTATTTAGACACCATTATTTTTCATGGATTGCTTCCTGCCGTAAATACACCAACAAGAGAAAAATCTTGTATAGATCACGTTTTGCTAAAAACCAAACAAAGGTCCATTACCCTTACCCTAGGAACTACCATCACTGATCACGAATCTGTGCTATTTAGCTTAAACACTGATATCCATAATCATAAAGCTATAAGGCTTAAAACTGCATCTACAACGGATATAAACCAATTAATATTAGATTGTAAGGTTTACGATTTTGCAGAAGTGTATAGAGAATCAAATTTAAACTTAGCCATGAATAAATTCATTAATATAATACAAAAATTAATAGCTAAAAATACAACAAGACGATTCATTCCTAGAAACAAATATATAATAAAACCGTGGATAACAGCTGGAATGTTGCGGTGCATACACAATAAAGACAATTTACATAAAAAATTGAAAGCAAATCCTAATAATGAGATATTAAAAATAACTTACTTAAGATATCGAAATCATTGCAACACTATATTAAAGAAACTAAAAAACCAATATGACAGTGAACAGATAAAACAATATAAAAATAATTCTAAAAAGCTTTGGCAGAAAATCAAATCACTAACCAACAACAATAATAATATAGAATTACCAATCCAACTTTTAAAAACAAGTAGAAATCCATTAGAGTCAATTAACCAAATAAATAAATACTTCTCTAATATAGGAAAAAACAGAAACATACTAACATCTCACCATTTGAAAAAACTTTGAATCCTCCAAGAAAATCTTTTGTTCTCTTACCTACGGACCATCAGGAAATATTCAGAACAATTCAACTATTAAAAAGTGACTGCTCGCCTGGTGTTGATGGTATAAGTGCTGAAATCCTGAAAAAACTGTCTGATATTATAACACCAGTTCAACTGACCTAATAAATCGCTGCTTTGATGACGGAGTCTTCCCAGATGCCCTTAAGAAGGCTGTAGTTCATCCAATCTACTGTTTTATTTGTACTAAATTAGTAAATTAGTTTTAAGTTTACTACTAAATTAGTTTTATGTTTACTAATATAGTAAAGAACTGCCGGTCACTTACGGGGTACCACAGGGAAGCATATTGGGTCCCACTCTTTTTCTTTGCTATGTGAACCAGCTCTGTGCACTTAACCTCCAAAACTGCCGTATCTCTGCATATGCAGACGACACGGCTCTTACCTTTTACGGAGACACATTTGAAGATGTTTTTAAATCTGCTCAAAAAGGATTTAATGAAGTGTGCCATTGGTTATCATCCCACTCCCTTACTTTAAATGAGGATAAAACAAAATACATTGTGTTTTCAATTCAAAACCGTAAAGAAGTCATTAATATCAAGTACCAAATTTATGTACACAAATGTAATTTTTCTCAACCTTCAAATTGTAACTGCTCCAAAATTTCCCGTGTTAATATTATAAAATATCAGGGTATTGAGATTGACGCTAATCTAACCTTTGAGAACCACATCAATTCCTTGAGTAACAAAATTCGGAAACTGTCTTACATTTTTAAAACACTACGGGATGTGGCAGATAGACAGATTATAAAGTCGGTATATGAGGCATAAGTACAGTCTATCATATCGTATTGTATCACTACGTGGGGCGGAGCTTCCAAATCTAAATTATTAACCCTCGAGAGAGCCCAAAGAATGTTACTTAAAGTTAGCCTTGCAAAACCTCGCTTATATCCTACAACTAAATTATACGAAGACACCCAAGTCCTTTCTGTTCGTCAACTTTATATATACTATACTCTGCTACATACACATAATAAAATACCCACAGAAGGCCGTAGAACACTCATTGCCCACACGAGGCGTAGCTACGCTACCTGTGAGCCTACAGCCGTCCACACATCTTTTGCTCAGAGATTTATTAAATATTTGGGTAGTTCACTCTATAACAAATGTAATAAACATCTTTGTATATCAAACTGTACCAAAACTGAATGCAAAAATATAATTTATAAATGGTTACTCGGTCTTAATTACGAAGAAACCGAAAAGTTATTATTAGCTAAAATGTAAAATTTATTTATTTATATATAAAAAGGTATAAGTTATATAATATATAATATTGTAATCTATATATTATACACACACACAACCAACATACAACACACAAAAACTTACACACACACCATTCACACACCTAAATAATTAAGATTATTTTATTACTTTAAATGAAGAAACTAGAAATATTCATTTGTCAATGGATATATTATATAATATATATAATGAGTGTAACTTACTGGTGTTCACAAACTGTACACTGATAATTTAATAATTTTGTTTTGGGGGGGCCTGGAGATCTATATTACAGGCTTGGCCTAGTTTAGACTCCAGATCTCCCACAAGTTACAACAATAACATGTGTAAACAATTAGTTTTTAAGTACTTTAAAACTTGTAATTTGTGGAGATGAATAATAAACGACTTATTATTACATAATATTTAAGATTTTTTTATATTAAACACACATTTTTTCACATCGATGACCCAGGAACACAGAAAACTTTTTGTTACTTTGGCGGGATTCGAAGCACTGACGCGGTCAACCACTGAGCCACAGAGGTCGTGGGTCCTAAACAGAGCTGCCCCTATCGTTGTAGGTATATACCTAGCATGTTCACGGATTGCCAACATTCATTAGCAGAATGCATCCGCCAAAGTCCATCCGAAAAACATTATTTACGTAGGCTAAAACAAAAAAAACAAGAGGTACAACTCAACAATCATTAATTTATTCATTAAAATTTAATCTCCTTCTGCGCGCTCTGTTCTAGAACTCTGTAGAAGTTGTCGTAGTACTTGTTGTCGGGGTCGAACTTCTTCCTCAGGTCCTGGTACTTCTTCGGCAGGTCCTTGACGATGCGGTTGAAGAAGTGGTACCCTGCTCGCTTCTGTTCCTCAGTGCAGTATTCACACGCGTTGTGTATCACCTCGGGGTAGGCCGCTGGAGTGGAACATAATATTATTATACTTAAAGGTATGAAAATAATAGGGGAGGGACATGGGCTGTGGGCAGCGGACGTCTCTAAGCATAAATTCAATTTTCAATTCAATTTAATGACGACTAAAGTTAGAGAAAGCAGCTAAGCAACCTGCGACTCAAAATAAATTAGATATAATTATTATGGAAAGCCAGCTTAATTCCATTCATCTTTTAAGAGTCACTTCACACCGCCACGATACGCGACGTTATACGCGGCACAGCATTTGAACTTCAAAATTTACACTTTATTCACTATACAAAAAGATACACGTTTCATATGACATCAGTCCTACTCTGTGCAGCGCGGTGCAACATGACATTCGAAGACTTACAATGAAACGAGCATCTTCTTGTGTAGTGAATAAAGCTTAATTTTGAATAGCTATCTATAACATGCAGCGCCATGCCGCGTATCGTTTCGGTGTGAATTGAATTGCGTTTACAAATTTGAAATAAGTAAATTAGTTGTTTTTCGGCCGAAAAAATATGATGTTTAGTATACCTAGCACAATTTTCCAGAACCACTTTACCAAAAATTTACAAAGATAGGTCTTGCTTATGATATTTTTTCTGGTATATTAGGTATCTATATATCCAAAGGTAGCGCATACACCTTAAAATTTGTTGAAAAATAATACAAAAATATTACAAATTGATTTGGAAAAAGCATAAAAATTCTTCTTGTGGGGGTCAAAAATCGCCAAAACCATCCTTACGTAATAAAACGAATGACCGCTAAACTCTTGCATAGGTCCTTTGCAGTACTCACCGCGGTAAGCATCGCTCACAGGCGTACACCCCAGGTCATATACCACACAGTCCACGATGCCCGCGTACTCGGGCAGCGGCATGGTGTCGATGTTGACTAATTTGACGTGGTACCGCTCCGGGGCCGCGAGAGCACAGGATAGCAGGGCGAGGAAGATTAGGGACTTCATGGCTGGAAACTAATTGACACTTAGTACCTATTTGGAACGATTTATTCCGTGTCCAAACTCCAACCCTAGTTTCCATCCGCATCCTTGTAACGACGTTACGTTGGACGAGGGTACCTAGGAAATGTAGGGGGTCGAACACGGAATAAATCCTTAATGGAACTAGGAAGGTAAGGCATGTCATGCAGACAGCAGAGTTTGCCACAATATTATGTATAATCATGGTTCTTTTCTAAACTCTAAAAAGCACTAATCTATTACGAAAGGTAACGTCGACTAAAATAATTAAAAGAGCGAGGTGGCTTAGGCGAAACGCTTCGAGATTATGAACATTCTTTTAGACTTGGGAGAACCATCCTTCCATCCTTCGGCACGAATGGACCAGCTTGACCGGATAAATACCTCTGCCTCACAAAAAACGGGCTTAACATAACATTTGCTTTGAGTTTCACCAAATGTGTGAGGTTGCCGGAGGCCCAAGGGGTGGTTGTCAAATTTAAGGACTGGGAACGCATTTGTGATGGGCTGGTGTTACGACCATGGGTGGCGGTAATCGCTTACCATTTCATTAAAATCTAATCAAATCAATTTTGAACCGAATTTCCTTTAATAATATTCTAGTCTCATTTGTGTATGATTTCAATAAAAATCGACGGCATTTTTAATGAATGTCCCCCAGTGCCCAGTGTCAGGTGACTGGTTAATTCGGTCAAAAAATCAATATAATGGTTGTAATTGCTAAAATATGTTTAAATATAGACCATTACAATATTATGTAATAAGAAAATCCAAGTTTAATTGTAGAATAAGATTTTAAAAATTTTAGCGTGCGTCATAATACTCTAAGTACATTTCCGCCATTCATTCATTGTACATGAATCATTGCGAAAAGTACTGACACCAAAAACATTGTTTTTATTTCACATTATTAATTATTAATTAATAAAATAAAGTACTAAGTAATATGGTGATCTTGCCGAGTTATTAATATAAAGAATAATATTTAAAACGTTAGTATAGCACGTTAATCTGGTCCCGTGGTAAGTTCTTCAATAATTAGCGTTACGGGTAACAGGCTAAGGAAAATATTTTGTATTAATGTAATGTTTTTAAACTAAACCCATTTTAAAATAATATATTTGTATGGAATTTGGTTTTTTCTTACATTTTAGCTTAATATGATTATTTTCTCAAAAACACTTTTATCTTTATATATATAATTCTACTGTACGTGTGTATGTCACTGAACTCCTCCTAAACGGCTGGACCGATTTGAATGATTTTTTTTTTGTATGCGTTTGGGTGGCGCCCTGGGTGGTTTAGATTCACAAATCAGCCCGGCAGGACAGTGTCTGTCGAGTCCGCCCGTTAAATATATGTTATTTCTTAGTCTTAGTTTAATAGGAAATTATAATTTAATTAATATAATCAGCTAAAATTTGTCATTGTCGCAAGATTGTGTAAAAAAATTAGAAATATGTTTTTTTTAATTACGTGCTGTAATTTTTTTTTCACATTTATGTAAGTAATTTTTGATAATTTTTAGATTAGCACGTCTGAGCACGACGCCGATATCGAGGTCTGGGATTAAGGCTGCTAAAGAAGGCAGGAGCAAATCCCCAGAACTTCCACCGCTGAAAACACGGTATAGTTTTTTTTTTCTATAATACAAAAAACATACAACTCATACTCCACTCTAAACTCATCGGCTTACGTGTTGTTTTCTTGTAGAGCTCTCATCGTCAACACGAGTAGATATTCCTGTAAAATAGTCCCCCGGAGGTACTTTCCGCCTATCGAACGACTGACCACCTTCTCTGAGGCAAATTTTTAAATCATATTTATATAATAAATATTTAATCTACATTTACAGTTGGACTGTAAATGTAGATTAAATGTAGGCGAGACGTTGTACGCAGTATAATATAATAATAATAACTTTTTATATACTTTGTGTGCGCGTGCGTGTGCAAGTGTGTTTGTATGGGCCCTTAAATTAAAACGGAACCAGTCCTTCTTCTTACTAAAAGGAACTCAAGCAACTAAAGAAAAATTCCAGAAGTCTTTTTCCGCGATTAGTTACGCGAGTCTCTTTGATTTACAGCTCGACGGCTCTCCGCACCGCACACCGCACCGTGGCACATTCGGCGGTGGATGTAAGCTGTCTTGTTTTTCAAAGCACTATTTATTTATGTAATAAAAAATACATAAAAATAGCATTTTTGACTGTTTTTTTTTTACCAATAAAATATTATTCACAAATATTTTGTTTTTATTTTACCATGAGCTGGTGTGAAAAACGCTGCTTTTAGTATATAAAATTAGTTTGAAAGTAATTCCTGTCGACACATTTTCAAGGTTTACAATTGATGGGCTTACGGCCCGTTTCAATAACCTATATATCTTTAAATATTTGTTAAAAACGTCGTCATTCAATCATTTGACGGTTTTTGCGATACAAATTTGACGTTTCTAACAAATACTTTTTGGTTGATAGGTTATTGAAACGGGCTATTAGTGTGGTTGGATAAGATTATAATATATGGCCAATGTAATTATATGCAATTCGAAGTCACAAAAAAGTTCTAGTTCTACATTTTTTTACAACATTAGTGTAAAAAACTACATAATTAGTTTACTTACATCGAATACAAAAAGATTTACTATGGTATATTTACTATTTGGTATGTATGAACATAAACGGGCAAACTTTGGAGAAATCAGAAATTTTGTGCATGTCTTATTTTTCAAAAGCACTATTCATTTATGTAATAAATAAATACAGGTAAAAACCTTTATACAATAAAATATTATTCAATATTATTTTGTTTTTATTTAACCATGAGCTGAGCATATATAAAATTTGTCTGAAATTAATTCCTGTTGACACAGTTCGAAACTGCGTATTGCCTTCCAAGTTTGCAATTCCTTTTTCAGGATTACAATTTATGGGCAGTGCTTGTATAAAATTATAATATACGACCACTTTTAAGAATATAATAATAAGCTATGGACCACGTCAGTCTAGTCCCGTCCTAAGTTCACGAAGAACTTGGGTTACGGGTACCAGAGTCCAACTAACGGAAATATTTTTAATCTTTTAATACTATACACTTACCTATATAATATTTTTATTATGCATTTTTTTATATTGCCACTGCATTGCCATTTTTCATATTTATTTCATATTCCACTTTTCAGCTCTAGCTTTATATCAGCTACATATCATATTAAGTATTTATATTTAAGTATGCAAAATTTCAGGTCAATCGAAAACAGGTCAAAAGACAATGGGCATGTTGGTATATGCGTGGACAGCTACGAAGTAGATTTTAAATGATGTACTATTACTAAGGACTAACGTTACTATTAACACAATCCTGCAGCTCATTTAGAGCAAAATAATTATAACTTCTAAATATTAAAGATATGATTTTCTGCCCATTCTCTTTTAACATTTTATGACAGCCACCGGGTAGGTAAAAGTAAATAAAAGCTTGTAAATGAATAAAATAAATTGTATTAGGCCATATCATAGAGATGTAATAGCTTAATGTGTATAACTGTAGCTACCAAATTTTATTTAATTAAAACAAATTTGCAATGAGTCAATTATTTTCTGGTTTTTAGTTTCAAAAAAAGATAGGCCTAAGGTCTTCACAGACGAGAGGCCGATCGTTTCAGTTAGAACGGACGTCAGTTCGGCCCTTAGATTAATAACGCCTAGATACAAACAAATGCATCGTAAGGCGTAAGCATTACATACCGATACGCACACAAATAAAACTTTAAAGTTGTGCAGTGTGTACTTTTAAAATTGGGATTATTGTATTTGCTTTTCTTGTAGTCCTTTCTTGATTATTGTATTTTCTTTTCGTGAGATGTAAAAATATAACTTATATTTCATTTTAAACCATCTAAACACAATTTGTGAACTTTATTTAAATATTAAACTGGTATTAAGGAATATGTTAAGGGTTATCTTAATACTGACAATACTTTAAATTCATAAATAAAAAATCAGAAAATATTTAAAAACTTTGTCTTAGTTGCAACTATTAGTTAGCCATGAATTTTTTTAAATAAATTTATTTTTACTAGTAACACTTTCACAATTCACAATAGGGCAGCAAGATGGCGATATAATATCATTTTATTTTAAAATGTTTTAAATATTTGACTTAATACATGTCAAATTGTTCGGACATAACATTTCATACTTACATAAGAAATGTTATGTCCGAAGCTTTTTTTATTCTTTTCCGATGCATTGTGACATCTAATAACGACACAAACCATCACAATGTTTTTAATGGTCGGAGATGTATGCACCGACGGGTCGTTCGAACAAACTGAGCCGATATGGCTCAGTATGATTTACTTCACTTTTCATGCGCGTACCCGGTTTCTAGGCGGTTTAATCTATGGTTCGGCCTGAACGGATTCAAGCACATACACGGAAAATTGCCGCGAGCTTCGGTCGTGTTTTTAGGGTTCCGCTCTCATAGCTTCTGCAATAACTTTATGAAACAATAACTTTTGTAGTAATTCAATGAAAACCTATTGCGCGTTGATAGTTACGGAACCCTCCTTAGACATGTCGTGACATGCTCTTGGTCAGTTTAGGCTTCTAATTTATTAAATAAAGGATATTATCTTATTTATTTATTGTATTTTGCTGCAATTGTAATCACGCTATCGACGAAACCGAATTATTGTGTGATACATTTTTCCAGTGATGTTATAGAAATCATTTCTCTTTGTTTTATAGTCTTTAGATTTTATAAACCATAGTGGTTTAAAAGTTTTAATTGATTTAATAAACTCTAATAAATTTCTTATGAACATGTGCCATTTTTAGGGTTCCGTACCCAAAGGGTAAAAGCGGGACCCTATTACTGAGACTTTGCTGTTTGTCCGTCTGTCGCCAGGCTGTATCTAAACCTTCTTATACCGTGATAGCTCGACACTTATAATTTCACAAATGTATGATGTAGGTATTTCTATTGCCTTTATAACAACAAATACTAAAAACAGAATAAAATAAAAATTTGAGGCTCACATACAACAAACTTATTTTTTTCCGTTTTGTACGGAACTCAACTTGCCGACTCGCACTTGACCGGTTTTATTTTACACTCGAATTTTATTACCGTTCAATCCAATTTTATTGCCGTTCAGTCCTTCCGTACAGGTCAGAATTATTGTTGCCAACTTAGTTTTTTACAAAGTTTTACTACTAAGTTTTGTATTTTATTCCCCTATATATAATTTTGTATATTTTTAATAGTAGGAATTTAGTTGTGAGTAGTGGTTTTGTAGAAAATAGCTAGACAGTAATCATAATATGCAAAATGGCTTGCTTCTATGTGCTATTATGACCTTATAATAATAGCACATAGTAGCACGCATCCGTAAGTCGCTTAAAACTACCGATTTAATTTCTATATATTATGTAATATTTCCTACTATATTTTTTTAATTTAACGGTTAAATATTAAACCTGAAAATGTATGTATGTTTGTAAACACAAAATCCCTAAAAAGACATTGAGGGATTCCTAAGTTTATAGTAATTATCGGTACTCTTTTTGTAGTTTTTTGTAGAAAACGACGCGAGTTTAGTAGTTTCGCAAAAACAGAGTTGGCAACACTGGAACGAATCGCTTTAGTCCATACGGCCGACTGATGAGATCTCAAAATTGCACACAGACGATACGATTTTGCATTCAGGCCGAACTGAAGGAAAACCGGACCGTGTATGGCCAAAAAACTAAACGGGGTAAGTTATCTATTTTTAGTACATGTGTTAAAATTTACAATAATAATTAAAAATCGTAACTAAGTATGATTTCATGTTATACAAACTCGCTAGTTTGTGTTAAGCGAACAAACACCACACCCATATAAAAGATATTTTTTAGTCTAAGCATCTTTTTACATTACACATGCCCGAAGGCTTTCCTATCCAAATGCCATCTAGCGGCCTCTCGTGGTATCGTTATCGATACCGACTTTACTAGGCCGTACAGTAGGAGAGGCGTTCAAATGGACATTGGACTAGTTCACTTGCAAGTTGCGTAATGGCGTTAATTCAATCATTCGTCAGTTTCGATACGGACCAATGAAATAAGAAAATACAGACATACTTAGAGCATTAATCCAACCGGAGTAGCCATTGTCAGGCGTTCCCCGCTGCCAAAGGTACGAGACCGCCGGTCATACCAGATATACAAAACTAGTTGCCGCGCATTATTGACGTAATTCGGCAAATCACAGTGAGGCGGAACGAACTGGAGCCGGAAAAATGCCATTTTTCATTTGTAAATTTTATCTAAATATTATCAAATAATGCAATAAATAAGCCAAAATCCAAAACAAATTCTCGGTCAATAAGTGTACCACTGAATCATACAAGATCCTAACATAAGGAGGAACATAAGGAGTATACAGGAACATAAGGAGTATATAGGAGGAATATAAGGAACATAAGGAGTGACGTCACAGACGGCCGAACGAACCTATGCGCTCGTCCGTTTACTTTATTTAATAATTAATTGCGCGCGAATTACGATTTTTCGGTAAAACTAATTTGTTCGTTAAAGTGCAACTAGTGTGTGTGAATGTTTTCTACTCTATGCGCCTGTTCATTGCATTGATAATCAGCATTTTGTGAAGTGGAATCTATAACTAATAATTACTAAAAGTGGGTACCGGCAAACATTAACAGCTTGGCGAATAATTGTATTAATAGCTCAAAGCGCCACCTAGTGTTGAATTGGGTACTACATTATTGGCGTATAGGCGCCATCTAGCTATTGTCGTGAACATCTATATCGACGAAACGGGCATGAGTAAGTGCGGGGTGTGTGGTAAATTCCTTTCGCCGATAGGTGCCGCTAGTTGTACCATCTGTCCCAGTATTTACCATAAGGGGTGCGTCGGGGTCCCAGATGCGGCTACTATAATAAAAGACTGGGTTTGTCCTGAATGTAAAAAAAGGCTAAAAGGGGGGACAACAGCTCAACACCAATTAGAGGTATATGCAGTGGCTCTTCATTGCACACCTCTCCTACTATAGATATGAGCTCAGAAATCAGGGAGATGCGTCGCGAGCTCGCGGACTATATGGCAGAGATTCGACAATATCGTAAGGAGATGTCTGAACTCTTGAGTGCACTCTCAAATATTAATGAGCGTCTTGTCTCCGTCGAGAGAGAAGTCATTTATAAAAACTTCTATTTCATATTCGTTCTTGTTATTACTGTTTGAAAATGAAAAAACATAACTAATTAATTAGTATATTATTTGCAATTTTGTTTTTCTTTACAATATTAAGTCACTAAGCACATTAAACATTTGCAAATTATTGAAAAATAATTATTCAATTATAATATTTTTTTTTTGTTTAAATTCGTTATTCTTTATTAGAATAAAATTTATCCTAAAATTATGCATTTTTAATTTATAAACCAGCCACACTGCAGAAAAAATGAAAGAATGAATGAATTTATGAAATATTCTTTACTGTGCATACAACATAAAAAAAATTATAAAAGAGAAAAGAGATAAAAAACATCAATATACACAGGTACGAGTGCGGCACAGAAAATTTCGGGAATCAAGGAAGTGACACAATATTACTATTTAAAAATGTATT
This sequence comes from Phengaris arion, assembly GCA_963565745.1. Lineage (NCBI taxonomy): Eukaryota > Metazoa > Arthropoda > Insecta > Lepidoptera > Lycaenidae > Phengaris > Phengaris arion. The sequence continues at coordinate 2,232,019 of OY751448.1, forward strand.
TTTTGCTTTTCGAAGTATTCTCCGCGAAATTTGACACATTTTTCCATACGATGGAACCAATCATTGAAGCAACCATTCCATTCGGAAGTTGGGGTCTCCAAAATAGCCGTTTTGTAGGCGTCCACAGCTTCTTCAGGTGATGAAAATCTCTGACCACGCAATTTATTCTTTATTTTAGGGAAAGTATAGAAATCATTAGGGCTTAGGTCGGGGCTGTACGGCGGATGGTCTAATAATTCTATGATTTCTTGCTCTAAAAACTCTTTTGTTCTGTGCGCGGTGTGAGAACTTGCATTGTCGTGATGGAGGATGATGCGGCGGTTGCAGTTCTCTTTACGGAGTTCAGAAACGACCTGTGGCAAACAAATGTTAGCATACCATTCTGCATTAACCGTTCTTTGTCCCTCAAGAGGAATAGTCGCAACATGGCCGGTTTTCGAGACAAACGTGGCCACCATTTTTTTTGCAACACTCCGTGAACGAACAATTTTTGTTGGCTTTAACTCATTTTCGAACACCCAAACTCGTGACTGGTTTTTTGTTTCGGGTTCGTACGCGTATATTCAGGATTCGTCACCTGATACGATGTTGTATACAGCATTTGAGGATCCTGCGTGGAATCTTTCGAGAGTTCTGACGCACCAAGTAACGCGAGCCGCTTTTTGCTCTCCACAGAGCAAATGCGGTATCCATCGGGAAAACAACTTTTTTACACCTAGTTGTTCATGCAAGATTATTTGTATTTGACTCATGCCACTGTCTAAAGTTGCCTGAATTTCGCGGTATGTCACATGTCGATCTTCCTCAATCAGCTTACGCACAGCATCAACGTTATCTTGGGTGACTGCAGTTTTTGGACGACCTTGACGGGGATCATCACTGAGCTTGACACGTCCACGTTGAAATTCAGTAAACCAGCGATAAATTGTGGTTTTGGATGGGGCTTCATCACCACATGCAGAAATCATCCGGTCAACACACTGTTTTTGTGTTAAACCACTTCGAAAGTCATAATAAATCATCGCTTTAGAATTTTCTCGAGTCAATTCCATTTTCTCAACGACTAAACAAGTTTGTCAAGACCTTGTGACAAGACCTAGAATCTTTTTTTAAATAAATAAACGGTATACGATTTTTAAAACCAAGGAGTTTTAAATTAAAAAGATTTTAATATGACAGGAATCAGAAAAGGAAGAGTGGAAATATTCCATTCCCGATACTTTTAGTGCAGTCTATGTAGCACAATGGTGGCCTTATTACTAGGTAGCAATCTCTTTCAGGCAACCTCGGGTAGAGGAAATAATATTAAAGAATTTGGCGTGCATGAGCAGATAAAAAGAACACAATAAAATACAAAAACAAATTAATACATACGTTTAAACAATATGTAATATACTATTATTAAATAAGTACATACATAAATAAATACATAACCTATAGTACACGGATACAAAAATAATTTAATTAAACTTTATAGTCTAAAATTAAACTTTATAGTCTTATGACAGAAAATAACAAACAAGAAAAAAAGAAAAATTATTGATTTGGCTGACTACAAATTGTCAAATAATGCATCTTAACCATAGTTTTAAAGCCATTTAACGTTTTAGCAAGTTTCATATGCCTTGGTAACTTATTTAAATGCCACAGTTTTACCCCATATTTAGTTTTATGCATGGATAATTCGAGTTTTCGAGTAAATTGGATGCAGGTCGTAATTCTTTAACTGTAGCTTGTCGAAATATAAAAATATCTTTTAAATATGAGGGTAAACAAGGGTCATGTATAATAGAGAAAACAAGAGAGAGAATACAAGCGTCCCGGCGAAAACGTATAGGCAACCACTTCAGTCTTGATCGAAAATCTGACACATGGTCAAATTTTTTTAGACCTTATCAGATCCTAATATAAAATAAATAATCCTTAGAGGATAAACCTTATCGTGAGATTCTGCACTGTGTCGTCAAAATAAACACCCAAATTTTTTAAACATTTACTAAAAGAAATCTTTACATTATTTAAAAGATCGGGGGACAATCTGTTCCAATCAATCTTCGACACCAGCCCAGGGCTTCCAATAGCAATCAAATGTGTTTTAGCTGGGTTAATAAAGAGACCGTGACGCTTGCTCCAATTACAGATCATTTCCAAGTCTCTGTTATGGGAGTCAATAGCATTACGTAGATTAATCAAGGAGGATTGAGTATAGACTTGAAAGTCATCAGCTGTATATATATATATATATATATATATATATTTTGATCCAGTTTTCACGAAAGTGGTGATCTGATGATGCAATACATGAGGAATCGAGGGAATTGGGGATTTCGGCGTTGTTAAAAGAACTGTAAGCATATGCTACTGTGTCAATTACGGTAATCATCATCATCAACACCATAATCACACCATACATCATCACAATAATGTGACCTGTCTGTCTGTGTCTGTCTGTCTGTCACCTGTACCTATTATATCATCATAAGATGATATAATAGGTACAGGTGGACTGTAGTTGCCTTCAACGTCAGGGGTCTACCTTATAAATACATAAAACTAAATATGGGGTAAAACTGTGGAATTTAAATAAGTTACCAAGGCATATGAAACTTGCTAAAACGTTAAATGGCTTTAAAACTATGGTTAAGATGCATTATTTGACAATTTGTAGTCAGCTAAATCAATAATTCTTCTTTTTTTTTCTTGTTTGCTATTTTCTGTCATAAGACTATAAAGTTTAATTAAATTATTTGTGTATCCGTGTAATATAGGTTATGTATTTATTTATGTATGTACTTATTTAATAATAGTATATTACATATTGTTTAAACGTATGTATTAATTTGTTTTTGTATCTTATTGTGTTCTTTTTATCTGCTCATGCACGCCAAATTCTTTAATATTATTTCCTCTACCCGAGGTTGCCTGAAAGAGATTGCTACCTAGTGATAAGGCCGCCATTGTGCTACCTGTGTATAATGATATTTTTATCTCTTTTCTCTTATATAAATTTTTTTTATGTTGTGTGCACAGTAAAGAATATTTCATAAATTCATTCATTCTTTCATTTTTTTACAGTGTGGCTGGTTTATAAATTAAAAATGCATAATTTTAGGATAAATTTTATTCTAATAAAGAATAACGAATTTAAACAAAAGTGTGTTATTATAATTGAATAATTATTTTTCAATAATTTGCAAATGTTTAATGTGCTTAGTGACTTAATATTGTAAAGAAAAACAAAATTGCAAATATTATACTAATTAATTAGTTATGTTTTTTCATTTTCAAACAGTAATAACAAGAACGAATATGAAATAGAAGTTTTTATAAATGACTACTTTTAAATATTACCTTATGTTAGGATCTTGTATGATTCAAGGGTACACTTATTGACCGAGAATTTGTTTTGGATTTTTGCATTATTATTTATTGCATTATTTGATAATATTTAGATAAAATACTACTTACAAGTGAAAAATGGCATTTTACCGGCCTCAAGTCGTTCCGCCTCACTGTGATTTGCCGAATACGTCAGTAACGAGCGGCAACTAGTTTTGTGTAACTGGTATGACCGGCGGTCTCGTACCTTTGGCAGCGAGGAACGCCTGACAATGGCTACTCTGGTTGGATTAATGCTCTAAGTATGTCTGTATTTTCTTATTTCATTGGTCCGTATCGAAACTGAACGAATGATTAAATTAATGCCATTACGCAACTTGCAAGTGAATTAGTCCAATGTCCATTTGAACGCCTCATTGACTCTAGAAGTCTAGACCAGCGTTTCCCATTTGCCAGGTCACAACCTGGTTGGTACCGGGCCATTAAAATAAAATACCGGGTCGCAATATTCCCTTATTTTAAAAACAATACCTTTTATCGATCTACGTACATATTCAGTACATTGTAAATATTCAGTGACTAAATAGGAGATACCAAAACATTATAAAATATTTTTGGAACGAAGTTCCTTATGGCGCGTTGCGAATTCGAGGCTAGGCGAATTAAATTGGCACGACACTTTTTGCCACTCGAAATCACAATGTAATAACGACTATTAAGAATGATACAAAAAACGACCTTATCACCTCGACAACAATGTAGAAATTTGCAATTACACATTGTGACTGTTATGACTGTTACATATTGTGACTAAGCGGGATAGCGCTTGATGTTATTTTAAATTCTTCATTATCAACTATATATTTATATTTTAATATAGAGGATATAAACTAGAAAGCTAGAAATAAAGAAGAATAAAAACGGAGAATTCAAAGATATGTTTAAATGATACCTAGGGAATAAGGACAAAGCCTCGAATAATACTGTACAGTCAAGGAAACGTTAATGGGTCCTCGTCAGTTTGTCGTCGTGTCGTCACGTGTTACGCCAAACTGCTAAACATTCGATTTATTTATTATATTATAACTTCGTTCCATCCGGGTGTCCCTTGACACCTCTCAAGTTTTTTTATTATAGATAAAATATGTTAATTATTTTACTTTAATGGAACCAGCTTGGGTTTATAGTAATAAGTGGGTCACAAAGGTACAGTGAAAATTAACGGGCCATGGAAAAAAATGTTTGGGAAGCACTGGTCTGGACCACAGAATATAGGCTTTAGACTCTACTCTCTAGCCCTCCTTAGTCATGGTCACTACTCACTTGCAATCAACATTTTTTACAGACTCATAGATGGCACAGAGTACATTGTTACATACATACTGAGATACAGACTTGAGCAAAAGCTCACCATCCAGCTCACAATAAATAAAAAAATATAAAAAGATACATATTTCAGTTGTGGGAGTTTTGCCAGGGAGTTCAATGGATGATGTTGTTGATTTTGTATTTCCTCATAAATTTGTTTTATTTCTGTTTCATAATGTGTAATATTGGTAGAATATTTTTACCATTAAACATTCGTTAATGTGCACAAGTGTGGGCAAGGGGTACAACTTCTAAAAACGTACTATTTTGTATTTTTGCCAAAACTCCCTAAGAACTTTCAGTAAAGCTTCTACCACTTTACTGAATCGACTGACATGACTCATGGACTGTACTGAATATTTATTTGGTCTTTGAGACTTTAAACTTGACGATATAGGAATAGGTACGATGTTGAAAATTAAAACGAAATTTCTATTTTCGCCTTTTTAACTTGACAATGGCAAATGGTTATAAGCCAATGCCATATATAAATTAAAAACAAATACTTCAGTTGTCATTTGTCAAGACAAATGACAACTGAAGTATTTTTTTTTAATTACAAGTATAATACGATACGTAGTATCCCCTTTAGTAGTCTGTGTATAATACTTATTTGATTATTTTTACTAAAGTTAACTTTCTTTCTATTTCACTTTATTTTAATTTAATTCCAGTTCTGTCTTCAAACTTAACAGACATCAACTTAAAATGAGTTTAAAAGTAGCTGTAGTTACCGGATCTAATAAAGGAATCGGTTTTGCGGTTGTTCGTGGTTTATGCAAACGATTCGCCGGTGTCGTTTATTTGACCTCCCGCGATGAAACCCGCGGCAAAAATGCCGTAGAACTACTACAAAAGGAAGGACTGAAGCCCAATTATCACCAACTAGACATCACTGATCCGAAAAGCATAGAAGTGTTCCGTGATTACTTGCAGCAGAAGTACGGAGGTCTGGACCTGTTGGTGAATAACGCGGCCATCGCGTTCAAACATAACGCACCCGATCCCGTGTCTGTACAAGCCGAACAGACTATATTTATCAATTACTTTTCTCTTCTCTCAACATGTAACATTCTGTTTCCAATTCTGCGCAATGGTGCTAGGGTTGTAAACATTTCGAGCTCCTGTGGACATTTAAGTCATATTCCTAGCGAGAAACTGCGTCTACGCCTCAAGGACCCGACTCTTACGATTGAGGAACTCTCGCAGCTAATGAACAAGTATGTGGAGGCTGCTAAACAGGGCACTCATGCTGCTGAATGGGGAGACTCATCATATGTTGTATCTAAAGTGGGTGTAACAGCTTTGACGAAAATACAACAGAGGATGCTGGCTGACAAAGGTATGTTACTATTTTGATTATTTCTTTTAAATTAATAACTACGGTAGAGCATTATCCGAATGTTGATCATCCAAGCCTTCTTCATTTATTTATTTTACAATTGGTTACTGAACAAGCTAGCCTCTCTCTACTCATTACTGAATATAAGTACCACCAAACATTTAGCAGCTGTAACAACTTTTTACAAATTAAATGTTAACTTTTTTTATGCTCAAAGATGCAAAAGTGAATGCGGTCCATCCTGGCTATGTGGACACAGACATGACATCGCACAAGGGTCCCCTGACTATTGATGAGGGAGCTGCAGCTCCGTTATTCCTGGCCCTGGACGCAGCAGATTCAGTGAAGGGTGAATATGTGTGGTACAACAAGGAAATAGTCAGCTGGGACGGAAAATATCCAACCATATAGTATTAACGTAATTTGTCAAAGTATAAAGTGACTAGATGTTGCCTGCGACATCGTACATGCAAAAAGAAACCCCACGGAAACCTTACAATATTGCCATAGATAGCCTATGTGTTAATCAGAGTCTAAATTTAAAAAATAAACATCAAAATCCGTTCAGTAGTTTTTGTGTGAAAGAGTACCAACATCCATACGTCCATACGTACAGAATTTCCAGTGTAAGTTAGTAAGGATAACTTCTTAATTTTGCATTTATATACTAGTAAGGGTTAATATGTTTGTTGTTAGACTGTTATATAACATCTCCAATAATCAATTACAGATAATATGGGTACATGATTCGCTGCTTGTGTTAAGACGTTTAGGCAAAAAAATATTTGTCATACACAATGTATGGATGACTCCGCTAAACGCAAACTCGCCCATATAAAGAAATAATATTTCTTTCGAGTAAGACAATTATTTCTCTGCCTAAACATCTTCACATAAGCAGTAAAACATGTGCCCGAAATATCCATACTTGATTTTTCTAGATATTATATGAAAATAAAAAATTGGCAATTCTTATAAAATTGAAAATAATGTTGTTATATTACTTATAAATATTAAATTAAAAATTAAAACTGCTTTTCTTTGCGCTATACATGTTGGCGCCACGTCCTAAAAAATTATTACTAAACTAACCAAGAGGTTTTCTTTAAATTCCTTCAAAAGTACTCAAAAACTTTGTGTAATCAATAACCTATTCATTGATACCTACCCCAAACAATGGGGTAGAATGAAAAAAAATCTCATCCTCACTTCACATTTTGTGTGGAGACTACCAAAAAAGTAAAATAATATTTATGGTGCCAAAAGCGAGATCCATACTTTTATTTATTTATTTTTTTAAACTTTACTTGGCGATCTGTAATTCAAGATAAGACATTATTACGGAGGGAAGTTAAGTTACTTGGCTTTGAGAGCAGAGAAAGCCTTCTGGGCCAAACTCCTACGATGTTTTTGGGATATTATGGGTTGGTTTTTAGCTAAAATCAGGGTTGATAAAATTCACGATTAAAAAAAATACATGTGGCACTCGGGGACTGCCGTGGTAAAGGTATTGCATAGAATTTTTTATACTTTCTCACAAACAGCTGCTTACGTATTCGTCCGATTTTGGAGCAGCTCGTCTCGATCCGTGCGAGCTTCGTACAGTCGTACCATATACATACATGTTAAGGTTCAACTAGTTGCGGGCTCGAATTCACTTGTGGACGCAGCCTAAAAGCACACTGTCTCACCTATGTTAGGTTTTTAAATGAAAAATAATATTTTATTGAGTCATTATCAATTTTATAATTAAAAATATTATTTTGTTTATTTTTTTTAAATTGACAGTTAATTATTTTGTGTAAATTTTTTAATTGTATCGGGCAACACTGGGGGAAAAGTTGTCACACTGGTGGAGCACTTTTGTTCCGGCTTTCAAGGGAGGTGGATCTAAGGTAATGATTATTATACTCATAACTCAATGGCGCGTAAACGTCAAAAAGCGTTAACACTCTCTCCCGTAAATAATTAATTTTTTCTGGATAAAACTAATAAAAAGTGATCAAAGTTATGATAAAAATATACCTAGTAACCTAAACCATAACCACAAGTGTTTTCTTAATTGTGTGACCTAAATTGGGGAAATAATTAGTGGTGAGTGCTCGACAACACTTCTTACTCTCAGAAATCCAAAAATCTTGAAGATTACCTCTAAAATACAGGAAATTATTCACAACATCCTCGTGAAACATACAAGCTGAGTTTTATCTGAAAATTAAAAGTAATGTGGCCCCTATGATTCATATTTAATAACCATCACAAACTGGGCGGTCAGTCAAACAAATTAGAAGCCGTTTGTAATCCGTTATTTAAATTAGGACGGATTAACATAATTTTTAACAAAATAAAAAGTCGGACACAAAAAAAATTGGAGACAATTTTGAAGTTTGATCACTTTGACACATTGACAGATGACATAACAACAACTGACAGCCATAGACAAGAACTTTTTTTTGTCTCCTTGATGATAACAGCCTTTGAACAATACTTAGAAAGTGTCTTAATAAAAAATACTACAAATACCTATTTTGACAATGGCTGGGAACCAGTGCAGTGGATGTAACAATATTATTAAAGATAAAATCTACATTCAATGTAAATACTGCCATGGTGCTTACGATCTTTTGTGTGCAAATATGTCACTTAAGGAATTCAACTCCATGACGAAGGATCAGAAAAAGGAATGGAGATGTCCTGCGTGCACCAGCAAAATGCCCAAACAAGATAATCAAAATACGCCTATCCGTCCACAAAGTACGGCTCAAGACACTTTCTCCCAAATAGTCGATAATGTTACGACAAGAAGAAAAGTTACCCTGACGCAAAATAGCAAAGAAAGTGATAGACCTGCTTCTGCAAAACTTATTGATGAAGCTAGCGTTCCTAGTCTCGTTCGGTACGAAGTTGTGACTGCCTTGCAAACTGAACTTCCTAAAATATTGAAACAAATACTTGACACAGAGTTATAACCACTGAAAGAACAAGTATCAGATTTACTTACATCAATGGATTTCATCAATCAAAAATATGAAGACATTAATAGTTTACTAAAATCACGGGAAGAAGAGATCTTACAACTTAAAACCGAGAATAATAATCTTAAAAAAGACGTATCAGAACTTTCTAGTCGAGTATCAGCACTGGAACAATACAATCGTGAATCTAATGTAGAAATTCACGGTCTTCCTTAATTTAAAAATGAAAATCTAACTCAGGTGGTAACTCAGATTAGCAGGGTAGTGTCTTCGCAAACTACGGAGGACAATATCCAATCATGCTTTCGAGTGGCAAAACTGCATGTGAACAGCACCCGCCCGCGAACAGTTGTTGTGAAACTTCAGAGCGCCAGACATCGTGATAATCTTCTTGCTGCCGTGTCAAAATATAATAAAAACAGCCAAGATAGACTTAACACTAGCTTGATTGGTATTGGCGGAGAAAAAAGAAACATCTACGTAAGTGAACATCTAGCACCCGAGATAAAGTCTCTTCACGCCGCAACGAGAATAAAAGCCAAGGAGTTGTCATACAAATATGTGTGGGTACGTAACGGAAGAATTTTTGTAAGGATGTCGGACCAATCTCCTGCAAAAGTCATAAACAGCGTGGTCCAGTTGAGCAACCTGCAGTAACAATAATATGTGTCTCTTAGCAACTTGAGTCCTAGACAACTCTGCAATGTCATAATGTTCCGTTTATATTACCAAAACCTGCGCGGAATGCGCACAAAAACCCAAGATCTTTACAAAAATATTCTACTGAATGATTATGATGCAATAGTATTCACTGAGACTTGGTTGAATAACAATATACATGACGCTCAATTTATAGACGAAAGATATATTGTATACAGACGAGATCGTACTATATCACATTTTCATGACAAAGCGGATGGTGGTGGAGTACTTATAGCTGTCAAAAAGTCAATCTCTAGTATACGATTAAGTGAAAAGGAAAGTGCATGCGAGGATTTATGGGTTTTGGTTAAGATTAAACATGGTAATGAGACTAAAAGTATAGGTGTATGTGCTGTTTATACTCTTTGTTCTTCTTCTACGCAAAAATATAATGAACTAATAACGTTTTTTGACAACTCTGTAAATAATATAGTAACTGATTTTGATAACATTATAATTGTAGGCGATTTCAATTTGAGTTCTGTAACATGGCAAAGGGAGTTGGATGGTATATCAATTGTATCTCAATGTAATCAAAATAAATTGGCATGTGCCCTTAGCGACTTTATTGCAGTAACTGGACTGAATCAACAAAATCTTGTAACTAATAAAGACGGCAAAGTTTTAGATTTGGTCCTCAGTAACCTGTATTGCGAAGTAAATCAAACAGACTGTTTAAGCAAAGTAGATCCATATCATCCACCCCTCGATATAGATATTCGTGTAAGTTGTGATAATTCAGTATTAGAAAATATCCCTCGTTCTGATTATAACTTTTTCAAAGCAAATTATAATGATGTCTCCTCCTGTTTAAGCGACGTGAATTGGTCTCATTTGTTTGCTAGCTGTGTTGACGTAGATGAAATGGTAGTAAAATTTTATGACGTACTTAACGAAGTTATTGAGAAATACATACCGAAGCGTAAACCACGTAAAGCTTCGTACCCAGTTTGGTTCACTTCTGACCTAATAAAACTCCTAAAGGAGAAAGAAAAGCTAAGATGTAACTATCGGAAATTTAATAATCCTCGTGACAGATATGAATATGAATTACTAAGAAGTCGATGTAAAAAGCTCGTTAAAGTCTGTCATAGGAATTATATTGAAACCGTTGAGAATAGCATCAAGCATAATCCACGAGTTTTTTGGAGTTACATTAAACAAAAAAAAATCCTCTTCGAATAACATTCCTTCCGTTATGATTGAAGATAATGTTAAGGTGTCTGGTGGTGTCGACATTGCTAATTTATTCGCGTCCCATTTTAGCTCAATCTATGGGCAATCAATGAGTGATTCCGAAAAGCTAACTCAACATACACCCTCAATTATTTCCCAACAATACACTAGTACATTAAATGGCGTACATGTTACTATATCTGCCGTACTTAACAAATTAAAGAAACTCAATCCACAAAAAGGTTCCGGCCCGGACAATATTCCCCCCATATTTATAAGAAATTGTGCACACGCTTTAGCATACCCCTTAAAAATAATATTTAATAAATCAATAAAATCTGGTACTTTTCCTACTCAGTGGAAAAGAGCACATACAGTACCCGTGTTTAAAAAAGGTGATAACAGTAATGTGAAGAACTATCGTCCTATATCTATCCTTTCCACCTTTGCAAAGGTATTTGAGTCAATTGTATATCCAATTTTAGTTGAACATACTAAAACACTTATTTGTAGTCAACAACATGGTTTTCAAAGTAAAAAATCAGTAATTACAAACATACTTACATTCTTAACTCCTGTATTCGAAGATGTAGATAATGGCAAGCAGGTGGACGCGGTCTACACTGACTTCGCAAGTGCATTTGACCTTGTCGACCACAATATTCTGATTAATAAATTAAAAGACCAATATGGTATTGACGGTTGCATGCTCATGTGGTTCAAATCGTACCTGTACCATAGAGAACAATTTGTAGTGATCAGTGGGCATGAATCAGTAAAATATTTGGCGACGTCAGGTGTACCGCAGGGTTCTCACTTGGGTCCAATTTTGTTTCTGCTGTTCATAAATGACATTGTACATAGTATCCATCATTGCCATAGCTCGTTGTTTGCTGACGATATGAAAATATCTTTACAGATAAATAGTGCTTCCGATTCTCGATTATTGCAGTCTGATCTAGACCGCATCTACCTATGGTGCCGTAATAATCGTATGAAATTTAATGCCTCTAAATGCCAGCACATCGTGTTTAGTAAAAAAAGAAAGGTTGTTCCTACACGCTACAACATAATTGGGATTGATATCGCTTTTTCTCCTACTGTAAGGGACTTGGGCATAATACTTGACACCAAACTGAGTTTTATTCCTCATTTTGACTACATTATTAACAAAGCTGCTAAAACTCTTGGATTTGTTAAGCGCAGTTCAAAAGAATTTAAAAGCCCTCAGACTAAAATTGTGTTATTTAAAAATTTTGTTCGTAGTATCCTTGAATTCGGAAGCATAATATGGAACCCCTTGTACAATGTTCATTCGCAACGCATTGAATCTCTACAACGCTCGTTCACCAGACACCTGGCATATGTGACTCCGAACATTAACAAAAGATGCTCATATGTTGACAGGCTGACTGCATTCAATATGAATACTCTCGCACAACGCCGACGTATGATGGATTTAGTTTTTCTTCAAGAAGTAATTAAAGGCCAAACGCCATGCCAAGAATTTCTCGAAAGAATTACTTTCACAGTCCCTAAACTATCATCCCGTCGTAATCCTACTGGTGCGTTCCATATACCAAGATATAAAACTAACCTAGGCAAAAACAGCCCATTAGTAAGACTGCCTCAAACTTACAATGATTGGCATAAACTTTTAGACTTAGATATTTTTTATGACCAACGCACGTCGTTTAAGAAAAACTATTGACAAGAAATGATGATAATAAACTTTAATCAATGCAATTCGTTTTATGATAAATTTGACATTAATTTCAATTTTAATTTCAATTTATTTTATAATTTTAATAAATATTTTGGCTATTATTTAATTTTTGGAATGATTTTTATTTTATTATTGTTATTGGTATATTATTCAATATTATTACATCAATTTTACTTTTTTACAATTATATTTTATTAAAATTTGTAATCATTTTTACATTTTCCTAATGAAATTATTATAATTAGATTACTTTTAAAATAATTGCATGTCCTTTTTTAATTTTAAATTTTATGTACCAAAATTATTTATTATTAACTTAATTTTGATTGTTTAATTGAATTTATCTAAAATGTTGTGCATATCTATAAGTGATGTAAACACTAGCTATTATTTATTTAATGTTGATTAATATGTTTGTGTTTATATTGTTGATGTGCCTAAATAAATAAATAAATAAATAAATAAAATGAATAACTCACTTGAATTACATAAGAATTATTGGTATTAAGTGTTGGTAGATGATTTATGATATTAAATAAAAGCGTTAATTCGTAATTGTTCTTTTCTTTAAAATCAGGTGTTCTTGTATTTCAAATAGTACATTTAAGTTAAATCTAACAATTCATAAGTGCGAACATTTAAGTTTTGTTATTCGTTTTTATTTTTAGTAAATAAAGTACCCACTTATTGAGTGTTACTTTTATAATGCATAGTTTTGGAGAAAGTTGATTTGTGTTTAATATTCCATATTGAAACGGTGATAAAAATAGAATTAGAAAGCTATTGTATTCCAATAGAATATTAAAAATTTACTTATCATCTACCTTCCACGTTTAGCAGAAATATTTTTACAAAAATCTTGAATTTTTTTTTTTATTATTACGATTAATTCAGTGCATAATGTTGTTAACACTAAGAATAATGTAAAATTATTTAAAGATTTTATTTTAAACTAACGTTAATAATTTATTTTAACATCTACCCTACACTTTGTGTTAGTGCTATTTTAAATACTTTATTTGATTCGAAGTGGGTTCCAAAACCCCAAACTCATTGTTATTTGTAGTTTAATATCGTTAGCATATTAATGTAGTCCGTATTAAAACATTGCATAGTATTAATACGTTTGTCACCCCAGACGGACAATATGAGTTTAACCGTATGCCGTTTGGGTTGGCAAACGGACCTGCTGTGTTTGAGCGTATGATAAATAAGGTTTTGGGTTCTTCCCGGTTTATAGAAGCAACGGCGTATATTGATGACGTTCTTGTTTATGCAGAAAGTCTAGAGCAATGTATGGAAAGACTTGAAAAGGTTTTAACGTTGATCGAAAAGGCGAATTTGACACTAAATATAGAAAAATGTAAATTTTTACGCGACTCGGTAAATTATTTAGGCTATGAGATAAATTCTGATGGTATTAGGCCGGGTGACATAAAAACTAAATGCGTTCAAGATTTTCCCTGTCCACATTCCGTTAGACAATTTATGGGTTTGGTTGGATACTTTGGGAAAAATATGAAAGGTTTTGCAATATTATTACATCCCTTGAATAAATTGTTAAAAAAAGATGCTACCTGGACATGGGCCCAGGAGCAAGAACAAGCTTTTATTGATCTAAAAAATAGATTAATTGATAGGCCCATATTAATCATTACTAATATTATAAATGTGAAAGCGTGGATGTTTGTTACTCTTTCACGCAAAAACTACTGAACGGATTTCGGTGAAATTTGGTATGGTAGTAGTTTAGACTCTGGATTAAAACATAGGCTACTTTTTATCCCGAAAAAGTAGTGTTCCCGAGGGATACTGTATTTACGCGGGCGGAGCCGCGGGAAACAGCTAGTAATTTATAATCCAGCCGCACAGACAGAATTACACACCGAAGCCTGTAAGCTAGGACGACTCCTAGCTTACAGGCAAGGAGGTATTTTGTTGCAAAAACCTCAAGACGGTGAAAGAAACTTTCATGCGTACGAATTGGAGACTTTAGCTGTGATTTGCTCACTCAAAAATTTAGGGTGTACTAATTGGGTCAACATTTTAAAATCGTGACTGATTGCATCGCCTTACGCTCATCATTCACTAAAAGAGATCTTATTCCCCGAATAGCGAGATGGTGGTTACTCCTATGGAGTTTGATTGTTCGGTAGAATACCGCCCAGGTACAAAAATGGCCCATGTTGACGCATTATCTCGAAACCCCATTAGTGATTTTGATAGCTCTTTAGATTCGAACCATTATTTACCATCTGTTATGACAATAAGTAGCGAGGACTGGTTAACTACACTACAGTTAGGTGATTCTGAATTGCGAAGAATATATGATATTTTAACTAGTAATCTTGATGCTGTGGATTTAAAGTACATAAAAAATTATTACTGCATTAAGGACAATAAACTATACCGATTTTTAAATGGAGACAAAACTCAATTGCGATGGGTGGTCCCTAAGGGCGCGCGATGGCAGATATTGCACAAAAATCATGACGAGGTGGGAAATTTTGGGTTTGAAAAGACACTTGACCGTATAAAAAACATTTACTGGTTTCCTAAAATGTCCCGTTTTGTCAATAAATATGTAAAAGCTTGTATAGAGTGTGCATATTTTAAAAAGAATACTACCAGTGCGGGTCACCTTCATCCTATTACCAAAGTAGAGGTACCCTTTCATACCGTTCACATCGATCATTTAGGGCCTTTTGTGCGATCTAAAAGGGGAAACTGCTATATTTTGGTCATTGTAGATGCATTCACAAAATTTGTTTGGATTCGGCCAGTAAGAAACACAAAATCACTAACCACTATAAGAGTTTTGGAAGATATATTTTACACTTTTAGAAACCCTGACCGTATTATTAGTGAACGCGGAACATCATTTACGTCACATCACATGCTTTTAAAAGATTTTGCTTACGCAAAGGTTTTAAACACATCCTTAACGCAATAGCCTGTCCAAGATCGAACGGTCAAGTCGAGCGGTATAACCGTACGATCTTGAATTCTTTAACGGCTCAAAATCTTAATGATAATGAAAAAGTGTGGGATGATAAAGTAGGGAATGTTCAATGGGGTTTAAATAATACGCGACAAACGACCACAGGTAAAACTCCTTCAGAAATTATGTTTGGTTTTTGCATCAAGTCTGAAATTGATCCTAGATTAAATGAAGTGGTGACTAATACTACATAGGCTGCACTAAAAGTATCGGGAATGGAATATTTCCACTGTTCCTGTCATATTAAAATCTTTTTAATTTAAAATTCCTTGGTTTCAAAAATCGAATACCGTTTATTTATTTAAAAAAAGATTCTCGGTCTTGTCACAAGGTCTTGTCAAACTTGTTTAGTCGTTGAGAAAATGGAATTGAATCGAGAAAATTCTAGAGCGATGATTTATTATGACTTTCGAAGTGGTTTAACACAAAAACAGTGTGTTGACCGGATGATTTCTGCATTTGGTGATGAAGCCTCATCCAAAACAACAATTTATCGCTGGTTTGCTGAATTTCAACGTGGACGTGTCAAGCTCAGTGATGATCCCCGTCAAGGTCGTCCAAAAACTGCAGTCACCCAAGAAAACGTTGATGCTGTTCGTAAGCTGATTGAGGAAGATCGACATGTGACATACCGCGAAATTCAGGCAACTTTAGACATTGGCATGAGTCAAATACAAATAATCTTGCATAAACAATTAGGTGTAAAAAAGTTGTTTTCCCGATGGATACCGCATTTGCTCTGTGAAGAGCAAAAAGCGGCTCGCGTTACTTGGTGCGTCAGAACTCTCGAAAGATTCCACGCAGGATCCTCAAATGCTGTATACAACATCGTATCAGGTGACGAATCCTGGATATACGCGTACGAACCCGAAACAAAAAACCAGTCACGAGTTTGGGTGTTCGAAAATGAGTTAAAGCCAACAAAAATTGTTCGTTCACGGAGTGTTGCAAAAAAAATGGTGGCCACGTTTGTCTCCAAAACCGGCCATGTTGCGACTATTCCTCTTGAGGGACAAAGAACGGTTAATGAAAAATGGTATGCTAACATTTGTTTGCCACAGGTCGTTTCTGAACTCCGAAGAGAACTGCAACCGCCGCATCATCCTCCATCACGACAATGCGAGTTCTCACACCGCGCACAGAACAAAAGAGTTTTTAGAGCAAGAAATCATAGAATTATTAGACCATCCGCCGTACAGCCCCGACCTGAGGCCTAATGATTTCTATACTTTCCCTAAAATAAAGAATAAATTGCGTGGTCAGAGATTTTCATCACCTGAAGAAGCTGAGGACGCCTACAAAACGGCCATTTTGGAGACCCCAACTTCCGAATCGTATGGTTGCTTCAATGATTGGTTCCATCGTATGGAAAAATGTGTCAAATTTCGCGGAGAATACTTCGAAAAGCAAAAAATACATTTTTAAATAGTAATGTTGTGTCACTTCCTTGATTCCCGAAATTTTCAGTGCCGCCCTCGTAGAGAGAATATAGACTTGGGTACTATTAGAGAAAACGTTAAAGATAATATTGATTTTGTACAAGGGGAACAGAAACGTCGTAATCAAAACATACGTCCTTCTCGTGTTTATAGTGAAGTGATTTAGTGAAAATTACCAGTTCTCTTTTTTTTAATTATTATAATTATTTATTGCGTACTATTAATTAGGAATTATTAAATATTATTATTATTGTTTTATCGTAGTATAATATTATATTAGCACATTTTATAATATTGTATTGGTAGTTATATGGATTTAATTGATTATGTTACTATTAATGATGACTTTTTTTCATGCTCTTCATCGTCTGATAGTTTTCTCAGTGTGGATAGTGGTGACGAGAGTTCGGCTTCTCCTTATGCTCATGAACAATTAAATAAGGTCTTTCTCTCTTTTCCAAACAACTTTAATATCGTTCAAGTTAATGCCCAGAGCATACCGCGGCATCACTCGGATCTTCTTGCGATGTTTGGAAATAGTTCCCCTGTAGATGCTATTCTAGTCTCCGAATCCTGGCTTAAGCCGTCACTTTCGTCTACAGCTTACGCTCTCCCGGGATTTAAGCTAATCCGCAATGATCGCGTGGGAAAAAGCGGCGGTGGAGTGGCTATTTATCTGCGAGGTGAAATAGACTGCAAAACTATTACAGCATCACCAAATCGCTACTCCGGAGCAGCTGAATATTGATTGCAGCATTGAAGTCACCCTGCACCACAAAAAAGTTCTGCTATTCTCTATATATACATGCTCCCCTGAGAAAAATTAAGCTTAAGCATGTACCGGCACCTTGGCTCACGCAAGAAATTACTACCTTGATGACAAAACGTAATCGTGCCATGTGTCGATACAGGAAACGACCAACTGAGGAAAATTTTGCGAAATTTAAGTATCTGCGAAATCGTTGTAGTTATCTGTGTAGGGATGCTAAGAGACGTCACATACATTCCTCTATTGAACAAAGTAACCCCTCACAACTCTGGAAATTTCTTTCAACACTCGGTATTGGCAAGTCATCCACCAGCATCAACTATACAATAAATTTGAAGGAGTTCAATGCTCATTTCTCAGTCCCACCAGTAATTGTCGACCAGGATACAAAAGCGCAAACTATATCCCATCTCCGCTCTCTTCCTCTCCCGTCCTGTACTCCGTTTTCATTCAGGCCTGTCTCTGAAGATGAAGTTTATAAACACATCATGACTATCACTTCTACTGCAGCAGGCAATGATAACCTGAGCCCCCGCATGATATCACTTACCCGTCCTGAACTCTTGCCAATTCTCACTCACATTTTCAACTATTCCTTGACAACGAGTTCTTTCCCTTTGGCATGGAAACGTGCCAATATCATTCCACTTCCTAAAACCCCTAATGCCTCTTCCTTGTCTCAATTCACGCCAATTTCCATATTACTCTACCTCTCCAAAGTCCTTAAACACATTGTCCATAAACAGCTTTCCCACTTCTTATACCATATATTCTTATAACATACCTCCCTCAGTGATAGTTGGCGTTGGCCTCACTGGTTTGACACATATTTTCTAAGACGCTCGCAGCGAGTCCATAGCGGACACTGAGGGAGGTATGTTTTAAGAATATATGGTATAAGAAGTGGGAAAGCTGTTTATGGACAATGTGTTTAAGGACTTTGGAGAGGTAGAGTAATATGAGGCTACCTCGGATTGGTGTGATATAGTAGCGGGTGTACCTCAGGGTGGCGTACTCTCTCCCCTTCTATTTTCTATTTTTAATAATATAATTTCCACACATTACACTTCCAATTTCCATCTTTACGCAGACGACTTGCAACTTTATCGCCATTCACACATCTATGACATTCATTCTGCAGTTTCTATCAGGTATAAACTCGGATCTGCAGCGCATAGCGGTCTGGGCTAGATCTTTTGGTCTGCTGGTAAACCCGAAAAAATCACAGACCATGATCATAGACAGTAAATATATGACCCAACGTCTATATAATGTGCCTAAGATTATATATGATGGTACCATTATTGATTACTCAGAATCAGCTAAAAATTTAGGATTAATTTTAGATAGTAATCTTTGTTGGAATCCTCAGGTTAATGAAGTGAGCAAAAAGATACACCATTCGTTGCACATGTTGAAGAGGCTCCAAAACTTTTTGCCTTTGCACACCAAAATTTTTCTTGTCCATACACTCATTTTCCCTATCCTCGACTATGCTGACTCCTGCTACTTAGATATTACCGAAGAGCTGTTAACAAAACTAGAACGCTTGCAGAATCTCTGTATCCGTTTTGTTTTTGGTTTAAGAAAGTTCGACCACATATCAGCTTTTCGATTAAAACTAAAGTTGATCCCTATTCGTTTCCGTCGCAACTCCCATATCCTTTGTTTATTATATAATATCTTGTATAATCCCCTGTCTTCTTCCTATCTTCTCGAACGATTTAATTTTTCTCGACCTCTCGACACCCCTTGTAGGTCCAATGTTAGAACTAATCTTTCCCTTCCATCCCATCGCTTCAACTTCTACTCCTACTCCTTCACCGTTCACGCAGTCAGATTGTGGAACTCGCTCCCCCACACCGTACGAGACAGTCCCACCTTTACTATTTTTAAAAGACGTTTGAAAGAGCACTACCTCGAATCTCTATCCATATAAATACTGTTATTATATATAGATATAGTATTTATATATTATGGGCATATTATTATATTTCTTATAGTATTTAGGTATTGTATTTTATATGAATTATTTTGATAGTGTATATATTATTACATATTATAATATTTTATTTATGTTTTAGTAAAGACATAATATGTAAATGTATTTGTAATTGTGCACGTTCTATCTGCTTTCTTTTATCCCTTTTCTCTCCGTAGGGCTGCTGGAAGAAATTTCTTTTTAGAAATAAGCAGAACCTTTGTGTCATTTTTCCATGTAAAGTGTAATGTTTTAAATGTTTCTTGTGTACAATAAATTGTTAAATAAAAAATA
This sequence comes from Phengaris arion, assembly GCA_963565745.1. Taxonomy (NCBI): domain Eukaryota; kingdom Metazoa; phylum Arthropoda; class Insecta; order Lepidoptera; family Lycaenidae; genus Phengaris; species Phengaris arion. Next base: position 2,252,131 of record OY751448.1, read on the forward strand.
AAAGTTAACTTTAACAATGATGGCAAAAGTAAGAAACTCTTGCCGTCTTATATAGGTCCATATAGGGTTGTTGATATTTTAAATAATGATCGTTACAAAGTGGCTGCCATACCGGGCCTTCTTTAGAATTAAATGATGACAATGATGAGGTAGAATCTAACGATGATGAGATTGATGAATAAATGTATGTTTCTTGCTATAATTGTAAATATAATGGATTATTAATTGTTATATTGAAAGTGAAAAATGTTGTGAATATTGAGTTATCTATGAAATCTAATTAAGTGATGCGATTTAATGAATATGAGTTTGAATATAATTTTAGGCTATACTGTTCATGAGAATTAAGGGTTTATGTCTGTAGTATAGAAAATGTATCAAAAGATTACTATGATTTTGTAAGAATGGAGGGTTTACAATATGATAATAATACAAATGATGATGATGATGATGATTTTATACCAAGATCTTAAATAATTTAGGACTATCCTATGGGCTATGAGAATTGAGGGTTCATGTCTGTAGAATAGAAATTATTAAATTATTATTAACAAGTTTTGTAAGAATTGAGGGTCTACATACTTGTTAATAAATACATGATTTTAAATGACTATGGATTGGATGAGTGAATTATATGACAAGATATTATGTTTAAATATGTTATTTTCGTTACGGAATTTCTTGATTCGATCGCCGCGCTCAAAAGCCCGCGATAAAATCTATGCAATAGCCTAAAAACGAAATATCAGATTAATTTGATTTAATTCAGATTGTTTTGATTTTAATACATTCTCGTCTTTTTTAATTAATTTATTAGTCACTTTATTAATAAAACTGTTAATAACGTATTTTGGTTGTACTGAAGCAGCTCTAGCTGCGTATCACTGTTACGTTTCTTCTATTCTCTCATACGGTTTATTGCTGTAGGGCAACTCAGTAGAGATTGAAAAGGTGTTTAAAGTCCAAAAAAAATGTATTAGAGCTATTTCTGGTGCCTCAACTATGGACAGTTGCAAACCGCTTTTTAAAAAATACAATATACTTACTACCATTAGTTTGCATGTACATTAAAGAATTATGTATTTTTGTTAGGTTATATCCACAATATTTTGAACTCAAATCGAACGTACAACGTAAATATCATAGATCTAAATATAAGCTCTATCGTCCAATATGTAACTTACGACCGCACTCAGAGACATTTAAGGAGCTACTTAGTAGAGATTTTGACAGAAACTGTATGAGCTTTATGTCAAAATCTGTATTAAATAGCTCCTTAAGTAATCATTAAATGTCTCTGAGTGCGGCCGTTAGACATATTTATAAACAATGTAAATACATTGTTTATATAATAAGTTACCAGATAATTTTAAACACAGTTTATCTTTTATACGTACAAAAAAAAAATCGACGGGTTGCACTCCGGGAGTGCCGGCAGAAGTGAAAACTTGATTATTAACGTTGTGCATTTTTGATATTTTGGAATGGTTAGAGAATAATTTTGTACGAATTGCTTTCATTATCCGTATAAAAGTACTTTTATTTATGTGGTGGAATACAATATTCATTTATTGCGCTATCGTACACAAACATGACAATTTAAATTACATTAAAAATTTAACACTTCAAAACTATTACAATTATTTTACATAATAATAATAAATAATAAAATAAACAAAATAAATTAATAATATTAATCTCATCCATGGATGCGCGTGGCACGCTGTAACATTAACACACACGAACATTCGCGCAAGCGCCCTGCGCCGCCTGTCCTCACTCCATCCGTCTTACGAATTTTCGATCAGGTCACGTGTCCTGACGCGAGTTTAGAAATTTTTACCCATTCCAAAAAAAGTACACAGCGCCGCTAAAGAAGTTTTCACTTCCAAAAGTTAACCATATAGCTTCTAGAAAATTGCTTTTACAACATAAATGACTTCATGTTACATAATCAAAAATATTAGGTTATAAATATCTGACCGCTGACGTGAACTGCTCATAATAATTCATTGTAATCTGATTCTGAAATAACTTGACATTTATTATATTAAAATATTGACTTATTATGTAATAGGTACCTACTTAGGTTCATGGTAGATAAAATACATTACATTAATTTTTACAATAAAAATGTAATTTTGACAGTGTAACAACATAATTAAAATAGTATCTTGCTTAAATGTTGACATAATAATAATTTAATGTTTTAGTTTCAATTAGGTGATAAAAAATTAATGTTTAAATGTAATTTTATTTAATTGTACTTGTACTAATCGTTCCTTAAAACGTTAAACTTGACATTCACACACCATTGTTATGGTAGGATTTGTGAGAACTATTTATAATTATTGTAACCACCATCACTACCACATCTTGTGAATAAATGATTGATTGATTGATTGATACTCAATGATAACAGATATAATTTTCAAAATGTTTATATGTAGGTAACTAGGTGATAAAATATGATGATGCAAATAATTGTAAAGTACATATAAAATATATTTCATAACATTGTGTACCTAACCCATCTGGCTTACAATTACACTAAAGCGGTTTTAAAGATAACTAGGTATATAAAACAGTTTTGATACCGCCCACTTACATATAAACCATTGTTTTAAGATTTCAAATACATTATAATCTATTTCGATATGGGTTCCATAAAATAAAAGGTAAGTATTTGTTTCGTGTTCAGTTATGTTAAAAGTTTAGGAACCCCTGAGCTAGATAATACTAAGCTATTTGAACAAATTGATTATAAATTAAATAAAAATTAAAAACACTTACCTTGGAGATAAGCGGTTGGGAAAATTCGGTAAGAACTTAGAATACTGCTGATAGTTGTATGATATCATCTGGAAAGATCGTGTCTTTATATGTGAGAAACTGCAATTAATAATTCGATGGTTCGTCAAAAAACTTGAGGAAAATAAATAATAATTTAACATGCAACATCTAGCTTTGTTTATTATTTTGATTCTGAATTTGCATATAGAATTGCAAATTGAATAAAATCAATAACTGTGCTTTATTTAATTAAGCGCTTAAAGGGTATGTCGTCCCTAGCCTAAGGCAGAATGCAGAGTAAGTGTTAGCATTAGCGTGGGTGATCGTATTCCCATGGTTTGTCAACATCCGGTGGCATAAAATAGCCATATTTATTACACAACATAATCACTACACCTTTTACATTGAATAGGTCTTTTGTTTTCATAATTGTTGTGTTAAAGTAAAGCCATTGTGGGAATAGTGATGCCCCGAAGGGAGATCTCCGACCGAGCGAGGTGGTATGCTCGGTCATGCCGAAGCCCATTTGTATGAATTTCAGATGTCGTATATATATTGCCGATCTTAGAAAACTTCGATAGCGCGTTCAGGATGTGAGGATGTGAGGTGGCGCTAGTTGGTCCGCCACATCACTCCCCCCCCGAAGACCGGAGGTCGAATCTTGAGTCTTCTTGCTTGAGTTGCCAGTAGCAGAGAGTCCCAGTGAGTCGGAACTGTGCTGCTTGCTGTACGGGGTCCAGTGAGTCGGAGTGCTGCCGTGCGGGGACGATGCTACGTGCTGACCAGAAGAGATGTACACTGCATGCTGACCGGTCGTTGTAGTGAGAGTGCCCGATGAAGCCGATGTGGGTTCGACCAGGCCGCATTGCGTTGACGCTGGGGTCGAGGTAACTGATGAGGCTGAAGCTGGCTGGCGTGGTGCGGAGGGGTGGGGGTGGGGAGTGATGATGATGATGTCCAGAACAGACACAGGTCAGAAACAGACAGAGGTCGTGTTCTGTTGAGGGTCACCAATGTGGGAAGTGGTAGCAAGCCCCAATATCGAGAGATCTCCGACCGAGCGAGATGGTATGCTCGGTCAGGCCGAAGCCCATTGCAGATGTCGAAATCGAACGAATCCCTCCTCTGCCGGTTCGGGCCCGGAGTCAGGAGAGTTTCCGTCAATTATCGGTCCGCCCTGCGGCATGGCCTGCTCCTGCTAAGACCCAAAATAGCAAGGGCAAAGGTAAGCAGACAAAGGGTCTCTGACTAGTTTGGACCAGCTTTGGTCCTTCTGTCCCCAAAAAGATGTCGCAACCAAAGGGGCATCCAACGGACACCTCAGCACCTCAGCCACTGTCGGAGCAAGCGCCTGCGGCGGATTGGTCTGAGGTTGTCTGCCGCAAGGCACCGAAAAAGAAAGTGAGGACAAAGCCAAAGGAGGTACCGAAGGACACCCCTAAGGGCAAGAAGATGAAACTCCCGAGTTCCGCGGCCGTTATCGTTAAGCTGTGTCCGGAGGCCGCGTAGTCAGGGGTGTCGTACTGTGATACGCACACAAAGGCCAGGCTGGCAGTGCATCCGATACAGCCGACGCCGAGAACATAAAGGCGGTGGTGGCTAAGGAGAGGGGCTGTGCTCCTGAACAGGTTTGGGTAGGGGAAATATTTCGCAGCCCCCTTGGAATTGGTGTTGCGAGGATGTCCTACCCAATTGCCTCGGGAAGGGAGTTGTTGTTGAGTTTCTGTGTGGGTTGGAGCCGGGTGAGGGTTGTGCATGAAGGAGTGCGCCCCAGACACTACTTTCGGTGTTTCGAGATAGGGCATTCCTCCATTATGTGCCCCCGGAGAAAGACCGCAGCGGGCTCTGTTTCCGTTGCGGACAACCGGGGCACAAGGCTGTCACCTGTGATGCTGAGCCTCGTTGTGCCGCTTGCACAGACGCTGGCCGTAAGGCAGATTACGAGATGGGGGGAGAGCGTGTAACCCCCATCTACTCTTGGTAAAGCCCTTCCCCCAAGACCAACGGGGAAACGGGGAGAGGGCGAAAGGCGCCAGAGGCCGAGATGTCCGAGTAATGACAGGACGGTAGCGGAGCCCCATTTTGTGCCCCCCCTGCCACTCTGGGCCGGGTATACAGTGGAGTCAAGCCTCCTCCCCCCCCCCCCCCCCTATACTTAGGATGAGGGGACCCGGGTATGTGGCGGTGGTTCGGGGAGATATTGCCATAGTTGGGGTATATATCTCTCCGAACCTAAATCTGGCGGCTCTGGAGCAATTCCTCAAAGCGAGACGGCTAGCCCCTCTCCCTGTTGTCGCCTCGGCGTGGGGGTCTCCGGTCACGGACCCAAAGGGAGGGAGGTAGAGGAGTGGGTGCTGGCCACGGGGCTGTCCCTCCTCAATCGAGGGACGGTTTCGCCCTGCGTGCGGTGGAACGGGGAGTCGGTGGATCTGACTTTCGTCACGCCTGACATCGCGCGCAGGATTGGAAGGTGGAGGGTGGTAATGGAGGTGGAGACACTCTCGGACCACCGCTACATACGGTTCGAGGTGTCTCGAACCTCTGGGTCAAGACCGGCATTGTCTAGGGGTCGTAGCAGGTTCCCGCGTTGGGCTCTCACAAATCTCAACCAGAAATTGGCGGAGGAGGTGGCCATAGTCGGTCGCTGGTGCCTCTCGTCGTCGTCACAAGGTCGGGGGGGTGGATGAATTGGCTGGCTGTCTCGGGGATGTACTCACAAACGTTTGCCGGGCAGCCATGCTTAGATTTCAGCCAAGCCAACCCGAGCTGTTGGGGAGCATCGTCAGAGCCCTGATACCCCGGCAGGATTCGCTTTCCCGCGAATGGCCCGGCCGTCGCCGGACTTGACAACGGAGGGTGTTCAGCCACCCGTCACCGACCAGGAGATGGAGGTAGTTCTGTCCCGCCTCAGTAGCAAAAAGAGAGCGCCGGGTCCGGACGAGGTGCACGGGAAGGTGCTGTCAATTGCACTCGTGCACCTCAAGGACCCCTCAGGGAGCTGTTCGACCATTGTTTCTGGTTGGGTCAGTTCCCGTGGCCTTGGAAGAAACCCTCCTTACCGGCTTACCTTATTGGCAAAAGGAAGCCGGCCACCGGACCAGGTGTCGGCGGTTAGGCCGATCGTTTTGCTGAACGAGGTTGGGAAGGCCTTGGAACGTGTGATGGCTTCTTGACTCGTTCAGCACTTGGAGATCTGTGATCATCTCATCATCTCATCATCACACAGCCCGGGATCGAAACTGTCCGTGTCGTACGGTTTCCGGGCAGGTTAGTCTACCATTGACGCAATCAGACGCCTACGGTCAGTGAGGCAGGAGGTGGAACACGAGGGAGAGGTGGTGTTGGGGGTGTCGCTCGACATCATCAACGCTTTTAACAGTCTTCCTCACAGCGTGATACTGGAGCCACTCGAGAATTTCGGTGTTCCCACGTACAACTGAAGGCTGTTAAAGGATTGGCTCTCCGGCAGGGTGGTCGTGTGGGAGGACCGAGAGGGGTCATATGTGCGGTGGAGTGTTTAGTGCGGTGTCCCACAGGGATCAATACTAGGACCGCTCCTGTGGGACATCGGCTTTGACTGGGTCCTGCAATGTTATCTCCTGCCCGGGATGAGTATCACCTGCTATGCAGATAACACCATCGTTTCATCCCGGGGCCGAACGTATCAAGAGATGGCGCGGGTGGCTGAATCGGAAGTATTGCTGGTGGGTAGCCGCATCAGGAGGTTGGGGCTTCGGGTTCGTTTCGAAAAAACGGAAGCCCTAATGTTCCGCGGACCTGGAAAGAGAGGACCACCCCCAGGTGCACGATATCCATATCGGAGAGGAGGAGGTCAGGGTGGGCCCCACTATCAAATATCTTGGGCTCACCCTGGACGGGAGGTGGACCTTCGGCCTCCATTTCCAACAACTGGGACTGAAGGTCATAAGGGTGGCGTTATCGCTGGGCCGGCTCCTACCAAATGTGGGAGGGCCCAGCCAAGCCTGAAGGCGGCTATACTCCGGGGTGTGCCGGAGTATGGCCCTGTACGTAGCCCCAATCTGGGCGGATGCCCTCACCGTGCGTGACACGGCCCTGCTACACAAAATGCAGCGGGTCATAGCGGTAAGGGTCATCAGGGACTACTACCGTACAGTCTCCTGGGGGGCAGCTATGCTCTGGCCGGGGAGCCGACGTGGGATCTTGTGGCGAGGGTCCACGCCGAGTTTAACCTCCTCGTTTCAGAAGGGAGGTCACGTGGCGGGGTCCCTTCGTGGGAGGAGCTCAGGCGGTTCCGAAAGCTAGGAGAACAGTCGTTGCTGTGGAGGTGGGGAGAGGTTCTGGCGCAGTCACAGTACGGCCAACGTACGGCACTGCGTCCTGTTCTTCAAGTGTCCTGTGTTCTTCCTGTGTTCAGAAAAAACCCCTCACCTTCCGCCTTACACAGGTACTCACCGGGCACGGATGCTTCGGTATGTATCTGTGTATAGTCGCCAGGAGAGAGCCTACGCCATCCTGCCACGAATGTGGCGCTGCGGAGGACATGGCCCAGCCCCCTTATCCCGACACAAAAGAGAATCGAATCAGTTCCATCTCAATAGCTTTTGATACTCCCGACACCTACACTAGCGCACGATCGTGCGGTGGCTCAATTTGTAACTAATCTGAATCGGGAAGTTCGTTAGATCGTAACTTTTGGTACTCCCGACGAAATCAATCGACTAAGAATCAAATGGCAGGATAGAAAACAAATTTCAAATTACACGATAACTAAAGAGGTCTCATTTACAGTATCGAGTTTGCTTGTTTTAGTGTATTTTAACGAAATTACTTGATTTTTATGGTAGTATTGCAGCATTATTTAATGTTATTGAAGGAGCTAATAGAATGCGCGTTCAGTAAATGCAAAATTTATTCACCGTTTGTATGGTACAAACTTTTACGAAGATTCACCATCTTCAACACATTAGCAATGGACATGAATTGTGAGGAATTTCGATGCAATTATTGCCTTAAAAATGATTTATTTGTCGTATGAGTTGCAGATTTAACTACACATATGAAGAAACCGACTCACTAAAATTATATCACCGTTATGTGTAAAGTTATTTGAAACCTTTACGCATTTGTTTACACATTAGGCCGCTAATTCATGTATTATATTTTCACTTAAGACAGGGACTGACACAAATGAAGTCTACATATCATATAAATACTTCGTTGGTCTCAATCTGTTTTTGAATAAACAAAGTCAATAAATAGTTATAAAAAGTCGTATGTTGATATTATTACTATGCTCGGGTTTTCTAAATGTAAACACCGAACACGAATTTGTTATTATATCATTTACATATATATATACTACCAATTACCTATTTATGGCCAGTTATTGTAGTTAATGAATGTGTTTTGTGCACAACACTTGAGTTTTGCTGACAAAATAAATCAAAATATGACTTTGACATTTGACAAAATGTCAAAGACTATAAACAGGAATTTCGAAACTATTATTGACTGTCTGTTTTTTTTTTAGAAAAATAACCTTTAAAAACCTACCATTGCATGAGATTGAGGCTGATTCATTTGAATAAACATACACAAAATGTTATTTAATGTGAAAAATATATAATATTTCCATATTTTTATTAATCTTTATACATAGATACGGCACTCAGCTGTAACTTGTTTGCACTGTGGACGTGACGTCAGCAACCACACTCAAGAGGTCCCGTCAGCAACCGTGCTTGGGCGGGACCTCTTGAGTGTGGTGCGCTGCATGCTCGAGAGCGATAAGGCCTGGCAGGCGGCGGTCTCTTTCTGCGAATCCGTCATTTTGTAGAAAGAGGCCGCGGAGCGCGACAGAGAGATTGATCCATCCTCTGTTCCGCTCCGCCGGCGTAGGACTGGAGTGCGGAGGCGTCGCTACGCGAAACTCCTGCCTCCAGTCTAATGGGGCTCCGGGAGAGGATGGGAACCTCCCCGGCTTAGCCAGTTCCAGCGTCGAGGGGGGCGCTTCAGTTTGTTGGAGTGCCCCCTATTCTAGTTGGAAGGACGGTCGCTCATGAGGAAGACCGGCAGGTCGTAGGGGGTAGTGTCCTGTGATAGACATATCCGGGACACTCCCTTTCATAGCGGCTGATGGCAATCGGCAGGAATGGTTTTAGTGGATAAACAGACGTTAGCGCCGGGAGTCCCACATATCCCCGGGACACCCAACCTGGGGAAGGCGTAATGACCTTTCCCCTGCGAGAAAAAAAAACTCTTCTGGTAGCGCTTATACCATCAGGATATTCGGCTACTATTTTTTAATAGGGGGCTAAGTAAACGGATCACACAAAGCTGTGTTATAAGTTTGACGAGTCTGTTTGTTTGTGTGTGTGTCTGTCCGTGGCATAGGAGCTCCCAAACGGAAGAACGTAATTTGATCTAGTTATTTTTTTTAAGCTGACGTTATTGGGAGTGTATTAGGTTGAGATACATGTTATATCATAAAAAGCTGGCTTACCTACTGCTTGACAGTGACAGGGCCCAGGATATTCAAAAAAACAATTAATATATACAGACAGGTATACAGGATAATATGACTAGTAATAGATGTAATAGATGCATAATTTTTCTTAATGTATATAACACTATCTTTGGCAGGTACTGAATACCTATGATCTAAGCTCTGCCAAGTCTTTGTTGTTAGATGTCAATGTTAGTTTGTACAAATTACTTCTGGTTGGAGTAAGTTATATCTATGAAATGATAGGTATTAGGCTGAGACTGGCCTGGGAAAACTTCAATGCCCTGAATTTTCCCCGGCCTTTCGGATTCCGGACAATGTAGTCCCAGCCTTAGGTAGATACATAGATTCAAAGAATGAAATATCAAATTAAATAAATAATTCTTGATAATCAAAAGTTAATAACTACCTAAATTTTTTTGTAAAAATATAACTACTACGTACGTAAATTATATGACATGCCTACGCCTATGATATGCCTATGATACCCGGGCTATTGTTACGAATCTATTGATACCTAATTTATTTAAATCGGATCCCCTGCTACGGTGGAATGTAAGTTTGTTCCATGCCAGCCAAAAGGAAGGGTAATTGATTTTGGCACTATGTATGTACACTGGCAGACACATAAACTGCATCATAGTGCAAGATAACTTTCAGTGAAATATAATTAGTAAAAGTGCAAACTATTTTGATTTATTTCAATGTAATGCAAAGACTGGTTCTTAATCTTATAAAAAAATCAATTCATGTGTGTATAGGTCAAATTTTCTCACAAAAAGAATCAAATTACTCCTTTTGCAGCTTTTTGGAAGGAAACAGTGTACAGTACAGTGAAACATAAAAACGGCTTTATTATGAAAATTTTACAATACTAAGAAAAGAAAAAGTTTTTTTTCTTTTTAATACATAAGCTGCACTAAAAGTATCGAGAATGGAATATTCCACTGTTCCTGTCATATTAAAATCTTTTTAATTTAAAACTCCTTGGTTTTAAAAATCGAATACCGTTTATTTATTTGAAAAAAGATTCTCGGTCTTGTCACAAGGTTTTGTCAAACTTGTTTAGTCATTGAGAAAATGGAATTGACTCGAGAAAATTCTAGAGCGATGATTTATTATGACTTTCGAATTGGTTTAACACAAAAACAGTGTGTTGACCGGATGATTTCTGCATTTGGTGATGAAGCCCCATCCAAAACCACAATTTATCGCTGGTTTGCTGAATTTCAACGTGGACGTGTCAAGCTCAGTAATGATCCCCGTCAAGGTCGTCCAAAAACTGCAGTCACTCAAGAAAACGTTGATGCTGTGCGTAGGCTGATTGAGGAAGATCGACATGTGACATACCGCGAAATTCAGGCAACTTTAGACATTGGCATGAGTCAAATACAAATAATCTTGCATGAACAATTACGTGTAAAAAAAGTTGTTTTCCCGATAGATACCGCATTTGCTCTGTGAAGAGCAAAAAGCGGCTCGCGTTACTGGGTGCGTCAGAACTCTCCAAAGATTCCACGCAGGATCCTCAAATGCTGTATACAACATCGTATCAGGTGACGAATCCTGGATATACGCGTACGAACCCGAAACAAAAAACCAGTCACGAGTTTGGGTGTTCGAAAATGAGATAAAGCCAACAAAAATTGTTCGTTCACGGAGTGTTGCAAAAAAAATGGTGGCCACGTTTGTCTCCAAAACCGGCCATGTTGCGACTATTCCTCTTGAGGGACAAAGAACGGTTAATGCAGAATGGTATGCTAACATTTGTTTGCCACAGGTCGTTTCTGAACTCCGTTAAGAGAACTGCAACCGCCGCATCATCCTCCATCACGACAATGCGTGTTCTCACACCGCGCACAGAACAAAAGAGTTTTTAGAGCAAGAAATCATAGAATTATTAGACCATCCGCCGTACAGCCCCGACCTAAGCCCTAATAATTTCTATACTTTCCCTAAAATAAAGAATAAATTGCGTGGTCAGAGATTTTCATCACCTGAAGAAGCTGTGGACGCCTACAAAACGGCCATTTTGGAGACCCCAACTTCCGAATGGAATAGTTGCTTCAATTATTGGTTCCATCGTATGAAAAATGTGTCAAAGTTCGCGGAGAATACTTAGAAAAGCAATAAATACATTTTTAAATAGTAATGTTGTGTCACTTCCTTGATTTCCGAAATTTTCAGTGCCGCCCTCGTAGCGTCAGAATGGTCAAATGGCATTGACGCGAGTTGTATACAAAAGTGTGTAAATCAACCGTAATGGTGTCATTGATCGACTATTCCGGCACTATTAAAATAGCAGACTAGGTGCCCTGATTTGACAATTAACATGAACGGTTTTCCTAGATCATCATCATTCCCCACCCCTCCGCACCACGCCAGCTAGCTTCAGCCTCATCGGGTACCTCGACCACCAGCCTCAACGCACCGCGGCCTGGTCGAACCCTCATCGGCTTCAACGGGCACTCTCACTACAACTACCGGTCAGCAAGCAGAGCAACATCTCTCCTGGTCAGCACGTAGCATCGGCCCCGCACGGCAGCACTCCGAATCACTGGAGCCCGTGCAGCAGCAGCACAGTTCCGACTCACGGGACTCTGGCACTGGCGACTCAAGCAAGACGACTCAAGATTCGACCTCAGGTCTTCGGGGGGAGTGATGTGGCGGACCAATTAGAGCCACAATCCTGAATCGCGCTATCGAAGTTTTCTAAGATGGGCAGTATAAATACAACACCTGAAATTACTACAAGTGGGCTTCGACCTGACCGAGCATACCACCTCGCTCGGTCGGAGATCTCCCTTTGGGGCTTGCCACCATATTCCCACAAGTACTTACATAAAAATACTGCCTTAAGAATCTGACTGTCTCATGTAGATTGTTTCTCAACTAAGTATAGTTAGTTAGATTCAACTTGATCTCGTAATTTTCTTGATACCGAAGTAGACTGACGAGTGCCTCGTTTAATTTAAATAAAGTTTTATATTGTTTTCAAGATTTTTTTCCCAACTTTCACCATTATATGAACTACTTAATATATACTTAGTTTGGCAAAAAGGTGGTTAAATTAACCTAAATTTATTTTCACTGGTAACACCTTATTTCTTCATACGAATGATGTCAAGTGTTAAAATGTTACATGTACGGTGTACCATAGTAAGTACTTTTTGGTTTGGCATAGAAAGTGGCGCCACTATTTTTTTCACGACTTTTTTGCTAAGCTGCACCTGTTTACTTTTACAGATGTAATAGGCGCGAGCCACCCAAGTTAAATGTTGAAAACATCTGCATTTGGTATGGGGCTAATGCGTCTATCAAAACTAAGCGCATTTCCTCAACTTTTACTAAATTGTCTCTGAATGCGTCAAATATTATTTTTGTCTAGTATAACTGTCGTTCATTTGCACAGAAATTTGATCCGAAAAAAACTACCTTGTTTTTCTCATGAAAAGCTTACCAACTATGTATTTACTCAACAAAGACGCATTTGCCCCAAACGGGGAAAATGCGTCTAAAATTCCAACAAAAAAAAACATTCAATATAACACGCTTTTAAAACTCCGGCGAAGAAATCACACATTAAACTTTGTACAGGAATAGCTATCATATTGGACTAGAGTTTCAAAAAGTTGATAATGCCATAAATTCGCTCACATTATGGCGACAACTTGAAGTGATCGAGAAATATGACGCATTTATCCCGGTTGACCTTAATTCGTGTTTATATATTTTTATATACGTGTATATAAAATACTTAATAACATAAACGTGAGTAATTGCGTAGGTGTTGAATGTGAGACTTGAGGTGAGACTAAGTGCTTGTGTTTTTTGTTGGTGATAAATCGTTTTAATAAATTGACTCTTTCGGTACCTAAGTAAAAAGTTGGATAGCTACTATTAATTGTAGTTCTATTCTACTATTAATTGTAGTTAGTAATAATAGAGGATCTTAATATATATTATACATTATTTAATAGGCGGTAATACCGTGGAAGTACTAAGTTTATGATTATCTTAGTTTTCTGTGTATTAGTAACTACTGTTAGTTAGCTAGTACACAGAAAACACGTTTTATTATTAGATAGGTATTTTACATTCTGAAAAATAATGAAACATAATTATTACTTTCTTATAGTTACATAGATGTTTCAAAATCACTTGCAAATCTCTCGTCTAGCGCCTAGGGCTTCCCTCTGAAGTAAAGCCAGCCTTCGCTACTGATATTCCCTATTTAATTCTCACGCACTTTATGATCATACTTATTCTAAATTCGGAATAAGACGGTGGGATAAAGAAAGGGTTGGAAAGAAATGAAATCTACATACATTCAGTTGTCGTTTTGTATAGACTTTTGTCTAAAACCCATTCTTGAAGTGACCGCATGAAACACGGTTTGCTTGCGACTGACCATGAGCATAGTTTTCAGGTTTATGAACAATGAAGCTGCTTCTCCTACTGTTTGTGGCTGTGGTATCCTCCCAGGAGTTCTACCAGACTGATGACGACAAGATTAACAGCACTTCTATGAGTGTGGACGATCTGAGAGCGGTGATCCAGTGCATCAACGACAGGGGGCCGTGTAATAGGGTCACCGCTAGTTTTAGACGTAAGTTTGTATTTTTTATAAAACATGCAGACGGATCGCTAGTAGGAGAGTGAGCTATTACCAAAGCGATCTTTAAATACTCACATAACGTCGCAAGAGCTATTTGGTGCCAGTATTCTGTGATGCAATGGTATCTCTCTGGTCTAACCAACCCGCTTGTGTGAAATTTGTCTCTTTTACAATCTGTGGGCATATTGTGGATGAATATGTCTAAACTCCACAGTAAATTTCTTCATTTTAATTATATATTTTTTAATCTAATGTTATGCACACTGCCTATAAATTCTGGCATATAATTGTATTGTCTATGTCCTCTTTTTAATATAATACGTCCATGGTCTATGTCAGTTCTCGTGACTGTTTTCAGTAAAATCTACCAAAAAATATATATCAGTTATTGCTCCTCGAAATATTTGTAATTATCTTGGAAATTTATTCAAATTAACACAACTTGAATTGGCTTCGCATCATTTACATAATCATAATAGTACCTGGGCGACCGAGCTTTACTCGGTTATTACTATTTATTGTAATATGGTGAAACTCGAAAACATAAATCTTATTTACGTAATCAGTATAAAACGCATGAAAACTCGAAAACACGCGTTTTCCCAAACATAACACTAATCTAGATCGATTGTTTACCCCCGAAAACCCCCATATACAAAATTTCAGTGAAATCGTTAGAGCCGTTTCCGCGAACACACAAACATATAAATAAATATACAAGAATTGCTCGTTTAAAGGTATAAGATAATAATATCTATGGACGCTTCACACCACGTCAATCTGGTCTCATGCTAAGTATCCGAAGAACTTGTGTTACAAGTACCAGACAACGGGAAGTATATTTAATACCTATATAGTATATAGGTATTAAATATATATAAGTAGTATATACTATACATAAATTTATGATTTTTATTATCTTAAACACATATTTAATACACATCCATGACCAGGAATATAGAAAACTTTTTGCTCCTTGGATTCGAACCCGCAACCACCGGCTTGAGTGCCAACGCACTAACATCTGAGCCACACAGGTCGTCATAAGAAAGAGTCGTTCAACAAGGACGGGTCGATGTTGAAATTGAATAAGAGTCGACTTTGAAGGCCCACCGCGTCTGCCGTAAAATGGACGCAATGCGCGCAACGTTTGCACTAACGAACACTCATGTTGATAATAAAGTTTTAACATTTGGATATGCTGCTCAGTCGTGTAACTTGCCATGGTGATTTGGCATCAGTGACTGAATAAGAAACAACAGATTTGACAGCTGCTGCCACAACATGGCCGCCACAAACTGTCAACATCGACCCGTCCTTGTTGAAAGACCCTTTAAAAAACTCCTCTACGACTAAGGGTCATACCGAAATGAAACGATACGACGCGGCGCTGACATATAAGATATACGTTTCATGATAAGAGTTCGAATGTCAAGTTACACTGCACTGCACAGCGCATTTACAGTGAATGACTGATGTCTGTGAAACTTGTATCTTTTTGTGTAGTGAATAAAGTTCAATTTTGAATAGTTATCTTAAAAATGCAGCGCCGCGTCGCGTATTATGTCGTTTGGATTGGGTTGGTACTGATAGAACAGAACAAAAGGACTTGTGGTGTACAGTTCTTCTAGTTCTGCGCTTCATATGGCCAGCAATTTAATATCCAACTGCTGAAAACTCCAACGAATACACAAACAATACCCACATTACAGCATAGACGTATATATTATAGACTAGGCATGTTGAGGCAAAAAGTGTCTCCAGTTAAATGGCCCCACTTTTGTGATGTTTGGGGCCGTTAGCCGAGCCATAATATTGCGTTTTGAAATCTTTGCATCTTTTTTTTTTTTTTTTTTTATTAAATAAGGGGGCAAACGAGCAAACGGGTCACCTGATGGTAAGCAACTACCGTCGCCCATGGACACTCGCAACATCAGAAGAGCTGCAGGTGCGTTGCCGGCCTTTTAAGAGGGAATACGCTCTCTTCTTAAAGGTTTGCAGATCGTATAGGTCCGGAAATACTGCTGGTGACAGTTCGTTCCAGAGTTTTACAGTGCGCGGCAGAAAGTTACGCGAAAAGCGCACGGTGGAAGACTGCCACTCATCAAGGTGATGAGGATGGTATGTTTTTCGCGTGGGACGATGGCGAAAAGTTGCAGGTGGTATGATTCCGAACAATTCCTCAGAGCACTCCCCGTGATACAACCGATAGAGGATGCAGAGTGAAGCTACATCTCGGCGTAATTCCAAGGGGTCCAAGCTGTTTGAAACACTATGGCACTCAACAACTCGAGCGGCGCTTCGTTGGATACGATCTAGAGGGAGCAGTTGGTATTTTGGCGCCCCTGCCCAGAGATGAGAACAATATTCCATATGAGGCCGAACCTGCGCCTTGTAGAGTTGTAGGCGTTGGTCCGGACTGAAGTACTTTCTCGCTCTGTTAAGAACACCAAGCTTCTTCGAGGCTAATTTGGCCTTACCCTCTAGATGATATCGGAACTGGACTTCGCTCGATATGTCGACGCCAAGTATCTCAATGCTAGGGGAGATGGTTAAAGATGTGCCCTCGAAACGAGGATATACGACCATTGGTGACTTTTTAGTGGTGAACGCGCAGACTTGTGTCTTGGCGGGGTTGAATTGGACTAAGTTACGTCTATCCCATTCAGAGACTTTCTCCAATGAATTCTCTATTTTAGACACAAGTTTGTTTCGACTCTCAATGACATTTAGCCGAGAAATATTGGGGGAGCCGGTATATACAGCATCACCTGTACTATCATCCGCATAGCAATGAATGCCGTTGGTCTGTAACATGTCATTGATATGCAGTATGAATAGGGTAGGCGATAGCACACAGCCCTGAGGGACACCAGCATCAACAGACTGAGTTTCCGAGCATTCGCCGTCAACTACGACCTTTATGCTTCTATCTGCTAAGAAACTAGTGACCCACTTACATAATTTCTCGGGCAGCCCGTATGATGGAAGCTTTGATAGCAGCGCTTTATGCCAAACCCGATCGAAGGCCTTCGCAATGTCCAAACTAACAGCCAATGCCTCTCCCTTCGACTCAATTGCCTGAGCCCAACGATGAGTTAGGTACGCCAAGAGATCACCAGCCGAGCGACCCTTACGGAACCCGTATTATTTGTCGCTTAGTAATCCCTGGCCGTCCAAGTATCGAAGAAGCTGGCTATTGATAATGGATTCCATTATCTTCGAGAAAAGAGAGGTTATAGCGATTGGTCTGTAGTTGGAAGGATTTGAGCGATCACCTTTTTTGGGGATCGGGTGCACCAAGGCTGTCTTCCAAGAAGCCGGGACGATGCCAGAAGAGTAGGAGAACCGAAATAGACGCGTCAAGACCGGAGCCAACTCTGGAGCACACTTTTTCAACACAATAGGAGGGATTCCGTCAGGCCCACTCGACTTTTGGATATCAAGGGACGGAGGGCTTTTCGCACTGAGCGCTGATGAAACCGAATATCCGACATGATGCTCATGCATCGCGGTATGGTCGGCGGTTTCTGCCCCCCGTCATCCAGGGTCGAGTTTGACGCAAAGAGCTTGCCCAGAAGATCGGCTTTGTCCTTTGCGTCCTGGGCCAACGATCCTTTTCCTACGTGTAGGGATGGTAGGGTTGGCTTGCAGAAATTTCCTTCAATAGCTTTGGCCAGAGACCAGAATGCACGGGTTCCCGAGGGGAGGCGCTCAAGTCTCTTACCAATTCTATTGACGTGCTGTTTCTTTGCCCGAGTGATCTCTTTCTTGAGGGACCTAGAGGCAATGTTGTACTCCTTTTTATATGTGCTGGTATTTAAATCCCGAGCAGACACTGCATTGGCCCAGGATTGGTAAGCCTCCTGCTTCCGGCGAGAAGCTTTTTTGGGGGATGAACTAAACCAGGGACGAAATCTGCCGCCAGTGGGCACTACAGAGGATGGAATGAAAAGTTCCATCCCTTGCATCACCACATCGGCAACAGAGTTGGCAGCGTTGTCGGGATCATCCGGCGAGAAGCACACGTTCACCCAAGGATAGGATGCAAAAAACGACCGCATCCTATTCCAGTCTGCCGACTTGTAGTGCCACACACGACGGTATTTAACAGCACGCTGTCGTAACACCGTCGTAAGTGGCACAGAACTCCTAACAAGGCAGTGATCCGATGTACCAAGTGGTGCGATTACTGATATTTGGTAGCCGTCAGGATTTGAAGTCAGCAGAAGGTCCAACAAGGAAGGATTCTGACCATCCACATCTGGGATTCGCGTAGACGTAGTGACCAGTTGTGTCAAGTCGTTCGCAAGGGCAAAATTGCAGACAGATCTCCCCGCATAATCAGTTTTACTGGAATTGAGCCAGTCGGCGTGGTGGGCATTAAAGTCGCCAAGTATTATGATCTCTGCGGATGGGATCTGCCGCTGCACAAAATCTGAAGCAGCTTGCAGGTGTTCCAAGAGTCGGTCCGTCTCGGGGTCACCACTATGGGACCTATATAGGCACGCATAGACGCGAGGGTGGTCGTCGCAATCTATGCGGAGCCATAACGTTGACAGGTCCCTGTCCTCAAGATTGCTGAGGCGGCGAGAGCTGATATCATCTCTGACATACACACACACTCCAGCTTTGGGCAGAAGGGAGTGCTCGAGAGAATAACCTGGGTGGGAAAGGTATGATGTGTCACTCGGAGATGATATCTGCGTCTCGGTTAAAAAGAGCAAAGCCGGCTTTGCCGTCTCAAGGTGGTAATGGACGGCATTAAGGTTGGAGTGTAATCCCCTGATATTACAAAAGTCCATGTTTAATATCGAGGGGGGTGCCTTTGTGCGTTTGCTCTTGCCCCGAGCAGATTGGAGCGCAGTTTTGGCCTCCCCAGAATACGAGGGGCAGCCCGGACGTCCACGTTCAGTTCCAGGGGTTCCTGAGCATGGACGTCCAGAGAGGGATTCTCCAACGCAGTTGGTACCCTCCTGGGGTAACAAATTGCTTTTCAATGGTTTTCAATTCTGCGGCATTTCTAGGGTGGTAGGGGATTGGGCCTCCGGTAAACTCACTCACTCGGCGAAACACAGCGCAAGCGCTGTTTCACGCCGGTTTTCTGTGAGCCCGTGATATTTCTCCGGTCGAGCCGGCCCATTCGTGCCGAAGCATGGCTCTCCAAAATCTCAGGCTGTCTTACAGGCTGTCACTCTATCTGTCTAGCAGAATGACAAGGAAAGCATGTGACTTGTGTAGACGTGTTTGTTTGCTTTTTGGTGCGCATTGCAGTAGATTTTAATAATTGCGCGTATGTGCACAATAAGCAAACGAATACGACTATTACCTCAATTTTTTTTTAGAAGCTTTTGAGAAATCAGCTAAAGAATATGTTTTCATACCTGCAAGAAGTCTTACACGTCAGATAATAAGCACTTTAATTTCCAGAACTCTACCCAACCATAGTACAGGAGGCCTGCAAAAGATGCAGCAAGGACCAAAAGATATCGCAGTGCAAATTATATAGGCGCGTGACTAAAGAACTGCCTGAGGAACTGAAGGCAACGAAACAGCGACATGACCCTGACGGCAAATACTGGAATAGCTACTTGGCGTCGTTTTCTAACGAATGTTGAAATGTAATTGTTTTTTTATTATTTAATTGTGCCTTGGCTTGCCTCAAACACCGTCGACTAAGGGGCCGTCCCTTAATCACGCGATACCTTACCGATTGCACCATGTTTAATAATTTTAAAATAGAAATATTGCATAATATGTATTTTTAAATTTAACTATTTTAAAGAAATTGATCTGTGAATTATATTTATTTGTGATTTGTTGTTTTTGTGAATCCCGTACTACAAGATAATACTCCTATCCACACGGTCTAATCCAGCACCTATACAAATGGTCGTCATTAGTTTCAATCATTTTCGACTACTAATTTGCTTCAAGATCGCGGCGCTAGATGTGCCGGCTGGTCCGTGGGAATGGCGCCTTTAAAGAGGCGTATTTAGAAATTTTTTGCAACGGGCCTATTAACATATTTTGATAAAGTGTAGTTTTTTTAAGTATATAATAATAGTAATATGCGTTAGACTGCAAGGAATTTATGATATGGGCCAATGCCGAAATAACCGTACTTATTTATTAAGCTATGGCGTACTCTTTACTATTTTTTTGACGTGACAACGTCTAATAAATCGATGAACGCAGGCTGCATGCACGAAATAGGATGACTCATTGTCCCGTTACGCTCATTGTCTCGTTACGCTCAATGTACGCTTGCGCCGCATCTATCTCTCTTCCACTCGATTGGACTATGCGTCCGTGGAGAAGAAAGATAGCGGCAGCACACAACTTTCATCATTTCATCAATGTTTTGTTATGAAGTTGTCACGTTAAGCTATCGTCTAGCTAACTAAGACTAACTAACTAAAAATTGTGTTGTTATCATGAAAATTGAATTTTTTAAAAGCAAATCAATATGGGAACGCGCGAAAACTTAATGCGAGTTACATGTTCAACCCTAAGGAAGATGGCTGATTCAGCAGCATCGCCGCGACGCGTGTATTTTACTTTCGGGTTTTGCAATAATGTATAATCAGCAATAGGAATTTATTGTAATTAAATTAAATTATTTTTGCGGCATTCTATATCGAGCCTCGAATCGGTTCATGTGTATCTAGTATTAAATTTAAGTTTAATTAAATTTTTAAAATTGTAAATTAGAAATTAAGAAGACAATAAACTCGTCATAAAATTTTGTTTTTTTTTAACATCCTCGGCTGCCAAATACATAATTGGCGCAGACTTTGGATAATTTCGGGGCTACGGCGATCGTGAAAAAGAAGATTTCCGGGGTCTAGAATCGACACCGCGCGCGGTCGTTCTAGCTGTCGCTCTTAAGCGTTCACCGAAGCTACGATCATCAAGAAGAGTAAGCAGCCGGGGCGCACTCAAACTACAGTGTAGCGAGAGAAAAAGCCAGAGAAGTCGACGAGTATGTGAGTATACTGATTCTTTTCTCATAAGTGTTGCTTTCCACGTCCAACATTTTCCGTCCCACTAAAAATAGTGATAGGCCCGCCTCCTCAAGGCAGGTACGTAGGGATAGCATATTAGATTTAAATCGAAATTTGGGAGAGAGCTCGAATCGCCGTCTACTTGATTCTAGTGACGAAGATAGCTTACATTTAAATTTATTTTTCGATTCGGAGAGCTCAAATTGCTTTCAAGAAATTTTAAACGAGCAGAAACTTTTAATTAATTCAAATAATATTAATTTAGTTTTACATAGTAATACACTATCGTATATTAGTACCATGGACCCAGATATGGTTTACAAGGCTCTTCGCCCAGTTCCCGAATTCGACGGGAACCCCAATATACTTACTAGGTTCATTAGGATTTGTGACCAGATTATCGTACAATGCGTTGATGATCCAGGATACGAGTTATCTAATTTATGCGTTATAAACGGAATTTTAAATAAGAGGCCCCGCGGCCCGAACAATTAATTCTAACGGGATTCCAGAAAATTGACTAGGTATAATAAATGCATTAATTAATAATTTTGCGGACCAAAGGGATGAAACCGCCCTCTACAACGATTTAGCTCTTGCAACATAGGGGAATGAAACCCCTCAAGAGTTTTACGACAGGTGCCAAAACCTTTTCAGTACCACGATGACGTACATCTCTTTACATGAAACGTTAGCCACCACCATTGAGGCTAAAAGACAATAATAAAGGAAATGAACTTTACAAGCGTACGTCCGGGGGTTGAAAGATCCTCTTGGCTCTCGCATAAAATGTATGAGACCTGAGACGATAGAAAAGGCATTGGAATTTGTCCAAGACGAGTTTAACGTAATGTATTTGCAACAAATAAATACTCATCGTTCATCATCATCATCATCATTACCACCTTCACACTCACAGTTTAAAGCCTCCAGCTAATTTTAATAACGTACCGTGAGTGTTACCTGGACCTAGTTGGCAGAAACCCGCGTTTACGCCACCCTTTCTTCACTCATAGCAGTTACCATCTCCTGCAACTCCTCAGCCGAAGACGCAAGTAATACTTGGTCATCAGCATAGAGAAAACATTTGACGAGTAGCTCATTCATTCTCAACCCACTTTCATTCTCTTTTAAATCTGTCAAGCAATTGTCCATGAACAGACTGAACAGCCACGGTGACGCTACACATCCCTGTCTAACACCTTTTTCGATATTAAACCATTCAGTGTATGCCCCATTTATCCTTACACAAGCCCTAGAATCCCTATAAAGAGATTGCAATGCTCGTATGAGGATACTGCTCACCCCGTTTACGGACAATGCTGACCACAATTCATTCCTCACGACTCTATCATAGGCCTTTTCAAGATCCACAAACGTGCAATAGACCTTCTTGTTTTTAGCCAAATACTTTTCGGCTATGCATCGCAATGAAAAGACCTGATCCGTACATCCCATTCCCTTTCTAAATCCTGCTTGTGCATCCCATACTTTTTCGTCTGTTTCATTCACAACCCTTTCAATCAATACTTTCGCATACAATTTCCCGACGACGCTGAGAAGACTTATACCGCGGTAATTTATGCAGTCCTGCCGTGACCCTTTTCCCTTAAATAATGGCACGATTACGGCTTTGCACCAATCTCCCGGTACTTGCCCAATTCGCCAGCACAAATTAAAAAGGCGGTACAGCTGGCTAGCCACTATGCCCTGTCCAGCCCTCAGCATCTCGGCGGTAATTCTGTCATATCCTGCAGCCTTACCTAATCTCATACTTTTCAACGCTTTCACTATTTCATCCATGCTTATCTCACTTTCCTCAACATTTAAATTAGTTTCCATGGAAGATGCCGGATGTTGTACCTGCACTTCCTCTCTTTCAAATAAACTTTCAAAATACTCTTTCCATCTCTTTAGCACACATTCTTCGCCTTTAATAATACTCCTATCTTGACTCCTGATTGCACTCAGCTCCGAGGTAGAAGTTTTTCCTCTGGCTGTTTTGATGGATTTCCAGAAAAACTTGATGTTTGACTGGAAATCTTCAGTGAGTCTCCTATCAAAATCATCCTTTAGTTCTTCTTTCTTTCTAGACACAACTTCTTTCGCTGCTGATTTCAATCTTTTATACTTCGTTCTTGCTTCCTTTATCTCATCATCCGTTGCCTTTTGAACTTTTTGGTTAGCTTTTGTTGCTATCCAATCCAACCACGCTTTCTTCTTTTCTCGTACAGCCCTTTGTATATTTTTATCCATCCACACATTATAATTCTTTCTTCCTTTCCTTCTTTTTGCTACCCCGCATACCTCAATAGCAACATTCACGACCCCTTTCTTAAATGTCTCCCACAAATCTTCAATCGCACTTATCTCTTCTATGCCTTTAAAACTTTCTTTCAGTTTCTCTACATACTCGTCTTTCTTTTCTTTTTCTTGGAGATTTTCCACTTTTACTCTGTCCAGAACACTGGTAGGCTCGGCCCCACGGTGTCGCCACCGTTTAAAGAGGCCACGCATTCGGGCTATGACCAGGAAGTGGTCTGTGCCGAGGCCTACACCGCGGTATGCCCGAGTGTCTAGCACTTTCTTCCGCAGTCTTTCATCCACAATTACAAAATCAATCATACTTTTAGACTCACCCTCATCTCTTGTATACAAATGGATCTTTTTGTGGTCAAACATTGTGTTGGCCACGCAAAGATTCCATTCCAAAAAAAAGATAAGTAAAATAGTTTTGAATTCGGAATATATCGACTGTTTCGAAAAATGTAAGACTTTGTTGACCAACGACCCAATATTACAGTACCCTGACTTTACAAAAGACTTTATACTTACCACTGACGCCTCGAATGTATCTATTGGCGCCGTACTGTCTCAGGGCCCAATTGGAGCTGACAAACATATTAGCTACGCATCTAGAACTTTAAGTAGTACTGAAATGTATTACAGCACCATCGAGAAGGAACTGTTAGCAATTGTATGGGCTACTAAATATTTTAGACCCTATCCATTCGGACGAAAGTTCAAGATGGTTACTGACCATAAGCCCCTCCCTCATGAATATTAAAGAACCCAATTCGAGACTTACTAGATGGCGACTCAAACTCAGTAAGTTCGACTACACTATAGTATATAAGAAAGGCAAGTGCAATACCAACGCCGACGCCCTATCTAGAGTTCAAATTAATAACGAAGAAATCGAGTCCCTTCTCACAGAATGTGGAATTGACCTTTCTATAAGACCTGAACCTTCTGTTGGGTCTTCCACTGACACGGCGCATTCCTCAGCTGAAAACCCTATACTTGAGATCCCAATAACTGAAGAACCACTTAACAAATTTCATAGACAAATCTGTATTACTATCGTAGGTGACATCAAACGACGACCGACTGTGACTAAGCCATTTGACACAAATACACGCACACATATTCAAGTATCTGAGTCAAATTTAGAGCAAGACGTAGTAGATTCTATTAAGGAGTACGTTAATCCCAAGATAAAAACGGCCCTCAAAATTACACCTCCACTAGGTATGTACTCTATAATACCGATACTCCAAAGCAAGTTTAAATCATCCTCCATACATCTTGTTTTAGCAAAAACGGAGTTGGAAGACGTAAAAGAGTAACTGCGACAACAGGATATAATAAAATATTATCACGAAGGAAAAACGAATCATAGAGGTATAAATGAGTGCTATTTAGCTCTATCCCGTAAATACTATTGGCCTAAAATGCGTGAAGAAATAACGAAGTATATTAATGAATGTACTATCTGTGGACAGTGCAAATATGATAGAAATCCTATCAAACCTCAACTTAACATCGTACCACCAGCAACAAAACCATTTGAAATAGTACATCTAGACTTATTCACAGCACATAATGAAATATACTTGAATTTTGTTGACTCATTCTCTAAATACGGACAAGCTTACCATTTACGTGGCGGCACAGCAGTCAGTATACTTCAGGGACTACTTACGTACTGTACACACCATGGATTACCCTTGACAATTGTAACTGACAATGGAACCGAATTCACCAACCAACTATTTTCTGGATTCACTAGATTACATAAAATAATTCACCATAGAACTTTGCCCCATTCACCTAATGACAACGGGATCATAGAGCGTTTCCATTCTACTCTTTTAGAACATCTTCGAATATTAAGACTTAAACAGCAAGACGAACCAACCATTAACCAGATGCCTTACGCAATATTAGCATATAATAGTTCTGTACATAGTTTTACGAAATGTAGGCCCCACGACTTATTAGAGGACATTTTGATCCTAGGGATCCATTAGACATTAATTTGACCGAACATCTAATGCAACAGTACATTTTGACACACCGAGATCAAATGAAGATAGTTTATGAAATTATTAACGAACAACTACACGTGATCGTACAAACTTAATGAATAATAGGAACAAAAATCGCGACCCAGAAATAGAATACACTCAAGACCAGCAAGTTTTTATTAAAAATCCCATGCCTAATAGGCAAAAATTAGCACCCCGATACACTCATGACAATGTTTTAGCAGACTTAGCAATTCACATTTACACCTCGAAGAAAAAGGGGCCCGTCGCGAAGGCTCGTCTTAAGCGCGTCCCTAAGATTAAAAACTTGTTACAGGTTTCGACTGATGCTGATAATACACATGACCATGGCAGCAGACATAAGATTCGAACAACTTGACAGTGGACCTGGACTTTTAACATTTAGACTCGGTCGAGCATAGTTCATCACTCATTATCATTTATTCATACAATACGTGAAACTTACTGATCTAGAGAAACGTATTGACTTGATATATAGTCAAATAGATTATTTTAGGACTCAACTGGATAACGGTTCTTTAAGTATATTTGAAATTTAAATTGACTAATTATATTCTAAATTAGTTAAAGTAAATTCACAGTTAAGAAGTCTCGAACCTAATCGAGTACGTAGAGGAATAATTAATGGTTTAGTATCATTTATAAAAAGTGTAACTGGTAATTTGGATCATTCAGATGCCGAAAGGTATAATAGCGCAATAGAATTATTAGAGAAAAATGAGCATAAACTAGTTTCGGAATTTTATAATCATATTAGTCTTAATAAAGCATGGATGAATCAGTATGATAATATGTTAATTGATCATTTAGTAGATAATCAGAAGAAAATTAACGAAACTTTAGAGTTAGTTTTGGATAAATATAGTTCA
Organism: Phengaris arion; assembly: GCA_963565745.1. Classification (NCBI taxonomy): domain Eukaryota; kingdom Metazoa; phylum Arthropoda; class Insecta; order Lepidoptera; family Lycaenidae; genus Phengaris; species Phengaris arion. The sequence continues at coordinate 2,278,257 of OY751448.1, forward strand.
GAGGTAAAATTTGCTAAATTTGCAAACTTGTTAGCGATTATTACTGAAAACACTGACCATCTTAACTTAGAATTAATTAGATTAGAAAATACTTTAAGTTTTATTCGTGCATCGAGCACTCATCATAGCATGTTAAGTATGCGTAATTTAGCAAATATGATAGATAGACTTAAGAAAATTTACAACAGTAAGCACATCCTAGAAGCTAATTTAAGGGAATATTACGATATCATTAAGCCTGGTAGTTATTTCGTAGATAAGCGTATAGTAATAGTTTTTAAATTTCCTTTAGTAGCCCTAGATGATTACGATTTTTTCCGTCTCTCCATTGTTCCTAATAAGATCCAACAAACCTTTATCCCTCCACATCCTTATATAGCAACCGATGGGAAATTTTTCATGTACATAGAGGCTAAACACGAAGTTTGACGATTACCTTCTCTGCGAAGAAAATATGAACTACTATCAGCCCCGAGGAAGCCCTGTCTGTATACAAAGCATCATCATCAATAAATCACTAGATAAGTCATGCAGCCTCGCGAGAATCACCTTAACGAAGGAAGCTATGGAGCAATTGGACGATAAGCACTACACCATAATTTTCCCAAATCCAACTAAAATCCAACTGCAATGTGAACGGAAGCAGTACATAACAGTATCCGGCAGCTACCTCGCTACAATTCCACATGAATGTTCCCTGCGGACGAACTCATTCAATATAATCAACACTAACGACGAAATCAAAGGACAACCCTTGATGAACCTTGATTGTTGCTGCTCTGGGGGTGGAGGAGTTACATGTTTAACCCTAAGGAAGATGGCTGACGCAGCAGCATCGCCGCGACGCGTGTATTCTACCTTCGGGTTTTGCAATAATGTATAATAAGCAACAGGAATTTATTGTAATTAAATTAAATTATTTTTGCGGCATTCTTTATCGAGCCTAGAATCGGTTCATATGTATCTAGTATTAAATTTAAGTTTAATTAAATTTTTAAAATTCTAAATTAGAAATTAAGAAGACAATAAACTCGTCATAAAATTTTGTTTTTTTTTTTACATCCTCGGCTGCCAAATACATAATTTGCGCCCGTCGAATAATGACTGTGACGTCACGACGCCGGTTGTGCGATGGGCGGCGCGGGGGCGGTGGCTTAGCGAGTATGCATTCGTATGTAGTTGAAGCGCTCTGTAAAACTTTAATTCATTTTGATTAATTTGTTATTTTTTATTAATGGTATACCAACCAACCAACCAACATGGAACTAGGATTTTCACGTGGCCAATCAAATAATCTTCCTAAAGTCGATTTACTTATGGTTGCGGATTATTTCACAAATCATGCAAAGTATATTAGTGCAGAAATCCAAGGGCAAAAACTTGCAAGGTAAGTTACATCATATGCAGTACGTTATTTGTAGGAGGTAGGATAATAATATTTTATTTATTTATTTTATTTTATGTTATTTGTGTGGCTTACAGCTATCAGTATAACAGTATACTGTAAGATAGGATACAAAAAGCCTCCACAGATAGTTCGATTTTATAAACTAATTACAAAGAAAATTAGTAATAGGTAATAAGGTTAGTAAGATTATTATAAACTAATGACAATATGAAATATAATAACAATTAAAAATATTATAAAAGTAAGAAGGGATATAGGTAAAGTAGGTAGGGGCCGGTTTCAGACTTATTTCTTAACATTAATTTAAAAATAAATTTAGGTTTTATAATACTGGAGTGACAGGACTTATGGCAATGAAATACACGTAAGCAGGACTTATCATCAATCCTGATTTAATCTAAAAGGAGATGTCATATGTCCCCACTGACTGACAGACGTACCTATATAGACGCTCGCACAGCCGTGACCGCTAATAGTATAAGCGTGAAATTTGGACAGTAGTTTTAATTTACAATGTAGACGCGCACTAAGAAGGGATTTCGAAAATTTTTACCCTTAAAGAGGTTAAATAGGGGTTGAAAGTTTGTATGAAAAATCTTTAAATCTGCACCGATATCCATGAAATATAATATCCGAGCTAATAAATAAATATTTTTGAGTGCGTATATTATAGTTTTTTAAATTCGCCCCCTAAAGGGGTGATATGGGGGTTCAAAGTTTGTATAGTGAAATATCAACAGCTGGTCACGCAGACGGTTATTATGACGTAGAAATCCGTTAAAAATGTATTTTTGAAATACATACCCCACGGGGGTAGAATGGAGATCCACGCAGATGAAGTCGCGCCCGTATGCTAGTCTAGGATAAGGTAATATTGATATTTTAGGCATAGGTATAGGTAGGTCATAGTTTAATCAGTGTCAGTTACTACTAGTGCTGTCAGATTGCTGTGGATTATCGATAACAAATAATACCCACCAATAAATCATGAGCGTTTTATATAAGTTTTCTTTTTACAGAGCTGGACGCGATAGTTATGGAGATAATGCAATAGGGTATGTTCAGGTGAAAAGACTATATCCGCAGTGCACGGTAAAAGCAAGAGTTACACCTGAACACAAAATTCGAGCTACAGCATATCATTGTACATTTGTTGGTGATGAACCGAAACCGAATGAATGAATGAATGGTACCGCCTTTAAAATTATGAAGATTGAGTAGAGAAATAGTTAAAATTTTAGCCGAATTTAAAAGGGGAAATATTTAGAAAATAAGATTTATTTTATAATTTTTGTGCGTTTTTACTTTGGAAGTCGGTTTTCATTTTTGTTTAAAAATAATAATTTTCCCCTTTTTAGTCATATTTATTACATTAATATTAACACATTTTAAGAAATTTTAAAATATGTGTTCGAATGTATAATTGAATACGCGTCAAGCTTCCATTAGGTATTGTGTATAAGATGATGACGATGATAACTGTAAGTTTAATAATGGCTATATATTAGCATATGCTTGTAGTTCTTTAAACAATGCCGAAATTTCCAAACGTACATCTTTAAAGAGTGAGGAGTTCTGTTCAGTGCTTTTGTATCCAGGGTATACCTTGATGCAAAATCTTACTTTTTGGTAGCATACGCTTAGGTTACTTCAGAACAAGACAAAAATCACTATATATGTCAATATAAATGTCGAGCAGTTCCCTCGATTCCTCATGGATCCCATCATCAGACCACCACTAAGTGTCAATGGGACCAACTTCGGATTATACCCTTTACATCAAAAAAATATATTTGAAAATCGGTTCACAGACGGCGGAATTATTGTTGAACATACAAAAATATATATACAGCTGAACGTATAACCGCGTCCTTTTTCAAAGCAAAATTAATCACTTTTATACTTTGACATTTATGGTATTATATCCTATAATATAGAAGTCCACCGTATTTCAGTGTTTTTACAGGTTTTAACCTGTAAAATTAAAAAAAAATGATTGCTCGCTAGCTCCGCTCACTCGTGTTTGCGTCATTGCGTCGTCATTTTCTTTTCTCTCTAATTTTTTGGTTTTTTTGCATTACCTTTATTTGTTGGTCTTATCAGTTTTCATACAAAATTACTCGAGAAGTGAGGAAAATCTCTCGAGGATACAGTCTCATATACACCTCTAGATTGCCGCTCGCGACATTTCAAAAGTCCTCCATTAGCGACTGGTTTAACCACCTTCCTTCATAATAGGCTACTTGACCGTCATATCTGCTCCATAATTGTTTGATTACACACAAAAAATAATATAACTATACAGGGTGCCAGAAGACCGCTTCTATTAACTTTGGAATTTGATTATACTACCTTTTCTCATTACAAAAAAGTTATTTTGTTTTGTAATAAGAAAACCACACGGAACCCACTTTAGGAATCCCTGCTCTACACCGCCTGCAGTGTGGTTCGTAAATCAAGCACGAAATGTTGCTTGACAAATAACGAACCCTGTGTATAATGCAACTAAATTCTTAATGTCCAACGGCAATCATCGCTTTTCTATCGAAATTACAGACAGTGTTTGAAAAACGACAATAACCGAAAGATGTAACGTGGTTGAAATCATTTATGTACTATATTATAGTATAGTATGTAGGTATAATTAGTTTGATATGTATTATGTTTATTTTAGTTAAATTTATATAGTTTGCTACGAATATTATTGTATCTATTTTTATCATTAGTTTTACAAGACCTTTTGTATAGTAAAATTTTTGTATTTTTCTAGACTCTGTCACCACCCTATGGTTGACTGGTAGAAAATACCCTATGGCATTAAGTCCGCCATTGTACATTGTGCAGAAAGTGTATAAATAAATAAATAAATAAATAAAATGACTAAATATTCCTTAGTAAGAAATTTAAATGCGAATTGTACTGCAAGATACTGTCTGACTATCGTATCGATCTAAATGAAAACTGTTGTTCAAAGCTAAACAAACTTGAAATCAAATAAAAACAATGATTTGAGAAACAATGCAACAAAATATATGTGCCGCTAGTCGCTACTGAAACTTTATGTTACAAACGGGAAACGAGATGTAAAAGATTAGTTGTAAAACCCGAAAAGCAATATTTCTTGTTTAGAGTTTGAAGATACCTGAAGTTCTAAAATTAGCCATAAAAACAGTAGCTTGGATCGAATGTATGAATCACTTTCCTGCCTTTTTATTTCTAAATGTTGCCCATGCCCGAGGTATCCTCGGGACCTATGACGTGGGCATACGGGATTTAATTTACTAACAACAGTTTTGGCAACAAACCAAATAGCTACATTTCATGTATGACGTCATCTATTATTATAGGTTCAACATTTATTTCTAAAATTTCCACGTTCGAAGTAGACGGTTCTGTGAGAATATTTCAATTTTTTGAGCATTGCCTTTTGTCCGCTTATATCTTTTCTGTCGTTCTCTTTGTTTTTTAAGAGCATTTTCTTTATTTTGCCTAATTATTTTTATGGATGTTTGTGTCTCTTCAAAACCAGATACATTTTGAGAATCCGCATCTGTCAATTCTTCATTATATAATTCTATTCGATTTGTGATTGAAGGGACAAATCCAGCAAAACTTTGTAAAAATTGTTCACATTTTCTTTTTTCCGCTTCACGCTTTTTGAGTTTTAAGCTATTGCATAGCTTCTATCGCGGGCCTTGAGCGCGGGGACCGAATCCAGAAATTCTTAATAATAATAAATAATAAATTAAACTCACAACCCGCAAGGTTGTGAGTTTAAGTGAAAGTATTTATTATTTTATCGTGCGTAGCTTCTGTAGAATAATTCCTAGCGCTTGGCTCACACTGCACTGAGTCACTTAGAATTATCTTCGTTAATATTCCGTTTTGCACTGAGATAACACTTCCACTTGTATGTTGTGCTACTCCAAACGTTATTGTTCACTTTTTAGAATAAAACTACTAGAAATAATAATTTTAAGAAATTAAAAACACGGAGCTTATGTGTACTTTTGCTAGTGTTGCCACATGTGTTGTATACCAACTCTACTAAAATTGAAACTTTTTTGAAGTGGCAATATCAATATTTTAAAAGGAACAGAGTTTTTTATTAATAGTAGCCCCACCGTATCAGTCACATTTGTCATCTCGTACTGTAACATAGGCTGCAATTCGAAATCCAAAACTTGGATTAAACCAAGTCTCTGATTGAGCAATAATTAGTGGATTGTATTTATTTATAATATAAATTAAGTCAGTCTTTTTAGGAATAATACTTCAATAATTGCACTGTATTATGTTGGAATCCATAATTAAGAACATCACTTGTATCAATCATTTTATCTAGAAGCAACGTTGGACGGTTTTAATATAATATCTCCCCACTCCGACGGGCACGGAGGTGTGGCTTGAAGGCCGTGCATCGTCTAACGTCGTTTCAGTTCGGCAGTCATCGACACGGCGTTGTGTGCGTGCGATTAGACGTATTGTACGACTCTACGAAACTCGCACGAATCGAGACGATATTAATATTAATTATTAATAATATTATTTATAATATTATATTAGTTATTTATATCTTTCTATGCAATAGCTTTACCGCGGCAGTCCCCGAGTGCCACACGTATTTTTGTTATACACTGACGTTCCGTAAATGTCTGTATCATACGAGGGCGGCACTGAAAATTTCGGGAATCAAGGAAGTGACACAACATTACTATTTAAAAATGTATTTATTGCTTTTCTAAGTATTCTCCGCGAACTTTGACACATTTTTCATACGATGGAACCAATAATTGAAGCAACTATTCCATTCGAAAGTTGGGGTCTCCAAAATGGCCGTTTTGTAGGCGTCCACAGCTTCTTCAGGTGATGAAAATCTCTGATCACGCAATTTATTCTTTATTTTAGGGAAACTATAGAAATCATTAGGGCTTAGGTCGGGGCTGTACGGCGGATGGTATAATAATTCTATGATTTCTTGCTCTAAAAACTCTTTTGTTCTGTGCGCGGTGTGAGAACTCGCATTGTCGTGATGGAGGATGATGCGGCGGTTGCAGTTCTCTTTACGGAGTTCAGAAACGACCTGTGACAAACAAATGTTAGCATACCATTCTGCATTAACCGTTCTTTGTCCCTCAAGAGGAATAATCGCAACATGGCCGGTTTTGGAGACAAACGTGGCCACCATTTTTTTTGCAACACTCCGTGAATGAACAATTTTTGTTGGCTTTAACTCATTTTATAACACCCAAACTCGTGACTGGTTTTTTGTTTCGGGTTCGTACGCGTATATCCAGGATTCGTCACCTGATACGATGTTGTTTACAGCATTTGAGGATCCTGCGTGGAATCTTTCGAGAGTTCTGACGCACCAAGTAACGCGAGCCGCTTTTTGCTCTTTACAGAGCAAATGCGGTATCCATCGGGAAAACAACTTTTTTACACTTAATTGTTCATGCAAGATTATTTGTATTTGACTAGTGCCAATGTCTAAAGTTGCCTGAATTTCGTGGTATGTCACATGTCGATCTTCCTCAATCAGCTTACGCACAGCATCAACGTTTTCTTGGGTGACTGCAGTTTTTAGACGACCTTGGCGGGGATCATCACTGAGCTTGACACGTCCACGTTGAAATTCAGCAAACCAGCGATAAATTGTGGTTTTGGATGGGGCTTCATCACCAAATGCAGAAATCATCCGGTCAACACACTGTTTTTGTGTTAAACCACTTCGAAAGTCATAATAAATCATCGCTCTAGAATATTCTCGAGTCAATTCCATTTTCTCAACGACTAAACAAGTTTGACAAGACCGAGAATCTTTTAAGCTATTGCATAGCTTCTATCGCGGGCCTTGAGCGCGGGGACCGAATCCAGAAATTCCGTACCGCTACCGCTACCGCATCGTCTAACGTCGTTTCAGTTCGGCAGTCTTCGACACGGCGTTTTATTTTTAAGAATTAAGACGGAAGTAAAATCTATCTCTGAACCAAATATTAAAGCAAGGCTAACGCCGTTTTAGTAAGGACGAAGTAAGGACGCTTTTAGTTAATTATTTTAATTGTAATTTAAATACTTAATTATTTTAGTCATTCAGAGGCTTTAGCCTATACAAATACAAATCATAGATGACGCGAGTAACGCCGAAATAATTGATTTTACGGAGAGAAAATGTAACTACGTTACACGGCGTTGAAAGCCGTGCATCGTCTAACGTCGTTTCAGTTCGGCAGACTTCGGCACGATGTTTGTGTGCGTGCGACTAGACGTATCGTGTAGACTTACTATGCAATAGCTTTACCGTGGCAGTCCCTGAGTGCCACACGTATTTTTTTTTTAAATAAATAAACGGTATTCAATTTTTAAAACCAAGGGGTTTTAAATTAAAAAGATTTTAATTTGACAGGAACAGTGGAAATATTCCATTCCCAACACTTTTAGTGCAGCCTATGTATTTACACAGAATTAAAGAAACTAGACTATTTAAATTTTTGAATTAAAAATTTTAAAGATTCTCTTGTCTCAACGATAACGATACTCAATAAAAATATGTAAATTTTGTTTATTTACAGTGCCGGATTTATTCATTTACCGCCCATAGGCTATTCAGTTTTTGCCCCTCCCCCCCAAAATTCCTTCTCAAATTTACTCTTCTTATACTAATCAAGAGTACAATTGTAGTTTTTTACAATAGTCCTGGTTGAAATTTGTACCAAATAGCTGTTTGAATGTGTGTATTTTTCCAATTACGTTACATATATTATATATTTTAATTTATTTAAATGCACAAAAACCCATTACAATCTTAACAAATCACAAACTGTTACTACAATTTTTTGACCTAGATCGCAACGTAACAAATATGTGCACACTATAAAACACAATACTATTCTAGACATACTTAATAGTTCAACCTTCACTACAATTTATACACAATACACTAGGACGCTACGTGTGTTACTCAGAATACTCTAAGGTGAACATGCTATGGAGCAGGGATCTCAAAACTATTTTGGACAAGTGACCCCTTTTCGAAAATGAACTGTTATCTCAGACCCCCATGGCCAAATTAAATACTTTTAAGATCAACCCCATTATTCATAATGGTCCGTTAACTTAAAACAGCTGCTACAGAGTGTTTTTTTTTCATTCTGACTTAGTTCAATAGAAGAAGACAGAGTAATTAGCAATGCTTTAAGTTAGCAGACTATTATGAATAAGGGGGCCTATCTTTAGTTTTTTCCTATTGATACAAAATACCTAGGTACTAAGGTACCAACTGGAAAACTTTGCACTTGGTTAAGTGAGTAAAGTTGACTTCATTTTCTCATCAAAATTTAACAAAATAAAAAGACATACAATTCAGTAAATATCAAGTTTAATTTATAATGATTATTACAAATTAAGTACTTAAAGAATCTTAAGTAGGTAGGAAATTATATTTAAAAAAGTATTAATTCGCAAAGAGAAAATTAAAAATTCAGTGTGATGGATGAATTTGGTGACTATCTACCAATCTAGCTACATCCGGTTCAATATTGGTGAGTTGCAGCCTTAAATCTCCACGTTTGTTGATTTTAAAACGGTTTCTTTGTTTCGTTAAAATGCTTGTTACCACACTGAAGCTTTTTTCAACTAGGTATGATGATGGAAAAGCTATAAGGTATTTTTCAGTAATGTTCCACAATGTAGGATACTGTGTTTCAATGTTGCGTTGCAACTAGAACTTCTGATATCCTTGGTTGAACTTCTGCTTAAGCTCTTCGTCTGTGCTGATGGTAATCAACTCTTCTTGCATTATCACATTGGATTCTTCTATGGCTGTCGTATTGTACGGATTTATTATCCATTGAGGAATTTGTAAATTTAAAGATCCTCAAACCTCTCCGTAAAATCCTTGTGTAATGCGTCCAAGTGAGTGACATATAATAAAATGTCATCATCTTGAAGCATTTCTGGTAATTTTGACAAACGCGGAAACTGCGAATATTCTTTTCTGTCTAAATTTTGTTTATAAATGATTAGTTTACCCACGAAGGCGGATATTATTGATTTTGCTTAAATCAAGTTAAGATAGTCGCCCTGTGCTGAAAATTAACTTTGTTGAACATTCCAAAGATATCAGTCTAGTAATAAATATATGTTTTACAATTGTTCAGATTTTCTTTCAAATTCGGATCTTTTTCTTGTAAAAACTCCAACACAGATTCAAAAATGGCTGAAAATCTTTCTAAGCAAGAGCCTCTTGATAACCAGCGAACTTCAGTGTGCAGAAGTAATCGAGTAAAGACTTTGTCGTTTTCCTCACATAGCTGAGCAAATAACCGAGAGTTCATAGAATTGCTTCGAATGTTGTTGATAGCATTTATTACATATTGTAAAGACTTATGCAATCTAGGACTCAGCTTTTTTGCTACTAAATGCTGCCTGTGAATCGCGCAGTGAATGACCAGTATATCAGGCAGTTGTCGCTTTAAGTGAGCTATAAACCACGATGACGACCAACCATAGACGGTGCACCATCAGTCGCAACAGAAACAATGTACTTCCATGGAATAGCTTTTCAGTAAAAAAATGTTCCACAGCCTGAAAAATCGATTCTCCTCTGGTATTTGTCTCTAAATTGTTAACTTGTGTAGAAATAATACGCAGATAAAACTTTGCACTCAAATTTTATTATAATATTTTAGCTTAACCAAATTAAAATCTGAAATATAGCTTCACTGCTATGCTACTACAACTGTTCACAACTAAAGCTGTCATCAGACTGCTTGTCCGACTGGCATGGAAGCATCTGCCCGCCAACCCCCACCTCTCCCACTCTACCCGACCAACAACCCGCCAAACGTCTTTCTGATTGGTCGACTTTGATATTACGGTGTTGCCACTTAAAATAGAACAAAATAACAAAGTGATAAATAAATTATAGAGATAAACAAAGGGGGATAAGTGACAGTTAACAGTCGGCCTTCCTGTGAGTTACACGTCCTCGTGTAGAAATACACAACAAATCAACAAATTATGCATTTCTAAATAACAAAAATCGAATTATTAAACAAAATCTATACATAACAAACTCTTTTAGGTTTACAAAATTTACATTATAAATTTAAGTATTATAATGTATAAAGTAGCATCCACCTTCTGCTTTATCAAATGTGATTGGAACTCCTGCATGTTTCCGTCACGCTATTTTATGTGTATTATGTGACACGAACTCCTGCATGTTTCCGTCACGTTATTTTATACATTGTTATGTGACATGAACTCCTGCATGTTTCCGTCACATTATTTTATGTGTATTATGTGACACGAACTCCTGCATGTTTCCGTCACGTTATTTTATACATTGTTATGTGACATGAACTCCTGCATGTTTCTGTCACGTTATTTTATATGTATTATGTGACACGAACTCCTGCATGTTTCCGTCACACTAACAAATAAATAACTGTAACTCCTTTATGGTTCTTATATTATTATATTTTATACATTTTTATAAATTAGTGATGAGAACTCCTACATGTTTCCATCACCTTTGAAAATTTATATAACATAATACTTAAGTTATTAAATTTTAATTTATCATGAACCAGTAGCTTAAATACATAAATTTTAATTGTACGAAATATATTAATTCTTAATATGATTCATAACAAAACTGTTTACTTCAAATTAAATAAGATGTACATAATCACTGATTAACATTAGATTAAATGTAACATGCATTTTAACTATTGACATCACTGACTTCATCTTCAAATTCTCTGTTAAATACAAGCCACGGTAACATTTTATCGACAGATATAATACTTTTAAATGGTCTGTTATTTTTACGTGAAAGTGGTGTATCACAAACTTCATAACGATCATTACCTAATTCTTGAGTGACCCTGTATGGACCCTGATACTTTGCTACTAGTTTTCTACTCTGTCCACTTGCTGGAATTTCCCTCTCAACTCGAACTAAATCACCTATATTAAATTTTAAGTGTTTTCTATGCCTATCAAATCTTTTCTTTTGTTGCTCTTGACTCCTCTCTACACGTTCAGATATTTCTTTTCTCAAAGTTTCAAGATTTTCCACATCAGGAGAGTCATCTTGAATGTTTGCTGTAAGACGTGCGTCACCCATACCAGTCATTCGTAAGCCAAACAGCGCTTGGGCTGGTGTCTTCCCTGTACCTTGGTTTATTGTGTTATTCAACCCCCATTGAACCTCGGACACTTTCTCATCCCAACAATTTTCAGGCTTACCATAATTTGCCGATGTTAGGGAACTCAAAATAGTCCTGTTGTATCTCTCCACTTGCCCGTTGGCTCGAGGAGTTGCTACGGCGTTGAGGATTTGCTTTACACCCAATGTTGATAAAAACTCTTTAAAAGTTTTTGATGTAAACCCACTTCCTCTATCACAAATAATGCGCTTTGGTACACCGAATAAGTGGAAGTAATTTCGCAGTGCTGCAATGGATGTAGATGATTTTGTGTTTTTCACTGGTACTAAAACAATAAACTTCGTAAAGGAATCAATAATGACAAACAGGTAACAATTTCTCTTTTTGCTTCGAACAAATGGTCCCAAATGATCGAAATGGATCGTTTGAAATGGAGAAGTCTCTTTGGGAATAGGATGTAATTCTCCTGGCTTTTTCCCACCTTGACCCTTCGAGTGAGCACATTCAAGGCAACTTTCAACATATTTTTTTATTGTTCTGCGCATTTTCGGCCACCAATAATCACTTTTAATTTTATCAAGGGTTTTATCAAAACTAAAGTGCCCAATATGATCATGGTTGGCTTGTAAAATATGCCAAGTTACACTTTTCGGAACCACCCATCTTTCCCCTACGTCAGTCTTACGAAACAATAGACCCTTTTTGCAAACATAAATATTTTTGATGTCAGGTACATTATCCAAATCTTTGTCATTAAGTATTGCAAGAGTTTTTCTTATTTCGCAATCATTTTGCTGTACAGTAGCGATCCAATCAACTGTAACATTTGCAATATTATAAGATTGTTTGGCATTCGATAAAGTCCGATGTTTGGTAGGATTTCGGCTAAGTGCGTCGACATGAGCCATATTTGAACCTGGGCGATATTCCATGGTAAAATCGTATTCCTGCATGGAATTCCACCATCGAGCCACCCTAGGTATCATGTCCTTTTTCTCGAACGTTGCACGAAGTGATTGACAATCCGTGATAATCTTAAAAGGCACACCCAACAAATATACTCTAAACCTCTGAAACGAGCAGACCACAGCCAGGGTTTCCAAATCATATGATGTGAAATGTTGTTCCTGTGGCGAGGTTTGCCTGCTATAGTATGCAACAGGTCTAAAGGGTACGTCAGGACTCTTTCTTTGGAGTAAAATACCACCCACTCCTACTTTACTCGCGTCAGTGTGTAACTGAGTTTCAAAAGTCGGATCGTAAAGAGCAAGTACCGGTCTGTCAACAAGAGCATTTCGCAGATCAGTAAAGGCCCTCTCCTCATTTTCTTGCCACTGCCATTTAGAATTTTTCTTTAGTAGCAGAGTTAAAGGTTTAGCAATTAAAGAGAAGTCCTTTACAAATCTGCGAAAATAACTCGCCAAACCAATGAATTGTCTGACCGTGTGTTGGTCTATTGGTCTGGGAAAGTTTTGCACAGCCTTAATTTTTCTCGAACCAGGCTCTATTCCATTATAGCTTAATTCAAAACCGAGATAATCAATTCTTTGCCTAAAAAAATTGCATTTTGATAATTTTAAAGTCAAACCATTTTCTCTCAAAAGGTCCAGAACTACCTTTAACTTGTCAAATCCAGTGTCAGCGTCTATAGAGGGGATTATAACATCATCCATATAAGCAAATGCATGTTGGAACCTGATATTACCCAGAATTTTATTAATAGTTCGCTGAAACGTTGACGGCGCATTTGCTAGACCGAACGGCATCCTATTAAATTCATAATGACCGTCCGGTGTCACAAACGCCGTCAAGTGTTTCGATTCTTCAGCTATCGGAATCTGATAATATCCTGACGCAAGATCAAGAGTTGTATAATATTTATTTCCGGCTAAACCATCAATTTGATCTTCGATTCTTGGAAGAGGGTAGCGCTCTTTTACAGTTTTTTTGTTGAGGGCTCTATAATCCACACACATACGATTTTCACCGGTCTTCTTTTTCACTAGAACTATAGGTGACGCATACTCTGAATACGATTCTCTGATTATACCACAAGATTCTAAATCACTCACCATTTCTCTGACTGAGTTTCTTTCTGTATGGGATAATCTGTAAGGCCGATAAACAACCGGGGTGAGATCATTGAGATGAATTTCCATTTTAGTTACATTGGTGCATCCAATTTCTTTCGTCGAAAACGCGAAACAATTTCTATAATTATTAAGCAATATTATTAGTTTTGATAATATTTTAGGATTCACATCTTTATCTAATGAAATATCATCTATAGTAATTTCACCTTTGACATCATTACCATTTTTCGCTGATACTGAATTCACTTTTAAAGAAACATTTGCTGAAGATCGAGTCATTAGTGTACCCTTGGATATCAAAAATTCTCGGTTTGGAAGGCCCCTCAAAAATAAATGTCCTTTACCCTCTGTCAGTTCACAAAACCCCGGTATGATCTCAAATTCCTTTCTTGGTTGTTGTCTTAGTACATGATTGATAAAAACTTCTCCTGTAAATTTTGGCTCAGTATAAATTTCAATTTTACATACGTCGTAAACCTTCGTGTCTCGGGTTGCATATAATAGTATTTTATCTTTGGTGCTAGAACTAGAGGAAATGTGTAACGAGTCACAGGTTTTTAAAATAGTTATGTGTTCTTGTTCCGTAAATGTTTGGCCCACTAACAGAGGGACTCGAAGAGTATGATCTGGTACAATTAGTAATGGTGTTATAGCAGCCACTGAATCAATTGTTAATTTTATATCAGATTTTCCTAATGCCTCTACCGTTCCATCTCCAAATCCTCGCAAAAGAGGTAAATCATTTTTTGTCCAAGTTCCAATAATATTTTTAGCCTCAGACAACCTCATCATAGTACACTGACTACCAAAGTCAATGTAACATGGTAGCTCAGTGCCATTAATGTAAGCGGTTTTGAAAAATTTATCTTCTACATCATCCTTCTCAGAAACTATCATAACAGATTTGTCCGGTTTAACATTTGTATTTTTGGAAAAACAGTCGTTAGATAAGTGACCTAATTTAAAACATAAATTACATTTCTTTAAAGGTAAAGTACATTTGAAACTGGGGTGTCCTTCTTGCCCACAATTATAGCATTTAAGTGTCTTATGTTCATGTTTCTGTGGCTTGTGTTTCGTTGTTTGTTCAGTGGCAGATGCAGCACGAGTCTGTACATTCCTTTCTGGTCGTTTAAAAGATTTAACGTTCCTCAAATAAACTAAAAGCTTATCAGGATCTGAAAACTGTACTGCCTCCGCCCCTGCACGAACTGACCTATCATCAATTCCAAATAGTATACAATCGACTGCATCTTTTCCCGAGATTCGACATCTATTAATCAAAATCATTTTATCGTAAAAGTAATTTTCTAATGAATCACCAAACCTAGCTCGTAATGCTAACATCTCAGTTAAAAGTTGACCATAATTCTCGGAACTCGGGAATGCAGTTTTTAATTTATTCTGCCACTCTTCCCACGTAAACAAAACGCTGGGCAGGCCTTAATACCACCTCTGGGCTACACCCGTTAATTTCGGTAAAGCATAATGAACTATCTCACGTTCAGACCAATTATAGATGTTAGCACACTCGTTAACTTTAGTGATCCACATATTTATAGATTGATTTTTCTTCATTGGATCAAACTCAGGAACTGCATTATTATTAGTTAAATTAAACCTCTCTTGTGGCTTGGAAAGGTTTTCATTTTTCATTACTTTTATAAATTCTTTAAAATAGTCGCAATGTCCTGATTATTTTGATGCACTAAAGAAATAGTCGAATCAGTGCCATTGATTGGCTGTACACATTGATTCGGTACTGTATCATTACTTCGACAGTTATTATTATGATGAAACAACTCTAACCGGCTACGAGACCGATTTCTTGATCCACGGCCACGACTTTCGCTTTGAATTACTTCGGATTCTCTCGGTTGTAAAATATTAGTTTGACAAAGAATTACTGACCGTTCGCAAGGTTCTCTTGCTGTAGACCGCGTCCTGCTACGGCTGCATAGCCGTCGTTGAGAGTGTGAAGAACGATCAGGACTCGCAGCATGTGATCGTTTCCTCTGGTCACTCAATAAATTTCCACGTCGGATATATGCACTAACCCTGGTCCCACTACTGTGACGAGAACTGCACCTGCGGCTTCGTGATCGCTTGCGTGTAGGACTGCGCGATCGGTTGCCACGTCTGGGGCGCTCAGGTGTTTCTAACCTCTTATCATTTCCCATTTTATTTAGCGACCTGAAATGTAAATTAAATGCTCTGGACATGACAGCTCTTTGATTTACTTGTAAAGTAACAAAACAAAGATAACACTCAAGATTTCAATTATTAATTTCTAAGGCAGGGTATATCAAGTAATTAGTGATTATTACTTATTATATTAATTTTTTTTTTTTTTTTTCTTACTTTACTATTTCTAATTTTCATTAATACCCAAGCATTATAAAGGCCATCATTATAATACCTTTTAATGTCAGCAAAGTTTAGAATCTACTCATTAAAAGCCACCCTTTTTTTTTTTTTTTTTTTTTTTAATTTAAAAATAAAATTACATAATTATTACGTTTTTCAACATAAGAAAAATCATACAACTAGCAATTATTTCCAACAATTCTTCATTTCCCCGCTCCAGTGATAAATACTGTTCCAAGCAGAGCTTATTTTTACACATTACTAGGGAGTGCCCCAGCCAAATGTTTATCAAATATAGCTATCAATCCTTATTGCATAATATTAGGGAGTGCCCTAACCAATTATGCAATAAATCGTGCTTAAAAATGCTATAATATACTCTTGTAAATTATTTGCACTCTAAACAATTAGTCATCAAAGCAACGGAAAAAAATAATAATATAAAAAATACATTTTTACTGACCTTTTTAGGCGTAGTTATCCCACTTCTGAAGTTGTTAACTTGTGTAGAAATAATACGCAGATAAAACTTTGCACTCAAATTTTATTATAATATTTTAGCTTAACCAAATTAAAATCTGAAATATAGCTTCACTGCTATGCTACTACAACTGTTCACAACTAAAGCTGTCATCAGACTGCTTGTCCGACTGGCATGGAAGCATCTGCCCGCCAACCCCCACCTCTCCCACTCTACCCGACCAACAACCCGCCAAACGTCTTTCTGATTGGTCGACTTTGATATTACGGTGTTGCCACTTAAAATAGAACAAAATAACAAAGTGATAAATAAATTATAGAGATAAACAAAGGGGGATAAGTGACAGTTAACAAAATATGTAGCAAAAAGCAGTTCTTGGCACATATTTTCATCTTTGATATATCGAACATATCCTAACAACAGAGCTTCATTGCCGGGTAATGTAGACTCGTCCAACTGGAGAGAGAATCTGTTGGTCTGTAAGAACTTGCATAAAATGTTTTCCACATCGCGTCCCATCTCGTCTATGCGTCTCTGAACGGTGTTATTGCTCAAAGGTATTCTCTTTAAAATATCATATGCGGGCTTATGCAACACATTGTTAAGGATCTCCGCAATGGCTGGTAAGATAAGCTGCTCTCCAATTGTGTGGGGTTTCCCCGACTTCGCTATTAGTAAAGATATATTATAGGACGCTCGTAGACCATCATCGTCTTTAATAGATGATGACGCAAACATCGATCTTATGGATGGCCTTTTGTCTAGTTTTTCTTTAAGTGCTTGAAAAAATGACAAGGGCTTACTTTTTTGTCAGCATGTACTCTTCATAAGTGGTCATCCATTTTTGAAGGCTTCATGGCATAGTTACTGAATACTTTTTCACATATGAGACACATCAGCAAGTGTTGATTTGGTGGAGATGCAATAAATCCGAACTTCAAGTAGTCCAAACTGTATTGTCTGCATTTTTTTTTTCGTGTCCGCCATCATAGAACTCTCAGTATTCCTGCAAATAAAAAAATTAAGAAACTACCTAAATAAAAACTATAATAAACTGTTAAATTTGCACACGATCTTATTTTTATCACACCCAGGTAATGGATGTTTGTTAGGTATTACTAACTTACTCATTGATAAACTTGGATACCTGTATTAGGTAAGTAACTATAGTAGGTAATTAGGTATAGAAAATTTGTATTAGATATGTAGGTACCTATCAGTATAAGAACGAAAACCAAAGCAAATTGAACACTTCAAAGTTTAGGTACCTACCTACTTAACAACTTACTTTGTAAGTAATTTTTACAAATACTTTTATACCTACGTATATAAAATATGTTGTGTTTACCATAGGGCAAAAAAAAATTACAATCAAAACAAATCAAACTAGTAAATTTTTACAATTGAAACAACTGAGGCAACTGCAAACTGTTGCAAACATTCTACAGATAGCTCAACTGATCACTATCACACAGTGGGGCAATTCTGATGCGCTGTGCCGGATAAAAACTGTTTGGTACTTACACTGTACATTTTTCATAAACTGCAGATATTGTATGGTTACGCTATTAACTCGCGTAGGGAGCTCAGCATTTTGCAAATTCTTTTTCAGTCACTTTACTTCACTTAATTTAGCTACGTAATAACTTTGTAATCTCTTGAAATAAATGAGTACTTATATGGGTTATTATCGTTCAAGCTCCAACGAATTTCAAAACGCAAATGAACTTTCAACCTAAGTGCAAGCTCATTAAATAGTAAAATATCAGGAACACGTTTGGACTTGTTAATCGTTCGTGTTAAATTGCGTAAGCGTCAAATAGAGAGCAAGTCAAAACGCGCCTGAAAGACGTACGCTCGAACTCATTATCTTGCACAAACTTGTCTACACTGACTTACCGAGTTTTTCATCTTGTACGAACTTGAGACTTTACATTACTACAACAATGCTATTTCCTACAAAAATATTAATTATTCTTAGTACACGTAACACATAATACGTGTACACGTAATACAGTACCTACCTATCTTGAAAGTTTTAAATAAGAACTTGTGTTAATTTAATAGGGGTCGATTTTTAGACCTCGTCGACCCCTAAAATCAGTTTTCGTTTATGTCGACCCCTAGTAAACCCATATCGACCCCAAGGGGTCGATATCGACCACTTTGGGAATCCCTGCTATGGAGGATGTCTTTTACAATTTTATTGTATGATTTACTGTTATGATTAAAAATATCCAACGTTTTATTATCTTTAGCAAAATTGTTATATTGACGGGCCATACGTGTTAATGGGTTAAAGTAAGAAATATTATTTTTATAAGCTTGTAAGGCGAATAAGTTTGTACGACTAGCTCTACGTGCACTGAATTTAATGTTAAAACTAATTTGAGACAGTAGCTCCGGTGAATCAATAATGTAGTTTATAATTTTGTAGAAATACGATAGGTCGAAAAATATGCGACAAAAGGTTGGTCACCAGTCAAATATGCAATTTTATTTCAATACAGACAAGGTTATTTACTAGACTATGCCTTGAAAAAGGAGAGACTTTTATTGGAAGTGAACAAAAACATTGATGTTTGTACATTGATTGATTTGATTGCAACGTGCACAGACGTAGGTAGTCCACCTACGTCTGTGATAAATAAAATCGACAGAATTATTTTAAGAACAACAGAAGATCTATCTAACCAAATAAGAGGTCTAGAATATTGAGTTACCAGAAAGAATTTTGAAAACAACTTTATCCTACTAAAGTTGTTTTTTTTAAAAATGCTTACAAAGAATCAGAAAAACAAAATAAAATACAATAAACCCACGAGGAGTAGGAGAAAACAGATACCCCATAAGAAACGTTAACAATTCAGAGTTAGAAGTTGAATTAAATTAAATTGATCCAAAAAACTTGATATCCCGCCATTAATCAAAATTGAAGTTGAATTAAATGACTCCTTAAAAATAAAAGGGATCTATGATTCAGGCTCGAATGTGTCCTTAATAAATTCCAAAATTTTATTATTAAAAGTTAGTCAAAATAATAAGAACGGTATAAATGCAAATCTCAAGACGATTAATGGCGTTAAAAAAAGTGTTGGTATGATAACACTCAAAATAAGGATTTTCGATATAGAGAGAAATGTCAATGAAGTCAAGGAACAAAAGTCACACTCTCAGAGTTCCTTACTAAATCGCGACACAACACATTCATGGCGACCAGAGAGCATTTTGGCGTTTCATCATGCTGGACCCGTGGCGGCTGTATCTATATCAAAAGTCCTGATGGCTCTAGGCACAAGGTTGAGACATTAGCCGAACTTCAGAAATTGCAGATAAAGCATCCCAAATCGATGGTATAGTTGGTATATCAATCAACTAGTACCCACATATAATATTATAATTATCTTTTCTCTTTTTCTGTTACTGTATCATAATGTGGGTCTTTTAAATTCTAAATTCAACAAATTTCACTAAACTTCGCATGATACCTCCATCAAATGTCACTGCCATCTGACAATTTAACACTTGACCGATGTCACTGTCACTTGACACTTGATATTGGCGTAGTTATGCGTTCAGAAATTGCACTGTTTGTATTTTGACTGTTAGCTTTAGGTATAGTTTAATATAATAAGCTTTTATTATTTACAAATTTATTAATGTGTTGCTTTGAAGTTTAAACAGAATAATATTTTGATTAATCTAATGGTTGCTGTTGTGATTAGATTTAGTTTGTTTTTACGTTCGTGTATGGACTACGCAAGTTCGACCATGTCTCTGAGTTTCGCCAGCGACTTGGTTGGCTGCCCATCAGGCTCCGTCGGGATGAGCATGTTCTTATATTTTTATTTAATGTCCTATTTGACCCTCGCTCTCCCCCCTATCTGAAGGAGTGTTTTCACTATCGGAGCACTGACCAAATCCGTGCACTACGCTCTGGATATAGTAGGAAACTTCATGTGCCATTTACAAAGTCTGGTTACTTTAGTGGTTCTTTGATTGTGAAGGCTGCGCTCATGTGGAATGACCTACCACGTGACATTCGAGAGTCAAAGTCACATGCTATCTTCAAATCAAAACTGCATAACTATCTTCTGAACAAAGTCACTCGCTAATCTAACTCTTAGTACCTATTTATTATTTGAACAATTGTATACTATTTTGTAAGTTATTCTTGACCTTTCGTATTACCCTGTATACTGTATAGCGATAAGGCCGCCCTTGCCCACATTTAGATTATAAGTTTAGTTGTAGTCTACTGATTGTATTATTTAATGTGAGCAATAAAGAGTTTATCTATCTATCTATCTATCTATCTATCTATCAATTTATTTGTCGTAGTCGAAGAAAACTTCGATTACGATTTTTTGATTGGATTAGACATAATAAAAAAAAATTAATCTTGTTCAAGGTGAACATTTAGAAATAAAACAAAGTATTCAGTTTATGGAGAATAAGACATATTATAAAACAAAGACATTTTATAGAACAAAAAACTTTGATAAAGCAAACAAGGAATATGTAATTAATTTTAACGAACATCTAGAGGAAAAAGACTTTACTATTATGGTGAATCACCTTAATGTGTATCAACGGAATGAGATTGATAACCTTATATCAAAATGTAAATCACTTTTCGCAATAGGCAAGTACGATGTTGGTAGAGTAAAAGATTACGAAGCTCATATTGATTTATTGGTCGATAAGTACTGTGCTAAAAGACCATATAGATGTTGTATAGAAGATAAAAAAGATATAGAAATGCAGGTGGCTAAATTATTGGAAGAAAATTTGATTGAAGAATCGTATAGTCCTTTTGCAGCACCTGTTACTCTGGCATATAAAAAAGAAGACGGACGGAAATCCAGATTATGCATTTATTTCCGAGATTTAAATAAAATTGTAATACCACAGTCACAACCGTTTCCCTTAATAGAAGAATTAGTGGTGAAAACTCGAAATTGTAAATACTTTACAACACTTGCTGTTAATTCGGCATTTTGGTCAATCCCGCTCAAAATTGAAGACAGACATAAAACAGCCTTTGTAACTCAAGATGGACATTTTCAATGGACCTGCCTACCCTTTGGAATAAAAACTTCACCAGCAATTTTTCAAAGAGTATTAAGCAATATAATAAGGAAGCACAAACTATCGAACTTTACTGTAAATTATTATATTGATGACATTTGGATTTTTTCTAAGACGTATCAAGAACATATTACACATTTATCATCATTACTATTGGAAGCAATATCAAAAGAAGGATTCAGATTAAAATAATAAAAATGTAACTTTGCACAAGATTTAGTAAAGTACCTTGGTCATATAATTAAGAACAACACGATTGCTCCTTTGAAAGACAATTTAATTGCAATAAAAGATTTTCCTGTACCAAAGACGCAACAGAACGTACGTCAATTATTAGGAAAAATCATATTTTATAGTAAATATATACCAAATATATCAATTATTTTAGACCCTTTACATAATTTATTGAGAAAAGGGCAACAATTTGTTTGGTCAAAAAAGTGTGAAGAATCTTTTCAGTTGATTAGAAACTTAATGTGCCAGAAGCCTATATTAACTATTTTTGATCCTGATTTACTAATACATATTTATACTGACGTCAGCATACTGATTATTGGCGCTGTCATGAAACAGCCACAGCTTAATGGATAGGAAAAGCCGTGTGCATATTTTTCAATAAAACTGAATGATACTCAGAAAAAGAAAAAAGTTATTTACTTAGAATGTTTAGCTATAAAGGAGGCTGTTAAGTATTGGCAACATTGGTTATTAGATATAGCCTGATCTGAGATACAGATCATAAGCCTTTTAAAAAAATGAATATGAAATCTCGACCAGATGAAGAACTAGGAGATCTTTCATCGAGCGCGGGTGGCTCCAGCTCCATCTGGGTGCTGGCAACGGTAGAGGCGGCGTCGCAGGTGGTGGCCGCAGGGGATGCGGCATCTTTCCTCCTGGTGCTCAGCTTCTTTTTCCTCCTGGAAGGCTGCACAAGCGAGTCGGGAGCCGAGGGAGTGACATACCTGGGAGTATGGTCGTTTGCCTCCGCCATCAATGAAATAGAAGTCGGCGGAGGAGGAGGGGCCTCTTGCACAAGGGGAGGCGAATCGGCAGGTACGTGGGGGGGGGGGGGGGGGTTAAGAAGCGCGGGCATTTTCAGCTCGCAGTTTCCGTGCAGCCCTACGGAAAACTGGGCACTGTCTGCTGTTTGCAGGGTGGGCCCCCCTGCAGTTTACGCAGGTGGGGGGGCGGGGGCAGTCCCGCACGGAGTGTTGAGTTCCTCGGCACACCGGAAACAGGCAACCTTCCGGTGGCAGTTGTGGCTAGAGTGCCGGAATTGGTGGCATCGGTGGCATTAGCCTAGTGGCGGTAGGAGCGCGGTATTGAAACGCGCGGCGGTGGTGCGTGCGGTCCTGGGTCGAGCGTGAGCTGGACCTCGATGAGTCCGGGTTGAACGACGACTCGGAGTCCGTACGGGAATAGTTTAGGTGATCGCGGCTTAGCCGCGGGTCATAGTCCGACATAGTTACGTAATAAACATAACATAAAAACACACGTGTCACAGAAACAGGTAACAAGTGTACGTATCACAAAACAAAGAGTACTCATACGAACGTGGACGGACGATACACTAAGTGTACATACACGAAGACGGTACACACACTTAGGTCTCCTCGTAACCCAACGCTGAGCCGAAACTCAACGGGAGGCCAAGAGCAGGGCAACTCCCCAGCAAGGCGCAAATCCACAACTTATTCTAATGAATTAGGTGTGAATTTACGATCGCTATCAGGAGTCTGCGCGTAGGCAGGGCTACGACGCAGCGAATACAGAGCAACGGCTCAACGTATTATGCTACGGAGCGACTGAGAACGCGCGCGCACTAACGGAGACAGGACGATCCAGTTGATATTCGATATTCGACTCAATGATTTGAAATTAAATTAGGCCACTGCTTGTGGCGTCGCCATGGTGGGGTTCTCAAGGTGCGAGCGAGAGGGTACGAGAAGGAAGGAGACAAGACGAGGTCGAGCACGCTAGCGTCATCTCATATCGGTAAGCTTCAAGTAAGGTAAGTATTTAATATGTGTTTTATTTACAGGTAAAACACCGTCATTAAATAAATTTTAAAAATTACGTATTAATTTGAATAACTAATAGCTGTTACTTATTTAAGATCAAAATTAATTTCTTCTATTAGGTCTTTACCTATGAAATTGCCATTTTGTATGAAAAAATATAAACGATTTTTTTTTCATGTATTTTTTATTTGTGTTAATCGAAGAAATCACCCATGCAATCACTGCATCATTGCCGGTAGTTTATTGTTGCCCGTCCTAAACAAATCAGCTGGACGGGAGGCAACAAATTCTTCAAAGGCATTTTGTACTGCCTCTCGGGTATTGAATTTTTTCCCGCCAAGAAGTTATCCAAATTCTGGAAAAAGTAGTAGTCTGTAGGAGCAAGGTCTGGTGAGTAGGGCGGATGACGGAGAGCTTCCAACCCCAGTTCTTGCAACTTGGAGACCGTCTGCTGCGCAGTATGAGGTCGCGCATTGTCGTGCAGGAGCATCGGAGACGAGCGATTGACCAATGCTGGTTGGAGATGTGCCAGCTTCTCCATCATAGTGTTCAGTCCTTTATAGTACACATCTGTAGTAATGCTCAGCCCGTTTGGTAACAAGCTGTGATGAATCACACGGCGCTAGACCACCAACCAGTGACCATCACTTTTCTAGGAGTAAGTTTTCGTTTAGGGCATTGTTTAGGTGCTGAACCAGGATCCAACCAACTTGCTGAGCGCTTGCGGTTATCAAACAGAATCCATTTTTCATCGCAGATAAGAATGTGGTTCAAAATTCCTTCATTTGTGTATCTGTTGAGCAGTGCAAGGCACGTCTTGACGCGTACTTCGCGTCCACGTCCACGAACTCAATGATCGCCAGCCACCCATTTGTCAAGCTTTTTCACCTTGCCAATTTGACGCAAATGGACCAATATTGTTTTGACGCGAACGTCGAAAGCTGCTGCTAATTCAGCCGTAGATTGTGTATCATCAGCTTCCACAATCGCCTTTATTCGTCATTGTCGACCAAAGTCTTCGGACGACCGCGAGGTTCATTTTTCAGGTCGAAATTTCCAGAACGGAAGCGAGCAAACCAATAACAGGTGGTGCGTTGGTTTATAGTGTTAGCTCCGTAAACGTCGTTGATGTTGCGTGCCGCTTGTGCCGCGATGCTGCCACGCCGGTACTCATATTCCATAATTACTCGAATTTTAAACGTATCCATGATGACGAAAAAGATTGAAATGCGATGAAAATGTAACACTAATCAATAAATGACTACTTTTGGAAAAAGAATTCCATGTTTTTAAAATAAAATTAATTTGAAATTAGAATGAGAAGAAATAGCCAAACAAAATTATTTTGATTTGAAATGGCCAGTACTGCAGAACGGCAATTTCAAAGGTAAAGACGTATTATAACCTAAAATCGAGATGCAAATGATTCAGAATTGTTCAGAAAAGACAAAAACCCCCCATGCGCCAGCTCAATTTTTGAGATATCAAGCTCAAATTTTAGAAGATTTTTTTTGTCTATCAAAGAAACTTTTAAAATTTATTTACTCAAAAAAAAATTCTGAGAGTAGGTACTAATGATATAAAAATATATTTGTAAGAGATAATAAATAATTTAAAAATTAATTGTACCGGAAGTACTGTACAGACTTCAGCTGTCAGCTGTCAGCATGATAACTTGTCAGTTGTCAACGTCATTATAACTGTCAGTGGTGCGTTTGTTCATTAGTCGAGACTTCACTTGCTCTGAGAATAACGCCTGCGCCGGTCGTGCGCACTGACTGTGTTTAAAGTGATAAAAATTAAATATGTCGGACACCGATGGCGACCGTGCGGATGTTAATCCATTCGAATCTGCGACAGCAGCGGTGGGATTGATCTCAAAATCATCCCACATGCCTACCGCAATGGCTACTACTCAAAACGAAGAATATTTTCGGCCGGAACGCGAAGATCAAGGTGACAATGTGGTGGGTCCCTCAACATCGGAGAACAAAGGAAATTCGGTGCCTTCACCTGAAAACTGGGCTGTGTTCTTCCAAAATATGATGGCGGGCCTCCAAAACTCCAAATCGTCTCCAACAAGCGCCGTAGAATCTAGAAAACTGAAAGCTAGCGAAATTTATCTACCCTCTTTTGATCCGGACGAGTGTCAATTCACTGCGGCACAATGGTGCGACGAGATTGAGAACCACAAACAGCGCAACTCGTGGACGGATTATGAAACCAGGAATGCGGCTTTTATTCGCCTGCAGGGCCGTGCCAAGAAATGGGCAGCACGTTCGTACCCGCTGTGCAAGACTTGGGAAGAATTAAAGGAGCGGCTCACACAGCAGTTTATTTCGACCAGGAGATTCTACGACTTGTTTCGCGACATGGTGGAGTACACGAGCGACCAGGCGGCGACGTACATCGAGTATTCAACTAACAAAATGGCGCTGATAGACCGGTTGGATACCGGTTGGGGTGAGTCTATCAAAATTGAGGTGGTGATCTCCGGCATCACAGACGTTCAGGTACGCACTGACTTACTTAAAAACACGCCTACCAATTTTGTGGCATTTGATAGACATTTAAATACGTACCCTAAAATTAAAAATTTAAAGCGTCAATCCGTTATGACGCGAACTGATAATGAAATTCCCAAGCGTTCCAGACTAGGCGAGCCACTTACCGAGCGTCGCTGTCATTATTGTAATAAGACCGGCCATTTGAAGCGACATTGTTTACAGTTGCGTAATAAAAATAAGCGTGAGGACCCCGATTCTTGCATGCCAGTCGATAAACCTAGTAATAAACAAAATGTTACTCAATGTTCTTATTGTCATAAGACTGGACATTCCGAATCTACTTGCTTTACTAAACAGCGCGATGAAAAATCAAAAAATTTGAAAGATTCCAAATTACAGACGAAATCGGTTAACGTTTGTTCATCTTCCAATGACTCTTTGATTAAAACGTGTATTGGTGGCTATACTTTACTAGCACTCATTGACAGTGGTTCAGAATGTTCATTGATTAAAAAGGAAATAGCTGATTATTTACCCGATAAGAAGGAGGTTTCGTTTACTCGTCTTTCAGGTATTGGTTCGGTGCCATGTTTTTCATTTCGTAAAATGACAACATTTGCTGAGTTTGACGGGTTACATACCGAGGTCGCGTTTGTGATAGTCGATTCACACTTACTACCGTATGACGTAATCTTAGGTAGAGAGATTTTTAAAACCCCTGGATTAATATTTACTCTCAATAGCGATGGCGCTAAAATTATACGCGATGCTAGTGTTAATATGTGCCGAAATTTGAACATGGATGCAGAGTTAGATAAAATTAACACTGACTTGACCGAATCTAACGATATTGATAGGTTGAAGACCGTATTGGCAGTATACAAGAATAATTTTACAAGTGGAAATTCTCAAACTACCGTCAATACAGGTACCATGGAAATTAAACTTAAGAATCCCGATAAAATCGTACAGCGACATCCGTACCGACTAGCCCCTTCCGAACGCACTATTATGCGAGATATTATTGCTGATTTAGAGAGTAAAGGTATAATCCGCGAAAGTTCCTCTCCTTTTTCTAGCCCCGCATTGCTAGTAAAGAAAAGGGACGGGTCTGACCGCCTTTGTGTCGATTATAGGGAGCTTAACTCCAACACTGTACGTGATAGTTACCCTTTGCCGCTGATATCGGAACAAATTGATGCTCTTGGGCAAGCATCTCATTTTTCAAGCTTAGATATGGCCTCTGGGTTCCATCAAATTTTGATGGCATCCCAGGCGGACATTGAGAAAACCGCGTTTATTACGCCGGACGGTGTATGGGAATATTTGAAAATGCCGTTTGGGCTTTGCAACGCACCTTCTGTGTACCAAAGGGCCATTAATAAGGCGCTTAAAGGGTTAAAAGATAAGGTAGCATTGGTTTATATCGACGATGTCCTAATTTTTTCAAAAACTAAGGAGGATGCGTTTCGTGGCCTTGATCTGGTGTTATCTGCACTATCAAAGGCAGGTTTTGCTTTTAACTGGAAGAAATGCACCTTTCTCAAATCTTCAGTAGAATACCTAGGCTACATTGTCGGCAACAATAGCATTAAACCTAATCCTAGGAAGATAGAGGCTTTAGCTAACGCACCCTTACCAACTAATGTGAAGGAGTTACGTCAATTTAACGGTCTCGCTGGGTATTTCCGAAAGTTTGTACCTAATTTCTCCTCTATTATGGCGCCTCTATACTCCCTTACAAAAAAAGACGCTAAGTGGATATGGGCTACTGAACACACAAAAGCTCATGCAACTGTGATAGGCTATTTGACTTCCGAACCTGTGTTAACGATTTTTGACCCTAGTAAGCCGATCGAACTACACACTGATGCGAGTTCGATCGGATATGGCGCTATTTTATTTCAAAAGTTTGATAATCAATTAAAAGTTATAGGTTATTTTAGTCAAAGGACTTCGAACGCAGAAAGTAGATACCATAGTTATGAACTGGAGACGCTAGCGGTGTTCAGGGCGCTTAAACATTTCCGTCATTATCTACTTGGTAGAGAATTCAAAGTCGTGACTGATTGCAACGCGTTAAAGGCATCACGTCACAAACGAGAGCTTTTACCGCGTGTCCATAGGTGGTGGGCGTATATGCAAACCTTCGATTTTGAGATAGAGTATCGAAAGGGTGAAAGAATTCCGCACGTAGACTATTTGAGCCGTAACCCCGCGAACTGCAAGGAAGTGAATGTCACGCGTGTGAGTGATGAATGGCTGCAGGCTGAACAAAGATTAGATTCTGACATAAACCGAATTATAGAGTCCCTTGAGAACGATACCATTGAAGTTAATCTTAGGTCATCTTACACCTACAAAGACAATTTGTTGTATAAAATTTTTCAATTAGATGGTAAAACTTTTAGTCGCGTAATTGTTCCCAAAAACTTTCGTTGGCAAATAATTCAAAAATTTCATGATGAATTAAAACACCTAGGATGGGAAAAAACTTTGTTTAAAATTCGTGAGCATTTTTGGTTCCCAAATATGTCTTCATCGGTAAGGACTTATGTAGACCATTGTTTACCGTGCAAAATTAATAAAAATCCTTCTGGTAAAAAACAATCAGCGTTACATCCCATAGATAAAGTTGCAGAACCTTTTCATACCATTCACATTGATACTAGTGGTAAACTGACTGGTGGTAGGATGTCCAAGGAATATGTGATAGTAATAGTCGATGCTTTCACTAAGTTCTGCCACTTAACAGCTGTCAAAGACTTAACATCTCGATCTGCTTGCGAAGCCCTCAGAAGTTTTGTCCACACATTCGGAACACCGCAACGCATTATCTCGGATCAAGGCACCTCCTTCACAGGTCAAGATTTTCAAAATCTTTGTAAGGAATGGTGTATTGAATTCCATGAAATTGCTAGCGGCGTCAGCCGTGCTAACGGGCAAGTAGAGCGTCTAATGTCCGTTTTAACTAATTGTTTTACCGTTGCTCAGAATCATGAAAATAAATCCTGGAAATCTGTTATCGGTGAAGTTCAATTAGCTTTAAATTGTACTATTTCTAAAAGTACTGGCAAGAGTCCTTTCGAGTTATTATTTGGATTTAATAAATCCCCACCCAAATTAAACTATCTTTCAGTAGAGTCCCATGCTACAAACGAGCAGGATTTACCTGAAATAAGACAAACGGCTAAGTGTAGGATGGACGAGCAAGCGTCAAAAGATAAAAAGCGTTATGACTCTAGTAAAGCTGTTATTCATCCTTTTGTTGTTGGTGATCTAGTATTAGTTCAGAGAAACCCCCGAATAATTAATAAGCTAAGTGAAAAATTTAGCGGCCCGTGTAAAATTACCAAGGTTTGTCCAAATGAGCGCTACATGGTTGAACCATTATCTGGAGGACGGGCGCAATACGTGTGCCATGAACGATTACGTAAATACCCAGCTAGTCTTCCAGGATTGTCAGAATGTCTTGATCGTGTAGAACTCATAGCGGATTAGTTTTATTTAATAATTATTGCAGAACAGATTGTTTTCAATAATGTGTTTATTGTTTGTTGAAATGAGTTTTCTTTTTTCTACATTGTAGTGAATTTTGTTTCGTGATTGTATCTTATCCTTTCTGTTTAATATTATGAATTGTAACAAGTAAGGTAATTCCTTAATAAAAGACGTAAGTCCGTTACTGATTAATAAAATGTTTTATTTGAACTGAAAGCTGAGTACGCTTTGTTGAAGGAAGAACTGAAAGCGATTGCTTTGTCTGTGTGGTGTGTTGAAAGCTACCACGCTTTGCAGTGCAGTTGAGCTTGGGGTTGAAAGCTGCAACGCTTTACAGAAAAGTGGACTGAAAGCTCTTGTCTGACGCTTTGTCCTTCTGATCTGCTGAAAGCTACTACGCTTTGCAGTGAAATTGAGTTTGAGAATATTTGATACTCATAGTTTATGCTGAAAGCTACAACGCTTTGCTTATGTGTTACGAGCAGGTGATGTTATAAGCTCCGAGGCTATGCTAGACGCTAAAACTAAAACTGGATGAAAGCTTTTACGCTTTGCTCTGTGTGTGTGTGTGCTATAAGCGCTTTGCCGTCTGGGCACATCAAACGTCAAGGGGAAACGCGAGAGCGCGTTTATGCGCAGAATGGCCGTGTAAGAGATAATAAATAATTTAAAAATTAATTGTACCGGAAGTACTGTACAGACTTCAGCTGTCAGCTGTCAGCATGATAACTTGTCAGTTGTCAACGTCATTATAACTGTCAGTGGTGCGTTTGTTCATTAGTCGAGACTTCACTTGCTCTGAGAATAACGCCTGCGCCGGTCGTGCGCACTGACTGTGTTTAAAGTGATAAAAATTAAATATGTCGGACACCGATGGCGACCGTGCGGATGTTAATCCATTCGAATCTGCGACATATTTAAACCTTTTGATCGCGATAAAAAGTTCTAACCTAACCTAACCCAAAAGTACACAAACGTTATTTCACGCCGGGTTTATGAGAGGCCGTGTTACCACCCGTAAGATATTTTGAACGTGATAAAAAGTTCTAACCTAACCTAACCCAAAACTTCACAAACGTTAGTTATGGCTAACGAGTTATTATTATGCCAAAGTATTGGTATGACAAAAAAATATGCCTAACAAGTTATGCCACATTAAATTAGGATAAAAACATTAGTCTAAATGATAATTATGCCTAATGATATAGAATGCCAAGAAACAAGTATCCCATAGTATTATTATGACTTTTAAGGTATGCCACATTAATTTATGCCAAACAAAATTATGCGAAAAAAGGGATCCCATGTAACGTATGTTTGTTCCACCGTAGCGAATAAACTACTGATCCGATTTTAATAAATGTGGTGTCAATAGATTCGTAATAATAGCCCGAGTAACATAGGCTTTATAATTAGTGTAGTCGGTAATAGTTTTTATAAAAATATTGTATACTTACCTAGTTATTCTACCATATTTGCACGTAGAGATAAATCCGACAA
This sequence comes from Phengaris arion, assembly GCA_963565745.1. Lineage (NCBI taxonomy): Eukaryota > Metazoa > Arthropoda > Insecta > Lepidoptera > Lycaenidae > Phengaris > Phengaris arion. The sequence continues at coordinate 2,309,404 of OY751448.1, forward strand.
AATATGAGTGTCATTTAACATTCTACCATCTTATTGTACCATATTTTTGCAAATAAAATATTAGTATTCTTATACCCTTAGTAAATGGTCAGTACTTACCGTTGTTGCATTCAGCTGACGAATACTATTTTCTTCAATTTGGTAGCTTAATGACCGTGTTATTAAAACAAAATAAAGAAATATGTCGAAGTTCACGCGATAAAGCAGATGTTTTTATTTAACATTGCTTATCAATTCAACCAAAAATATGCATAATAATACATACCGACTTAATTTTTCCTGTGCTACTAGTTACAACTAGTTCAAAGTCAGTTTATGAGCGTTTTCACATTACGCGATATGATAGCTGATATAGGACTGGAAAACGCTCTTATTTCGTCGTCGGAAAGGAGTTTTCACATTACGCGACACGATAACTGACATCGGACCAAAAAACGCTCTTATTTCGTCGTCAGAAGGGAGTTTTCACATTGCGCGATACGATAGCTGACATCGGACCGGAAAACGCCCTTATGTCGTCTTAAAAAGGGAGTTTTCACATTGATCAGGTCGGATATCCGATATCGCGCCAATATATCATGTAATGACAAAAACAGGTGTATATTTTAGTATAAAACATATAGCTGCCTTTCACATTATCGCGCGCAATATCGGATATCGTTATCGCGTAATGTAAAAACGCTCTAACGCGTCAAGTGATGTATCGTTAGAAAACTTTGTTTTTTAAATCGACCTCTTTTGTGGAAGTCATTATAATAGGTCTTTACCTATGAAATTGCCGTTCTGCAGTACTGGCCATTTCAAATCAAAATAATTTTTGTTTGGCTAAGAATTCTAATTTCAAATTAATTTTATTTTAAAAACATGGAATTCTTTTTCCAAAATTAGTCATTTGTTTATTGATTAGTATTACATTTTCATCGCATTTCAATCTTTTTCTTCATCATGGATACGTTAAAAATTATGGAATATGAGTACCATGGTGGCAGCAACGCGGCACAAGCGGCACGCAACATCAACGACGTTTACGGAGCTAACACTACAAACGAACGCACCACCTGTTATTGGTTTGCTCGCTTCCGTTCTGGAAATCTCGACCTGAAAAATGAACCTCGCGGTCGTCCGAAGACTTTGGTTGACAATGACGAATTAAAGGCGATTGTGGAAGCTGATGATACACAATCTACGGCTGAATTAGCAGCAGCTTTCGACGTTAGCGTCAAAACAATATTGGTCCATTTGCGTCAAATTGGCAAGGTAAAAAAGCTTGACAAATGGGTGCCCCACGAACTCAATACAAACAGTTTAGATACAAATACATTTATAGACACGAGCAATCTAAGTTCAGTCATCCGGGATTCTATGTCTTATAAATTTATTTTAGTTTACTTTTAATTTATCATGTTATTAAAATGACTCATGTCTCTTGTTTTAAAAGAGAAAATGTAGCTTGGAACAATTTGTGTGCTTATGGCTTGAGTGTTTCAAGATACATATAATATCTATATTAGTATTTTTTCGTGTTATATTCTATTTAACCTAGACTTAACACTGTGACGATTGCAACACTTATAGCAATCGCAACATGTCATTTTAGAGATCTGATTTGTAATGTTCCGTTTGATATATTTGTTTAAAAACAGCAACTTGTCATTAATGTTGAGTATTTCAAATATCACAACAACGTGAAATTTGTGGAAACAAAGTGTTAAGCAAGAAACGAAAATATGTTCTTCGCTTTAGAATATCATTCGAGTTAAAATATCGTGTAATATGTGTAATAAGAAGTATGAACATACATTTTCCCTACCTGAAAAATGTTGCCAAAGGAGACGAAAGAAAAAAAGTACCGATACCAAAAAGAACATCAATATAAAATAAAATGGCACAACGAATTCATCCACTCGTCGCATCGACAGAAATGCCGTTATTTGGTTAAAAGACAGTTACGTTTATTTTTCTGTGTGTTTATTTTTAGGTTGTTATTGTTCTTTAGATTTTCGTTCAGTTTGTTCCTGTCTTCTATCGTGCTCCAGCCTTTTATTATTTTTTGATTTGACGTTTTTCTCACTCTGTTTATTACAATGCCCAGATTTACAGCGTCTACGTTTGCTTTTATCGTTTTGATTATATCATCTGATGTTTGTAGTTTTTCTTCCGATTCCACGCAGATGTTGTAACTTGTTGTATAGTTGGTAGCTTGTGCGTATGTCATAGCGTCTTCGTATGACGTCGTTCTTTTGGTTTTTAGGTTTGGCGGACTTCTTTTCAGGTTTACGTCTACATCTGTTCGAGGGGAGTCGTTTGGTATAGTTTTGTTTGTGGTTTCTATTTCTCTTTTTACTTCTTCCACAGCTATTCTTATACAGGCCACTAGTTCTGCCGTGGTATCGATTGATTCTATTACTTTATTTTCGTGTTAAAATTATAGTCAATTAGCGTTAAGTTTGAAGTAAGTCTCAGTGTCAATGTCAAAATGACGTACTAAAATTTGTTATTGAATACGGCTTACGCGAAATTTGTCTATTTTGACATTTGGACTGATGGCTCACTGCAAACTTAACGCTAATGGACTATATAGGCACAGAGTAATAAATAGTTACTACGGAGCTATATGTACCTTTTCTCCCCTTTACTCTCTAGCGCGATGAAGCATAATGATAAAAGTATTTTTCTGTAACAATTATAATAATATCTATGGACGCTTCCACACCACGACAATCTGGTCCCGTGCTAAGTTCTCGAAGAACTTGTGTTACGGATATTTAATGATTTTGTACTATACACATAATATTTAAGATTTTTTTATATTAAACACACATTTATTACACATCGATGACCCAGAAACACAGAAAACTTTTTGTTACTTTGGCGGGATTCGAAGCACTGACGCGGTCAACCACTGAGCCACAGAGGTCGTGGGTCCTAAACAGAGCTGCCCCTATCGTTGTAGGTATATACCTAGCATGTTCACGGATTGCCAACATTCATTAGCAGAATGCATCCGCCAAAGTCCATCCGAAAAACATTATTTACGTAGGCTAAAACAAAAAAAACAAGAGGTACAACTCAAGAATCATTAATTTATTCATTAAACTTTAGTCTCCTTCTGCGCGCTTTGTTCTAGAACTCTGTAGAAGTTGTCGTAGTACTTGTTGTCGGGGTCGAACTTCTTCCTCAGGTCCTGGTACTTCTTCGGCAGGTCCTTGACGATGCGGTTGAAGAAGTGGTACCCTGCTCGCTTCTGTTCCTCAGTGCAGTATTCACACGCGTTGTGTATCACCTCGGGGTAGGCCGCTGGAGTGGAACATAATATTATTATACTTAAAGGTATGAAAATAATAGGGGAGGGACATGGGCTGTGGGCAGCGGACGTCTCTAAGCATAAATTCAATTTTCAATTCAATTTAATGACGACTAAAGTTAGAGAAAGCAGCTAAGCAACCTGCGACTCAAAATAAATTAGATATAATTATTATGGAAAACCAGCTTAATTCCATTCATCTTTTAAGAGTCACTTCACACCGCCACGATACGCGACGTTATACGCGGCACAGCATTTGAACTTCAAAATTTACACTTTATTTACTATACAAAAAGATACACGTTTCATATGACATCAGTCCTACTCTGTGCAGCGCGGTGCAACATGACATTCTAAGACTTACAATGAAACGAGCATCGTCTTGTGTAGTGAATAAAGCTTAATTTTGAATAGCTATCTATAACATGCAGCGCCATGCCGCGTATCGTTTCGGTGTGAATTGAATTGCGTTTACAAATTTGAAATAAGTAAATTGGTTGTTTTTCGGCCGAAAAAATATGATGCTTAGTATACCTAGCACAATTTTCCAGAACCACTTTACCAAAAATTTACAAAGATAGGTCTTGCTTATGATATTTTTTTTTGGTATATTAGGTATCTATATATCCAAAGGTAGCGCATAAACCTTAAAATTTGTTGAAAAATAATCCAAAAATATTACAAATTGATTTGGAAAAAGCATAAAAAGTCTCCTTGTGGGGGTCAAAAATCGCCAAAACCATCCTTACGTAATAAACGAATGACCTCTAAACTCTTGCATAGGTACTCTGCAGTACTCACCGCGGTAAGCATCGTTCACAGGCGTACACCCCAGGTCATACACCACACAGTCCACGATTTCCGCGTACTCGGACAGTGGCATGGTGTCGAAGTTAACTAATTTGACGTGGTACCGCTCCGGGGCCGCGAGAGCACAGGATAGCAGGGCGAGGAAGATTAGGGACTTCATGGCTGGAAACTAATTGACACTTAGTACCTATTTGGAACGATTTATTCCGTGTCCAAACTCCAACCCTAGTTTCCATCCGCGTCTTTGTAACGACGTTACGTTGGACGAGGGTACCTAGGAAATGTAGGGGGTCGAACACGGAATAAATCCTTAATGGAACTAGGAAGGTAAGGCATGTCATGCAGACAGCAGAGTTTGCCACAATATTATGTATAATCATGGTTCTTTTCTAAACTCTAAAAAGCACTAATCTATCACGAAAGGTAACGTCGCCTAAAATTATTTAAAGAGCGAGGTGGCTTAGGCGAAACGCTTCGAGATTATGAACATTCTTTTAGACTTGGGAGAACCATCCTTCCATCCTTCGGCACGAATGGACCAGCTTGACCGGATAAATACCTCTGCCTCACAAAAATCGGGCTTAACATAACATTTGCTTTGAGTTTCACCAAATGTGTGAGGTTGCTGGAGGCCCAAGGGGTGGTTGTCAAATTTAAGGACTGGGAACGCATTTGTGATGGGCTGGTGTTACGACCATGGGTGGCGGTAATCGCTAACCGTTTCATTAAAACACTAATCACATCAATTTTGAACCGAATTTCCTTTAATAATATTCTAGTCTCATTTGTGTATGATTTCAATAAAAATCGACGGCATTTTTAATGAATGTCCCCCAGTGCCCAGTGTCAGGTGACTGGTTAATTCGGTCAAAAAATCAATATATTGGTTGTAATTGCTAAAATATGTTTAAATATAGACCATTATAATATTATGTAATTAGAAAATCCAAGTTTAATTGTAGAAAAAGATTTTAAAAATTTTAGCGTGCGTCATAATACTCTAAGTAAATTTCCGCCATTCATACATAGTACATTGCGAAAAGTACTGACACCAAAAACATTGTTTTTATTTCACATTATTAAGTATAAATTAATAAAATAAAACTAAGTACTAAGTAATATGGTGATTTTGCCGAGTTATTAATATAAAGAATAATATTTAAAACGTTAGTATAGCACGTTAATCTGGTCCCGTGGTAAGTTCTTTAATGACGCTAATTGCGTTACGGGTAACAGACGAAGGAAAATATTTTGTATTAATGTAATATTTTTAAACTAAACACATTTTAAAATAATATAATATTTGTATGGAATTTGGTTTTTTCTTACATTTTAGCTTTTTTTTTTTTTTTATTCAGACAAACAAAAATATATACAGAGCAATATTAATACATACAGGAAATAAAATATTTACAAACTGTACAAGTAGTTAAGTACTAAAAAACAATAATAACTACTCCAAAACTTAAAATGCTACAAAACAAAGAAATCTCCCAGGTCGTCCCCACCAGGCAGAGTACCTAGAAGGCTCAGAGAGTTTCCTCGCTGGATTGCGATACTTATTCTCTGGGCCAGGTAGGTGCCGGCTCTGGGGTCTCGGGTGGCCTCAATGAGTTTTTTGGAGATTTCTCTGAAAAGTTTGTGCGCACCCAGACCCCATGTACCTAGGGTTTCAACCCCAAACGGTTCAAATATGAGATCCCCACTAAGGTTTTCATATTTGCGCCGCTTGAGGTTTTCCGCCTGATTGGCGGCCGCACCTGCAGAACTCGAGGTGCCCTGGACATGGGACGGAGCAAGTGTATCGACGCAAGTAGCGTCCCATACAAGAGCCCGTCCCACTCCCCAAGGGACCAGGGTCATACCGTCTGGTCTCTTGCCATCGTCGCGCGCCAAACCAGAGGGTTCCAGCACAGCTGGCACTCCGGCGGTGACAAGAGCCCGACGGATGAGATCGTTCAGGCAGTGATGTCGGGAGATGCGGCCGGCGCTTCGTTGACAGGACAGTCCGTGGTGTCCGAGGCTGTCCACATTTGCGCCACAAACACAGCGATGGGGGACGACGTGGGGGGTGCCAAGACGCAGGGAAGTGGCTAACCAGAAAGCTGTTCGATCCAGCAATGTGCCCGTATTGGGTGACGGTAATGCTTGTAGCCAAAGGCCCGACTCCCACTTCTCCGCAGCTAACAGGCGAGCCTGCTCCACAGGACTGGAGGACGTATTAAGAAGATTATTCCGTACCAGTCTGCAGAGTGGCTCGTCCCAGAGCCTTTGTGAAAAAGTATTGTCAGGCAATTTGCTACAAGTTAGCAACGCAAAGTTAGAGCGCAACTAGTGCTACAAGCACTAGTTGCGCTCCAGGCGTCCTTGGCCTCGTCCAGAAAGGGAACTGTATTGGAGTAGGATGGGTGATGTAGTATTTTGGAGATAAGACTATTGTTCGCATGGACTGAGGACAAGAAGGCCGGAAGCGATATGTCAGAGGGCTTTCGAACACCCAGGCCACCGAACCTAACTGGAAGCGTTGCCTGAGTCCATGCGCGGTCATCGAAATTTGTGTTCAAAATATTGGAGAGCGTTACTCTTATGGTATCATCCAACTGTTTGAGTAGTTGAGGGAACTTCCACAGTTGACAACACCGTAACACATATGTCAATTTAGGTACGAAAATGCAAAAACGGATTAAAGTAAAGGCCATGTGACAGTTAATTTGGAGGAGGCGGTCTAAAGTTTCACTAAAATTTTGTAATAAGCATTTTGCATTTTAGCTTAATATGATTATTTTCTCAAAAACACTTATCTTTATATATATAATTCTACTGTACGTGTGTATGTCACTGAACTCCTCCTAAACGGCTGGACCGATTTGAATGATTTTTTTTTTGTATGCGTTTGGGTGGCGCTGTCGGGTCCGCTCGTTAAATATATGTTCTTTCTTAGTCTTAGTTTAATAGGAAATTATAATTTAATTAATATAATCAGCTAAAATTTGTCATTGTCGCAAGATTGTGTAAAAAAATTACAAATATGTTTTTTTTAATTACGTGCTGTAATTTTTTTTTTCACATTTAGGTAAGTAATTTTTGATAATTTTTAGATTAGCACGTCTGAGCACGACGCCGATATCGGGGTCTGGGATTAAGGCTGCTAAGGAAGGCAGGAGCAAATCCCCAGAACTTCCACCGCTGAAAACACGGTATAGTTTTTTTTTCTATAATACAAAATATATACAACTCATACTCCGCTCTAAACTCATCGGCTTAGGTGTTGTTTTCTTGTAGAGCTCTCACTGTAAAATAGTCCCCCGGAGGTACTGTCCGCCTATCGAACGACGGACCACCTTCTCTGAGGCAAATTTTTAAATCATATTTATATAATAAATATTTAATCTACATTTACAGTTGGACTGTAAATGTAGATTAAATGTAGGCGAGACGTTGTACGCAGTATAATATAATAATAATAACTTTTTATATACTTTGTGTGTGTGTGCGTGTGCAAGTGTGTTTGTATGGGCCCTTAAATTAAAACGGAACCAGTCCTTCTTCTTACTAAAAGGAACTCAAGCAACTAAAGAAAAATTCCAGAAGTCTTTTTCCGCGATTAGTTACGCGAGTCTCTTTGATTTACAGCTCGACAGCTCCCCGCACCGCACACCGCACCGTGGCACATTCGGCGGTGGATGTAGGCTGTCTAATTTTTCAAAGCACTATTCATTTATGTAATAAAAAATACATGAAAATAGCATTTTTGACTGTTTTTTTTACCAATAAAATATAATTCACAAATAGTTTGTTTTTATTTTACCATGAGCTGGTGTGAAAAACGCTGCTTGTAGTATATAAAATTAGTTTGAAAGTAATTCCTGTCGACACACTTTCAAGGTTTACAATTGATGGGCTTACGGCCCGTTTCAATAACCTATATATCTTTAAATATTTGTTAAAAACGTCGTCATTCAATCATTTGACGGTTTTTACGATACAAATTTGACGTTTCTAACAAATACTTTTTGGTTGATAGGTTATTGAAACGGGCTATTAGTGTGGTTGGATAAGATTATAATATATGGCCAATGTAATTATATGCAATTCGAAGTCACAAAAAAGTTCTAGTTCTACATTTTTTTACAACATTAGTGTAAAAAACCTACATAATTAGTTTACTTACATCGAATACAAAAAGATTTACTATGGTATATTTACTATTTGGTATGTATGAACATAAACGGGCAAACTTTGGAGAAATCAGAAATTTTGTGCATATGTCTTATTTTTCAAAAGCACTATTCATTTATGTAATAAATAAATACAGGTAAAAACCTTTATACACTAAAATATTATTCACTATTATTTTGTTTTTATTTAACCATGAGCTGAGCATATATAAAATTTGTCTGAAATTAATTCCTGTTGACGCAGTTCGAAACTGCGTATTGCCTTCCAAGTTTGCAATTCCTTTTTCAGGATTACAATTTATGGGCAGTGCTTGTATAAAATTATAATATACGACCACTTTTAAGAATATAATAATAAGCTATGGACCACGTCAGTCTAGTCCCGTCCTAAGTTCACGAAGAACTTGGGTTACGGGTACCACAGTCCAACTAACGGAAATATTTTTAATCTTTTAATACTATACACTTACCTATATAATATTTTTATTATGCATTTTTTTATATTGCCACTGCATTGCCATTTTTCATATTTATTTCATATTCCACTTTTCAGCTCTAGCTTTATATCAGCTACATATCATATTAAGTATTTATATTTAAGTATGCAAAATTTCAGGTCAATCGAAAACAGGTCAAAAGACAATGGGCATGTTGGTATATGCGTGGACAGCTACGAAGTAGATTTTAAATGATGTACTATTACTAAGGACTAACGTTACTATTAACACAATCCTGCAGCTCATTTAGAGCAAAATAATTATAACTTCTAAATATTAAAAATATGATTTTCTGCCCATTCTCTTTTAATATTTTATGACAGCCACCGGGTAGGTAAAAGTAAATAAAAGCTTGTAAATGAATAAAATAAATTGTATTTGGCCATATCATAGAGATGTAATAGCTTAATGTGTATAACTGTAGCTACCAAATTTTATTGAATTAAAACAAATTTGCAATGAGTCAATTATTTTCTGGTTTTTAGTTTCAAAAAAAGATAGGCCTAAGGTCTCCACAGACGAGAGGCCGATCGTTTCAGTTAGAACGGACGTCAGTTCGGCCTGATCGGATTCGAGCACATACACGGAGAAAATCGCATCCGACCGAACTGACGTCAGTTCGGACCTTAGATTAATAACGCCTAGATACAAACAAACGCATCGTAAGGCGTAAGCATTACATACCGATACGCACACAAATAAAACTTTAAAGTTGTGCAGTGTGTACTTTTAAAATTGGGATTATTGTATTTGCTTTTCTTGTATTCCTTTCTTGATTATTGTATTTTCTTTTCGTGAGATGTAAAAATATAACTTATATTTCATTTTAAACCATCTAAACACAATTTGTGAACTTTATTTATATTAAACTGGTATTAAGGAATATATTAAGGGTTATCTTAATACTGGCAATACTTTAAATTCATAAATAAAATATTCAGAAAATATTTAAAAACTTTGTCTTAGTTGCAAATGTTAGCCATGAAATTTTTTAAATAAATTTATTTTTACTAGTAACACTATCACAATAATTCACAATAGGGCAGCAAGATGGCGATATAATATCATTTTATTTTAAAATGTTTTAAATATTTGACTTAATACATGTCAAATTGTTCGGACATAACATTTCATACTTACATAAGAAATGTTATGTCCGAAGCTTTTTTATTCTTTTCCGATGCATTGTGACATATAACGACACAAACCGTCACAATGTTTTTAATGCTCGGAGATGTATGCACTGACGGGTCGTTCGAACAAACTGAGCCGATATGGCTCAGTATGATTTAAGTACTTCACTTTTCATGCGCGTACCCGGTTTCTAGGCGGTTTAATCTAAGGTTCGGCCTGAACGGATTCAAGCACATACACGGAAAATTGCCGCGAGCTTCGGTCGTGTTTTTAGGGTTCCGCTCTCCTAGCTTCTGCAATAACTTTATAAGGCAATAACTTTTGTAGTAATTCAATGAAAACCTATTGCGCGTTGATAGTTACGGAACCCTCCTTAGACATGTCGTGACATGCTCTTGGTCAGTTTAGGCTATTATCTTATTTATTTTCCAGTTTCAACCACCAAAAATTTGTATGCCTCTCCTGCTGATGCTGAATTACTTCTTAAAGATAATGTAAAAGAGTGTGAAATCGAATTTAGATTTAAAGAAATAGGACCGCAAGATATTATTAAAAATTTTAATTTATTAAATATTAAGAATACTGCAGATTTATGGGGTCTATCAATGAAAGTTATTAAATCTATAATCGATATTATCGCACCTTACTTAGCAACTATTTTTAATGATTGTATAAAAAGTGGCGTATTTCCTGATCTAATGAAACATAGTAAAGTTTTACCTTTGTTTAAGTCTGGTAGTAAGTCGGATCCAGCTAACTTCCGACCTATATCTATTTTGCCAACACTAAGTAAAATATATGAAAAAATAATACTTACTCAGTTACTAGCACACTTTAATATTAATAACATTTTACATAATAAACAATTTGGCTTTACGAAGGGTCGCTCTACAACAGATGCTGGCGTTGATCTGATTAGTTATATTTTTGATGCTTGGGAGAGGTCGCAGGATGCTCTAGGAGTTTTTTGCGATCTCTCCAAGGCATTTGATTGCGTGCAGCACACAACATTGATCAGGAAACTATGCCACTATGGAGTAAGGGGACCAGCACTCGTCCTCTTAAAATCTTATTTATCAAATAGGACTCAGAGGGTTGAGATAAATGGAAAAAGATCCACAGGTACCAAAATTGAGATGGGGGTCCCACAAGGATCCATTTTAGGACCCTTTCTTTTTCTGGTCTATATAAATGACCTACCATACCTTATTAATGGAAAAAACGGGATAGTCTTATTTGCCGATGACACGTCACTTACTTTTAATATTAATCGCCAAACCTCAGGCTATGACGAAGTAAATAATGCTCTCTCAAAAATAGTACACTGGTTTAGTGTTAATAATCTTTTGTTAAATAGCAAAAAAACTAAATGTATAAAGTTCATGTTGCCAAATGTAAGGCAAACTGAAACCAATGTTCTATTGAATAGAAAAGGTATGGAACTAATAGATACAGCTGTCTTTTTAGGTATAACTTTAGACGCAAAACTACAGTGGGGCCCTCATATTGTTGGGTTGGCTGACAGACTCAGTTCAGCAGCATTTGCAGTGAGTAAGATAAGACAATTTTCAGACGAAAACACAGCAAGACTTGTATATTTTAGTTACTTCCACAGTATAATGTCCTATGGCATTCTACTATGGGGAAATGCTGCCGATATAAATACTATATTTGTGCTGCAGAAGCGAGCTGTTCGGGCAATCTACAAGCTGGCCCCCAACACTTCATTAAGAGAGAAGTTTAAAGAAACTGGAATCTTAACTGTAGCTTCTCAGTATGTTCTATCAAATGTATTAAATGTTAAAAAAAATTTAAACCTATTCAAAAAGAAAAGTGACAACCACAATAGAAATACCCGAAATAAGCATAAGCTTGATATACCAGTGACTAGACTTAGTAAAGTAAAGAACTCGTTTAAAGGCCAGTGTATACGCCTATACAATAAGATCCCAGAAAGCGTTCAAAATTTTTCAATCAATAAATTTAAAAAAGTAGTTAAAGAACGTTTGTGTGCTAAAGCCTATTATAAAGTTAATGATTTTATGAATGATAGCACACCATGGGAATGAGGTGACCCCTGCAAGGCTACTTCTAAATTACATATATTATTGTACTCTTGTTATGTAGTTTTAGTCATAACATTGTTATATATGCCTTTTTTATATTTTAAAAGAACAATTTTCCATCTTTTTGATAAAAGATGGCCCCGCGCGAGTTTCTTACGCCGGTTCTTCTCGCCGGGCTAGTTTCCGAACCGGTGGTAGGCATCATGTAGATCGACGTTCAGAAAGTGTATGAAAATACCTATTTTGAATAAAAAATTTTGACTTTGATTTATTGTATTTTGCTGCAATTGTAATCACGCTATTGACGAAACCGAATTATTGTGTGATACATTTTTCCAGTGATGTTATAGAAATCATTTCTCTTTGTTTTATAGTCTTTAGATTTTATAAACCATAGTGGTTTTAAAGTTTTAATTGCTTTAATAAACTCTAATAAATTTCTTATGAACACGTGCCATTTTTAGGGTTCCGTACCCAAAGGGTAAAAGCGGGACCCTATTACTGAGACTTTGCTGTTTGCCCGTCTGTCGCCAGGCTGTATCTTAACCTTCTTATACCGTGATAGCACGACACTTATAATTTCACAAATCTATGATGTAGGTATTTCTATTGCCGTTATAACAACAAATACTAAAAACAGATTAAAATAAAAATTTGAGGCTCACATACAACAAACTTATTTTTTTCCGTTTTGTACGGAACTCATCTTGCCGACTCGCACTTGACCGGTTTTATTTAACACTCGAATTTTATTACCGTTCAGTCCAATTTTATTGCCGTTCAGTCCTTCCGTACAGGTCAGAATTATTGTTGCCAACTTAGTTTTTTACAAAGTTTTACTACTAAGTTTTGTATTTTATTCCCCTATATGTAATTTTGTATATTTTTAATAGTAGGAATTTAGTTGTGAGTAGTGGTTTTGTAGAAAATAGCTAGACAGTAATCATAATATGCAAAATGGCTTGCTTCTATGTGCTATTATGACCTTATAATAATAGCACATAGTAGCACGCATCCGTATGTCGCTTAAAACTACCGATTTAATTTCTATATATTATGTAATATTTTCTACTATATTTTTTTAATTTAACGGTTAAATATTAAACCTGAAAATGTATGTATGTTTGTAAACACAAAATCCCTAAAAAGACTTTTAGGGACCTAAGTTTATAGTAATTATCGGTACTCTTTTAGTAGTTTTTTGTAGAAAACGACGCAAGTTTAGTAGTTTCGCTAAAACAGAGTTGGCAACACTGGAACGAATCGCTTTAGTCCATACGGCCGACTGATGCGATCTCGAAATTGCACACAGGCGATACGATTTTGCATTCAGGCCGAACTGAAGGAAAACCGGACCGTGTATGACCAAAAAACTAAACGGGGTAACTTATCTATTTTTAGTACATGTGTTAAAATTTACAATAATAATTAAAAATCGTAACTAAGTATGATTTCATGTTATACAAACTCGCTAGTTTGTGTTAAGCGAACAAACACCACACCCATATATATAAAAGATATTTTTTAGTCTAAGCATCTTTTTACATTACACATGCCCGAAGGCTTTCCTATCCAAATGCCATCTAGCGGCCTCTCGTGGTATCGTTATCGATACCGACTTTACTAGGCCGTACAGTAGGAGAGGCGTTCAAATGGACATTGGACTAGTTCACTTGCAAGTTGCGTAATGGCGTTAATTCAATCATTCTTCAGTTTCGATACGGACCAATGAAATAAGAAAATACAGACATACTTAGAGCATTAATCCAACCGGAGTAGCCATTGTCAGGCGTTCCCCTCTGCCAAAGGTACGAGACCGCCGGTCATACCAGATATACAAAACTAGTTGCCGCGCATTATTGACGTAATTCGGCAAATCAGTGAGGCGGAACGAACTGGAGCCGGAAAAATGCCATTTTTCATTTGTAAATTTTATCTAAATATTATCAAATAATGCAATAAATAAGCAAAATCCAAAACAAATTCTCGGTCAATAAGTGTACCACTGAATCATACAAGATCCTAACATAAGGTAATATTTAAAAGTAGTGATTTATAAAAACTTCTATTTCATATTCGTCCTTGTTATTACTGTTTGAAAATAAAAAAACATAACTAATTAATTAGTATAATATTTGCAATATTGTTTTTTCTTTACAATATTATGTCAATAAGCACATTAAACATTTGCAAATTATTAAAAAATAATTATTCAATTATAATAACAAACTTTTGTTTAAATTCGTTATTCTTTATTAGAATAAAATTTATCCTGAAATTATTTATTTTTTATTTATAAACCAGCCACACTGCAGAAAAAATGAAAGAATGAATGAATTTATGAAATATTCTTTACTGTGCACACATCATAAAAAAAAAATTATAAAAGAGAAAAGAGATAAAAAATATCAATATACACAGGTACGAGGGCGACACTGAAAATTTTGGGAATCAAGGAAGTGACACAACATTACTATTTAAAAATGTATTTATTGCTTTTCGAAGTATTCTCCGCGAAATTTGACATATTTTTCCATACGATGGAACCAATCATTGAAGCAACCATTCCATTCGGAAGTTGGGGTCTCCAAAATGGCCGTTTTGTAGGCGTCCACAGCTTCTTCAGGTGATGAAAATCTCTGACCACGCAATTTATTCTTTATTTTAGGGAAAGTGTAGAAATCATTAGGGCTTAGGTCGGGGCTGTACGGCGGATGGTCTAATGATTCTATGATTTCTTGCTCTAAAAACTCTTTTGTTCTGTGCGCGATATGAGAACTCGCATTGTCGTGATGGATGATGACGCGGCGGTTGCAGTTCTCTTTACGGAGTTCAGAAACGACCTGTGGCAAACAAATGTTAGCATACCATTCTGCATTAACCGTTCTTTGTCACTCAAGAGGAATAGTCGCAACAAGGCCGGTTTTGGAGACACACGTGGCCACCATTTTTTTTGCAACACTCCGTAAACGAACAATTTTTGTTGGCTTTAACTCATTTTCGAACACCCAAACTCGTGACTGGTTTTTTGTTTCGGGTTCGTACGCGTATATCCAGGATTCGTCACCTGATACGATGTTGTATACAGCATTTGAGGATCCTACGTGGAATCTTTCGAGAGTTCTGACGCACCAAGTAACGCGAGCCGCTTTTTGCTCTTCACAAATCAAATGCGGTATCCATCGGGAAAACAACTTTTTTACACCTAATTGTTCATGCAAGATTAATTGTAATTGACTCATGCCAATGTCTAAAGTTGGCTAAATTTTGCGGTATGTCACATGTCGATCTTCCTCAATCAGCTTACGCACAGCATCAACGTTTTCTTGGGTGACTGCAGTTTTTGGACGACCTTTACGGGGATCATCACTGAGCTTGACACGTCCACGTTGAAATTCTGTAAACCAGCGATAAATTGTGGTTTTGGATGGGGCTTCATCACCAAATGCAGAAATCATCCGGTCAACACACTGTTTTTGTGTTAAACCACTTCGAAAGTCTTAATAAATCATCGCTTTAGAATTTTCTCGAGTCAATTCCATTTTCTCAACGACTAAACAAGTTTGACAATACCTTGTGACAAGACCGAGAATCTTTTTTTAAATAAATAAACGGTATTCGATTTTTAAAACCAATGAGTTTTAAATTAAAAATATTTTAATATGACATAAACAGTGGAAATATTCCATTCCCGATACTTTTAGTGCAGTCTATGTAGCACAATGGTGGCCTTATTACTAGGTAGCAATCTCTTTCAGGCAACCTCGGGTAGAGGAAATAATATTAAAGAATTTGGCGTGCATGAGCAGATAAAAAGAACACAATAAAATACAAAAACAAATTAATACATACGTTTAAACAATATGTAATATACTATTATTAAATAAGTACATACTAAAATAAATACATAACCTATAGTACACGGATACACAAATAATTTAATTAAACTTTATAGTCTTATGACAGAAAATAACAAACAAGAAAAAAAAGAAGAATTATTGATTTGGCTGACTACAAATTGTCAAATAATGCATCTTAACCATAGTTTTAAAGCCATTTAACATTTTAGCAAGTTTCATATGCCTTGGTAACTTATTTAAATTCCGAAATTTACTCGAAAACTCTAATTAAAAAATTATTTAATTAGAGTTTTCGAGTAAATTGGATGCAGATCGTAATTCTTTAACTGTAGCTTGTCGAAATATAAAAATATCTTTTAAATATGAGGGTAAACAAGGGTCATGTATAATAGAGAAAACAAGAGAGAGAATACGAGCGTCCCGGCGAAAACGTATAGGCAACCACTTCAGTCTTGATCGAAAATCTGACACATGGTCAAATTTTTTTAGACCTTATCAGATCCTTATATAAAATAAATAATCCTTAGAAGATAAACCTTATCGAGAGATTCTGCACTGTGTCGTCAAAATAAACACACAAATTTTTTTACACATTTACTAAAAGAAATGTTTACATTATTTAAAAGATCGGGGGACAATCTGTTCCAATCAATCTTCGACACCAGCCCAGGGCTTCCAATAGCAATCAACTGTGTTTTAGCTGGGTTAATAAAGAGACCGTGACGCTTGCTCCAATTACAGATCATTTCCAAGTCTCTGTTATGGGAGTCAATAGCATTACGTAGATTAATCAAGGAGGATTGAGTATAGACTTGAAAGTCATCAGCATACAAATTAAACAATGAAGTAGTAGATTTGGTAATGGAGTTTATAAAAATCGCAAAGAGAAGTGGGGACAAGACGCCACCCTGAGGAACGCCGGTAGTGATAGAGGTCCAGCACGAAAAACTATCAGCCACTTTAACTCTTTGACGACGACCCACAAGGTAACTGCGGATTAAGCCAATCAGTGGGGTAGACAGATAGACCTTAGCAAACTCAGTAGTACATCATGATTGACAGTGTTAAGCATAGCTATTCAAAATTTATCTTTATTCACTACACAAAAAAATACACGTTTCATATGGGATGGAGGGAATGCTTTCGGCTGTATATATATATATATATATATATATATATACAGCCGAAAGTCATCAGCAATCAAGTATATATATATATATATATATGCTTTCGGCTATTGCTATGAAAGCATATATATATATATATATATATATATATATATATATATATATATATATATATATATGTTGATCCGGTTTCCACGAAAGTGGTGACCTGATGATGCAATACATGAGGAATCGAGGGAATTGGGGATTTCGGCGTTGTTTAAGGAACTGTAAGCACATGCTACTGTGTCAATTACGGTAATCATCATCATCACCACCATAATCACACCATACATCATCACAATAATGTGACCTGTCTCTGTCTGTGTGTGTCTGTCTGTCACCTGTATATATTATATCATCATAAGATAATATAATAGGTACAGGTGGACTGTAGTTGCCTTCAACGTCGGGGGTACCTTATAAATACATAAAACTAAATATGGGGTAAAACTGTGGAATTTAAATAAGTTACTAAGGCATATGAAACTTGCTAAAACATTAAATGGCTTTAAAACTATGGTTAAGATGCATTATTTGACAATTTGTAGTCAGCTAAATCAATAATTCTTCTTTTTTTCTTGTTTGTTATTTTCTGTCATAAGACTATAAAGTTTAATTAAATTATTTGTGTATCCATGTAATATAGGTTATGTATTTATTTATGTATGTACTTATTTAATAATAGTATATTACATATTGTTTAAACGTATGTATTAATTTGTTTTTGTATTTTATTGTGTTCTTTTTATCTGCTCATGCACGCCAAGTCCTTTAATATTATTTCCTCTACCCGAGACTGCCTGAAAAAGATTGCTACCTAGTAATAAGGCCGCCATTGTGCTACCTGTGTATAATTATATTTTTTATCTCTTTTCTCTTATATAAATATTTTTATGTTGTGTGCACAGTAAAGAATATTTCATAAATTCATTCATTCTTTCATTTTTTCTGCAGTGTGGCTGGTTTATAAATTAAAAATGCATAATTTTAGGATAAATTTTATTCTAATAAAGAATAACGAATTTAAACAAAAGTTTGTTATTATAATTGAATAATTATTTTTCAATAATTTGCAAATGTTTAATGTGCTTAGTGACATAATATTGTAAAGAAAAACAAAATTGCAAATATTATACAAATTAATTAGTTATGTTTTTTCATTTTCAAACAGTAATAACAAGAACGAATATGAAATAGGAGTTTTTATAAATTACTACTTTTAAATATTACCTTATGTTAGGATCTTGTATGATTCAGTGGTACACTTATTGACCGAGAATTTGTTTTGGATTTTTGCTTATTTATTGCATTATTTGATAATATTTAGATAAAATATTACTTACAAGTGAAAAATGGCATTTTACCGGCTCCAGGTCGTTCCGCCTCACTGTGATTTGCCGAATACGCCAGTAACGCGCGGCAACTAGTTTTGTGTAACTGGTATGACCGGCGGTCTTGTACCTTTGGCAGCGAGGAACGCCTGACAATGGCTACTCCGGTTGGATTAATGCTCTAAGTATGTCTGTATTTTCTTATTTCATTGGTCCGTATCGAAACTGAACGAATGATTTAATTAATGCCATTACGCAACTTGCAAGTGAATTAGCCAATGTCCATTTGAACGCCTCATTGACTCTAGAAGTCTAGACCAGCGTTTCCCATTTGCCAGATCACGACCTGGTTGGTACCGGGCCATTAAAATAAAATACCGGGTCGCAATATTCCCTTATTTTAAAAACAATACCTATTATCGATGTACGTACATATTCAGTACATCGTAAATATTCAGTGACTAAATAGGAGATACCAAAATATTATAAAATATTTTTGGAACGAAGTTCCTTATGGCGCGTTGCGAATTCGAGGCTAGGCGGATTAAATTGGCACGACACTTTTTGCCACTAAAATCACAATGTAATAACGACTATTAAGAATGATACAAAAAACGACCTTATCTCCTTGACAATAATGTAGAATTTTGTAATTACACACTGTGACTGTTATGACTGTTACATATTGTGACTAAGCGGGATAGCACTTGATGTTATTACTCAGTACGGAGCCGGACTTCGCGGCGGCAACACTGCGAGCAGCAAGCAACCCGCCCCATCACCCCTGTCCCTACCTAAGGCGCGGCCAACTAGTTCCGCGCACACTATATATACTTAGTTCAACTATTTGTTTTGTATAGTATAATATATTATATCTATACAGATAAACAAAATTAATGTGTCTGTTTGTAATTTCAAATTAACAGCTTTTATTTTCACTTAATGCATTTAAAAGTATGATCGGTACTTACAATAAAATATAAATTATTAACATTTTTCTGTCCGTCTGTCAGTCTGTGTGTTTGTACCGGCTAATCTTTGTATATATTGGTATATCCAAAATAGGCTTCAATTCTTTATTATCAACTATATATTTATATTTTAATATAGAGGATATTAACTAGAAAGCTAGAAATAAAGAAGAATAAAAACCGAGAATTCAAAGATATGTTTAAATGGTACCTAGGGAATAAGGACAAAGCCTCGAATAATACTGTACAGTCAAGGAAATGTTTATGGGTCCTCGTCAGTTTGTCGTCGTGTCCATATAGGGTTGTTGATATTTTAAATAATGATCGTTACAAAGTGGCTGCCATACCGGGCCTTCTTTAGAATTAAATGACGACAATGATGAGGTGGAATCTAACGATGATGAGATTGATGAATAAATGTATGTTTCTTGCTATAATTGTAAATATAATGGATTATTAATTGTTATATTGAAAGTGAAAAATGTTGTGAATATTGAGTTATCTATTAAATCTAATTAAGTGATGCGATTTAATGAATATGAGTTTGAATATAATTTTAGGTCATACTGTTCATGAGAATTGAGGGTTTGTGTCTGTAGTATTGAAAATATATTAAAAGTATTACTATGATTTTGTAAGAATGGAGGGTTTAAAATATGATAATAATACAAATGATGATGATGATGATGATTTTATACCAAGATCTTAAATAATTTAGGACTATCCTATGGGCTATGAGAATTGAGGGTTCATGTCTGTAGAATAGAAATTATTAAATTATTATTAACAAGTTTTGTAAGAATTGAGGGTCTACATACTTGTTAATAAATACATGATTTTAAATGACTATGGATTGGATGAGTGAATTATATGACAAGATATTATGTTTAAATATGTTATTTTCGTTACGGAATTTCTTGATTCGGTCGCCGCGCTCAAAAGCCCGCGATAAAATCTATGCAATAGCCTAAAAACGAAATATCAGATTAATTTGATTTAATTCAGATTGTTTTGATTTTAATACATTCTCGTCTTTTTTAATTAATTTATTAGTCACTTTATTAATAAAACTGTTAAGAACGTATTTTGGTTGTACTGAAGCAGGTCTAACTGCGTACCACTGTTACGTTTCTTCTATTCTCTCATATGGTCTATTGCTGTGGGGCAACTCAGTAGAGATTGAAAAGGTGTTTAAAGTCAAAAAAAAATGTATTAGAGCTATTTCTGGTGCCTCAACTATGGACAGTTTCAAACCGCTTTTTAAAAAATACAATATACTACCATTAGTGTGCATGTACATTAAAGAACTATGTATTTTTGTTACGTTATATCCACAATATTTTGAACTCAAATCGATCGTACAACGTAAATATCATAGATCTAAATACAAACTCTATCGTCCAATATGTAACTTACGACCGCACTCAGAGACATTTAAGGAGCTACTTAGTAGAGATTTTGACAGAAACTGTATGAAATTTATGTCAAAATCTGTATTAAATAGCTCCTTAAGTAATCATTAAATGTCTCTGAGTGCGGCCGTTAGACATATTTATAAACAATGTAAATACATTGTTTATATAATAAGTTACCAGATAATTTTAAACACAGTTTATCTTTTAATACGTACAAAAAAAATCGACAGGTTACACTCCGGGAGTGCCGGCAGAAGTGAAAACTTGAATATTAACGTTGTGCATTTTTGATATTTTGGAATGGTTAGAGAATAATTTTGTACGAATTGCTTTCATTATCAGTATAAAAGTACTTTTATTTATGTGGTGGAATACAATATTCATTTATTGCGCTATCGTACACAAACATGACAATTTATATTACATTAAAAATTTAACACTTCAGAACTATTACAATTGTTTTACATAATAATAATAAATAATAAAATAAACAAAATAAATTAATAATATTAATCTCATCCATGGATGCGCGTGGCACGCTGTAACATTAACACACACGAACATTCGCGCAAGCGCCCTGCGCCGCCTGTCCTCACTCCATCCGTCTTACGAATTTTCGATCAGGTCACGTGTCCTGACACGAGTTTAGAAATTTTTACCCATTCCAAAAAAAGTACACAGCGCCGCTAAAGAAGTTTTCACTTCCAAAAGTTAACCATATGGCTTCTAGAAAATTGCTTTTACAACATAAATGACTACATGTTACATAATCAAAAATATTAGGTTATAAATATATGACCGCTGACGTGAACTGCTCATAATAATTCATTGTAATCTGATTCTGAAATAACTTTACATTTATTATATTAAAATATTGACTTATTATGTAATAGGTACCTACTTAGGTTCATGGTAGATAAAATACATTACATTAATTTTTACAATAAAAATGTAATTTTGACAGTGTAACAACATAATTAAAATAGTATCTTGCTTAAATGTTGACATAATAATAATTTAATGTTTTAGTTTCAATTCGGTGATGAAAAATTAATGTTTAAATGTAATTTTATTTAATTGTACTTGTACTAATCGTTCCTTAAAACGTTAAACTTGACATTCACACACCATTGTTATGGTAGGATTTGTGAGAACTATTTATAATTATTGTAACCACCATCACTACCACATCTTGTGAATAAATGATTGATTGATTGATTGATACTCAATGATAACAGATATAATTTTCAAAATGTTTATATGTAGGTAACTAGGTGATAAAATATTATGATGATGCAAATAATTGTAAAGTACATATATAATATATTTCATAACATTGTGTACCTAACCCATCTGGCTTACAGTTACACTAAAGCGGTTTTAAAGATAACTAGGTATATAAAACACTTTTGATACCGCCCACTTACATATAAACCATTGTTTTAAGATTTCAAATACATTATAATCTATTTCGATATGGGTTCCATAAAATAAAAGGTAAGTATTTGTTTCGTGTTCAGTTATGTTAAAAGTTTAGGAACCCCTGAGCTAGATAATACTAAGCTATTTGAACAAATTGATTATAAATTAAATAAAAATTAAAAACACTTACATACCTTGGAGATAAGCGGTTGGGAAAATTCGGTAAGAACTTAGAATACTGCTGATAGTTGTATGATATCATCTGGAAAGATCGTGTCTTTATATGTGAGAAACTGCAATTAATAATTCGATGGTTCGTCAAAAAACTTGAGGAAAATAAATAATAATTTAACATGCAACATCTAGCTTTGTTTATTATTTTGATTCTGAATTTGCATATAGAATTGCAAATTGAATAAAATCAATAACTGTGCTTTATTTAATTAAGCGCTTAAAGGGTATGTCGTCCCTAGCCTAAGGCAGAATGCAGAGTAAGTGTTAGCATTAGCGTGGGTGATCGTATTCCCATGGTTTGTCAACATCCGGTGGCATAAAATAGCCATATTTATTACACAACATAATCACTACACCTTTTACATTGAATAGGTCTTTTGTTTTCATAATTGTTGTGTTAAAGTAAAGCCATTGTGGGAATAGTGATGCCCCGAAGGGAGATCTCCGACCGAGCGAGGTGGTATGCTCGGTCATGCCGAAGCCCATTTGTATGAATTTCAGATGTCGTATATATATTGCCGATCTTAGAAAACTTCGATAGCGCGTTCAGGATGTGAGGATGTGAGGTGGCGCTAGTTGGTCCGCCACATCACTCCCCCCCGAAGACCGGAGGTCGAATCTTGAGTCTTCTTGCTTGAGTTGCCAGTACCAGAGAGTCCCAGTGAGTCGGAACTGTGCTGCTTGCTGTACGGGGTCCAGTGAGTCGGAGTGCTGCCGTGCGGGGACGATGCTACGTGCTGACCAGAAGAGATGTACACTGCATGCTGACCGGTCGTTGTAGTGAGAGTGATGATGAAGCCGATGTGGGTTCGACCAGGCCGCGTTGCGTTGACGCTGGGGTCGAGGTAACTGATGAGGCTGAAGCTGGCTGGCGTGGTGCGGAGGGGTGGGGGTGGGGAGTGATGATGATGATGTCCAGAACAGACACAGGTCAGAAAGAGACAGAGGTCGTGTTCTGTTGAGGGTCACCAATGTGGGAAGTGGTAGCAAGCCCCAATATCGAGAGATCTCTGACCGAGCGAGATGGTATGCTCGGTCAGGCCGAAGCCCATTGCAGATGTCGAAATCGAACGAATCCCTCCTCTGCCGGTTCGGGCCCGTAGTCAGGAGAGTTTCCGTCAATTGGCGGTCCGCCCTGCGGTATGGCCTGCTCCTGCTAAGACCCAAAATAGCAAGGGCAAAGGTAAGCAGACAAAGGGTCTCTGACTAGTTTGGACCAGCTTTGGTCCTTCTGTCCCCAAAAAGATGTCGCAACCAAAGGGGCATCCATCGGACACCTCAGCACCTCAGCCACTGTCGGAGCAAGCGCCTGCGGCGGATTGGTCTGAGGTTGTCTGCCGCAAGGCACCGAAAAAGAAAGTGAGGACAAAGCCAAAGGAGGTACCGAAGGACACCCCTAAGGGCAAGAAGATGAAACTCCCGAGTTCCGCGGCCGTTATCGTTAAGCTGTGTCTGGAGGCCGCGTAGTCAGGGGTGTCGTACTGTGATGCGCACACAAAGGCCAGGCTGGCAGTGCATCCGATACAGCCAACGCCGAGAACATAAAGGCGGTGGTGGCTACGGAGAGGGGCTGTGCTCCTGAACAGGTTTGGGTAGGGGAAACATTTCGCAGCCCCCTTGGAATTGGTGTTGCGAGGATGTCCTACCCAATTGCCTCGGGAAGGGAGTTGTTGTTGAGTTTCTGTGTGGGTTGGAGCCGGGTGAGGGTTGTGCATGAAGGAGTGCGCCCCAGACACTACTTTCGGTGTTTCGAGATAGGGCATTCCTCCATTATGTGCCCCCGGAGAAAGACCGCAGCGGGCTCTGTTTCCGTTGCGGACAACCGGGGCACAAGGCTGTCACCTGTGATGCTGAGCCTCGTTGTGCCGCTTGCACAGACGCTGGCCGTAAGGCAGATTACGAGATGGGGGGAGAGCGTGTAACCCCCCATCTACTCTTGGTAAAGCCCTTCCCCCAAGACCAACGGGGAAACGGGGAGAGGGCGAAAGGCGCCAGAGGCCGAGATGTCCGAGTAATGACAGGACGGTAGCGGAGCCCCATTTTGTGCCCCCCCTGCCACTCTGGGCCGGGGATACAGTGGAGTCAAGCCTCCCCCCCCCTATACTTAGGATGAGGGGACCCGGGTATGTGGCGGTGGTTCGGGGAGATATTGCCATAGTTGGGGTATATATCTCTCCGAACCTAAATCTGGCGGCTCTGGAGCAATTCCTCAAAGATCTGGTGCCGTTAGTGAGACGGCTAGCCCCTCTCCCTGTTGTCGCCTCGGCGTGGGGGTCTCCGGTCACGGACCCAAAGGGAGAGAGGTAGAGGAGTGGGTGCTGGCCACGGGGCTGTCTCTCCTCAATCGAGGGACGGTTTCGCCCTGCGTGCGGTGGAACGGGGAGTCGGTGGATCTGACTTTCGTCACGCCCGACATCGCGCGCAGGATTGGAAGGTGGAGGGTGGTAATGGAGGTGGAGACACTCTCGGACCACCGCTACATACGGTCCGAGGTGTCTCGAACCTCTGGGTCAAGACCGGCATTGTCTAGGGGTCGTAGCAGGTTCCCGCGTTGGGCTCTCACAAATCTCAACCAGGAATTGGCGGAGGAGGTGGCCATAGTCGGTCGCTGGTGCCTCTCGTCGTCGTCACAAGGTCGGGGGGGTGGATGAATTGGCTGGCTGTCTCGGGGATGTACTCACAAACGTTTGCCGGGCAGCCATGCTTAGATTTCAGCCAAGCCAACCCGAGCTGTTGGGGAGCATCGTCAGAGCCCTGATACCCCGGCAGGATTCGCTTTCCCGCGAATGGCCCGGCCGTCGCCGGACTTGACAACGGAGGGTGTTCAGCCACCCGTCACCGACCAGGAGATGGAGGTAGTTCTGTCCCGCCTCAGTAGCAAAAAGAGAGCGCCGGGTCCGGACGAGGTGCACGGGAAGGTGCTGTCAATTGCACTCGTGCACCTCGAGGACCCCTCAGGGAGCTGTTCGACCATTGTTTCTGGTTGGGTCAGTTCCCGTGGCCTTGGAAGAAACCCTCCTTACCGGCTTACCTTATTGGCAAAAGGGGGCTGGCCACCGGACCAGGCGTCGGCGATTAGGCCGATCGTTTTGCTGAACGAGGTTGGGAAGGCCTTGGAACGTGTGATGTCTTCTTGACTCGTTCAGCACTTGGAGATCTGTGATCATCTCATCATCTCATCATCACACAGCCCGGGATCGAAACTGTCCGTGTCGTACGGTTTCCGGGCAGGTTAGTCTACCGTTGACGCAATCAGGCGCCTACGGTCAGTGAGGCAGGAGGTGGAACACGAGGGAGAGGTGGTGTTGGGGGTGTCGCTCGACATCATCAGCGCTTTTAACAGTCTTCCTCACAGCGTGATACTGGAGCCACTCGAGAATTTCGGTGTTCCCACGTACAACTGAAGGCTGTTAAAGGATTGGCTCTCCGGCAGGGTGGTCGTGTGGGAGGACCGAGAGGGGTCATATGTGCGGTGGAGTGTTTAGTGCGGTGTCCCACAGGGATCAATACTAGGACCGCTCCTGTGGGACATCGGCTTTGACTGGGTCCTGCAATGTTATCTCCTGCCCGGGATGAGTATCACCTGCTATGCAGATGACACCATCGTTTCATCCCGGGGCCGAACGTATCAAGAGACGGCGTGGGTGGCTGAATCGGGAGTATCGCTGGTGGGTAGCCGCATCAGGAGGTTGGGGCTTTGGGTTCGTTTCGAAAAAACGGAAGCCCTAATGTTCCGCGGACCCGGAAAGAGAGGACCACCCCCAGGTGCACGACTCCATATCGGAGAGGAGGAGGTCAGGGTGGGCCCCACTATCAAATATCTTGGGCTCACCCTGGACGGGAGGTGGACCTTCGGCCTCCATTTCCAACAACTGGGACTGAAGGTCATAAGGGTGGCGTTATCGCTGGGCTGGCTCCTACCAATGTGGGAGGGCCCAGCCAAGCCTGAAGGCGGCTATACTCCGGGGTGTGCCGGAGTATGGCCCTGTACGGAGCCCCAATCTGGGCGGATGCCCTCACCGTGCGTGACACGGCCCTGCTACACAAAATGCAGCTGGTCATAGCGGTAAGGGTCATCAGGGACTACTACCGTACAGTCTCCTGGGCGGCAGCTATGCTCTGGCCGGGGAGCCGACGTGGGATCTTGTGGCGAGGGTCCTCGCCGAGTTAAACCTCCTCGTTTCAGAAGGGAGGTCACGTGGCGGGGTCCCTTCGTGGGAGGAGCTTAGGCGGTTCCGAAAGCTAGGAGAACAGTCGTTGCTGTGGAGGTGGGGAGAGGTTCTGGCGCAGTCACAGTACGGCCAACGTACGGCACTGCGTCCTGTTCTTCAAGTGTCCTGTGTTCTTCCTGTGTTCAGAAAAAACCCCTCACCTTCCGCCTTACACAGGTACTCACCGGGCACGGATGCTTCGGTACGTATCTGTGTATAGTCGCTAGGAGAGAGCCTACGCCATCCTGCCACGAATGTGGCGCTGCGGCGGACATGGCCCAGCCCCCTTATCCCGAAACAAAAGAGAATCGAATCAGTTCCATCTCAATAGCTTTTGATACTCCCGACACCTACACTAGCGCACGATCGTGCGGTGGCTCAATTTGTAACTAATCTGAATCGGGAAGTTCGTTAGATCGTAACTTTTGGTACTCCCGACGAAATCAATCGACTAAGAATCAAATGGCAGGATAGAAAACAAATTTCAAATTACACGATAACTAAAGAGGTCTCATTTACAGTATCGAGTTTGCTTGTTTTAGTGTATTTGAACTAAATTACTTGATTTTTATGGTAGTATTGCAGCATTATTTAATGTTATTGAAGGAGCTAATAGAATGCGCGTTCAGTAAATGCAAAATTTATTCACCGTTTGTATGGTACAAACATTTACGAAGATTCACCATCTTCAACACATTAGCAATGGACATGAATTGTGAGGAATTTCGATGCAATTATTGCCTTAAAAATGATTTATTTGTCGTATGAGTTGCAGATTTAACTACACATATGAAGAAACCGACTCACTAAAATTATATCACCGTTATGTGTAAAGTTATTTAAAACCTTTACGCATTTGTTTACACATTAGGCCGCTAATTCATGTATTATATTTTCACTTAAGACAGGGACTGACACAAATGAAGTCTACATATCATATAAATACTTCGTTGGTCTCAATCTGTTTTTGAATAAACAAAGTCAATAAATAGTTATAAAAAGTCGTATGTTGATATTATTACTATGCTCGGGTTTTCTAAATGTAAACACCAAACACGAATTTGTTATTATATCATTTACATATATATACTACCAATTACCTATTTATGGCCAGTTATTGTAGTTAATGAATGTGTTTTGTGCACAACACTTGAGTTTTGCTGACAAAATAAATCAAAATATGACTTTGACATTTGACAAAATGTCAAAGACTATAAACAGGAATTTCGAAACTATTATTTACTGTCTGTTTTTTTTTTAGAAAAATAACCTTTAAAAACCTACCATTGCATGAGATTGAGGCTGATTCATTTGAATAAACATACACAAAATGTTATTTAATGTGAAAAATATATAATATTTCCATATTTTTATTAATCTTTATACATAGATACGGCACTCAGCTGTAACTTGTTTGCACTGTGGACGTGACGTCAGCAACCACACTCAAGAGGTCCCGTCAGCAACCGTGCTTGGGCGGGACCTCTTGAGTGTGGTGCGCTGCATGCTCGAGAGCGATGAGGCCTGGCAGGCGGCGGTCTCTTCCTGCGAATCCGTCATTTTGTAGAAAGAGGCCGCGGAGCGGGACAGAGAGATTGATCCATCCTCTGTTCCGCTCCGCCGGCGTAGGACAGGAGTGCGGAGGCGTCGCTACGCGAAACTCCTTCCTCCAGTCTAATAGGGCTCCGGGAGAGGATGGGAACCTCCCCGGCTTAGCCAGTTCCAGCGTCGAGGGGGGCGCTTCAGTTTGTCGGAGTGCCCCCTATTCTAGTTGGAAGTCCGGTCGCTCATGAGGAAGACCGGCAGGTCGTAGGGGGTAGTGTCCTGTGATAGACATATCCGGGACACTCCCTTTCATAGCGGCTGATGGCAATCGGCAGGGATGGTTTTAGTGGATAAACAGACGATAGCGCCGGGAGTCCCACATATCCCCGGGACACCCAACCTGGGGAAGGCGTAATGACCTTTCCCCTGCGAGAAAAAAAAACTCTTCTGGTAGCGCTTATACCATCAGGATATTCGGCTACTATTTTTTAATAGTAAGTAAACGGATCACACAAAGCTGTGTTATAAGTTTGACGAGTCTGTTTGTTTGTGTGTGTGTCTGTCCGTGGCATAGGAGCTCCCAAACGGAAGAACGTAATTTGATCTAGTTATTTTTTTTAAGCTGACGTGATTGGGAGTGTATTAGGTTGAGATACATGTTATATCATAAAAAGCTGGCTTACCTACTGCTTGACAGTGACAGGGCCCAGGATATTCAAAAAAACAATTAATATATACAGACAGACATACAGGATAATATGACTAGTAATAGATGTAATAGATGCATAATTTTTCTTAATGTATATAACACTATCTTTGGCAGGTACTGAATACCTATGATCTAAGCTCTGCCAAGTCTTTGTTGTTAGATGTCAATGTTAGTTTGTACAAATTACTTCTGGTTGGAGTAAGTTATATCTATGAAATGATAGGTATTAGGCTGAGACTGGCCTGGGAAAACTTCAATGCCCTGAATTTTCCCCGGCCTTTCGGATTCCGGACAATGTAGTCCCAGCCTTAGGTAGATACTTAGATTCAAAGAATGAAATATCAAATTAAATAAATAATTCTTGATAATCAAAAGTTAATAACTACCTAAATTTTTTTGTAAAAATATAACTACTACGTACGTAAATTATATCTAAGCTCTGCCAAGTCTTTGTTGTTAGATGTCAATGTTAGTTTGTACAAATTACTTCTGGTTGGAGTAAGTTATATCTATGAAATGATAGGTATTAGGCTGAGACTGGCCTGGGAAAACTTCAATGCCCTGAATTTTCCCCGGCCTTTCGGATTCCGGACAATGTAGTCCCAGCCTTAGGTAGATACATAGATTCAAAGAATGAAATATCAAATTAAATAAATAATTCTTGATAATCAAAAGTTAATAACTACCTAAATTTTTTTGTAAAAATATAACTACTACGTACGTAAATTATATCTAAGCTCTGCCAAGTCTTTGTTGTTAGATGTCAATGTTAGTTTGTACAAATTACTTCTGGTTGGAGTAAGTTATATCTATGAAATGATAGGTATTAGGCTGAGACTGGCCTGGGAAAACTTCAATGCCCTGAATTTTCCCCGGCCTTTCGGATTCCGGACAATGTAGTCCCAGCCTTAGGTAGATACATAGATTCAAAGAATGAAATATCAAATTAAATAAATAATTCTTGATAATCAAAAGTTAATAACTACTTAAATTTTTTTGTAAAAATATAACTACTACGTACGTAAATTATATTACATACCTACGCCTATGATATGCCTATGATACCCGGGCTATTGTTACGAATCTATTGATACCTAATTTATTTAAATCGGATCCCCTGCTACGGTGGAATGTAAGTTTGTTCCATGCCAGCCAAAAGGAAGGGTAATTGATTTTGGCACTATGTATGTACACTGGCAGACACATAAACTGCATCATAGTGCAAGATAACTTTCAGTGAAATATAATTAGTAAAAGTGCAAACTATTTTGATTTATTTCAATGTAATGCAAAGACTGGTTCTTAATCTTATAAAACAATCAATTCATGTGTGTATAGGTCAAATTTTCTCACTAAAAGAATCAAATTACTCCTTTTGCAGGCTTTATTATGAAAATTTTACAATACTAAGAAAAGCAAAAGTTTTTTTTCTTTTTAATACATAGGCTGCACTAAAAGTATCGAGAATGGAATATTTCCACTGTTCCTGTCATATTAAAATCTTTTTAATTTAAAACTCCTTGGTTTTAAAAATCGAATACCGTTTATTTATTTGAAAAAAGATTCTCGGTCTTGTCACAAGGTTTTGTCAAACTTGTTTAGTCATTGAGAAAATGGAATTGACTCGAGAAAATTCTAGAGCGATGATTTATTATGACTTTCGAATTGGTTTAACACAAAAACAGTGTGTTGACCGGATGATTTCTGCATTTGGTGATGAAGCCCCATCCAAAACCACAATTTATCGCTGGTTGGCTGAATTTCAACGTGGACGTGTCAAGCTCAGTAATGATCCCCGTCAAGGTCGTCCAAAAACTGCAGTCACTCAAGAAAACGTTGATGCTGTGCGTAGGCTGATTGAGGAAGATCGACATGTGACATACCGCGAAATTCAGGCAACTTTAGACATTGGCATGAGTCAAATACAAATAATCTTGCATGAACAATTACGTGTAAAAAAGTTGTTTTCCCGATAGATACCGCATTTGCTCTGTGAAGAGCAAAAAGCGGCTCGCGTTACTGGGTGCGTCAGAACTCTCCAAAGATTCCACGCAGGATCCTCAAATGCTGTATACAACATCGTATCAGGTGACGAATCCTGGATATACGCGTACGAACCCGAAACAAAAAACCAGTCACGAGTTGGGTGTTTGAAAATGAGTAAAAGCCAACAAAAATGGTTCGTTCACGGAGTGTTGCAAAAAAAATGGTGGCCACGTTTGTCTCCAAAACCGGCCATGTTGCGACTATTCGTCTTGAGGGACAAAGAACGGTTAATGCAGAATGGTATGCTAACATTTGTTTGCCATAGGTCGTTTCTGAGCTCCGTAAAGAGAACTGCAACCGCCGCATCATCCTCCATCCCCAGCCCCGACCTAAGCCCTAATAATTTTTATACTTTCCCTAAAAGAAAGAATAAATTGCGTGGTCAGAGATTTTCATCACCTGAAGAAGCTGTGGACGACTACAAAACGGCCATTTTGGAGACCCCAACTTCCGAATGGAATAGTTGCTTCAATTATTGGTTCCATCGTATGAAAAATGTGTCAAAGTTCGCGGAGAATACTTAGAAAAGCAATAAATACATTTTTAAATAGTAATGTTGTGTCACTTCCTTGATTTCCGAAATTTTCAGTGCCGCCCTCGTAGCGTCAGAATGGTCAAATGGCTTTGACGCGAGTTGTATACAAAAGTGTGTAAATCAACCGTAATGGTGTCATTGATCAACTATTCCGGCACTATTAAAATAGCAGACTAGGTGCCCTGATTTGACAATTAACATGAACGGTTTTCCTAGGATATGGATAACCTGTAGGTAACTAATTGTCACGCCTCATCGTGATCATTTGCAAACGGCTAACGACTAAAATTGTGTAAATAAATGACATGTAAATAATTATTACACTTGGCTTGTATGACGGACTTAATACTTTACTAAATTTATTATTTTCTAGAGACTCCATCAAATCATGAAAATTCACCAATCCTGGCTGAAGAGCGGATGGAGATTTTGCATTCGAAGCCTTCGTTACGTATGGAATCACCAATGACTGTTTCACATACGAATATACACAGAGAATCGCCACTTACAACAGAACAACAAGCGACAATAGCCGAAATGGAAAACTTGGGCAATATCGGCGATGACTATAATATTCCAATATATTTCAATAAATCACCATTGTCTGTATATAGAACTAATAAAGGCTACGAACTACTAGAATCATCGGTTCCATCAATTGAAAAACAACTTACACCGCTTTTTACACCATCCATACACTCAATAGGGAATCCCTAGCATTATAGAAACTTCTGAAAACCCGACAAATGAGAATCTGCCAACTTTCATTAATGACAGCGATGACTCTGTAGCAGACCCTAATTACCAACCTGAAGACGAGGAAAATCAATGCTCGCCAATGTCACCTATAACGTCCTCATCTTTAGTTCAAA
Source organism: Phengaris arion (assembly GCA_963565745.1). Classification (NCBI taxonomy): domain Eukaryota; kingdom Metazoa; phylum Arthropoda; class Insecta; order Lepidoptera; family Lycaenidae; genus Phengaris; species Phengaris arion. The sequence goes on from OY751448.1 coordinate 2,341,713, forward strand.
TTGAACCACCAGTCAGCATTATTAATTCACAAGAAATTGAAGAATCGCTCACACTTGAAGGTAACCTTGATCTTGAAGAAGTGAAAAGATGCAAAAGAAAAATACCCGAAAACTGAAAGAAAAACATTAGATAAACAAAGAAAAATAGCGGTGAAACATACATGTCAAGTCAAGGAAAAAATGTACCTGCTAAAAAGTGTGGCAATGAAAATTGCAAGTGTTAACGAGCTTGTCATACAAAAATTGATAATAGTACAAGACAAAATATTCATTTATCATTTTGGGGTTTGAGTAGTACTTAGACGTTTGAACTTCTTATCTTTGCTTGCTCAGGGTTGGATCGGCCGTTTGCCTGTTCTAATTTGCCTGTTTAATGGCATTGCATGCAACTAAAGGGAAAGTACTTACTAAGTGCAGCTAAGCTATAATCTAGTCCTGCAGCGGAACCAAAGAAAAAAATTATTATTATTGTAGTACCTAGTAGTGTTAAGTTTTTGATTGCTTTTAAAAATTATTTGTTAAGCAAGTTCCTTTTATATTAATATTCTATAAATAAGTATGCCAAGTTTTTGATTGCCATTAAAAGTTTATTTGTTAAATATGTTTCTTTTATATTAATAATATTTTTTAACTTTTTTGTCTTTTGTTTTATTTCACTACCATGGAAATTAACCCTAAATAGTCTTTACGCCTGTCTTCGAATAAAACGAATCTTATATTTTTGACAAGCCATATGGACGTGTAATCTTCAAAAATGGTAGAAATACTGCATTTAACTATGTAAAGAATATTTATTAACGACAATTTATCATACTTGAACTAGGTTCAGATAATTTTTTAAATATTTCATTGCACATAAAAGTTTTGTTTTATACGTCCATCCGATAAAAGCATTTTCTGGGAAAAAATTACATACGGTTTGCCTAAAACTGTCGAGCCAAATAGAAATAAGTGCAAAATTCCGAGTTTTTAAATACTTACAAAAAAAATGAGCATTTCACGTTATTAAGGAAGTACTTTTATAGACACATGCAAATTTTCAGCTAAAGAGATACTAAGGCGGGTCAATAAGTCCGCGACTTTTTGAATTTCTAACCTCCTTACTGAAAAAGCAACACTACTCCTGTCAACAGGCATCTGTCAGTTGACTCCTATCAAAATTTGAACTTGCTGCGTCAGTTAGTTTGTGTTTTACAGCTATCTTTATCAGACTATCCAGTAACTTAAGGAAACAATGGAAAAAAAGTGAATTTCGTGTGCTTATTAAGCATTATTTTTTGCGAAAAAAAACCATTACCGAGACCAAGGCTAAGCGTGATAAATACTATGGGGACTCTGCACCATCGATTTCAATGGTAAAAAAGTGGTTATTGAATTTCGTTGTGGCCGTACAAGCACTGAAGATGCCGAACGTCCTGGACGCCCAGTTGAGGTCTCTACACCCGAAACAATCGAAAAAATTCACGATATGGTGTTGGCCGACCGAAGATTAAAAGTTCAAGAGATTGTGGAAGCCATAGGCATCTCGCATGGCTCAGTGGTTTCAATTTTGTATGATCACTTGGGCATGAGAAAGCTTTCCGCAAGATGGGTGCCGCGTTTGCTCACAGTCGACCACAAACGCAATCGTGTAACAACTTCACAGGAAGGTTTGGCGTTGTTTAATCACAATATGGAGGAGTTTTTTAACCGTGGACGAAACATGGATCCATCACAACACACCAGAGACCAAACAACAGTCAAAACAGTGTGTTTCTAAGGGTGAATCGGCGCCAAAGAAGGCCAAGGTGGGTTTGTCAGCCAATAAAGTTATGGCGACTGCTTTTGGGATGCACGTGGGATAATCCACATTGACTATCTTCAAAAGGGAAGAACAATTAACGGGGAATATTATGCCAACTTATTGGACCGCTTCAATGAGGATTTGAAAACAAATCCGACCTCATTTGGCCAAGAAAAAAGTTCTTTTTCACCAAGACAATGCAAGGGTGCACACATGTGCAGTTGCCATGGCAAAAATCAATGAATTGGGCTATGAATTGCTCCCACATCCACCCTATTCTCAAGATCTGGCTCCGAGTGACTACTTCTTGTTCCCAAACCTGAAAAAATGTCTCGGTGGAAAAAGATTTGACTCCAATGATGAAGTCATCTCGCAAACAAAGGCCTATTTTGAGGACCTCGACAAATCATATTTTTTGGAAGGGATAAAAAAATTGGAGAAGCGTTGAACAAAGTGTATAGAGCTCAAGGGGGACTACGTTGAAAAATAAAATGATTTATTTATCAAAAAATCTGTGTTTTATTCCAAAAGTCACGGACTTATTGACCCGCCCTCGTACATTGAAAAAAAACTTACTAAGTTTTTTTTGGCTCCTGAAATGTAGGGGTATTGCTTATATGCCCCTCTGTCTTGAAGCCCGCGATATGAGAGTCAAACCTGTGCAAAAACTCTTAAAAACACCCAAAAACTTGTATCCAGCCTAAGAAGCATGGAAAGAAGTATACTCGGCTATACAAAAAGATAAAAAGTACTTTGAGAGAAATCATCAAGTGGCAGGCCGTAAACTCCAAGATAAAAAAGGTTAAATGGAGATGGATGGGCCACACCATCAGATGACCAACTAAATGAGCAAAAATATCAACCAAATACACCCGACACTATAATATAAAAAGGAAAAGAGGATGACAACTCACAAAGATGGTTGGATGAAATTAGGGGTTCGGCTGGTCCTCTGTGGCTACGGCTGGCCCGAGACAGAGATGAGTGGAAAAGGCTGGAGTAGGCCTATGTCAGAAGGGTAGGACTATGTGTTAGGTAAATATAAATATGAAAATTTAACTAAAAGATACAATCGTGTTTGAGAAATATTTGACAAAATAACCTAAAACTGACTTCCACGCGGGCTATGAATTTAGAAATAAATTATGGTTACAACTTTCGTCAATGTTTTCCTTTCAAGTTTTAGATAAAATGTGCTCTAAAAGCCATATTTCGAAAGCAAAATCACAAGGAGAGTGTACAGATTATTTGAAAAATGACGGCATGGCAATGGTCATTATAACTTCTTCAATGGACTTCAAACAAAAAAAACCACAAGCTGTTGAAATGTCTAGAAAAGCAGCATGTGACACTTTCATAATTAAACAATATTTCGATATGCTTGAAGAATATTTAAAAAACTTAACATACGGTATAGTCCAGACAGAATCTGGAATCTGGATGAATCGAGTTTTAGCAAAGACCCAGAAAAAATAAAAATTGTAAGTGCGAGGGGCTTTGCAAGTACTCGAACAATAGCTTCTGCAGGAAAAGACAACGTTACTGTGTTATTTATAGTAAACGCAGCAGGTGATAAATTACCACCATTAATTATATATCGTGGGAAGAATGTATGGGACCAGTGGATGTCTCGAAACGCCTATGAGGGTACGTGCTATGCGGCGACAAAGAATGGATGGATCGATGCCAAAGTTTTTGAGAAATACATATTGGGGACAGTCTTGCCTCACGTAAGTAAAGAGTCACCTTATTTAATAATATATGACGGCCATTCCACTCACATTTAAATGTTTTGGAAAAGCAAAGGAATTGGGCGTTGAAATAATAAAACTGCCGTCACATGCCAGCCATCTGCTACAAGTACAACCTTTAGATTTGGCGGTATTTAAATCCATGAAAGACCGGTAGCAAGCCAAAGTCTTAGCATGGCAACGGTTAAACGTTGTAGCTAAGATGCAAAAACACCACTTCAATGAAATTCTTGGACAGGTGTGGAAAGAGTTAGATCCTACAATAGTAAGAAATAGGTTTAAAAAAGGTGGCATCTTCCCACTTAATAAAGACGTAATACCCGTTGATAAATACAACGCACAGGCTTTAAAAAGATTTAATGAAGTTAAAACGAAACAAGTGCCGACTTTATGGAATTTATGTTCTCGCGGAATAATAAAGACAATGAATGAGAAATGTGTATCAACAAGTAAAAGTGAAAAGAAAAATCAAACAGAGACCACACAAAAAACACCCGAAACACACAAAAGAATAATTTTCCACCCTGGAGATATACGTTTACCTGGTACAAGTCAAGGGACACCAAAAATTAATATTGTAGAAGACCGGTATCTCAGTGAGAGTGAAGCTTGTATCGTTTGAGAGTTTGTTACTTAGCACCATAAAAAGACTCTGATTCAAGCATAAATTGGAATGCATATTGTGAAAATTTAATCCAGCTGGCTGAAGACGAGGGCAGAAAAAGTGATGATACATTCACTGAACTAGGAGTAACACCCAGTCGATATAATTTCATAGAGCGAGAGAAAGAGCATATCATTGACGATGTATACGAATCAAATTCTGACCAAAGACATCCACAAGTTGGTGACTGGATTATTGTTAAATTTGCAACAAATACATCCGTGAAACATTCCATCGAAAATGTAATCTCAGTGGATCATGACATTCCCCAAGTCAAGTATTTGAGAAAAATTAAAAATAGTAAAATGGTATCATTTCATTACCCTGATGTTGACGACATAGCGGAACTCAGACATGACGCTGACATTGTTAAGTTTCTTGAGAACCCCTTAATAACCCGAAGAGGACATATTGTTTTTAAAGAAAATTTTACAGAATTTAATGTGCAATAATACTATAGTATAGATTAGTAAATAAGACAGTATTCTTGTTCCTTAAAGGTGTATGTAACTGAAAGTTACAAGGTAGGTATACATTTTATGTCGATTATTTGTTGATTAATAATATAATAATGAATGATTTAATAATAGCGATTGCTTCATCGTAAAAATCAACAAATAATAGACATTTAAATGTTGCACCGACTCGTATTTATAAGTGTAAGATTTATTGGAACGAAGTTCCTTATCCCGCGTTGCGAAAGGGGGCTAGTCGGTTCGACCTGACCGAGCATACCACCTCGCTCGGTCGGAGATCTCCCTTCGGGGCTTGCCACCATATTCCCACAAGTACTTACATAAAAATACTGCCTTAAGAATCTGACTATCTCATGTAGATTGTTTCTCAACTAAGTATAGTTAGTTAGATTCAACTTGATCTCGTAATTTTCTTGATACCAAAGTAGACTGACGAGTGCCTCGTTTAATTTAAATAAAGTTTTATATTGTTTTCAAGAATTTTTTTCACAACTTTCACCATTATATGAACTACTTAATATATACTTAGTTTGGCAAAAAGGTGGTTAAATTAACCTAAATTTATTTTCACTGGTAACACCTTATTTCTTCATACGAATGATGTCAAGTGTTAAAATGTTACATGTATGGTGTACCAAAGTAAGTACTTTTTGGTTTGGCATAGAAAGTGGCGCCACTATTTTTTTCACGACTTTTTTGCTAAGCTGCACCTGTTTACTTTTACAGATGTAATAGGCGCGAGCCACCCAAGTAAAATGTTGCAAACATCTGCATTTGGTATGGGGCTAATGTGTCTATCAAAACTATGCGCATTTCCCCAACTTTTACTAAATTGTCTCTGAATGCGTCAAATATTATTTTTGTCTAGTATAACTGTCGTTCATTTGCACAGAAATTTGATCCGAAAAAAACTACCTTGTTTTTCTCATGAAAAGCTTACCAACTATGTATTTACTCAACAAAGACGCATTTGCCCCAAACGGGGAAAATGCGTCTAAAATTCCAACAAAAAAAAACATTCAATATAACACGCTTTTAAAACTCCGGCGAAGAAATCACACATTAAACTTTGTACAGGAATAGCTATCATATTGGACTAGAGTTTCAAAAAGTTGATAATGCCATCAATTCGCTCACATTATGGCGACAACTTGAAGTGATCAAGAAATACGAGACGCATTTACCCCGGTTGACCTTAATTCGTGTTTATATATTTTTATATACGTGTATATAAAATACTTAATAACATAAACGTGAGTAATTGCGTAGGTGTTGAATGTGAGACTTGAGGTGAGACTAAGTGCCTGTGTTTTTTGTTGGTGATAAATCGTTTTAATAAATTGACTCTTTCGGTACCTAAGTAAAAAGTTGGATAGCTACTATTAATTGTAGTTCTATTCTACTATTAATTGTAGTTAGTAATAATAGAGGATCTTAATATATATTATACATTATTTAATAGGCGGTAATACCGTGGAAGTACTAAGTTTATGATTATCTTAGTTTTCTGTGTACTAGTAACTACTGTTAGTTAGCTAGTACACAGAAAACACGTTTTATTATTAGATAGGTATTTTACATTCTGAAAAATACTGAAACATAATTATTATTACTTTCAATTATGTTTCAGTATTTTTCAGAATGTATTTATGTATATATGTAATGAATTATAGTTACATAGATGTTTCAAAATCACTTGCAAATCTCTCGTCTAGCGCCTAGGGCTTCCCTCTGAAGTAAAACCAGCCTTCGCTACTGATATTCCCTATTTAATTCTCACGCACTTTATGATCATACTTATTCTAAATTCGGAATAAGACGGTGGGATAAAGAAAGGGTTGGAAAGAAATGAAATCTACATACATTCAGTTGTCGTTTTGTATAGACTTTTGTCTAAAACCCATTCTTGAAGTGACCGCATGAAACACGGTTTGCTTGCGACTGACCATGAGCATAGTTTTCAGGTTTATGAACAATGAAGCTGCTTCTCCTACTGTTTGTGGCTGTGGTATCCTCCCAGGAGTTCTACCAGACTGATGACGACAAGATTAACAGCACTTCTATGAGTGTGGACGATCTGAGAGCGGTGATCCAGTGCATCAACGACAGGGGGCCGTGTAATAGGGTCACCGCTAGTTTTAGACGTAAGCTTGTATTTTTTATAAAACATGCAGACGGATCGCTAGTAGGAGAGTAAGCTATTACCAAAGCGATCTTTAAATACTCACATAACGTCGCAAGAGCTATTTCGTGCCAGTATTCTGTGATGCAATGGTATCTCTCTGGTCTAACCAACCCGCTTGTGTGAAATTTGTCTCTTTTACAATATGTGGGCATATTGTGGGTGAATATGTCTAAACTCCACAGTAAATTTCTTCATTTTAATTATATATTTTTTAATTTAATGTTTTGCACACTGCCTATAAATTCTGGCATATAATTGTATTGTCTATGTCCTCTTTTTAATATAATACGTCCATGGTCTATGTCAGTTCTCGTGACTGTTTTCAGTAAAATCTGCCAAAAAATATATATCAGTAATTGCTCCTCGAAATATTTGTAATTATCTTGGAAATTTATTCAAATTAACACAACTTGAATTGGCTTCGCATCATTTACATAATCATAATAGTACCTGGGCGACCGAGCTTTGCTCGGTTATTACTATTTATTGTAATATGGTGAAACTCGAAAGCATAAATCTTATTTACGTAATCAGTATAAAACGCATGAAAACTCGCGTTTTCCCAAACATAACACTAATCTAGATCGATTGTTTACCCCCGAAAACCCCCATATACCAAATTTCAGCGAAATCGTTAGAGCCGTTTCCGAGAACACACAAACATATAAATAAATATACAAGAATTGCTCGTTTAAAGGTATAAGATAATAATATCTATGGACGCTTCACACCACGTCAATCTGGTCTCATGCTAAGTATCCGAAGAACTTGTGTTACAAGTACCAGACAACGGGAAGTATATTTAATACCTATATAGTATATAGGTATTAAATATATATAAGTAGTATATACTATACATAAATTTATGATTTTTATTATCTTAAACACATATTTAATACACATCCATGACCAGGAATATAGAAAACTTTTTGCTCCTTGGATTCGAACCCGCAACCACCGGCTTGAGCGCCAACGCACTAACATCTGAGCCACACAGGTCGTCATAAGAAAGAGTCGTTCAGCAAGGACGGGTCGATGTTGAAATTGAATAAGTGTCGACTTTGAAGGCCCACCGCGTCTGCCGTAAAATGGACGCAATGCGCGCAACGTTTGCACTAACGAACACTCATGTTGATAATAAAGTTTTAACATTTGGATATGCTGCTCAGTCGTGTAACTTGCCATGGTGATTTGGCATCAGTGACTGAATAAGAAATAACAGATTTGACAGCTGCTGCCACAACATGGCCGCCACAAACTGTCAACATCGACCCGTCCTTGTTGAAAGACCCTTTAAAAAGCTCCTCTACGACTAAGGGTCATACCGAAACGAAACGATACGTGACGCGGCGCTGACACATAAGATATACGTTTCATGATAAGAGTTCGAATGTCAAGTTACACTGCACTGCACAGCGCATTTACAGTGAATGACTGATGTCTGTGAAACTTGTATCTTTTTGTGTAGTGAATAAAATTCAATTTTGAATAGTTATCTTAAAAATGCAGCGCCGCGTCGCGTATTATGTCGTTTGGGTTGGGTTGGTACTGATAGAACAGAACAGAAGGACTTGTGGTGTATGATTCTTCTAGTTCTGCGCTTCATATGTCCAGCAATTTAATATCCAACTGCTGAAAACTCCGACGAATACACAAACAATACCCACATTACAGCATAGACGTATATATTATAGACTAGGCATGTTGAGGCAAAAAGTGTCTCCAGTTAAATGGCCCCACTTTTGTGATGTTTGGAGCCGTTAGCCGAGCCATAATATTGAGTTTTGAAATCTTTGCATCTCAGGCTGTCTTACAGGCTGTCACTATATCTGTCTAGCAGAATGACAAGGAAAGCATGTGACTTGTGTAGACGTGTTTGTTTGCTTTTTGGTGCGCATTGCAGTAGATTTTAATAATTGCGCGTATGCGCACAATAAGCAAACGAATACGACTATTGCCTCAATTTTTTTTTAGAAGCTTTTGAGAAATCAGCTAAAGAATATATTTTCATACCTGCAAGAAATCTTACACGTCAGATAATAAGCACTTTACTTTCCAGAACTCTACCCAACCATAGTACAGGAGGCCTGCAAAAGATGCAGCAAGGACCAAAAGATATCGCAGTGCAAATTATATAGGCGCGTGACTAAAGAACTGCCTGAGGAACTGAAGGCAACGAAACAGCGACATGACCCTGACGGCAAATACTGGAATAGCTACTTGGCGTCGTTTTCTAACGAATGTTGAAATGTAATTGTTTTTTTATTATTTAATTGTGCCTTGGCTTGCCTTAAACACCGTCGACTAAGGGGCCGTCCCTTAATCACGCGATACCTTACCGATTGCACCATGTTTAATAATTTTAAAATAGAAATATTGCATAATATGTATATATACTTACTAGATTCATTAGGATTTGTGACCAGATTGTCGTACAATGCGTTTATGATCCAGGATACGAGTTATCTAATTTATGCGTTATAAACGGAATTTTAAATAAGGTTACAGGCCCCGCGGCCCGAACAATTAATTCTAACGGGATTCCAAAAAACTGACTAGGTATAAGAAATGCATTAGTTAATAATTTTGCGGACCAAAGGGATGAAACCGCCCTCTACAACGATTTAGCTCTTGCAACATAGGGGAATGAAACCCCTCAAGAGTTTTACGACAGGTGCCAAAACCTTTTCAGTACCACGATGACGTACATCTCTTTACAGGAAACGTTAGCCACCACCATTGAGGCTAAAAGAAAATAATATAGGAAATTATCTTTACAAGCGTACGTCCGGGGGTTGAAAGATCCTCTTGGCTCTCGCATAAGATGTATGAGACCTGAGAATATAGAAAAGACATTGGAATTTGTCCAAGACGAGTTAAACGTAATGTATTTGCAACAAATAAATACTCCTCGTCCATCATCATCATCATCATTACCACCTTCACACTAACAGTTGAAAGCCTCCACCAGTACCGCGAGCGTTACCTGGACCTAGTTGGCAGAAACCCGCTTTAACGCCACCCTTTCAACATCACCAAATACCTCAGCGTCCCCCGTTACAACCAACTCGAACACAACAAATGTTTACGGCACCTTTACCGAATTATAGTCATGGTTTTAGAATTCCTCAAAGGAGTTTTCCGCCTAATAATTCAGGGCCAAAGCCCATGAGCGGAGTAAGCCATTTTGTCACGAAACCCATGCCACCTAGAAACTATGGTCATGATTGGCAGAAGTTTGGAAACCCTCCGCCATCTAACTATTTTAAGAGTAGAGAAATGAATTATAATGAATTTTCCGACTATTACCCTGACTATAGTCACTATAACCAACAGTACTATGAATGAATTAATATAATGACTATTGTAACTATAATGACTGTGACGAACAACTTGCACTCGATCAGTATAATTATAATTATTATAACGAAAATACACCGGTACCCTCTATAGAACATACACCCAGATATTCAAATCCGACACAGCACTCTGATGATTTAGCTCAGCCTAGTACTAGCAATAAAAAGCAGGATTTTCAGAAACGCAGAAGCCACACTGCACCAGAATAGAGTTAAATTTAAGGTCAAAAAAAGAATTGCCGTACATACAGATTCGTAATCCACCACTTAAATTTCTTATAGATACAGGGGCTAACCAATCACTTATTAGCCCTGAAGCCGTTGAATTTTTTTTCTCTCATATACCTAAAATATTTGATCCTTTCGAGGTCACTAATTCACGCATAACGAGTGTACACGAACACTCTATTATAATTCCCAGTTTTCCAGAATTTAACGAAAAAAAAGAATCTAAAGCTTTTCATATTTAAATTTTATAATTACTTTGACGGGTTAATTGGATTAGATTTACTTGAAAATTGTAAAATAGACCTCAAATATAACGTTAACGATAACGTTTTAATAACAGATAGTGCGAAATTACCACTTTTGCGATATCAATGTAGGAGAGATATTAGAGAAGAAACTATTCCTGCAAATTCATCCAAACTTATTAGCATTCCAATTGACCATGACGACGGTGAAGTCTATATATCGGAACAATTTTTATGTAACTTCGTTATTCACGAATGTATTACGACCGTTTCTGACAAGATCGCTATAGTTGAAATAAAAAATGTGACAGACACCGTCTCCGTAATTTCGTTTAATTCGCCTACACAAATTGACGTTTGTAACCTTGAGTGTACTGAACCTGTTCAGGACCCGACTCGAATTAAGAATGTATTAGAGTGACTTCGGAATGAGTGAAATGAATCATGGAAGGAGAACCCTTGACTTTTACCAACAAAATTAAGCATACTATACGGACCCATGACGAAATGCCAGTATATACCAAGAGCTATCGCTACCCATTTATACATCGACAAGAAGTTAGGGATCAGATAGCGAAAATGTTAGACCAATGAATACGACCCTCAGACTCTGCCTGGAGTTAACCTATTTGGGTAGTCCCAAAGAAGGCCGATGCTTCCGGGAAACAGAAATAGAGACTGGTAGTTGACTTCAGGAAACTTAACGACAAGACCATCGATGACAAGTATCCAATCCCCAATATCACTGACGTTTTGGATAAACTAGGTAGATGCCAATACTTCACCACCTTAGATTTGGCGTCTGCGTTTTATCAAGTTGAAATGATCCCCGACGATATAGCTAAAACCGCGTTCAATGTAGAGCACGGACACTTTGAGTTCTTACGTATGCCAATGGGATTAAAAATTCGCCATCAACATTCCAACGTGTTATGGATAATATTCTGAAAGGTCTACAAAACGAAATTTGCCTAGTATACTTAGATGATATAATAGTTTTCAGCACGTCCCTTCAGGAGCACATGGTGAACCTGGAGAAAGTTTTCCGTAGATTACGCGATTCAAACTTTAAAATACAAATGGACAAGTCAGAGTTTTTAAAATTAGAAACCGCATACCTAGGCCATATCATAAGTAACGAAGGTATAAAACCTAACCCTGACAAAATCAAGGCAATCGAAAATTATCCGTTACCAAAAACAAGTTTGGAGATAAAGCAATTTTTAGGTTTACTAGGAGATACTATAGAAAATTTATACCTGACTTTGCGCGTGTTACTAAGCCGATGACTAAATGCTTAAAAAAGACAAGTAAAATAGTTTTGAATTCGGAATATATCGACTGTTTCGAAAAATGTAAGACTTTGTTGACCAACGACCCAATATTACAGTACCCTGACTTTACAAAAGACTTTATACTTACCACTGACGCCTCGAATGTATCTATAGGCGCCGTACTGTCTCAGGGGCTCATATGTTTGTCAGCTCCAATTGGGAGCTGACAAACATATTAGCTACGCATCTAGAACTTTAAGTAGTAGCGAAATGAATAACAGCACCATCGAGAAGGTACTGTTGGCAATTGTATGGGCTACTAAATATTTTAGACCCTATCTATTCGGACGAAAGTTCAAGATAGTTACTGACCATAAGCCCCTCCAGTGGATCATGAATATTAAAGAACCCAATTCGAGACTTACTAGATGGCGACTCAAACTCAGTAAGTTCGACTACACTATAGTATATAAGAAAGGCAAGTGCAATACCAACGCCGACGCCCTATCTAGAGTTCAAATTAATAACGAAGAAATCGAGTCCCTTCTCACAGAATGTGGAATTGATCTTTCTATAAGACCTGAACCTTCTGTTGGGTCTTCCACTGACACGGCGCATTCTTCAGCTGAAAACCCTATACATGAGATCCCAATAACTGACGAACCACTTAACAAATTTCATAGACAAATATTACTATCGTAGGTGACATCAAACGACGACCGACTGTAACTAAGCCATTTGACACACATACACGCACACATATTCAAGTATCTGAGTCAAATTTAGAGCAAGACGTAGTAGATTCTATTAAGAAGTACGTTAATCCCAAGATAAAAACGGCCCTCAAAATTACACCTCCACTAGGTATGTACTCTATAATACCGATACTCCAAAGCAAGTTTAAATCATCCTCCATACATCTTGTTTTAGCAAAAACGGAGTTGGAAGACGTAAAAGAGTATCTGCGACAACAGGATATAATAAAACATTATCACGAAGGAAAAACGAATCATAGAGGTATAAATGAGTGCTATTTAGCTTTATCCCGTAAATACTATTGGCCTAAAATGCGTGAAGAAATAACGAAGTATATTAATGAATGTACTATCTGTGGACAGTGCAAATATGATAGAAATCCTATCAAACCTCAACTTAATATCGTACCACCAGCAACAAAACAATTTGTAATAGTACATCTAGACTTATTCACAGCACATAATGAAATATACTTGACTTTTGTTGACTCATTCTCTAAATACGGACAAGCTTACCATTTACGTGGTGGCACAGCAGTCAGTATACTTCAGGGACTACTTACACACCATGGATTACCCTTGAAAATTGTAACTGACAATGGAACCGAATTCACCAACCAACTATTTTCTGGATTCACTAGATTACATAAAATAATTCACCATAGAACTTTGCCCCATTCACCTAATGACAACGGGATCATAGAGCGTTTCCATTCTACTCTTTTAGAACATCTTCGAATATTAAGACTTAAACAGAAAGACGAACTAACCATTAACTAGATACCTTACGCAATATTAGCATATAATAGTTCTGTACATAGTTTTACGAAATGTAGGCCCCACGACATTATTAGAGGACATTTTGATCCTAGGGATCCATTAGACATTAATTTGACCGAACATCTAATGCAACAGTACATTTTGACACACCGAGATCAAATGAAGACAGTTTATGAAATTATTAACGAATCTACTACACGTTATCGTACAAACTTAATGAATAATAGGAACAAAAATCGCGACCCAGAAATAGAATACACTCCAGACCAGCAAGTTTTTATTAAAAACCCCATGCCTAATAGGCAAAAATTAGCACCCCGATACACTCATGACAATCTTTTAGCAGACTTAGCAATTCACATTTACACCTCGAAGAAAAAGGGGCCCGTCGCGAAGGCTCGTCTTAAGCGCGTCCCTAAGATTAAAAACTTGTTACAGGTTTCGACTGATGCTGATAATACACATGACCATGGCAGCAGACATAAGACTTGAACAACTTGACAGTGGACCTGGACTTTTACCATTTAGACTCGGTCGAGCAAAGTTCATCACTCATTATCATTCATTCATACAATACGTGGAACTTACTGATCTAGAGAAACGTATTGACTCGGTATATAGTCAAATAGATTATTTTAGGACTCAACTTAATAACGTTTCTTTAAGTATATTTGAAATTCAAATTGACTAATTATATTCTAAATTAGCTAAAGTAAATTCACAGTTAAGAAGTCTCGAACCTAATCGAGTACGTAGAGGAATAAGTAATGGTTTAGGATCATTTATAAAAAGTGTAACTGGTAATTTGGATCATTCAGATGCCGAAAGGTATAATAGCGCAATAGAATTATTAGAGAAAAATGAGCATAAACTAGTTTCGGAATTTAATAATCACATTAGTCTTAATAAAACATGGATGAATCTACTGATTCATATAATATGTTAATTGATAATTTAGTAGATAATCAGAAGAAAATTAACGAAACTTTAGAGTTATTTTTGGATAATTATAGTTCAGAGGTAAAATTTGCTAAATTTGCACACTTGTTAGCGATTATTACTGAAAACACTGACCATCTTTACTTAGAATTAATTAGATTAGAAAATACTTTAAGTTTTATTCGTGCATCGAGCACTCATCATAGCATGTTAAGTATACATAATTTAGCAAATATGATAGATAGACTTAAGAAAATTTACAACAGTAAGCACATCCTAGAAGCTGATTTAAGGGAATATTACGATATCATTAAGCCTGGTAGTTATTTCGTAGATAAGTGTATAGTAATAGTTTTTAAATTTCCTTTAGTAGCCCTAGATGATTACGATTTCTTCCGTCTCTCCATTGTTCCTAATAAGCTCCAACAAACCTTTATCCCTCCACATCCTTATATAGCAACCGATGGGAAATTTTTCATGTACATAGAGGCTGAACACCCAAAAGTTGACGATTACCTTCTCTGCGAAGAAAATATGAACTACTATCAGCCCCGAGGAAGCCCTGACTGTATACAAAGTATCATCATCAATCAATCACTAGATAAGTCATGCAGCCTCACGAGAATCACCTTAACGAAGGAAGCTATGGAGCAATTCGACGATAAGCACTACACTATAATTTTCCCAAATCCAACTAAAATCCAACTGCAATGTGAACGGAAGGAGGACATAACAGTATCCGGCAGCTACCTCGCTACAATTCCACATGAATGTTCCCTGTGGACGGACTCATTCAACATAATCAACACTAACGACGAAATCAAAGGACAACCCTTGATGAACCTTGATTGTTGCTGCTCTGGGGGTGGAGGAGTTACATGTTCAACCCTAAGGAAGATGGCTGACGCAGCAGCATCGCCGCGACGCGTGTATTCTACTTTCGGGTTTTGCAATAATGTATAATAAGCAACAGGAATTTATTGTAATTAAATTAAATTATTTTTGCGGCATTCTTTATCGAGCCTCGAATCGGTTCATGTATATCTAGTATTAAATTTAAGTTTAATTAAATTTTTAAAATTGTAAATTAGAAATTAAGAAGACAATAAACTCGTCATAAAATTTTGTTTTTTATAACATCCTCGGCTACCAAATACATAACTTGCGCCCGTCGAATAATGACTGTGACGTCACAACGCCGGTTGTGCGATGGGCGGCGCGCGGGCGGTGGCTTAGCGAGTATGCATTCGTATGTAGTTGAAGCGCTCTGTAAAACTTTCATTCATTTTGATTAATTTGTTATTTTTTATTAATGGTATACCAACCAACCAACCAACATGGAACTAGGATTTTCACGTGGCCAATCAAATAATCTTCCTAAAGTCGATTTACTTATGGTTGCGGATTATTTCACAAATCATGCAAAGTATATTAGCGCAGAAATCCGAGCGCAAAAACTTGCAAGGTAAGTTACATCATATGCAGTACGTTATTTGTAGGAGGTAGGATAATAATATTTTATTTATTTATTTTATTTTATGTTATTTGTGTGGCTTACAGCTATCAGTATAAAAGTATACTGTAAGATAGGATACAAAAAGCCTCCACAGATAGTTCGAATTTATAAACTAATTACAAAGAATAAACTAAATTATAAGCAAAATAAATTTAGAAATATAATGACAATTAAAAATATTATAAAAGTAAGAAGGGATATAGGTAAAGTAGGTAGGGGCCGGTTTCAGACTTATTTCTTAACCTTAATTTAAAAATAAATTTAGGTTTTATAATACTGGAGTGACTTATAGCAATAAAATACACCTAAGCAGGACTTATCATCAATCCTGATTTAATCTAAAAGGAGATGTCAGATGTCCCCACTGACTGACAGACGTATATAGACGCTCGCACTGCCGTGACCGCTAATAGTATAAGCGTGAAATTTGGACAGTAGTTTTAATTTACAATGTAGACGCGCACTAAGAAGGGATTTCGAAAATTTTTACCCTTAAAGAGGTTAAAAAGGGGTTGAAAGTTTGTATGAAAAATCTTTAAATCTACACCGATTTCAATGAAATATAATATCCGAGCTAATAAATAAATATTTTTGAGTGCGTATATTATAGTTTTTTAAATTCGCCCCCTAAAGGGGTGATATGGGGGTTCAAAGTTTGTATAGTGAAATATCAACAGCTGGTCACGCAGATGGTTATTATGACGTAGAAATCCGTTAAAAATTGATTTTTGAAATACATACCCCACGGGGGTAGAATGGGGATCCACGCAGACGAAGTCGCACCCGTATGCTAGTCTAGGATAAGGTAATATTGATATTTTAGACATAGGTATAGGTAGGTCATAGTTTAATCAGTGTCAGTTACTACTAGTGCTGTCAGATTGCTGTGGATTATCGATAAAAAATAATACCCACCAATAAATCATGAGCGTTTTATATAAGTTTTCTTTCTACAGAGCTGGACGTGATAGTTATGGAGATAATGCAATAGGGTATGTTCAGGTGAAAAGACTATATCCGCAGTGCACGGTAAAAGCAAGAGTTACACCTGAACACAAAGTTCGAGCTACAGCATATCATTGTACATTTGTTGGTGATGAACCGAAACCGAATGAATGAATGAATGGTACCGACTTTAAAATTATGAAGTTTGAGTAGAGAAATAGTTAAAATTTTAGCCGAATTTAAAAGGGGAAATATTTAGAAAATAAGATTTATTTTATAATTTTTTGTGCGTTTTTACTTTGGAAGTCGGTTTTCATTTTTGTTTAAAAACAATAATTTTTCCCTTTTTAGTCATATTTATTACATTAATATTAACACATTTTAAGAAAATTTAAAATATGTGTTCGAATGTATAATTGAATACGCGTCAAGCTTCCATTAGGTATTGTGTATAAGATGATGATGATGATAACTGTAAGTTTGATAATGGCTATATATTAGCATATACTTGTAGTTCTTTAAACAATGCCGAAATTTCCAAACGTACATCTTTAAAGTGTGAGGAGTTCTGTTCAGTGCTTTTGGATCCAGGGTATACCTTGATGTAAAATCTTACTTTTTGGTAGCATACGCTTGGGTTACTTCAGAACAAGACAAAAATCACTATATATGTCAATATAAATGTCGAGCAGTTCCCTCGATTCCTCATGGATCCCATCATCAGACCACCACTAATTGTCAACGGGACCAACTTCGGATTATACCCTTTACATCAAAAAAACATATTTGAAAATCGGTTCACAGACGGCGGAATTATTGTTGAACATACAAAAATATATATACAGCTGAACGTATAACCGCGTCCTTTTTCAAAGCAAAATTAATCACTTTTATACTTTGACATTTATGGTACAATATCCTATAATATAGAAGTCCACCGTATTTCAGTGTTTTTACAGATTTTAACCAGTAAAATGAAAAAAAAATGTTTGCTCGCTAGCTCCGCTCACTCGTGTTTGCGTCATTGCGTCGTCATTTTCTTTTCTCTCTAATTTTTTGGTTTCTTTGCATTACCTTTATTTGTTGGTCTTATCAGTTTTCATACAAAATTACTCGAGAAGTGAGGAAAATCTCTCGAGGATACAGCCTCATATACACCTCTAGATTGCCGCTCGCGACATTTCAAAAGTCCTCCATTAGCGACTGGTTTAACCACCTTCCTTCATAATAGGCTACTTGACTTTGTTTTTATTTATCTCATATCTGCTTCATAATTGTTTGATTACACACAAAAAAATAATATAACTATACAGGGTGCCAGAAGACCGCTTTCATTAACTTTGGAATATGATTATACTACCTTTTCTCATTACAAAAAAGTTGTTTTGTTTTGTAATGAGAAAACCACACGGAACCCACTTTAGGAATCCCTGCTCTACACCGCCTGCAGTGTGGTTCGTAAATCAAGCACGAAATGTTGCTTCTTGACAAATAACGAACCCTGTGTATAATGCAACTAAATTCTTAATGTGCAACGGCAATCATCGCTATTCTATCGAAATTACAGACAGTGTTTGAAAAATGACAATAACCGAAAGATATCACGTGGTTGAAATCATTTATATACTTGTATATTATAGTAATACTATACTAGGGTAGGTATAATTAGTTGTATATGTATTATGTTTATTTTAGTAAAATTTATATACCTAGTTTGCTACGAATATTATTGTACCTATTTTTATCATTAGTTTTCCAAGACCTTTTGTATAGTAAAATTTTTGTATTTTTCTAGATGGAAAGCACCTTGGTATTTTGACTCTGTCACCACCCTATGGTTGACTGGTAGAAAATGCCCTATGGCATTAAGTCCGCCATTGTACATTGTGCAGAAAGTATATACATAAATAAATAAATAAAATGACTAAATATTCCTTATTAAGAAATTTAAATGCGAATTGTACTGCAAGATACTGTCTGACTATCGTATCGATCTAAGTGAAAACTGTTGTTCAAAGCTAAACAAACTTGAAATTAAATAAAAACAATGATTTGAGAAACAATGCAACAAAATATATGTGCCGCTAGTCGCTACTGAAACTTTATGTTACAAACGGGAAACGAGATGTAAAATATTAGTTGTAAAACCCGAAAAGCAATATTTTTTTGTTTAGAGTTTGAAGATGCCTGAAGTTCTAAAATTAGCCATAAAAACAGTAGCTTGGATCGAATGTATGAATCACTTTCCTGCCTTTTTATTTCTAAATGTTGCCCATGCCCGAGGTATCCTCGGAACCTATGTCGTGGGCTTACGGGATTTAATTTACTAACAACAGTTTTGGCAACAAACCAAATAGCTACATTTCATGTATGACGTCATCTATTATAGGTTCAACATTTATTTCTAAAATTTCCACGTTCGAAGTAGACGGTTCTGTGAGAATATTTCAATTTTTTAAGCATTGCCATTTGTCCGCTTATATCTTTTCTGTCGTTCTCTTTGTTTTTTAAGAGCTTTTTCTTTATTGTGCCTAATTATTTTTATGGATGTTTGTGTCTCTTCAAAACCAGATACATTTTGAGAATCCGCATCTGTCAATTCTTCATTATATAATTCTATTCAATTTGTGATTGAAGGGACAAATCCAGCAAAACTTTGTAAAAATTGTTCACGTTTTCTTTTTTCCGCTTCACGCTTTTTGAGTTTTTCTCTGTTCCGCTCTTTGTATCGCTTTTGACTTTCTCTGATTTTTTTAATAACTTCTCGCTGTTTCGACTTTTCTGGGTTTCACTCCCTACATCTTCTTTGGCGTTCTTTGTTTTTTTGGAGTTTATATTGCTTTCTTTCGATAAGAGACATTTGTGTTCCTGATGAACTTTGGGAATTAGCTCCCTTTATTTTGCAATTCAATCTTAGAACATTCTTCACCTTTCTGTAAATTCTGTTTCCGTTTTCGTCTCTCCGCTGCAAGCTTTCTAAATTTTTCTCTATTCTTCTCTCTGTACCGTTGTTGACGTTCTCTCCTGTTACTATTTACTCTAAAAAGTATATTCGTAGGTTAATAAATATTATACAAATAGAATTATATTTAATTAATTAATAAAAATGGTAAAATTCTTACATGGCATTGCTATGATTTGCGTTAAATTGCTTTTGGTTATCTCCAGGTTCAATAAAAACACTGACGATTCAGGTGATCGTTGGGTAATGAAATAGAATATAAATAAAAAAATATGTAAGTTAAATTATACAAAAAGTTGTAATAAGCTTGGCTTTAATTTCAACAATTATTTGCATAAACCCATTCGCTATGATAACGAGAAACGACTATGGATTATTAATAATTAAACGAACTTATCTGAAGTGAAGTTCTATCATAATTATACGAGGGCTTTGTCCGAAGAGATTAGCATTAGGCTTTTTTTTATTTTTTTATTGAGGGTAGGTAGTTGTTTGCTATACTGGAACAACCGTCCTGTTCTTCATTTAGTTCAGAGCAATATGTTGATATTTGATTCTCCCTGGGAAAAAGAAAACTTTAGTCGGGATGGGTGGGATGCTAATCTCTTCGGACAAAGCCCTCGTATAATTATGATAGAACTTCACTTCAGATAAGTTCGTTTAATCATTAATTATGCTCATGCTTTGTCCTCGAGATTAGCATTAGGTTTACATGTAGATGTTGAGAGAGAGAAAAATATCAACTACAATCAAAATAACATGTTTTATTTGTATGTAACAAAAGATATTTATGTACCTTAATCACCTGGTACCTACACAAAAATTAAAGGTATCTGTCTAGAATATTATAATCAAGTAGTTAAAGAAACATTCTATATACTCTCTGCAAAGGAAACATTATTATCTACATCCTGAATCACAATTCTGTTTTAAAATCTACCAAAGATTTGCGAGTTACCACTCCAACCTGCGGTTTTCCTAATAGTGTTTAAATTATTACCTAGCTGATGTGCCCTAGAAGTTGCAGCGTGTCTAGTGCTGTGGGCAGTGAATACTGATACGTCGATTCCACTACTGGCCAAAGTTAGTTTTATCCATCTGCTTAGCGTTTGTGATGAGATGGGCTTATGTGGCTTTTTAGTGCTAATAAATAGGTAATTATTTATTGTATTGCTGCGTAATGATTGTGTTTTATTAAGGTAACAGCGTTATGTAACTACCGAGCAAATTTCATTCGTTATCTCGTTACCGAGAATTAGTGATAGGGCTGACCTACAATAATTTAAGTTCCAAATTGTGCTCCTGTTTCAAATAATTGTATAATTTTTTTTTAACAAATCTTCAATGGAAGCATTGTATAAGTCAAAATTATTGGACTTGCAACACTGCCGTGATAATTAAGAATGCAGTAATCGCAAAATGGCGGTTTTGAGATAAACGCGGCAAACATGTTTTTAAACATCTGAGGATGAAGTTCATATTTTATTGGTCATAAAATATATCAATTGTTTGAGAAAAAAATCTAGCTATCCCGAGATCATTTTCCTTTATTTCATTTATCAATATATGCAAACATAATGCGAATTACTGCGTTTAGGCTTAGCATCAGGTCTTGCAAGAACCACAGTATACGTAAACTAAATGCAGCAGTTGCGCATATTACTGCATTATGATCTACGGCATGTCGATTACTGCGTAATTTGTTAGTATTCATTACCATTTTTTATATTCGGGACTAAGTGGAAGTGGAGTTAAATATACTCGCACACAGTTTTAAAGTCCGTTTTAAGGATTTTCTATGAAATTGACGAAAACCTTCTTCATGTTCTTTTATTATGCAATATCGGGAGGAAATAAAAATAAAACATTTTTTGTGTAAATTAAGTTAATTAAAGGCGCCATCCCCACGGACCAGCCGGCACATCTAGCGCCGCGATCTTGAAGCAAATTAGTAGTCGAAAATGATTGAAACTAATGACGACCATTTGTATAGGTGCTGGATTAGACCGTGTGGATAGGGGGGGTATTATCTTGTAGTACGGGATTCACAAAAACAACAATTCACAAATAAATATAATTCACAGATCGATTTCTTTAAAATAGTTAAATTTAAAAATACATATTATGCAATATTTCTATTTTAAAATTATTAAACATGGTGCAATCGGTAAGGTATCGCGTGATTAAGGGACGGCCCCTTAGTCGACGGTACTTAAGGCAAGCCTAGGCACAATTAAATAATAAAAAACAATTACATTTCAACATTCGTTAGAAAACGACGCCAAGTAGCTATTCCAGTATTTGCCGTCAGGGTCATGTCGCTGTTTCGTTGCCTTCAGTTCGTCAGGCAGTTCTTTAGTCACGCGCCTATATAATTTGCACTGCGATATCTTTTGGTCCTTGCTGCATCTTTTGCAGGCCTCCTGTACTATGGTTGGGTAGAGTCCTGGAAAGTAAAGTGCTTATTATCTGACGTGTAAGACTTCTTGCAGGTATGAAAACATATTCTTTAGCTGATTTCTCAAAAGCTTCATAAAAAAATTGAGGCAATAGTCGTATTCGTTTGCTTATTGTGCGCATACGCGCAATTATTAAAATCTACTGCAATGCGCACCAAAAAGCAAACAAACACGTCTACACAATTCACATGCTTTCCTTGTCATTCTGCTAGACAGAATATATAGTGACAGCCTGTAAGACAGCCTGAGTCTTAGAGGAGTTTTTTAAAGGGTCTTTCAACAAGGACGGGTCGATGTTGACAGTTTGTGGCGGCCATGTTGTGGCAGCAGCTGTCAAATCTGTTGTTTCTTATTCAGTCACTGATGCCAAATCACCATGGAAAGTTACACGACTGAGCAGCATATCCAAATATTAAAACTTTATTATCAACATGAGTGTTCGTTAGTGCAAACGTTGCGCTCATTGCGTCCATTTTACGGCAGTCCCGGTGGGCCTTCAAAGTCGACTCTTATTCAATTTCAACATCGACCCGTCCTTGTTGAACGGCTCTTTCTTATGACGACCTGTGTGGCTCAGATGTTATGCGTTGGCGCTCAAGCCGGCGGTTGCGGGTTCGAATCCAAGGAGCAAAAAGTTTTCTGTGTTCCTGGATGTGTATTAAATATGTGTTTAAGATAATAAAAATCATAAATTTATGTATAGTATATAATACTTATATATATTTAATACCTATATACTATATATTTATTAAATATACTTCCCGTTGACTGGTACTTGTAACACAAGTTCTTCGGATACTTAGTATGAGACCAGATTGACGTGGTGTGAAGCGTCCATAGATATTATTATCTTATACCCTTAAACGAGCAATTCTTGTATATTTATTTATATGTTTGTTTGTTCTCGGAAACGGCTCTAACGATTTCGCATAAATTTGGTATATGGGGGTTTTCGGAAGTAAACAATCGATCTAGTTTAGACTTATGTTTGAGAAAACGCGTGTTTTCGAGTTTTCATGCGTTTTTCTGTCCACGCAATTATGTTCGCGAATTCCGTCTCGCCGGCTACTGTCCGTCTCGTCCAGCGGGTGACGCGGACGGCAAGAAACGAGTATTACGGATTCGAAACCTGCTCGGTGACTTACTTTTGTTTTTTTTTTTTATATGTTCAAGTTTATATATAATTTTTTATTTTTTATTGTATTTAGACAAGTTTAAAAAAATGTAGTTAATGTTTGAGATAACAATATATATTTCTCATAAATATATCTAACATTTACCTATACTGATTACGTGAATAAGATTTATTCTTCGAGTTTCACCATATTACAATAAATAGTAATAACCGAGCAAAGCTCGGTCGCCCAGGTAAGTACTATTATGATTATGAAAATGATGCGAAGCCAATTCAAGTTGTGTTAATTTGAATAAATTTCCAAGAGAATTACAAATATTTCGAGGAGCAATTACTGGTATATATTTTTTTGTAGATTTTAATGAAAACAGTCACGAGAACTGACATAGACCATAGACGTATTATATTAAAAAGAGGACATAGACAATACAATTATATGCTAGAATTTATAGGGAGTGTGCAAAACATTAGATTAAAAAATATAATTAAAATGAAGAAATTTATTGTGGAGTTTAGACATATTCATCCACAATATGCCCACATATTGTAAAAGAGACAAATTTCACACAAGCGGGCTAGTTAGACCAGAGAGATACCATTGCATCACAGAATACTGGCAATAGCTCTTGCGACGTTATGTGAGTATTTAAAGATCGCTTTGGTAATAGCTTACACTCCTACTAGCGATCCGTCTGCATGTTTCATAAAAAATACAAGCTTACGTCTAAAACTAGCGGTGACCCTATTACATGGCCCCCTGTCGTTGATGCACTGGATCACCGCTCTCAGATCGTCCACACTCATAGAAGTGCTGTTAAACTTGTCGTCATCAGTCTGGTAGAACTCCTGGGAGGACACTACAGCTACAAACAGTAGGAGAAGCAGCTTCATTGTTCATAAATCTGAAAACTATGCTCATGGTCAGTCGCAAACAAATCGTGTTTCATGCGGTCACTTCAAGAATGGGTTATAGACAAAAGTCTATACAAAACTTCAACTGAATGTATGTAGATTTCATTTCTTTCCAACCCTTTCTTTATCCCACCGTCTTATTCCGAATTTGGAATAAGTATGATCATAAAGTGCATGAGAATTAAATAGGGAATATCAGTAGCGAAGGCTGGTTTTACTTCAGAGGGAAGCCGTAGTCGCTAGACGAGAGATTTGCAAGTGATTTTGAAACATCTATGTAACTATAAGAAAGTAATAATTATGTTTCATTATTTTTCAGAATGTATAATACTTTAACGTATTTTCTGTGTACTAGCTAACTAACAGTATTTACTAGTACAAAGAAAACTAAGATAATCATAAACTTAGTACTTCCACGGTATTACCGCCTATTAAATAATGTATAATATATATTAAGATCCTCTATTATTATTTAATACGTATGAACTACAATTAATAGTAGCTATCCAACTTTCCACTTAGGTACCGAAAGAGTCAATTTATTAAAACGATTTATCACCAATAAAAAACACAAGCACTTAGTCTCACCTCAAGTCTCACATTCAACACCTACGCAATTAGGTACTCACTTTTATGTAATTAAGTACATATACATCCATATAAAATATAAACACGAATTAAGGTCAACCGGGGTAATTGCGTCATATTTCTCGATCACTTCAAGTTGTCGCCATAATGTGAGCGAATTAATGGCATTATCCACTTTTTGAAACTCTAGTCCAATATTATAGCTATTCCTGTACAAAGTTTAATGTGTGATTTCTTCGCCGGAGTTTTAAAAGCGTGTCATATTGAATGTTTTTTTTTGTTGGAATTTTAGACGCATTTTCCCCGTTTGGGGCAAATGCGTCTTTGTTGAGTAAATACTTAGTTGGTAAGCTTTTCATGAGAAAAACAAGGTATTTTTTTTCGGATCAAATTTCTGTGCAAATGAACGACAGTTATACTAGACAAAAATAATATTTGACGCATTCAGACACAATTTAGTAAAAGTGGGGGAAATGCGCTTAGTTTTGATAGACGCATTAGCCCCGTACCTAATGCAGATGTTTTCAACATTTTACTTGGGTGGCTCGCCCCTATTACATCTGTAAAAGTAAACAGGTGCAGCTTAGCAAAAAAGTCGTGAAAAAAATAGTGGCGCCACTTTCTATGCCAAACCAAAAAGTACTTACTATGGTACACCGTACATGTAACATCTTAACACTTCACATCATTCGTATGAAAAAATAAGGTGCTACCAGTGAAAATAAATTTAGGTTAATTTAACCACCTTTTTGCCAAACTAAGTATATATTAAGTAGTTCAAATAATGGTAAATATGTAAAAAAAAAATCTTCAAAACAATATAAAACTTTATTTAATCAAACGAGGTACTCGTCAGTCTACTTCGGTATCAAGAAAATTACGAGATCAAGTTGAATCTAACTAACTATACTTAGTTGAGAAACAATCTACATGAGACAGTCAGATTCTTAAGGCAGTATTTTTATGTAAGTACTTACCCACATTAGTAAATTGTACTTTCCAATGATATATTATCTATAAGTTTTTAATTATACAGGTGTAACGGAAAGGGGGTATCAAACTGAAACACTGCTAATGTCGAATGCCTAAGTAACAGTTAAAAGTTGTTTGTCTAATACTATTAGTATATTTTAGGTTGATACGCCTTTTTTATTACAGCCAATATATGTTTTTGTACATAAATAAAAAGTAATAGCATTAAAAATAATCGTAACACTTACACCGGGTAAAAAAACTGTTACTTACTAAGCATCTAAACTATCAAAAATATGGCGTGTTCCTTTACTACTAATACATAAAAAAAAATACACACAAATCTTTATAGTTAAACATATTGATCGAGATTAAGGTGTGAAAAAGTTTTTATTAAAACAAAAGACATACTTGGCTTAATCATATCTATCAAAGTCATCAAAATCACATCTAGATACGCCACAGCCAAATATTTTAACTTTAAATCACAGTTACTTTCAGGCGCAACAATTAAGTCTGAAAAAATATAAAAATGAATACCTGTAATAATTTGGTAACTAATGTCTTATTCGTACAGATACTTATCGACATACACTCTTCCTAAACTACTCAGTACTCTTAGAAGATGTAACTTTTATTTAATACAAATCTTCATGCTTAAACATTAATCAACAAAACAGATTGACAAGTTTATAAAAATTAACCTTCAATAAAAAACAAAAAAACTTGAGAGGTGTCAAGGGACACCCGGATGGAACAAAGTTCCTTTCGATTAATTAGTGAAGGAATTGTAATAAAATTTAATTTTTTTTAAGTTATAATATTTTTTTTATTATTAACAAATATAATGTAATATAAACTTAATCAGTAGGCTCAATTTTAGTAATAATTGAGAGAAAGAGAGAGACAGACAGACAGAGAAACACGCGCACGCCGCACGGCTTACAACTATAGCAAAAAGTGTTGTTACAACTTTTAGTTTTAATTTTTTCCGTCTAGCCCCCTTTCGCAAAGCGCGATAAGGAACTTCGATCCAATAAATCTTACACTTAATAATACGAGTCGGTGCAACATTTAAATATCGATTATTTGTTTATTTTATTTATTCGATTAAGCAATCGCTATTATTATATTATTAATCAACAAATAATCGACATAAAATGTATACCTACCTTGTAACTTTCAGTTACGTAGTCAGTCAACATCAGGGTAATGAAACGATACCATTTTACTATTTTTAATTTTTCTCAAATACTTATCTTGGGGAATGTCATGATCCACTGAGATAACATTTCCGATGAAATGTTTCACGGTTGTCTTTGTTGCAAATCATCGTCAATGATATGCTCTGTCTCTCGCTCTATGAAATTGTATTGACTGGGTGTTACTCCTAGTTCAATAAATGTATCATCACTTTTTGTGCCCTTGTCTTCAGCCAGCTGGATCCAATTTTGACAATATGCATTCCAATTTATGCTTGAATCAGAGTCGCTAAGCATTATATTATCACTTTCATTGCTATCTTCTGATGAATATTTCTGTACTTTTTTAGGTTTTTTCTTCTTTTGTCGTTTTTTTGGTATTCGAAGTTAATTTCTTTTTTGAGTCTATTTTTTTCTTCGCCTCCGATCTTGTTTTCCTTTCACTTTTTTACTTTTTCTTTTCTTTCTTTTTCAGCCTCTCTGTCGTAATTGATTCATAATATTTTCATGTGTAATCACTTCACTTTCTTTGACTACTTTTCTTTTCTTAATTTTTTGTGTAGCATCAGCTTTTCTTATGGTGCTAAGTAACAAACTCTCAAACGATACAAGCTTCACTCTCACTGAGATACCGGTCTTCTACAATATTAATTTTTGGTGTCCCTTGACTTGTACCAGGTAAACGTATATCTCCAGGGTGGAAAATTATTCTTTTGTGTGTTTCGGGTGTTTTTTGTGTGGTCTCTGTTTGATTTTTCTTTTCACTTTTACTTGATGATACACATTTCTCATTCATTGTCTTTATTATTCTGCGAGAACATAAATTTCATAAAGTCGGTACTTGTTTCGTTTTAACTTCATTAAATATTTTTAAAGCCTGTGCGTTGTATTTTTCAACAAGTATTACGTCTTTATTAAGTGGGAAGATGCAACCTTTTTTATACCCATTTCTTACTATTTTAGGATCTAACTCTTTCCACACCTGTCCGAGAATTTCACTGAAGTAAAGTTTTTGCATCATGGCTATAACTTTTAACCGTTGCCATGCTAAGACTTTGGCATCCCACCTTTGTACCATTGTACAAAGGTTGTACTTGTATCAGATGGCTGGCATGTGACGGCAGTTTTATTATTTCAACGCCCAATTCCTTTGCTTTTCCAAAACATTTAAATGTGAGTGGAATGGCCGTCATATATTATTAAATAAGGTGACTCTTTACTTATGCGAGGCAAGACTGTCCCCAGTATGTATTTCTCAAAAATTTTGGCATCGATCCATCGATTCTTTGTCGCCGCATAGCACGTACCCTCATAGGCGTTTCGAGACATCCACTGGTCCCATACATTCTTCCCACGATATATAATAATTAATGGTGGTAATTTATCACCTGCTGCGATTACTGTAAATAACACAGTAACATTGTCTTTTCCTGCAGAAGCTATTGTTCGAGTACTTGCAAAGCCCCTCGCACCTACTTTTTTTATTTTTTCTGGGTCTTTGCTAAAACTCGATTCATCGAGATTCCAGATTCTGTCTGGACTATAGTCCAGACAGAATCATACGGTATACCGTATGTCAAGTTTTTTAAATATTCTTCAAGCATATCGAAATATTGTTTAATTAAGAAAGGGTCACATGCTGCTTTTCTAGACATTTCAACAGCTTGTGGTTTTTTCTGTTTGAAGTCCATTGAAGAAGTTATAATGACCATTGCCATGCCGTCATTTTTCAAATAATCTGTACACTCTCCTTGTGATTTTTCTTTCGAAATATAGCTTTTAGAGCACATTTTATCTGAAACTTGAACGGAAAACATTGACGAAAGTTGTAACCATAATTTTTTTCTAAATTCATAGCCCGCGTGGAATTCAGTTTTAGGTTATTTTGTCAAAGATTTCTCAAACACGATTGTAACTTTTTCTTTTCTGATTTCTTCTGTACTTCTACATATTTTCAGAGTCTTCTGGGACCATAACCAATTGGGTTATAGGTTTCTAATTATTGAAAACAACAAATCAGTAGAAAACGTATTTTTATTCTCTTTAGATACATGACATGATATATAAAGAGCTTATTAAAATCATAGACAGGGCTGCCACTTACCACCTAGTATTAAATATTTTAGTAAAATTTTCAAAATAACCATGGCCTAACTGGAACGCCACCTTAAATATCAAAGTAGTGTTTGCCTTTAATGTTACTTAATCTAGCCCACTCACGATTCCACCTGATGTTTAAGTGATTTTTAGCTATGGGAACATATGGCCTAAGTAATTGCCAGGCAATATAATTTGTAATGACTAAGTCCACCTGATATTATAGCTTCTTTGGCAAAGGCTACACTCCCATTGCCAATAATTCAGCTTTGGCATGGTATACATGCTAAAATAAGATGAATATATTGTAATTCGCATTTAAGGAGTAGTTGCCTAATTTTCAAGATCAAAGGAAATCTATTCTTAGCTCAAAACTGATTGGCCATAACACCCTCCAAAGCGCTCCTGGAGTTCGAGAGGATAATGGATTTATCTAGCCCATGAGGCTCAATAAACGAAATAGCCTTATAGATGGCAAGTACTTCACCTGTAAAAACAGACGAGGTAGGAAGCAGTTTAAAATTCAAAATCACATTAACCCTCGGAATCCAGACGGCAGCTCCACCTCAACCATCATCAGAGAGCCTAGATGCATCTGTAAAAACATGCAAAATGCTGACATGCTGATAAATAATTTGTTTGAATTGTGTATTAGCCAAGGAGGAACATTTATTTATAGAAAGGTTGAGGATTACTTTTGGAGAAAATGTTAGGGCATCAAATGGGATAGAAAAGAGAGGATTAAGGATGCACTGGAAGACTGGACAAGGAAGACGTGCTACCTTAAGGTAACTGACTAAGAGGCTGGGAGGTTCTTTGTAAATCCAATAATTCGAAGATGAAATCAATTGAGATAGTATGTGTAGCTTACCAATAAGGGGATGAGATGAAGATTGAAAAACTTTAAAACGAAATCTATCTGCTAGATACTGCCGCCTGATGTGAAGTGGAGGGTCTACGCATTCAACCTTAAGGGTATTAGCGGTAAAATACTTCATAGCACCTAGGATAATTCTTAAAGATTTTCTCTGAATAAATTTTTATCCAGGTCTTTCAAAGGAGCTATGTTACAAGGTATCAATATAAATGATCCATAATCCATATGGCTGCGGACAAGTGCATTGTACAATAGTTTTTGGGTGTAAGGATGAGAACCCCAACATACACCACTAAGTGAATGCAAGAAAGGCATTAAAACCATTTGCCGAAGGAGAATTTATCAAGGAATGTTTGTTAGAAGTTTGCGGTATTTTGGGTCCTGAAAAGAAAAATTAATTTGAAAAAATTAGTTTGTTAAGACGAACTGTTGTTCGATGTATAGAAATGATGGCTAATAATATAAAAACAACATTGACTGACCGTATGGCTGGTTTTGAATCATTTTCCATAGCATTAGACGAAAGCACTGATTTGTCTGACACAGCCCAACTAAACAAATATAGCAAATATTTATTCGAGGTGTTGATAAGGAGTTCACTGTTACTGAGGAATTGCTTACTTTACAGCCGCTAAAAGGGACCACTACAGGAGAGGATATTTTATTGAAGTTCAAAAGGTATTCACAAGTTTTGGCTTGCCATGGTCAAAATTAATCGGAGTATGCACTGATGGTGCACCTTCTATGGTCGGCTTACCTAAAGGTTTCTAAACTTTAACTTAAAATTAAATGTGCAAAAAGATGATTTGATAGTCCTTCATTGCATTATTCACCAACAGAACTTGTGTAATGTTATGAATGTGGTAGTAAAAACCATTTACTTTATTTGATCCCGAGGGCTTAACCATCGTCGGTTCAAGGCGTTTTTGGATGAAATATCAGCTGATTATACCGACGTAACATATTATTGTGAAGTCAGATGGCTGAGCAAAAGAAAAATGTTGAAACGGTTTTACGAGCTTAGAAATGAGATAGACTTTATGAAAATAAAACATAAATCATTATATGAATTAAGTGACCCAAAATGGATATGTGATCTAGCATTTCTGGTCGATCTATTTGAATGATTTAAAGAAACTTCAAAAACAAGGACAGTTAGTAAATTATTTATACAGCCATTTGAAAGCGTTTCAGATCAAACTACGTTTGTGGGACAGATGATGTCTGGTAACAGTTACCATTTCAACATGCTCTCTGCGTATGAAAATATTGCTTATGCTCAATATTCTGAAGAACTCAAGTTACTGTCGGAAGAATTTTCGAACAGATTTAGCGACTTCAAAAACATGGAAGACTGTTTCAGTTTATTTGCTACTCCTACAAAATGTAATGTACAAAATACTCCAATACACTTACAAATGCAGTTGATCGAGATTCAAGAAAACTCACTTGTAAAATCCAAATTTGAAGACGTAGAGTTGTGCGATTTCTACAAATAAATAATACCTAGAAAAAGACAATTTTCCGCAGCTTAGAAAATTCGCAATAAGATTGATTTGTGCGTTTGGCGGTACTTATATGTATAAAGTGCGAACAGTTCTTTTCATTGACGAAAGACAATAAATCAACACATCGTCCAAGACTGACTGACGATAATTTGGAAAATTCTTTACGTCTTTGTATCAGTAGAATTAATCCAAATATGTGGATATATATGTCCAAGTCTATGGATTAGTTTCCCAAATTCAAGCTCAAGTGTCTCATTGATTTCTGTGTATTTAACTTTCGTAGTTTGTAACAATTGCAAATTTAACGATTTAATTATAATGTACCATTTTTTAAATTTCATTTTGTTATTTTAATAAATTGTACTATAATAACATTGTCGTATTATTTCATGCCTAATATCTATCGCAAAAAATATTATCACGACTTTAAAATGCACTAAATACTTTTAAACGCGGTCCGTGAACGTATTTGCACGCTAAAGTTGGCCCTCAACATGTCAAAGGTTGCCCATACCTGACCTAGAGTACAACTTTTCAGCTTCTTTACGCCGCTTACAAGCTCTAGTGCAATCAGCATCCCACCATGAAGTAGATAACGTTTTTTGGCTGTTTTTACGTTTTAACGGAATTGCCCTATCCGCAGCCAATGTCAGTACTAATTGTTTTAGATTTTGGTATAAAGAAAGAGCATTATCTGAATTAATAGGAGGGAAAAGGCAAACTTCAGAGTCTGTAATTTCTGTAAATTGGGCCCGATCTGCAGAATTAATTTTATATTTAAGTCGGGGGGAATTTGAGGATAAAGTCGGTCTTGTGTGTCCTCTATATTATTGTTTTAATTATGGGGAAGTGATCGATACCCAAATAATCAGGAATAACTGACCAGGAACACGAAGAGGAAAGGGAGGGGGAACACAATGATATATCAATCACACTCCTCGGGTTCTGTAAAGGTGAGACCCGACGAGTGGGGGATCCATCATTAAGAATTACTAGGTTATTATCATCAATGAAGGAAGAGGAATTAGGATCATTAAAGCAGGAACCCCAAGATGTATGATGAGTAATAAATCACACAATACAACCAGGGGGAAAGCAACCGTAGAAATTATGAAGGAAATTTCCGAGAATGGAGGGATTAGGATGAGGGACGTACACAGACATAAAAATAGTATCTAAAACATGGACAGCTACAATATTAAAATATCTACTATGAACAGGAAGTCTATATAAAGAATATGTACATTGGCTGGAGACCAAAATGGCTGCCATCAGACCTGTCGTCCCGGAAACAGGCGTATCCTGGAACCCGAAAACGAGAGCCAGGCGCCAACCAAGTTTCCTGGACGGCAAGAATTGACGGCTTATGATTGTTTATAAGCCAAAGAATGTCAGGTTTCTTATTCTTTATACTGCGGCTGTTCCACTATATTACAGTGTGAGCCATTATTCGGTAGAAGTTTTATGAGTTGTGTCAGGTTGGTAAGAGTTTTGTTCGGTAGGGAGTCGCTAAACCTAGAGATGAGGTCTATGAAAAGGATAGAAAGGTTGTCAAGTAAATTATCATTCTGGGACATAGATAGGACAGAGGGGTTTTCGGAATTAAATTCGGAAATTTAAAAACAAAAAATTACTAAACGCTCTGTGCTTTAAACTGAACTGAACTATACTTTTGCGGTAATATATGATGCAAAATATTGTAAAAGGGTTTCAATAATAGAAAATACAATTTAAATTCAATATTTTTTAGATGAGAACCGCGGGCGGCGGCGGATTCTTTTGGTATTAAGATATACGACTGCAGATTTTGACTGTGTGTCATTGTTTTGGTCCAATAGAAACCTGTAAAATATAGAATTTTATTAATAAAATTGCTATTATGTTTCAAGACGTCCAAAGTCCTGGTAAAGGCTTCCTGGTCTTCAGAAAGGTATTTTTTACAAATTAAACCAATTTTATCCTGCGAAATTAGAGAAATTTTTGCTCGCTTGCTCCACTCGCTCGCTTTCAACGTACATAACATAATATTATCATTATAATATATATTGCGCTGTTGTTTTTATTTAAATAATACTGTATTCTAAAGATAAAGTTTTAATGTGAAGAATTAAATTGTTACACTGTTTTACAATAGTTCAGTATTTCTGCCCTACGCTGACCTGTAGTAACTTGTTTTTTGGTGGAAACCAAGATACTATTCTATAAAACCTCTAGCTACCGTGGAAGCCACTTTGGCAATCCCTGGTCTAATTGTATATGTCAAATCATACATATACTTGGGACAACTCATATCATTCCAAGACCAAATGCTACAAGAGATCGAGAGAAGAGTGGCAAACACTTAGAAGCGTTACAGGTCCTTCAAGGATTTATGGAAAATAAAGATTACTCTATTGCAATAAAAAGTAAAATATTTAACAGTTGTATCCTACCTTTTTAACATATGAGAGTCAAACCTGTGCAACAACTCTTAAAAACGCCAAAAAACTTGTATCCAGCCTATGAAGCATGGAAAAAAGTATACATGGCTATACAAAAAGTGCCTTGAGAGAAATCATCAAGTGGCAGGGCGTAAACTCCAAGATAACAAAGGTTAAATGGAGATGGATGGGCCACACCATCAGATGACCAACTAAATGAGCAAAAATATCAACCGAATACACCCCACACTATAATATAAAAAGGAAAAGTGGATGACAACTCAAAAAGATGGTCGGATTAAATTTGGGTTTCGGCTGGTCCACTGACACGATGGCCCGAGACAGAGATGAGTGGAAAAGGCTCGAATAGGCCTGTGTCAGAAGGGTAGGCCTATGTTTTAAATATAAATATGAAAATTTAACTAAAATATTTAATACTAGGTGGTAAGTGGTCTATGATTTTAATAAGCTCTTTATATTATGTCATGTATCTAAAGAGAATAAAAATACGTTTTCTACTGATTTGTTGTTTTCAATAATTAAAAACCTATAACCCAATTGGTTATGGTCCCAGAAGACTCTGAAAATATTTAGAAGTACAGAAGAAATCAGCAAAGAAAAAGTTACAATCGTGTTTGAGCAATCTTTGACAAAATAACCTAAAAATGAATTCCACGCGGGCTATGAATTTAGAAAAAAAATATGGATACAACTTTCGTCAATGTTTTCCGTTCAAGTTTCAGATAAAATGTGCTCTAAATGCTATATTTCGAAAGCAAAATCACAAGGAGAGTGTACAGATTAGTTGAAAAATGACGGCATGGCAATGGTCATTATAACTTCTTCAATGGACTTCAAACAAATTACACTAATAGAAAATTTAGAAACTACCTTGGAAATTATGTCAAAATTAAAGTCAATATATGAACAAAAAAGTGAACTATGTAAAATGTTAATCCATGAAAAATGTTATCAGTATAAAATGACACCGGCTGACAATGCAGCTAAGCTAAACAACTGAAAGAAAGCGGTGAAGCTATCAGTGGCATGGCAATCATAACAAAGATATTAGGAACTTTGTCTTCCAAGTACAGCACTTCGACAAGTTTGGATGTCAGTGGACTCGAAACAACAAAACTATTGTTAACCTAACGGCACGTTTATTGGATGAAGAGGCGAGCTTAGCAGGTGAAGAGGAACAGGAGACGGCTCTCCTCGAAAACAAAGACAAAACAAAATAAACAAGTAGCGAGTGAGAGCAATTCGCATCAGAATGACAAAGCAAATAAACATAGGTTCGAAAGATTTTTGCATTTTGCTAGAGAATGCCGTTCTTCAAAAAATCCAAGACTAGAAAAACTCAAGGAGAAGGTGCAGATGTAATGATGAAGAGAATATTTGGATTTTAGATAGTGTTGACTCTGTCCATATGACATTTAGAAAGGATTTCTTTTTGGAACTATTTGAATGTAACCAGAAATCATTGTCATTGGGAAAAAAACAATATGTGGAAGTATCTGGCATTGGAAAAGTGTTGATACAGAGATATGACAATGGAAAGTGTCTGAAATCAGTGAAGTGAATGAAGTGAATGAAATCAGTGAACTAAATGATGTGTTGTATATTCCAAGTTTAAGAAGAAACTTATTCTCTGAAGGGGTGATCATGCGAAAACTCTATTCGATTGTAAGGAAAAACACAAGTGCCCTGATTTATAAAGACAATAAAGTGGTGATGAGTGCAAATATTAAAGAAAACAATTTACATGAGTTGAACATAAAAACAGTGGTTCAAGCTACTAGTAACTTGGTTCAAAATAACCAAAGTGATATGAAAATGTGGCATGAAATGTTATCATCTTTTTAATTTAAAACAATTTAAAAAGATGTGTGCAAATAGTGTTGTCAAGGAACTGAAAATGATTGATGATGGACAAACCATTTTTGTATGTGAAACATTGGGAAGCAGTGCAAGTTCCCATTTTACAAATCTGAGTTTATAGCGACGTCTGTGGACCTATGAGTATATCATCTATTTAAGATATGAGGTATTTCGTACTTTTCAAAGATACTGCAACAAGTTACAGACATGTATATTTTATTAAACATAAAAGTGAACGTTTTAAAGATTGTTTAGATAGAGAGGGGATAGTCCATGAGCGTACTGCACCATACACACCGGAACAAAAGGGTCTAGCAGAAAGGGAAAATCGTACCATAGTGGAGAGTGCACGTTTAATGTTATATGCCCGAGATGTCCCATTGGAGCTGAGGGCAAGAGCTGTACAACGTGCTACATATTCTTAGTCCGGCCATTAATACTGTTACAATTAAAAATAACCAAAATATTACATTTGAATTTGGAATCTGTCATTTTTATATGATTGTTCATTGAATTTTTTCATTTTGCCACCAATACATTGTACAATATTTTGCGATATTAAAATGGAGTGGGATGATAAAGAGAACCGAATCGCTGTGATTGCATTACACAAAGTAGGTATGGAGTCAAATGCAATTATTAAAACTCTCTTTACGCTTGGTATTAGTAAAATGTTTGTGTACCGGGCTATTTATAGGTACAATGAGACCTCCTCTGTTTGAATCAGAAAAATATCAAACACTCTCATTATACGTGGTCAATATTCACTTAAATACTAGTAGTACATTCGAGGTATTTCATGGTATTCCTAAATAAATGGCGAGTATCAATTATACAAATAAATAATAACGCTAACCTATATATTGGCAAGTATTATCACACAAACACAGCTACAAGTATAATCGACTATTCTCTGAGCCACTAAACAAAATAAACATCCAGGATTTGCAACATTTGAATGAAAAAGAAAAAATTGTGTCGTAATTATTTCATTAACTTGCAAGCAAAATTTAAAAAAATAATTCCAGACGCCGTAGCCAAAGATATCCGACCAAGAGAAATTACCGTTTCACATGACACACGTTATTTTGGGTTGATTGCTTTCAGAATAAATTATTGTGCTACGCATTTTGTCACTACTTCATTTTTTTCAATATTAATTTCGTTTCATTTCTCAGACTTCATAATCCATTCAGATCCAATTGAATTTAAACGTAAACAAAGGGAACAATAATTCATAATGCTACCGATTTAAATGTCACTTATTTACTGTAGGGGACTGTATTATTCCACAGGGTTTCAACCGCCGGTACAGATTAGACTCGAAGATAGCAAGGTTACACCGATTTGGGCAGAGCCGGGGCGATAGTAAAACACTATTTGAGGAGAACGATTTTCACTTTTTTCGTTTTGCCTACGCCGCTTTCGGGCCAATTTGCTATCTCACTTTTGCCTCTCTATACGGCTATTTTCCATAATTTTCCCTATTTTCCATGAGCCAGGTGAAGCAAAACGCGTTGTGTGAAATTCTTTATTGTTATACCCAATTACATAAGTCCTTACATACTAATAATCTTATTCCATATAAAAGATATTCATAACCTAAAGTACACCATGTATGAAATGTTATGTATTTTTACCATTTTTTGCCTTATAACTACGTATCCATTTATTATATAATTCAAACTTATTTTTCCCATTAGATATTATGTTTATCTATATAAATCAAAAGAAACTACGTTAAAATTCACTACAGTTTAAAATATATAAGCAAAATAACCTTAAGTTCATAAAACACCATGTAACACGTCTTTTTGCACACCGATGCTATAGAAATCTATACATATAATATAGCCACTGAATGTTCACCATTATAGTTTATGTACTGTTTTAAATCACTTGTTTATCGTTCACATTTCAATTCACTTGTATAATTACGTTACGAGGTCGCTGTCCTTAACATTTACCTTGCAATAAAGAAATACGATGATACATTAATTTGGTCAAATTGAATATTTTTATTTAGTTTGTGTTCAGATTAAATTGCATCTGAATAGAGTATACAAATTAGCTAAAGTTACCGTTGTATATCTATGAATGTCTCGAACTTTGGCACTTGGATATCGCTGGCCTCCTGCTTCACGTCGGCGAAGTAGAGGGGGTCTGGGGGGTGTTGAGGGCTGTGCGCCTGCGGCACCCCGGCGATTGCGTGCTCGTCCAGGTTTTCCACCATGGGGAGCTTCCTGTTACTCTCCACCTTCACCTGTGAACACATAATTATTCCTCTATACCTTTTTTACGAGGGGAAATGCGTTATGCAGGGTTAAGTTGGACTCCGCAATTCTTTGCACCGGTTTACCATCTAAAACCCTCCGATGCTTTTGGTGGGGCCATGGGAACTTTTGTGACTACCACATCCCCGCTGACGTATTGCCTGGTCGGGCATCACCTTTATTATACCGGCGACGCTTCCATCTGCCTTCGCTAAGGGTTCCTAGTACACAAGGGAACCATACATCTTATTCATTTATACCTTGAAGTAAGCATGCGAAACCAGCGGGCCGGCTTTCACGGGCTCTCAGAAAACACTGCATGAAACACAGAGATAGTTTACAGTTCCGACTAACGTCAGGAAATAAGGTTTCTCATTGTAAAATAACATAGCAAAAGTGGAATAGTACAGAGTTAAACATACACACATAAATACTATATATATCCCACGGGTTCACTGTACTTTTTAGGGATAAAATGTAGCCTGTGTATCCAGAGCCTAAACTACTACCATACCAAATTTCATCAAAATCCAATAAGTAGTTTTTGCGTGAAAGAGTCACAGACATATATCCAACCATCCTCACAAACTTTCACATTTATAATAGTATTTTAATTTTCTTTTCTATTTTTACCCAATTACATCGAAGCCAAAAGGAAGGTTTGTTCCACCTAAGTCTATGTATGTTTGTTCAACTACTAATCCGATTTCAATAAATGAGGTGTGAATAGATTCGTAATAATGGCCCGGGCAACATAGGCTATAAATTTATTCTACATCCATAATATCTACCTGCGCTCGCGTCATATTCAGGTGCTTGATCTTGTAGTGCACCTTGACGTAGGACTGCGTCTTGAACGTCTGCCCGCACTCGTGGCAGGGGTACGTCGTGCCGCTGTGCCTGCGGATATGACGAGTTAGCACCTTGCTGGTTCTGTGGATAGTGTGGATTTCATCATCATCATACTAACGTTATCACTGCTAAGGTTCAGGTCTTCGGTGTTAGTTCGAAGCCCATATTTTGGCTTTAAAAAACAGATAAAACTTTCTATTAAAAAACCTATGTTAATTGTGAATATTTTAATATATTATTACATTTATTAAAAACTTAAATCCATGTCATTAACACAAAACCTAATAATTGACAGTACGCGTATAGGTGCGTTCACATGTCACCCTGTTCATAAGACGTGTTAGCACCCGTACTACCGTACTTCATACTTTGTGTGTACGTGCATGTGTAAGTGTGCGTGCGTGCGTGTGGGTTTGTGCGTGTGTGCGTGTGGGTTTGTGCGTGTGGGTTTGTGCGTGTGTGCGTGCGTGCGTGTGTATGTGTGTACACTCACCTCACCGCGAATGACTTGCCGCAAACGGGGCAGTGCTTGTCACGCGGCTGCGGCATGCGCAGGTGGTGCGCGCGTGTGTGGTGCCGCAGACGCGCGGGCGAGCGGAACACGCGGCTGCAATCGCACGCGTGCCCGCCACGCCGCCGCATGTGCGACCATATTATGTGGTCGCACATGCGGCGGCATATATGCAAGCGCACCTCGCCCTTCGTGAGGTAGCGCCGGAAGCAGTGCTCGCACTCGAACCTGCAAATCATGTTACGTTACTTGTATACCACAAAATTAAATAATTTTTATAAACAATGAACTACTGTCAAAATGTGTAGAGCAAAAAATCATTTTAAATTAAATCAACTCAAAGTAACATATTATACAATAAATCATTCAAATCAAATAAGTAAAATATATCTTGTTCGGTTTTTAATTAAATTTCTGACTCAAGCAACATCAACATTTGGATCGAATTAATTTAGAAGAGTTTTGTTATCCAAGTTAACGATCAATTAGTAACGGAACTATTTTTCTATTTGATTCATTGTTTGTGACTCCCTGACTGAATGTGTTAACCAATTTTATTTTGATTGATGACCGATATAAGATAGTAAATATTAACTAAGAAGTTTAAATCTTATTGAAATTTAGTAATATGAATAACTATAATTTTATACAAAAAAAGATAACCCGACTACGTAAATTGTATAGCCTATTTTACCCGGGCCATTATTACGAGTCTATTGATATCTCATTCATTTAAATAGGATCAGTAGTTTAGGCGCTACTTTAGAACAAACATACATAGACTGACAAAATCATACCCCTTCCTTTTGGCTTCACCATAGTCGGGTAAAAAATAACACATAGCGTACCTCTTAGTGCGGTCGGAGTGCATACGTCGCAGGTGGCGGTGCAGCATGCTGATCGTGGCGCACGCGCGCCCGCAGTGCACGCACACGGTGTCTACATCACTGCAAATGATTTACAACGTTTCCATAGGTATAACTCATTGCACATAAACTAAAATTCACGGCTAGAAAGAATGCTCATCGATTATATCCACAGATATTTATTATTACTGATTATGGTAGAGCAGCTTATGGCTGATATGACCATATCTCACAATGTTGGAATTGTGTTTTTTATATGTTATCTCTACTCCATTCCATCTGTTCTCTGTCTGTTCCATTTATGAACTATTATATTTCTAAGAAAATTATGAGCTGCTAAGGAGTTTGCCGGGTCTCGTTCCAGTCTGAGGTGGTGACCTCGATATGTTCTGGAAATGTATTTCTTTATATACAGATTATGAAAGTCAGGAATACTGTATTTATGTGTTAATATTTTGTATGTTTCTATGAGATCACCACGGATTCGTGTTTCT
Source organism: Phengaris arion (assembly GCA_963565745.1). NCBI lineage: Eukaryota > Metazoa > Arthropoda > Insecta > Lepidoptera > Lycaenidae > Phengaris > Phengaris arion. The sequence goes on from OY751448.1 coordinate 2,382,622, forward strand.
TCTAGTGAAGTGAAGCGTAGCGTGTTTAATCTCTCTTCATAGTTTTTACGTCGCAAGTCTCTTGACATTTTTGTAGCTTTCCTTTGCACACTTTCTAATAAGTTGATATTCTTCCGGAAGTAGGGACTCCAAACTCGGTGTCCATATTCGAGTAAGGGTCTAATGTATGTTTTATATATTTCCAAAAATAATTCTAACATCAAAACTTGAAATGTCCTCCGTACAATATGCACAAATGAGATGGCCTTTTTGACAATGTTGGTGATAATTATGTTAAACCCGTTTTAAATTGTGTGCTATTGTTACGGCCAGATCTATTTGTGTGTTGGTGGAAGTTTTGGGGAATCGTCGAGGGTATATTGTAATTAAGGGTCGTTGTTTCCTAAGTGCAAAATGCAACCCTTTGTAAGATTAAGTTTCAGTATCCAACCTTTGGTCCAGTTAAGTATACGATTTAGATCTTCTTGTATTTGATCAGAGCTTACAAGAGTGTTAGCAAAAAATTTCCCATCATCAGCAAAGAAAGCGGATTGAGATTTTATCAGTGCAATTAAATATGTAACATAAATGCCGAATAGGTTTGCTGCTGCTAAAAAAAAGGTTCGAGATAATTAATGTGTTTTTGTGCCTCGGAATTAGACCATTGGCCATTTGCTGTCGATCCGTTACACGCAGCCCCCTACCCGTAGTTGAGGCATCTGAATATGTTTCGCGACTATAGTTATCGTTTAGGATTCTATGAACGGAACTATCTATGTTATTCAGCCACCACTGTATATCCGGATACAATGTCGTACTTAAGGTCATCATTTACATCATGTAGTCATCATCGTATCTTAAATTTAAGAATTTAGAACGCTTGATTTCATTGGTGTGAAGAAGACCATATTCGATTTCAAGGCACGCGGATACAAGTAGACCTACGAGTTGAGCTAGTTTTCGAATTTTGCAGCGTTTTAGATTCCTGAATTTTTCTAATTCATTTCTGATTCTTGTTCTTTTCTCCATTGGCAGACTTAATTCATTTCATGAGAGTTAATAATCATACCCAAATATTTACAAGCCCTGGAGGGTCGGAGGCAGCTTTTGTCTATATTAATAATGAAGCCAAGCGATGTTAGTAAGGCCCTTGTGGTTTCAATGTTTATAAGACATTGTTTTTGAGACAGTCCTATCAACAAACAATCGTCTAAATATACCGTGGATATCATTCAAGCAGATCGTAACAGTTTAATTTTATATTAAATTAACGGGTTTCATTATTTTTGTAAAGACAAAAGGTGCAGTGCTAAGGCCGAATGGTAGAACATTGAACTGGTATAGATTATTGTTAAAAACAAATCGTAAATACTTTTTTTTAATCTTCGTGAATTTTTATTAAAAAATAGGCGTCTTTGAGATCAAGAGTCGCCATAAAACAGTCGCAATGTAATTAATTTAAGTGCTGTTCGAAGATCCTCCACTTTGAAATGGTCCGTCACTATGAATGAATGACTATGAATCGGTTTAGTTTTTTAAGGTTTAAAATAAAGCGCATTTTACCATTTGGCTTTTGCGTCAGAAAAACACTCGAAATAAATTATCCCTTGCACGGCTTACACTCTGAAATGGCACCGATTCTTTGTAAATCAGTAATTGCCTCAAGAAACAAAGCATTATCTGGTTCTGAATGCGCAATGGAGGTACTGTATCCTGTTGTACAGGGCCTAAAAGAGGTATATTGTAACCTCTAATCTAGGATAGGATGATACGATCGTTTGTTATAAGAGATCACTGTTCGAGGTAATAATGAAGACGACCAGCATACTTAACTGTATCTAGTATCGGCGCTGTGGAGCTATCTTCGCTGCCAGCTGACGCAACAACGTCTTCGATGAGTGCGCGAGCTGCTGCGTATGGGGAGTTGCAGGCTGGTATTTCTGTCTGGGTCTGCGGTCTGTACGCTGCACCCGGGGGCTTGCGGTTTAGAGTCTTCGTAGAAGAAGAAGGGGCTGGTCGTTTAGTTTTGGCAGGTGTATTTGCTTTAAGCTCGGTGGCAGATTTATTGATTGTCCTGTCGGACTTAAGCGTTTGAGGTAAACCTTCGTTAAACAAGAAAGAATCTATCTTCGTATTGCAAAGATGTTCTTTTACGTCTTTTTTAAGAGAATATTATAAAATTCCTTCTTGTAATTGAGTCGTTGTGTTGAATGTCACACAAAAGTCTCGATAGATCCATAAGATTTTGCAATAATTCTTTTTTTTTTGTTTTTAGAATTCATTCCATTGTATATAATATCCCCCAGACACGAAATGGCATGTTCCATTTGTTTTTGTTTAACAATTAACCCTTTTTCTTTTTTGGCCACGGCTTCTGGAATAGTGGCTTTGATTTCATGGTTAATTTTAGGCGCATCAATATGTAAACAGTTAGATGGCATCTCACAGCTAAGCCCTGTTGTTGCTATGTGTTGAAGGCGGGAGCTAGTTCAGGAATAATTTCCTTTCCATATTTTTCTGTTACTGGTGGATCGTCACCAAGGATTTCGAGAGCATCAGCGTCTAAGGCTGTATTTTCGCTATCTACATGCTGCGTTATTGGGTTTGGATTTGCCTCTTCAATAACGTTAGCTTGTATCGTGTCTGTATCAAGTACTGCTTCTTGAAAGTCAAAAGCATAGCTTTGATCGTAAAGACCCGGTTCTAGGTCGTATTGAGACCAGTCAGATTGTTCGAGTCCTTATGTGCCTATAAAGGCAATTAATAATAATGTAATTTTAATTTCTATAACATTATTAAATGATGATTCATGTTATCTATATGCATAAAAGTATATAATAAGTATATAAAATTTAAGCTCCGAAATACGGGCTGTTACTTATTATTTTATGTTGAGTATAATTCTCATTGATTTGAACGCCAATAATTATTTAAATAAGATAATTGCAATGTGCCGTAGACAACGGACTGTTGCTTGTACGTTATACAAGTTAGGTAAAATTCCAAACGAATTGAACGCCAACAGTAAAACAGTAGGTTAGGTTCAATTCCCAGCGAATTGAACGCCAACAATAAAACAGTAGGTTAGGTACAATTCCCAGCGAATTGAACGCCAACATAAAACGGTAGGTTAGGTACAGTTCCCAGCGAATTGAACGCCAATAATAGAACAGTAGTTTAGGTACAATTCCCAGCGAATTGAATGCCAATAATAAAACAAACAATAGCCTATAGGTTAATAACGAATTGTCATTTTTTCTCGGAAAGGAACAATTACAAGCTAATTGAACGCAAACCTTCAAACTATGTGGGTAGTTGGATAAAATTCTGAGCGAATTGAACGCCAATTAATATGATTTTGAAGATTTACATACGTTGTTATAAGTTAGGTACATTCCCCAATGGATTGAACGCCAACCTTCATACGTATACATTTTAATCTCAAAACTATAACTTATAATATTTGCTAAATATTTAAAAACTGACCTGTCGGTGCATGATTCGTGAGGGTAGGTAGCGGCGATGGCGCCGGCACGGCGGCCGGTTCAGCTTGATCGCACGCCGGGTTGATGTTTTTGCGATCACGAATTTTCCTTTCTAGTCTTCGGACTTTCTTCAAAAGTCGATCCAAATCCTCTTCGCACGTCCGCGAACGTTAAGCATTATTACGGTGTATGAATGTAAAACGTGTTGAGTGGTCGGGCACTAAAGTGCTCCGGTAGGAGTAATAGTGTTAGTGTTAACGACAGTGGGGTAGAGGCGGTGGTATGCCAGTAGAAAAAATAAAATTTGCACGAAAATTCTCAACTAAGTGCAAGAGTGGGGCCAGATGGTGCTACTACATGTAAAAATAAATAAATTTAATTACCAATCTCGAGGACGAGGCGCGAAATATAATTCCTTCCTTATGCCAAAATCTATTCATATTTTCACAAATATTTTTGTCCATTATTTTCACCACTATACTAGTGAGGCTAATAGGTCGAAAGCTTTAAGGCTCTTTGGAAATCGGCAAAAACTTCTGCTATACCCGCTGAGTATGTAACTAGATCACCATTATAATAATAATCGTTTATTTACATAGAATGTAGGTTACAAAAGTTCTTATATTTAAATATAGTGTCACAACATTCTGCTTTAAGAAGCATTCAAATGTCCTTTTAATCATAACTTTTAAACCTTATTAACATTTTTTTAAATTCCTAGGATTTTATGCTACATTACACTTAATTGATCTTTATTTTTACTAACCTATCTTAAATAAAATTTCATCAGATTGGGGCTCCTCATAGCTGGTAGTATGCTAACTTTTTAAGAAATACAGCGTCGTATATATGAATAAAAGCCTTTTTCACCATTGTCTAATATTTTTGTTTCATGGTCATATCTTTTCTATCTTGAAAGGGTAATACATCAATTATTTACTTCACGATATTTAGCATAGTCATCGCTTGTACCAGTCTGTCTGTACAGATTCCATAGCTTTTTCTATTTAGAAATGAGTTTCAAGACGACTTTATCAATCCAACGCTTATTATTGCTCTCATATGTAACTATTCTTTCTGAAGCACGTTTGCTGGTGGCAATGTTAATTGCTGTCAGCACTTGTAACCATACATACTTGTTCATCAGCGCTGCAGTCTGGATTAATAATTTGTAAGTTTGTTGCAAGATCAATTTTGTATTCATTATAATTAATTAAGTGGTATAGCCTTTGTAACTATTGAACTAGATGTTGGAGTAGAGTTTAGTGTCTCGCGGTTTCCATATGTTTTTATTAGTATCATCTGCTCTATATATAGAGCAGCTGATACTAATGAGGTATACCCCAACGACAAGAAAGTGATATGTACTGTATTGTATCTCTAAGTATATAGCCTCAACCTCATCACACATGTATATTTGATTATATTATTATTACGTTTAGCTATAATAGGTACACCATTCAAACTGCCTTTTACATACATTGCCAGACCACCACCTCTTGTTTTCCCTTCACACCTCCAAGTTTTATGTCTGCCGTCCAATCTAAACAAAGTATAACTTGGTATGTTATATGAGCTATTGCGGTCATTAATAATAAAGCCATGTCTCTGTTATAATTGCAATTGCTGGTTTGTTAGTATTTATGTATTGGAGAAAGAGATCAAATTTAGATGGCAGTGAAAATAAATTAGTGTAACTAAAAGAAAAGTCAGAGTATGTGCTTGTATTTTGTATTAGTTTTTTTGTTGAACTATTTTTGGAGTACCCTTTACATATTTGATTGTAAGGTTTGATTCTTCCTTTTCAATTCTAAAAAGTGGCTCTCTGAATTTTGTCAGTTCTTCGCGCCGTATATGCGCCTTATCATCAAAAATTCTTACCTCTTTGCTTGTCTTACTTTTATTTTTAAGTATTTTAACAGCCATACTACGCGACGCCGATATTTATATAGCATAAGTAGCATTAGAAAATTAAGCACTATAGGAAGACGCGCAGGGTACCACACACTAGTCTTAGATAATACCCGTAAGCTGGCACTGATCTTGTATCTCGTATGACGCGCTATGGATTACACATTGCGGGAGGAGTTATAATAAATAATTACTTTTGCAAAAATCTCGGGGCGGGCGTTCCGGGCTGAACGTGCGTATAAGTAATGTAATACGACACAATAGTTAATATAAATTAATTAATATAAATCAATAAATCAACCAATATACTGATACACACATTACGCTTAGAAATAAAAAATACAAAATTATACAGAAAAGATAAGATGCCAAAAATAAAAATAACATAAATATAGAGTTAATGTAGTGAGCAAAGGCAAAAGAGAAAAGCAGTGTAAAGCAAATGTAAGTGTAGTGACTGGCGTAGACTATAAATAAAAGTAAATTGTAACTTAAATCGAAATACATTGTAAACTAAAGTAAATGAAATTAGAAATAGTATAATATAGTAATATAACTAAACTAAAACCTGTTAACATTTACAATAACAAGAAATAATGTAAAAGAAAAATACAAAAGAAATGGAAATAAATAGTAATGTAATAAGAGAAATAAAAATGAATGTAGTAGATGACAATGTAGAGACAAATGTAAAGGAAATGTAAGGACATGTACAAATTTAAGCAAGAAACAGTGTTATATAAGTAAGTAAGAGAATGTAAAAAAGAGAAAGAATTTAAGGAAATGTGAAATGTAAAACGTAAAAATCTAAACGCAAAAATTAATGTAAAGCAAATAGTACAAGATGTTAAGAGATATAAATGGAAGACTAGAATGTAATAAGTAATAAGAGAAATGTACAAAAAAGATAGCAAAGAAATGAAATGTAATGATAAAAATTGTAATTAAAAATAAAACATAAACAGTAAACAAAAAACAAAGCAAAAAATTGGCCCTGCTTATGGTAGGGGGAACAAAAAAAAAAAAAACATATGAAATATGTGGCGTGAAAATTGTTATATAAAAAAGTGACGACCTCTGTGGCTGTGGTTCAGCGCGTTGGTGCTCAAGCCAGGGGTCGCGGGTTCCAATCCCGCCGAAGGAACAGAAAGTTTTTCTGTGTTCCTGGGTCATGGATGTGTATTAAGTGTGCGTAAATATTAATCTTTACAGCCGGGGATTGACACATTTTGTCGTTCCATCACATGGGTTGTCATAAGCACGTTTTTTATATTCTAACTTCGTTATCGTTTAGATATTGTGCTTTGTCGAGTAGGCCAAAAACTTGTATATTGACTTAGCCCCGCTTCTGACCAGCCAGTCCTGCAGTCTCGTGTTGAGGTACAATAGGAGGAGTATAGGACAAGGTTTCAGCTTGCCTCTAACACCTATTCTGAATTTCCTAGTAGCTCTCCATCTATAAGCTCCCAGATACTTTATTAGTCGGATGATGTGTGTCCGTCACTTTTACATTATCACTCACCCGACCACATCGGGGTGCAGCTTGATGCAGTGCACGCGGAGCAGCTCGGGGTTGGGGCACGTGACGTCATAGTGCGGGCAGTCCACGGTGTCCTGCGCGTGTGTCAGCAGGTGCCGCTTCAGCAGGTGCAGCTGCCGGAAAACGCGCCCGCACTGCGTGCACGGCAGAGGCTGGGACGCGCTCATCTGGACTTCTTCATTGTGAGATCTACCAATCAACATCTTATACTTTAAACGAGCTTGTCCTACTACTATTATAATGTGAAAGTTTATGAGGATGGATGAATGGATGTTTGTTACTCTTTCACGCAAAAATTACTGAACGGATTATGATGAAATTTGGTATGGTATTAGATAAAGCTCTGGATTGACACATAGGCTACTTTTTATCCCGAAAAAGTACAGTGTTCCCGCGGAATACTGTATTTACACGGCCGGAGCCGCGGGAAAAGCTATTATATATTATAAATTTATAATCAGAATCTGGTAAACGGATTCAATAATTTCTATGAATTTATAGTATGTATGTGGTTTTGGGGGTAAAAAATCGATCTAGGACAAGTTACCCCAGAGAAACCGTCAAATTATTGAGTTTTTATACATTTTTTTCATTGTGTAATAAGATATTATGGGTAATTTTGCTCTCGAATCGTAGCGCGTGGCTTAGCTACGTATGGGTAGGACCTTTGCGTTGTTGGCAAATTGTTGTCTCGCGTTTGAGTCCCTGTCAGACTGATATTTTTATGATTATTTTTTTAAATACCTATCGCCATCGGTAACTTTTTCCGTACTGAGTACTAGAACTGCGAGCAAATCTCGATCTCTCAGGTACATGTCAATAATACGGGACAGAAAAGCAATCACGCTTTCTTATTATAAACTCCTTACTTTATTATTGTTAACAGCCACGTAATACAATGACGTAAAGTATACAACATGTGCAGCACTGGCGTGGGGTTCTTACGCCTACATTCCTATCGGCTTCACTTACCACGTACCTTTTGAAGACACTCATCCAAATCCCTAGCTATTAGGCTGCGACTATATAATCCGGAATCCGGAAGGCCGTAGAAAATTTGAGCATTCAAAATAGAACTCTGCGCTAATACAATAGAGTTAAAAATCGAACACGAGTCGAGTGTAGAGTCAAATGTCAATGTCATATATGACAGGTCGATACTGAAACTTCCATTTTCATCTCTATTGTATTAGCGCAGAGTTCTATTTTCAGTGCTCTGAATTTTCACCGGTGTTTCGGCTTCCGGAGCACGTAGCCTTATACTGGGTATTCCCCATGATGGAAAACCAGCCTCCGCCACTGTTGTGCCGTTAGTCAATGCCACTGTGCGCGACTCACCTGACGTGGCAGCGATACCAGCCGCGCTCGTAGAGCACGCGCTCGCACACGGGGCACTTGTACTCGGTGGCGCGCGTGTGCATCTTCTTCATGTTTTCATCAAGCTTCATGTTTTAAAGTACAAGCGGATAAAAAGAAGACATATTTTAATACGTAATTACTATAGCATACTAAGTGAAATTGTAAATTAAATATTGTAGTAAAACAAAAATCAGTTTAAATTATTTGTCTCAAAAGAAAACTCGTGTTTCAAAAATCATTATTTTTGTACATAATTTTTTTTATTACTTTTTAAATAAATTATATTTTACTAAGTTTTTCAGTTTAACTTATTTCGATTTTTCTACAGAATAAAGGACGTCACAGACGTCGAATATAATATAATTTTTATCTTAAGTGGCCTGGATATTTATTTCATATTATAGTATATAATATGAAAATGTGTAGTATCTTAGCCGTCTGTGATAGTTCAAACTGTATAGCAAGCGATATATCATCTTAACATAGAATATTATAGAATCCTGGCCGTCTGTAATGCCCCTTAGAAATAATATAATAGCATAAAAGGTTTGTCACGCACTCATTATAATAAAACCCAACTTTAAGTAGATGGAGAGCTACTGGTTAAAATTTTAGCCGAATTTAAAAGGGTAATCAAACTACTATTATAAATTTGAAATTTTGTGAGGATGGATGGATGGATGTTTGTTAATCTTTCACGCAAAAAGTAAAAAAGTAATTTAAGTAAATCTCTATTTCATGGTACATCTACATGCTATAAATCAACACAACTATTTATGCATTTAATCAATATGACTATAAGCCATATTAAATCACATATTGCTCTTTTCAATTAATTTTAATTAAATTAAATCAATCAATTTATTTAAACAATTACGAAAAAAATCACTTAAAATGAATATATTTATGTTTATTTCTGTACTTATTTTTTTTATATTCATCACCTTTCGTACTATTTAAATATCGATAGTGTCAAGCACTAGCGTTGCTTGAATAAAAATGACATTTGTCGTACACTGACAGCCTATCTCCTTTGTGTCATTTGTACATGTGTGAGTATAGTTTGTTTGTTTTTGACAATATTTTCCCGTGCGTGCGTAACGACGTGATTGAAAATGCATTAATATGTGATCACTATTTGTTTGCGTTCCTCGTCCTCCCGCAAAAAGTGGCAGAAATTAGCAGTCATTTCCGTTTGGTTGGGTGCTCTAAGCAGACATAATATTATCTTTAGTACACGTCTATCGACAATGCACAAATTGATAAAGCTCATTCACAGTAACATCAAATAGGTACATAACTTCTTAAATTAACCAGAAAAACCAACTACCTACTCTGAGAAAGGGAACGGTGAGATATGAATTAATATGCTCCGGAATCCGGAGCGCCACTGAAAATTCAGAGCACTAAAAATAGAACTCTGCGCTAATACATTAAAGTTGAAAATTGACGTTTCGAGTGTCGAGCTGTCATAATATATGACATTGACATTTGACTCGACACTCATGTGTTCGATTTTCAACTCTTTATTTGTATTAGTAGTGTAGTAGTGTATTAGTAGGTAGTGCAAAGTTCTATTTTCAATGATCAGAATTTTCTACGGCCTTCCGGATTCCGGAGCATATAGTCCCAGCCTTATATGACATAGTTCATCATGATCAAAAAATTTGCACACCTTTAACCGTGACGTTACGTCATTGCTCATTTGTCAACTGTCAATAACGACATTATTATTTTCTTCTATAAAAATATAGCATTGACTTTTTGCACAACTCCAAGGTCAAAGTGACCTAACAAAATAATGGCCTGTAGCTGGTTCATCTTTATAAACTGAAAGATGTGGAATATAGTCCTATTTTTACATGAAAACTACCTTCGGACTTTTGTATACTAGACTCTTGGTGAATTTGCAAATAGTAAAAAAAAATAAAAGAAAACATCTACATCGTATATTTTATTGCCAAGGCACTTACATTTACACACTAATTTAAACTATAACATTCTTATTTTACTCTTAATCATAGTTTTCCTGTTGTAAAATCAACTGAGTAAAATTTTTTTACAAGTTTCAAATGTTTAAAATAATGATAAACAATATTGTTACATATTAATAATCAGGACATTATTATTATAAAATTGCATAAATGCTTAGTTTTTATTTTGCGTTAACTTTATTAAGCACTCTAAATAAAATACTTTCTAGAACACAATGCAAATGTCTCTAATTTTTTAATAATTAACATTTGTATATGAATATTAAACTTCACTAATATTTTAATACCTACTTTTATTTTTCCAGCATTTACAATGGACGGAAAATAGGAAGCACAATGCCAATGCACCATAATTATCATGTCGTAACAATTTTAAATAGAATCTTCACCGATTTTCTTACACCTTATATTTTAAGATTTTAACCACAACATTAAAAAAGTTCGACAGTAAAACTAATACTTCGATTTGTTAATTTTCCTTATCTATATTATAGACAAAACTAAAAGTTTGTTTTGTAGCCCCATCTTGATATAGGATATAGGTACAATCGCCGACAAACCCGGTGTACCACATTTCGATCATAATAAACATTTGGGCTAAGAACTCTTGGAGCGATTTTTAGTCGCGACTGAATATCGCTCCGTGAGTTCTTAGCCTTAGGCAGTAAGATGCAAAAGTACCGGGTTTGTCGGCGCCTGCATATACTTTATATAATATTATTGTGCAAACAATAATATTCACATAAAAGTACATTTGTGCTTTTTATTGTAACTAGAGGTCGAAATTCGACCTTAATACATAATTAAATTTTTAAGTTTCAACTTATTTTTCCTCTTACATACGTAATAAAAATATGTAAATGTTGTTTATGGAAACTGAAAGAAATATTGACAATAGGCTAGTTTCGTCTATCAAAATGAAATGATATAAATTTGTTATTTATATAGTTGCTATCATAAGAAATACGAGTACAACACTATTTTGTTATATAAATATGCGATTTATTTATAATTTCGAAAATAAAACTGTAGTTTTATTATATAAATATGCGATTTCGATCTGTGTCATTAACATCGATCTGTATATCATGTGACCGAAAACACCAGCCGCCATATTATTTTTCCTTGTAAGTGACGTCATAAAAACATAATCAAATCGAATAAACAACAGCGAAAGTGAGCTCTAAAATTCACGCACTACATAAGCACATGACATTTATTTGTTTCTGTTCTTATGACGTCACGATAATGGTGGCTGTCGTTTTGGCGCAACATTTATCTTAATCATTTATTTCATTACAAATTTTCATCATTTTTTCTTCGCATAAGGATATTATTAGAGATATTATTTCCAGGAAATAAAAATACTAGTTGACTAACAAATCGATACTAACATTTTAAAATATATTTGAAAAAAAAATGTAGAATAGCCTATTGGTTCAAACCAACACCTGCTGTTATTATACAAACGCATGGTAGTGTTGAGTGAGGTAGTGTGTGTAACTTTACTAATTTTATGACATTTCTAAGTATTATCTAAAAAAATATTAGATTTTCACACACCTTCCTCCACATTAAAGATTAACCGTGCCAAATTTCATATCCTTAGTTCGCACAATTCGCGTAAATATGTACTCAAAATTTCTGCTTAAACAAAACGTATTAATATAATATGATGATGGTTAATACAATATGTGCTAAAGTGATCTTACCTCAAAACTTAAAATTTAATTTAACACTATTGTACACAAACTTGTTTTGTGTTCGCTATTATAAGATTTATTTACTGATTAATTTCGTTGCGGGTTCCAAGACAGATTTAGCATGTCCCCCGGGCACCCCTGAGATCATATCAAAGGGTTTTTGCGGTTGGTTACCACTGTCGATCCTGGCTACACAGGAGTTGCAGTGGTGGGTAAGTGTGGTGGGCCAATTGCCCGTTTAAAAAAAAAAATATTATAAGATTTATGTAAGTAATATTTTAGTGCCTCTTTTATTCTATTTTAAGAATAATATTAAAAAAAAACAAATCAGATCGCAAAAACTAGTCGAAAAATAGCATGCTTAATGTTTACTATGTACATGTAATTGCTTTTTAATTATATTTGTAATTTTGTATGTTATTCAATTATTACATCCTCAGCAGGATAGATATGATGAAATGGAGATGGCAAGGCACACTGTATGATGCAAGAAAGGTAAATGGAGTCAGAAAATGACTATGTGGTACCAGAGGGATGGCAAAAGAACAAGAGGTGGGCCAACCATGATGGGAAGATGAAATAAAATTAACTGCTAGACCCTTCCGGACAAGAGTACCAAAGGATAGAAATAAAAAAAATATGACAAGTAAAGGGTCCCCCCTTTACTGTGGGAGCAAGTCTTCTACCAACCACCACCTAACGAGACCGTCTCAGTAAAGTAAATGAAGCCATAACAAGTATTTTATTAGAAGACTCATCCAATGTATTTATAAACTATGGAAGACAACTAACGTTCAGTTTTCAGTAAATAAGGCACAACCTCATCCACGTTGACGTCTCCGACGAAGCCCACAAAGAACACATCTTCTATGAACGCTCCGTTGAACGTCCTCAGTACTGGGAGCTGCAGGAGCAGTGTGTCCACTCTCTCGTCGTTCGACTGGCAAGATACACGGAGGGAACGAAGCACTTTGTTCTGGTACTCTTGCAGTTTGGCCGTTATGAAGTCTGGGGCGCCATCTGGAAAGAAGAATTTTTTATCGTCAAATTTTTGTACTAGTTTTTATTTTTATTTTTATTATAAATAAAAATGGATTGCAGTTCCAAATGTCCCGCTAAACCTCAAGAACGGCTCGACCGTTTTGGCTGATTTTGGTCTTGAAATAATTATGGAAGTTCAAGGACGGTTTAAATGGTGAGAAATATTGGAAAATTTTCAGAGAAAATACTAAAACCGATTATTAAAATTTCATAGTTAAGAATCTTAATCTTAACTAGCTGTTCCCACAGTTTATAATAAAAACAGGAGGAATAAGTTTTTCTTCTTTTTTTACCTCGAAAACCCACAAAACATAGAAAACCTCGTTAAATAACGCGTTATTTAACGAGGTTTTCTGTGAGACCATGGTATTAACCGACTCGGTATTAAATACGACGCGCATTATTTCATGCCGCTTTTCCAAGAGACCACGGCATATCCCTGAGACTACCTGGTAAAATAGCTAACCTGGCGAGAACAAGCACAGCGCGCGCAGGTGCGCGTGGTCGCGGTCAGTAAGGCGCAGCGCGTCGGCCGCGGCTATAAACTGCTGCAGCCGCGTCAGCCCCGCCAGCACCTCGGCTACGCGCTCGTCGCTGTAGTCCGCCACGCTGATCATCTGCACAACAGATTATTATTTTTTATTTCATTTTACAAACAGTAATCCATGATAGAACAACAACTTTTTACAAATCAGTTTTAATGATTAATTATTATTTATTGAAAAAAAAACACAGCCTCCGTGGTCTAGAGGTTAGAGCTTGGCTGTTGAAAACGGCAACGATAATTCTATTTTCCCGCCTTTTTAACTTGACACAGGAAATGTTTTATGCTGTACCGCCATAAATAAAAATATAACTTTTTCATAATGAATACATAGATATAATATTTTAACGAAGATTAACTAGCGGTCGTAAATTATCGCTATTTTATCTTGTCTACTCTTTCTTCGCTAGTATATTCACGAGAGTGACACGACGTTGCACTCTGGCGCGACATAACTGATTTATTGTAACCCATTGCAGATCAATCAGTACGTTAAATCTTGCATCTCCTTTTGGCGCGAGATAGCTAATGCGGGCTCTCTCTCGACATCTATCTCTGCTAGCTCACCTCGCTCTGCGTGTCTGCGGGATCCGCGCGGGGGCGGTGCGGCGCGGCGCGTTCCCGCAGCTCGCGGTGCAGCGCGTGCGCCATGTGCGCGAGCAAAGGCGGGAGCGCCAGCGCCGTACTCCACCGCGCCAGCCCCAGCACCACCAGCTCCGCCCAGCACTTGCGCAGCAGCGCCGACTGCACCTCGAACCTGGCAGTATGTAAGAGTATTCCATATACTAAAAATTTGACAAAAAAGAAGGTTGCTGTGACATGGTCACTTGTAATAGTGCTAAGAAGAGTAAATGTGAAAATGTAGCAAAATTACATCAAAATGGCTGCATTTACCCACGCTTAGCGTAATAAACTCTTTAATTCTTTAGCTGTCTAGTAGTGAAATTGACTTAAAAAAAACAAAAACACTTCTACTTTAATATGTTTTAGAGGCTACTTTGTCTATCATTAGACGTATTAGCGACAAAATCTCTTATAATAAACACTAACGGCAGCGCGGCCGCTGCGGGTACAGCTAGCATCCACCGCGCAGAGGCGCCGAGCAGCCGCGCGGCCGCCTCGCACGCGGCGTGCAGGCGCAGCGGCCCGCCCGCGCCCGCCGGCAGCGCCAGCGGCAGCTGCAGGGCCTCGGCCGAGCTGAGGATGCCGGCTTCCTCGCCTGAGGAGATACACAGGATATTATTAACGGCATGGACATAATATACGGACCGGTGAAAATACATTTCTAATTTGTACAACAACACGACACAACAAAAGCAATGTGTAAAGGCGCGTCTCCTGCGCGTGCTTTTTTCGAAACATTACACAAAACATCGAAACATTGGGGCGTGGCTTTACACATTTGTGTAGGAATACACAATGTTTTTGTCTTCCGAGACGGACGGAGAACATTCCCCGCGCGGGTAGAGAGGGGAAGGAATGTTTCATTTCTTATCAACTGTTACACCACTCAGATGACCATTAAACATAGAAATACGGAAGAAATTATTTATCAATCCCAAATCGGACTTCTATTCTTAACTCCTGATAAATACTAAAATTACGGGTCAGTCTATATGATCGAACTCGAAATCTGGGGGTCTAAAAAGCCACTTTAGATGTTTTTCTTATACTACTTCCATTCAAAAATCGTGAAATGGTGAAATGGCTACATGATTTATCTGATTTCATCATATTAGTAAACATCAATTTTTACAGTTTTCAATAGAAATGTGTAAAATAGCGCACATAAGGGTGTAAAAAAAAATATGAAACACCTATAGTGTCCTTTTTAGACCCCCTGTGTTTTCTCCTAGATTCTGCATCTGTAATCGCTAAAACTTTTCCTCATCGGAACTCATGATCTTGTGTCTACACAAAATGTTTTGTTTCAATCAAAAACATTTTCTATAGCTGGAGACAGCTTGTGTATGAAAACACATGTTTTTGTTTCATGTTTTTTGTGTAATGTTTCGAAAAGACATGAGACGCGCCTTAAACTACATATATTCATAAACCTCTTCAAGGTTCCAGTTTAATTAAGTAATATTTAACCTTCAGAAGGCTGAGCATCGGAGGGATGTATCGTCGGCATCGGAGTCGCCTCGGCCGGAGTAGCTCCGTACGCGGTCTGCAGGAACTTGTTGATTTGACCTGTACAATAAAATATATTAAAATAAAAATTAAGTATGCAGTGTTAAAACTTGTAAAATATGTAAACAAGCTTCGCGACAACATACCGAAAACATGTCATACTGATATAAGTAAATAACTGTAACTCTAGTGGGAAGCGCGAGAGAGTTAAAACTCTCCCACAATTTTCACCACAAAGAAGAAAATATATATACTTATGTAAAGAGTATGAAAGCATTCATAAAAAATGTTGACGCCCCATCCAACGGTGCACGATTTTCCACACAATCCAATTTTCCAAATCCAAATTTTCACAAAATCGATAGCTAACTATGTAACAGTTTATCTGTCCCTCTTTAATCTGTGCTTTTTACTGCAAATTGTGCTAGGGATCTATGTGGAAATCTCTTGTAATCATAGCAATGATAGGGAAAAGTTCGACACTCAAAAACACAATTACCAGTGATTTTCTATGCTTAGTAATTAGTTATGTACGATGTAAGTGTATGTAAAATGTGAATGCATGTGTTATATATGTTTGCTTGCATCACTCACCGAATTGCCCCATGTTGGGGAAGAGCGCGAGGTGTGTCTGCAGCATCAGCTGCCTGCGACCCTCGTCCACCTGGCTGCCCGCTGCTAAGTATGGTGCCACTTTAAACAAAAATTATGTATAATATCTATGGGATGGACGTTTCACACCATGTCCATAACCATGTTTGTTTTACCAGGTGTTAGGTGCCACACAACGGGAAGTATATTTAATACTTTAATACTATACATATATTTAAGACTAGCTTTTGCCGCAGCTTCTCCCGCGTGGGAGTGTTCGTGGCAAAAAACTTCTATAGCAAATATACCTGCACTATAGCAGTAGCGCTGAGTAAAATATATATCCCCTAGATATAATCTCCTCGATAAGGATTCATATCGTATACGTCTAAATAGCTTTTTGTCTAGATACCACATTATATTTCGTATTAATAGATTATATTATATTATATTTTTAACCGACTTCCATAAAAGCAGGCGGTTATACGTTCGGCAGTATGCTTTTTTTTTTTTGTATGTTCAACGATTACTCCGCCGTCTGTGGACCGATTTTCAAAATTCTTTTTTTGCTGTACAGAGTATAATTCCAATTTGGTCCGTCTGATACCCAGGTGGTGGTCGGGTATTAACATACATCAATGATTAGGTAATACCTGCGTAAAGTTTCCGAATCAACTAATCAGTTATTCTATAGCATTTTATATGTTATATTCTTTAGACTGACATAAATTTTATATTTATGAACCGATTGAAATGGAATAAACACATTTTTTTTTAGTAGAACTACCCTAAACGCTCTAGTGAAAACCGCATTCAAATCGGTTAAGTTGATGTCGTACGTGCAAAAACAAATATCACGGGAACCATACATTTTCCGCAATAAAAAGTAGCCCATGTGTTAATCCAGAGTCTAAGCTACCATACCAAATTTCATCAAAATCCGTTTAGTAGCGCCAAATCCGTGGCGCCTGAATCGCCACGCCATTTTTGCGCGCGCTGAGTATAATATATACCACCGTCGAGCGCGTATCGCGAGTCTATCGAGAGTCCGTTTTTACACATCCATGACCCAGGAACACATAATTTTTTTGTTCCTTTGGCGGGTTTCGAACCCGCGACCTCTGGCTTGAGCACAGACGCGCTCAACCAATGAGCCACTGAGCTGAAGTCGTCAAATGTCGATCAATCTCAGTTTTATTATAATATAAGCAATGCTTTGGGACTAAACGGTCGACTGAGGATACCAAGGGCTCCCAGAAAACTGACGTGAAACAGTGCTTTTGTAGTGTACAAGAACACCAAAGATACCTATATATCCCTTCTTACGAGCAAACAAATAACAATTATCACCTTATGTCCTATGGATACCGGATAATGTTTTAAGTAGTTTTAATTAAAGTTACCTGGATTATTCTTATTAAGTACAGCGGCAAGAGCAATGTTGAATGCGGGTGTCGGAGAGACAGTTCCAAAACCATCTGATGACTCGTCTGCTGGGTTCATCTGTAGCAAAAAGTTTATATACAATATATAAACTCGCCACACCGATTTCGTTGAAACCAGGCCAGTTACGCAAGAGTAATTTTATATTGCCCAAGTGTGTGCGCAGTACACAAGAGCACTCTCTCCTCCTTTACTCTCGTAACCTATAATGGGACCGATAACCGACACGACTGGCGAGAGATCAGGCGCAGATCCGACTTTTTACATGCCCATCCGACGCATTGTCAGACAATCAGGTGATCAGCCTGCATTGTCCTAACAAAACTTGGAAACAAGATTCTTTGTTGTTCCATTGCGGGAATCGAACCCACAACCTCCGAGTCGAGAGCCAAGCTCTAACCACTAGACCACGGAGGCTGTTGCAGTTGAGCAAAAAGTTTAACACTTACATGTCACAAATAAATAAAATTGCAGCTTTCCACATAATGTTTATGAAAATATATACGGTAGGTACTTGCAATAAAAAAATCAAAATTTTTGGCTTATTGTTTGTTCCGGCTAATCATTGAAACGGCTGAACAGATTTTGCCGGGACTTCAACTGGCAGATAGCTGATCTTATTATAAGGTAAAGGCTATTTTAACTTAGGGTTCCGTTTAAAAATAGGGTTCCGTTTCCGTATATTCTATTTTTATTCGCCAGCTAGTATCCAATACAAATAATAACGTTTTTAAAACAAAAAATATACACTGACACTATGTGAATGTATATTTCATTATTCATATCACTTTCCACATTCTATTATCTTTATCTCATTGATATTTCTATAAAAGACCCTTGCATAAACAAACCATGTAAAATTTAAAAATTGGTGTACGGGGGCTGCACTAAAAGTATCGGGAATGTAATATTTCCACTGTTCCTGTCATATTAAAATCTTTTTAATTTAAAACTCCTTGGTTTTATAAATCGAATACCGTTTATTTATTTAAAAAAAGATTCTTGGTCTTGTCACAAGGTCTTGTCAAACTTGTTTAGTCGTTGAGAAAATGGAATTGACTCGAGAAAATTCTAGAGCGATGATTTATTATGACTTTCGAAGTGGTTTAACACAAAAACAGTGTGTTGACCGGATGATTTCTGCATTTGGTGATGAAGCCCCATCCAAAACCACAATTTATCGCTGGTTTGCTGAATTTCAACGTGGACGTGTCAAGCTCAGTGATGATCCCCGTCAAGGTCGTCCAAAAACTGCAGTCACCCAAGAAAACGTTGATGCTGTGCGTAAGCTGATTGAGGAAGATCGACATGTGACATACCGCGAAATTCAGGCAACTTTAGACATTGGCATGAGTCAAATACAAATAATCTTGCATGAACAATTAGGTGTAAAAAAGTTGTTTTCCCGATGGATACCGCATTTGCTCTGTGAAGAGCAAAAAGCGGCTCGCGTTACTTGGTGCGTCAGAACTCTCGAAAGATTCCACGCAGGATCCTCAAATGCTGTATACAACATCGTATCAGGTGACGAATCCTGGATATACGCGTACGAACCCGAAACAAAAAACCAGTCACGAGTTTGGATGTTCGAAAATGAGTTAAAGCCAACAAAAATTGTTCGTTCTCGGAGTGTTGCAAAAAAAATGGTGGCCACGTTTGTCTCCAAAACCGGCCATGCTGCGACTATTCCTCTTGAGGGACAAAGAACGGTTAATGCAGAATGGTATGCTAACATTTGTTTGCCACAGGTCGTTTCTGAACTCCGTAAAGAGAACTGCAACCGCCGCATCATCTTCCATCACGACAATGCGAGTTCTCACACCGCGCACAGAACAAAAGAGTTTTTAGAGCAAGAAATCATAGAATTATTAGACCATCCGCCGTACAGCCCCGACTAATGATTTCTATACTTTCCCTAAAATAAAGAATAAATTGCGTGATCAGAGATTTTCATCACCTGAAGAAGCTGTGGACGCCTACAAAACGGCCATTTTGGAGACCCCAACTTCCGAATGGAATGGTTGCTTCAATGATTGGTTCCATCGTATGGAAAAACGTGTCAAATTTCGCGGAGAATACTTCGAAAAGCAATAAATACATTTTTAAATAGTAATGTTGTGTCACTTCCTTGATTCCCGAAATTTTCAGTGCCGCCCTCGTATTGATCACATTTTATAAGTTTTACAAGTTTTTAAGTATGATTAACTTACATGCTCCAACAGTTTGGAGTATACGGTATCCTCTCTCCTCATGCGGTCTTGCGCCCCTCTAGCATCATTCTTCTTGTCCAATATCGGCTTCCTCTCGTGTTGAACCGCTGTCGACATACAACAAGAATTACCGCTCATCTATTAAATAACCTGTCATCCTGTTTAAATCGTTTTACAAGGCTGCTTTAACAAATTTTGATTTTGCTTTTGAAAATATAAAGCAATAAATATTCGTACCAGTGATTCATTAAAATCTAAGCGTCACTTCACACCGAGACGCGACGCGGCGCACCTTTTATCTCCCGACGAGAACAGAGTGTAGGTATGTGTGTGTCTGTCTGCGGCACCATAGTTCCCAAATGGACGAACCGATTTAGACCTAGATTTTTTGTTTGAAACCTGATATGGTATCAAAGTGAGTGTTCTAAGTTATAATTCATCATCATCAGCTCGCTCACTGTTCGACAAGTCGGGTGATAATTAAATATTTTTAATTTTGTTTTTAAGATTTGACTTTATTAGATACACAACACACGATTCACGTTTGTTTGCAAGAGTTCGAATTGCGAACTGCACCACGCTGCGCAGCGCGGCACTGCTCCTATAACGAAATGTGTGTGCAATCTTTTAGTGTAGTGAATAAAGACGACCTCCGTGGCTCAGTGGTTAGCGTGTTGGCGCTCAAGCCGGAGGTCGCGGGTTCGAATCCCGCCGAGGGGGAACAAAAAGTTTTCCGTGTTCCCGGGTCATGGATGTGTATTAAATATGTCATAATATAATAAAAATCTTAAATATATGTATTACGTATAGTATAAATGTATTAAATATATTTCCGTTGTCTGGTACCTGTAACACAAGTTCTTCGGATACTTAGCATGGGGCCAGCTTGACGTGGTGTGAAGCGTCCATAAATATATATATATATATATATATATATATATATAAATATAATATATAATATATTATATAAAGTGTAAATTGTGTGAGCTGACCCTAAAGCTGTAAAAGAATTACAATAAAACAAAACTTTCAATAATTCAGATTAAACTATTGTCTTCGAAAAAAAACTCAACAACTCACTATTATCATAAAGGTAGCGATTAAGAAGTTGATCAAAGCTTGATGTATCATTTATATGACACCAAAATCCTAATGCCGAAATAATAATAATAAAATGGCTACTGAATGATGACAACATTTAAATACTATACACTGCATATTTCTTGAAATATTATGTGAAGTAAGGGAGACCACTGCATGTTAAATATTTAGTTCAATTATTAATATACTCAGAAACATTGAGCTACTAAGGCGGGTCAATAAGTCCGTGACTTTTTGAATTTCTAACCTCCTTACTGAAAAAGCAACACTACTCCTGTCAACAGGCATCTGTCAGTTGACTCGTATCAAAATTTGAACTTGCTGCGTCAGTTAGTTTGTGTTTTACAGCTATCTTTATCAGACTATCCAGTAACTTAAGGAAACAATGGAAAAAAGTGAATTTCGTGTGCTTATTAAGCATTATTTTTTGCGAAAAAAAACCATTACCGAGACCAAGGCTAAGCTTGATAAATACTATGGGGACTCTGCACCATCGATTTCAATGGTAAAAAAGTGGTTTACTGAATTTCGTTGTGGCCGTACAAGCACTGAAGATGCCGAACGTCCTGGACGCCCAGTTGAGGTCTCTACACCCGAAACAATCGAAAAAATTCACGATATGGTGTTGGCCGACCGAAGATTGAAAGTGCAAGAGATTGTGGAAGCCATAGGCATCTCGCATGGCTCAGTGGTTTCAATTTTGAATGATCACTTGGGCATGAGAAAGCTTTCCGCAAGTCGACCACAAACGCAATCGTGTAACAACTTCACAGGAAGGTTTGGCGTTGTTTAATCACAATATCGAGGAGTTTTTGCGCCGTTTTGTAACCGTGGACGAAACATGGATCCATCACAACACACCAGAGACCAAACAACAGTCAAAACAGTGGGTTTCTAAGGGTGAATCGGCGCCAAAGAAGGCCAAGGTGGGTTTGTCAGGCAATAAAGTTATGGCGACTGTTTTTTGGGATGCACGTGGGATAATCCACATTGACTATCTTCAAAAGGGAAGAACAATTAATGGGGAATATTATGCCAACTTATTGGACCGCTTCAATGAGGATTTGAAAAAAAACCGACCTCATTTGGCCAAGAAAAAAGTTCTTTTTCACCAAGACAATGCAAGGGTGCACACATGTGCAGTTGCCATGGCAAAAATCCATGAATTGGGCTATGAATTGCTCCCACATCCACCCTATTCTCCAGATTTGGCTCCGAGTGACTACTTCTTGTTCCCAAACCTGAAAAAATGGCTCGGTGGAAAAAGATTTGACTCCAATGATGAAGTCATCTCGCAAACAAAGGCCTATTTTGAAGACCTCGACAAATCATATTTTTTGGAAGGGATAAAAAAATTGGAGAAGCGTTGGACAAAGTGTATAGAGCTCAAGGGGGACTACGTTGAAAAATAAAATGATTTATTTATCAAAAAATCTGTGTTTTATTCCAAAAGTCACGGACTTATTGACCCGCCCTCGTACTTAAATATACATAAAAAATATAAAAAATAATATATTAAATTTGATGTGTAGTTTAGTAGGTACCTAATTAGGCTCAGGCGCAAAACGCCATAGTAGCAAAACGACATACTGAGTGTATGTAAAAGACCTACCTATTCTCAAAAGGACAGAAGTGCAGTCGTCAAAATATTAAGTTTACTAGCTTTGCACGCGACTTTGCCCACGTTAAATTGAGTTTCTTTAGATCCATTACCAATCTTATAAACTTGGGATACTTCGTATTATAAACTTGGGAGAGCACTGTTGAGCCCTGACACCTGACACACTTCGATTTTATACTAGCTGTATACTTACGGCCAAAATTAATAACGTTTGGTGTTTGCGATTGATAAACTATAATATTAGGTCCTTACATATGAAATTGGCGTTTTGTCGTACTGGCCACTTTGATCTCAAATATAAGATATATGGTTAGGAATTCCAATTTCAAATTTATGTCGCTATTTACTCATACATTTGTGTCTCGAAAACCGGAATTCATTTGTTTTTTCCTCTTTTGGTTTTTTCTTTGCGTCACTCTGTTTACAAAATGGAAAACTTGAAATATCGTATTATTTTCGAGTACGAGTTCCACCGTGGCACCAGTGCTGCAGAAACGGCTCGAAGGAGTAATGATGTGTATGGCGGCGGTGTCGCAAAAGAAAAGACAGTGCGTTTTTGGTTCCAACGTTTTCTGGAAATTTCGACCTGCAGAACAAGCCCCGTAGACGGCCGGAGACCAAAGTTGATAATGAAGTATTGAAGGCTATTGTGGAAGCGGATCCATCGCAAACCACGTCCGAGTTAGCTGCAGACTGCGGTGTTAGTGATAAAACTGTTTTAATCCACTTGAAGCAAATTGGGTAGGTGAAAAAGCTTGAAAGGTGGGTACCTCATGAATTGAGTGCAGCAAACCGACAAACGCGCGTCGACTGCTGCGTTACATTAATCAACCGGCACAATAATGAAGGGATTTTAAATCGAATCATTTCCTGTGATAAAAAGTGGATCCTGTACGATAATCAGAAACGCTCATCGCAATGGCTGAACCCTGGCGTACCAGCCAAAGCCTACCCCAAGCGAAAATTGACTCAAAAAAAAAGTTACTTGTGAGCGTTTGGTGGACTAGTGCAGGTGTCGTTCACTACAGCTTTCTTAAATCTGGTTAGACGATTACGGCAGATGTCTATTGCCAGCAACTGCAAATCATGATGGAAAAGCTAGCTGCTAAACAACCGAGGTCGGTCATTCGCTCTAGGTCAACGCTAGACCACACACTGCACAACAGACGGCTACCAAATTAGAGGAGTTTCAATTGGAATGTCTAAGACATCCACCTTACTCCCCGGACCTTGCTCCAACAGATTACCATTTTTTTCGAAATTTGGATAACTTTTTGCAAGGGAAAAAATTCAACTCCGATGGGGCAGTCCAAAGCGCCTTCAAAGATTTTATTGATTCCTGTCCGAATGGTTTTTTTAGTAAAAGAATCAATCAACTACCTATGAGATGGCAAAAGTGCATAGATAGCGATGGTATTATATATTTTTACTTTGATTAAATAAATATATACCCTCTTACTAATAAAAATTCTTAAACATGCGTTTAATGTATGAATAGTTAAATTCGCTGTTTAAGTTATACGTCCGTTATACAGTCAACAGACAACTGTCTAAAAATAAAAATAATAAAGACCTTGTTTAACTTTAATCACGCTTCATACCATAGACAGAAGACTCAAAGAAAAACGTTTAGGAATTGAGTAACGCACCCACGAAGTAGAGATATAAGGAGTCCGAACGGTATAGGCTTTTCCATAGTATTTATGTACCCAATAATAAACCCAGATCATAGTTCTCTTTTCTGCCACTAGCTGCGCAACTGTTCAGGACGTACCGATACTATTATTATTACTGATTATTACACATAAATGTAATTTATACTTATAAACTTACTTACTTATTTGTAATTTATACTATTTTAATAAATAATATGTTTAACAAAAACTTCTTTATTTCTTTTCCACCAAGTATATTTAAACGAGTACTTCTTCAAAAGTGGCGCGCTCTACCGGCAAAAAAATCTGCCCCCTAAATTGAGACCATTTGTTCAACATTACGTTCGGACTCCATATATCCTATATTTCGTGAACGCACCTCTGCCAAACTGTCAAAATATGTCATTAAAATTGTCATTTGTCACAAGACTCGCTAATCGCGTCAAACGTCAATTATTGTAATTTGTAAATGCAGTTCTTGAGATGTTCAAAAGCTAAATAGGAAGAACAATACTAAAATCTGATAAATTCTGATTGTTTGGAGTTGCAATTCCCACAATGTATTATTCCCGTAACGTAAAGAAAGTAACACAATCAATAGTGTAATTTGTTTTAGGTATCTGCGAACATCTGTGAAGTATAGTATCCAACTACATTATTTTTCAACAAGCAATTGATAAAAATAAACATGTTTATGAAAATATAATGCCTTTCATTGGTTTTTAATTTACTTCAAATGTTTCCAAGAATACACAATAGGTTATGTAATGTACATTTTCCCTTTGTTCTCAGTGACTGATTGTACCGTATCATAATTTTTGTTTGTAGTTGTCTATCACAGAATGTGATGAAGACATGTTGGTTGTTTTGTATCACTTTATCTAAGCTGATTGATTGATATATCAATGCACAGGTCAAAAAAGCTCACACACTAATATAGCTGTATGGATAAATGGTCGGGTAAGTATTAATGTCAGTGGTGCATTGGAACAAAAAAGGTAGATAATAGTTGGACGAGCCCAATTTCAATAAAAAATGAAAATAGTATGGTATCAACAACGATCTTTAAATACCAATCATGAAGTGTGTCATAATTTCAATTGTGCTTAAAATGAAAGTATAATCAACCGCAACTCGCATTTTACAATAATAATAATAACACACTGCAAGCGTTTGTCATCTTTGTATTTAAAGTTTGTAGGGATTGGTTACAATCTCAAAAAATGAAATTCAACAAATTTCATTTTTTGACATTCCATAGTTCTACTATAATAATAATCTTCAGTAAAATCAATTATGGAACTGGGCTTATGATCTACTGCTGCTGTAAAGGCATGAACAAATAAAATTATAAAATAAATAAATAGTTTGCACTAGGCGGAGGGTCGCCTATACTTGAGGTTAGGTTGTTATTTTTCTGCCTAAACATCTTAACAGTAGATCATAATTCACAATAATTATGCCCAGAAGATCCTTGATTTTAAGATAATTGACTTTACCAAACCTTATGTACAAGAAACAATACAAGCCTGGTTCTTCTTCAACTACATATTATACAGCCCTAGTGCCCCTAGCCTGTTTATTATATAGTTCGCAATAGGTATAACGCCATTTCTCTCAGGGGAAGCTCTAGTCTGTATAATAGGTAGGTAGTTATATATAGTATAATATGTTATATATATTATATTATAGTATAATAGGTTATAAGGTAGTACCCATACTCCTTACTTTTTGAAGACCCTCATCTGAATCCCACAGCACTACTAAGAACCCTTATACCTTCTTAGTTTCGCCCTGTCTGCCCTTACGTTATGTTAGTAAGAACAATTAATTGTACCTAATCAAGGATTGAAATTGATGAAATTAGGTCAGTCTTTTACAAAAAATACAACAAAAATGAATCATCACGATCATTAAACATTTGTATTTTTCCGGGCGCAAGAGTAATTTCCTAGCCTAAGAATCAATATTTATGTAGTCCAACTCATAAGTTACTCAGAAATAGAATACTAACAAGATTCGAAAGCATATAAAATCAGCTGATGTATTGAAAATCCGCCATCTTACTCTTATCCACATGCTATAGCACTTTTATACAAGGGTCTTGCATTGTATAAGTGTTGCTTAAATTAGTATGGAAACTATAACATAGTATACAGGCTTTATGTCAAAAAAATAATTATTAGTAGAATAAATCTTAGAACGCCTGTATATGCAGTGTGTAATTTTTTATTAGTAAGGGGGATTATGTTTAAAAAAAATCGACTATGTTCCTCCATTACAAAACCCTACTTTCATATGTAATGACATAATATAAATAAATGGGGAAGGCCCGGGCGAAAGTGCGAAAAAGGGCCCCCTCTAGGAGACTCCCAGTTACTAATGGTTAAAGTTTTGACATCTGTCTGTGTTTAAGGGGTGTTTATGAGACATTTCAAATTTTAAATATTTTTTGTCTCGAAAAATATGGATCTTATCATTTTGAAAAGTTGCGAAAATAATTCGTAATTAGAAGACCTTTCAGCCGTAAAATTACCATAAACCTACTAATTACTAATAGGATAAATGTGAGGGATGGTTCGAAATTTTAGCCGTCCTATTCATTTATGCAATAAAAATTTTAGTTGTCTAGCCTTTTAGTAAAATTTTAAGACACTCACAATCACTCCTCATACCGCTGGCGAGGCACTTTTGCAGACGGCAGTACTGGCACCGATTCCTGTGGTTCTTTGTGACCTCGCAGTTCATACTGCCCCGGCACTGGTACCCCAACTTCTTGCGTATGGAGCGCTTAAAGAAACCCTTGCATCCTACACAAATTATATAATTACTACACAATTACTTTAGAATCTAAAGTATTTAATAGAACATAGCTAAGTTTACATGGAATAATCATTATAATTTATTAATCCATAATTCGTGTGATAACCGAACAGATGATAGAAAGTTGTGATTTGAAGATACAAAACTGAATAATGTGTTGAAAAGATTAATATATTTTGATGGGATAAAGGTTAGTTTGTTATAATTGTAAGTTATTTAAATCTGGGAAATACGCATGGGCTATGTATGGAAATGTAAGAAACTTTATTTTAAATAAAAAAAAAATCCCATTTGTATTTATAATTTTGTATTTACCTTCACAACTGATGGCTCCATAGTGTCGGCCTGATGCTCTGTCTCCGCACACAATGCAGAATTCCAGGCCCCCTATTTCATTTCCATACTTCATCGACATTTGGCTTACTGCAGATAAACCTTCAAAGAATAACCTTAGTTTACGATAAGGATAACAACTAAATTATATTATGACCTTTACAATGCTCTTCATTTAATTATTTAAAGCTATTGAAATTAAAGAAAATAATTTAGTACTTTAACACAAACAACTTTTTGTTTGCTTGCTAAAAATAATTCAATAATTGTGGGTAATAAATAGGTATAGTAGGAATAACTCTGTAAATAATTCCTGTTTGCTTATATACTCTAATGTCAAGAATACGCGTCCAAAGTAGGTACCTACTTGAAGAAAATGGTCCCCTTTCACTCAGTAGCAATGAAGTTGAAAATGATAAATACTAAAAATCTAATTCTATATTAATTATTATTACTTTAAATGTTTTAATTAAGAACAAACTTGGTGAAACTTGTACAAAGAAGCATATAATATTATGATTACCAGATACAGTTAGATTACCTCAGGATGCTGAGCGATCGCTTTGTGAAGCTATGTGATTAAATTATTACATAAATTACCATAATTATTATAGTAAACAGTTAGAAATATTACAAGGGAATACTTTTAAAGTAATATGCCTGAAATAATAAATAAACGTAAATTATAAACATAAATTATTCGTGTCACTCACAAAAACACCATGACTTTCATAGACATTTTTTTTTCAATCATCTTTTTTAATTTTTTTATTTAAATATATAGTATCAGCTTACATCCATTTCCAGTGTCAAGTTAAAAAGGTGGATAATAGAATTTTCGTTTCAATTTTCAACATTGTAGGTATTCCTAAAATCGCCAAGTCTAAAGTCTAGTCAAAGTCCAAATAATTAATAGTTAGTGCACTCAATGAGTCAAGTCAATCGATTCAGTAAAGTGGTAAGAGCTTTACTGAAAGTTCCTAGGGAGTTTTGGAGATAACACAAAATAGCACGTTTTTTGAAGTTGTGCCACCTGCTCACACTTGTGCGCGTTAACGAATATTTAATGGTTAATATTCTATCAATATTACACATTAAGAACCGAAATAACACAAATTTATGAGGAAATACAAAACCCACAACGTCACCAATTGAATTCCCGGCA
The DNA here is from genome assembly GCA_963565745.1 of Phengaris arion. Taxonomy (NCBI): domain Eukaryota; kingdom Metazoa; phylum Arthropoda; class Insecta; order Lepidoptera; family Lycaenidae; genus Phengaris; species Phengaris arion. The sequence goes on from OY751448.1 coordinate 2,411,253, forward strand.
AAACTCTTCAATCATCATAATCTTAAGCGCGAATCATTTTTATTATTAAAATGTGGGAAAAATCAAAGAAATTTCTAATAAAATTTAATAAATTATTTAAAAATTAATTAAATATGTATATTATATTATAATTATATAAAAATATTATTGTTATTATTAGAGCTTTAACGCATTTAGCTTACAACGCAAATGTTAGTACGTTTTGTGATTTGACGAGCTGTGTAATTTAAAAAAAAAAACAATTTGTCAAAATGACTTAATTTGAACAATTGTCAGTGTCACTTGTCCATAGACCATAATATGTCAAATCTATCGCACGTGTTTAGTATTTTTAACACAAATTAAATGAAAAGGCTCGTTTATTATTTAATAATTACAAAACGAAATAGTTGAATGCAATGGCTAGTGTCGAAATAGACAAAATCATTAACCAGTTTAATGTTTTGTGTGAAAAACCAGTGAAATTTCTGACAGTACAAAAGGACTTAAAAGATGATTTTAAAAAGTTAGTAAAATCACTTTACGACTTTACAAAATCAGAAGAAAGGTGCAGTAAGTCAAGGAAGAATCAAGCCTTGGCTGAAATTATCGTCGACGAGTTTGACGAGGAACAAATATGGCAACAAATAGAGTTACAAAACTCTGTGTGTTGGGACCAAATTACTTGGGACGTAGCTACCTGTATATCAAATAAAAACGACTTTTCCTTCCCTATCAAGTTGCCAGAAATACATTCTGATGATGAGGTAGACACATATGATAAAATGTCAGAAAATAATGCTGATAATGATTCCGAAATGTCTGATTCTGAAATGGATAGTGATGAGCACCCCAAACCTCCAAAAAAGTTAAATAAAACTATAGCCAAAAAGTCCAAGCCCTCCATTGTTGATGATAAATTCTTTAAATTAAATGATATGGAAAAGTTCTTGCTTAATGAAGAAAAAATGGAGGAAAAGGGTAAAAGCAAGAAAAATGATGATGAGGATGACGATTCTATTAATCTATTTGAAGATGACGATGAAGATTCAGAGGAGGAGGGCAAAGATATGATGTACTCGGACTTCTTCAATGATGAAGCTGACGACGAAAATGATGATGAGCAAAATGATTATGTACACAGTGAAGAAGTGTTAGATGATGGGGAAAAGAAATCATCAAAGAAAACTGTGCGGTTTCTAGAACCCGATTCAGGAAGTGAATCTGATGGAAATGATGATAGTCAAAAGGAGGACCCAAAATTAAATGGTAATAGCACCACAAATGATGAGAAAAAATCTGAATTTGAATTAAGACAGCAGAGACTCCAACAGACAATCTCAAGATTGGAAGAGAAACATTTAAAAGATGCTCCATGGCAATTGAAGGGTGAAGTTGATGCAAAAAAGCGCCCAGAAAATTCCTTACTGCAAGAAGTATTAGACTTTGACCTCACAACCAGACCCCCTCCAATTATAACTGAACAAACAACTGTCACATTGGAAGGGCTCATAAAACAAAGAGTTAAGGACAAAGCTTGGGACGACATTGTGAGGAAAGAGAAGCCAGTTGACGATCAACTGAACTTCAAAAAGACTGCAGTGCTGGACCAATCTAAGAGCAAAATGAGCTTGGCACAAGTCTATGAAGCGGAATATTTGAAACAGAAACAAGAAAAGTCTGGAGAGGTAGATGAAGAGGAGCCAGAAAGCCATAAAGAGATAAGAGAAGCAATGAACAAGTTGTTCTCCAAGTTAGACGCACTATCACACTACCACTATACACCCAAGGCTCCGACAGCAGAAGTGAAAATAGTCAGCAACATACCGGCTATTTCCATGGAGGAGGTGGCTCCTGTGGCAACAAGTGATGCCACACTACTGGCTCCAGAGGAAATCAAGAGGAAACAGAAGGGAGACTTGATAAGCAAAGAGGAAAGGACGAAAACTGATAAGAACAGGGAGAGGCGGAAGAAAAAGAAGTTACAGAAGCAAAAGGGTGGTGTACAGAAAGTAACAGACCACAGAAATACAAAGAAAGGTGTAGAATCTACTGACAAATCTGTGAAAACATCGAAGGCATTCTTCCAACAACTGAATGATGATGCTACTAGTTTAATTAAAAAGAAAAATGTTGCCAGTAAATGACAATAAAAATATATGAATTATAATATTATGTTTCTTGAAAATAAACCTTACATGAAATAGTTGTAATTAACTTTATACAAATCTTTGAATTATGTTAATAAGTATGTAAATTTTGTTTTGAATATGTTTAATAATTCATTTTAAGTAGTTGTTCTTTGTTGGTTTATAATTGCACAAGGATATCAGTATCAGTCAGTGCACTTGCAAATTATTTTATCAGTAAGGACACCTGTCAAAAGATTCATATAATTATAATTTAATTTTTTGCTTAATTATTATAGAATATAATGGAAATAAATTGAGTTGGGAGAACCATGCTTCGGCACGAATGGCTTGGCTCGACCGGATAAATACCACGGCATTACAGAAAACCGGCGTAAACTAACGATTGCGTTGTGTTTCGCCGTGTGAGCAAGGTTATCGGAGGACCAAGAAGGGTTGGGGATTTAGAGGACCAGGAACGCAAGTGCGCAACACCAAAGGAGTTACAAGTGTAACTTCTCTGGTGTTGCGAGCGTCCATGGGCGGTGGTAAACGTTTACCATTATGCGATCGGTCTGCTCGTTTCCTGCTCCATTTCATAAATAAAAATTGTTTACCAAACTCATTAATTTGTATGTGAAGCTAAAATATTAAAACGCCTGTATAAAAAGTAATAACTGGAAGAGCACATTCCGTTCCCGCAATATTAGGCGGCTACGTTTATAATTGTTGCAACTTTAGACGTTTCCACTGTGAAGCGCGGATTAAAATAATAAAATTAAAGTGTAAGTTGTGCAAAATACATAGGATTAGAGATGATAGTGCCTGAGATCAGGGCTTCAAATATGTAGACAATCATATTATTATATAATATTTTCCTATCCATATTAGATACCTACCTTAGTTCATAGAATTAAAATATCTTTTATTAAACATTAACACTATAAATGTTGTTGATACAGTGAACTAGGCATATTTTTTAATTTTAATAATAGGTCTTTACCTATGAAATTGCCGTTCTGCAGCATTTCAAATCAAAATAATTTTTGTTTGGCTAAGAATTCTAATTTCAAATTAATTTTATTTTAAAAACATGGAATTCTTTTTCCAAAAGTAGTCATTTGTTTATTGATTAGTGTTACATTTTCATCGCATTTCAATCTTTTTCGTCATCATGGATACGTTAAAAATTCGAGTAATTATGGAATATGAGTACCGTCGTGGCAGCAACGCGGTACAAGCGGCACGCAACATCAACGACGTTTACGGAGCTAACACTACAAACCAACGCACCACCTGTTATTGGTTTGCTCGCTTCTGTTCTGGAAATTTCGACCTGAAAAATGAACCTCGCGGTCGTCCGAAGACTTTGGTCGACAATGACGGTGATTGTGGAAGCTGATGCACAATCTACGGCTGAATTAGCAGCAGCTTTCGACGTTAGCGTCAAAACAATATTGGTCCATTTGCGTCAAATTGGCAAGGTAAAAAAGCTTGACAAATGGGTGCCCCACGAACTCAATGATCGCCAGCGCGAAGTACGCGTCGAGACGTGCCTTGCAATGCTCAACAGACACACAAATGAAGGAATTTTGAACCGCATTGTTACCTGCGATGAAAAATGGATTCTGTTTGATAACCGCAAGCGCTCAGCAAGTTGGTTGGATCCTGGTTCAGCACCTAAACAATACCCTAAACGAAAACTTACCCCTAGAAAAGTGATAGTCACTGTTTGGTGGTCTAGCGCCGGTGTGATTCATCACAGCTTCTTACCAAACGGGGTGAGCATTACTGCAGATATGTACTGTGAAAAACTGAACACAATGATGGAGAAGGTGGCACATCTCCAACCAGCATTGGTCAATCGCTCGTCTCCGCTGCTCCTGCACGACAACGCGCGACCTCATAGATGGAGACCGTCTGCTGTGCAGAGACGGTCTCCAAGTTGCAAGAACTAGGGTTGGAAGCTCTCCGTCATCCGCCCTACTCACCAGACCTTGCGCCTACAGACTACTACTTTTTCCAGAATTTGGATAACTTCTTGGCGGGAAAAAAATTCAATACCCGAGAGGCAGTACAAAATGCCTTTAAAGAATTTGTTGCCTCCCGTCCAGCTGATTTCTTTAAGAAGGGCATCAATAAACTGCCACTGCGTTGGCAAAGATGCAATGATTGCATGAGTGATTACTTCGATTAATACAAATAAAAAATACATGAAAAAATTTCGTTATATACCATTTATACCATTGCTATGTATGTACTTTTGTCATCTCATAGGTAGTTCATTGATTCCTTTACAAAAAAAACCATTCGCACAGGAATCAATAAAATATTTGTAGGCGCTTTGGACTGCCCCATTGGAGTTGAATATTTTCCCTTGCAAGAAGTTATCCAAATTTCGAAAAAAAATTTTAAGCCGTCTGTTGTGCAGTGTGTGGCCTTACGTTGTCCTGAAGCAGCAGTGGCCTAGAGCGAATGACCAACCTCGGTTGTGTAGCTAGCTTTTCCATCATGATTTGCAGTTGCTGGCAATAGACATCTGCCGTAATCTTCTGGCCAGAAAGCTGTAGTGAATGACACCGGCACTAGTCCACCAAACGCTCACAAGTAACTTTTTTTGAGTCAATTTTCGCTTGGGGCTTTGGCTGGTTCGCCAGAGTTCAGCCATTGCGATGAGTATTTCCGATTATCGTACAGGATCCACTTTAAATCACAGGTAATGATTCGATTTAAAATCCCTTCATTATTGTGCCGGTTGAGTAATGTAACGCAGCAGTCGACGCGCGTTTGTCGGTATGCTGCACTCAATTCATGAGGTACCCACCTTTCAAGCATTTTCTCCTTCCCAATTTGCTCCAAGTGGATTAAAACAGTTTATCACTAACACCGCAGTCTGCAGCTAACTCAGACGTGGTTTGCGATGGATCCGCTTCCACAATAGCCTTAAATTTCTCATTATCAACTGTGGTCTCCGGCCGTTCACGGGGCTTGTTCTGCAGGTCGAATTTTCCAGAACAAAAACGTTGGAACTAAAAACGCACTGTGTTTTCTTTTGCGACACCGCCGCCATATAATACATCATTAATCCTTCGAGCCGTTTCTGCAGCACTGGTGCCACGGTGGAACTCGTACTAGAAAATAATACAATATTTCAAGTTTTCCATTTTGTAAACAGAGCGACGCAAAGAAAAAATCAAAAGAGGAAAAAACAAATGAATTACGGTTTTCGAAACACAAATGTTTGAATAAATAGCGGTATAAATTTGAAATTGGAATTCCTAACCAAAGATAGATGATATATTTGAGATCAAAGTGGCCAGTACGACAAAACGCCAATTTCATATGTAAGGACCTTATTATTGGCGTATCCAATAATGGCTGAAAAGGCTTAACAGTGAGCATATTATTAAGGTAACACCGTAAGTTACTCAAGCTATCAGATTTGAAATTATCACACCAGTCACGCTAATCTGTGGTTCTGTCTGCTAATATTAGTTAATGGGTGTATTTTATTAGGCGCGGTGATCCGGCCGCACCCTTCACATATTTATAATTCACACACCCCGACTCACGAGACAACAGATTAGCTAGATAGAGATTCTGGAAGAGACTTAGAAGCGGTAGAACTACACTTAAGTTATAAATATTTAAACTAGAAATTATTATCAGTTCTTGGATTATAAGGTTACAGAACATAAAAACTTACGCCTAAAATGTTTATTCCTTTCATATAATAGGAACATTTTCCTAAAGAATTTATTATCTACTACTTCTGTCTTAATTATGAAATGAAATAAATAAATAACCAAACAGGTAAACTGAACGCACAGCTATAAATATTTGACAGTCAAGTGACAAATTGAACACAGTGAACCGTTAGTGTGGGAAAATTCAATCGTCGGTTTTAGTATTTTCCCCACAATTGTTCCAATATCTCTCACCGTTTCATCTCTGAACTGCCACAATAATTTTCGGTCTAATATTAGCCAAATCGGTCCAGCAGTTCTCGAGTTTTAGCGAGACATTGGAATTGCAATCCATTTTAATGTATAAGAAGAAGAATAAGATGAGGTGAATAATGTTACTAGATGTCGCTCTGTGATCGAAATTCTCCCTTATTATTTATAAATTCATGTATTTTTAAGTGTTATACCTACTTATAACTTTATAAGGGTTATTTTGCTTCTTATATAGAAATATATAAAAAAGGTTGTGACGTTACATCTGTGGCGGACCAATTAGCGCCACAATCCTGAATCGCGCTATCGAAGTTTTCTATGATTGGCACTATATATTATACGATATCTAAAATTCATACAAGTGGTTTTCGGCCTGACCGAGCATACCATCTCGCTTGATCGGAGATCTCCCTGTGGGGCATCCACTACTCTTCCTACACATCTATCAAAAGCACCCTATATTATGTTGTTGTTTTTAATAATTCAAGCATATATTATTTTAAATAATATCTGCAAACCCTTCACATAAACCTATAATTTACCATCCAAATTTCACACTCCTCCGGTTGCACAATTCTCGTGAATTTGTTCCGTAAGTTTTTGCTATGTATATTATAATAATCAAAATAAAATTATGCGTACACAATAATTATTACTTATGCTATACTATAATTAAGTTACTACTTACCTAGCAAAGACGACTCGGTATTTTTAACGGATTTCTAGGTAAGTAGGTACTACAGCTCTAGTCGCGGGTTCAAAATTTTAAAAAATCCTCAAAAACGTCTCACGTAATTTATGGGGATGTCCTTTTTTAGGTACTTAAATTAAATAAATTTATAGGTATTTTCTTTTTATTATAATTATTTAATATCCAATAAATATCCTTATTTTAAAAAAAATGCCACTGGAATTTATCTGGCTACAAGAATCTGCGATAACTAACTGAATATCAGTGAAAAAACAGACTAATTTACCTACTAAAACTAAAGACAGGAAATTTAGCTAATGAAAATATAAAATATATAAAAAATAATATATATAATATAAAATATATATATATATATATATATATATATATATATATATATATATATATATATATATATATATAAAAACTTGAGCAATTCTCATACAATTACTATGCAATTTTAAAAAGCCTATTAGTAGACCATTATTGCATAGTAGGCTTTATTATTGTATTCGCCATACGGTAGGGATGTTACGGAGGTCCGATTCCGGTTTCCGAAAGGTCGGAACCTCCGATTGGTTTTGTACTTCCGATTCCTGTTTCGGAGGTCGGCAGAGCGATTACTCTTTCATTTATTATTGTTTTGCATTCGTGATCGGATCATTCGTTTTGTTTATGCATTTGCGTTTTAAGTAAACTTAAGAGTTATTAATAAGTGTTGGTGTGTTTGGCCAACTATTTGAATGTGACATATTTATTTGATTTGGACAATGAAAGCAATAACGAGTTTTATTTGGTATTATTTTGACGATATTTGTCCGACGACAGAAAAGTGTATAACTTTGTGAAAAGGAATTCAAAAATTCACGGAATGCAGGTATCACTTCTTTAAAAAGTAATTTAAAGTCTCTTCAATCTTGATGCTACTGAATATGGAGAATTAATTAAATTATAATCGGAAAGGATATAATATTAACAATCACAATAGCCTTCTTTTTAGATTTTTTTTCACCCCAGGTTCCGATTTCGGTTCCGGTTCCGATAAAACAAATTTACAAACTCCGAATCCGACTCCGGTTCCGATATCATCACTTCCGTTACATCCCTGCCATACGGTATTTAGGCATCAATTTTACCATAACATTTTTCACCGCCATTTTTATGGTTCGGTATTCTTTCGTGTGTGCCTTCTCTTGTTTTCTAAATCTTAGTACTATGGTGAAACTCAATAATTAGTAGAAAATATTTTAAGGCGTCCTTAATCCCCTCTGCAACAATCTCCCTAAATTAAGGGTACCAATTACCATGTGTATGCGGGAGTAGTTTTTTGCTATAAACGCAGTCATAAAAGTTTCATTTAAACAAAAGACACGTCATAAGACAGACACATAGATAAGGATTCGTTTTATATTCATACACATCTTAAATACTTATAGTTGCTAAATAGCTGCTTAATAAAATTAAAAACTCACAAAATAAAAGTTGATTGCAACGAAAAAAGTTTATCGTAGGTACACCATTAAAAAAAATCCATATCTGGCGGTTCTACTCACTCAAAAAAATTTGCTGGTATCGTATCATACCGACATAGCCACTGTAAAAGTGGGTATTGCCCATACAGGCTCTGTTCAGGCTCATTGAGCTCCCATAAGGATCAAGTGTCCCTCTTCTCCCCTATACTCATAATAATATATTGTATTAGTTAGTCGTCAAAAAATATATTTTTCTTTTTTAACTACTTTTGACACTAAAAAATCCATATAAGTCAGGTCTAGATGGCGCAGGGCGGCGTCACCGGCGGCGCTGCAGCAGACGAATAAATCCCGGCGATAAGCCCCGTATAAATCTGCCGCGCGCCGGCAAAAAATGCGCGCAGATAACTGATAATTGTGCCTCTAATGATGACTGATCGTCTGCGGGACTACCAATATAATACTTTCAATAAAACATACTTACTTAGACTTTTGTTTTACTAGATTCAGCTATTGTAATGAATAGATAGGGGCTTATAGTATCTGCATAAGACAATATATTATTTACTAGCTGTCGTCCGCGGCTCCGCCCGCGTAAATACAGTATCCCACGGGAATACTGTACTTTTTCGGGATAAAAAGTAGCCTATGTTTTAATCCAGAGCCTACACTACTAGCATACCAAATTTCATCCAAATCCGCTCAGTAGTTTTTGCGTGAAAGAGTAACAAACATCCATACATCCATGCATACGTATATAGTATACTAGCTGTTATTCGCGGCTCCGCCCGCGTAAATATAGTATCCCTCGGGAACACTACATTTTCGGGATAAAAAGTAGCCTATGTTTTAATCCAGAGTTAAACTAGGTACTACCATACCGAATTTCATCGAAATCCGTTCACTAGTTTTTGCGTGAAAGAGTAACAAACATCCACGCTTTCACATTTATAATATTATAAGTAAGGATTCTTTGATTTATGACGTTATTCAAACCAGTAATATAGAACAGACTTTAGACTAATGTACTTACGTTTTGTTTTTATAAACCCGCATGTAACGCGACACTCGTGGCGCCGTAGTACGTCGCCATGCTAATGTAAAGCGGATGTGTATTTTTAATGAAATGGACCAGGAGACTAGTAGACTGACCACCTGCTGGAAAGCAATTCCCGGTCTTTAATCCAATCCTTCCTCCTGCCTCCTTTATCTACCTTGAACTAGTAAGAACGCTTTAATACCTATGCATCCTTTTATACCTCACAAGACCACAAACTACAAGAGACATATAAAAGCACAATGTAATACCTAAGCTTCTTCTTAAATTCGAGGCGATAACTATGTCAAATATTAAAGAGATTCCAGCGTATCCCACATTTTAAGCCATTTTTAAGTTATGTTAAGAGGCGACACGGGTAGCATAAGAATATTGCAATTTGCGCCGAACATTAAAATGCGCTGCAGAATTTGTGAATATTGGATAGGAATTTATATTACGTGTAACCTCGCGGATAGCTTTCTGCTGTAGATTTTTGAGTTTTAGACATGTCGAGAAAAAATATTATACAATTAAATTATTATTATATATAGCAATATCCTGCGAAAAAATACCCACAACCTGCAAGCAGATATGTGAGTGCACGCATGCTTATGCATAGGTATTTTTTCGCGGGATATTACTAGATACAATATATTATATTAAATTGTATGCTATGGATTTCTGCAAAATAATTAAATATTGTGTAGGTATAAATATTTATTATGTTGTCAATCTCCAAGATTGGAGAGTGCGGAGTTTTCAAAAAAGGGGTATTATAGATTTTTTTTCATGTTCATAGCTGTCTCAGAAGATTTTGATAATGTCTAGAAATATTTATAATCATATTATATTATACTTATGCGTGAAGCAAAAACTTTCAGCACATTTTAATGAGAATTGTGCTACGGGTGGAGTATGAATTTTGGCCGGTAAATTAAAGTTTATGTGGAGGAAGGTGCTAAGAGAGATAATATTTTTTTAGGAACGCTTAGAAATACATAAAATTAATAAAAATAACAACAACACACACTACCTCAGATTATTAACACAGTACACACACTACCGTGCGTTTGGTAGATACAGTTTTGTTCCACGCTGTTCACGTTTAACAATATGTCACAACATTTACGTTTATAAAATCTTTTTTATCTAAGAGGCAAAAGAACCCTTATAAAGATTAAACTTTAAAAAAAAAGTATTATTATGGGCGAATATCGACCACAGGGGCGACCTCTAGTAATATTTTAATAATGTATAAAATGATATAGTTGTAAGTTATTATTAAACTTGCTTTTTTGTTGCTGAAAATGCCTTCACCATTGTGTATTTTGTCTCATGTATTTATATTATGGGCCCGTAAATAGCACCTGCGTACTGTTTATCATATCATTAAATAACTGGTCATTTTAAAAGGGAAAGTCGGGGCTTAAACTCAATTTACTATAGATACAATATAAATACTCGTAGGCCATAGGGTGTGTAGTATAGTGTGGGATCCCACTTTTGGGGTTGTTTAGAGCAGACGAGGTTTGACATTTGTCATAACATTTTCACATTTGCTTTCCGCAGTTTATTCAGTCCGCATTTATTTGACAAAATATTCTGAAATCAAGATGGTGTAACTTTTTCTTGTATAAAGATTTATTCGGTGAAATGGGTCGCCGGGATTTATTCATAGCTTAGTTTTGAAATCATTGCATTTGAATAAAAACTATCTAATCCTTCTAAGCTCCGCGTCATAGCATTATCTTTTGATGTAGCGGCAAGGCGGCGCGGCGGCGCGGTGCAGTGCCGGCGATTCCGTTTACACCAAACACTTATGTAATCGGACTTACAGGGTCCTATCAAATATTATTACTAACAAACATCAGAAGGTCGATCCTGCTAATTAAATCCTGCAATGAATACTGCCATGATCCAGTCCCGATATGTTAACTGCAGTACTCATAAACGTCAAAATTTGTAAGTTAATTACGAGAATTAGGGTTCTGAGGCCTCAGGCCCGTATTAATAAACCGTTCTCAAACTCGTTCTCAAGACCTTTCTTAGCTTAGACAGTCTCAAGTAACGATTAGCTTCTCAAGATGGTCTTTAATTCATAGTATGATCTCAAGACCGTCTCAGTTGATAACGTTATTGAGATCACTTACTCAACTTTTAAGCGTCATGTACACGTCAAAGAACGAATAAAATAACGTTTTGTTTACACTTCCACAAAGAACGGATTTCTTGATTATACATTCCTTCAATATTTCTTTTAAAAAATGTAAGAATATAAATACCAAAAAAAATTTAGTCTATTTTTTATAGTGAAAAAACTGATTTTCATTAATTTTTACGTAGATATTAATATTTATTATTGTCTAGCATAATAATATCCATATTATTTTGAAAACTACGTAAAACGGAATGCGGATCATTGCCATTCGAAAAAAGTTCTTCTTCTTCTTATTCTTTAAAGTGGCTCCTTAGTGATTCGCCAACGTGTTGTGTTGACGAAAACTTTGCCTTATGAGTGGGTTTTATGAATAAACAAGGGCACGGTGTACAGGAGGAAGTCTGTTGAATAATCTAAAACCTAGAGCCAGTACCAAAGTATGTACATAAAGTTTCAGTAAAAGGAGTATTTACAAAACACAGAACAGATTTAAGGTTGATAGGGCGAGGAATTGTAGGAGGGAGGGATCATATAATGAGGTTTTGTTTTTTGGGCAGCGAAAAAAAGAAAAAAAAACCAAAAAAAAAGAATAAGTATCAATAAGCGTCTTTTTTTAATATCTTTATTTTGTGTTGAGTATGTAGTGTAAATTCTGAGTTTGTTTAGTCATAAGTATTTAGTTTTTAATTTACATAATTGTAACACACACAAAAATACCACAAATAATAATTCCAAGCAAGCCGTTCTCAAGTCAAGGTTTGACTGTACCCACGAAACCGCGTCTCGAGTAACAGTTTGACAGCAATTACAACGTACTTGAGTAACGAGTCTCGTTTATTAATACGTTCGCACTCAATTGATACGCCGTACCTACAGCTGTACTTAAGTACGGTCTATGAATTAAAACAACATCTTAAATACTTTCTTGAGAATTGTCTTAGAGATAAGAACGCTTTATTAATACGGGCCTTAGGCAATGTTCAACATTAGAACCATGAAATTAAATGAAATGATTTATTTTTATTTCCGAATGAAACATAACAGGATTTTTTCGGAAAGTCAACAGAAAAAGCTAACACCGGTTCAACCCTTACCCGCCGAGAAGAAACGGCGTAAGATACTCGCACGGGGCCATCTTCTTTTGTTCTTTTGAAAGAAGTATATATTTTACACTGTAAACTTAAATCTATCTTAAATATAATTGACTACTTTTTTAATTTATTAATAGAAAGGTTTGAACGTTTTCTGAGATCCTATTGTATAGGAGTATACATTGGCCATGCTTATTTCTAGTGCTTATACAATGATTATCACTTTTCTTCTTAAAACTGCTTAAGTTTTTCTAACGTATAATAAATTATCCAAAATATACTGAGAAGATCACCTATTTTTTTAAGCTTTTCTCTCAGAGATTCAAAAGGGGACATTTTATAAATAGCACGAATAGCTCGCTTCTGTAGCACAAATATTGAATTTATGTAGGCAGAATTCCCTATAAAAGTATGCCATAAGACATTCTACTACGAAAGTAGCTTATATAAACCAGGCGTGCCGATTGTTCATCTGAAATTTCTCAAATTTTTCTGACTGCATATGCTGCAGAACTGACTCTATTTGCTAGGTTAGCAACATGAGGACCCCACTGTAATTTACAATCTAGCATAATACCTAGGAATACAGTGGAGTCTACCAAGTTCATTTTCTCATTATTGAGTAGTAAATTGGTTTGTACTTGCCTAACATTTAACAAGCTAAACTTTAAACATTTTGTTTTATTTGCATTTAAAAGTATATTATGAACATTAAACTAGTGTACTATATTTTAGAGAGCACTGTTTAACTCGTCGTAATTTGATTGTTGTCACTTCAATTTAAATATTAGTTAAGTGTCATCGGTAAAGAGTACTAACTCATGCCTATCTTGAACTAGATAAGGCAAGTCAGTTAGGTAGATGACAAAAAGAAATGGATCTAAAATAGATCCCTGTGGGACACCAAATTCTATTTTAGTCCCAGCGGACCTTTTACTATTAACCTCTACCCTTTGTGTCCTATTGTCAAGAGATTAAGAGCTGAGTCCCTAATGCCATAGTGGTGTAATTTTCTGACTAGTGTAGCATGGTCTACACAATCAAATGCCTTAAAAAGGTCGCAAAAACACCCAATGCATCCTGCGCCTCCTCCCAAGCTTCGAATATACTACAAAGAAGCTCGATACCTGCATCTGTAGTAGACCGACCTCTAGTAAAACCGAATTGTGTAGTATGCGATAAATTATTTGTATTAAAGTATACAATAACGAAGTTCTTGAAGAAAGAAAATGTATGGGAGTAAGACTACGTTAAACGAGCGTTTTTCGGTGGTCGCGAATCGCAATGGAAAAAAACAGCATTGTAAACATAACCGTGCGCTAATACAATAGAGCTGAGAACGTACCGTGTAGAGTTGACAAATATGATATTTGACACTTGGCACTTCAATTTGCAGCTCTACTGTACTAGCGCAGTTTTCTATTTACAGTGCAGTTTTTTCTATCGCGACCACAAAAACAGAACTCTCGTGGGTACCGCATGGTTTACCGATCAAATGTCAGTCCCATACATTTTCGATTTTCGAACTTCGTCATTGTTATTAAAAAAGCTTGGCTAAAAGCCCCTGGGCCTTTAGTCAAAATGCATTCGATTATAGCCTTATGTCAAATCCCATACTCGAAATTCGACGTCGAAATTATCGAATGCATCTTGGCTAAAGGCCCTGATGTCAGGACTTGGGCTACCGATGTCGTCTTTGACAAAGTCCACACGCTTAGTATAACCACCATAGAAATGGTTTCTTTCTACGAAAGAATAGACAAAATGACAGTGATAAAGGATATCTGTCATTTTGTCTACACAATCTGTCAGTGTGTCTTTTAATTCGTAAACAAAATGCATTTCTACGACGGTCACGCTACGTGTGCTGGAGAGGTTAAAAAGTAGGTCTGGTGTCTTTACTGAGATATTCAGTGAAGCTGTGATTCGGTCGATTTATTCGTGCCGAAGCATAGCTCTTCTGCGTTAAGACATGTGCATTGTGCGATATGACCCCCATCAACCCACGCATAGGAAAATTAATAATCTACATCTACAGTCACTAATATATAAAGAACTAAGATTTCTTTGTTTGTTTGCATTGAATAGGCTTCTACGAGATCAATTTTGATGACATTTGGCACTGATATAGACTAGACCACGGAGAAAGACATAATAGAATACTTTTATAGCGGCAAAACAAACGGTACCCGCCGTATTATCTGCGCGTCGCGGGCAAAATTTAGTAAAAAACTGTTAACTACTAGATGTTGCCTTCGACGTGCGCGCAAAAGTGAATTTCGTAGAAACCGTACATTTTTCCTCGATAAAAAGTAGCCTATGTGTCTACTCTATGTCCAGCACAGATTGCCAAATTTCATCAAAATCGGTCCAGTGGTTTCGGAGCCTATTCAATTCAAACAAACAAACTTTTCCTCTTTATATTATTAGTATAGATACTGGCTGGAAAACTAAGTACTCCAATATTTTTTAAACTATACTAAAAGTTAAAGTTACAGATTTAAGATAATAAATGAAAACCGCATTATATATTTTTTTTAAAGCTGATAAAATTTGCCATAAAATAATTTTTGTTAAGTGTAGTACTTACATACTTTTACAAACATACCCACGCAAAACATAAACCTTCTTCAGCAGTGGGGTAAAACACACAAAATACCCCCGATTTTGTACAAAAATACTCAAAATACCCCCGATTTCCCCACTAATTGCTAGCGCCCGAGGCCGGCAGTTAGTCTTTTTAATTTCGAGCGAGCGCCGCGATAGCTGGCACAGGCCTTATCTATCGGTTATGGTTATTTGAAAATTGACATAAATTATTGACATTTTCAACTGCGGCTCGGTTGAATGTGTTGTTAAAATGTTGGTGGAGCTATTCATATGTTGTTATTATTATATGATTCAAAGTCGTCTTAAAATATCTATGGACGGTTCACTCACTACGTCAATCTAGCCCGTGGTAAGTATCCGAAGAACTTGTGTTACGGGGACCAGACAACGCGAAGTATTTTTAAAACTTTAATGCCATACAAAAATTTTTTTTTTAATTATATTGTAATAACAGGCATCCATGACTCAGGAGCAAACTTTTTGTTCCCTCGGCGGGATTCATACCTGCGACCTACGGCTTGAGCGCCGACGCACTCACCACTGAGCCTCAGAGGCCGTCAAAAGGTACATTTTTTTTTTAATTTACATTTTCCATAGAGCAATTTCCCAATATCGTAAATTGAAAAAAAAAATCGTAACTTAAAAGAAATCAATATATATTTTTACTAGATATATATTTAAAAAGAATCGAAAATTTTTATTGACCCTTTTCGATACCACTTATGCCACCAGATGACGCTTTGTGCAAGTTGGGTCTGCCCGCTAACGGCAGAAAAAAAATCAAAAACCCTGATTCGTAGCGTGCTACGCTCTCGTAGACCGGCTACGAGGCTACGCGTTGTGAGGGTCTCTGTAAGGGTCTCTCTTTTTAACCGACTTCATCTTTGCATCTATTGTAATAATATTATTATAATAATAGAATTTGAAGGAGTGTTTAAATATTAACATAGTTATTATTTCTTTAAAAATTATACCAACTAGAAGCAGTCCCCGTCACTATCGAGAAGCTTACTACTTTTTTTAAAAGCTGGCATTATCGAAAGTACTTATAAGTATACATATAAACCGATGATGATGAATTATAGCTAAGAGTACTCTCGATAACGCCAGATTAAAAAAGAAAACAGATCAAAATCGGTCCATCCGTTTGGGTCACGTCAAACTCATAACAACCCTCTGTTCGCGCCGGGGGTTAGTAATTAAAAATGGATTTACAATTTTCCAACGATAGTAACGATGAATCCAGAGTAATCCCAGTAAAAACTAAAGACGCAGCGCTTAAGCCGAGTGCGCTGTCGGATAATTTAAGGCGCGGCCTAATATATAATACGCGCCGCTTGTGACTCCGCTTGTGTTATATTAGATTTACTACTCTGTGATTATTTACAGGGTATCTGTACATAGAGGTTTTGATTTTCATTTAATCCACCCTAATATTATAAAGAGAAAATGTTTCTTCGCTTTTTTGTTTGTTTTCATCAAATCAAAAACAAAAAACGTTTTTTAGCTATTGCATAGCTTTCATCGCGGGCTTTGAGCGCGGCGACCGAATCAAGAAATTCCGTAACGAAAATAAACTAAACACCCCCCACTCCGACTGGCACAGCGGTGCGGCGTTGAAAGCCGTGCATCGTCTATCGTTTCAGTTCGGCAGACTTCGGCACGGTGTTTGTGTGCGTGCGACTAGACGTATGCGTGTAGACTAGCTGCTAACTGCTCATAACTGATTCTATCTCTTTGAGACACAATGCTAGGTGAGACAGCGTGCTTTTTGGCCGCGTCCACGAGTGAGTTCGAGCCCGCGACTAGTTGAACCTTAACGTGTATGTATATGGTACGACTGTACGAAGCTCGCACGGATCGAGACGAGCTGCTCCGAAACCGGACGAATACGTAAGCAGGTGTTTGTGAGAGAGCATAAAAAATGCTATGCAATAGCTTTACCGCGGCAGTCCCTGAGTACCACACGTATTTTTTTTAATCTATAAACGCCTTAACACCACGTCAATCTAATTCCGTGGTAAGCTCTAGAAGAACTTGTGTTACGGGTATCAGACAACGGAAATAATATTATATTCAGTACTTTTATAGTATACTTATATTTAAGATTTTTATTATATAATACAAATATTTAATACACACCCGCGAGCCAGGAACAAGGAATTTTTTGTTCCCTGGTGCGATTCGAACCCGCGACCTCCAGCTTGAGTGCCAATGCGCTAACTACTTAGGCACAGAGATCGTCAAAATTTTTTATCACAGATAAAAGTATTAGACCATGGGGAAGGACACAGCAAAAAAAAATCAATTTACGTTTCTGAAACGCGAATTAGTGAAAAATTTGATCATCTTGACATGACACATTTACGCCATAAATAGCTTTACAGAAACTGAAGACAGCATTTGACATGTGGTTTGACCATGGGTTTGACAATAGTTAACTAACACGTTGATCAAATCAAACGATTGATCAAGCTTTTTGCAACTCAATTTTCACTTGACAAGAAATTTTACCTCCGATTAGTTAATTTTGACGTTGATTAGCCTTTCTCAAACCGGGGGTTAGTGTGTGTTGTTGGGCTAAAGTGTGCTCGTAATAAACTTTAACTCACCGGTATATGAGTTTGCATTTGTAGATTTAAGCTTTATTAATCGTTATTAATTGTAATGGAGTCAAACAAACTACATTATTATTATGTACTTTCATTGGTATATAAGGATAAGGATAATGGTTGGTTTTTTATAAACATCCAACTGTCAATCGACGTCCGCGGTAGCTGATTGTTTTTTAGATACATAATTTTGTCTGCCCACTAATTAATAATAATTATAATATCATAATCTCTGCGTTAGTTATTATAGATTTGTATATTTGTTCGTTTTCTTTATAGCATGGAGAATAGACGTAAGGAGTACCATCTCCATACATGAAAAGTGTCCGTAAAATAGTGTTAAATAGGGGGCGCTACAGACGCAGACGGGATTAAAGCGGCAAAATTTAAACGGATAATTAAATCTTAGCATCTTCTTCGGTTTTATATATTAAAATATTTTCGACTAAACGAGTAATTAGAATTTTCATGATTTACTGAATTAATTACTTTTAATCTACTAAAGTCGTCAAAAATTTTAAATAACTAAACTCAACTCACTTTACTTCATCTCTTATTGCTAACTTCATATCACACACCCTTGCCACTCTAGCGCCATTATGGCCAGTTTTGGAACTATTATTTAATTACTTTTGTCGGACACTTTTTAACTTTTCTGCCTCAGAGAGATTGTCCTCCTTACCTCTATTCTCCATGCTCTATAGTATTACGGGTATGTATTATATTACCTTAAGCGTCACAGCCTCGTTAATTCCAAAATAAGTAAAAATTTTGCGTCATCTCTCAAAACTTCGACGGTTAAAAGGATTGAGGCGGTTATTTCTGAAGTATCTGCGTGTACCTACCCTGTACCGCCGAGCTGCACTGCAATACGGAGTAACCCCCTAATACTAATCAGGGCAAATAAATTATCAGCGCTCCCGCGGTGCAATTGCTCTGTGACCTAAACGTTGGATTAAACTTTTATTGCACCACACACGCCTACTGCGAGTGTCTTGTTACTGCAGCTTATTATTGTTAGTAAGAACGAGTAGTTGAGTTATGTATATGCAGCAATGGTCCAGTCCCGATATGTTAAAACTGCAAAATGGTATTCTCATCAACGTCAAAACATCTTGAAACCCATTTTGATTGGTCCAAACTCCAAAAATCTGAGGCTCGATTCTCGTATTTAACTTAGACTTTCAGTTTACCATGAATTCATTATAAATGAATCATCCTGTCATCATAAATTGACCGAAAGTCGGCATTTTACTTCACGATTTTAGTAAATTTAAAATCCCAACAAATCCAAAATTACATTGACTACAATCCATAATGAAAGCAAGTACAAAGACAGCTGTTGCTCGGACATTTGTACGATCCAGTGTTCCCATTTATTGTCAGTTAAGGCGCGTCTCCGGCTCGTGTTTTTTTGAAACATTACACAAAATCATCGAAATTGGGGCGTGGCTATGCACATTTGTGTACGCATACATAATGTTTTTGTCTTTCGAGACGGACGGAAAACACTCCCCGCGCGGGTAGAGAGGGGAAGGCATAAAAAGGGATTTGTGCGTAAAATAAATATTTTTTTGTTATGACATCCCCACACGTCAAAGTGAAAAAATATCCGGTTGACGGTTCGGTTCGAGTCAAATTGGAGTCAAGTTTATAAATATAAGAGAATACAGTTTTCTATGGATGAGTGGTTATATTTTGTTATAATGTTATATTAGGTCATTACATATGAAATTGGCGTTTTGTAAAGGAGGAACATATAGTCGATTTTTTTTAAGCATAATATATTTATTTAATCAAAGTATATACCATTGCTATCTATGCACTTTTGCCATCTCATAGGTATTAATTGATTCCCTTACTAAAAAAACCATTCGGACAGAAATCAATAAAATCTTTGAAGGCGCTTTGAGCTGCCCCATTAGAGTTTAATTTTTTCCCTTGCAAGAAGTTATAGAAATTTCGAAAAGACTTGTAATCTATTTAAGATTGTAAGAGCAAGGTCCGGGGAGTACGGTGAATGTCTTAGACATTCCAATTGAAGCTCCTCTAATTTGGCTCCGTCTGTTGTGCAGTGTGTGGTCTAGCGTTGTCCTGAAGCAGCAGTGGCCTAGAGCGAATGACCAACCTCGGTTGTTTAGCAGCTAGCTTTTCCATCATGATTTGCAGTTGCTGGCAATAGACATCTGCCGTAATCGTTTGGCCCGATTTAAGAAAGCTGTAGTGAACGCCTGCATTAGCCCACCAAACGCTCGAAAGTAACTTTTTTGAGTCAATTTTCGCTTGGGGCTGGCTTTGGCTGGTTCGTCAGTGTTCCGCCATTGCGATGAGCGTTTCTGATTATCGTACAGGATCCACTTTTCATCACAGGTAATGATTCGATTTAAAATCCCTTCATTATTGTGCCGGTTGAGTAATTTAACGCAGCAGTCGACGCGCGATTGTCGGTTTGCTGCACTCAATTCGTGAGGTACCCACCTTTCAAGCTTTTTCACCTTCCCAATTTGCTTCCAGTGGATGAAAACAGTTTTATCACTAACACCGCAGTCTGCATCTAACTCGGACGTTGTTTGCGATGGATCCGCTTCCACGATAGCCTTCAATTCTTCGTTATCAACTTTGGTCTCCGGCCATCCACGGAGCTTCTTCTGTAGGTCGAAATTTCCAGAATGAAAACGTTGGAACATAAATGCACTGTGTTTTCTTTTGCGACACCGCCGCCATACACATCATTAATCTTACGAGCCGTTTCTGCAGCACTGGTGTCACGGTGGAACTCGTACTCAAAAATAATACGATATTTCAAGTTTTCCATTTTGTAAACAGAGTGACGCAAAAAAAACAAATGAATTACGGTTTTAGAAACACAAATGCATGAGTAAATA
This sequence comes from Phengaris arion, assembly GCA_963565745.1. Classification (NCBI taxonomy): domain Eukaryota; kingdom Metazoa; phylum Arthropoda; class Insecta; order Lepidoptera; family Lycaenidae; genus Phengaris; species Phengaris arion. Next base: position 2,431,878 of record OY751448.1, read on the forward strand.
GCGGTATAAATTTGAAATTAGAATTCCTAACTGTATCGAACAAGACTTGTTACTTGTTGACTTGATACTTAGTATCTTCAAGCTGCATTATTGTTGAATTAATATAGCAGAATCGACCTTATCTAAATTCAAAACGATATAATATCAAAACGATTTATATATAATTCAATTAAAGTTAAATGAATGTGTTAGATAATTACGAGAATTACTTACTTTGCTAAGTCTGCTTAGCAAAGTAAGTAAATCGGTTAAAGGTTCTTGTATACGCCTTTACAATATAATCCCACAAAACGTTCAAAATCTTACCATTAATCAATTTAAAAAAGTTGTTAAAGAACGTTTGTGTTCTAAAGCTTATTATAAAGTTAGTGATTTCATTAACGATTGGACTTGACACCTTGGATTGGACACCTTGGGAATATGATGGCCCCCGCCAAGGCTGCTCTTATTTACTTAAGTATGCTCTATGTCCTCATTACTTCTGTTATATTTCTACATTGTAAAAATATTTTTTTGAAAAGAACAATTTTCCCATCTTTTTGCTCAAAGGTGGACCCGTGCGAGTTTCTTACGCCGATTCTTCTCGCCGGGCTAGTTTCCGAACCGGTGGTAGGCATCGTGTAGGCCGACGTTCAGAAAGTGTATAAAAATACCAATTTTGAATTTAAAAAATTGACTTTTGACTTTTTTGAAACAGTATCGTAATTTTACGGCGAACTTATCATAATATTTAATTAGGTACTTGCCGGCTAACGTTGATTGTCTGTAATTTTTAGGTTTCCGTACCCAAAGGGTAAAAACGGGACCCTATTACTGAGACTTCACTGTCCGTCCGTCTGTCTGTTCGTCTGTCACCAGGCTGTATCTCCTCAACCGCGGTAGCGTCTGTGAAAAGTTCAACTGTCTACAGTTGAACTTTTCAGAGACGATGTATTTCTATTGCCGCGAAAACAACAAATACTATAAAGAGAATAAAATAAATAATCAAGGGCGATGCAATAAAATAAATAAATATATACAATAATAATTGTAATAATGCTTTATTTTTTTAATTATTTCTGCAAAACAAAACAAAATCGGGAATAATCAAAAGTCAAAATCTGTAATTCGACGCATACGCGCAAATTATATAGCTTGAGGTTCCCCGGGTCATTATTATGAAGCTATTTGATACCTCATTGCGGCGGAACAAGCATACATACATACATAGACTGTCAAAATCATTAGGTACCCTTCATTTTGGCCTCGCCGTAGTCGGGTAAAAATAATGCCTCCCTAAGTTTGCCTACAAAAAACTAGGACAGCAATTGAAATCCAGCGCGGATGATCCCCGGAACTAAACTGGGACAAATCCGGGGAAACCCCGACGGATGGCAACCCTTCCAACTAATTGTGTATGTTTTTTTTAAAAACCAATTACAATTACTTTATCTATAGCCCTTTTATTTATTATTTAGACAATTACTTATATATAGTTTAGACAATAATTTAGATATGTTAACTAGTTTTAAATCTTTTTTTTATATTGTAATGTGAACCTTATTTTTTTACAAAAAAAAATATTTTCGAATATGTTCGAATGTCAAACTGCAACTGGCAATGAAACGTATATCTTCTTGTGTACTCAATATACTCAAATTTTGAATCACTATTTAAAAATGCAGCGCCACGTCGCATTTCGTCTCGTTTCGGTGTAAGCTGAACCTTAGACACAGTAAAAAAATATATTTTAAAAAAACGTAGTAATGGTTGATGTTGTCTTTAGAGAAGGAGTTAATCCTAATACTATTATAAATGTGAAAGTTTGTGAGGATGGATGGATAAATGTTTGTTACTATTTCAAGCAAATACTACTGAAGTGATTACGATGAATTTTGGTATGGAAGTAGTTCCTTCAGGCTCTGGATTAAAACATAGATTTATCAACATACTTTTTATCCCGAAAAAGTACAGTGTACATTTGTTTGGGATACTATATATACTCGGGCGGAGCTGCGGCATAGATCTAGTTTTACTTAACAGTAAAAGCTCTCTTGAGAGATATCACGTATAACTACAAAGTCTCGTTATAAGACTTAATTGTAATTACTACAAAAAAAAATACACTTAATATTTTCATTCCGTTCATTCAGGACATAAAATTACGTGACATTTGCTTAGATAAATATCTTTCAAATTATTACGTAACGATTAAAAATAATACATAATAAAATAGTTTTAAATGTTAAATAATTATTATTAACAAATCCCTAACAAAATTGATCTAGTTGTATTATATTTATTGACTGTTTCAGCTAATGAACAACTAAGAAATTGGAAATATTTCACAATCTACTGCTAAGTGTCAGATAGCTTATTTGCATGATTTGTCTCTGTCGCTCGATATAAAGTAAGCAGCGACAAAACTGGTAAGGTATCTGACATTTAGGATAAGATTGTGAAACAGGCCCTTATAATAATAGATTAACCAAAACTCTGTAGAAGACTCGGCTGCTACATTAAATATTTACTTCATAGCGCAGTCAAGAGGGCAAAAAAATATTAGATTACACAAAATTCCGCCTAAATCGCTACACCGATCCGCCCAAGATGTGTTTTTAACGCACACACCCAAACACACGCTCACCAACATACACACACACGCACACACATACACTGCGTGACATTTATAGACGCGTCAGCTGAAAAGTAGTGTCAAGCGAAAATAGCACTTAATACAATACACTAAGACACACGCAATACACTTGTCAGTTCGATAAATTAGGATATTTCAAAAGTCGAATACAACACTCTAATGTTTTGTTTCTTTTTTTATATTGTGTCCTAAACGAACGAAATAAGGTTAAAAATTAAATGGCGCGTCGTAAAAGATATGTCATGTCTGTGTTCCGAATGCGAAGAGCTTTCCGAGCGGAGCCGAGCGCGCCCGATTGGGGCCGAGCGCGTACCGATCCGGCCCGAGCGGCGCCGAGACGCAGCGAGCGCCGCGAATGCATTACGATGGCGTCTTAGGGTTGTCTACTAAGAAAATGACTTCGTGAAAAAATATTAATTATTATTATTATAATCCAAGAATGTATTTTTAATAAAAAAAAATTGTAACATCTTTACTAATAAATACATTTGTTATTAATTTAAGTGAAGGCTTTTTAATAAGATACTACTCAATATTATGTAGGTATGATAAAAGAAATATCTCAAGCTCATTTCACATGTATTTATATCGATTATAGATTATATTGTCTGAAAAATAAAGTTATTCTTATTCGTTTCTTTATATCGTATTTAGTTACAGAAATACAGAGAGACTAACGATTTGTAAAAATAAATATTAAGTAACAAAACACTTTATAATATCCAGTACAGCTACGTCTTACAACTGCACGATGCCTTTCTATGCAACACTTTTTACGTTTTGCTTAATCGCGAAGCTGAATGCGCGCAGCCTAAGCGATGTAAAATAATTAGGTTAATAATCGGAAAAGCTTTTGTGTCGCAGCCCTAATGGCTGGGCGGGGAGGGGAAAAGCGGCGCGGGCGGGGCGGGGCGGGGCGCGCGGCGCGGGGCAGGCGGCCCGCCAGTCCGACGCGGCGCGCCGCGTAGCTCGCACGCGACATGCGCGCCCTCTAGCGTATTATGTTCCTCCCCGACCTCCCGCGAGCCTGCATGGTGGACGACGTAGCGACGTACCTCCAAGCGCCCTCCTCGGGACAGGTGGCTACAATATATTAACAACAAAACCCATATGTAATTAACAATGATCATATTAACAGATGTTGTGAGCTAATGTTCGCTTACCTAAGCCGCGTCAGCCACCCGGGTATTTTCGGGTACGCCGACTTCAGCACGTGATGTCTTCTGCTTTAGTCGAAGGTACTGTGATGCACGCACGTGCCAAATAAAAAAAAGAAAATGGATAGCTCCGTTTGAGGTTCAAAAACAAAGTTTGTAAACAGATCAATATGAAACAGCCTGCGGATAGAGTTCAGACTCCGTGTCAAAATGTAGTAGTGATGTGTTTTCGTCGTAGCGGTACGATTTTGTTCTATTTTAGTATCGGATCTATATTCATTATACCGATCTTCGCTGCGCTTTCATGTGCTCATAAGATCTATAAACTGCTGCAAGATTGATGTTAAATAAGCAACAAAACATTCCACTTTTAATATCTAATCAATTACATTTTAACGTGTTCCAATAGTATTTGAAGAAATTTAATAATAACGTGTCAAATTGAAGCTAAAATAAACCAAAATGAATTATTTACTTGCGTGTGAACATTTTTTTTTCGTAAAACGCGTTCCAAATTTAAAATAACTCGTGACTTTCGATAACCACGTGTTCCAAAATGTTTCAAAATTGATTCGAGATTCGGCGTTCTCATTCCATATTTTAATTCGTATTTGTCGTTCCAAATTCAAGCGGGACTTTTTTATATCCGACATATTTTAGCCTAGTAAATAAAAGTAATAAGTTCATGTAATGCCGTGAATATAGATTTATAAATAACTTCAGTAGGTACTGTACGGTAACAACTATTTTAGTCTCTTTCAGTTTATCATTTAATGGAAAGGTTTTACGGGAAAGATAGTAAATCGATAAAGTTTGAACAAGACGTGAGTAAGCCAACTGCAGGCGGACTACGCCATCGCCGGTTCCGCAGTCTGGATGTTTTCCCCGTTTCTTGCAACAAAAAAAAACATTAGTAACCTCTTTACAAAGATGCCACGCTTTTTAATTTTGAAAATAGAATATTTTTTATGTTCGTTCCATAAAAACTTTTACAATCATATTGTTTTGCACGTATATATTTATAATAATCAATATATTTTGTCTCTTTTCGTTATTAGTTTGTAACTTTTTACTTCATTATTGTTGTGTCGCCCTCATTAAGACAAAATGAATCAATATAATAACATAAGAGGCACTTGTGAATAGAAGTTGATAAAATGCGATTATAATGTGTATTTAGGTGACCTAGCTTTGGCGTTAATATGAAGAATCCGAATACTATTTCGAGTAAACATTATTTGGTCTGCTAATATTGATATAATTGCTGACCGTATAAATTATATTACTCATGTGTTACTAGCATTATATTAGTAAATAGTAAAGTAACTTTTTGCTTTACAAATTGATATAATCTATGTTCCATCGAAATTTACTTGAAAGTTATTTTTTTTTCTACTACCATTTAAAGAAGATAAAAAATGTAAGTAATATATTTATGAAATTTAACGTTATATATTAATATCTTAAATAATTTTTTTATTGATTTTTTAAATCATATTTAAGACTGTAAGTTTGTTAATAAAAGTTACGTTTAAAAAAAAAACTTGAAACTTAATGTTTTAAGAGAATGAAAAAAATCCTGTTAAACAAACAAGAAGTCATAGATGATTCGATACGTAAACTATTAATTAAGTTTAAGTACAATCGTATACTTAATAAATGAAATATAATAACAAGTTTTTATGCATAGTATTTTATATATTCATATCCAGTTAATGTAATAAATTCGTGCCTATTAAAAAAGTATGAAAATTGTCTATGGTTTGCTAGGTCTACTTTCAAACTGGGGATACTCGTGTAAAATAATATGATTGCGAAATGTTTTTGCCTCAGCTAAGTCCATTCGCTCGGTTTAGCTTATTCAGCACAACAGAATCACTTGAGCAGAACAACTAGAATTTTAAGCTCTCCATTTAAAATTCTAACTTAAGAATACCTTTTGTATTTCGAAAGGAACGTTTTTAAATTTTGGCGAATTTCTTTTTTGTTTTTTTTTTTTTTGCATACGGTGCACGTAAAGGTTCAGTTGTTTTTGTTTTTTATAAACCGAAATAACCCCGTATCTTAATAGAGTGCTACATTTAAAAACTTTTGGTATATATATATTAAGTTTATTTGCTTAAAGCAAAGTTTTAAACTACAATTAAACTATGTCAAAAGTGAATTAACATGAAAAATGAATATCATTAAATATATAGATAAATCTAATAATACAAACTTAATTATTTATAAAAAAAATATATAAATCGTTCGATTTTAAATAAATCAAATTTTCAAATGTTAATAAATTTGGACAAACATTTAACGGGATGAAACGATTGTTTCTCAAAGTCGGCAGTAATGGACGACCCGCAAAAGACTTCTTCCGAAGTAAACAATACTTCTAAGGAAATATTTAGGATGTGTTCCGGTTAGTCCGGAACCCCTCAATTTTTTCCAATTCCTTGGAAGTCGGCAACACCGTTAAGGTCCCCCAAAATACCCGGCCGGCACGCCCGCGGTGCGCGCATCGGTGTTACAGATATACTCGATGTTACCCCCCCTCCCCCCGTGTTGTTTGTTTTCTCTTTCTATCACCTTTTCTTACCACTTCGGTGTTGGATGTTTTTCACTAACTGTTAATGTTGATAAACGTTGTAATACAAATAGTGTGTGTTGCTTGAAACATGTGGCCGGATGACAAAAATGTCGTTGTTTTACAAGGAATTAAATGTGAATAAAATTTACAAGACCATCTCAGAATTACAAGCGAAATAAACGCGATTATCATTTTTTTGTGATAATTCAATATGAAATAATAGTTACACTCTATAAATGTTTCAAGCAACAAACTGTATTTTATATTTTAATAATTTTCAGTGTTTTTTTCATTATCTGAAAAAGGATAATTATCCAATAATATCCTGCAAGATGATTAACTACAAATACACATAAACCTATTTTGGCTTGATATAGCAAGAGCAGCAAGAACATTATCTTTTTTCAGACGTTTATAGCGAATAATGTTGATGTGCATGATTCCTGAATGCACTGAACCCTAAGCAAGAATGTTGCACGTATTTTTTACCGTTTTTTTTTCATTTTCCCGAATTCCAAAGGCAAAGGAAAGTCCATTAGTCGATTGGATTGGAACGCTGCGGTTTTCCAATAATCCCGTATGGATTATACAAATTACATACAATCATACACGGATTTTATACACTGTATGAATTGTACTATATTTCGTCATTACACGCATATTTTCATACAGCGTATGAGCCGACTTTAAATTGCGTAATATTTTAATTATCTAAATTAATTTAGTTGATTTTTCGGCTATTGAAATTCAAAACTACAAAATGTAGTTACGTGGTCAATGTAGTTTAAGTGTTATGTAGAGGCTTCGGCTATAAGGGTACCCTCTTACTAATAAAATATTTACCTACACAATGGATAAGCTGTTCAATGTTGCTGTCTTTGTCTAAAACGAAAACGTTGCAAAAGTCAATTGACAGACGACACGAACATGGAATCGCTTATTAGCTGTCTAAATTTTTTTTATAAGATACGAGTTTCAAAAATGTTTGTGTTTAGAATTAAATAATTTTAGAATTGAGACAAAAATTAAGAGAAATTTTAGTAATTCCACTTCATTTTTGTTAATTAAAATTTTATTTATAAAAAGGCCATTCGATCAATGGCTGGCAAAATCTTCAAATCTGTTTATTTATTTGTATGTAAATATCATTATTTACATACAAATCATCGTATTCCGTGTGAACATAATCATTTATATTCACACGGAATACGACGAAAAATCGTCAGTACTTTACTTAGTTATACTTTTAACTTGCAAGAGATTTCACCAACACCACAACTTTTGCCTCGTGTCTATTCCGTAATGGACCAAAAGGTGTTTCAAAAATAAAACTTGAACAGTCTGGTGCGATTTTGAGTAAATAATTAAGTTTTGGTTTTATATTAAAGGAAAAACATAGAATTATCATTCGATTTGTCTTATACAATTTTTTTGGTGCCACTCGTAGCGGAGTTACGACCCTGGCTACGACGTAGCGCGTGTGTAGTCTTTATACATTTCACTCTACATTTTGTACAGTTCATTACATGACATAATTTATTTTAACTTTTAATTAACTAGACGTAGATAATCCTTATAATCTAGTAAAATAATCCTGATAAGAGTAAGATTTAATTTAAAAAAAACCCATTAAACAGCGCAAGTTATTGCCGGGAAAACCATATCAGCTTGTCGAAGTCTGCTGGAAACAAACTTTTAAAATTGGAACGCTCAAATAGGAGAGATGACTATATCTAAAAAGTACAAAATAGTTTTTTTTTGCTAAATTAGGAAAAAAAACCTACATCATTAGTATACTTACATCGTACACAAAGTCATTTATTATTGTAAGTATGAACTTAAATGCACAAATATCGGAGATATTTACAAATATGTTCCTGCGGCCGTATACTTCATACGCTTTAACCTAGGCGTGACGTCACAGCTAGGTACGACTTTAGTATGGAGACTTTTCACGAGACTTGCGAATTTGACTTGAGAATTTTGTATACAAATCGCTGTACCTTTGAAAATATTGACTTTTGATATACTGTTTCTTCTGAAAAGTTACTTTATTTAAGAGTACTATTCATTTATGCAATGAAAACAATCGGTCATCTAGCCTATTGATAGGTGCACCATCGAATTATTGTTTTTTTCGTGTTTCGCGAAGGTCAGGTAGTGTGGTCACTGACAGTGAGGTCCGTTTGGCAGGCGGCACTTGGCAGCCGACATCGTGTTACGCGCTGTTTAACGTTTATTCCTTTACATTAAAAGACTTTTGATTGCATTTCAACTTTTTGCACTACCCGGGTCGGTGCAAAATAGCAAGACTTTTGATTGCATTTCGACTTTTTGCACAATCTGGGACCAAAATAGGAGCTTGGTGCCATCTGGTTTGGATTTTATTCGTAGTGTTAATTGTTATGTTTAAAGTCTGATTGGACGCCATGTGTGATTTTTCCGCAGATGAAATTTTTCCTGCTTCGTATATTGACAATATCAAGAGATTTTTTTTAAGAGTTGATTAGGTTTGTTTCTAATTTTTAACTCTTGGATATGAAACTTGTTTCTTATAATCATGGCCTTATTTCATTGTTTTGGTTTATAAGAACATCGATTCAAGTTATGTTTAATTATTGTCAACGATATAATACCTAGGCCTTTGGTTAAGATGCATTCGATAATTTCGACGGCGAAGTTTGAAAACAAAATGTACGGGATTTGTCATAAGGCATCGCAAGCGACACGTCACTTGACGATGACTTATGTCAAATCGCATAGGTTTTTTATTTCGAACTTCGCCGTCGAAATGCCCAGCTTAGCATGCATACAGCAGTAACTTGACTAAAGGCCCAGGTCAGTCCAAATGAAATTTAATCTATTACGTAAAGCAAAATGCAATAGAGCTATTTAAATTACTACTCATCAAAATTACTCTTTTGAGCTATAACGAGTGCAAAAGTTAACACAATGTCCATCTTGTATTGGGGCACTCTGGATTATGAATAAATTTTTCTAGCGCAGTGCGACACCATGCAGTCTTGATGGTGTTCCCCATGAGGGCCGATTTTCCAGGCAATAATTTCGAAATGACGTAATAATTATTTGTTGATATATATTTTTACTATAGTCACTTTTTAAGTACCGATTCTCGCCTATGTTTTGATCTAACTACAAAACGGATTTTAATTCGAGACAAGAAAATTTGAATGCATATCGTTTAACCCGACTACGGCAAAGCCAAATGGAAGGGTGATGTTTTTAGCAGCCTATATATGTATGCATGTTTTAACGTAGCGCCTAAACTACTAATCTGATTTGAATTAATTGGGTTTCAATAGATTCGTAATAATAACCCGAGTATATTTTACGTGGGCGGGTTATAGTTTTATTATTAAAAATTATACATTTATAAAGTATATTTTAATTACCATAACGAGATAAAATTGATCAAAAAGCCTTTTGTTTAAGTTTCCTCCATTTATTTCCTCATACTGGGAAGTTAATAGATTTTAGAGTAAAAAATAACTTGTTTAAAATAGCGAATAGTTAACGATGCTAACTAAACATTTAGTTACTTAATTTGTACCGACTTTGTATTAACTTTGTTGAGTTTACATTTTTACACTTTTGTTCATTTAATTTATAACTAAACTTTCTCATAAACAAAATTTCAATTGGAAGGCAAGCGAACGTTATGTCAATACCATATATTTTCAATTTCGAAGATCGTTATTGTAATAAACGATGGCATGTTGGCTAAGTCCTCTGATATCTTATACACTTTTGTATTGATATTATTTGAGCGGGTCTGGCATAGTGGGTAGATACTACACAGCTTTCTAGTGAGTGCAGGTTCGATGCCGGGTTGTGGCGTGTACCAATAAGTTCTTTCTCGAGTACATTATTAAAAAGTCTGCCAATCCGTGGCTAGCGTGGTGGTTTACCTATAGTCTAATCTTCCTCATATTGAGGAGATATGAGCCAATGTGGCCAGCAACGGGAATATTAATGTCCGGTGATGATGATTGCACACAATATATTTGTCTCGTATTTTTTCTTGAAGTCGAGTCACAAATATTCCATAGACAATTATAGACCACATCTGTCAAATTTGACATTGACAGTGGCAAGAGTCAAGGACGGCACGCGGTGGGCGAGTGATGCCAAATCTTGGCAAATCACCCTGTATTGTACACAGGCTCTGATGATTAGCCGTGTAAAAGTTGAGCGTTTGTGATCTTTTCAACGCAAATTAGTAATTCATTCAATTCGGTTCGTCGGCAAATCCTACTATTATTATAAATGTGGAAGCTTAGGAGGATGGATGTATGTATGTTTGTGACTCTTTGACGTAAAACCTATTGAACGGATTTTGATGATTTTTTATGGTAGTAGTTTAGACTCTGAAATCTGGATTAACACATAGGCCACTTTTTATCCCGAAAAAGTGTAGTGGTCCTGAGGGACTGTATTCACGCGGGCGGAACTCTTGAACTAAGTAGGTAATATTTTCTACTAGCTTAGTCATTTCTGTGTAGCTTATAAACGTGTATTAATTCTCTATTAGATACTTAATTATATTATTGTAACGTATGTATGTTCACGTATAATTTATAAAAAGAACAATCGACACACGTGGTAGTAAGAAGTGCCCAATGATTTTCAAACTAAGAATGGGCTATGACGCACATTTGACAGAAAAAAAACTTCATACAAGAAAAAATTACGCCATCTTGATTTCAGAAAGCGGAAAGTAATATCAAAATGTCAAGATGACAAAATATGTTACACCTCGATTGCCCCAAACATCCCCCAGTTTAAGTGTGCCTTTGTGTGTTTTAAGTGTGTGCGTGGACACATTTTGCCTCGAAATGCCTCGTCTATAATATCTATGAGAGGTAGTAACACAAACATATTTTCAAATAACTAAGCAATAACATTTTTATTATTTTAACCCTACTTCGACATAATGTTGTAAAAGTTTTCAGATGAAAGCTTCAAGCACGTCCGCGGTATTTGTCAAACATCACAATCAGTTTAAACTTTTGAGGCTATTGAAGTTGCGGGTAGTCTTCACTGCAGTAAATGTATGTAGGATCTTGCAGTTTTGTTCGTTCCGATGTTAAAATATGGTGAAAAGTTGAAAATACAAAAATATGCGTTCATGTATTAAAAATGTTTTGATATATTTTTAATTTTATATCCATCTATATATTAATATCATAAAGAGGAAAGATTTGTTTGTTTTCATTGAATAGGTTCAGAAGAAACTACTGGACGAATTTTGATGAGATTCGGCACAGACATAGAATAGACTACGGGGAAGCACATATGCTACTTTTCACTGCCGCAAAATGTAAGGTTCCTGCGAGATTTCGTTTTGGGCGAAGTCTCGGGCAACATCAGCTAGTTGTATCGACTGTCTCGCACCTTTTCCCTCTTTTCTCTCACTCAGAATTGAAAATACTGAGTGAAAAGCCTGAAAGGTATTACGCTGAGTATTATTTAGTACGCAGAATATTGATGCTCCAAAGTGACTGTTTTCAACTTTTCAGCCGAGCTGTATTTTGCAGTGATTGTTTTTAATTTTAAAGTTATCTATTCTGACTTTGAAACAATTGTTGTTTCTGAATTTGGAATGAGATTTTTAACGTTTTTGACTACTTAAAAGAAAAAAAAAATGTTTTTATTCTTGCAATAATTTTGTTCCATGTTAAAGTTATTTTTTTAAGTTTAAAAGTTAATGTCCTACTAATATTATAAATGTGAAAGTTTGTGAGGATGGATGGATGGATGTTTGTTACTCTTTCACGCAAAAACTATTCAACAGATTTTGATAAAATTTGGTATGGTAGTAGTTTAAGCTCTGGATTAAAACAAGTGTTGCCGTGGGATACTGTATTTTCGCGGGCGGAGCCGCGGGCAACAGCTAGTTACCTTATACTATCTTCAGGTAAGCACCTCGTACGTCGTATCTCTTGCCCCATTTTCCCGAGTTCTTACTTATCTCCGTAAACGTAGGGCGTGGGGTCGCGTGGTGTACGCGGGGCGGTGCGCGGCGTGTCGCTGACGTGTCCGATGCGGCGATACGGTATCTAGAGAGTCTTGCGGCCGGTTATCGCGATATTACCTTATTGACTGTTAGACTGGGGCGATATTGTCCGGAATCCGTAAGGCCGGGGAAAAAACAGAGCACTGAAAATACAATTTTTATAAAAAAACTATAACCCGACTACGTAAATTATATGAGGAAAAAAAAAATAATACGGATATTTCGGGCACCTGATTTATTGCTTATGTGAAGACATTTAGGCAGAAAAATAATTGTCCTACTCGAAAAAAAGATTATTTCTTTATATGGGCGAGTTTGCGTTGAGCGGAGAATCACCCATGAGATGATTTTTTACTTTGAGTACGACAAATATTTTTTTGCCTGACTGACTGATTGACGCTGACTCGACACTTGCGTGTTCGATTTTCAGCTCTATTCTATCAGCGTAGAGTTCTATTTCCAATGCTCTAAATTTTCCCCAGCCTACCGGATTCCGAATCATATAGTCCCAGCCTTAGCCTATTCCAAAACCTATCTTGTTCGTTTGACCGAATGTATCTTAATAATTTCAGAGGAGATTAACTTGGTAGCAAACTCAGAGTTTCACACTTGTATAATCATTACATTAATTAATTATGGCACAAGACGAAAACTTTATTTTGTTAATCCCAGTTTTCCAGTGCGTCGTGTGACCGTCTCGTGTATTCGCGGCTTTGACGTAAATTACTTATCACTCAACAACAAGAAGGCCATTATCAGAATAATGAAAAGTTCTTAAAACTGAGATCCTATATTGCATTGTGTTTTTTAGAGTACATAATCATGATCTTAATATTACAGACGTACGACGAGGCATGTCGAGGCAGTGTCTACTTAACACGCTTAAACTTTTTTGGCTTTTTGGGGGCAGTCGAGGTGTGACATTTGTCAACTCGACATTTTGACATTTGCTTTCCGCAGTTCAATCAGTCCGCATGTCAGTGACAAAATCTTCTGAAACCAAGATTTTTTCTGAAGAAGGTTTTTTCAGTCTAATGTACGTCATAGCCCATTCTTAGTTTTGAAGTTATTGGACTATCACTAAAATGGCAAATAAATGAAGCTTTACATGTCCACTTGAAATAAAAAGAAATCAATTCAATTATTTAGTTTGTCTACTAAGGTACATAGACAAATCATTGGTCAAATGTATCAAGATTTGTTTTGTCAAATGTACGTCGTAGCCTATTTTGAGTATTGAAATCTTTGAATCTTTGAAATCTTTCCAGCGAGACCAATCATATATCTATCAAAGATTTCAATGCTTAAGATCGGCCTACGACGTACATTTGACGAGACAAATCTTCATACAACAAAAAGTTACTCCATCTTGATTTTCACCATACATCAAATGTCAGCCATCTCGTTTACACCATAATTCTAATGTCAAAATGGCCCCAAAAGTCTCAAAAGTGGGCAGATTTAACTGGAGACACTTTTTGCCTCAACATGCCTCGTGCCTCGTGTATAATATACGTCTATGATATCTTTCCAAAGGAACATACTTCAGTAGGCTGGATAGTACTGGGTGATGTATTAGTATGACTTTTTACCAACATTATATAACCTACAGATTGAAAGATTTCCAAAATTTCCATCTCGACTTAAATAGCTTTAATCTACGGGTAGATTCTACGAATCGGATGTTTTTATTCTCATTTGAAAATATGCGGTTTATCCTGGAAACTGCTTAGCTTGAGATAAAGAGTCTGGAAGATTAAAGCGGCATAAACATGAAATGAATTTGATTTCAATTTGAAATCGAATCGAGCTTTCGACGAAAAAAGCTACTTCATTGTACAGATTTTTTAAGTCATTTCACGAGCGAGTAAACGGCAAGAAGGTATTATACCTGCGATTGGAGATGCAGGGGCTTGGACAATGTACTATCAGGGAATCTAACTCATAAGCAGGTAGAGTGTTCTCATAATTTATTTGTATTATAATTAACAGAATGCAGTCATAATACAATTGTCAGCGACATATTACTTTGATATTATAATATTTATATAAAACGAACAAATTATGACAACGATTTAACTGCTTATGAATTAGATTCCCCGATAGTACATGTACATTGAAACAAAAGAGAATCTAGAAAATAATAAGATGAACGGAATTATCGTGATTTACCGACGTAATATGTGATTCTTTTTCTAACTTCGTTATAGTTTTTACCCGGTAATGATTTTGACAGTCTATGTATGTATGTTTGTTTGTTTTACCGTAGCGCCTAAACTGCTGGTTCGGTATTAATAAATGAGGTGTCAATAGATTCGTAATAATAGCCCGGATGACATAGGCTATATAATTTACGTAGTCGGGCTTTAGTTTTGTATAAAAATTGTAGTTATTATCTCTGGCAAAGCCCTAGGGTAGGTGATCTGCCGGATGTTGCGGAAGCTGGTTAGCGAATGACAATATTTCCCAACGATCGGTCCGTTTTTCCGATAATAGAATGTTCCGTCCCGCTCCGGCTCGACGTTGCGCAAAGCCCAGAGCTGGGCTAAATTTAGTTCTGCAACACTGCATCCGTAGCGAACATTAACTCGCCTCCCGCACGATATATGGACACCGCATACACGCAGCCAGATTTTCGGCCGCACAAATTGCCGTATAATATTCAATTAGCGCCGATATTGATGGCGGCCGTTTCGGTCGGCGCAGCTGGGCAGACAACGTTTAGTTTTGCCGTCCCCCAAGGTACGCGGACGCACTAAATATAACCGCCCGCGCAACGTACGCGCCCGGCAGCTCGCCAGCGCGACGTCACAGTTACAGCACCCAAAGGTAAGGACTCCGAAATAGCAAGGACGTCCGAACGCCGGTATTTCTGGGCGACGATATCTCAATAATTACGCAAGATCCAACATGGCGGAGAAGACGCGGGAGAGATGTGCTGTCACGGGATATTTATGAAATTCGAACTAAAATAGATCGCGTAGCGGCGGCGAGTCACCTTGACGCTTATATAACGCGATAACGCGCGATCCGACTGTGGTTTTGGTTTTCCAAAATTTCCAAAACGCACCCGATGACGTGCGGTGACGCGGGTCTGCCACTCCCCCAATAAATTTATAGTTTGGCATGTAAACGGATGCGTTCGAGCCAAGAAATTACAGCGTTCGGTGAAAAAAATATTGAATGAACCGGTGGATGGCGCAGTCCGATCATGAGCGCGCACGCCTGCCAACATATTGTTTATAGTAAACGCTTGCATTCGTATCGTGCGTACTATGAACTATTCCGCACTATACCGGAAAGTTCGTGTTTTGCGGGATAGTGCGGAATTGTGTTTTTTATGGACTAGGAAATGTGCAGACGAAACGCCTGATGGTAAGCGGCTACCTAACCAAAGGACAAGGGCATTTTCCTTATATTATCTAACCTCCTGCCACCCGTAACTTCGCTCACTTGGCGAAACACAACGTAAGCGTTATTTGACGCTGGTTTTCTCTGAGGAGGTATTTTTCCGGTAGAGCAGGTCCATTCGTGTCGAAGCATGTTCCGCGTTAAAAATCCCGGCTATCGTTTATTTGTTAGAGTTTTAATTACTTTTTCTTAATGACGTCGGCCATTGTAACGGGGGCACTTAAGCATGGACGTGCCTTCAATTGGACTGAATTTCTGTCTAACTTTTAACAATTGTACAAAATTTTTCGTTAAACGAATTTAAATGATTCAAAATTTTGTACTTTCATCATTAGATAAGTAAAATGCGAGTAATTTTAAATTAATTAATATACACATAATGAATTATTATGATACATTAAAGAATCCGTAACATTGTAACTTACGTGTAGAGGCACAGATTACGTAACGATTTATAACGTGTAAAAACTATTATACTTTGAATAGATACCCCGAGACTAGACGGATAGATAGGCTACACGACAACTTTTTTCATTGCATAAATGAATGTTACTCTTAAATATTAGTAAGGTCATAGAGGAGACAGTATATGAAAAAATAATGTTTTCATAGTACAGCGATTTGTTTACAAAATTTCGCAAGTCTCGTGTAAACGCGGCCTCCCAAAGTCGTACCTGACTGTGACGTCACTTGGGGACCTATTAATGTTATCTATATATATAAAAGGCAAAGTTGATTGACTGATGTAGCAACGCACAGGCCAAGCCCTTATGGCTAGAAACTTGAAATTTTCCACACGTATTTCTCATATGACATAGGCATCCACTAAGGAAGGATTGTTCTAAATGTTATATTAATAGACGTATGAAACTTTTTATTCCTTACACACATTTGCATGATATTTCATATGAATTGACTACGGAAAAATAATTAGATACGTATTTCGGCGTTTTCTTAAATTCAGCCTCTAGGTTGGTAAAATAGGGGATGAAAGTTAAGCGGGTGAAGCTGCGGGCAATTAATGCTAGTTATTAATATTTCACGATTATTATCACCTAACTATTTAAACCCACCACATAATTGCGTAACTCGATATATAAACCAATTCTAATGGTCAAGTATCGTAATATAATGTATTCAAATATAAACGGTAGAACAATAAATCATTGAATTAGAGGCGAAACACGGCGCCAGACGCCGCACTAGTAGCTATGCCTCTTAAGTACAGTCATGTACAATCACAGACACGTCATATTAATAGCTATGTATATATCTATGTAGCCTTACTATCCTTGTATTCTAGCTTCTCTTTCTTGTGAGGGTTGTTACAGGATGTCTCTAATCCCTCTAGGCCTCCTCTAACGATTTTCATTGATTCCTATTAATAGCAACTCTCCTCCAGTTTGGGCCAGCCGTTAACTTTAGATCCTCTTCCCATCTAGTGTGTTGCCTTCCTCTGTTCCTTTTGCCATCTCTGGTCTAGTACGTGACCTCTTTGCTCCACTTTTCCTGTCTGTCTCGCAAAATATCAGCCTCAGCCCTGTCCATCGCCATTTTAGTTCGTATTATTAATAGCCTTATTGTCGATAAAAAAAATGAATCTGAGTGCGTATTATGTCCCTGGTCCCTTGTAGGCAGTGTTTACTCTCTCACGACTAAGACGAATCTAATAACACCTCTCAAGCTCAAATGCGACAAGCCGTTTAGGCTCTAGAGCGTGCCAAATGAAATATACATACAAACATACATACATATTACACTCGAATATTCAAAAATTTTAAAACTATAACCCTACTGCGCAAACTATCTAGTCTATGTTACCCGGGCCATTATTACGAATCTATTGACACATCATTCATTAAAATCAGATCAGTAGCTTAGGCACTACGATGGAACATAATATATTCGTACATACATACATACATAGACTCCAAAACTTATTACCCTTCCTCTTGGCTTCACAGTAGTCGGGTAAAAAGATAACCCTCCTTCTAGCGCAGTTGGGTAAAGACCGGACATGTGCGAGTCGCACTCGCTCTCCGAGGGTTTCGTACTAAGTAGGGAATTTATATATAATTCAGTAATCGAGTCCTGTAGATTTTTTAAGAGTGAAATTCAATTTCCAAAACTTATAGGTCTTACCTATATTATGTCAGTATGTAATTTTTTAAATCTTTCATTGAAAATGATTGTTATTTATACAAAACTAGATGTTTCCCGCGACTTCGTACGCGTAAAAGTAAATCCCGCGGGGCCCGTACATCTTTCTGCGATAAAAAGTAGCCTATAGTCATTTCTATCCGTGCCGAATTTCATCAAAATCGTTCCAATAGTTTCGGAGCCTACTCAATGCAAACAAACAAACCATTTAAAATATTAGTACCTATAGATTATTGTAATGACACAAATAAAGTGGAAAAGTGTATTATGATATTTCTAGTATGATATTTCTTCTCTTCTGATATTTAAATTTTTACATTTTGGCATAAAAAATAGTTGTTTGTTGACTGTACACGTACATTCAGAGTACCTAAGTAATGTTCAGTGCACAGACACGGAGAATACTAAACTGCATCCTAGCGACTTGTCATATGTAATCCATGCTCAGATTACGTGGGTGCCAAGTTAATCTCGATTTGAGTGACGTTTGAAGAAAGCAGAGAATTTCCCAGGTTAGGTTAGAATATCGCGCGGTAAATAAGTCTAGTTAAATAGAAGTATTTCTTGAACGAATGCATAGGCTTTTCGAAATGTAAATTGAAGTTCGAGGGGAATTTTTCCAATTTAATTTTCAAAACTATTTTATAATGAAAGGTTAAAATCTTATACCATGCTTAAAAGCATAACGAATTTCTAATTTATGTTATGATTTAGTGCGTCACCGACGTCGAAGGTACTGTAATATTTTATCTTAAGATTTCTTATTGTAGTTGGTGTGTTACATAAAAATAGAATACAGTATTTTAGCCGTGATAGTTCACACAAATTGTATAGCAAGCTAGATTTTATCCATAACATTATTAGTGTCTTCGCCGGGATGCTGCCCCTTATTGTTATTATGATAAATCAATAAAAACACTAAATTAAAAAGTTTTATCTAAAAATGGTAGCTAGCGATATTTCACACAATCTTTTTAAATCCGCGTTTTTTAATCCCTAAGGAAAGTATTCAACTAACAATATCATGCAAGAGCTCTATATTTATCCCCATTATCTTTTTCTCCCTCAACTAATTGTCCAAAAACTTCTCGCCATAAATATTCGACGACGCGTTACATACATAATTTTATCATTAGTGCCGTTTAGCATCGCAAATCTCGCAATCAGCGGGAAAGTCCGTGTTACGGGATTCCGAGAAAGTCCGTATTATTCCGGGATCCGGGCAAGACGTCTAGCAGATGACGGTAACGGCGGTTGTATGCAAATCCCGGGACTCCTGGATCACCACCACTAATCCGGCTGAGTTAACTGTTGTCGGCTTACCGTGTGTGTATTGTAACGTATGACGTGACGCTTGTTAGACCGGATCAAATTTACAACCGGGTTCAGCCGGGTATAAACCCGTTGACTTACACCCGGAGGAACTGCTTGTAGATGTAATACACCAAGGATTAGGGCACAACTTGATCAAAACAAGTATCCATATTCGATACCTTATCGACTGATTAACATTTAACTAGATAACTATTTATATATTCGGATACACTAGGTTAATGCCTACTCGTGACTTGCAATAAAAAAAGAAGTACTTAGAAATTAATTAAGTAATTGACTTTGACGAAAACAAAATGGATAAAGGCCATAAATATATAATGGATCGTATAATCTCAAGGGTGCTAAGTAAGCTTATTACTTTGCGACCTATATTATTATCGGACTAAAAATACTTGATTATTAATAATCTTATCCTGAGCTACCTCAGTTATCAACCACTAATATTCAATATTCAAGCATATTAATAATAATATTATTAATTATTAATATTATTATTAATAATAGAAATAATATTCAAGCATATATGATTGATTTATTCAATTTTCTTACACTACAGCGTGTTGGTTGACTTCACTTTCCTCGAAAAATGTTTAGTCTACGAGTGAATAAGGAGTAGTTCTAATAACACGGGTTGTTGATGTTATTCGATTATTATAAAATAAAAAAATAAATTAAAAAGTTTATATTATATTTTAAACAAAAATAACACCAATAGTCCCTTTTTTTCCGATTTCGGTGACGCAGGGGTTATTTATAGTGCCCAAGTGTGTGCGCAATACACAAGAGTACTCTCACTTCCTTTACTTGATTTTAATTTGACTTGTAACATGCCCATCCGACGCGTGGTTCATCTTTCATGTCGGACAATCAGGTGATCAGAATGCCTAAACAGACTTGAAAACAAATTTTTTGTCGTTTCAACGCGGGAATCGAACCACGAGTCATGCCCTAAGCGACTGGACCACGGAGGCGTCTAAATCAATTATAAATTATAGTAAATAACTAATAGTAATGTATTGAAATGATTATTGGTAATATCACATTCCGGCCCCCCGTCCATGGCGAGTTTTTGTAGTGGTGCTGTCGCGCGTTTCGTAAGCGATCGACAGCATTGCTACTAACGCACTACAGCATTGCGACTGTATCGATATTTTAAACGTCACAATATCCGCCAAGTAATCTTTCTTTAGTAAATGGGTGCATCCAATATTGACGATGCTTGCGCTTCGGCTGCTTACGTAAAAGCAGCACCAAAAACAACGTGACTAATGTTGCTTCAACGGTGTCAAAAAATCTTGCAACTGTGACGATCGCAGGCATTTTTGAATCGCGTTTGCATCGCGACAGAAGCGCGACAGTATCGCGTTCGCATCGTGTTCATGTGGGCGAGGGCACACAGCTAGCGACCGCATCGCGACTGTATCGATACGAATGCGCTAATGCATCGCTACAGAAGTCGCCGTAGGCGAGGGCCCTTAATAACATATTTTATGATAATTTCAACAAAACCCGCGCCTAAATCAATCGCGCATCGAACAGTTATGCAACAAACAATAGGTATTAACATAACATACAAGCAACGATTGTAAAAATGCTGCGTGTCCAGCATGCCACACCGGTGCATCGGCCTCCGCTCACCTTGTCTCGTGCTTGTGGAATACTAAACGCGCGATTCGCGTTTACCGGACTCGCGAGGATTCGCGGCATTTTTTTAAATTGTTATTTTTCAATATGGGCTTAGTCAGTCAGTGGCGAACGTGGTGAGTGTTGAACAATATAACAACTGAACTACAGGTGATCCAATATTAATGTATGAGGTGTCAATAGATTCGTAATAATCTTACCCCCTTACTAATAAAAATATTTACACAACGGATAACTTAAGCAACGTTCCTATCTTTTTCTATCAAGTGACATTTCCAATGTATCAGACAAAGACAGCAGCTATGTTTAAGTTATCCGTTGTGTAAATAGTTTTATTAGTAAGGGGGTAGATATATAAAACTCTCGAATCATAGTGTTCGGGGACACACTCCTCCGAAACGGCTTGACCGATTCTTTTGAAGTTTTTTACATATTCGGTAGGTTTGAAAATCGGTCGTAATCTATTTTTTTCAACCCCTAAATGATAAGGGTGACCCACCCCCAATTTTTTTATGACCAATTTTTTAAATTATTATTTAATAATACAGATCGTCTGTCGGGATCAGCTAGTACCCCTATATAATATGTGTGGTCGAATTACTGTTCTTATCTTTTTCATTTGATTCGTGTTGTACAATATCAACTTAGGAGAATTATATAAATGTTTGCAGTAAAACCGATTTGCCAATGGTTTTGACAATCTTTGTTCTTCTATAGAAGTTGACAAGACGATGTATGAAATATGACAACTGTCGAAAACCACTAGAATCATAGTCGCACTGTACATAGGTAGTATTCACTTATGATAATATATTAGTATAATTTAGCCCATGTGGTTAGTGGTTAAGCAGAATAATTATTAGACGCCAGTGGTTTAGTGGCGTACCTAACCACTGCGTGCCTGCTGACAACCAGACAGCTGCATGCAGCCCTTCCTAGTAAATACTTTGCAGACTAGGTATGGACTGAGAATTATAGATGAGAACACTCTCGATCAGACCGAAAAAAAGAAAGTCGGACCAGTAGTATAGGCGTTACGGTGGAACAAACATTATATACATACATGGACCGCCGAAATCATTACTTTTGGCTTTTGAAAAACCAGATCAAAAGCGGTTCATTCGTTTCCTACGATGCCACGGATAGACACACAGATAAACAGTCAGACACATCAAACTTTTAACACCCCTCTGTGAAAAATAAGCGCCAAGTTTTTACTTATGTCATCATCTCTAAAAATAAATGCATTTTCGTATCTCAAATCTCATGCAGATTTCAATAAAATCTAAAACGTGTCCGGGAAAAATCTGCAGCACGCGCCGCATACATAAAAACAACGGGACAGAGAACAGTGCAACGGACATGACTAAAATACACCTCACATATACGGTCATAATTTAAGTGTATGTGTGTGATTAAATTTTACTGCAATTGTAAAACGATTGGGTTTTGTATATCACGCCCATAAGGCCATAACGACGGAATTGCATCATTTACGGATAATATTAATTGTTAAGCTAAATATTTATCATCATTATTAAATTAATACGTGAAAAACTTTCGGCACAGTTTTACGAGCGATGTACGAACGGAGGAGTCTCATATTTGGCACAGTTAAAGTTTATGTGGAGTAAGGGGTTCAGAAATCATTTTTTTCAATAATGCTTAGAAATACATAATATTAATAAAAATAATAACATTACCTTAGATTATTATTAACACATTGTGCATTCGATATACCTAAACAATTTTGTTATTAAATCTATGTTTGTTACACGTTTTTGACATTTCTCTGTCGTTTGACATTTTTATTTTCTATCTAAGAGGCAAAATAATAATAATAATAATAAAAATAAAATACAGTTCAAACTTAAAAATTATATTATGAATTTTAATGGATGAATTTTGACCACAGGACTTCTGCTTAAAATAATTGATTGTCAATTGCAGGTTATGAAGCTCTTATTTTTTTAAAATAGTTTCGTAGTACGGCGAGTACCTACTTGAGTAGGTATGGTTTTTTCAGGTTATTTTTGGATGCTTATCCTAAAAAACTAAAGCTGGAACTTATGCTTCTTTTGAATAGAAGTAAAATATATAAAAGAATTTATTTATTCTTGAACAGAACTTAGAGCGTATACCTATAGGTCTGAACAGACTAAACTTTCCCATAAAACGAAAACTATAAATCATGTTTTCACTAAAAAGACGAAAACTCCAGTTTCTACGCTACAATTTCATTAGAAGACTTGGCGAAAATGAAAAGAACTAAAAGCAATCTTCAAAGCCTCTTAGTTGTGAGTTGTAATATATCACAAGTTTATGAGTTACGGCCTTTTGGCAAACGGTCAATTAGCCTCAAGGTCATCGGTCAGTGAGGAAGCGCCTTAAGTTTTACTCAGAAGAGATTCATAGTTGGTTGGCTAAAGTTTTTTTTTGGTACAAATTAATATATCTATTCTGATAGGTAATAGATATATTACATTCAATTATAAAACCGTTATAAAATTGTTTATTTATGGAAACAGCTGAGAGTTGTTGCCAGTAGAGCTTTAAAGCTCAATTCTTGTATTTCAGCGACTTTTTTGTATTAACTTTTGAACTTTTTTATATTGAATTCAATAATTTAAGAGATATTCTAAATTAATTTAATTAAAAGGAAAATAACCTAAACAAAAAAAAGAACGATGGATTCAGCACCTAAATATTTATATGTCTCTCTTATGGTAGATTCGAAACCATCTTCGTACAGTTTCATTATGTGCTAACACAATGTTAATTGTCCACCGCGTAAACTACTTAAACACACCAACACTCCGCCTCCCGGACTCGTCCCATTTCTCGCGGCACCCGGACGTCTCTTGAACTCCCCCCGCGCACCCCCCGCGCCGCTAGACACGGGGAATTCTAATGGCGCATGCAGCCTTCATGTGTATTTACTTAGACATCATCATCAGCTGGACTTTAGGCTTCTCCAATTGAGATACTCGTAGCATTCATATTGCGTGATTAGTAAACAAACGAAAAAAAACCATAATGATTAGATTAAAAGTCGTGTTTTAAAAAAATACATTTTTGCATCTTCGCGTTACGCGCTTGCTACGGTGAGATTATTTCGTTATGTGGACCTTATGATGATAGCTGATCAATGTGGTTGGGTCCAAAAATAAGCTTGCTTATACATATTTTAAACGAGACAATCTTGTATACATATAATTGGCTTCTCGAAAACGGATGCAAGTATTACCATGAAATTTAGAATCTAGTGAGTTTTGGGGGAAAAAATTGATCTAACTAGAGTTTCTGCGAAACTGCGCATTTTTAGCTATATATGTTTTTTCTTGCGTTTTGTGACAATATATTATATATCAATAATTTCGACTCTATTGTGTCAGTCCGTTTGGCAATTTGGTATGCGTATGTATAATTTTAGCTTTTTACGAAAATTATATTAATATCTATGGGCGCTTGGGAATGGCGGATTCGAATCCCGTTCAGATAAAATATTTTTGTGATTCTTTTAAATTTTTTTTAATTTATCAGAACTCCGAGCTAAGCTCGGCTACCCAGGTAGTAATACAGTTATGTAGTAAAGAACTTAAAATGTTTAAAGTAAATAACAAACAAAAATTTACTTATAAATACCTACTGGCTACAACACATTATTGGAAAATCACGGCAGTAATCGGAATTTCCCCATAGTGTGACCCAGCATTACAATATTGTAAGTAGTGTAAGTACGAATATTGGTCTAAAAATAACGCATTAGAGTTGCATTAGAGGCGAGCTTTGATACCGTAACCTCTTGTGGAAGGTCGAGCGGAGTGCAGGCGTAGGGCCTCACTGCTAGCGGGGCATATAGCGATTAATGCGCAAACTGATAGCCCCAGTTACAACGGGGTACATAGTGATTATAGTGTAAAGCGGTGGCCCCAGCTGCAGCGGGTACATAGCTATTATAGTGTAAAGCAGTGGCCCCAGCTGCAGCGGGTACTTAGATATTATAGTGTAAAGCGGTGGCCCCAGCTGCAGCGGGTACATAGCTATTATAGTGTAAAGTGGTGGACCCAGCTGCAGCGGGTACATAGCTATTATAGAGTAAAGCGGTGGCCCCAGCTGCAGCGGGTACATAGCTATTATAGTGTAAAGCCGTGGCCCCAGCTGCAGCGGGTACATAGCTATTATAGAGTAAAGCGGTGGCCCCAGATGCAGCGGGAACATAGCTATTATAGTGTAATGCGGTGACCTTTGCTATAGCTGGGTACATAGCTATTATAGAGTAAAGCGGTGGCCTCAGCTGCAGCGGGTACATAGCTATTATAGTGTAATGCGGTGACCTTTGCTATAGCTGGGTACATAGCTATAATAGAGTAAAGCGGTGGCCCCAGCTGCAGCGGGTACATAACTATTATAGTGTAATGCGGTGTCCTTTGCTATAGCTGGGTACATAATGATTATTTGCCTAGAAAAGCATTAGTCTCACTGGTAGCATTTCTACAAGCGAGATAATATGATCCGGGGATCTAAAAAGGCCTTAGGGGTTTCATATATTTTTTTCAACTTATATGCACCATTTTACTCATTTCTATTGAAAACTGACAAAATTGATGTTTTCTATTATGATAAAATCAGATGAATCGTGTAGACATTTTACAATTTCACGATTTTTGTATGGAAAAAAATATATGAAACATAATATGAAACACCTAAAGTGTCCTTATTAGACCCCCAGATATGTAAAGCAGAAACGAGAAACGAGAAACATTTTTCGGTTTAGTTTCATGTCCATAATTTAGATTACTAGTCATTAATTCATTCGAAAAGCATAGTACTAGTACAAGTGCGAAATTAACTTTGCGAAAAAGCAATCGTATTACGTCCGGCAGATAAGTAAAATTGAAACAAGTTTGTACAAATCGCATTGGCGAGGCGACAATTTATTCCCAAACTCTCAGACTTTTGACCTGAAGTCTACAAACTCTAATAAAAAAGCATTATTCACGAGTTTGGGGACACGAGTATGACGAGCACAATTTTGACACTTGATACGAATTATTGCAATTCTAAATATAACCGCGGGCAGCGCCGCCGCGCGCGGCTTCTTGAAACTATTTTCTATTTCTGCGCGAACCGCTCAGCTGCCGCTGGTCTTCAAGTGTCGAAATCACTAATGAATATCGAGGTTTAGAGTAATAACTAATAATGGGTTATAATTGAATTTTCACGCATGAGATTGCTTGTTTTCTAAACAGGTCCGAAAGCTCGATCATTATCTACTTCTATACTAATATTATAAAGAGGAATGATTTGTTTGTTTGCATCGAATAGGCTCCGAAAGCACTGGGCCGATTTTAACGAAACTTGTCACAGACATAGAGAAGACCACGGGGACGTAGGCTACTTTTATCGCGGCAAAATGCACGGTTTCCTCGCGATTTTCCGTTGCGCGTACGAAGTCGGCAACCTCTAGTCTAGTAATTAATAAGAATCTCAAATCACATGCTGTCATTATGCCACGCAGAGACAGTGACGGTCGGTGATTAAAGGGCTTTAGCTTTGAGCAGTGTTTAAGATTTCATCCTTTAGTCGATACTTATATTATAAAGAGGAAAAGTTTGTTTGTTTGCACTGAATATGCTTAAAAACTACTGGACCGACTTTTATCAAAGTTGGTCCAGATATAGAGTAGACCACGGGAAAGGACATAAGCTACTTTTTATTGCGGCTTAATGTATGGTTTCCTCGAAAATTTCTTTTGCGCGCACGAAGTCACGGGCAAAATCTATTTGTAATAAAGAAGGTTGGTTAGGAATACATAGCTATTTTTATATGAAACTAAATGTAACCTGCGACGTTTTGCGCACTAAAGAAAATTTCGTGGAAACCGTACATTTTGCCGGAGTAAAAAGTAGCCTATGTCCTTCACCATGGTCTACTCTATATGTGTACCAAATTTCAATCAATATCGGTCCAGTAGTTTCGGAGCCTATTCAACGCAAACGAGCAAACAAACAAATCTTTCCCCATTATAATATTAGTAAAGATATTTGAAGATGACCCCAATCACCACGTTTCGCAGTTTATGACCATGTGAAGTGTAATGTTTTTTTCTATGAAATTTGGCGCGTGCCTATCATAATCGGCGTGAATACTTGTCTATTAACCAATCAATGCCTACGTAAGTCTATAAAATTAGACAAAATCACTGAATATCCCTTTTTACAAGCTTTTTACGCTCAACCAAATCAAAGATATAGTATTTTTTTACAGTTTCACAGTAAAACGTCCTTTGATCGAGTTGTGTTTGGTTTACGACCGAAACCAAAACCGGATTATTGTGTAACCAACTGACGAACTTCGGTGGCTACTTGTGTGAACTAGATCTCTCGCTTTACGATTCATATCGTCTGAAATGCTTGAATTGAAAAAGTTCTAATGAAACTTTCATTTTTTTAGTAAGATATTTGTGATTTCTAGTTTCCCACTCAGTGGCTATCTTATCTATACTAATATTTTAAAGAGGAAAGATTTGTTTGTATGCATAGAATATGCTAAGAAAGTACTGAACCCATTTTGATTAAATTTGACACAGACGTACAGTCGCGACATATTATACATTGTACCATTATGTAATAAGGTCCGAAAGTGGTACGATATAGAAAAGTGACCGCAACGACTGTGGACGCAGTCGAGCGACGTACATATACTTGTGATATGTGCGTGAGCATTATTCAATGACGCTGTTAAGCGATTTTCATTATATGCCTCGTCGAGCGAAAACTTGTTCGATAGTACACTGAATCTCTAGGCGACGCAAATCATTATCGTTTTCCGCAAGTATAAAAAGCGCTACGTTTAAGTTAGTTAGTAAGATTCTTGTCTTCAGAAACCATCAAGGTACATACCTTGATGGTTTCTGAAGACAAGAATCTTCGAATAAGTGTCGAAGGACTAGAATCTTCGTACACAGATCATAGATTTCCCCAAGAAACGATACACGCGCTAGATTTCAATTTTCTCCTACACCTTATGCCAACAATTTCACCATTTTGGGCCCAATTGTCTGATTCACGCCATTATTTATAACGGCATATGCAAAATTATAGAAATTCCTCGCTCAAAAACTGGAAACTTAACATTCCAACGTCGTGTTCGCTACCTAAATGCATATAATCAAATTTTGCATTCAGTTTACAACAATGGGGATTTATTGTAGATTTACGTGCGCCGCGAGTGCATTTGATGCGCCAATCGTGGCAATGTGGCCGGCATTTAATTGGCAACACCAATATACAAGATATTGTCCACTCGATATCTACTAGTAATAGATAGTTTTAAGTTAAGCGGCTGATTTGATCTAAATTATACCTCTGACATAAGAGGTAAGTTTTAAGTTGAAAGTATCTTGGTATCCTTATAACCGGTGAACATCGTTCGTCATCGATACAGCTGATATTTGAAGTTTTTTTTAGCAGTACGTACCAAAATCAATCTAAAGATGTGTGTTTAAAAAATATTAGAAAACTACAGATGGAGATGTTTCCCGTGGCTTTGTACGCACAAAAGTAAATACCGTAGGAAACGTTCATTTTCTCACGATAAAGAGTCTATCTATGTGCTTCCCCGTGGCCTACTCTATATCTGTGCCAAAAATCATCAAAATCGATCCAGTAGTTTCAGAGCCACTTGCAAACAAAGAAACATACAAACGAAAAAATATTTTCTCTATAATATTTTTTATAGATAAGAACTGCTGAAACCACCACCTATTTGTATATTTCCTATAGTTTGTATTCTAAAACTTCATGACTATCAATCCAAAACATTTTTTAAAACATCACCACGTCAAAGCACCGCGCGTGATGCATTTATCACGAATGTTTACATTGGCGCCAAAAAAATTGTAATGGCGTCTTTCCGCGTGTGCCGTGATTTTGGCCAGGGCTCCCGTGACGTGGCGACCCAGATAGGTACGCCAACCGGTGCCACGGCCAAGTCCAGCTGGGATATCCCCGAGCCAATATCTATAAAATAAATTTTACCAACGTTATAGAGAAAAAAAAAACGTAATCAAGGAATCGCGATTTGCCGCCAAAAATCTCAAAGTTCAACGAACTCCAGTGTTTTGGCAATAGTTGTTGGATGTTTTCCTAATAGTACGTTCGGATTCACTTCTTGTTTCTTTGTAAACACACCGTGTTTGTTTTCGATTATGAAGGTGTTATGATCGATAATTTTGTGTTTCATCACTCTTGTATGTGTTAATGTTTTATTCAATTCTATTTTCAAATTTTCAAGATGGCGTAGATCGTTTCTGTACGTAGCGCGTTCTAACGTCATATTAAACTGTTGCAAAGTTATACAGCTAATCATCACTGTGGGACACAGGACTTCTTGCACTATTTCCACTTTAATAAGTATTTTACATTAATTTTAATATATTACACGACCGGTTTCCACAAAGTCATCATCGGGTGTCATCATTTTGTCGAAACCGGTCGTGTAATATATTAAAATTAATGTAAAATACTTATTAAAGTGGAAATAGTGCAAGAAGTCCTGTGTGTTATTACTGTGAAACATGAATTTCCACCAAGAACCACAGTACAATCAATAACATATCCATCACTGTGGGGCTAAGCTCCTGCTAAATTGATAACAATGAGGATTTTTTATATTTTTTCTGCCGCTAGCGGGCAGACCCAACTCACACAAAGCGTCATCTGGTGGCGTAAGTGGTATCAAAAACGGTCAATAAGAATTTTCGATTTCTTTTCTGTCAAAAAGCTGTCAGATGTCAAGAATTTAAAATCCCTCATTGACAACTACGTATTAGTCACGTTCGCGTTATCGAAAGAGAATTGTATGAAAATTATGACAGCGCCCATACAATTGACATTTGATAACGTTATGATTACCTAGTTGTCAATTGTTCCTGCTTGGGCTAATGTACATTGCGAGGCATTTATCTGAAATAACTTTTCAGGATTTATACTCAATGCCTTCTTTCTATATTTAATAATTTCAATTCTTCCTATTTTTTGATCACCTATAAGTTTCACCTACCTGAAAGATTCCATCGCTCTACGGCCATTTTTGTTTATCTCCTCCTATATACATTGTATTCATGAATATTTTAGGGTATCAAGAACAATTTGTTTAACAAATAAAAGTTGATAAAGCAATGGAAACAACGTGGCTCTTATCAGCATCTGTCTGGAGCGCCGAGCGCTTGCCAACAAACTTCGCGACTTATCAAATTTGCACCTTTGCGACTTGGATCGCTCTTCCCGCCATCTTACCTGTCAAATTCAATCGTTCGATTTTCAAATTGGGAAAAGTGTCAGCTGCCAGTATTTTAATTAATGTCCTCGTCTATTTTTAGTTAAATTAGGACAGTTTCGTAAAATGTTACGCTCTGTATTATGCGTAGAAGACACGATAATATGGAATGCCAAACAGGCGTCTATGAAGCTTAAACTATAATAAAATAACTATTATTAACCATACTCCGTTCTCATTTTATCTAAGCGTAAACAAAGAGAACGAAAACGCATAATGATACCAATTTAAATATCAGTTAATGCAATAAATAAATAACTACACATTATTTTTGGTCAAATTTAATTTTTTTTTGTTTATATGGCTATGTTTGGCGGAAAAAAGCGCTTGGATGCATTCGTAAGCAAAATGGAGATCGCTTAGCGGAAAGCGATATCAACTGCTAAATGCACTAAGACGCTAAGTTAGTATTAAAGGGATCCTAACCTAACTTAAATATATGTTTATAAAGTATTCAAATCAATTTATATATTTATTGTATACAAATATATTTCGCTATTTTTTGGGCTAACATTATTGTTAATTTTAATAATACTTTAATTAAATTAATTACACAAAACACTATTAACTGATTTTAAAACCAACGAAATAAATAAGCAAAATGGCGGATTGTGACAGCGCATTGAAGTTGGTAAACGTGTCCTGGCCGATAACTGTATTTTTTTTCAGAGCTAGCAAGCGTTGTCAAGCGCTGTCGTATCCTACTACTATTATACATGTGAATGTTTGTTAGGATGGATAGATGGATGAAGAAAGAGTATCAAATAGATACTCTTTCATGCAAAAACCACTGAACGGATTTTGATGAAATTTGGTATGGTAGTAGTTTGAGTTCTGGATTAATATACAGGCTACTTTTTATACCGAAAAAGTACAATGTTTCCGTGGGATATGGTATTTACGCGGGCGGAGCCGCGGGCAAAAACTAGTTAGCCATAAAGTCCAGTCACAACATTACATTTGGCGGCCTGCTCAGACACCACGCTGCCAGCACTGTGCCAGGTGGAGGTGCCAGGCGGAGGTGCCAGGCGGAGGTGCCAGGACACGTGGGGAATCCCTGCCAGTGCCAGACCAGTGAGAGTTGGCTTTACGGCTTCGTAGTATTGTGCTCATTGCTTATCGAAATAGTCTTGGTTTCATTACGTTCAACATTATTTAGATTAATTCAGTCTATGGTCTCTACGCATGTAATTTTCAGATGACTTTTGACGCATGGTACGATCATACATCGATTTCGAGTGGGTTTCGGTTTTTAGGTTCACGTAGAGATTAGGTTGAACTTAATACAACTCTTAACTTACGAACTTACACAGTACACTTCACGATTTCACAGTTTACACATTTTCTCCTTGATTTCCAATGATTTCAAAACCAAAGGTGGGTTGTAACGTACATCTAACAAACAAAAAATCTTCATACAAGAAAAAGCTACGCCATCTTGATTTCAGAAGATTTTGTCAATTATGTACGGCCTGGATACACTTTATTATATGCGGAAAGCATAACGTCAAAACAAAACGTCAAGATAACAAATGTGAAACCTATAATGCCCCAAACAACCCCAAATGTCGGTCAGTTTAAGTGTGGACACTTTTCATTACTCACTTTTGATGACATGCCTCGACTATAATTGACTTCGCCAAAATTTTTGTTTTGGGTTCATGTAGAGTCTATGCAAACAAAACTCTACATATCGTGCGCCGTAGAGATATCGCCTATCGGCCATTTGCTGTTCTTTTAGGTTTCAAAATTAGGGTGATTATCACATATTATAGACGAGGCATGTCGAGGCAAAAACTCTCCCATTTAAATGGCCTTTTTTTTTGGATAGGATTTTGGGGCCATTTTGACATTTGAGGTATGGTGAAATCAATGTATGGTGAAATGAAGAAAAAGTTCTGAAATGTCAGCCACATTTGAGAACTTTTTTTGTCGGAAGATTTGTTCCGTCAAATGTATGTCATAACCCATCCTTATGAGCCCTCCAGACGATCAAACGGCTTGACTCATACACGTAAATTTTGATTTGAGTCAAACCAATTTGATCGTTTACAAAGCTCATTTGAACGGTTTGTCAAACATTTACGGGTTTGAAGCTCGTTCGATGGAATTACATATTTTTGTTTTGTTTGACAGTGAAGTGACAGTGAAACTGAACACTTGACAAACTGATCAAACCGACATCAAACGGTTGCATCAAACAAGTAATGTTTGAGTCAAACCGTTTGATCGTCTCGGGGGCGCTAAGGATGGGTTAAGAGGGTTCCCCTTTAGTTTTGAAATACCCATTTTTTTTTCAATAAAACCAAGTGCTTATGGTTTCAGTCGTAAATTATCCTTTTTAATCACATCGTCCCCACGAAAAGCCCTTTGTCACTGATGACTGGCATAAAGCGTTAACAATTGCGAATTCTGAGCATCACTCATACAATATCCATACAATTGTATGTTGTCATACATCCATACGACGTACGTGACCTGTCGGTTACTTTCGTTCTCTATGGTAAATGGTTTTGTATTCATAGGATGACTAATGATTTATTTTATTTAAATGCAACGCTATGTATAATTTTATTTTACTTTACGAAAGTTATAATATATATTTTGTTTGGTAAAGGCATTGTGTCTCGATACAGTTTAAATTTTATAATATTATGTACATTTTTTCGATATTTTATTATATTTAGCATAACCTTTTTAAAGTGAAACTTTTATTACATCGTCTCAAACTTTTTCGTCTGTGTGTTGCATGTCGCGTGACGGTCGGCCGCGGAGTAGGGATAAAGTTAAAGGCGCTCGTCAGAGCAGCCGAGGCCAATATGGCGGCGCCTATAGTTCGCATCAGCTGACCGTGTAGTGTATAGACTAGTACTCATTTGTGCCAGTGCTCCACGCTATTTTGTTATTAAGTTTCACTTTTACCGTGGTTTCATAAAACCACACAATCCTTTTTATTTATAATATGAACTTTACCTATAGATTACGAACGTTTTAGTTAAACTAAGCTATGATAGTGATTTAAAAAGTTTAGAGTTTAGATTTGAAATCTCTTAGAACTTTATGTAACTATATTATTAGCTACTCAATATCGAACTAGACTTAGTCAAAACACTAACATCTACCGAATAGAAAAATCTAGAAATATTTAAATATACAGGACTTTTTTGCCTTTGGACGTTTTTACTGAATGCTTTGAATGTAAATATTGTAAATCTAAGTATGAATGTGATATTATAAACGAAGACCTTTTGACTTTGACCTGATATAAATGATAATATTTATTATGTTTTTGAAAATTGTAACAGAAATTACCCTCTATTTGTCAACACTAAGGCGAATTTGTTTCATGAAATAGTACAAACTATTACATGAAACAAATTCGCCTTAGCTCTTAGTTTTGGCAAAAATAACCCTAGCATACTCTAGGTATTCAATTTAGCAAATAGTATAGTCACAGACAAAAGTGGTTCGTAAAAAAAAAACTTATAAAATGTCAAAAAATAAAATACAGTGACAGATGTGTGGGGCGCATTTTGGATTATGTGTTTTTTTTAAGTGTGTCGATTTGGATGTTACAGGACGAGTTCCATCCGTTCATAGAGGCCCTGATGCCTTTCGTAAAGTCCTTTTCGTATACGTGGTTCAATTTACAAGCGGCCAAAAGGAAATATTACAAAAAACACGAGAAACGGATGAGTCTGGAGGAGGAGCGACACACCAAGTACGAGCTACAGGTAAATATTAATTTTGAATCTCCTTTAAATACGAATTTTAAGTTACAATCAAACTAGTATAAACTTGCAAGATGAGTTTGGGCTAGCTTAAAACTGTCATTATAACTGTAATAGATTTTTTTTTATGTGGAAACTTCTTTAGCACAGTTTTGATTTCAAATTAAACGAGATGTTAAAGTCACAGTAGAAAGAGATAAAAAGACAGAGGGAATAATGAATATTCATCGCCTACATAGCTACATACAAAGTATATAATAAACTGTATTTAAATTCCTAATTGTTAAAAATATAATTATAAAACCACAAAACGGTTCTCAATTAAAATAACTATATTAAAAAAAAACTATAATCCGATTACGTAAATTATATAGCCAATGTTACCCGGGCTATTGTAACGAATCTAATAATACCTAATTTATTAAAATTGGCTCGGTAGTTCATGTGCTACGGTGGAATAAACAAACATACATACATACACTAGCTTTTTCCCGCGGCTCCACCCGCGTTAATATAGTATCCCACGGGAATACTGTACTTTTCGGGATAAAAGTAGCCTATATTTTAATCCAGAGCCTCAACTAATACCATACCAAATTTCATCGAAATCCGCTCAGTAGTTTTTGCGTGAAAAAGTAACAAACAACCATCCATCCGTCCATCCATCCACAAACTTTCAAATTTATTTATGTATTAGGATACATCGACTGCCGAAATCATTATCCTCCCTTTTGGATTATATATATAAAAAAGCACAGTATTTTCTGTCTATCGATCAAATGTACCAGGAATGTATGAGGGTGTAACAGATAAGGGAGGTTGTAAGGCGCTCCATGCTAATCTTGTTTATTAGGTCGGAGGACAACGTTGTATCGTAAAGCTGCGTTGATATAAAAATACATAGTTTTAACATAAAAAAAGGTTACATTATGAATACCCATTTCAAAATTCATTAACAATGTGGCTAAATTTTCAAAAAAGTAGTTTTTATTGTATCTACTAATAACTTCTATTGTAGAAGAATATCATTTACGCTTAAATTTTACTAGCTCTTGCCCGCGGCTCCGCCCGCGTAAATATAGTATCCCACGGCAACACTTTACTTTTTCGGGTTAAAAAGTAGCCTATGTTTAATCCAGAGCTTAAACTACTCATCTACTCACTACCATACCAAATTTCATCAAAACCCGTTCAGTAGTTTTTGCATTAAAGAGTTACAAACATCCATGCATACTCACAAACATTCACATTTATAATATCAGTAGGATTTACTATAGGTACAACACGAGATCATTTAATAAAGCTTCTTGCTAGTTCTTAAAGCAAAAATTATCTATTAGATTTTTATCTATTAGATTAGGTATTACAAAGAATTTTCATCACAAAAGCAATGTTAATAAAGCTTTATCTAAATAACATCGTTTCGATATCATTCATGAAAGGCCAACATGTTATAGTAAACTAAATTCAATAACGTATGTCTAATACATAAAAAGCATCGATGGAAAAGCTTTTCCCTAAGCTAGTTTTATTTTTATGCAATTATTTTATTAAAAATATCATTCATTTTTATGGTTCCGTACCTAAAGGTTAAAAACGGGACTCTATTACTGAGAAGTCGCTGTCTGCGTGTCTGTCCGTTCGTCTGTCTGTCACCAGGCTGTATCTCGTGAACCGTGATAGCTAGACAGTTTAAATTTACACAGATCATGTATTTCTGTTGCCGCTGTAACAACAAACACTAAAAAAGAGCCAAATAAACATTTTAGTGGGGCCATACAACAAACGTGAATTTTTTGCCGTTTTGTACGGAACACTTTGTGTGCGAATCCGACTTGCACTTGGCCAGTTTTTTTTTTATATCATGACAAAATTGTGCCTTGGAATAAAATGAAAAATTACAAAAATGAGTCATTTTTTTATTTACTAAGTTAAATTACCAAGTAAGTTCCACACGTGTTACACATATTTTCAAAATGGCCTATTGCACCGATTAAGAAAAAAAATAGTTCGACATTTTACATAGTCGAGATCGCCCTAAAGGTCAACAGCCTAAAGGTCAACGACGAATCCAAAAGTTCTAAATGCATTTTGTATTTCGGGCCATTAAAACGTCTGAAACGGTAGAGTTAGCATAAAAATGAAGTATATGATTCAACAAATTTCCACTGCGGAAGATATACAACATAGTCTGTGCAGTCGCAATGCGTCTATCGGGCGCCCCTAAAGATATTCCGCGGCCGTATCCGACTGTACGTACAGCCGTGCACACAAATTGTTCAATTCTGTTTATTTGTGTGCTAAGTTATTTGTCCCTGCTTCTGTTTTCAGTGCGAATTCGTCTGTCATTTTTAGGTTAATGGAAAGTTGTTCATGACATAAACAATTTCCTCATTCGTAATAATTTGGTAGTCCGGATAATAAATACACATATACACACATACATACAGCTACATACATACAGTTAAAATCATGTGTGATAAATTAAATTCAATAGTGCAATTTAAGCCCACTTTTGCAGTTCTTGTCTCATGTCAGTATATTTGTTAAGCAAATTTATAAAAAAAAATTAGCACAGCAAAAAAAAAAAAAAAAAAAAGTAAAGGCAGCCACAGACGAGAGGCCGATCGTTTCAGTTACAACTGACGCCTGAACGGATTCGAGCCCATACACGGAAAAAATCGCATCCGACCCAACTGACGTCAGTTCGGCCTGAACGGATTCGAGCACACACACGACACAATTTTGCATCCGTTCAGGCCGAACTGAAGGCAGACCGGACCATGTATGGGCCCCTTAAAAGACCTTAAAGTAAATATTTATCTTAAAAATACAAAATATTACGTAATACGTCAAAAAGACAGACGAAAAAAAGTACATTTAAGTAGGGAGTTTTCCACATGAGTGTACATCGTAATTTATATTAGATACAAAATACGGCTTAACATTTTCCTAGAACGTTTTTCCAAACAATTTCTTGTAACACTATTGTGTGCGAGTGTATGGTGTGCGACTGTACGTCGCTGCAGTCGGTAACCTAATTAAAATTAGGCTCCAGCCTTTCTCATTTCAATATTGATATAAGGGAGAAATTTTGGAATTTTATAAATTGTAATGCTGTTTTTGTAATGCCTTCGTTTTCGTTCATACATCAATTTTACTGATCCCTCTGAATACAAAGTATTTATTATAATCATTATTAGCATAAAATATACAATATTGCTAGTTGCGCGACTACGCTGGGGTGTGCTTCAATTTGTTGGGGCAATAGGGAATATGCACGTATTTTTTTATTTATTTAATTTATTCAAATTTTGTTTGATAAACTGTGTAGAACGATCAGTTTTTGGATATCATTGAAAATAACGAGGAAAGTCTATTAGACAGAGGGATCTGACGTCACATTACACAACTTTCATAGAATTTTCATACAAAATTTACAAACTAAGCAACATTTTAAAATGTTGTTTAGTTTGGAAAATTCTATTCTGATCGTCTTTTAAAGTAACTAGTGAGCAGAAAAAAACTGATATTATGGCAAAAGTACAAGTACAAACAAAAAAAATGTTTTGCAGAGTTTCGCAACAGATCGGAGTACACTAAATATAGAACTTGAGATATAGAATTTTGTTTAATTGAAATATATACAATACCATCAATAGTTGTTAGCTTGTTTCGGGTTTAACATAGCGACGCTGAAGATTTTAATGCCTTATGAGTAACTAGCTGGGGCCCGCAACTTCCTTAACGTCAAACTTTTAATGGAAACGGAACCCTAAGATAAAAGTAGCCTAATTTACTCCTGATAACATCAGCTATCTGCCAGTGAAAGTCCGGTGAAAGTCAGTCGGGCCGTTTCAAAGTTTAATCGGAACAAACCGACAGACGGACAGACAAAAATTTTTAAAATAGATTTTTTAGTGTCGGTATCGTAATAAATATGCTATTATAATTATGCATTTAGTGCAAACATACACTTCAATTTTATTTATTTGTATAGAGTAAAGATGACTTAGTTTCGATGCTTTATGCCTTGATGTTACATAAACACTATTAATCAAGTAAGTATTACATTAACAAATATTTTCCTTTTGTAACCGAAATGAAAGTTGCGTCTTCATAGTTCATACGACTGTCTCATCTCTGTAATGTATTCCTATTTCTTGTCCGTCATTCAGTTCCATATCTCCGACCCTTATTATGGTAATAAATAGGGGGACGAAAATCGCAACATGATTTGTGTATTGTATGCAGATAATGAAATGAAAAATACATGTCGGAATCAATGTGTTAATATTATTAAAATAATTTAATGTATATAAAGCTGTGTCGTTCACAATAATTTTAATGTATTCAGTTGGTTAAGCCATGATAAAGCCATGCGCTAGGGTCAGCTGACACTAAAAATAGTGTTTTGAACGTTATTCTGTACACAAGAAAACACACTTTTCATTGCAAGAGTTCAAATTTTGAGCTGCACTGCGCACTGCGTTCCGGGCGCTCCTCTTGCAATGTAAAGTGTATTTTCAAGTGCAGTGAAAAAACTAAAATTTTAAATCGTTATTTTAAAAATGCGGCGCCGCGTCCCGTCGCGTCATTTTTTGGTGTAAGCTGACCCAAAGGATTTTCAGTATTTTCAGACCAAAATATTCAGTACGTGATATGAAAATATATA
Organism: Phengaris arion; assembly: GCA_963565745.1. Taxonomy (NCBI): domain Eukaryota; kingdom Metazoa; phylum Arthropoda; class Insecta; order Lepidoptera; family Lycaenidae; genus Phengaris; species Phengaris arion. Next base: position 2,470,583 of record OY751448.1, read on the forward strand.
TTATCTTAGCCGTCTGTGATTTTCTTTAAGGATAACGTTTACCTTTATTATGTACGTTATAACTCATTGACAAGTAAAAATATACATTTGTAATAATATATCTTAGAGAAAACATTCGCTATTGATATCAGAAAAGCTTAGCCTTGCAAGCTGGATAAAAAAACGTGTCGGAAAATGAAATATAAATATTTATTAATAGTTTACGAGATAAACATCGTCGTAAAATAAAAGTATCTCGTGGGAGCTGTAAGCATTAGCGCAAATACTTTATTACCTACGTTTTGAATTGGTCGACATAAAACTACACTATCACAAAATTAAATGTTATAAAAGCTATTTATATATGTATATATACATATACGGCATTCTCATAAAACAGTCAGCCTAGTCCAGGGAAATGACTGGTCAAAACATCTGGAATCAACCATGTGTGGGTTTCCTCACGATGTTTTCCTTCTCTAATAGAGCGTGCCTATAATGTACTTGAGATTTGAAAATGTCTCGTTGGTACACGCCACAACCTGGGTATCGGCCTGCACTCTCTCGAGTGCGAATCAAATGGTCTACCCACTGGGCCACGGAGCTCTCTTGATGATGATAATGATGGTAATTCTAAGCCAAACTTAGTTATCGCTTAAAACGTTTCAGAACGAGAAAGCGGAGGTTAAACAAAAATGGGCGTCGCGGCTACTAGGGAAGCTAAGGAAAGACATAACACAGGACTGCCGCGAGGACTTCGTGCTGTCCATCACGGGGAAGCGGCCGGCCGTGTGCGTGCTGTCCAACCCCGACCAGAAGGGCAAGATGAGGCGGATAGACTGTCTACGGCAGGCGGATAAAGTGAGTAGGAATTTTGGTAACCTAAATACTCCATAGCATGCAGTTGTTTTTTAATCAACAAAATTCTTATATTTTCCGATAGGCAACATAGATAAATATGGACCGAAAAATGCAAAAAGTACAGTAATCAGTAATTGATAAATTGTGACAGGACTAAAAAAACGACATTTTTTTTGTTAAAAAAACGAATGTTACTGTTCAAATCCTTAATATGTTATTTGTGTCATTTTTTAAGTATACATAAACGCAGTATTTATGGTAATAAAATCAATTTTATATTTATCTTCATACATTTTCATCTGCTGTGACGTCACTCGTGCATTATTTTTTGTATAGAGCGTTTTTAATGCTCTCCAACGATCTCATTTTTGTGATGACCATTAGATATGCCATTGCAAGGACAATATTTCCTGGCTTATATGTACTTTTCGAAAAGCCAATAAAATATGCATGTTCCCCATTGTAGAAATCAGTGCTCGGAAAATAGGGACTACTATGACGATGCCATATTTGATGCACATTTTTATATTAGCTTATATGAATTAATAGTTTAAAAGATATGAATTTGAATACTGAAGTTATATTTTTATAGATTTAATAAAAATTCACAAGTACAAGAGAAAAAAGTGTAGGTACCTCAAGGGTATGTCTTCAGGCCCAGTGTTTACTATGTTTATACTGACAACCGATCTGTTATTTTCCAGGTGTGGAGACTAGACCTAGTAATGGTGATACTATTCAAAGCGATACCGCTCGAAAGTACAGACGGTGAGAGGCTAGAGAAGCATCCAGAATGTACGCAGCCAAACCTCTGTGTGAACCCTTACCACATCAACGTCTCAGTACGCGAACTCGACCTGTATCTCGCTAACTTCATCAACAGCTATGGTAATGGGAGCGACGGTCTGCCAGGTCTCTCGCTCTACTATATTATTGCTTATCCGCATGCGTATTACACTAATTTTCAGTAAAGTATGAATCCATGTTAATTCACAAAAATAAATGTGTTCATCATATTGTGTACGCTTACTGAATATGCTGGAGCCGTTCAAAGACTTTTGGTAAAAAAAAAATTGTAGGTAGCTATGCAATATAGCAGTATTTATTAGGTATATATAGTAGTTGCTGCTTATGAACAATTTGATAACATGGGAAAAAATTAATAACGGTCATCGGAAAAAATAAAGAAACTAAAAATTAATATTTTTGTATGTATTCATAGTATTGTAGATGGCATTTGATTAGACTTTATTCCTAAGGCCTTGCGAATAAACTCTCCACGATGATTTAATAACCTTTTTATTTAATTAAAGATCACGAAATGTTGCGGTTCTTTTTGCGTTCTTATAGTTAGTAACAGAAATGATTATATGATATTTTGTCTGACACATATTAAGCATATTTTTAATTTAGATTTTAATTAAAATTTTAGACAAAGGTTCTTGAATTATTGTCGCTTAAACAGCTTATCGTTGGCGAAGTGTTATATCTTCAATATGTTTCAGATATACTAAGCGGTTCTCTCTCGCCACACGATTCTAGGGATAAAGAGAACGAACACGAGGCTAAGAACAAAGGTAAAACGTCGGTACCGTGTCGTGTTGTAGCTAAGAATGGTCTTTTTGTTGCTTGTGTGCTCTATGTTTCTATCTCATTTTTCCCAAATTCTTCAAATGTTACGATTCCATATCAGTGTTTGCATCTTTGCTTTCGATATTTCTATTTGCTTCGATTTTAATGTGTAAATTTTGTTTTAATCTTTCATTTGTTTTATTGTTACAAAATATTCAACTTTATTTGGTGTTTAATTGTTTGTACTATGCTACTTATTTTCTCTTTTTTCATAATATGTTTAAACTGATCTTTCCTATTTATTTTACAAAATTATACTTTCTGGCTTATTGCTTTTATTTATTCTTCTTTTTGACACTATGTAAATTATATCTAATTTTTAAATCAAATTGTTCTATTTATTTAGCTTTGTGCATGAATGATTTTGTCTGAATAGCTTAATATTTAGCAAGTTTCTAAGAAATTTCAATTATTGGCACCTAATTTATTGTTAATGTATTCAGGGACAAATTAATTATAATTTCGCTTTGAATTAATTTTAAGGAATACGATTGGAATTGATACTGTATGAATAAGAACAGAATCAATATTGACTAAACATGTGCCTAATGTTTAGTCATACTCTAAATATTATGAGGTCTTTGATATTAATTTTGTATTTCATTTTATCAATAGGTTTTGTATAGACGTAAGTAATAATTCCTACAGATAATTTTGTTATTGAGCAATTAGGTAATTTAATGTAGCGTTATATGGACATTTAACGTGAGATGTTTTTTTTTAATCAGTCTTTTAGAACGAATATAAAAGTTATAATCTGAATAACTAAATACCATTCTTAGTTACATATTGATGTTGAAATTGATTGTCGTGCACTCAACACTGTTTAGCTGGTTTGTGTACGTTAACATTGGCCTGCACTATCATGCTTTTGTCGAAGTTTGATGGATCGATTTTGATGTGGTTTCGATGTTTTTTGATATCTGTAGTCGGTGTTCCTTCTCTTTCATTATTATTTGCAGCTGTAACTTTCCAATTGTTAAACGATTGCTGTGTTGTGGATTTTGTATTGGTTTGTTCACAGTTTTATAAAAATATTGATAGTAAAGTGTACATAATAGTATTACGTTGGAAAGTTACGACCTGTAATAATTTTTTTTCTTATAAATGCGAAAAATTACGGAACGAAAATAATGTACCGAGCAATGAGCATGTTAAAAATAATTTACGCCTTTTGTATGTGTTCAGATTTTTCAGCATTTATAAGAATTTTTACATTTTTATTGTTTTCTATAATCTAAGCACTCTGTAATCCCCGAGGAAACTTTACATTTATTTCTTCACTGATATTTTATTTCTCTATTAGAGCCCGCTTAAGTCCCTTATAATGTTAGTAATAGTCACTAGTAGATGCACAGTGTGCGATCTTTTCAATCCCTTTAAATTCATATAGCACTATTAAAGTACCTACAACAGAATAATAGAGTGCATTGACCAAAATAGAGTTTTATTCTTTGGTTAAATAATTGTTACCTATTATTATTATTACCTCTCTAAATTATACTATCGTTAGTAAAAAGTTTTTAAAATAATTACAGTTTTTTGTATTAATAATGGATAATAAACTTAGTATCGTCGAATGCGCTCTAAAATTCCTTTGACATTTAAGTCCTTATTGGTATAGGTCGAGTGCTCGCTCGATTTTGATGTAACATTTGCAATGTAATCATGGGTTACAGGCTATACCCATAATCCGTACAACGGAGTGATATGCAACGATATTATTCTAGCGACTGGTGTCTTCTCGTCGAAGGAACTATGGAAACTATCTAAAGGTACTTCATTCTTCTTACTTTTTTCTTCTTATGTCATCCATATAAAACGTGTGCGTTATGCTTGCATTCTGACAAATTGAGATGATATTAAACTAAGAGGCAATAGGCTAGACGGTTGAATTTTTTTTGCATAAATCAATAGTACTCATAAATATGAGTAAGTTCTCAGAAGAAACAAAACCAATATTATCATAGGTACAGCGATTTGTATACAAAATTTACCAATTCTCGTAAAAAAGCTCCATACAAAAGTCGTACCTAACTGTGACGTCGCGATTAGATATAAGTATGAAATATAAGGCCACAGGAACATATTTGTAAATATCTCCGAAATTTATGCGTTTAAGTGAATACTCACTATAATGAATGTGTTTGTATATAATGAAAGTAAACTAATGATGCTAATTTAGGGAAAAAATTAAACTTTTTTGTATTTTTTACATGTACTTAATTAATAACTACACATAATAAATGTATTTAATTTTTACACATAAAATATTATATTTTTGACGTTTATCAAGTAGGAATACCTACCTCAATATTTCTTATTATATAAATTTAAAGAAAATTCTCCATAATATAAAATTAACATAATATTTTTTAGTGAGTCATTGATATAAAGTAATTAAATAAGAAATGTCGATGAGAAGTGAATTACAATAAATTAAATAACATAAGTATTAAAATTAAATATAATACAATAGAATGCCATTATCAAATTTAAAATAGGCGACACAATTAAACACAAAATAAGTGAGTGCAATCAAAAGCATAAGTCAATCGTTGATTTGCTTAACTATGCTATACAATTTTTTCTTAAAGTTTTCTAAGGAGTCGTGAAAAATTTCAATGTCAAGGAGGACAATTACAATTATTTTCAATTGGAGGCAAGTTTGTTGTAGAAGTCCGTTATTCGATTTATTGGAGAATATTTGTCTAGATTTGTTTTAAAAGACGAGGGAGCAAATATTGAAATGAACTAGGCGTCTTTGGTAGCTTGCCTTATAGGGGCTTATCCTTGAAGAACAGGTAACGTGTAAAAGAACGTTGAACCATCTCGATTCTTTGAATATGTATTTTGTAGTGTGGGTTCCAGACTGCAGATGCATATTCCATGCTGCGAGTTAAGGCGTTGAATATGGTTATAATGCTATCTGCTTTCCTGTAAATAAAAGTCTTTGGTGTTGCGTTTGATAAAGCCAAGTAACTTCCATGTTCTATTAATTACCTGATCTTGGTATTCATTGAAAGTTAATTTACTATCTGCATGGCACCTAGATTCCTAATGGCTGTGACCTCATGTAGTTACTGTTCATCAATAAAGTAGCAACTATTTTTCTTTCGCGGTAGAATTTTATGTGAGCACATTTTAGAGCATTGAGACAAATTTTACTGTCGCTACACGATGCCTAGATAGAGTCGAGGTCTCTTTGAAGTAAGTCGTGGTCTTCCAGTGACTTAACTTTCCGATATATTTTAAGATCATCCGCAAACAAAGAGCATTTACTGAAGTTAATTTTGAGAGTAATATCATTGATAAATAAGGAAAATAGGATTGGACTGAGATGGGAACCTTGTAGAACTCAGAAGAGGCGAAAAGAGGGTCTGAGGAATCATATTTGACCTTTACCACCAGAATAGAACTCAAAAGAGGCGAAAAAAGGGTCTGAGGAATATGATTATATTTGACCTTCACCACCAGAATTCTATCTTTGAGGTACGATCGAAACCACGAAAGCAGGGGATCATGAATTCCGTATGCATTTAATTTGGTGATTAATATTTTGTGGTCTACTTTATCAAAGGCGCTACTAAAGTCAGTGTATACTGCGTCGACTTATTGGCGGACGGTTGTAACGGTAGAACGATCTCGGCGTAAACCGTGCTGTTCGTTAGTTATTATGAATTTAGAGTCGTGAGTTAGTACCGGGCAAATCAGGCTTTCAAACACCTTAGAAAATGTACTGAGCATGGACATAGGCCGGTAGTTGCAAATATTATTTTGAACCCTTTTTGTATATAGAAAGTTTATTTGCAAACTTCCAAGCGTCAGGGAAATAAGATGTTTCTATCGACTTGTTAAAAATGATTTATAGAGGTAGAGTCAAATTTTTATATGACTTTTTATGAAGGGTACAGGTATCCCATCAGGTCCAGCACCTTTACTTAGTATGTCAAGTTCAAAAATGTGTATTGTAGAGAGGGAATGCTATACTGGAGTTTGCGCGACGGTCGGTTTTGTAGTAGAGTGAGAAGAAGTCACGGAATATTATGTACAAAAATTGCTTGGCAAAAAGATTACATATTTCCCTTCCTGATTTGGCTACAATACGCACAAGCACGTTTTTCTTTTATATAGGACCAAAATTTCTTCGGTTCACGGGATATAGCATTTTCTGTTTCCGATATATAATTTGAATAACATTTTTTTAAATAACGAGTCTACTCTTGATTTAGCCAATTTAAATTCAAACTTATCCCTTCCTTTTGGTTTCGCCGTAGTCGGGTAAAAAGTATATGTGTTTTTTTGAAGTATTTATACTACTTTTAAGTTAGTTACGAGTTTTCACGATAACTTGAGTCAGTAATCAGCTTACTTCATCATGTCGGTTTGCGGGCGCATCATAAAACTTTTCCGAATACAGAAGAAGTAGGTATAGCTTTAATATCTGATCATTGACATCTCAAGAAATCTATCATTTAATTTAATACTGATATAACATTATTCCAGCATCGATACTCCAAGAGACCGGTTCCGAGTCTCCGGGCGGGTCGGGCGGCGGCATTAAGCTGGAGTCATCGTACTACGGATACAACAGCCCAGCTCCGCCCGCCTTCGAGCCGCCCGCCGAGCGCGGCACCCCCTCTACCATGCTGGTCGGCCAGTGTTTCAGTGAGTATAACGATCAGGTCATTTTTTCTTTATCGACGGGAAATGCGTTATGCAATCCCCCCACAGTTATGTTGGACACCGCAGTGGTTTCCACTTGTTTACCAACTAAAACCCCCCGCTGTCCTTCTTCACGGCTTTGGCGGGGCCATGGGAACTGTTGTGAATATCACAACCCCGCTGAAGTATTGCCACATCGGGCATAATCTTATTATAGACTAGTAGTATTAAACATACCATAGTATCCCACGGGGACACTATCCTTAATCGGGATAAAAAAAATGGCCTATGAGTTGATCCAGAGTTTAAACTACTTTCATACTAAATTTCATCAAAATCCGTTCAGTACTTTTTGCGTGAAAGAGTAACAAACATCCATCCATTCATTTATTCATCCTCACAAACATTGATCTTATAATAGAAGTAGTATGACGGCGATGCTGCCTTCGCAAAGGGTTCCCTGAACAAAACCCTACATCTTTTGACACTTCAGTAGGCGGTATCACCCCAGATGCCGTCCACGGATCCATTTTATGGCGGTAACCGCCGCCGCCGCCCATGTCGTCTACGACGCATCCGGTACGATTCTGCCGAAGCCTCAAGCTCTCGATCCGCCTCTTCTTTCTGCATCATGACCACAGTGCAGAAAGTGCCAAGCCTCCTTACTTCGTAGCATAGTAGCAACGTAAGCAGGAACGAGCAATCACCTGATGGTAGGTGATTACCGCCGATCAAGAAGCAAAGCTAGTCATACAACTCTTAACGGGACTTTTTGCTTAAAACAACGCATGCGTTAATTCGAGACAGTCTTCCGTGACGCTACAGTGCTCAAGTCGAGCTTGGCTGTTCCAATTTAAATTAAATTGATAGCAGAATCACTCTAGTTAAGTTGGCCCATTCAAGCATGGCTCTCCCACGAATTTACTATTAATAGCCCTATAGGAATAGATTTCTATAACAATCTGTTCTATAAAATATGATGACAATGTTTTTTTACTGCCACGCCTCATTAAAAAAATCCTAAGCCATGAGGATAAACAACTGCTTATCAAGAACTTGTGTTACGGTTACCAGACAACGGAAATATATTTAACACTTCTATATTTATATTATACCTACATATATTTCAGATTTTTATTATATTAAATACACATATTTAATAGACATCCATGAAACCTAGAAAACTTTTTTCCTTTGGACACTGACGCGCTCAACTACTGAGCCACAGAGGTCGTCAAATAATGGCGTCACATTTTTTTTGACAAAAAACTAGTTAAATACGTTCGTACTTCGTAGTATTATGTTATAATTAATCTAAATCATTACTTAGTAAATGGACAAATCAGCAGAGAAATATTCTTTTTAAACGAACCAGTAGTTTCTGTAGTAATTAGAATATCCAACCAAACGAACAAATTAACGCGCTTTACAATAGTAGTTTATAACTGTTGAAACAGAAGTTAACACACAATTCTTTATAACAATTAATCAATTATTCTAGATCACTGATAAGGATATTTGAATTGTTAAAACACTTAATCATAACAATTAGACGTCAGTGGCTGATCAGCATGCAGCGCGAGTACCAGGCTCGCATACATAGCAGGAGGTTACGATTACGCATGGGTCACTGACATTCGCATTGTTCCGAATATGTCCGGGTTACGACCTACTAACGACAAAAACAATGTCAATAATATTTAATATAGGCACCGACTAAAGCTGGGAACAAACTCTAGGACACGTCCGTAAGTCGCGGATGACGGATGCCGCTTGCTAATATCTGGATAGTACAAATTACATTAAGGCCCACTTGCGCAGATCTGGGTTAAAGTTAACCCTGGGTTAAATATCATGTTATCTCTCTCGTTTTTCGTATTTATGATAGGGAAGGCATGATATTTTAACCCAGGGATAACTTTAACCCAGATCTGCGCAAGTGGGCCTTAATAGTGCCAACTATCGGTCATAAGTCGCGGACGTGACCTTGAGCATACGGACGTCCGAATAGAATATGGATAGCCGGATATTTTTACGTCCTGTTCCTTCCAATGTTCCCTATATCCCATACCTAAGCCATAACCATAATCCCTCCGCTGTATCTTGAGCAATCCTACTCCCTTTAAATAAACATCCTCCGCCGTTCCTCACCAGTCTCTTTCCATTCCAAATCCTTGGCGGGTGTGCCGAAACTATCAAATTCAATTGTGCTTTATTTCTAAATATTTGTATAAACTTTTCTAGTTTATAAAATAAATCTTTTTAAAAAAGACACATTAAGGATCTCCTCAGCCGCGTCCGTCAGCCGCGACTAATAGACGCATCCTATAGTTTGCTCCTAGCTTTAGGTATGTAGCTTTAGGTTCTACAAGTACTCATGGCTCAATACGATACGAGCCCCGGCCAACAGAGACAGGGCGGAGATCCCTTCAGGCCCCTTAAGAGGAAACATCAAGGGCTAGAGTAATGAAAAATAGATATTCGTAAAATCTATTGCTGTCCCGCAGTGCCCGAACAAGCTAGCTATCAATGTGTGAAAGTGCGATAGAGACAACTGTAACTTGAACTGAAAATATCTATTAAAAGTGTTTTCTGGATGTTTGAACAAAGCGGAAAATCTGGCCATTTTTTAAGTTTTTGAACGTCCATATCTCTTTTGCATGCATGCTTATTACAATATGCTAATAGTATCCATAAATATTCGGGTAAAAAATGCTTTTCCATACATTGCGTGGCCCTTCTGTTTCTTTTTAATCACTGGCTAAGCTCCTAGATCCATTAACAAATCCGACGGTATAATTTTACCCACATTAGAGCTCTAGCAGTTTTTACAGCATTTTCCACCGTTCATATCGTCCCTGAACTCCACAATTATTTCAAGATCAATTTAAAATTAAATTTAGCGAGACATTGGAATTGCAATCTATTTTTTTAAATTAATATATTTTTACTAATTATTAATAATTTTAATTAATAATCAGAATCATGGAAACAGCTTCAACAAATTATTTATAACATTTAGTATATTTAGTATAGTCTTATCCCAGAAAAAAGTTTTTTAGTTTTTTTTTTTCGTTTTGTGCGTTATATGAGTTATTTTGCTTTCTATATGCAAAGCGCGTTGCTCAGCAACGTGTGCGTTGGACTTTTTGCGTTATTGGCAAATTGGTATTTTTGTGATTTTTTTTATCACCATCTGTTAATTTTCACCGTTTCACTAGAACTTCGAGAAAAGCGCGGTCTCCCAGGTACTTAATTATAGTTATAGTGTCAAGCTAGCTCGGAGCACATAATTTTAAGTGTTCTAATATTTATATTATTTCTAAATATTATCCTTCTCTATTCCAGGCATCCCCCATAGCTCGGCAGGGCTGAGCGTGGCGCAGTCCCCGCTCGTGTCTTCGAACACCATCTTCTACCAGCATGCGCCGCCGCCCACCGACACGCATCCCACTTGTAAGTTCTGATGTCCTGGTACCACAGAGAAACAGCTTTCATAGAACAATCCAAATTTGAAAATTTTGACGTCCCCTTCAACGGCCCACATTTTTTCAACATTGTGTTGAAAAAACGTGGACACACAGTATGCTTGTAGTAGTGCAATCAAATCGAAAGCTAACTATGTAGCTATTTATCTGTTCGTCTTTCTTTAATCTGTGTTGGTACTGTGGGTTTTGCACCCAAATATATCAATGACGTTGATATATTTTGAACCACTAAAACACGTAATTGTTGAAGCACATTTCCACTTTGATGTATATGTCACCGTGAAATTATAAATAATAATAGCTCCCCACACCGATTTCGGTGACGGTGGCCTGTTTCATTGAAACCAGGCCAGCTACGCAGGAGTTATGTTATAGTGCCCAAGTGTGTGCGCAGTACACAAGAGCACTCTCTCCTCCTTTACTCTCTTTAACCCAGTGGGACGGATAACCGACACGACTGGCGAGAGATTAGGCGCAGGTCCGACTTTTTACATGCCCATCCGACGCATGGATCATCTTTCTTGTCAGACAATCAGGTGATCAGCCTGAATTGTCCTAACCAAACTTGGAAACAACATTTTTTTGTTCCAATGCGGGAATCGAACCACGACCTCCGAGTCGAGAGCCAAGCTCTAATCACTAGACCACGGAGGCTGTTAAAATTTATGAAATTATAAATACCGTTAGATTGTAATAAGACTTCCAATCAGCGCGCGAGTTGCGTTCCGTTTTACAATTTGACGAGTTTCATTTCGTTATATTATAATATGACGAAAAATAATGCGTAAATTTGTAAGCAAAATGTTTATTTCGCAATCTGTCGTCATTTTATAATCTCGCTAGTTATATTACAATCTAACGGTTTTTACAATTTTACGATGACATATACACACATCGATGCAGTCCAACCTGTGTACCTCTTAAACAGACTTATAGTAAAATATTTGTTTCCTTATATGACTTATATGTAAAAAACCGCCCAAATGCGAGACGAACTCGCGCACGAAGTGTTCTGCACCATCTGGTACGAAAAAAAACACATTTGCTGTATGAGAACCCCACTAAAATTTTTAGTTTATTCTGTTTTCAGTATTTTTTATTAGAGCGGCAACAGAAATACATCATCTGTAAAAATTTCAACTGTCTAGCTATCACGGTTCAAGAGATACAGCGGTGACAGACAGACAGACGGACAGTGGAGTCTTGATAATAGGATCCTATTTTTTCCCTTTGAGTACAGAACCCTAAAAACATCAGCATTAAAATATTGGCCCAATATTTCCAGCATCAGACGGTCTGTCGAGCCAGCACGGGGGCAAATACGACGGGGCGCCGCAGGACTCGCTGGGGGACTTCGTCACCTTCGTCTGCCAGGAGCCCACGGACGTGCAGCAGCTACAGGTCAGTTCTATCTTTTAATAATGAGACCGGTAGGCATAGAATATCAAATATGACACGGATATGTAATAGGAAACATGCATTTGTTTTAAATCGGCAAAATTCTTATATTTTCCGAAAGGCAACATACATAGGGTCCGAATTGATTTATTTTATGCTATGATTAATAAACGAAAATAACTGTTCAAATCCTTATGTTGTTTGTGACATTATTTTATAATACAATGATAAACATAAACGCAGTATTTAAGTTAGTAAAATCAATTTTGTATTTATCTTCACACATTTTCAACTGCTGTGACGTCACATTCATCATACGTCACGTGCATCATATTTTTTTGTATAGAGCATTTTTAATTCTCTCCAACGATCTCGCTTTTGTGATGTCTGTATTTTGTCGACGGTTGATCGTAGATATGCCATTGCAATGACAATATTTCCTGGCTTATTATATTGTATTTTTCAAAAAGCCAATAAAAAATCGATAGGTACGTATCCCCCATTGGTAGACTTTACGCATTCCGCAATATGACAACAGCAGATTCGAAAAGAAATTAGTTCGATGTCTACTGGGCCATCATTCCATTTGAGACATATTTCCTAAGCTGGTGTCCCTGGATCTATCTCATTCACATTAAGATTCTTATTTTATTTAAATTACAGTATCCGATTGCCGCTACCTGAGGGCGTAGCCAACATACCATCGTTTATTACAACGATGAAGTTAGAAATAAAAAATGTATGGTATTGATGTCGCGCTATGTCACGTACCCCCGGTTTCTGAAAGGCTAATCAAATAGTTGATGAACTAACACGTTGTTGAGTTAACAGTCTTGTTAAATCAATTTCCGTTTCTGAAACGCTGATTAGTGAAAAATTTACTAAACATTGATCAAATTGACATGACACATACAAGCAGATACAAGCCTTAAATAGCTTTCCAGAAACCGAAAACAGCGCTTGACATGTTGTTTGACCATTCGTTTGACATTAGTTTTGTTAACTAACACGTTTATCAAATCAAACGACTGATCAAGCTTTTTGCAACTCAATTTACATTTGACAAGAGATTTGAGCGTTGATTAGTTGATTTTGTTGTTGATTAGCCTTTCAGAAACCGGGGGTTAGCGAAAGTTATGTTAATCGCATATATTTTCAATTTCGAAGATCGTCGGTGTAATCAGTAATGGCATATTGGCTAAGCCCTCAGGGGTCTAAGTCGAGGTGACTGCTTTAATTACAATCACGAATTGGTCGCTTAACCACGCGGTTACTCCTATACATTTTATTCTTTAAGAACTTTCTTACCGTTTTGACATTGCACTCTGTGTAAGGCGCCTGTTTCTGTAATTTTGTTGATTACTGAGATGCCAAATCAGCTGTCTTACTACAACTTCGTTCAGTATCAGAATTTCAGGAATACAGCGCCTTATTTATATAATAAGTATTTCTTATCTTTCGACCTTTGTGTCTCAGTGGTTGAGCGCATCGATGCTCAAGCTGGAGGTCGCATCTTCGAATCTCGCTAAAGGAAAAAAAACAACAACAAGGGTCGCAACCACACTGTATGTGTAAAATATAATAAATATATGTATAGTATATACCTATTGGTCCGCGTAACACAAGTTCTTCGAGAACTCAACACGGGACCAGATTAACGTGGTATGGAAGCGTCCATAGATATTATTATCACTAATCGTCGTTGATGAATGTTCCAGGTGCACGGTCTGTCGCGGAGTCCGAAGCCTTACTTCAGCAGCTCCATGCTGCCGCCCCCGCCGCTGCCGCCCATGGCCAGACCAGTCACCATCATCAGATCCACAAGTATGATCCTTTTTATGACTAACTCGAGTGTGTGTCATCCGCAAAGGTGTTATATTGGTTCAGGCAGGGACTGTATGATCCGGAATCCGTAAGGCCGGGGAAAAATCAGAGCACTGAAAATAGAACTATGGGCTAATATAATAGAGATATAAATTTAACACACAAGTGTCGAGTCAAATGTCAATGTCATATGTGACATTATCATACATTATATTAAATAGTATTAGCGCAGAGTTCTATTTTCAGTGCTCAAAATTTTCCTGGAACCCCCGGATTCCGGGTCATATCAAAATAAAATAAAAAATAAAATAAAAGTATGTTCAAATCCAATCTAATCTAAACGTAAATAAGAAAATTAAATTCGACCAAATTGTTAGCACCTAGAAGATCGAGCTTAGCTCGGAGTTCTAGCAGTACGGAAAAAATTAACAGATGATAGGTATAAAAAAAACGAGTGTGTTTTAGACCACACGACTGAAGTAAAACCCGCAAACTACTGGCTGAGATATATTTCATACACTGGCTATGAGAGAACGAGAGAAAGAAAGAAAACTTCTTTATCTCCCTCTCAACTTCCGTTCGCCTCGCCCGATCACACTTTTCGTAACGATCTCGTCGACTCTCCAGCTTACTCCCCAAGTCAAGTGTGCGTAATGTAGTTTTACTTCAATACTAATCACAAAAATTTTAGTCTGACTACTAATATTTTTGTATTTTATACTAGGACACGAACTCGAGACGAGTTCGTGTCCTAGTCAGACTACTTTGCCAACAATTTGTCCTCTGGCAATCTGTACCTGATTTCGTATTTTACGGTAGCAAGATAACATTAATTTGCCGTTATGGTCCAAATTTTTTATAGCTTTACTTGCGTTTCCAGCAAGCGAGCTAAGCGGCGTGGGCGTGGGCGTGGGCGGCGTGGGTGGCGGCTCGCCGTCGTCACCGGAGGTGCGGTCGCCGCCTACGTCACCGCGCCGCCGCTCGCCCCACTACCGCGACTGCCACCCCCCCATCTCACACTTCAACCACTTCCATGCGCAGCCTCAGCAGGTAACATGTTTTGCCGAAGATTTCAAAACTAAAGATAGGCTATGACGTACATTTGACAGAATAAATCTTCATACAAGAAAAATACTGTATGAATCACCCAAACACGGATAAAAAGACCTAAGTTTTAAGTGTAATATGCAAATAAATCTCGAATAACATAGAAAATTTAATGTCATATGTGAGATAAAATATTGAAAGTTTCAAGAAATTTTTGCTTAAGTCAGCTTGGCAACAACTCAGACCGGGTTACTAGTATCAAAATACTAAAAAAGCCTAAAAGTTAGGAAAACTTGAGACACCGTTTATTCCATTAAAGATATTATAATGGGTTTTTCAGTTGTTACTGTAGGTCTTATGATAGGCGGTGTTCCAGGTGTTCAGCTACGGGTCAATGGGTGGGGGAGCAGTGCTGGGCAGCGGAGGGGGCGGCTCCTCACCACCAGGAGGGCTAGGGCTATATGCCCCACGACATCCACCCCGGGCGCCGCCAAGGTAAACGCTAAAAAGCAGAAGCTTAAAAGAGGATTAGAAAGGATGACAAATGTGTGATTAGCTCACACCGTCTTTACTAAACTTTAAAAAGCCAAGTGCGAGTCGGACTCGCGGGTAAAGGGTTCCGTACAAAACAGCAAAAAACGTTTGTTGTATGGAAGCCCTATGGACGGACAGACAGACTGCGAAGTCTTAGTAATAGGGTCCCTTTTTTACCGTTTGGGCGCGGAACCCTTACAAGTAACACATGAATCGCAACATGAGTTGTAACTTCAACCTTGAGTCAACAGCGAATATTGTAATCTTGGTAAGAAAATTCGTCTTCTTGGAATGTCTTGTTTTAGCTACCTTGTTTTTCTAATAAATAAATAAATATCTTCTTGTTTCAATAGTAACATAAATATAGCGGCAAGAGCACAGTGCTAAGATATGTCAAATGTCGATAATTATACGATTAAGGACCACCCAGATACAGGCTTCTTCCTTGTTTGGGGTCCATTGTAATATTATATTGGGATAACTACCACGTAACTTATAACAAAATTGTACCAATTGTAAATTTCTGTATTTAGTCACTTAGTATGTAGATTAATTATGTTTTGGATATATTGTATTATGTTATGGTTCAGAAATAGAGAATTATTACTATTACCTCTGGTCTCCACACTAGGACGCCTTTTGTCGTGGAGACCAGTCTCTCTCGTCATACACAATCGTCATGCACAATATAAAGAAAAAATCATAGGCCCACTTGCGCAGATCTGGGTTAAAATATCATGCCTTCTCTTTCATAAATACGAAGAACGAGAGAGATAACATATAGATATATTTATATAAGACAAGTATGCCAACAGTTAACAATATTTTTGCCTGCTATAGTAATATGATAATGAAATACTACTAGAATATCTGTTTACCATTAACTTTTTTTTTTCTACCTTGTAAAACTCTGTTGTAATTATGCAGATGGAACGCTCCGTTTCCGACGCTGGAGGAGGAGTTCAACATCATGACCGCCCCGACCGGACCGGACCACGTCGTTCTACTGGACGATGGTAAGAAGTTCGTCCAACTGTAGTCGAGATCATGAGACAGAATAAAAAATGTAAACACATGTTAAAGCGCCGTACTCACCGTCCAGCCTGCAAATCTAAAGCTGCAAAAAAATGATTGACACTATTGATACTATGGCGGACCAATTAGCGCCACAATCCTGAATCGCACTATCGAAGTTTTCTAAGATCGACGCTAATTATACATCTGAAAACCACTACAGTAGGCTTCGTCCTGACCGAGCATACCATCTCGCTCATTCGGAGATCTCTCTTTGGGGTTTTCCCTATTCCCACAACACTAATGACGGCCATTAGTACCGGTGCTGGATTTGTAGGCTGGACGGTGAGTAAGGCACTCTAGGAGCTCTTAATCTTAGGATCAAATTATCTTAACGTTTCGTCTTACTTAACTTGAATAAGAAATTGCTTAATAGTTTCGAATGACTTATATGGTATTTTGGGTTCATTGAATTAAGAAATATTTTCATTCTGACAGCATTTTGTCAGACGATCTTTATTTACATAAAATATTCTCTCTCGTGGTTTTTAGTACAGAATGTAGTTGACAAGCAGTATAGTTGTCCAGCGACATCTGGACATATTATGTATATAATAATATGTTTATAAGTTTAGATGTCTAACAACGACTGACAATCCGTCGATTATTATTTGATATATAAAAAATACCTATGTTTAATTTGTGTTTTGTCCCCCTTAATCTCTCTACGCCTAGGAAGGCGCACGTTACTGATTGGGAGCTCCTGCTTTAAAAGATCTTTATAGCTAAGCTTTTACTCATAATATTACGGAATGTGAAGGAGGCGTAAAGGACACTTTACTAAAAATAGATTTTACCTTTTTTGGCGCCCAACGTGGGACCACTAGACAAAGCTGTCGTCCCAAGTTGGGCGCCAAAAAACAATGCGTCAACACAGAATGTTCCGACCATTGATTAATCGATATTGATAAGTTATTGTTGTAGGGATAATTTTACTCTTGTAATGTACAAATCTACTAAGGAAATTATAATGTAAAGTAGAGGTGTTTTACATTCCAGAACGGTTCTTCCAATCGAACGTGATAACGTCGGACGCGACGGCCATGGACACGACGAGCAGCGTGCAGGTTGGCGTGGAGTCCGAGGACATCGCCCCGGACAAGAGCGCGCCGGACCTGCGCTCGCCGTGATCCGCGCCGCCCGCCGCCGACGCGTGCGGCGCGCCCGACGGCTCGGCCGCGACTGTGCTACGCTGGACCCCCGCGCCTCTTCCCCATTGGCGCCCGGTCACGCATCGGACTGTTTAAATTTTGAATTCGACCGTTTTATTTTTCGTGTACAGGATTCGTAGTGATTCCATTATTACTGGAGGAGGCTAATTGTAAATATTGTTGAACTCAGATCGGCCTCTTCGTAGTCAAATTATTTTTATGGCATATTGGCTGTTTGTGATAACAGCGAATTTGTACTGGCGTTTCAGGAGCCATCTAGCGGCGGAAACGAAACTGAGTACAGTTTTTCGAATATGTCACGCGCAACTACAATACTCCAATCCGAGATTATTATGTAAAAAGCTACGAATAAAACAACATACTATATTCTAATATTTTTATAGAATATAAAATAATGATCGAGCCTTCCAGTAATTTAGTGAAAAGTGTTGTTAAGAAATCAGCTTATAAATTATTTTGCTGACCTAAAAGGCAGTTAGTTTACGGAATGCTTCCAATGCTGCGTCGTGCGTCGACGAGTGTGATATTATAAGTTGTTTTTGTTCTGTTGTGAGTTTTGTATTGACAAGTGTACATAGACTTATATATTATAGACGGGGTATATTGAGGCTAAAAATTTCCTAACTTTGAGTGCCTCATTGGGGCGCTCGAGTTTAACATTTGACAATATAGAGGTGAAAACAAGACGGACGAAATAAAATAATATTAAAGTACAAAATATAAATATAAAGTATTTATATCAAATTAATTTCAAAATTAAAGCCTGTTGTCACAGGTTACGGAAGCTATTACAAGCCTTATTTCGATCGCTTACATCGTAGTTCGATCAATTCTCAATAGTTGGAGTCACTTTTTCCTGTATGAAGAAATTTTTAGGCTAGATGTATGCAATAGCCTGTGTATATGTATATTATATAAGTCTATGCAAGTGTATAACTTTAAGTGTCATAGATTACAGAGAATTTTTTTAACTTATTAAACAAATATTTAAGAAAGACGAGCCTTGCTTATGAGATTAGCTTAGTTGTATGTTTAGAGGCAGTGATAAAATCAACATTGTTGCCATTTTGATCTGAAATTTCATTTTTTAGATTTAGACTTTTTTAGCTTTCGTTTTTTTTGTTTAGGAAAATCATATTTATTATTTATAGCCGTATTTGATCGTTGAAAAGCAATAAAACGTCAATTAAATTGAATTTTCAAATCGAAGGCAACATCCGTTGATTCGTAGTGACGGGAGTTAAGAAAATTTTTATAGGTGCCTTTTATAAATTGTATATTGACATAATATTACGTAACGTAGGTTTTCCTTAATGCATCTGCTCATCCCCTCTGTCCTACATAATAGTTTACTCTCACTCGCTTCTTGGAATGTTATCTGTTGTACTTATATTTATTTAGCGACCCCGTGGCCATACGAGAAGAACTAGTCATTAGGGTTACTGTAAATTAATGTTTCATATAAAGTTTAATATTTACAATTAAAACGATACCTCTTACGTTAATAAGTAAGGGATGAAAAACTAAATTTGTGGCCAAATTACACTTAACGAAATCCAAATATATATACACGTTTTTATAGATTTTAGATTTATAAGTGATAACTGTTAAGTTCGTTTTTCTCATCCCTATTGTCATACTAATTATTCACCTTTGAATTTCAACTTTCGCTTTCTCTTTCCTGAAGTCTTCTATCTCACTCTCGTACTAATAAAACCATAGAGCACGTATGGTCTTACATCGACGTTGGGTTCCTACCAATAGATGGCGTTTATATACAAAAATTTTATATATTCGGTTGCCCATATTTAAATGTAATTAGTAATTTAGTATAGTAGAATATATAGCAATAAACGACGAGCAATAAATAAAAAAAAATATATTATATAACAGCTTAGTGAAGCTAGACATTGGTACTGACGTAGCCGAGGTCAATACTCGTGTAATGCGCGATATATTTTATAACATAGTGAGTAAAGCCGGAGTACTGAATTAGTGCGGCCGGCATAAGGTACAACTAGTGGTAGCGACTTCACAGAAACTATAGAGTACAGCTATATAGTCGGTAGACAGAATAGTCAATTGCTAGCTATAGACAATATAGAGGATATTCAGACAAATTAAAGGCTTTGAAAGACCTTCGTCATAGTAACCGGGTGACGAATTTGAGCTCACTGGTGCCGAAAATTTTTGACTGTGATTAAATTGTTCATTCTGGAGGTGTCTTATATTGAAATAGTCATTTTGTATGATTGGCGTTGCACAGGCGTGCGATAGACGAGGACCGAGCTATCGTGGACGACGCCGATACAGTCGGTGCCTCGGCCGGTACATTTGTTACAAGTATTGGATTTGTAAATTGTTAAACAGCCGTAGATTCCGTAGTATTTTTTTAGCTTCGCAATAGTTGTGAGGCTGTCACGAAAACAGACAACTTTGTGTGTTTTCGTGGCAGACGTTTTGATTAGCATCATTGTTATGATATGGAAGTAATAATTGAAAGCCTAAACATTATGTGCCTTAGATACAACAATATTGTATATTTATGATGCGTTCTATACAACGTGCTAACTAGAAATAAATTATTACGATTGTTTTCGAAGCCTGAACCGTGTATTTAGTGTTGATTTCCGCATGGGCTTGAATACCGTTTGTCATCCCTGGAGCTATTTCCCTAACAATTTGGGCACCCAGAGTACCATTTTCTTCGTCTTGCTCCTAAGTGTTTCGTACGTCGAACGTGACCGGACATCCGGTGGTTAATTTTAAAATTTCAATGTACCCTCATCTAATTATTGTACTATTAAGTAATGCTTCGCGTAGTTTTGCTGATATATAATATTATAATATATCATTTTAGTACTTACCCACATTTACCCACTTATGTATCTCATTTAAGTGTATCTCTATAAGCGCAAAATTAGCCTCACTTCTTTTGGATATAGTTTTGTGTATCGCGACGCTTTCGTACCCCTATCGATGTACCCCCCCTTCGTAAGTTGTTCGTATTTATATTTATATGATGAAGTAACGGTCCGTCTTACTGTTAAGTTTTGGATTTCAGAAAATGACATACGTAATTAAAGTATAATGTAAAGTTAATTAACCGATAATACTAACTTAGTTCATCGAATATGCGAATTAAATTGTTTAGCGAATTTATTATTTTAGTACATTATTGTCCATGATCTGTAAATATTATCTTCGGAAGCGTATATAATTTTGTATTCGTGTAATGTAGACAGAGTTGCGTTTTCCTTACTCACATAATTTTCTAGTTTTGTTGTTTTTACGTTTAGTTGTAAGTACGTGTGTAAGTCAAACGCGTATTCGGCGTGTAACTGAGTTATAACGTAAAGCCGTTTGATTTAAATATGTTAACTAAAGATAGACTTGTAAAAATGTTATAACATGTATTTTTAACCTATACATAGTAAGATATTTATAGAATTTTAGTCGTTTAATTATTTTAAACGACTTGTTATAAAGAAAATTGGTGCTTGAAGCTTAAAACAAATATGTACGGTTCGTGCCGTGTATGTATTGTCATGGTGGACGGAGCATTTGACATAGCATGCGTTGTTATGCTCGTTGTGGCGTGGAATTATATACTAATGCCATAATTACAACAAAAATGAATAATAAAAACAAAAAGGAAAAACGTCAACAGTTACCAGATATTGACGGTAGGCGGCGCCTTTTTAAATTTGTAAGAAAAAAGCGCCATCTGTTGAGAAATGTCAGACAACACGAAACAATTAAAAATTTTGTTTAAGGTTAAAAAAAACGGTCCAACAAGATTTGAATGTGTAAATATATAATTCCACGCACTAAAACAGCAATTATAATAATGTAGGTAAACTTTGCTCAATATCGACGAAAACTGAGAGTGTTACAGTTGATGCAATACAAACAAACAAACACAAGTTGACTTTTATTTAATAAAATCCTGTTTTTTATGCCACAAACAATAGTTGGCTGATTTTTTAATACATAAATGAATAACACTCTTAAATATGAGTAACTTCTCAGAAGAAACAGTATATTAAAAATCAATATTTTCAAAGTTACAACGATTTGTAATACAGAATTTAGCAAGTCTCGTCAATCTCCGTAACTTTTGTAGTCCTTGACGTCGCAGGAACCACAGAAATTATTATGTTTCAACACGTTTAAGTTTAGAATTACCATAATAAATGTTTATGTGTTTAATGTAAGTAAACTAATTATGTAGGTTTTTTTACACTTATAAAGAAAAAAATAATATTCCAAATTGAAATGCACCTAAATACAAAATTACACATATAATTTTGTGTTTTTTTGTATATTTTATCAAGAAACAATATATCAATATTTCAGAAAATGTAAATTAAACCAAATATTTTACATGTACCTTGTCAACAACCCATTTGCAATATTTGCGTGGTAAGTAAATGATTTATTAGTTTCTAATCATAGACGTATTATATACTATAGACAAGGCATGTTGAGGCGCAAAGACTCCAGTTAAATGACTCCAATTTTAAGAGTTTTGGGGCCATTTTGAAGTATGGTGAAAACAAGATGGCTGACATTTGAGGTATGGTGAAAACCGAGATGGCATAACTTTATCTTGAAGATTTGATTTGTCAAATGTACGTCATAGCCTATCTTTACTTTTGAAATCTGCGGAAATAATAGGCTACGTACAAAATCAGGTCGTAAAAGTTATATTTTGAAAGTACACAAAATTACTGGGTTTTTTAATTTTTTGTTAATAAAAAAAAATACAATCAAAGTTGTAACATTTTTTTGAATTTCACGACTTGATCTTGTTAACTTGCATGTATTTAAGAAGAGCTCTAAGAAGAAAAAAATTAGGACAATTGGCCAATTTTTTTAAACTTTAACTTAAAATTCCTCTTAACTTAATAATGTTTAAATAATTATTTAAACATTATATTAAGTTAACAATGAAGACGAAATTTCGAGAATATATTCTCAGTTCAAAATCGTATTACTGGATGTATTTCCAGCGGGAATAAATTCTTAAAGGTGTTCAGCAAAGTTATTTGATGGTTAGCTAGTGGTAGAGCGCCCAGAGAGACCAATGATTTATCTATGGTGTTCAGATTATACCATAGTTATTTAAAATTTTAAATTCATGTTTATAATTTAAAAAAATAGATATTATGCTACTGACCTTTGACGCTGCGCGCCGCGAGCGTAACTTCTAAGGAGCATCTAATGAGGGTTCCGTAATTATCAACGTGCAATAGGTTTTCTTTGAATTACTTCTAAAGTTATTGTCAGATTTTGCTCAAAATAATTTTCCTAAAAAGTTTTTTGCATGATCTATCATCAAGGAATCTTACAAGTTTCTATACTACTATTATAAATGTAAAAGTTTGTGAGGATGGATGGATGGATGTTTTTCTCTTTCACGCAAAAACTACAGAATGGATGTTGATGAAATTTGGTATGGTTGTAGTTTAAGCTCTGGATTAAAACATAGGATACTTTTTATCCGAAAAAGTACAGTGTTCCCGTGGGATACTATATTTACGCGGGCGGAGCCGCGGGCAACAGCTAGTCTCCTATAGTTTAGAAATGCCAATTTTAAAATACCTATTCAACGATACCCCACACGATGGGGTAGAATAAAAAAATATTTTCATCCCCACTTCACATGTATGGAAACCCCTAAAATGCAAAATTATTATTATTTTATGAGGCTCAAACCGAGATCTATGCACAGTCTTTAACTATACTAAATTACAGTAATTTATATTCATAATTACTGAAGTTAGAAGGACAGACAGACAGACAGACAGACGAATGAATAGGACGATACTATAAGGATTCCTTGAGTGTTACGGAACCCTAAAAAGGTGCGCGGAGACCTATTTAATATTTTTTGCGTTAAATTAAAGTTATAAATATTAGAGATAGAATTTCAGAAATTAAGGGACCTCTATTTAGATTTAGAAATATCCGGCTTGTTTCAAATTTTTTTATTTAAGTTTCTTAAATATTTATAGTTCATGAACGAGTAACGAAAAACCAAAGTCCCACCTTTTATCTTCTTTATTAGTTTATAACATGACTAAGGTAGGTACCGTAACTAGAAACACTTAATAGTTTTTTTTTTCAAATTACTTCAACAGTTACAGTCCGATTTCGTTCAAAATAATTTTCCTAAAGAGTTTTTTGCATGATCTATGAGCGTGGAAAATTGCAGGTTCCTACGTCTCGAAGTTTAGAAATGCCAGGGGGGGACCAACTTATAAATCAATTTGGAGGCCGAATACTCAAAAATGGTTGACTTTGTAAAAAAGTCATGTATGTAACTTTGCCTTTATTTTAAACGAGCTATGCAACGATTACCCAGACGATGGGGAAGAATGAAAAAATACTTTCATTCTACCCCATCGTGTAAGTCACCCCTAAACCTCATAATTGCAGAGGCTAGAAGAGCGGACAGACAGACAGACGGTCAGACATACGGACGGACAGAGCGAAACTATAAGGGTTCCTTGAGTACGATGGAACCCTAAAAAGGGACAGAGAAGTCGAAATGTGAAAAACAGAACAGTGATGTGGTAATAATATGATAAAAGCTGACTAGAAAGAAGAACCTCAAAAGTACGCCCACATCTATAAAATTTAAAGAGTCCCTTAGAGCATTTGGTTGGATGCTCTAAGACCCCGTCCTAACCTACGGTTTTCCAAGATGTGGCGATATACCTACCTTTTCTAACATTTTGCAATATTACGACATACTCATTAGACTAATGTGACTCATTAGACATTATATACCATATTACTAGCCAGATAACTAAGGATTATTTTAGTAGTAAATATGTTTATGATATCCCATATTACGGAAATTGAAAGCATATACAGTCTTCTATATCGCCTATTAAAAGCTCTTACAATGTAGTTATTTGGTTTTGGAAATCAAACATCTCTGGGAAAATTAATTATAAGCATTTTATATTTATTTTATAAGTTTTGTAGTTAAGTTTGAGCTAGTTATTTTGATAACGATGGGCTTAATGCATGAGAGTCGAAAACAAAATATCAGCAAGTTTTTAATAATTTTATTATATTGATAGTTATTACATTATGTATTATATAATAAAAAACTATTGAAACTAATCATTGGAAAACATTATTGCTCATTATCCAATTAACCACTAATCCATCTACAGTTAAAATTTCATCTAAAAATATTTAAATTTTTGCCCGCGGCTCCGCATGCGTAAATCCCACGGGAATCGCACGGGAACACCTATATTTTAGTTCTGAGCCTAAACTACTACCATCCAAATTTCATCAAAATCTGTTCGGTACTTTTTGCATCAAAGAGTCACAATTATCCATCCATCCATCTATACATCCATCCTCACAAACTTTCATTTAAAATAGTAGCAGGACGAAGTTGATGCTGAAGCTACACATTACTTTATTTTGGTACGAAGATCTACCAATATATTTGACAATTTGAAAGCAAGCCCTAGTCTACGCTTGTAGCTAAACATCTATGCAAAATGTTCAATAAATCGAAGTGGTATTGAGGGATCGCAAAAATCAATAGTCGATGTAACGCAGAGAATACTCACGTTTAACATAAGAGCTAAATACAAAACATCATCAGAGAGAACTCAACCGTATCGTAACGACATAGAGTTGAGTTTCACGTGTCATATAATTGGATATTCGCCCTTATGTCATTGACAATGAATAGACCGGATAATCGACGCCTAGCCTTGCGCGATATCGATTTTAGTCAGGCCGTTTCTGATGTATCCTCCGTCCTCTTCTATCGTGTGCAATTAACACGTGTCAGAGCGGGACGGAGACGTGTTTTCCCCTCGGCTCCGTTACCATGACGACGGGCGAGGGTGAATTTTCCGATATGATCGTGATATCAATTTTCGATATTTTTAGGTCATGTGATAAAACAGAGATCTACGATTTAACGCGAAAAGTAATCTATATTTTAGTATGCTCTATATGCTTGAGTGTATATTTAAATATGGCGTTATTATTTAGTATTATTGATTAATTGCACGATAAATTAAGTAATTCAGTTATCAAATAAGAACTCCTCTTAGGAGTTAAATAAAAAGGTAGGTAATCCAATATTTTTCCTAGAGATAAAATTAACTTGGTATCGATTTTCAAAATAGTTCTTTAGATGTTTGCTTTAGCGGCAAAGAGAATAAATTAAAGTGGAAACTTCTTCATTGTTAAAGGTTACCATAAATAAGTCTGTAAAGTTATTGTGTAAAGTGTAGACAGAACATCTAAAGGAAGTAGAGTATTTAGTTATTTCAGAAATAAAATAATTATAATAACATCTAAGAATGCTTCCACACCACGACAATCTGTAGGTCGATTCTGCTGATTAAACATTGCAGTAATACAGTTTCGATGCAGGCTCGATATTATGTTACACGAGGTATTTCGAGGCAAAAACTGTCCCCACTTAAATGACCCCACTTTTGGGGTTGCTTGGGGCCATTTTGACATTTGTGGTATGGTGAAATCAAGATGGCGTAACTTTATCTTGTATGGAGATTTGTTCTGTCAAATGTACGTCATCCTTAGTTTTGAAATCATCGGTTTAAAACAGTAAAATGTGAAACCAATGATTAATAAAACTCAAAAAATCAGTATGTGATATCAAGACGATTCATTTATAATTCACTGAAAGTGTAAGTTAAATATAAGGGTGTTTGATATTTTTTCTGCCGTTAGGGGACAGACCTAACGCACACAAAGCGTCATCTGGTGACGCAAGTGGTATCGAAAACGGCCAATAAGAATTTTCTATTCCTTCATTGTCACCAGGCGGCACTTGGTAGCCCGACGGTTCTTGTGTCAAAAAGCTGCCAGATATCACGAATTTAAAAACCCTCAAGGTTATGGTCTGTTTCTAAGTACCTATCCAAAGAACTTGTACTCGTATCACACGTACCAGATTATTATTTATATATTATTAAATGTTTACGAAAATCTATTTTGTTCATTGTAATTGTAGTAAGTTACAATAGCCCGGAAACATAATAGAACCACAATAGAGCCTTCGATTTGACATCAAAATAAATGTTTAGGCTCTGGATTAAAACATAGGCTACATTTTATCCCGGAATAGTACATTGTGGCCGTGGCTCGACTATACTAATATTATGAAGATATAGATTAGACCACGGAGAAGGACATAGGCTACTTTTTATCGCGGCAAAATGTACGGTTCCAGCGAGATTTCGCGGGCGACATCTATTTTATATTGCTAAACATTCAATTTCCTTGATTTTGTACAGCTAAAAAATTGAATTTTTGGCCAACAAACAGTCGAAATCCTATCGTATATCGTATTTGTAGCTGTTCTACTTCAAAAGGTAACCTGTGGTTTTCACTTTATCGGCCATTTGAAAATACTATCTACTTGAACCCTCAGCCTAAGTGTCGGGTTGCAGGAAACCCTTCTTCCTTCCCGTATGCCACGGGCGTTGACCTCACGCGCACGCGCACGCGCACAGGTGGGCGCTCGATACCGTGACGTCATGCGCGCGCGCAGCTGGTAGGGGCGCGCACCCTGTTGCCAGCGATGTCTTACACATAGATTGGTATAAAAAGTATAGGTTTTGTTTAAATGTATTAAGGGCGTGTTTACGAATTTGACATAATTGGCTGTTTTCTGGTACATTTTGCGAGCAAATGAAACCAAATCCTACAAAATTAACAATTATTACAAATCGAATAAAGTTTGTATCCAGTTAAGCCGGCCGATTCGTGCCGAAGCATGGTTCTCCCACGTTCATTATTAACATTTCGTTAATATTATACGTAATCCGAAAAGGTAACTGAGTGTAAAGGTCGCGTGTAATCCTCTCACCTTCGTGTTTTCACGAAAAATCTGACAGCCGCTCACCAAAATATATTTTTCATGCTATTTAGGAGATTTAGGCTCAGTTCACACCGAGAGGCGACGCGCGCCATTTTTTTAAGATAGCCATTCAAAATTGAACTTTGTTGATAACACAAGAAGATACATAGATACGTTTGCGCTGCGCTGCGCAACCCGGTGCAGCTCGAAATTCTAACTGTTGCAATGAAAATTATATCATAATGTGTAATTAATAAAGTTCAAAAATGGGCCTCCGGTAACCTCACTCATTCAAGCGTTATTTTACACCGGATTTCATTGAGACCGTAGTATTTATCCAGTCATTCAAGCGTTATTTTACACCGGATTTCATTGAGACCGTAGTATTTATCCAGTTGAGCTGGATCATTCATGCTAAATCATGCCTCTCCCACGTTTAAAATGTAGATTTTATTTGTCACAATCCTCTTTATGTAAACGAGTTACACCGGGTGGCTAGAATTTAGATTTTTACGTTTTGGATAGTGTATCTATTTATTATAATATATGTATATCAATGTCATGCAAATTTTGTCATAATTTTTTGTTCTTGTACAAAATGGCGCTAAGTAACAATTAAATTAAATAAAAAAGAGACGATAAAAAATGTTTGTTTCAAACGTATTATTTATTATGAGGGGCAACTTTTTCACCTATCGTGTGGTACAAACAGAAAGGCATTTAATAGCAACAGATTTGCCATTGAGCAAACTTCTCTGTTTAGTTGAGACTTAGCAAAAAATTCTTAAGCCTTTCAAAGGAATTTTGCTGAGTAAAAAGTTTGTAAAACACTTTTTACTCTTTACTAGCATATTTTTTGTTATGGCAACTGATACCGATGAAACTATTCTAAAAAAACAATGCTATCCCTAAATACATAAATTGTGTTGATTAATTTATTCGAATTATTTTAATTGGAAATTCATTATTCCTACTGAATACTGAATATACAGAGCCGATATAGTAGCGCGCGCTAACCGCGCACAGACGTGCACGGACACCGAATAGGGGCGCGCATGTGTGGGGGTGGGGACGTGAATATCTCGATATCGATATGTTGTAATAGTACTAAGAAAATATAACGTTGATTATGTGAAATAAGCACAAAGTAATTACCCGGAGGCCAAAATAAAATAGAAAAAACATATATAAAATACACATTATGCTATGATGAACATTTTATAGTTATGTTATTATAAATGTATATTTTTATAAATATTTTAACTATTTGCGGTTAGGGCTTGTATGAAAATATGTCACAAGTACTGCATTTATGTATTTCGTTTCTGGCTATGAGTGAAAACTTATAAATGGCGTATGGTTAGTGTATGTTGGTATTTATTATTGTTGAAGTAGCTGGAACTTTTCTTGGTAAATAAAATAAATAAATAATCATATACACATTAGAACAATTAGTGTAACGAGAAGTTTGAGCATAGAATGTCTTCTTTCAAATCACAATAATTACAACGAAGGTAATACTGAAAATATTTATCTTCACGATAAAAAATATCAAATTTTTATATCGCACTGGCTAGAGTGAATTTTGTTATAATATTGGACAGTTGAAATATGTCTAATCCACCTCATATTAAAGGCAGACCAGTGCCCTTTTCTAATCGTATAAAGTACTGAAACGCTAATCAAAATTAAGTGCCCTCCTATCCACAGGTTGTCGCTGTCTCTGCTAGCCGAAACGACAAGGACAGCATGTGACTTCAGCGTCACTTAATTTAACCATCGTTTTAGTATTCGGCCGTTAGACATGAATCAATTCATTACAATTTTGAATACATCGAAAAATTACACTGAAATATTGGAACTTGGGACATTTACTGAAATTATCGACAAGTCGTCATATCTCTAGCCTCGCACCAGGTGTCGGGGCCGGGGCTACGTCCCCCCGATACTGTTGCTAATGTGCTTGTCTTTCACATCTTTTTATTCCAATTCGGCATGAATTAATGCAGCTGACACTAGTTTCTGAACCGTAAAAGTTAAGTTTAGGCCTAGTTGCTGGACGAGAATAAATTTGTGTAAAATTAACTGACTTAGAGGTTTGGGGTTTAAAAAAAATCTGTAGAATTGTCATGTTCGAGTGGCGAGTCACATTGCCAGGACCATATTAAAAATAATCATATCTATGGACGTCTTCACACCACGTCGATCTGGCCTCATGCTAAGTGTCCGAAAAACTTGTGTTACGGCGCGAGGACCAGTTAACGGAAACATATTTAACATTTATATTATACATACATTTAAGATTTTTATTATATTATACACATATTTAATACACATACATGTCCCAGGAACATAGAAAAAAAAGAGTAACAAACATCCATCCATCCATCCAAACAGGATGAACCTCACAAACTTTCACATTTATAATACAAGTAGGATGTTTTCTTACATTCTATTCTAACTACATATTTAGAACTTAATTTTAATTTTCAACACTAAACTAACAATATGACTGCAATCTGCAGAATATTGCTATACTGCAGTATAGTATGAATACTGCAAACAATTTGATCATATCTGTAGTACTATAGACTTTCTGCGTTAAGAAATCTGTGAGTCATGGGAATAAATGTCAAAATTGGATCAATTACTTGAGGACATAAGCCATTTTCACATTATGCAATCAAAGTTTAACACATGTACGCGTGATTCACTGACTTCTTAAAGCGATAGATTATACGGTATGTTATACTGTTCGATAGTCAAATCACGGTCGTGAATATAGAACACTATCAAAAACGATAAGGGTCCAGTCTGTGACTGCTACAGATATATCTTTTGTCCTTAATATCCTTAATGTCCTGAAACCATAATTACAAGCCTACGATGATACTACGTAGGAAATTAAAAAAAAAAAATAATTAAAAAAAACGATAAATTAGGAATTTTGAAAAAAAAAAATTTACTACAAACTAGTTACTATAATATATTTAGAATTAATTTAGTTCTATGTTAATGAATTTTATGAAAACACCCAAGTAGTTTTCTAAATAACATGCATACATATGACTTTATAGTCATAACGTTAGAGGCATGCCGTAATGTATTTATAGTTAAGGTAAATTTTACAATTCGCTTCTAAAAACGGATTTTCCTTTTGTGAGTCGTGGAGGTACCCAACTGACTGTACGCTACGAACGGGGGCACCGGACCCACCATCTTGAGGTAAACACGCTCCCTCTACCGACTCTACGGAACTGTCAAATACATTGCTGCATAAAAGTTAGGAATTTTGTGCAAAAGCTTGAAAAATCCGCAACGTACACCACCCTGCGCGACAACGTAGAACAGGGAAACAATAACGCTGCAGGGTAGGTTAAGCGTGTATTGTGGTACCACAACACTACGCTAGACCCGTTGCAGAATGCTACCGAATATTGCACTCTATTGCTTGTATGTAAAGTTGTAAATGGGGTGAACCGTTCGGATTTAGGACGTTTACAGACAAGGGTTCAGAAGTAGGGGTGTTTCGCAGGGCACGGAACGAGGGGACGTGCGGGTGCGTCGCGCAGGCGTGCTTCAGTCGCCCGCGCGACCCCGCTGCCGCCGGCCGCGCGCCATGGACGACACTCGACGAGACCGCGCGCCGCTCACCGTCATCGTGGCCCCCAGCAACGCCTCGCCGCCGCGCCTGTCGCCCGCCGACCTGCTGCCGGACGGCGACGCCGCCTTCCACCCACTGTCCGCCGTCAACGGCCGCCTCACGCCGCCCGGCCTCGAGCCCGCGAGCTACGCGACCCTCACGCCGCTCCTGCCGCTGCCGCCCATCAGCACTGTATCAGACAAGTTCGCGTACCATGCGGGCGGCACGTTCACGGTCATCCAGCAGCAGCAGTCGTACGCGTCGCTGTCCCCGGCGCCGTACAATGAGCCGCTGTCGCCGCAGTCCGCTTACAGCAGACGGAGTGCCTCCCCCAACTCGTTCGAGAGGCGCTCGCCCACGCCGCCGCTGCCGAGCCCGGGGCTAGACCTGAACGCGGCGTTGCTGGCGCGAGAGGAGCAGGCGCAGCAGCAGGCTCAAGCTCAAATACAGAACGACACGGAGGAGATAAACACGAAGGAGCTAGCTCAAAGGATAAGCGGCGAGCTGAAGAGGTACTCGATCCCGCAGGCGATATTCGCGCAAAGGGTGCTCTGTAGGTCGCAAGGAACTCTCAGTGACTTGTTAAGGAACCCCAAGCCCTGGTCGAAGCTCAAGTCGGGCCGGGAGACGTTCAGGCGGATGTGGAAATGGCTGCAGGAGCCCGAGTTTCAGAGAATGTCCGCGTTGCGGCTAGCAGGTATGAATAATGATATTCATTTCCTTTTTTTTCTTTTTTATGAAAATCTTAAGGCGTTGGGATAGTGCTTTTGAGTTTTTTATGAAACCGTTACGTGTTTCATGTAACTGTAATTCAGGGTACGTACAATTTATTAAACGCAGAATAGTAAAATAAAAAATATGCCTTTTGTTAATTTTTATTTATATATTACCTAGATTTTTATTTATTGATTGAATAACCAGCTGTCCCGACATACGTTCGGTATTAACTATGAACTGGATTGATTAAATAACTAATTTACGCTACCGACGGAACATCAAATACTTTACAGGTAGGAACAGTTGGTATGGGAAATTTTTAATTGTCGTTTTTGGTATTGTCCCAACAACTGTTCCAATATCTCTGACCCGTTAAACCTTCCCCGAACTATATTTCACTTCAAGATCAAAATCGGCTAAATCCATCGGTCCAGCCGTTTTCGAGTCTTAGCGAGACATTGAAACTATAATCCATTCTAATATAAATATAAAAGAGGTAATTAAGTGGAAATATATTTATCTTCTTAATGTTTTTTCAATGTTCTACGAAAATATGTGTAACTTTTATTATTGTTATGAATACAATACTCAATTAACTACTATAAAAAAATTGAAAGCTTAATTACTTAAATTCTAAGCGAATTAATTATTCGAAATTTTTTATATTTTATCAAAACATACATAACTCATTACATAAAACCAAGCGAGCACGAGGCTCGCGAGCATCGATATCGTTTACAAACAAGTCGCGTCAGCTGCTATCGATTTCGCACAATCGATGCGGCACGGCACGTCACTACGCCGCGCTCGATACTCGGGGGAAACTGGGCCGCGCTTGGTTCAAACACCTAGCATAATTAGTGAGGGGACAGAGCGAGTGATATATTTTTTTAGTTTTGTTAGTTTTGTATGCGGGATCGGTACATAATCGGTACATTACTATGTATCGCGTGTTAAGTTAAATAGTTACAAATTTAAAATAAGGTTACATTTTTTTTTTTTTTTTACAAATCGATTATTAATCACTACATAATTAATATCGATAGTTTTTTTACAATTTTTCATTACCTTCGCGTCGGCCTGCTACAAAAGTCATATAGTATTACAAAAAAATATCATAAAGTGAGTGATAATATCTACGAGGGCGGGTCAATAAGTCCGTGACTTTTGGATAAAAACACAGATTTTTTGATAAATAAATAATTTTATTTTTCAACGTAGTCCCCCTTGAGCTCTATACACTTTGTCCAAGGCTTCTCCAATTTTTTTATCCCTTCCAAAAAATATGATTTGTCGAGGTCCTCAAAATAGGCCTTTGTTTGCGAGATGACTTCATCATTGGAGTCAAATCTTTTTCCACCGAGCCATTTTTTCAGGTTTGGGAACAAGAAGTAGTCACTCGGAGCCAAATCTTGAGAATAGGGTGGATGTGGGAGCAATTCATAGCCCAATTCATGGATTTTTGCCAAGGCAACTGCACATGTGTGCACCCTTGCATTGTCTTAGTGAAAAAGAACTTTTTTATGGGCCAAACGAGGTCGGTTTTTTTTCAAATCCTCATTGAAGCGGTCCAATAAGTTGGCATAATATTCCCCATTAATTGTTCTTCCCTTTTGAAGATAGTCAATGTGGATTATCCCACGTGCATCCCAAAAAACAGTCGCCATAACTTTATTGGCTGACAAACCCACCTTGGCCTTCTTTGGCGCCGATTCACCCTTAGAAACACACTATTTTGACTGTTGTTTGGTCTCTGGTGTATTGTGATGGATCCATGTTTCGTCCACGGTTAAAAAACTCCTCCATATTGTGATTAAACAACGCTAAACCTTCCTGTGAAGTTGTTACACGATTGCGTTTGTGGTCGACTGTGAGCAAACGCGGCACCCATCTTGCGGAAAGCTTTCTCATGCCCAAGTGATCATTCAAAATTAAACCACTGAGCCATGCGAGATGCCTATGGCTTCCACAATCTCTTGTACTTTCAATCTGCGGTCGGCCAACACCATATTGTGAATTTTTTCGATTGTTTCGGGTGTAGAGACCTCAACTGGGCGTCCAGGACGTTCGGCATCTTCAGTGCTTGTAAGGCCACAACGAAATTCAGTAAACCACTTTTTTACCATTGAAATCGATGGTGCAGAGTCCCCATAGTATTTATCAAGCTTAGCCTTGGTCTCGGTAATGGTTTTTTTTGCGAAAATTCACTTTTTTCCATTGTTTCCTTAAGTTACTGGATAGTCTGATAAAGATAGCTGTAAAACACAAACTAACTGACGCAGCAAGTTCAAATTTTGATAGGAGTCAACTGACAGATGCCTGTTGACAGGAGTAGTGTTGCTTTTTCAGTAAGGAGGTTAGAAATTCAAAAAGTCACGGACTTATTGACTTATTAGTATGAATAAATGCAATGCAATGTTGGATAGTATTCATAGACAAGCGGAAACCGGAACCGGAACCGGTACCCTAGCTACCCTAATGTGAGAAGTATTAGGCTTTAGTTTTTCACACTTGACTACTACCTACACACAGATACAGAGGCTACAGATATGAAATCGCACAAGTTGAGACCGTTACATTATGTGACGTTAAAATCCAGTGCTTACGTACTGACGTCATAATGTTGTAATTACAGAATCAATTTACGTGAAAATATCTATATATATATATATATATATATATATATATATATATATATATATATATATATATATATATATATATATATTAGATATAGATATCTAAAATCTATATTGTGGGAACAATTTTTGCATTTGAAGCCTTTAAAGATTTTATTATATTCACAAAATTGGCAACATCCAGGACGTAGCGCCCAACGCCCGCGAGCTTAGACTTTGGTCTCGTTGCATGAAATCAAAATTTGTATCCGACTACGGCAGAACCAAAAGTAATGGTAATGATTTTGGCAATCTATGTATCAATCAATGAATCAATCAATCCATTTATTTCCAGAAATTGGTTACAGAGTTGTTACAATATGTGATGTGAATACACAATTTGGACACAATTTCTGCCCATAGTGCGTGGAAATCTTAAAATTTGTGATAAGATCATAATACAAAATTTAAGTATCAAGGTACTATATACTATGTATGTAATTCCATGGTAGCGCCTAAGCTACTGGTCCGATTTGAATGAATGAGGTTTCAATAGATTCATAATAATACCCCGGGTAACATATACTATATTATTTTTATCTAGCAGGGTTAGACAAAAATATAGCACCTGCATAAAGTGTTTGTAAAGAATATGCTAGTCCAGTCCAGAATATTAACTAATCTATGTCCAAAAAACCGACCAAGTCGAGTCGGACTCCGAAAGGGTTCCGTACAAAACGGCAAACATTTTTTTAACTTAAATATTATTGTGAAAAATTAAATGTATAGCTATCACGGTTAAGGAGATACTGCCTGGTGACAGACAGACGGACAGATAGACAAATATACAGACAAACAGAAGTCTCAGTAATAGGGTCCCGTTTTTACCCTTTATTAGCGGTTATAGTAATAGCTTATTTATAGCGGTAAAAATCAAACCCGTGTAGAGGTTTAGACGAGAAAGAATTATTTTTAAACAAACAAATAAACCGATTTCCAAAGTAAAAATACATAAAAAAGTATGAAATAATTGATTAACGGATACTTTAATAAAAGTCAAAATCACTTTAAATGTGCTCATAAATTTTGAGGAGTTCTCTCGATTCCTCAAAAGGGCTCATTTGAGATTATACCCTTTACAGCAAAAAATAATTCTCGAAAATCGGTCCACAGGCGGCGGAGTAACGTTGAACATA
Source organism: Phengaris arion (assembly GCA_963565745.1). Lineage (NCBI taxonomy): Eukaryota > Metazoa > Arthropoda > Insecta > Lepidoptera > Lycaenidae > Phengaris > Phengaris arion. The sequence continues at coordinate 2,506,308 of OY751448.1, forward strand.
CATAAAGTAACATATATACATACAGCCGAATGTATAACCCCCTCCTTCTTTGGAAGCCGTTTAATAACAAACAACGAGCATAATTTATCTTGGTCTTCACAAAATGTCGTCCAGTAATAATTGTACATGTCTGATATAACATAGTAAGCGTAATTTGTGCATAATAGCAATCTAATAGTTGTCAAAAGTGGTTTGTTTGATTAATTACCAGCCTATTTGCGGAATGGCAGCTCAATAAGTGGTCTGAGTCCTAATTTTATACCACATCGCTTGTAATAAAATGTCTCAAAATAAAATATTAGTTGTGACATAAGTGGAACTAGAATTAATTTTTTTTTGTCAATTCAATGAATGAATAATGTGAATAGCCTCCGTAGTGCTTTAGAGCTTGGCTCCCGACTCGGGGGTCGTAGGTTCGATTCTCGCATTGGAACAACCAAAAATGTTGTTTCCAAGTATAGGACAATTCAGGCTGATCACCTGATTGTCTGACAAGAAAGATGATCCATGCGTCGCGTCGGATGGGAAAGTAAAATGTCAGTCCTGCGACTGATCTCTCGCCAGTCGTGTCGGATATCCGTCTCACTGGGCTACGAGAGTAAGAGTGCTCTTGTGTACTGCACACACTTGGGCACTATAAAATAGCTCCTGCGAAGCTGGCCTGGTTTCAATAAAACCGGCCAGTATCATATTTTTTATGTCCCAGAAATATTATTGACTCTATGTTTTCCATTTCCACAATAATTATAAATGCATAAGGTCGATATTTGTGTCCCTCAACAGTTGCCAACTCGATGTGCAGAGTGTAATTTACCATTGCTTATTTCAGATTTTGTAGCTGAGAAGCCAATAGGTGGTTATGTGGATAATAATTTAGGTAGGTAAGATACTAAGTTCAATATTTTAGGGTTCCGTAGAAACTACAAGGAACCCTTATAGTTTCGCTCTTTCCGTCTGTCCATCCTCTGTTCCTAACTGCGGTAATTGTAAATAAAATGATAATAATTTGTTTAGTTAGGTATAGATTTTATTTAATATTTATTTATTATAACATGATTTTTTTATAATATATATAATAAATTAAACGTAGGTATTATATATATATATATATATATATATATATATATATATATATATATATATATATATATATATATATAGTTTATGATACTATATTTTATTTTAATAAGAAATAGTTGAGTTTTTTTTTTCTGCAATTGTGCACGTCCTAACTGCTATATTTTATCCCATTTCTCTCCGTGGGGCTGCTGGAACAAATTTCTTTTTAGAACTAAGCAGTGCCTTTGTGTCATCTTTCTTTGTTAATTTTATTGTAATAATTTTCTGTGTGTGCAATGAATTGTTAAAATAAATAAAAAATAATATAAACCACTTTTGAGTAATAGATCTCCAAAGTGGATGACAAGTCCCGACTCGCGTTTCTGAACTATAAGAGGTAGAAGCTTGTAACTTTCCATGTTGCTGCTAAATACTCTTTAGGGGAATTATTTTAAGCTAAATCGCACATAAACTTTTGAAGTTATTAAAAAAAATTGCGTGTTGATAGTTACGGAGCCCTTATTAGAAATGTCCTGACATGCTCTTGGATTTTTCAATGAATGACAACATACATGTTCTCTAAACATAGCTAGAACATGTTTAGGTTAGGTTTTAGACATGGTTATAGCATAAGACCGATAGGATAGATTCTATAAAAGACCCTGAGAAATGCTGAAACGTGTATATTAATAATAATAATAACTACAATTTTTATTAAAAAACTATAACCCGTTATCCGACTAAGTAAACTACATAGCCTATGTTACCCGGGCTATTATTACGAATCTATTGACACCTCATTCTTAAAATCGGTATTACCAGTAGTTTAGGCGCTACGGTGGTACAAACATACATACATACATAGACTGCCGAAATCGTGGCTTCCTATTGGCTTCGTCGTAGTCGGGTAATAATACTTACATCACATATACGCTAATTCATGTTGCTGTCAAGTGGCTTTTTCAACATATCATACAAAATGAGCAACATGGATTAGCGTATCCTACATGGTGTAAATATTTTTATTAATAGTGGTATAATGTTGAGCTTAGAAGTTTATCAGCGTAGCTCTATTAACATAATATAAGAGATTTGACGAGCTTAAACTAACTTTTGCCCCCCACTAGACATACGGCCGGTTTCAATAACCTATCCAATAACCATTTTTTAAAAACGTCACATTTGGTATCACTGTCACAGACAAAGATTTTTCTATCTATGTTAGTTTATTGAAACGCTAAAAACCGGCGGCAAATGACACCAAAGGTGACGTTTTTAACAAAATATAGTTATTGGTAGATAGGTTGTTGAAACCGGCCGTTAGTGGGCTTTCATGGTAACTATGACCTCTTTTCCTGGAAAAAGATCCTAGATTATTTGTATACGGTTTTGAATTGGAATATATTCGTTCGCTTACGTTATAACTTACAGCACCCCTTTCTAGACTAGAATTTCTAACGCGACGGCACAAACACAATGGCCACGGTGGCACATGGCGACCTCCCCCCTGCCGCCGTGACGTCACACCCCTCACCCCCGCGGTATTGATCCGCCGACCCTACGCGAGCACAGGCTCGGGGTTTTCGTACATTGATCTAGAAAGTCGATATTGTTATAATCGATTAAAATGATAGAGTAACATTAGGTTCGTCAGTCAAAATCAAGGTTAAGAATATTTAGCTATCAGACTAAAGAACATCTTATAATCTCATATTATAATCATGGTGGATATACGGTTTATTGGAAAACCTAGGAAATAACAATATTATTAAGGCACCTAAAATTCTTGCATACTAAGAGATTTTTTATGTATAACTAGCTGTTGGCTCAGCACGCGTATATATAGTATCCCACAGGAATTGTTTGTTTTAATCCAGATCTAAAACTACTACCATACCAAATTTCATCGAAATCCGTTCAGTAGTGTTTGCGTGAAAAAGTAACACCCATTATTATCACAAACTTTCACATTTATAATATTAGTAGGATAGTAGGATTTCCAGTAACATTCGCAGTTTTCGTAGATTAGATAATTTTGAAGTTCCAATCATGAATGTCGATTTGTGATACATTGTTAACTGTAAATTAAAGATAGTTTATTTGCATGTTTTGTCTCTGTCGCTCGTAAGTAAGCAGCGACTGAATTTCCGAGTAAGCTACACTTATTAGAATATTGTGAAAAGGGTAGGTAGAAAAAAAGGTCAATTCACACCGAAACGAAACGATACACGACATGGAGCTACCTTTAAGATAGCTATTCAAAATGTAACTTCATTTTCAATACACAAGAAGAAATACGTTTCATTATAAGAGTTCGAATGTCAAGTGGCACCGCGGTGCACAGCGCATGTGCGGTGTACGACTGATGTCATATGAAACGTGTATAGTTTTGTATAGTATAAAGTTCAATTTTTAAAAGCGATATTAAAAATGCAGCGCCGCGTATCTGTGAACTGACCCTTAAGGGGGGGCATACATAGTCCGGTCTGCCTTCAGTTCAGCCTGAACGGATGCAAAATCGTGTCGTGTGTGTGCTCGAATCCGTTCAGGCTGAACTGACGTCAGTTGGGTCGGATGCGATTTTTTCCGTGTATGGGCTCGAATCCGTTCAGGCGTCAGTTCTAACTGAAACGATCGGCCTCTCGTCTGTGGCTGCCTTAAGACTTCAAAATTACACTACACATTGAGCGTACAGTACACTCGTCACTCACTTCAGGATAAACTTATCACCCCGAGGAAACCACATGCTAATGCATTGTGTAGTTCGATAAGCATGAACATACTCAGTTACTTTTGTCGTTGTTCATATAGAAGTACGAGTTCCTGATAAATAAAAAAAAGGATTGTGTGGTTTTATGAAACCACGGTAAAAGTGAAACTTAATAACAAAATAGCGTGGAGCACTGGCACAAATGAGTACTAGTCTATACACTACACGGTCAGCTGATGCGAACTATAGGCGCCGCCATATTGGCCTCGGCTGCTCTGACGAGCGCCTTTCACTTTATCCCTACTCCGCGGCCGACCGTCACGCGACATGCAACACACAGACGAAAAAGTTTGAGACGATGTAATAAAAGTTTCACTTTAAAAATAAATAATTACAAACCACATTCCGAATTTTCGAACAAAGCTAAAATCATACATAGGCAAACGAAACTGTCAATCGGTCGAAGATAGTGGCTTCGAAATTATTGATATAGTGTTGCACGACCAAAGAAAAAATATACATAGCTTAAAAAGGCGCCGTTTCCCAGGGATAAGACCTAGCAAGATAGATTTTTCTCCCCCAAAACTCCCTGCATAATAAATTACATGGTAATACTACTTGCATCCGTTTTCGAGAAACCTTTTATACAAACAAGCATTAATTGCCAGCGGCTTCACCCGCGTGAAATTAAGTTTTAAATTTTCATCCCCTATTTTACCCTCCTATGGGCTGAATTTTAGAAAACGCTGAAATACTCATTGTTTTTTCCGTACGAGGGCGGCACTGAAAATTTCGGGAATCAAGGAAGTGACACAACATTACTATTTAAAAATATATTTATTGCTTTTCGAAGTATTCTCCGCGAAATTTGACACATTTTTCCATACGATGGAACCATTCGTTGAAGCAACCATTCCATTCGGAAGTTGGGGTCTCCAAAATGGCGGTTTTGTAGGCGTCCACAGCTTCTTCAGGTGATGAAAATCTCTGACCACGCAATTTATTCTTTATTTTAGGGAAAGTATAGATATCATTAGGGCTTAGGTAGGGGCTGTACGGCGGATGGTCTAATAATTCTATGATTTCTTGCTCTAAAAACTCTTTTGTTCTGTGCGCGGTGTGAGAACTCGCATTGTCGTGATGGAGGATGATGCGGCGGTTGCAGTTCTCTTTACGGAGTTTAGAAACGACCTGTGGCAAACAAATGTTAGCATACCATTCTGCAATAACTGTTATTTGTCCCTCAAGAGGAATAGTCGCAACATGGCCGGTTTTGGAGATAAACGTGGCCACCATTTTTTTTTCAACACTCCGTGAACGAACAATTTTTGTTGGCTTTAACTCATTTTCGAACACCCAAACTCGTGACTGGTTTTTTGTTTCGGGTTCATACGCGTATATCCAGGATTCGTCACCTCATACGATGTTGTATACAATATTTGAGGATCCTGCGTGGAATCTTTCGAGAGTTCTGACGCACCAAGTAACGCGAGCCGCTTTTTGATCTTCACAGAGCAAATGCGGTATCCATCGGGAAAACAACTTTTTTACACCTAATTGTTCATGCAAGATTATTTGTATTTGACTCATGCCAATGTCTAAAGTTGCCTGAATTTCGCGATATGTCACATGTCGATCTTCCTCAATCAGCTTACGCACAGCATCAACGTTTTCTTGGGTGACTGCAGTTTTTGGACGACCTTGACGGGGATCATCATTGAGCTTGACACGTCCACGTTGAAATTCAGCAAACCAGCGATAAATTGTGGTTTTGGATGGGGCTCCATCACCAAATGCAGAAATCATCCGGTCAACACACTGTTTTTGTGTTAAACCACTTCGAAAGTCATAATAAATCATCGCTCTAGAATTTTCTCGAGTCAATTCCATTTTCTCAACGACTAAACAGGTTTGACAAGACCTTGTGACAAGACCGAGAATCTTTTTTTAAATAAATAAACGGTATTCGATTTTTAAAATCAAGGAGTTTTAAATTAAAAAGATTTTAATATGACAGGAACAGTGGAAATATTCCATTCCCGATACTTTTAGTGCAGCCTATGTACTCAATTCATACGAAATATCATCCAAATATGTCCAAGGAATAAAAAGTTTCTTTCAAACTTTTATCACCAATTTAAACCCCTTGGGGCTTGAATTTTGAAAAATCCTTCCTTAGTCCTACATCACATGAGAACAAGGGTTTGGCCTGTGCATTGATACGTCAGTCAATCAGCCTTTTATATATATAGATATACAAGACAATTTTCAGTAAGTTAGGTTCGATCTGGTGGATTTTATGGAACTGTACAATCCAGTATATACCTAATATATTAATATATTCGAAGTAGTTATATATATAATATAACTACTTCGAAAGTTTTCAGCTTGTTTTTGGCGATAATGCAACTTTTTATGGATTAACATAGTTAATTTACCGACCGACCAGTTGAATGCTGGTTAACTTCAATTAAGAAACAAAGTATTTGTAATTGCACCCTTTAAACAAAAAACATGTCGTTGAGGTACTCATTACTGGAGTTCTTTATATACTGATTTAGCTGAACGGTTATTTTTCTTTTGATTTCCTCTCTTTATATAGTAGATCTATGATACATATACACAAGTCTGTGAAAATCTTTCCAAAACATATTGTACCACATAAATTTATTTTATACTTTTGCGTGTTTTTTTAATAATAAACCAGATCTATATTATTAGTTCGATTGAAATCAACAGTAATACCATTCAATCTAATACCATAGATAATATCATGTAATATTTTCTAGTTCAGGAACACAATAGTAATTAATTTATATTTGTGTAATATAATGTCAGGATTTAGATTAGACTTTGATGTTATGTCAGACTACAGACCAATATATGTCATGGGCAATACGGGCCTTAATAGGCCTACAAATCTGTATATTATAAGTGGAGCCCAAAAATAAGTGACTAACATGAAACTAAGCTAGCTGTTACTGATAAATAAGTAATTATAGAAAAAAATAATCAAAATAGTATGATTTTATAAAAAGCAGTTATTATAAATGTTTAAACTGATAAAGGAGTTTGAAGAGATTTAAATAAGGAAAATGTAACAATTATTTAAATAGGAGATATAACTACTGTAAACAGATAAAATGAGGAAATAGTTCAACACTAAGTATTAAGTAACATATTATGAGATCTGATAGAGAAGAAATAATATAACAATTCAGTAAGATGTAATTTTACAGATGCGCCGACGCAGCAAACTAAAGGCGACAATGTAAACAATATGCCGCAGCAGACTTATCGGGACTATCAGGGTGCTCCGCCCTCGGGTCCCTCGTACCCTGGGCCTTCGCCCTTCTGGGACACACCGGCATACGAACCTGCCGGGGACGTTTCTTGCTTGTGAGTCCCCACTTCTATCCTGGATCCAACTCCTTTCCCTTTTAAGTTTGTTTGTTTCTTTAGTAGAGTCACAATCATTTACAAGAGATGTTTGATTTATTATAAGTTGAAGAGTATTTTAATGGTTTCATTTATTTCGTCGTTATTTGAAGTCATATATTTTGTTTTCACCCATCCCATAACTTTGCCCTTGGCTGCGTAGCAGTGGACTTGGTTTCTTATAGGTTTAAATGTGCTTGTCGCAAAGGTAACTTATATACGTATGTATTTTATGTACTAGTTTTATTTTTAGTGTCATGGTCAAGAAATCGCTTTGTGACAAGCCTTACTAGTAAACGTCAGTGTATGATATTTTGTCTGTTACCAATCAAAGTGTGTAAAATATAGAAGCTCTCATAGATGTTTTGATTTTGGATAGGCAGTATCTTTAACGGTGTTGTTATTGATGCTGTCTACAGAATTATTGTTTAGCGATATAATTTCTAGCTGTAGGTAAGTGTATTTTGTTAGCTTCGAGAAGCCAAGATGTTTGTTAGACTGCTACCGCTGCCCTCCCCTCCATTTTGTTTCTCCCGCCCGGGCTGTTTTAGTTTATTCTATTATTTTATAGGTGCCTGCGAGAGACCCTTTGTTAATGTTGTTTACATTGTCGCCAGGTATGCAGTTACAATATAATAGATTTTAAACGAAACAGTCGCAAAAACATTTTTGACGCTAATTAACTGTTCGACTTCGATGTTAGATTTTTATTATTTCTTTTTAGGTTCGGGTTTCCTTGTAAGCTTCCTTTTACCTTCTGGTCATATACTTTATGAAATATAATTCTAAAATTTAACCTCACCAGATTTGCAGAAGGAAGCTTGGAGGTACTCTTTGTTTTAGCGGCATGTTTGTTGTTTAGATTGCAAGAGCTTCATTGGTTATAGACCAATCAAATGTTCTTAGATGATATCTTTTTTGTTATCTTATTGATTTATCTTTTCTCTGTTCCAGCGGCCCAGATTCCGCAGAGAGGCAGTGAGTATATTTTTTTGATGAACGCCTTACGTTAGCTCTATTAAAGTTAATGCTCTATTAAATGAATAAGTAGTATTCTACTACCTACTTATTACTCAAAAGATATCACTATGAACTTTATGAAGATATTTCTCATGATATCTTTATAAACGGTATTAAGTTATAGTTAAAGATTAAAATATGAAGTAATTTGTCTCCAGCCTTGCAGTATTGAAAAATAGAATTGTGAATAAAAAGGTCAATATTAAAGATTGTGTAGTTCATAACGATCTGTAATTTAATAAATAAGTAATGTCTATCTCTTATTAGTTGTATACTGGTCGTGTAACTGTAAATTAAACGAGAAATTATCGTTTCTCTTCCAGGTTGCAAACGCAAGGAGGATATGGGTTCGGATACTCTGCCTTCGCCGAAGAAGCCTCGTTTAGTTTTCACAGATCTCCAGCGGCGTACTCTACAAGCTATTTTTAAGGTAGAAAACTTTGTCTGTAATATTTTTTGTACTAAGAAAAAACAAGATATGGAAATATAGTCTAGGATCGTTAAAATTTTTATAGATAACTATCTATTTTAAGCCTATAAAAATGCTAAATAATGATTCTTAAAACCACAACCAATGCCTACAATTTGGTTGGGGTGTTGCAAGATAAATAATTAAAAATGAAATTTGTGTCTCCTAGCGCCATCTATCTGCAAACGATTGAAATCAAATTTGTATGTATTTTTAAATAATAAAAAATCCTAGCCAAGCTGTCGCGTCTACCTAGTTTTATGGCATTAGCTACTTTATTAACATGATGATATTGGTACTTTTCAGGAAACGAAAAGGCCGTCAAAAGAGATGCAAGTAACGATAGCGAGGCAACTAGGCTTAGAGCCGACCACCGTAGGAAACTTCTTCATGAACGCGCGTAGAAGATCCATGGACAAGTGGAAAGATGACGATGCTCCGTCATCAGAGCTGGATCCTAACTGCGACGGACAAGACCTAGACCACGTGCCCAGTCTAGACTCTGCAGACTCTGAGGAAGACCACGACGACCCAGACGACCATCTCTTGTGACGCCGTATATCCCAGCAACATCTATTAGTGCTTTAAAACTTGGAGTTGTCACAGAAATCAAAAGAACTGGTCCGTATTTCTAGTCGAATTTTTATTTAAGTTCTTTCATCGTGATCGCAAGTTTTCTTGTGACCACGTCGTGAGCGGGTATTTTAAGGTGTTGACTGTTGTATCGACTCCCGAGTACTGTACAGTTTTCGCTGGGACGTCGAGTCACATAACTGATCTCTTATTATTATATCTAGTCAAACATATTCAAATAGTTTAATTTTAGTAAACGGTACGCAGATTATACGGTACGCGTACGCCAGACATCATTTTAATACACTTCATAGTAATGGTCAATTACAAAAAAAAAAACCTTTAAAATTGCAATGTTATACAAATCATATTTTCGTTATGCTTGTTTAGATAATTTTATTTCACGAGCAATATGACCTGCAAAAATATTAGTTGTAATAAAATTATTTACAATTCAATTATTATTTCGAGATCGGTGTGATCTGGACAAGTGTTCGATTAAATCGAGCAATTAATATATATGCTTAGTATAATTTTACTTGAATTGTTAGTATTTACAAAATTTGATCATAAGAATTTATACGAGAAAAATACGACGCACTTTTAGTTCAAAGTTATGAAAAAGCAGTTTGATGTGGATGTATCTTAAATTGTACATTAAATGTACCCCATGCTATGAATGTTTCCCTCAAAACTATTTTGTATTATTATGTATAAGAGCAAGTACAAAATTTAATATAAAGCTCTATACCTATTGTCCCAACTGAAGCAATAGTTTTTCACGTGTCAGAAAAATGTAATTGTAAATAGAGCGTTGTTGTGTAGTTTGGAATTGAAAAAATTGCAGAACAGATTTTATCACAAATTACAGTGGAAGGCGTTTATTTTCTTTCTTTATTTACATAACTTAATGTCGTTAGAGATAAATAGGTTTATAAATACTTAATAAACCTATTAATATTGAAAAATATGTCACAACTCACATTATATTGAAACAAAAAATATTGAGGTACATATGTAAAGTTTTTTTTTTGTGATCAACTTTTGTAAGTTTATTTTCTAGTCAAAATATCTCGTGACATTCCAGTTTTTGTGACGGCAACTACGTGCGTGATATTACTTAAACTAATGAATTTAGACGTAAAGTTGTGTAAGGAAAGCTTCTTTTGTGTAAGAAAATGTAAAATCTAGTCCGAGTTGTGCAAAATGTAGTTAATTGAAAAAAATATCAGTAAAAAGCTTAATGTAACAATGTTAAGCCAGAGAGCTTATTTCAAACACTTGATTACTTTCATATCGAAACATGTACATCTTTTAAGCAAAAATTTTAAGAATATTTATATGATTTCGAGCGATTTTAACAGATCATAATTTTTTTATAGTTGCTTATCAAGTCTTTGAAAAATACTGAAGATATGTTAATATGTAACTGTTCATACAAATTTTAACTATTTAGGATGATTTTATTAATCTACTGTTTGAATTAATCAAGTGACTGTCTTGAGCAAAAAGTTGCTCGTGTCGTGGTCAACTTGTATTAAGATTACGTTTTTTTTAAAAAGTGTGCGCATGATGAATGCTTTGCAAAAATTACGTTGATTTTTTTTATAATGCTAAGATATGAGTAAAAATATTTTATTTCACTAAAACCACTTTCCTATTTTTTTAAATAAGAAACGTTTTAGCAATAAATCATTTAAATTTATTTAATACATTGAACCAAAGTATAATATATGTGCAATTATTATTATTACTAGTTATAATTTAATTTAATTTTTCAGTCATTATGAAGTAAAATAGGTTGAAGATTTGATATTTAAATGATTATTTATAGCGTTCTTGTTGTGGATGAAATCGACGAGTATTTATAACAATTTGTTGGCGTGTTAGGTGTTTAATGATTCTAATTTCTACGTTCGACGTTGTTACAAATGATCTTCACTAATTTGGCATCAATCATGATAATTATTATGATGGCTCGCAGATTAACTCTACTTTATTTATTACCATAATATATATTTGCAAAGCCGAGTCGTAGCAACCAAAATAACCAGTTACGAGGGCGGGTCAATAAGTCCGTGACTTTTGGAATAAAACACAGATTTTTTGATAAATAAATCATTTTATTTTTCAACGTAGTCCCCCTTGAGCTCTATACACTTTGTCCAACGCTTCTCCAATTTTTTTATCCCTTCCAAAAAATATGATTTGTCGAGGTCCTCAAAATAGGCCTTTGTTTGCGAGATGACTTCATCATTGGAGTCAAATCTTTTTCCACCGAGCCATTTTTTCAGGTTTGGGAACAAGAAGTTGTCACTCGGAGCCAAATCTGGAGAATAGGGTGGATGTGGGAGCAATTCATAGCCCAATTCATGGATTTTTGCCATGGCAACTGCACATGTGTGCACCCTTGCATTGTCTTGGTGAAAAAGAACTTTTTTCTTGGCCAAATGAGGTCGGTTTTTTTTCAAATCCTCATTGAAGCAGTCCAATAAGTTGGCATAATATTCCCCATTAATTGTTCTTCCCTTTTGAAGATAGTCAATGTGGATTATCCCACGTGCATCCCAAAAAACAGTCGCCATAACTTTATTGGCTGACAAACCCACCTTGGCCTTCTTTGGCGCCGATTCACCCTTAGAAACACACTGTTTTGACTGTTGTTTGGTCTCTGGTGTGTTGTGATGGATCAATGTTTCGTCCACGGTTAAAAACTCCTCCATATTGTGATTAAACAACGCCAAACCTTCCTGTGAAGTTGTTACACGATTGCGTTTGTGGTCGACTGTGAGCAAACGCGGCACCCATCTTGCGGAAAGCTTTCTCATGCCCAAGTGATCATTCAAAATTGAAACCACTGAGCCATGCGAGATGCCTATGGCTTCCACAATCTCTTGCACTTTTAATCTTCGGTCGGCCAACACCATATCGTGAATTTTTTCGATTGTTTCGGGTGTAGAGACCTCAACTGGGCGTCCAGGACGTTCGGCATCTTCAGTGCTTGTACGGCCACAACGAAATTCAGTAACACTTTTTACCATTGAAATCGATGGTGCAGAGTCCCAATAGTATTTATCAAGCTTAGCCTTGGTCTCGGTAATGGTTTTTTTTCGCAAAAAATAATGCTTAATAAGCACACGAAATTCACTTTTTTCCATTGTTTCCTTAAGTTACTGGATAGTCTGATAAAGATAGCTGTAAAACACAAACTAACTGACGCAGCAAGTTCAAATTTTGATAGGAGTCAACTGACAGATGCCTGTTGACAGGAGTAGTGTTGCTTTTTCAGTAAGGAGGTTAGAAATTCAAAAAGTCACGGACTTATTGACCCGCCTTAGTATTATAGATTTTAATTGATTAAGTCATTATTTATAATTTGAGTACATAATATTGTCTGTCGAATTTTTTTATGAAAATCGCACAAAAATATTTTTCTAAAACGTCGGGATAACAATTTAAAATTTTACGTTATTCTAAAAAAGTATGGATGAAAAATTTAGGCAATAAAATTACAGTTTTGTTTAAAAATCATTTAATTTTTTTAATCATCGGTAATTTTTTGGGACAAATAATATTTTTGTGCATGTATAGAGCGCTTCTCTCTCAACTGTAAATAGAACTTGTATGTAAGAATAAATGTAAATTTTTTAAAGTGTTTCATCTTTTATTTCAGTATCTCCATTACTATTGGAACGAAGTTCCTTATCGCGCGTTGCGAAAGGGGGCTAGACGGAAAGAATTAAGACTAAAAGTTGTAACGACACTTTTTGCTATAGCTGTAAGCCGTGCGGCGTGCGCGTGTTTTTCTCTCTCTCTCTCTCTCGTCCCTTGACACCTCTCTCGCTGCGTATCGCGATGCCGCACGCAATTTCGAACTCATGCAATGAAACATGTAACTTTTATGTATGGTAGGTAGGTTAATAAAGTTTTATTTTGTATCGTTATTAAGCTCGCCGTGTCGTGTCACGTCTCGTCACTGTGTGATCTGACGCTTATGCGGATGAAACTAGAGTCCAAAGTTTGTATGGAATTAAGCACTAGCAAAAGCTGCGAGTTGACGCTAGTAAATGGTAAGTAATTTATCAATTTCGCAACCAATTTCAGCTAAGGTAAAGTGAGGAAGCTGAGGGAGCATAGTCGCGCTTTAAAAAAGCGGTAGAATAGAACTAAATATGCATTTCCACACGAGCGTACATTTATAAAGCGCAGCCGTGTGGTCTATTTTCAACTTTATATTACTAGCGCAGAGTTATAAATATTATCACAGTTGTTAAATTTTAACGCTTTTTACTATGCGGTATTAAAAGCACTCATCACGAAGCCTTAACTTACATCAAATTTACCTACTCTTATTACTTTATACCCCAGTAATTTAGTAGTTCCACCAGGAAAGTTAGTAGAGACGAAGGCATATGAAGGAGAACCACTCCTTCATAGGGAAGCCCTAGCCGGTATAATAGGTAAGTGGTGAGTGAAGCCGATAGGAATGGAGTTATTGGAACCCCACGCCACTGAGAGTCAGTTCGAGAGTTTTTAAAATTAGTAAATTTATACCCCTTTTTCTCGACCAAATGACTGAGCTACTAATGAAAACTATCAAAAAGATGTTTCGGTTGGGTTCTCTATTAAAATCGGTTTATTTAATTTTTAACAGATGGCGCTCGTAAACCTTCCTAATACGAGTTATATTATATAGGTACACCGTTTGATCCTAATGAGGGTTTTTAAGTTCGTGACATCTGACAGCTTTTTGACACAACTAGGACTAGATTTTTTTTTTATTTATTTATATATGGCATCGGCTTATAACCATTTGCCAGTGTCAAGTTAAAAAGGCGGGAAATAGAACTTTTGTTTAAATTTTCAACACTGTATTCATCATATAACATTAAGTATAAAGTCTAGTCAAAGTCCAAATATATAGTCAGTACGTACAAAGTCATGTCAGTCGATTCAGTTAAGTGGTAGAAGCTTTACTGAAAGTTCCTAGGGAGTTTTGGCGGGAAACACAAAATAGCAGGTTTTTAGAAGTTGTACCACTTGCCCACACTTGTGCACGATAACGAATATTTAATGGTTAATTTTCTACCAATATTACACATTAAGAACCGAAATAACACAAATTTATGAAGTTTTACAAATTCCATAACGTCACCCATTGAACTCCCCGGCAAAACTCTAGGACTAGACTTCTACGAGATAAAAGCCTGGTGACAGAAAAATTGTCGAATATTGTTACTGACAGTTTTCCAAATCACTCCCGCCACCAGAAGGCACTTTGTGTTTGTCGGGTGTGCCTTCTAGCGGCAGAAAAATTATCTAAAACCCTCATTGGATCTCATAAGACATAAACGGTAATACTTACGAAAACAAAGACAATAGCGTGCTATAATGCTACCAATGTAAATGGCACTTCATCACTCACATCTAAAATATTAGGTCCTTACATATGAAATTGGCGTTTTGTCGTACTGGCCACTTTGATCTCAAACAAATCTTCTTCGGTTAGGAATTTCAATTTCAAATTTGTACCGCTATTTACTCATGCATTTGTGTTTCGCGAACCGTAACTCATTTGTTTTTACCTCTTTTGGTTTTTTCTTTGCGTCGCTCTGTTTACAAAATGGAAAACTTGAAATATCGTATTATTTTCGAGTACGAGTTCCACCGTGGCACCAGTGCTGCAGAAACGGCTCGAAGGATTAATGATGTGTATGGCGGTGGTGTCGCAAAAGAAATCACAGTGCGTTTTTGGTTCCAAAGTTTTCGTTCTGGAAATTTCGACCTGCAGAACAAGCCCCGTGGATGGCCGGAGACCAAAGTTGATAATGAAGAATTTAAGGCTATTGCAAAAGCGGATCCAATGCAAACCATGTCCGAGTTAGCTGCAGGCTGCGGTGTTAGTGATAAAACTGTTTTAATCCACTTGAAGCAAATTGAGAAGG
Source organism: Phengaris arion (assembly GCA_963565745.1). Taxonomy (NCBI): domain Eukaryota; kingdom Metazoa; phylum Arthropoda; class Insecta; order Lepidoptera; family Lycaenidae; genus Phengaris; species Phengaris arion. Next base: position 2,521,522 of record OY751448.1, read on the forward strand.
TGAAAAAGATTGAAAGGTGGGTACCTCATGAATTGAGTGCAGAAAACCGACAAACGCGCGTCGACTGCTGCGTTACATTACTCAACCGGCACAATAATTAAGGGATTTTAAATCGAATCATTACCTGTGATGAAAAGTATATCCTGTACGATAATTGGAAACGCTCATCGCAATGGCTGAACCCTGGAGAACCAGCCAAAGCCTGCCCCAAGCGAAAATTGACTCAAAAAAAGTTACTTGTGAGCGTTTGGTGGACTAGTGCCGGTGTCGTTCTCTACCGCTTTCTTAAATCTGGCCAGACGATTACGGCAGATGTCTATTGTCAGCAACTGCAAATCTTAATGGAAAAGCTAGATGCTAAACAACCGAGGTTGGTCATTCGCTCTAGGCCACTGCTGCTTCAGGACAACGCTAGACCACACACTGCACAACAGACTGATACCAAATTAGAGGAGCTTCAATTGGAATGTCTAACACATTCACCGTACTCCCCGGACCTTGCCCCAACAGATTAAATTTTTTTTCGAAATTTGGATAACTTCTTGCAAGGGAAAAAATTCAACTCCGATGGGGCAGTCCAAAGCGCCTTCAAAGATTTTATTGATTCCTGTCCGAATGGTTTTTTTAGTAAAGGAATCAATGAACTACCTATGAGATGGCAAAAGTGCATATATACTTTGATTAAATAAATATATTATGTTTAAAAAAAATGACTTTATGTTCCTCCTTTAGAAAACGCCAATTTCATATGTAATGACATAATATATAGTTTAATTAATAAACTCAGAAATATTAAGGCATTATTACTTGGTAAATGTAAAAACATGTAATATTTTGTGTAGTTAATTAATAAACATCTTAAAAGTACAAAAATAGTTTTTTTTTGTTGCTAAATTAGTAAACAAAACTTACATCATTAGTTTACTTACATCATATACAAAAACACTCATTATGCTGACTGAAACACACATATTGAAAATATTTACAAATATGTTCCTGCGGCCGTATACTTCATATACTTTTACCTAGGCGTGACGTCAAGGCTAGGTACGACTTTAGTATGCAGAGGTTTTACGAGACTTGAAATTTTGTATACAAATCGCTGTACCTTTGAAAATATTGACTTTTGATGTACTGTTCCTTCTGAGAAGTTACTCATATTTAAGAGTACTATTCATTTATGCAATAAAAACAATTCCGTCATCTAGTTATTCTTGCCTATTGGACCTGAACAGAGAATTGTAGCTTCACTGTGGTTTCGCTGGGCCTGACAACGTTTTTCTAAAACTCTATTATAGCGCCATCCTGTATGTTAATATGAAACCTCAGCTCAAACATACCTCAAACGAACAACTAACAGCTACTTAGTGAGACATGAAAATTTACGAAGGTAAATGGATGGCGCTTTTCCCATCTTTCTTTTTCTCTCAAACTACTAAATAACCAGAGGTCGCCATGTGGTCGAAATTAGCTCATAATAATTCATAAAATATTTAAGATTACATTTTAGAAGGGTTCATTTGCCTCTTAGATAGAAAAAAAGTTAATATTGTGATAGATTGACAAACGTCAATGTGTAACAAAATTGTAGGGAGTTTTGCCGGGGAGTTCAATGGGTGACGTTGTGGATTTTGTATTCTTCATAAATTTGTGTTATTTCGGTTCTAAATGTGTAATATTCGTAGAATATTAACCATTAAATATTCGTTAACGTGCACAAGTGTGGGCAAGTGGTACAACTTCAAAAAACGTGCTATTTTGTGTTCCCTCCAAAATTCCCTAGGAACTTTCAGTAAAGCTTCCACCACTTTACTGGATCGACTGACATGACTTATGGACTGTACTGACTATTTATTTGGACTTTGACTAGACTTTAGACTTGACGATATAGGAATACGGTTTTGAAAATTGAAACGAAAGTTCTATTTCCCGCCTTTTTAACTTGACACTGACAAATAGTTATAAGCTGATGCCATATATAAATAAAAAAATAAAATTGTATCTACCAAACGCACGGTAGTGTGTGTACTGTGTTAATAATCTGAGGTAGTGTGTGTTGTTGTTATTTTTAACTCCTTATGCAAAAATAGGGGTGTTATAAGTTTGACGTGTTCATCTGAACCTTGAACACACAGATGTTTGTTCGTGGCATCGTAGCTCCTAAACAAAAGATCCAAATAAGATTTTTTTTTAAAGCTGACGTGATAGAGAGTGTTCATAGATTATTCATCACCACCATCTGCTCGCTCACTTAAGTATTTCAAAGCATTATTAAAAAAAGATTAGCCTTTTGCACACCTACCTCCACATAAACTTTGGAAAAAGGGCTATATCATCACAGATTAAAGAAAGAGGAACAGATAAACAGCTACGTAGTTAGCTTTCGATTTGATTGCACTACTATAAGCATACGGTGTGTCCACGATTGTGTGGAAAAATTGTGGGCCGTTGAAGGGGACGTCAAAATTTTCAAATTAGGATCGCTTTGGATCGTTCTATGAAAGCTGTTTCTCTGTACGTAAGTATATAGTATATTTTCTCCTCAATGGTATAATTATCAATCAAATTGAAGCTAAACTGACAAGTTTATATAGTTTATATATCCGTTCAAAACCGGCAATCACAAAATAATTAACAATTATCATAGTAAAAATTCATCGCGAAATAATATTCCTACAACCCCCTCACTACCCCTACCGAGCGGCTCATCCCAAGTTCGACGGCGAAGTTCGAAAACAAAATGTATGGGATTTGACATAAGTTAAGGCATCGCAAGGGACATGTCACGTAGCGATGACTTATGTCAAATCCCATACATTTTTGATTTCAAACTTTTTTTTAAATATATGGCATCGGCTTATAACCATTTGCCAGTGTCATGTTTAAAAGGCGGGAAATAGAACTTTCGTTTCATTTTCAACACCGTTAGTCTAAAGTCTAGTCAAAGTCCAAATAAATAGTCAGTGCAGTCCATGAGTCATGTCAGTCGATTCAGTAAAGTGGTAGAAGCTTTACTGAAAGTTCCTAGGGAGTTTTGGAGGGAACACAAAATAGCACGTTTTTAGAAGTTGTACGACCTGCCCACACTTGTGCACGTCAACGAATATTTAATGGTTAATATTCTACCAATATTACACATTTAGAACCGAAATAACACAAATTTATGAGGAAATACAAAATCCACAACATCACCCATTGAATTCCCCGGCAAAACTCGATTTCGAACTTTGCCGTCGAAATTATCGAATGCATCTTGACTAAAGGCACAGATTAATAAATAGGTACTAAGTAAAAAGGCTAAAGGCTAAATGCCCTCGTCTTTAGAACGACGCGACGTTACGTAGGACGAGGGTAGAACAATCTAGGGGTCGTAAATGTAACAGTCGTCTCATGTCTATCAACTAAACTATGCCGTGATTATAACACCCTACATTAATAATTAATTATCTACTAAGTGCGTAAAGCTTTTAACGAGATATTAGCAAATACCAGTTAGCTCGTTCCTGTTTATAAATTTTGAATGTAACATGCTATATTATATAGAGCTATTAATTAGCAATGCAAAATATTAGATAATATGTAACCTCCTTTTTGGCAGTTGATTACAGAGTATAAAATATACTGATGTGCGAATGTTTTATGAAGAGATTTTGAATTGAATGAATATAATAAACAATGCAAATGCACTTAAGTGGCAACAGTTCATAACACGTTATAATTGTTGCTATCGACATCGGGACAAGGATACACGAGGAGGATAAATAAATGTAGATTAAAAGGTATAAGGGCATAAGTAACAAAACCGCAACTGAACAAGTAAAGCGGTTTAAAGTTTGGAACTTCAGAACAAAAAACTTTTATTTTTACTCATGGTCGTATTTTGAAAATGGAATCGTACTTGTATGAAAAGAAAAAAAAACAAAGGCATAAATTGGCATTTTCGTTTCTTTTGTAGCTAGATCAATGAGTCTATTTTCAATTTGAGGTAATAGGGTATGAAGTCACATAATAGTATAATAATAACAGTAATGTGTAAAGAAGGATAAGCGACGATGCACACCGTTATACCAAAAGGTAATAACAACAATACGTAACAAAAACAGCGTAAGTAAGCGACAGACGACAGTGTAAGTGATTATGAAAATAGGTAATATGATACAGCCACAATAAATATTCATATAAGGTTGCTTAAAATCAGTTACGAATATTTTAAGCATATTATGATCTACTGTTTATGACAAAATAATTTAAAAAAGGCTTGTTAATAAAGTTCTGACATTTCACGCATTAACCGGGCAAAACGCGTATTGTCCATAAAAAATTAACCTTTTTCGACTCGAGGGAGGAATGACTGTCAATTCATCATTCGCCATTTGACAAAAACGGCGAATGATGAATTGACAAAAATGAAAATAAACGCGAAACTATAAAATCAGATATCAATGCCACCAACCCTAGCGACCTACTTCCGTAAACGCTGAACGTTTAAGACGCCGGAGAGCCTTAGGCCTGGTCTTTTCACACGAGACAAAAGGCTTTTAGGAAAAAAATTAAAAGGTCACCGAGGCCCAAGTGTGTGCAAAGTGGACGGCGATTCGCGGACGCCGCGGGTGCGAGCGGGACGGTTGGCTAAAAATCAATTTATTAGGCTGTGACGTCACTGCCCGCGCACGCGTGCCGCGGTTTCGCCCGGGTAGGGGTTGCCTGCTGTTAGACATATTGCCAGGATTTAAGCGGTAGTTGTATCTGGGTAAAGTGACAATGGTTTTTTTTAAAAACTTGGTATTCTTTATTCAGATAAATTAAATTTTTGTGCATACAATTTTGACCATTTAAAACAATGACTTCCATATCACAATTGAATTCTGGAACATTGTCTTGAGCATAAAACTACTCTATTCGTGAGAATGCTGTCCAGCATTAATATTATGATATGTATTAGAGTTACACTTAAACTTAGACCTTTACATCCGTTATTGTATGATTTGTAAAGTATTCTCCGAGCGAAGTAATCACTCTTGAAATACTGTAGTGCCTGGGACAGTTGGTTTTTAAATATCGTACGGTTGCCCAAGCACATACGGCATTCTCAGAACATAGTCACCCTAGTCCAGAGGAATGACTGGTCAATACGTCTGGGGCCAACCATGTTTCCTCACGATGTTTTCCTTCACCGTTAGAGCATCCGTATAATGTACTTGAGATCTGAAAAAGTCTTATTGGTACACGCCACGACCTGGGAATCGAACCTGCACTCTCTCGAGTGCGAATCAAACGGTCTACCCACTAGGCCACGAAACTCTTTATTATTTTATAGGTATTTATTACAGCTAATTATAATAGTATTTTACAATTGTAACAAATAAAGGACTTGTAGGTGACAAGTTCAAGGTAACAACAAGTTAAATTTTACAAGGAACGTAAAATAAACAGGAAATTCTTAAGTAAACTACGGCATCTTTAAAATATTCGAAGAGAAAAATTATGGTCGGCCGTGATCTTAAATTCATCTGATAGGCTCGTATAATCGCTCAGCACCTGCAACTCATTAACATAATAATACACATATTCGGGCTATTCTCGTCAACGATCTGGTAACACCCTATCCATCTGGGCGGGCTGACCGAAATAGCGCGACGCGGGGGGCGCGGCGCTCAGTAGAGCGGCGACGGTGGCGCCGACATCACGCCATGGCGTCCGTCGCCGCATGGCTGCCGTTCGCGCGCGCTGCCGCCATCGGCTGGGTCCCCATCGCCACGCACCCGCTGCCTCCGCCACCCGTGCCCAAGGACCGCCGTCGCGCCGAGGACGAGAAGCTCCTCATCAACGTCTCTGGCCGGCGCTTCGAGACTTGGCGGAACACCCTCGAGAAGTACCCCGACTCCCTCCTTGGCTCGACCGAGCGGGAGTTCTTTTACGACGAGGACAGCAGAGAGTATTTTTTTGACAGGGATCCGGATATATTTAGACACATCCTCAATTATTATAGGACGGGCAAGCTGCACTATCCGAAACACGAGTGTTTGACAGGATACGACGAGGAGCTCGCGTTCTTTGGAATTCTGCCGGACGTGATCGGCGACTGTTGCTACGAGGACTACAGAGACAGAAAGCGGGAGAATGCAGAGCGGCTCATGGACGACAAGCTCAGCGAGGCGGGCGACCAGAGCTTGCCGCAGCTCACGGACCTGCGGCAGAAGATGTGGCGAGCGTTCGAGAACCCCCACACCTCCACCGCCGCCCTAGTATTTTACTATGTGACTGGCTTTTTCATCGCCGTGTCGGTGATGGCCAACGTGGTTGAAACTGTACCGTGCGGACATAGGCCCGGACGCGCCGGGACCCTACCGTGCGGAGAGAGATACAAGATTGTTTTCTTTTGCCTGGACACGGCGTGCGTGATGATATTCACGGCGGAATACTTGCTCCGGTTATTCGCGGCGCCGGACCGCTGCAGGTTCGTGCGATCAGTAATGTCCATCATCGACGTGGTGGCCATCCTGCCTTACTACATTGGGCTGGGGATCACGGATAACGATGACGTGTCGGGAGCTTTCGTGACCCTCCGAGTGTTCAGGGTGTTCCGTATCTTCAAGTTCTCGCGGCACTCGCAGGGGCTGCGTATTCTGGGTTACACCCTGAAGTCGTGCGCGAGTGAGCTCGGGTTCCTGGTGTTCTCGTTGGCGATGGCCATCATCATCTTCGCGACGGTGATGTTCTACGCGGAGAAAAACGAGCAGGATACGAACTTTACGTCAATCCCCGCCGCCTTCTGGTACACCATTGTGACGATGACCACGCTGGGGTGAGTATCGATTATTGACACACGCTGGCCACCTGTCGCTGAAACATGTCCGCGGCCTCGGCTGCCGTTTCCTCCATTAACGATTAAGCCCTGAAACATTGATTGCGAAGTTGTATTTAATAGGCAATTCGTTTGTCACGGGCGGCGCTGCGCGGCTGTGGACTTCTTTTTTTCGCTCGACGGAAACATTTTTCGTTTACATGAATAATTATTAAACCTTTTAGGAGTAAATGCCAACTCATTTTTTTGTTTTAACAGAGCAAATGAGTTTTCTATTGTATTCGTGGAGTAAATAATAAAAAAACAGGCCAGATTTTTTTTGATAGATGGATTTTAAAATAGTATTGGCATAATCATCTACAAACTAAAATTATTAGACATTGCTAACTTTCCGCAAGTCTGTTAGACTATGATGAATGATGACTAGAAGATGACAATATTAATATATTATAACAGCTTTTTAATAGTCACTAAAATTTCGCTACGTAAGCCTCAACTGTTATACTCCAAGCTTTGAAACTAATATACAGGTTTGGAATACAAAAATTGTAAGAAAGATAGAAGGAGGAATAAGGACCATTTATTACTGGATATAAGCCAAAGATGATACACTTTCAAGAATATCTGTTTATTCAATATCAACCACATTGTACATTACCATATAAAAGCTATAAAGAATAGCATTTTTATTAGTCATTAGTCATACTGACTCTTTGAAACTACGCCTTGCTTACGATTTCTAAAAATGCTGTCAAGGATACGTTGTTAGTCACTTGAATATCTGATATTATATATATATTAAATCTACAACCAACTATAGAGGGGAGTTTGGTAGGCATTCCATGAAATATAGATTCGGGGGATGAAGACAAATTTCACGGATATTTCACGGATTGACTAAGTTCTACCAAACACCTAGTATAATTTTGTATCTGAGCTAAGTGTCATTAAATTTTTTGTAGAACGGTCAATGGTGGATGGATCAATCCCTGATGACCCATAATCAAGCTTCAAGTCTATAACAATTGACTATCAAAAAATTATATAGTACTAGCTTTTGCCCGTGGCTCCACCTGCGTAAACAAAGTATCACACGGGAACACTCCACTTTTATATAGTTGTATGTGTTAATCCAGAGACTAAGCTACTACCGTACCAAATTTCATCAAAATCCGTTAAATAGTTTTTGGGTAAAAGAGTCACGAACATCCATCTTTTCTCACAAACTTTCACATTTATAATAGAAGTAGGATATTTTGTAAAGGATCGTTTAAATAGTTAAAATTTAAAATATCCTAATAAAAATAACTAGAGTTTTGCAACCTGCATGGTTGTGTGGGCAGTGAGACCTTGCACGATCTTGCTGACATTGTTGCTTGTGTGGTCGCGGTGTTTGCACGATCTTGTTTGTGAGTGTGAGCATAATCAGTGTGGGAGGAGGGAGGTGCTTTACGCGTGCTTATGTTTTTCGTGGGATATCGCTAGATATAATAATAATTAAACTGCAGGATAGTTTACCCCAGAAATGTGAAAAAATTAAGCAAACATACAAGTTCATGTAATATGGAGAGGGCAGATATGCCATACAGAGGGTAGATGATATACAATATGTTATATTATCTCACTATTGACGTATTTCGACTCATTCCTATTCCCGCCGCCTCTGCAGTCGACACTTTATTGTCCCATATCCATTTATTTTGCATCAATGATTATCGTATTTCTATGATATGATTTTTTTTCGCGCAATTTTCAGACTAGAGAATTCCAGTTTCATAGCTTGTTTATATAAAAACTAGATGTTTCCCGCGACTCGGTACGCGCATAAAGAAAATAACCTTGCATTTTGCAGGGATAATAAGTATCCTTGTGTTAATCCCGGGCCTAAACTGCTACCATAACAAATTTCATTAAAATTCATTCAGTAGTTATTTCGTGAAAGAGTAACAAACATCCACAGATCCATACATTCTTACAAACTTTCGGTTTAATAATATTTCTCTCAAAGTTACTCTGCTTTTCTAGCGTCGTCGGTTTGTTTCTTTGATCTTACGTTTTAAAAAACTTGTTACTTAAAATATTATGACAACGCTTTGTAAACGCTGACCCTGTCTCTCCTTGGGAGAATGAAAAAGCCAGCAAGTTACTTGAGCGTCACTTAAATTAAGTATTTTCTAAGTATGTCTACGGTCTCATATCACGTTAATCTCCCTGAAGTATAGCTCTTGGGTACAGTATGACACAAAGGAATAATATTAAAATTCGGGTCTTTAAAATACAAAGTTAACCCTTCCACCCTTTGACAACCCTGTAATAACACAGTAAGCGCTTAATTAAAATACATTTTTATCTTTCCGACTGACTCAGCAGCTAGGACACATTATACAGCAGTTTCAACTCCAAGGGTCAGTTCACACCGTGACGATACGCTATGCGACGCAGCGCTGCTTTTTTAAGGTAGCTATTCAAAATTGATCTTTATTCACTTCACGTTCCATATGAAGTCATACAGTGCACACGTGCTGTGCAGCGCGGTGCAACATTCGAACTCCTACAAGCAATCGTGTATCTTCTTGTGTAATTAATAGAGTTAAATTTTGAATAGCTATCTTAAAAATGCAGCGCCATGTCGCGTATCGTTTCCTTTCGGAGTGAATTCACCCTAAAAGGACATAGATTTTAACATTAAAACATTTTTTATTTTTTAAGCTTTTATAAAAGTGAGCCCAAAATGCGATATCCGTACTGCGTAATATAGTACAACTAATATCTTAATCTTCGTCGGTAATCTTCGATCTCGAGGATTTCCGAAATACATTAAGAACGTGTTTGTACTGTATATTGAAGATATTTACAAAATAACGTGGGTGTGTTTCATCTAGTTTAGAATCACAACGACGCCAATAGCCTAAATACTCAATACAACCGCTTAAATTAGGAGGCTCTTAAGTCACCCGCTGTCCTTGTCTATGATTTAATGGGCCCCTTACTTAATTACCGGTTGAGAATTCAGATCTTAAGCCATGACTCGTGAAGACTGCATGTCGCCAACATACGAATACAACTATACAATGCTTTCTTAAAATCTACCTTGAATTCATATATGTATTTATATAAACGATAGCTATCGAAGTTTTGAACAGGTATTTTGGCAAGTAGAGCCAAGGTTTCCGCAAATAGCAATATTATGGTAATACAATAACAACATAAATTCTTGACTTTTACGTGATTCCAATACTTTCCATTTAAAATTTTCTTGATTTTAATATTTCCAATTCTTTCAATCTCAATGTTTTATGCAATCAACTATATATAAATTACTAGCTTTTACCCGCGGCTCTGCCTGCGTACATACAGTATCCCACGGGAACACTGTACTTTTTCGGGTAAAAAAGTCGCCTATGTGTAAATCCAGAGCTTAAACCAATAACTCTACCACTACCATACCAAATTTCATAGAAATCCGTTCAGTAGCTTTTGCGCAAAAGAGTCGCATATATCCATCCATCCATCCACACAAACTTTGACATTTATAATAGTAGTAGGATTATCAACCCGCTGGTCCAGTGGTTTAGAGCTAGGCTCTCTACTCGGAGGTCGTGGGTTCGATTCCCGCATTGGAACAACAAAAAAAAGTTTGGTTAGGACAATACAGGCTGATCACCTGATTGTCTGACAAGAAAGATGATCCATGCGTCATGCATAAAAAGTCGGACCTGCGCCCGATCTCTCGCCAGTCGTGTCGGTCATCCGTCCCACTGGGCTATGAGAATAAAGGAAGAGAGAGTGCTCTTGTATACACACTTGGGCACTACAAAATTACTCCTGCGTATCTGGCCTGGTTTCAATGAAACTGGCCACCGTCACCGAAATCGGTGGGGGGAGCTATGTTATTTGTTAGGATTATCAGGCGCTAATGTATCCAGTAGATACTGGGGCATGGGCCTTAAGGATCAGGTTGTATCCCACCGCGCTCGTCTACTTTGGGTCAGCTTAGTCTTATATTCTAATACAAGAAGACACTTTGACGGCTACATATCGTAGCACAGAATCTAAAATGGACAAGAATTTACAGACCACTTACAGCACGGCCCCAGAAATAAATGCAAATTGACTTTTGAAAACAGAAGGTCGATTATGTTATTTCAATAAAGTTTCGATGCAGTTTCTATCTCCTTCCAACAGCAAAATGTCAAACGTAAACGTGTAACTACTTTGGGTCAGTTAGATAAAAAACTTAGGCCTTTTCATACGTTATTGGATGATTTATACAGTATTCTCCGAGCGAAGTAACCACTCTTAAAATACTGTGGTGCCTGAGACAGTTGGTTTTTAAATATCGTATGGTTGCCCAACGGCATTCTCACAACATAGTCAGCCTAGTCCAGAGGAATGACTGGTCAATACGTCTGGGAACAACCGTGTGCGGATTTCCTCACGATGTTTTCCTTCACCGTTGGAGCGTCCGTACAATGTACTTGGAATCTGAAAAAGTCTCATTGGTACATGCCACAACCTGGGAATCGAACCTGCACTCTCGTGAGTGCGAATCGAACTGTCCACCCACTAGGCCACGGAGCTTTTCAGTTAGATAACAAGACAGTTTATTTATAATAAATTAAAATTAAATGTAAAATGTAAGTTAAATACGAGAAAGCTATTGACACCTCATTCGTACCAATCGGATCAGTAGTTTAGGCACTACGATGGAACAAACGATACATACATCCAAATCATCAATCAACCTTCCTTTTGGCTTCGCCTAGTCGGGTAACAAATACGTCAATACAAATACGCCAATCAATAAACTGTCAGTTAACGAGATGACAAATGAAGGTCAAATGTCAGGGCGAGAGTAATCCGTGGTAAGTGGTAACTGGGTTTCCGCGTAACTTAGTTACCCCCGGGGCGGATGAGATGGGTTTTAGTTCATCGAGATGAGTTTGTATGGATAACCTGTATAGAAGTTCGAGGTAGGTAATATACACTTTTCTGAACCAATTTAAGGTTTTAGGCATACGTGGTCCAGTGGCTTAGAGATTGGTTCTCGACGTCGGATATCGTCGGTTCGATCCCGCGTCTTTTCCCCGCCCGCGAATTTTGTTTTCAAATCTGGTTAGGAAAATGCAGGCTGTCGGCTGATCACCTGATTGTCTGACTAGAAAGATGATCCATGCGTCGAATGGGCGTGTCAGAAGTCGGACTTGTGCCTGATCTCCCGCCAGTCGTGTTGGCTAAATCCATCCCAATGGATTATGAGAGGAAAGTAGGAGAGCGTGCTCTTGCGTACTGCGCATACACTAGGGCACTATAAACATAACTCCTGCGTAGCCGGGCTGATTTCCATGAAACCAGTTACCGCCACCGAAATCGGTGTGGGAGCTATTATTATATTATTATTAATGTTTTTGTAGACAGACATCAGTTCACAATAATGCTACCCATTTAAATAGTCTATATTTTTGTAGACAGACAGCAGTTCACTTTATTATGCATTTAAGTAGTTTAAATATCCTTATTCACCGTGCAATAAAAATACAACAAGCAACTTTTATTTTGAGGAACCCCATATCCTACCTGATGAGCTATTCTTATCACGAGTTTTCAATTTAGAGAAGAACTCACTATTTCAAAATTATATTCCCAATGTAGTTTTTATTTTTTAGCGAAACCCATATGTCTACTCCCAGAACTCACTATGGGAATCCCTGTCTTATGGCATTCTTAAAGATTCCGAGTGGACACCACGGACAGGATGTAGCAGCGCGAGTGTAGGACAGCGTGTAGGGCCTGCTCCACAATCTGCAGACAACTGTCAAATAGCATATTTGCAAGTTTTATCTCTGTCGCTCAGTATAAAGTATGCAGCGACAAAACTTCCCGATAAGCCAATCGACACTTACAAGGCCAATTATCTTTTTGTTTACAAACAGATTAAATTGAATGTGAAGAAGGTACATACGAGTAAATACATACAGATATTATACTGATATTATATTAGACAGCAAATGACTAGCTGTCAATCAATCAATCCGTTATTGCAACATAATATAATATTGTCTTTATATATTATTATGGTTTGATATTCCTTATGGTACCTTAAAGTAAGACCGCACTAAACGGCAGCGGAGCGGCGCGGCGCGACACTTAATTACTATTAATAATACCGCCATGGAGTGCCGCGTCGCGTAGTTCCGCTGCCGCGTAGTGCTGTATTGTATAACTTACAATTTTATACAAAGAATATTTGGACGTGTCGCGTCGTGTAGTTACGCCCAGTGCGGTCCCACCTTTAGCGTTAGTATCGCTCGTAAATGCCTGTCAGATGTCATACACAAACTATTTTATCTAAATGATGATAACATTTTAAAATAAACGAGAAAGTTTGATACAGTTGTTCATGATAAAAATTATTGCTTCATGTAATCTAATGACTCAATTTTTCATCAAATTTTCATACTTCACATCAGTTGAACAAAAGTATTTGAATTAACTAATTTTATCAAATAACTTGGTTCTTTATAGGCCAAGAGACGGTCATTTTCATTAACGTCAACTAAAATAGCCCCCGTGAGAGAAGCCAGCACAAATTCTGCATTTCTGTATTTATAATTAATAGTCCAAGCGCCGACAGACGGTTCTCTTGTGTTATTCAACACAAATAAAACGAATGGTCCCATTTTGATGGACATAAAACGCTTTATTTAATTTTGAATATACTTATGTATACATTTAAGCGACTAAATGTGTTTTTGATTGATAAAAATGTTGTCTCGTCCAAATTCTTTAACGACATAATGATTTTTTTTTTATACATTTTACGTCGTGATTTAGTAACGAGAATTATACTGAATGATAGTATAATTTGATTGCAATACGACTTATTTATTTATGAAATTAGTGTTAAAATGTTTTGTACAATTCATTATATTTTGTGATATTTTTTGTACTCTATTCTGTAGTTTAATTTTGTATTACTAGTAACTGATAAATATAATATATAAAAGTGGATTGCAATTTCAATGTATCGCCAAAACTCGAGACCGGCTGGACGTATTTGGTAGCTTTTGGTTTTGAAATAATTGTGGAAGTTCAGTGAAGGTTTAAACGGTGAGAAATAGCGGCGCCAGTGGGCTGGTTAAATTTTCATGATGGCCGATCGGGTGGGAGCAACGTTAAGTTCGTTAAGAGAACCTACACATCTATTAAAATCGCGCTTCATTAAGTACAAATTACTCATTATTTACCTATTGGTGAGCATCACAGGAGGTAACTTTATCCCGGTCTGGCTGAGTTTTGGGCAGGTTTAAGCATGCCAGATAAACGGTTTTCGAAAGAGGATAAGGAGGCGAACACATTGACGTATAATTTGACCTTTTTACTCTCAAAATTCTTGTAATACGTCCAGGGCGGACTGGCTGGAAACTGGTCAAGAGTCTGTAGGACTGCCAGACTTTCATTTTTTTTGGTTTCTAGTTTGGTGCGCAGCCGTGTATCAAAACAGTTTTCTTGTTCATAATGACTTTTTTTACTTAAAAAAATATTCACACATTTTGGTAAATAAAAAAAATCATTTGCCAAGTTGAGAATTGCCAGACTGGTGGCTTAATATTAGACTTTTGGGTCCCTAGCGATCTACAGAATCCAATGCTTGTTTGTGATGACCTCCTTTGACGATGCCGAGCTCTAGATCTATAAGAGACGTAACGCAAGAGGTTACATTTCCCAACCAAAACATTAGGTATAAACAAATATCTGTCAACACTTAACGATCTTAATATACGAAACAACCATCCCAAGGACCTATGATCTACTTATTACAAACCACTATGTTGCCCGCGACATCGTGCGCGCTAAAGGAAACCTCGCTGGGACCGTACATTTTTCCGCAATGAAAAGTATCGTCTGCCCTTCCCCGTGATCCGTCTGTGCCAAATTTTCTCAAAATCGATTAAGTAGTTTCAGTGCTAATGAAATGCAAACAATCCTTTCTTTACAATATTAATATTAGGTCCTTACATATTATGAAATTGGCGTTTTGTCGTACTGGCCACTTTGATCTCAAATATATCTCCTTTGGTTAGGAACTTCAATTTCAAATTTAAACCGCTATTTATTCATGCACTTGTCGAAAACCGTAATTCATTTGTTTTATCTCTATTGGTTTTTTCTTTGCGGCACTCTGTGTACAATACAATAGAAAACTTGAAATATCGTATTATTTTCGAGTACGAGTTCCACCGTGGCACCAGTGCTGCAGAAACGGCTCGAAGGATTAATGATGTGTATGGCGGCGGTGTCGCAAAAGAAATCACAGTGCGTTTTTGGTTCCAAAGTTTTCGTTCTGGAAATTTCGACCTGCAGAACAAGCCCCGTGGATGGCCGGAGACCAAAGTTGATAATGAAGAGCCTTAAAGGCTATTGTGGAAGCGGATCCATCGCAAACCACGTCCGAGTTAGCTGCAGGCTGCGGTGTTAGTGATAAAACTGTTTTAATCCACTTGAAGCAAATTGGGAAGGTGAAAAAGCTTGAAAGGTGGGTACCTCATGAATTGAGTGCAGCAAACCGACAAACGCGCGTCGACTGCTGCGTTACATTACTCAACCGGCACAATAATGAAGGGATTTTAAATCTAATCATTACCTGTGCTGAAAAGTGGTTCCTGTACGATAATCGGAAACTCTTATCGCAATGGCTGAACCCTGGCGAACCAGCCAAAGCCTGCCCCAAGCGAAAATTGACTCAAAAAAAGTTACTTGTGAACGTTTGGTGGACTGGTGCCGCTGTCGTTCACTACAGCTTTCTTAAATCTGGCCAGACGATTACGGCAGATGTCTATTGCCAGTAACTGCAAATCATGATGAAAAAGGTAGCTGCTAAACAACCGATTTTGGTCATTCGCTCTAGGCCACTGCTGCTTCAGGAGAACGCGTGGTCTACACACGGGTACGAAATTAGAGGAGCTTCAATTGGAATGTCTAAGACATCCACCATACTCCCCGGACCTTGCTCCAACTGATTACCATTTTTTTCGAAATTTGGATAACTTCTTGCAAGGGAAAAAATTCAACTCCGATGGGGCAGTCCAAAGCGCCTTCAAAGATTTTATTAATTCCTGTCCTAATAGTTTTTTAGTAAAAAAATCAATTAACTACCTATGAGATGGTAAAAGTGCATAGATAGCAATTGTATATACTTTGATTAAATAAATATATTATGTTGACAAAAGGCGAGTTTATGTTCCTCCTTTACAAAACGCCAATTTCATATGCAATGACCATAATATTAGTGTAGAAGTGTAATCAACTATAAATCCCGAGTACCTAAAATCGATTAATTACAAAACTAACTAACAATTCCGAAACAATAAGAAAAAAATCAAATACACGAGCATTCCAGCTTCCATTTTCAGAGCCATATTTGCCATCAAGTAAATATGAGCTTTTGTAGTAAACAGCGGGAAAATTATAGGGGAGGGGAGGGGGTGCCTCCTAACCCCCCTAATGCTGGGGTAGTATTGGACGTGTACAGTCGCCGACAGATCCGACGTGCCACTTTTGAACCCTATTGCCAAGTTATAAGGTCGTCTATCGGCGACTGTACCTAATGATTGGGATATGTTGATTATTATTATTGTATATTTCGATTGTTATACGATTGTATATTACTAATATTATGACTTTAAAACAGCAGTAGTTAGGGTCCCGTACCCAAAGGGTAAAAAATTAACTTTAATGGGAAATTTTTAACATATCGTCATATTATTATTATGTCTGTTGCCGCTGTAACAACAAATACTAACAACAGATTAAAATAAAGTGTGAAAAAACATACTACAAACGTGATTTCTTTTCCGCATTTCGTACGGAGCCCTAGCTCGCACTTGGCCGGTTTTTGATCACTTGTTACACAGTAAGAAACGTAGTTTTTTGAAACAATGTTTTTATTATTATTCTGTGATCATTGTTTTTAGTAATTATAATTATTTACTTACTAGAACGTTCTGTTCGCGCAGAAATTCATATGATGCGCGGAAATCGATCAAATGTAGTTTCTGTCCTTTCCTGTTGTTCTTATACGAGTATCTGTACCAAACTTCATGAAAATCGGTTTAGTGGCTTAAATTTACTTTCGTATTTTCGAAGTAAGGATTTAATGTTAATAATACTATTTCTATGAGTTTTAATTGCAAAGTGTTGAAAATTTTCTCTGTAACTAATCACAATATTCCATAGAATAGAAAAATATTATGTTTTTCATGCACCGAGGTAAATCTTTATTTACTGCAGTCCGAAAATAAAATTTGCCAAAAAATGTAAACATGACCAGTTCCAATTATATTCTTGTTTACAATGTTGAAAAAGTCGTCTGTTTTTCTGCTGTAAACAAGTTTGAATTGGTGAGGCCTTGGCCTACAATGAGATAGCTATGAGGTTCAAAATACTTTCAGGTTATATTTAACTAATGTGACCGCGGAGACCAAGGTTCGAAGACCGGGGAAACAATAGAAAATTAATACGTGGGGCTAATACTTTCAGTACAGTTTTATGAGAATTACAGCAACCGGCGGAGTATGAAATATGGAGGATGGTGTGCAGAAAGCTAACATTTTAAATGCTTAGAAATATATGAACGTAATGAAAATAACAATAACACACACACACACTATCTTTGATTATTAACACACACTATCGTGCGTTTGACAGATACAATTTTGTGTGCATTGATGTTTGTCAATCTGTCACAACATTTACGTATTTTTTCTATCTAAGAGGCAAAGGAACCCTTATAAAGTTAAAACTTCAAAATTATATGAATGGTCACAAATAACCAAACTGTAATTTTTAATGTGAGCCAGTTAACAAAACCAAGACATAGCTCTGTATGTAAAGTTGGTAATTTATAAAAGCATTTTTTTTTTTTTTTTAATAAAAAAAGACCTCGTGTTTCATGCGTCACTTTCGTTTACTTTAGCGCATATATATATTACGGTACATAATAAACATGCAGATTTGTGAATCTAGAAATATTATACCTGATAACAATCTTCCGAAAGCGTTTGGATCTGTCCCAAGATTTTCGGAGTAAAAATCTTATATACGACATGGCGAGGGAGTAAATATTGTAGCGTCAATATTTTGGACACTTAATCACTAATATGGGTTCAATGTCTGGCACAAGTTTCGATAGTCTGAAATAGTTTTGGAAGCTACAAAAGCTCTGAAATAATATGGTAAGGTAGTTTTTATCGATATGTTTTACCTGTTTTACTTTATTTTACCTTTTATGTTGTTGTTAATTTAAATATTTTTAATTTTCGATGTAGGAGAGTCCCTCGAGACGGTTAGACCGAAGATAGCACAGCTTCGCAGTAAACAGACGGGAAGTGACAGTGTGTTTTACTCTTACGGCAGCATTCACACATTCAATGCCTACGTCATATGGAGCTACTTAGTACGGACTTTGACATAAAGTCCATACAGTTTTTCTCAAAATCGTGACCCCTTAAGTAAGCGTTAAATGTATCTGAGTGCAGCCGTTAGTCCTTATGTAAAACATTAAGTGCCTTGTTTTTTTTATCGCCTACATTTGATATTAGCACGCAGCACAATAATAGTCAAATTATTTTGATCAGGTTTTACTTAATTCAAATAATTGGAGTTTACTTTATCGCTAGGTCCTGAGCTCTAATCATCATATTCAATCGTCACCATAATATTCTGGTAAAGTGCGGTTGCGGAGCACGTAGACTTCCGTACATTGACTCAACGCTACTTGTTTCTTTCACTCGCACACGAATATATTGCTGTCGCGCTCCTATCGCGTATTCTTCTAAACGCGATAGCAATATATTTGTGCGCGATTGAGATAAGTAGCAATGAGTCAATGTACGAAATTCTATGAGCTCCGCGACCACACTTTAGCTTATTTCTGCCTGCCCAAAGTTATCTATAATTAGATGTGGACCGCGACTTCGGGCGCATTGAAGGAAAATATCGCGGGAACCGTACATTTGGCTGCGATAAAAAGTAGCCTATGTCCTTCCCCGTGGTCTAATGTATATCTGTGCCAAATTTCATCAAAATCCGCCTCATAGTTTCAGATCCTATTCATAGCAAACAAACAAGCAAACCTTTTCTCTTTATAATATTTTGTATAGAAAAGTAATAAAAAATTTAACACTTCTATTTATCAGGAAGCACATTTGCCATTAAAATGGAAGCACTCTATTTGATATAGCTGTAATCGTAAGGTGGGCGAAGTCGTCACACGCCGACTATTTATAAGTTTATCTTATGTTTTGCTTCTGTTGTACAATCTACAGTTTTGACGTGTGTTTTATGAATAGACTTGATGGTACTTTAATAAAAACTGGCCAAGTGTGAGTCATACCAGACCAGTTCTGTACCATTGTACTAATATTTTACACTAGAATTTGCCCGCAGCTACGCCCTCGTCATATTGGATTTTAAACGATATCTTTATAATCATTTAAAACTTTCATCCCCTATTTTACCCACCTAGGGGCTGAATTTTAGAAAACGCTGAAATACGTAACTCATTTTATTTTTCCGTACTCAATTCTTACGAAACATCATGCAAATATGTCCAAGGGACAAACAGTTTCATACAAACTTTTATCCCCTATTTTCCCCCTATGGGGCTTGAATTTTGGAAAATCCTTCCTTAATGGATGCCTACATCATATGAGAAATACGTATTCATGTGCGTTGATACATCAGTCAATCAGCTTTGCCTTTTAAGTTGTGGGAGTATGGTGGCAAGCCCCAAAAGGTCTCCGACCGAGCGAGGTGCTATGCTCGGTCAGGCCGAAGCCCACTTGTATGAATTTCAGATGTTGTATATATAGTGCCGATCATAGAAAACTTCGATAGCGCGATTCAGGATTGTGGCGCTAATTGGTCCGCCACAAAGTATATAGATAGATAGAATAGATGTTTACTTAATATTTAGTTATTTTTGTACGAAGTTTTCCAAGTAAGCGCATTTTTCAAGTTAGGTTTCTATAACGTCCTAACACATTTATGTACTGGACTACCATCATATTTTTTTTCGACACAGCCGTTTTAGAGGCTTTTATTGTGACAAAAAAATGTGCTTTAAAGTCGAATATCTCGCAAATGGATTCATAAATCAAAAAATCAGCAACCTCTCAATGTTTGTAAAAGTCTACGTACGCGAGTCCAATTCGCACTTGACCGCTGTTTTTACTACATTTTACTTACCTTGTTAGAGGAGCACCGCTATAATAAAACATCGTTCATTGTAGTAATGATTTAGGTGAAATATTATTATTACGTTTATCGGTTGTGTACAAAATACTGGCATACTTACTAATAACTAACGACCGACGAGTCGTGGCCACGCCGATGTGAATCCAATTTCCCAACATTCATCGGCATTTTGGCTTAATGTGGCCCTCCCATTAAACATCAGCATCTTGTTAATTCCAACTAAACGTAACGAAATGAAGTAGCGAGAAAGGTCAAGAGCTACAGACTTTTGTACGGCGAGTTGGCGGCCCTCCAAGTTTGTTCCGCCGGGTTCCGGACCATTTGTTTATTTATTACATTTTCATATTATTTGAAACGCTCGAGTTTGTTTGTTTATTTGTCAGTTTATTACGTTTCATTCTTAAATGTGAAACAATTTCTACACACGATTAGGGAAGGCGATCTTTTATAGAATCCTACTAAAAGTGAAAGTTTGTGAGGATAGTTTGATGGATGTAATGATGAATGGATGTTTGTTATTCTTCTACGCAAAAAGTACTGAAAGGTTTCTGGTGAAATTTGGTGTGGTAGTTCTACTAAGCTCTGGATGAGTAACATAGGCTACTTTTTATCCTGAAAAAGTAGTGTTCCTGTGGGATACTGTATTTATGCGTGCGGAGCCGCGGGCAAAAGCTAGTTATCTATATTACAAAAACGACGTATTACGTGTTACACACTGTATAGAGCTAAGCTTACACAACCAAAGTCAAAGTCAAAGACAAAAATTTTTATTCAAAATAGGTATTTTCATACACTTTCTGAACGTCTTTCGACATTATGCCTACCACCGGTTCGGAAACTAGCCCGGCGAGAAAAACCGGCGTAAGAAACTCGCGCGGGGCCATCTTTTATCAAAAAGATGGAAAATTGTTCTTTTAAAATATAAAAAGGCATATATAACAATGTTACTAAACTACATAACAAGAGTACAATAATATATGTAATTTAGAAGTAGCCTTGCAGGGGGCCACCTCATTCCCATAGTGTGCTATCATTCATAAAATCATTAACTTTATAATAGGCATTAGCACACAAACGTTCTTTAACTACTTTTTTAAATTTATTGATTGAAAAATTTTGAACGCTTTCTGGGATCTTATTGTATAGGCGTATACACTGGCCTTTAAACGAGTTCTTTACTTTACTAAGTCTAGTCACTGGTACATCAAGCTTATGACCGAAACTGAAAAGCCTGCATGGATCTGTGTATGTATATTTTGCTCATTTAGCTGTTTTATTTCATTTCTTACTAGATGTTTCGCGCGACTCAATATACCATATATTTTGCATGCATGCATGCATATGTCCTTCCCCGCGGTCTACTTTATGTCTGTGCCAAATTTCATGATGATCGGTTTCGGATCGGGAACTCACTTTCTCATTTATAATATTAAGTAAGGATTATTCTCAAAAACTTAAATCCATCTTAACAGGACTCTTACATTCGATTCAGTATAATAAAATAGCTCACTAATTACAAAAAAATATAGCAAATGTACATTTTTTTTTTACAAATTTTATCTTGATCTAAGCTATCTTTTGCCCGCCCGCTTTTTCGTTATAAAAAGTAGCCTATGTGTTAATACAGAGCTTAAACTACAATAATATAAAATTTCATCAAAACCTCAGTTATGTCACCATAGCAGAGTTGCTTTCGAAGAATAAGGCTGAAAGACACACGCCCGAGGTACGCGCACGCCTAATGTGTGCCTAATATAGGCGCCGAAACCAGAGGTTTCTGGGACGCCAGCATCCGACGCCTTATGTAAATACAGCAGCCGCCGCCGCCCGCGCTGCCGCTTTGACTCCGCGCTGCCGCGCCGACTTCGCGCTGCCGCCCCGACTCCGCGCTGCCGCCCCGCATACAGCCGCCGCAGTTGCCTAAACTCGCCTCCCGCGACCATTAATTGTAAACTAGTTTTAATTTTAAAAATAAATATGTTTTTAAGGACAATTAACTTTAAAATAACTTAACTCCGTTTAGTAGTTTTAGCGTGAAAGAGTAGCAAACATCCCTCCATCCATCAATCCATTTATCCTCACAAACTTTAACATATTTTATAATACAAGTAGGACAGCAGCTACCGGCTACCGAATACTACTGAACAGTGAACACAGATTACAACAAGTTCATTAATCAGCGTTTAACAATCAGTAAACCGTCGGTTAGCAAGCTCGCAGCTCCACAAAACCCTTCGACAATCAGCCGTTTAGGCGCCTTTGAAAGTGAAAAGTGCTTAGTGCTCAATTTTGCGTGTCATTCTTACGAGCGTCGTTCAGATGTTGTTGAAATTCAAACGATGTAAGTAGTAAAACGATGCAAGACCACCTTTTCAACAATAGCCAGGTTTGTTTGCCACTTATTTTATATAAATAGCAAACATAAATAAAATTATACAAATAAATAAAATTTAAGTATATGTTTGTACTAAGACTGCATATGATTGTATATACGGTACCTATACCGAAAAAAATAATAATAAATTTAGGCGGCCAGACTAAAATTAAGTCTGTATGTTCCTGCTTATCTGAAACGGCCGGACTGATTTTGACCGGACTTTCAATGGTAGATAGCTGATATTTAAGGTATAACTCAGGCTTTTTTATCTTAGGGTTTCGTGTAAAAAAGGTTCCGTTTCCATCAATAGCACCACGCAAACGAAGTTGTTGGCGCCAGCTAATTTCTTAAATTAATTCAGCGTTTGTTTTATTAATTAGGATTGTAGTCGATCGAGGAATGGATGACAAAGGCAACAGAATGAACAAAATGGGAAAAGTTGGAGGAGGCCTTTATCCGAAGAGGCCAAGGGCCATGTCACAAAACTAATATTATGTAAACATTTTATATGTAATTAGGTATGTATCAATTTTATATTTTATTTTTCTTAACTTGTAATAATTTAAAATCCATGTAAATAATCTATGTAAAACTTGAATAAAGGGCTGTATTATTATTATTAATAAATGTAAGTCCAAGGTTAGCTAATGAGGTACCTACTGCTGGGACGAAATAGGCAGACATACTGAAAATTACCCAAACGCTACTCAAAGTTAAATATCTCCTTAAATTTGAAACACTCCAACGCGCGACCCGCACAACTCCAGACAAGTGTAGCGCGACATTGCGCACTACCATCCTCATCATTGGCCTTTTCATCCATCACGGATGATTCAAGTAGGGTGCGACTTCAAACACTTCTTTTGATGACTATGAAGTCCGATTCTAGAAAGTTTGTGAGGATGGATCGATGTTCGTTACTCTTTCACGCAAAAACTACTGAACGGATTTCGATGAAATATGGTATGGTAGTAGTTCAGGCTCTGGACATAGGCTACTTTTTATCCCAAAAAATTACACTGTTCCCTAGGGATACTATATTTACGCGGGCGGAGCTGCGGGCAACTAGTATTACAATAATACAATTTATGGAGAAATAGAGATGAATATGCTTATAGATGAAAAATATGACGCGTCGCATCGATTTGACTCTGCGCCAGTGTGAGTTTAGCCTTCAGTGATTTTTATTTTTAAGAAGCGTTTGTGAATTCGGCCGTATGCAACTCAATAAAGTTGAAGGTACTTAAATTGTTTACAATGAGAATGTGTATAATAGAAGCGAATGTGTATAGATACGCTATACCCTAAACTTAATGGTTTTTGTGGACGGAACCGAAGCTTACGCAAGCAAAGTTACGGGAAATACACCAATAATCACTAAAGTATTGAGGCGAATTAAATACTTTTGGTTTTTGGTTGAGGACTTTTAAAAGTTTCGACGCTTTAATTACCAAAAGCTCTGTCTAACATACTGCAATGCGCCTAAAACCGCCGAAAACAGCTTTTTGTGCTTTGTTGCTTTCAAACTCTCGTGCAATTTTTTTAATTTATTTTTACAGAGAACTTCTATAGGTGGTCGTATAATTAAAAATAATTCAATCTTTTTAATAAAGCTTTTGACTTAAATATACAATTTGGACTTTATGTTTTGATGCCTAGCCTAATTAAACTGCTAAAAGTAATTTGTATGTACTATTAGGTAATCTAATTCATAAGCAGGTAGTGTTCTCATAATTTATTTGTATTATAATGACGGAATGGAGTCACAATATATACAATATATAATTGTCACTGACAGTTCAGTTTCACAACGAATTATAACAACGGTCAACTTGCTTATGAGATTCCCTGATAGGATTTATTATAATTATGTTAACAATAATACTGAATTATATCAATCACAATTAAAATTATTATAGTAACGACAATAAATAAAATAACAAATAACAATAATTATTAAGATAAGGATAATCCATAACTTAGTTATTAGTATTGGTTCAACACTTTACGTTTCTAGTGTAAAAGTTTAAAATAAAACTTATCTTTCGGCGTAGAAATATTATTAAACCTTTCCACCTTTAGCCTAAGAACACGCATAATACACAGATCAATCATGTTTTAATGAAACCGATTTAAAAAACCGAAACGTTACAGCGGTAAGTGTTGCCAAAAGCCGTACGCAAACATTACGCCGCGTGACACGGGCGTCGTAAAAAATCGATAACACGTCGACAGCACGTAAAACAACCGTAAAGTACGGTTCATAATAAGGCAGCGTTCAGACAGAATTTTCTCAAGTTTGTAGGAGGCCATTATAATATAATAAGGCCGTGTTTAATACTAAGGTTTTAATAATATTTTAAATTTCATTCTGGTTGCTACAAAAGCAAACTTTATTAGATAAAAGTATTCTTTATTTGTTTAGTTACACATAATTAATCAAAATCGGCACTACAGAACTCACGAATCAAAAATCGTGTTTATAATATGTAGGTTTATTTTAAATATTGTATGTATATAAATAAGTATGTCATGCAATTTGTATAATATTCTAAGTATATTGCTATAATTAGTATGTACTAGAGGCAGAGAATATATATTACTAACGTAAAAAATCGTAATTCCCCCGATTTACACGAATGAAAGCACGCGGCCGGGCGAATGCGGAGGCGGGCGGGGCGTGAGTTGTTTCCAGCCAGGACTTTCTTTCACGGGGTCGTATAAATTCATAATATTTATGATAGATTTGTCTGACGCGACGTTTATTACTATTCCGGTGACCTTAGGCTTACGTCAACACGGCTGACATTCGCCGGAGCTCGAGCTGTCATTTGTTGAGAGTGTCGCCCCTGTGCGCCGCCATGTGGTCGAAATACGTCCATAATAATATAATTTTATCGTTTCAACTTTATAAGAGTTCTTTTGCATTCTAGATTAAAAAATGTAAATTCTAAGACAGATTGACAAACGTCAATGTGTAAAAATTGTATCTGTCAAACGCACGGTCGTGTGTGTTTATAATCTGAGGTGGAGTGTGTGTTTTTGTTATCTTAATTATTTTTATGTATTTCTAAGAATTATTAAAAAAATATTATCTTTCTGTACACCTTACTCTACATGAACATTAACTGTATCAAATATCATACTCCTCCGTTCCAAAGGTGAAAGAAAGTATTTGTTTGTTACACATTTTATAATGTATGAAGTAATAATTTCATGAAGTACATTAATACATTAGTAGAATATTGAAAATAAAAATATTTTTTATAAGATACTACATCTTATACTTCTATATCAATAAACGAGCTTGTGAATACTTAGTCCTGGCTTGAACATACACACGTTCCGCGCGCTTCGCGCTGCCCCCGCATAAGTCTAGCCGCGCACACAACGGCGAGCCGTCATTCGTGACAATCGTTAAATGACGGCTCTTTACGTTAGTAATAATATAATATTATAATATACTCTATAGTAATTCGAAGGCTTTATTTATAACTTGTAACATATGGGAAGATGAATCAAACTTTTTAATTGGAATTTAAGCTGAGATTAAAATATAATTATAGATTGTAAGCGAGAACCCAGCAAAGTCAAATTTCATTAATGTGGGTAACAAAATATAATAAGAAAAGGGTGATTTAATTGAATGCAAATATAACACGATTTAGAATCGTGAATATTATTCATTGTAAATTTAAAAACTTATGAACCGCGATTAAATCCGTACCTAAGTGTTTCAATTTACAACACGATTTAGTTTAAAAAAGTATCTCTGCTATTATCAATTTTGATAAAAAATTCGTTAACTGTACTAAAAATCAGGAAAGAAAATAATTTATTTAAATTCAAGTAACCCAAACTAACACGCGTGTCATTAGAAACTAATAACAATTTCACTTGGTTAGGCAATTTACATGGTAACACACATGAATTGTCAACCTTCGGTATAATGCCATATTTATGTACTGATGAAGATTGGATCAAGTTAATGACATGCGTCGTACACTGTTCTTTTTTCCATTTGATACAAAGGTGTTCACACACCTAAATGTTTGTTTACAATCTTTTTTTTTCTTTTATTTGCCAAAAAATAAAAAAGATACAAATTAACTACAATATAAGCCGCACTTAAAACCACTGAGGTTTCACCAATGCCGCATACAGTCTTATTCGCAATTCTAGTCTAAATACAAATATTTATTATTTCTCGTGAATTTGTGTAAAGATGTTGTGTAGGATTTTGTTCTTTTCTAGTAGCCGATGTTATGCACTCTACAAATTATATACTTATTCAATAAGCAATTCTTACTTCCATACATCCACACAAACTTTGAATTTTGTAGTAATATTATTACTTACTAGCAGTAATTAAATATAAGTAAGTTCAAAATATCCGGGTGGGTTTGGTCAAAACATTTCGTCAAAATCTCGCTCTAGAGCGAGATGTCCCCTCAGCAAATTGTTCAGGGGACATCTCGTCCGAATGTATATTTTTTTATGTCATACCTCTGAAAAACAACTAGGAGTCAACTGGCCCAATGAAGTAGATTCTTATATAAACTGGTAATTGTGAAATTATTTCTTGCAATATTTTGATGAAATCCAGCACAGATAACGAGTAGACCACGGGGAAAATTGTGAAAAGACTGAGTTATTTTGACGATTTAGTGCAAGGAATATTTTTAAAACTACCGGATGAATATTTATGTGTCTACCTCAGTGGGCCAGTTGACTTCGGTTAGGCAAAAAGTGCCTTCTAGGTAACTTCTTGCTAGGATTTTGGCATAATTTTAGAGAATGTCCTCTTAGGTGCTTATTCGCATTCAGGGTGTATAGTTCTCGGAGACGAGGCACATCATAAATTTCGTGCAGTATCTTATAAGTCTCGATGAGACTTCCCCTCTGTCGACGCTGTTCGAGTGAGGTAAGGCCAAGGATTTCGAGTCGCTGTTCGTAAGACTTATTGCGTAATGTGTTTACCATTTTTGTAGCTTTTCTCTGTACATTTTCCAGTAACTTGACAAGTCTTTTTTAAAATAAGGATCCCATATTACATACGCATACTCTAAAAGTGGTCTAACATAAGCCTTGTACAATTGAAGGAATGTTTTGGGTGTCAGACACTTAAACGCTTTACGAATTATAGAAAGGTTGGAGTTTGTTTTCTTGACAATATTCATTATATGCATTTCCCATTTTAGATCCGAAGTTATTGTTACGCCTACGTCTTTTTGGGACTCGACATGCATCAATTGTTTAGGTCCAAGGTAGTAGTTTCTACGGGGGTTGTTCCTTCCAATGTGTAACACTGTGCATTTTTCAACATTAAGGGTTAATAGCCATTCTTGGGTCCACTTGTATATAGCATTCAGATCGTTTTGGATATGGTGATAATGGCTACATGGATTTCCGAAAAATTTAGTGTCATCAGCGAACAAGGAGAAAGGCTGTACAAGACCGCTTTTCAGGTCAGTTAAGCACAATATAAAGAGTATTGGTCCAAGAACGGATCCCTGTGGCACACCACTGAGTACTTTCCTAGTTTTAGATAAAGCTTCACCGATCCTAACCCGAAAAGTCCTATTAGTGAGAAAATCTCTTATCCAGGCTAACAGTTTTCCGCGTATACCCAAATGTTCAATTTTACGAATTAGCCGTTTTATAGGTACACGATCGAATGCCTTCTCGTAATCTAGGTAGATGACATCGGTAGGATTTCCTTCGTCGAGGTTTTTTGTCCACTCATTCAGGCATCTCAGGAGGTTTGTAGATACTGATCGACCTGGTACGAATCCATGTTGTTCTTCCAATATAATATGCTCCTTTGTTAGGAAGTTTCTTATTTCGTTAGCAATCACTTTTTCCATTGTTTTGCATAATACACTTGTTAGACTTATTAGTCTGTAGTTAGATGGATCAAGTTTGCTTCCTTTTTTGTATATGGGAACGACAGTAGCTATTTTCCAGTTTGCTGGTAGTGCTCCATCCTCTAACGATTTTTTCATTAACTTAGTAATGTTCCTTACTAGAGATTTTGAGCACCTTTTTAATACTATTGAAGGTAAATCGTCTGGTCCAGTAGCTGTGGTGTCATCAAAACCGAGTAGAGCCCGCTGTACCTTATCTGTTGTAATATCGATATCATCTATAGAGTTTATTACCCTGTGGTGATTAATATTTGGCAATGGTCCATCAGGTTCTTTGACAAATGCTTGTTCGAATTGATCAGCAATTCGAACAAGATATCTGATTAGGGGTAGTGACAATTTCATTTGTTTTATTTTGATAATGTTAGGTATGCAAATTTTGGAATTAAGCTGTTTTCTAATGTAGTTGTAGAATGTTTTAGAACCGCTATCTATTACTGATGACTCAAAGGCTGCTCTTCTAATTCTACTTACTGTAAGTATTTTATTATTAATTTTTCTATATTGTTTATATGCAATATCGTTTGGATTTGTTCTATATATATTCCATAGTTGTTTCTTTTTCTTAATCAACTCTAGTATTTCCTTATTTATCCAGGGTTTGTTCTTAATCTTTTCATTTTTGTATATTATTGGAGTGTACATAGTAATTGCAGACTGCACCTGATTTTTTAAAGAAAGCCACATATTATTAATACTACTATCTGTCTCAACTAGGTATTCCTCAACAGTTTTACTTATCGCATCAAAGTTAGCTTTAAAATAATTATATTGCGGTTTTATATTAGTCAAGTTCTTAGTAATATTTACTTGAATTGTAGCTGTTAATACAAGGTGATCACTTTTACCGATTGGTGGGTGATATTCAATGTCGCATAATAAATTTTCTTCGTTACAAAGGATAATATCCAGCAATGATTCTTCTTGGTTTCTCTTTCTTGTAATTTGCGTTACTAGTTGGTGGAGGTTGCTGTTAGTATACATTTCTATAAACGCTTTATGCAAGGTGTCACATCTATACAGACTTGGGGAGGGCCATTTTAGACCTGGTAAGTTAAAGTCACCTGCAATAAGGACTTTTTCAGTAGCTGCCTTGTAAATTGTGTTAAACAATATCTCGTCTGAACTAGATAGACTGCTTGACGGTGGTCTGTATATACATACTAACAAAAAATGTAATCCTCCATATTGGATATCAAGCCAGAGCCCCTCTACACTGTCGTTATGATAAATGTTATTTGTTTTAGATATTAGGGCAATACCATTTACTTCGTTTGCGACATATATTACAACGCCACCTCCTCTTCTGTCGTCTCTGTCTAAGCGGTATAGTGTGTACCCAGATATATTTATAAGACTATTATTAATTTTAAAATTTAGGTGGGATTCCGTTATAAGAACAAATGTAGGTTTATGGATATTGACTTCAAGAAGGAAAAGATCAAATTTTGCCATTAACGATGCCAGGTTCGTGTATAGTATGCGCAATTCTGAAATAACCGCCGCAGTTAGTTTTTTATAGGTGGCGCGCTGGAGCTGATAATTCTTGGGATTTTATTAATGTATTTGATGGTTAAATTTGACTCACCATTATCAGTTCTAGTAGCCAATTCGTCACGTAGTTTTTTAAGCTGGTCTCGCTGGTAGGGCGTCATATCTGACTGCACTTTTATTGTTTTAGTGAGCTTACCTTTGTTTTTTAATATATTTATTGCACATTGCTTGTTATTTAGAATCACCTTCAAGGGACGCGACTTGCCATTATTATCTACAGGTTTACCAAGACGAATAGTTGCCAAAATTTCAGGTTTCGATATGGGGAGAGCAGCAAGTGTATCCGAAACGAGGTCTTTATCGTGATCTTTGCGATCCTCCACGGCCGCTGACTTTGATTCTGGTAGTCCATGTAGGATAATATTACGACTACGGCTCTTGCGATCTTCTATCTCATTAACTACTGCATCCAAGTTCACAGCACAAGCCCCCTGTTCTTTCAATCCTTGGACCTGATGCTGAAGTTCAATAACAAGCTTTCGCACCTGAGGAATTTGCCTTAGACCTTCCTCACATTCTTCGCATAGGTACGACAGTTTTGGGTTCTGAAGACCAATTACACGCATTTCGGTTGCAGACAAACCAGAGCACTTGACACATATTACCCTGTTACAACCCTTGCATAATATTTTTGATCCCTTGTCATCTTGGACTTGGAGTTTACATTTAAAGCACTGAGCCATATTTTGTAAATTATCCCGAGTATATTATAGTTGGAATTTTTGCACAGTGAAGTGGCAACACCGATTGTCTATGATTCGCACTTTTGACAATCACTGACAAATGTCAATTTCAAATTGGCCGCAATAAAATTGTCCCGAGTGGGTACTTCGAAAAACTATGGCCAAGCACTAATGTCAAACACTAATTTTCGGCACAGTTTTAAGTTATTTTCCACACGATTCAAGCTGGACTTTATTGTTCACTATGTTCCAAAACCACTAATCTTCAAACGTAACGTAATTAACACTTCGATTGATCACTTTTACAAGAGTTTACGAATAAATTTGCGAGAGCTAGTAAGCGCGATGTTTTCCCAGTGACCCAGATAATAGTACAGTAGTATTGCCTGAAATTTTCAGGTATATATACATACATATACTCTAGGGCGAAATTTTGACCGGGCGAGATGTCGCCTAACCCCCAGCTGGTCTAGACGAACATGGCGAACGTAACAGTAGTTTGACGACCTCTGTGGCTCAGTGGTTAGCGGGTCGGCGCTTAAGCCGGAGGTCGCGGGTTCGAATTATGCCGCAGGGGCTAAAAGTTTATCCCTTTCTTCTTGGATGTATATTAAATATGTGTATACTTGTATAGTAAAATAAAAATCAAAATAAAAACAGTATTAAATATATTTCCGTGGCCTGGTACCTGTGATACAAGTTCTTCGTACATGACCAGATTGACGTGGTGTGGAAGTGTCCATAGTGTCATGTCCATAGTACATGATAACTTAATGGTATCGCTATCTGACTTTTATTACATCCATTTGTAGGATATTTAGAACAGTCAGGTGTCCTAATTCATCTAGCAGGCACGTACTGTTGTAAACTTCACATTTGTTATTAACTTGTATTGTAGCCGGGTGGCCGGCCGAGGAAGCTGTACCGAATAAACAAGGAACATTTTGTGTAAGAGATTTTGTTGAATAAATTGCTAAGGCATGGAAATTGAACTACTTTGGCTGTCTTCATAAAGACGATGGGCAAAAGTGGTTAGGTTAGCTTAGGGTTAGGTTGTGGTTAGATTAGTTTTTTGAACCTAACCTAACAATTTACTTAGCAACATGTACTATTTAAAAAGTAACACGGTAAGTAAAATATTATTCTATAAAACATATAATCTGAATCAAAATATTAGTAAGGAATCAATTGGTATAATTTATTTGAAATATTATCGTGTGTGTGTAGATAAACCAATCGAGTAATTGTAAACACATTAGGGTCAGTTTACAGTTTACACTGCGAGTCGAGTGGTGTCAAGCCACATGTTAACAATTTAACTAAATATACTTAAGTGTTTCGTTAAAATATGTGTCACCTGTTTCATGTATATGTGTATTATGTAGATTTTCGCCATAATTTATTTCCAAAAACCAACACTAAAATTCATAGATTTTTATGCCTGTTTTGTTATTAAATAATATGAAAAATGTGTCCACAGTATGTAACTAACGCAGATGTAAGTAAATAAAAACATAAATTTGGTTTTAGTTGAGATTTGAAACTTAAGCGCCATACTCAACGTCTAGCCTTCAAATCCAATGCCGCGGACTTGTGGGCAAATATCATAAATTATTGACACTAATCACGGCTATTAGTACAGGTCCAGCACCTTTGCAGGCTGGACCGTGAGTATGGCGCTTAAGAATGAGGGTTTTTGATAGTTTTTCTGTTGTTAGGGGTCAGACCCAACTCACACAAAGCATCTGGTGGCGAAGTGGTATCAAAAACGGTCAATAAGAATTTTCTTTTTCTGTATCCAGGTGGCGTTTGGTAGCACGACGGTCCTTGTCGTGTCAAAAAGCTGTCAGATGTCACAAAATTAAAAACCCTTATTGTTAAATTTTTTTTCTAAAATTTTTTGATTTGTCTACTTTTTGAAGGTTGACAATTTTTATTATATTTTTTGATATTGAACGGAGAACTTGAAAGTGTGATATCGCCGTATGACCGTCGGACATCGGGGATTCGATTTTACTTCCATAGATTTTCATCCCCCTGGCTTACATATGAAAATCGTTTCTTAAGGAGCAAACTCCAAAAAAGTAGTAACAGCTCTATATACTCGGTCGTTGAGGTCGACCGGCTTACATAACTTAAAAATTTAACTGATATGTTTTAAAATCTGTCGAATGAAGAAAAATGAATAATTTCGAGAACCATTAGCAACTAAGTCGTACTGTAATTATATGCTCGTACCTTCCCTGGCCTTCTTTTATAAGAGAAAATATATAAGCTTATAGTATAAAAAATTCCCATGCTGCATAATATTGCTGCTGCTTCTTGCATGCTTTTTATACGTGCGGCCTATGGGTCGAGCATACGCAAACGGCTTAGACCCCTGCGGGTCCAATATAATAATAGGCTCCGGGCACTGATGGGGCTGCCGCGTTTCTGCAGCGCGTCAGGTATGTTCGCGGACGCCAGAGTGGATGGCGTTTTTTCAATTCAATTCAATTCGTTTATTTGTTCTAAAAATGGTAACAATAGTTTGTAATAAAATTAGGCTTTGCGGCTGTACTGCGCAAAAGATCTGCATCCCTGATGCAGCGATACGCGGCAGCTTCAACAGTACAACTTATTGCGAGTTGAATGGACACCGACTGCCCATTCATGAAAAAATGGACGGTATTGTATGCTCACATGCGCACATAATTAGATATTATATAAGTGTATTATTCACTTTTTATTTTGATTATTATAAATAATATGGACTATGTATGTACCTATGTCTGAAATAAACGATATTGAATTAAATTGAATAATATAGTATACTAATATTACGCTTACATCTTTTAAAGTAAGCAATGTTTTGAATGCAGAAATAGACACAATTTCAAATGGAATGTTTAAGTAAATTATAAGAGTCGCCATCTATTTCGTCACCCATGTTTCAGAACTTCCGCCCTTCTGTCACCTCAAACATTAGAACCGTTCGTCTCCTGTTATAGTACACTCGCCGCTATAGTTAAACTGCTCACATTATATAGATAAATAAAAATAACAAATGTAAACGTCAGACAAAATTGTATCATACGCAAGGTAGTGTTAGTAATTAATGTGAGGTAGTGTGTGTAACGTTATTTTTATTCATTTAATGTATTTTTTAAAAACAATTAGAAAATATTAGTGCAGCTCACCGCTCCTCTATATAAACTTTAACTGAGCCAAATTTCATACTAATCCGTTTGCATATTTTGCAAAGTTGACTACAATTGTTTTTGCTTCACATATTAATGTAATATAATATGATGATGATGATGGTGAAATTGATTTTAATGTAGGCAAAGCCACGGGCAAACACGGGCAGTAACAAAACATCATTCCATCAATTTTGTGCTTTCAAGCTGCTACGCTCTCGTAGCACTGCTACGTGCTGCGTAGTTCTGCGTTTCGTAGCAGTTCTACGCCAAATCTATTTCTAGTTTTTACCAATTACAATTATAATATTATTGTTAATATTACCAGTAATATCTAAGTCTTAATTCTATAAGTGTTATAATAGTATTTAAGTAGTATAATCTAATAAATAAGGTGATTATAATATCAGACAAGAAAGACGAGAACGATTATTTTTTAAATACATTAATTTATAGTTTTTTCTATTTTTTACGTAATAAGGGCTGATTTTTTAATCGTCAGATAACTCTTACATGAGGAATAAATATGTATTTTTGATAGAAAATCTATAGATTATTTGACAATTGAAAAATCCGCCCTTAGTGAATGAAGCAAAACGTTGGAATATAAAACTTTATGTAAAATATAGATTGGGCAATATCGAGTACATAGCAGGGCTACTCTATCTTCTTCTTCTCTTATATATAAAAATTAATTGCAAAATCTGTGTCTCGCTAAAACTCTAGGACGGCTGAATAGATTTGGCTAAGTTTGGTCTTGAAATAATCGTGGAAGTTTGGAAAACGTTTAAACGGTGAAAAATATGGTAAAATTTTTGTGAGGAAAATACTAAATATGCCGATTGAAAATAGCTAAGACGTGTGTCGGGACAGCTATAAATAGAGACAATAGAGAGAAATAACTTATGAATAAATGTATAAACATAATATTATATTTAATCTATGGTAACACACATACTTAACATACTAATATTCACACATGAACCCTAGTGGTAATCAATATACTGATCCCACGACCTAGGTCATAGGGCTAGGGTAGCAACTCAACCCACACACACATTCACAAATACACATACATAAGCACACACACACTCATACACTGGTTTGAATCTGTGGATAACGGGGTCGGTGTCACTATAAGTAATGTGTTATATTATGTAAGCACTAGTTCGACGTCTGATCAAATAAGAATGAAGAGATACTTTATAAGTTGTTTAACATCACTGCTGTTTTTAAATAACGGGAGCCTTGGGAATATCACTACGCGGACATGTTTCCCTTGTTTCTTCTCTCGGATCGGTCTCGTTAGTAATTTACTCAAAATGGCCGCTCTGTCACTTCGTATTTTAATGAAGACTATTATGCGCTCGACTGTACTTGTATGCGGTTGGTCAAAAACGTTTTGTCACCTTTAGCGTTAATTCTAATCGTTTATTAAATTCTTTAAATATTTTTAAATGTATGGCTCCTGCGGGATTACCATTAGCACTCACGAAGTCGCGGTCAAAAGCAAGGTGTTAATAAAATAATGTGATTGTTAGTAGGTACGTAGCCTACCTATATATATATATATATATATATATATATATAGGTATATATAGTAAATATTGTTAATCGAACACTTGTATGTCAAATCTTCCTTACATCAAGTAATAAAACATTCATCACTTAACGATGGTACAATTAAACGAATTCAATAGATCCGAATTAATCAGATCCAGGTCTTATGGTTATTTTGATTAGTTATGATTAGTTCGGAATTGGGTTGACGTGTTATAGTGTAAATATTTATCTATATAAATAAATAAAATTGAAGTGACTGTTTGTAATTTAAATTGTCAGCTTTTAACTAAATGTATAGGAAAGTTTGTACTGTATTTATTGCCTGTATGTTTGTTCTGCCTAATTTCTAAAACGGCTGGACCGATTTTCACGGAATTTTCACTAGCTAAAGTAGTAACTTAGGCTACTTTATCTTAGGGTTCAGTTTGAAAAAATAGGGTTCCGTTATATGCTAACGATGTTGCGGGTACCAGCTAGTAATAAAATACTAAAACAAAAAACGGATAACTTTCAAATTTCATTTTTTTTTTCATTTTTTATTTATTTATTTAAATGCACAAAAACACATTACTATCTTAATAAATCACAAAATGTTAAAACAAATTTTTGATCTAGATCGCAACGTATGTGCACACTATAAAATACAATATTATTCTAGACATAAATAATAGCTTAACATCAAGTGCAAATTATACTTAATATTACAGGACTGATACGACCGCGTGTTACTCAGAACACTCTCAGGTAAGCACGCTATGGAGGATGTCTTTTACAATTTCATTGTATAATTCAAAGTTATGATCAAGAATGTTCAGCATTTTATTATCTTTAGCAAAATTATTATATTGACAGGCCATACGTCTTAATGGGTTAAAGTAAGAGATATTATTTTTGTAAACTTGTTAGAAAAGGTTTCGAAAAGGTAATAATTTACATCCAAAAAGTTAACACTGAACACAAACGTCTCAGAATTTCCCAAACAGCGGATAAATGTGGAAAATCGTTAGCTTTACTCGGTTCAGATCAAATTCAATCTCAACATAAATGTAAAGACGAATTTAAGGAAATGAATGTGCCATTGAAATTGGTAGTATTATGAATTCTATTGTTCTTTTTTGTTTACGTTCATATTACATTGGCTCTGACACTCAGTACAAACTTTGTGAGTGCAAGTTTTTATCACTACTCGCCGTGAAGAAGTTTACTTCTTTACGGCGAGTGGTGACAAACAGTGTTATAGCTTACTACAATTTATATGGCATCAAATTAGTTATCATGATTTGCCACGCATCTGGGTCGAGAGGACGCTGTGGACTTCCTTTGACTCTTATATGAGAGGGAGAGGAAGACATCTCTCCCTGTCATGGGAATACACTAGTTTTAACCCTCTGTTTTCCTTATACAAGTTACTATCTGTTGCCTGCGGCTCCGCCTGCGTAAATACGATATCTCATGGGGATACAGTACTTTTTCGGGATAAAAGTATCCTATGTTTTCGACCAATTTTCAAAATAATTTTTTTGATGTAAAGGGTATAATCCCAAATTTCACCAAAGTGGTGACATGATGATGGGATCCATGAGGAATCGAGGGAACTCCTCAAAATTTATATATGTCACATCATCATATATGTCCACATATATGATGATTTTGGTTTTTTCTGAAGTAGTCTAAGCATATCGTCGCGGTACATGCAATAGGTCGAATGTGAAAAAAAATGCAATTTTCCTTTTTGGCATGCAAGTATCCAAAACATGCTTCCACAACGTTTGCAAAGACTCCTATGTCTACCGACCAATCAGAAGCGGGCATTTGAACTAGTTGCAATATGACCAATGACAGACGGCTTTGTTTTGGTTCCTGCAAATTGTCGTATGTCATTGTATTCCCGTGATGCGAACCGTCTTTTGTTGTTTAAAAGGTGAATTTACGAAATTAAACGTTATTGATTTGTTTTGTAAGTAATCAACTCTTTTTTTTATATAATTTAATC
The DNA here is from genome assembly GCA_963565745.1 of Phengaris arion. Classification (NCBI taxonomy): domain Eukaryota; kingdom Metazoa; phylum Arthropoda; class Insecta; order Lepidoptera; family Lycaenidae; genus Phengaris; species Phengaris arion. The sequence goes on from OY751448.1 coordinate 2,558,860, forward strand.
TAACAGACAGTAATTTTACGTTATTTTTTAATCATATCAAAGATGTAAATTTCTAACTTAATGCTAACCTCAATTTTTTTTTTCTTTTCGAGTTCATACTTGAATAATTGTGATTATAAATGTTTTTCAATTTATTTCTTAGTTTAAATTACTTAAGATAGGAGTTAATTAACCTTTTTTTGTATGAAACAATTAAGCTTTTTTTATACTTTTGTTGACAAAGGAGGTTTTGCAATAATCATAGTTGGGTAAAATTGACATAGGAGCTATTGCATTTGACAAATGACTACGTTATTTGTTACCTATTATGTCAGGAGCTAGAAGCCGCCGCTTGGTGAAGCTAGCTATTAGTACTAGTACCGGTGAATTCAGCGAAGAACAAGCCAGCTCAGTTAGTCAGCCCAGCTTAAGTCAGGGGGACTCTACGAAAAAAGTCGTTGATGCGGCAGGTGCTCAGGTACAATCAGCGACAGAAGAACCCGTCGTAGAACAGCATAATATTAGAGAGCAACAATGGCTTACACGTCCATCGGAAGACGAACTAACGCCCGAGATTAGGGCGATTACGCCCAATGAGTTTCATGGTATAATGGAGTACACAACACAGACTCATCCTGTAGAAATCGAAAGACACGATGAAGTCACGCAAAATCAGTTAGATACTGATTTTAGTTCAGGATCGGATGAATTGTATGCCCCACCTGAAAGTGAGTATGACACTGATGTACAAGCAGATGATTGTGTTGGATCAGTGGTTGAAATTTCAACTCAAGATGGCTCGGTGGCTAATGAAACGACACAACAACAGCCGTTATCGATATCGGACACGGACCAAAATATTCCAGATCAAGAACAACCAAAACCAAGAAAGCGTAAAGGTCAAGTTAACATAAATGAGTGGAAGAGATTGAAAAATGCAAAGTTAAGATTAGAGGGGAAGTCTTATCTTGGATTTGAAAAACAGGAAAGTGGGAAATACAAGCAAACTAAAATTAAAGAAGCCAAATGCCTAGGTCCACGATGAAATGGGCATCCACAGCCGACAACAGTTAAAGGAGGCCCAAGAAAAGATTTTAAATGCGATACGATGAGTGAGGATGATCGAAAGTCAATACTTTCACACTTTTGGAATCTGACATCTTGGGAGGCTAAAAAGGTTTACGTCACTGGATGTGTATTGCAGGCACGTCCAAAGTATAGAAGAAACACTACTGATGTTACCACTTCAAGAAAAAATACTGGATTTACATTCTACTTGACTGTAAAAGAAAATGGAGATGATGTGAAGAAACGTGTATGCCGAAATATGTTTATTAACACTAAATATTGGTGAGAAGACTGTGCGCACGTGGATTTTATCAGACCAACCCAGTACAAGCCAAGAAAACGAAGAACATCAAGCTCAGAAACCACGACAAAGATCAAACATCGTTAAGAATCTAGTGGAAATCCTGAATTCACTGCCCAAAGTAGAAAGCCATTATTGTCGAGCATCATCCAGTAAACTTTACGTTGAGCCCTTGTGGTCTAGTCTAAGAGAGATGTACCGCTTTTATAAAGATGAATGCCAAACACAAAACAAAATTGCATCATCCTGGAAAACCTTCTACAATACTTTGAAAGCTATGAACTTAGATCTTTATATTCCCAAAAAGGATCAATGTAATACATGTACACAGTATAAGACAGGAACATGCGATGAGCAAACAATCAGCACGAGAAGAGAAAACAAGAGACAAAGAACAATCCATTAATTGTCCTAATACGGAAACCTATACAGTAGATCTACAGGCTGTGCTATTGGCTCCAAGACTAAATGCATGTGCAAATTACTACAAGACTAAATTGAAGGTCCACAATGAGACCTTCCTTAACTTAAGTACTAAAGATGCCGTATGCTATGTTTGGCACGAAGCTGTGGCAGGGATTGAAAGTGATGTATTTGCATCAATTTATACAGACTTTTTACAAAAGGCAATAGAAAAAAGACACCCCGAAAAAATTACGATTTGGAGTGATGGATGTGGATATTAGAACCGAAATATCAAGCTTTCTAATGCATTGCTAGAATTGAGCATTAAAACAAACGTAATAATAGAACAAAAATACTTGGAAGTTGGACACACCTTCATGGAAGTGGACTCCATTCATTCTACTATTGAGCAGAAATTGCGCAATCGAAGAGAAGTCTACACACCAGCAGACTACATTCCAATAATTCAAACTGCAAGACAACGTCCACGGCCTTATGAAACAATTTAGTGTTGTAGTGAAGATTTTTATACATTTCAGCCAGTATACTACAAAAGTATTCGCCCTGGCAACAAAGTTGGCGATCCCTGTGTTAATGATGTGGTTGCTTTTCAGTATACCCCTAATGGCATTATTCGTTACAAACTGTGCTTCCAAGACGAATGGGCTGAATTACCTGTAGGACCAAAGCGTCTGGAATCACTGCCAGATCATCCCAAACTGTACACAGGACCAATTCCAATTGAAACTTCGAAATTTACGCATTTGCAAGAACTAAAACAATTGATTCCACAAGATTATCGTCAATTCTATGCGACTTTACTTCACAAATAAATTTATTCTTACATAATAAATAAAAACTAATATTTACATAATTTTCTTTTTTTCTGTTTTGATATCAATTTTACCTATGTCATCAAAATGGTTTTTGATACAGACGCAATATGTCCTATGTCAACTTTTCACAAAAACTGTAAAGTCAATAACCACTATTGTATTATGTTATGATTTCATACCCAATTTTAATACAAAATGCATCATCACAAATCTTATTTATCTAACATAACATAAAATAATCAGTTTTTAGTCTTTCCTGTAAAGTGGTACCTAACTCACATTCGACCTATTGCATGTACCGCGACGATATGCTATCAAATAGTGAGATTTTGAACCAAACATGGTTAAAAATCTCACTATATAATATAATACAATATAACTTTTGTTTCACACTTCCTTGTGCGTTTTTCACTTTGGAAGTCGGTTTTCATTCTTGTTTATATCAAATTGTGATACCTAATTATTTTTTTAATTTATTAAAAAAAAGCTAAACTTTTACATGTAGCAAAATACCCAATTGTATGACAATTATGACAGCGTCCATACAATTGACATCCGAGAAAATTACGACTACGTATTGTTTCTGCTCGAACTACTACCCGTGTACAATCAATTTGTATTTTAGAATATTTAGATTATAATAATAATAATAATAATTAGTAAATATTTAAGAACGAATCAAAATAATATTATGGTACAAGTCAGATTAGCGAGACACACTTAATTTAAATAGCATTTTAGTGTTCTGTTGCTACTATTTTACTGTATCTTGTTTATAAATTCCATCAGGTCCTGGACATCTACGTTCACAAACATTACATTTTGCGTTCACGACTGCATTCCTTCAAGTTTGTTTCAAGTTCAATTCAAGTTGCTCTTAAAATGAGTTTGTAGTTAGAATCGAATGAGATTACTTCGTTTTTTTCGACATAGAGGTGGCTTGCGACTTCGTTTGCATGTCAAAAATATAAACAGGTAGCTGTAAAAAAACTGAAAAGTAATTAAATAAAATTTTATGTAACAAAAAATAACATAAAATTAATTGAAATAATGTGTGCATTTAAAATCAAAATCATTTTTTTTTATGTATAGGTAGTTAAATAACATTAACGGAATTGTATTACGATACCGCATTGCATCGTTAACATCATAGTACCTGGGAGACCGAGCTTTTCAGCTTTTCACGGTGTTTTAGTAGAACGATAAAATAATAAAAATAAATAAAAAACCCGTGTGGTGCCAACGTCTTACGTAAAAATCTTACGTTACGGACGTTTTTTCCCGGCTAGGGTACCCCTCCGCATCGCCCCATAAGGAACTTCGTTCCAAAAACTATAAAAGAAAAGAAATAATAAGAATTACAAAAATATTTGTCTTACCGGGATTCGAACCCACCACATTCCGTTTCCAAGCAATGCAAAAACGTGCGACGTGCGAGAGTCGAAATTATTGATATATTGTTGCACGACAAAATAAAAAAAATATATTTCTTAAAATGCGTAGTTTCTAAGGGATAAGACCTAGCGATTTTTCTCCCGCAAAACTCCCTACTCCCTAAATTTCACGGTAATACTTGTAGACGTTGCCGAGATACCGATTATATAAATACAAGATCGTCTCGTTTAAAGTATAAGATTATTATATTTAACAATAATTCGGCGCGTGTAATTTTGCGGGATAGTTTATTACAACATTTGTAAAGAGGTTGCAAAAAAAGAAGAATTAAATCATATAATATATGTCACTTAATTAATACGTGAAACAAAAATGTCGAGTACAGTTTCACGAGAATTATGCGTACGGATGAGTATGAAATGGTATTCTGAAGAAAAGGACGCGCGATATGAAGAAGGTTCACAATACCTAAGTTAATAATGAAAGATTTATTGATTGCCTTAATTAAAACCCGGCTTATATAAGCTGCGCTTTCTCATAATCATAATAATTGATTAGCAAAACCAATAATTTTTATATTAGACTAGCTTTTGTGCGCAAAAGGATTTTTCAAAATAAATATTGCACGGGGTTCGCAGAGTATTTATTTTGAAAAATCCTTTTTTAACGAATTTCTACGTCATAATAAGTACCGCGTGCCAAATTTGAACGTCATTCGTACGTTGTTAATATTTCACAATACAAGCTTTGGATTGCATTTCACCCCTTTAGGTGAAGAATTTCAAAAAACTTTAAAATGGCTACTTGCTCAATAATTTTTAGTTTTTAGCTCGGATATTAAGTTTCATGGAAATCGGGAAAGATATTAAAAATTTTACGTACAAACTTTCAAACCTTTTTAAACCCTCCGAGGGTGAATTGTATAATACATCCTGAAACAAGTTATCGATAATTTCTCGCAGTATTGGGATCGAGCCTGGGGAATATTGGGAGACAGATATTATATTAATGATCCACGCGCAAACTAGAATCTAATATTATAAATGTGAAAGCGTGGATGTTTGTTACTCTTTCACGCAAAAACTACTGAACGGATTTCGATGAAATTCGGTATGGTAGTAGTTTAGACTCTGGATTAAAACATAAGCTACTTTTTATCCCCTAAAAAGTAGTGTTTCCGAGGGATACTGTATTTACGCGGGCGGAGCCGCGGGAAACAGCTAGTACGACATAAAAAGACATAAAATATGTGATAACTTTGAAACATATTTTCAATTACTGATCACGTAACGTCATCATTATAACAGTTCCATAACGGTTCGTATTCCAAGCCTAATGGGGCATTTACACGATCATCGATTTTCACCGAACGATATTTGCCGCACGGCGAAAATCAACCGCCTAAATGGCCGTTCGACTTGGTCGCAAGGCAATTTTCCAATAAAAATTATGAGTCGATTTTTCAAGCGACTAATGAATCATCGAAAATCGACTCGTCTAAAACCTCCGTAGCAGAAAGTCGAGAAAAATTAATAGAGTTATTAACTGACATGGATACAATTTTTAAATAATTTGGTTTGAAGATAAATTATAATAAAACAAAAATAAAAGTTACATCCAAAACAGAACACAACCATAAAATTAAATAATGTAGAAATAGAACAAGTCAATTCTTTCAAATACCTCGGCAACATAATAACAGTAGACTCAAGATGCACTCCAGATATAGTGGCCAGAACTTCAATAGCCAAAACAGCATTCAATAGCAAGAAGCATCTAATTAAAGCCAAAACCATTTACAATAATACGTTTCGGAAAGACATATCTGGAGTATAGCTCTGTATGGGTGTGAAACATGGACCCTAACAAAGTTAGACAAAGAAAGACAAAGAAAGATTACAGGCATTTGAAATGTGGTGCTGGAAAAGGATGGAAGTGGGAATTGACGGAAAGTAAAACAAATTCAGAAGTTTTAGACATTGTAGAAGAAAATAGAAATATAATAGAAACTATAGATTACAGAAGAGAAAAGATGGTTGGACACCTGATTATTAGACACAAGATGAAATTATAAAAAACATTATGGAAGGAAAGGTAGAGAGGAAAAGAGGCAGTGGAAGGCCCAGGAGAAACTATTTTGAACAAGCAAACGAGAAGATTTACGTTGTGTCTTATCAGGATGTCAAAGTTAAGGCACAGGATCGATATGTGTGGCAATTACTCCACCGACAAGAGCCCAGCTCTTAAGTTTTGATTATAATGAAATCCCCCATAATCTCACATTCTAAGATTGGAAAGTTCGCGAAAAGAGAAAAAACTCTGTATCTTTTCACTTTTCGGGATCTTTCTTCCGTCTGAATATATTATCTGACCCTTGAGACAAGATCCTATCGCTAATTACGATGACGAAGTAAGAAATCAAAAATGTATGGTAATCGACGTATCGCGCGCTATGTCACTGAACGTTATGTCAATCCCATATATTTTCAATTTCGAAGATCGACATTATAATTAACGATGGCGACTTGGCTAAAGGCTCTGAAAGTCCAAGATATATTTGGATTGAGATCTCCAAGTAAAACAGTTAACTGAATACGCAGAAATGCATATGGTTTATAATTTATTATAAATCACAACGCAGATAAGACTTCCAATCAGCAGCACGTAACAAGGGACGGTTATCTCAGATCTACAGTTAACGTTATCTACGGCGATCTGCCAGAGAACTAATTGTTGGTGGAAATATTATGACATTGATACACAGGCTACTAGACCTTGTGTACCAAACAAGTAATAAGCTAGTACAGTCACAGATTAGTAAATAGTTACTATGTAAGTACAGTCGGGTTCAGTTTTGAGTATCGAGTATAGAACCTTATATATATATATATATAGAAATTTAAGGTTTAGTTATAATATAGTGTGTATATCACAATATATAACAAAACCAGAAGTCTCTGAAAATATAAAACAATAGGTACTAAATACCTAGTCGCATCTCACATAGAATTTTTAGAATGCAGTTGTAAACAGTTCTTAGTGCGAGTTTCATACGCTGGTTCTTCTAGCTGGGTTGGTTCCGAACCGGTGGTGGGCATCACATGGGGACAATTCCGCGAGTGTTATTTAATAATCCATATGGAAACATTTTTTTTAATTAATTTAGCCAGAGAGTGACATAAAATTGTGTTCTAATAATGGGTTCGTTGCTGATGATGACGCCCGAAACGCTTATCAAATAATATTATATTATAATACCTGAAGAAAAAACTTTGAATTCCGTTTTACAAAAAATATGCGAACGGAGGAGTATGAAAGTAGGTACAGATAAAGTTTATGTGTAGGAGGAGCCTACGAAATGCATTAAAATATTAATAAAATGACGTTACCCTTACTACCACATATCACTACCATGCTTTAAATGATATAATTTTTCCACACGTTGACGTTTGTCAATAGCTATTTCACATTCAATAGGCAACATTATTTTTTTTTGTTTCGTATGTAAGAGGCAAAATAACCCTTATAAAGATCAAACTTAAAAAAAAGAAAGTGTGACGCACGACTGAAGTTTACTCTAAAAAGTAAAACACGTCCCTCAGAAGGAACAGAAACTTTAGCGATCGATTTGAGTTCAAAAATTCGCGCCATGTGAAAAAAAGTGACAGGTGCGCAGAAAAGGTTGCGCACGAAAACGTAACGAGGTCATTCGTTCAGTAGATGTTACTGCTCATATTTTTTTCATACCGGGGGCCTTATATGAAAATCGATTCTTAAGGAGTAAACTCCAAAAATATATTTTTTCTGCCGTTAGGGGGCGGACCCAACGCACACAAAGCGTCATCCGCTTCGTACCCCGATCTAGAGAGCTAGATCCTTGTCGTGTCAAAAAGCTGTCAAATGTCACGAATTTAAAACCCGAATTTTGACCTCAGGGCGATCTCCAGATGCAAATTATTACGCTTTATAATTAATATCTTACGCACATCCCCAACACCTGTGACTGTCGGGTCATTACTCCGAGATCCGCCGCGGACTAATTCTCATGATAGATGCGCGTGCTGTGACGTCAATACGCTGGAGTCACACTAACGGCAAACGGCGATAATACCGGCCACCTGTCACGAGCAGCTCGTCCGGGATCTGCCGCCGCCGGCTTTTGTGCTACGGATTAAAACATATGCTACATTGTATCCCGAAAAAGAACGGGGTGGAGCCACGGGCAAAAGCGAGTATTCAATATTATTGCTGCTCGGAATTATAACGATATAAGATGTCTACGAATTCGCGATTTTACCTGAGTAAAGTTTTCTGTGCTTTCATAAAGGTTTCAAAAGACTAGTTAGTAAAAAATAAAAAGTTTGAATTAACATGTTGAAGTGACTTTTAATAAAATATTAGTAGACCTAAAAACTTTTTACAAATCTTCAAGGAAACTCTTTAGTTTACATACCTATCTCTTACCCAAAAACGTTTGTTTGCAAAATATTTAAAAATAAAATCACCCGGACCGCTATCAGCATGAAGCGCAGTATAAGACGAACGAGGTGCGCGCAGTTGATTAGATATTTTAAGTGCGATTGATGAAAGTACAATTTAGCGGGCCATGACACGCAGTGGCGTCGGCGGTTAGGGCTGGTGCACACTGAGCTTGTTGAAATTATTTCTCATCTTCAGATGCGATATTGAACAAAATGGGAGTAGTTTATAATATTTCTAGCTGTCCTTACAGACTTCGTTCTGTCTTGACTAAGAACTGTAATAAATAAATACACCTACACCTACAACATACACGTACATCTACACCTAAAACAGCCATAACTTCAACTACGCTTATATCTAAACCCACCACTTCATCTAAACCTTCAATCTTCACCTACACCTATCAACATACTGGGGCCGCGGGCAGATTTTTGAAATTAACCATACAGGTAATTTAGACGTCTATATATCAATGAAAAAATGAACATTCAAGTAACAAACGGAATAAGTGAGTTGGTATCGGAAAAATCAATCATCGTTTTTAGTATTTTTCCCACTTTTTTTAATACCAGCTGTTGCCCGCGGCTCCGATCGCGTAAATATAGTATCCCCCTCGATCACTGTACTTTTTCGGGACAAAAAGTACCCTGTGTTTTAATCCAGAGCCTAAACTACGACCATACCAAATATCCATCGGTCGGATTGGTCCAGCCGCTGTCGAGTTTTAGCGAGACATTAGTACAGCAATCCATGTTTATATATAAGAAGAAGACGATTACAATATTTTACTGGCAGAGGATTGGGAATATCGGGATTTAAACTGTTTTTAAAGCGCAGTTCATTATAATATTATATGTCTTTCTTTTAATCAATCCAGCTTCTCCTCAACCCCTTGCGCTTTGACCTTATTAAAACACATTCAAATGAAATGGACTCTATTACTCTCTATATGATTCTGTAACACAGGTTACACCCTAGCACAGACACGAGTCTCTCATCACAATAATATATTATTTCATAATAAAATGATTGTTGTATAAAATGTGCTGTGTTGAGAGAGAAGTAAATAAATTTTAAATTAATTTTATAAATAGGAAAGATTTGTTTTATGTTAGTTCGGTTTTTATGATTAAATAGGCTCCGAAATTACTGGACCGATTTTTGAGAAATTTGACACAAATATAGATTAGACCATGGGGAAGGATATGGACAACTTTTTATCGTGGCAAAAGGTACGGTACCCGTTAGATTTTAGCGCGTACGAACTCGCTGGTAACATCTCGTACCTATAATTATGAAAGGATTATAAATGCTGACTTTATTATTTAAATCATTAGTAATAAATCTTTATCATTCAAGATAAAACTTAACGTTTACGTTTATATAAAAATAAAGATTTATCAAAGATCGCAAAAAGACTATAAAAGCATTGCAGCTAACCACGCGTTCGCATTTTCCGCTGCGTTGCGCGGGCAATAAGGCGTGCGACACACCTGGTTTAATACGAACCGATATTTTTAGTGAGTGAATTAGGACACGCCTGTATTGCGCGCTATAATTAATCAGAGTTAATGCTGCGATCAATAATTCAAAAACATAATTAATTATAGTATTTAATAATATAAATTTTAACAGTAAGATTCACACCACGTTAATCTAGTCTCAGATAGGAGGAAGGGTGAATGTATCTAATAACTTTGCTTCATAGTACTGTGGAAATCAATAGACTTAAATAGTTTAATAGCCCACGGAAATTTCGAATAACTCCAAAAAAATACCTACTACATTTGTGAAACACGATAATAAACTATATTTTTTTACAAAAACTATAACCCGGACTATTATTACGCACCTATTGACACGACATTCATTAAAATCGGATCAATATTCAACGTCAAAGTAAAAAAAAATAATATTAAAAGTTGGTATTATTATACACTGAACTTACTGAACTGTATCTGAACGTCGGTATACGTGATGCCTCCCACCGGCTCGGGAGCTAGCCTGGCGAGAAGAACCGGCGTCGAAACTCGCGCGGGGCTATCTTTTACCAAAAAGATGTAAACTTGTTCTTTTAGAATAAAAAAGATATTTAACGATGTTATGACTAAACATAACAAGAGTACAATAGTACATGGAAATATCCTTGTAGGTGGTCATCCTATTCCCCTGGTGTGCGATCGTCAATAAAATCATTCACCCTATAATAAGCTTTAGCACACAAACGCTCTTTAACTACTTTTTTAAATTTATTAATAGACAAATTTTGAACGTTTTCTGGGATTCTATTGTATAGGCGTATATATTGACCTTTAAAAGATTTATTAACTTTACTTAGTCTGATCACCGGTATATCTAGTTTGTGTTAATTTCTAGTGTTCCTACAGTGATTATTGTTTTTCGTATTGAACATACTTAGATTTTTTCTAACATACAACACATTGTCCATAATGTATTGACAAGCAGTCAGAATTCCTATTTTTTTAATATTTCTCTCAGAGATTCAAAACAGGATGTTTTGTAAATCGAACGTATTGCTCGCTTCTGCAGCACAACTATTGTCTTAATGTCGGCGGCATTTCCCCATAAAAGAATGTCGTAAGATATTCTACTATGAAAATAACTAAAATAAACTAGTCGCGCCGTATCTTCGTCAGATATTGGCCTAATTTTTCTGGCTGCATATGCTGCAGAACTGAGTCTATCTGTAAGATTAGCAATATGAGGACCCCTATGTAATTTACTATCGAGTGTTACACCTAGAAACACAGTGGTGTCCACTAAGTTCATTTTCTCATCATTTAATAGTATAATGGTTTGTACTTGCCTAACATTGGGCAAAGAAAACTTTAAACATTTTGTTGTATTTGAATTTAGAAGTAAATTATTAACATTAAACCAATGTACCATTTTCGAGAGAGTGCTATTTATCTCGTCGTAATTTGTCTGTTGTCGCTTCACATTAAGAATAGTGAAGTGTCATGGGCAAAAAGTACTATCTCATTATCATTAACTTTAACTAGATAAGGCAAGTCATTTATATAGATGAGAAAAAGAAATGAGCCTAAAATGGATCCCTGTGGGACACTATAACCCGACTACACAAAATATATAGCCTATGTTTTGGTGGTGGTGGTTAATGGTAGGGGCCATTATTACGAATCTATTAACACCTCATTCATTAAAATCGGAACACAAGTTCAGGCGCTACGATGGAACAAACGTACATACATAAAACAGACTGCTCTTTCTTTTGGCTTTGCCGTAGTCGGGTAAAAATCATGAAAGTACATTAATTAAAACCTTGTCTATAAATAGTAAAATGTTAATTCTACCTTAATAACTTAAGCGCTATGTTTAGAAATGGAAATATGTATGTTGCTGGGAGACCAAGGTCGTGGTCTAAATATAAAAAATATTTCAGCAGGTACAAGGTAACTTGACAGTTAAAATGGGGTAGTAAGATTTATAGTATTGCTATGGCGTGGGACCGCTCCGAAAATAGTTAAACAAAAACGTAAAGCAATTAAAAATTCCACAGTTACGAGTACGAAAGTGTTATGTCAGACAATATTGTAAATACTGTAAACAGCAAAACTTTCGTAAAAATATGTAAACAATAAATATTGTTTTAGACACTTACGGATTGTGTCGCGGTGCACTGACATGACACACTCCGTAAGTTATTGTGAAACGATTCGTAAGTGTTTTTTAAAACAATGAACAATATTCGCGTAAACATAGGAAATCAACAATAAATATGTTAATTTTTACTTCACAAAAGGCGTCGTGTCGGGTCCTCCATGAGTTCATTAATGTCTTTGTCATTTTTTATTTATTTGTGATTTTTTAAACACATTTGTCACTTAGGGTTAGTTCACACCAATACGTGTGCTGTGGCGCATGTGCAGTGTATGACTGATGTCAAATAAAACGTGTATCTTTTTATGTAATTAATAAAGTTAAATTTGAATAGCTATCTTAAAAATGCAGTGCCGCGTCACGTATCGTTTAGTTTCGATGTGAATTCACTCTTACACAGTATTAACAGTCAATTTATTTACTTATTTGGTGCGTATTATTGCCTGTAACTATCGTGCAATATGATAAATATGTTTTAACATAACGTCATGAATAAAACATTTCAACCAAAACAGGTAAACTAACAATCTGTCGAGCACCTGTTGTTCTGGCGGTACTCCAGCTGGGCTTAACGTTCGATATGGCGATGTTGGCTTAGGAGATTTGTGAGATTGTTCAGAACCTCGCTAATCCATGTTATTGGGGTATTTAATATCATTGAACTCTAGATCAGAATGAGATGGGGATTATCTTTAGAAGGGTTCCATTCTATCACTCATGTTGAGAGAGCTTCGAAAACCTATCCTACTTCAACTACTACCTACTTATCTTGGAACTATTGAGTCTCACGGAAACACATGTTTCTAGGGTTCGTTGTAGTATACTATAATACTACAAATACGTCGCTTTTGGAAAACGAATATTGTCGAAAGCCATTAAGCATTAGCAACTTGGTTTTACTGTATATTGTTGCTACAAGTATTTATTTTATAATTATTTTTATTTACTTTTTTAAATACAATATCGAGAAAGTTCCTGCTCGGCCAGTTTCTAGTCATTTTCCTTTGCACTAGGCCGCCTCAAAATATTTAAACACCAAGGAAGTGACCGCAACGACTGCAGACGTGGTTGAATTACATATTTACACGCGAGTATGTGTGCGTGCGCAATAGTCAATGCGAGTCGAGCGGTAGCTTGTTCAATGACCACGACCATTATGTCTTACGGCAATCTTCGTTTTCCATGCGTTTGTCATATCCATTGGAAAACGAAGATTGCCAAGGGCCATTAGCAACATATCTGCGCCTAATTTTATTATTATTATTTTACTTTTTTTAATATATGGATGAATAATTATGATCCCTATTCTATCTTGCTTTATTAAACTACGAGTATCTTGAACGATACATTGGTTATATATCTGGCTGTCTAATTATAGAAGATCTAGGCTAGACATTTGATTGAGACTGTCGGTGGATGACCTGGCAATCATTAAAATTAGCACGTTTATACTAACCGCTTCCAGCCCCTAGAATACAAAAACTTTGTTATTCTACAGCTCACACGCGACAGAAGTGAAACATTAAATTCAAGTATAGTATACTGGATATTTCCCGTGACTTCGTACGTGCAAAAGTAAATCGCGCAGGAACCGTACACCCCCACGATAGAAAGTAGCCTATGTCCTTCCGCGTGGTCTACACTATATCCGTACTAAATTTCATCAAATCGGCCCAGCAGTTCTCGAGCCTATTCAATTCAAACAAAGATACAAACAAACAAATCTTTTCTCTTTATAAGTTAACTTCTTTAGACCCATCCTACCTCAAATGCCCGGGGCAGTTGAGGTAGGATGGGGCGGGCGCGTCGCGCACCGCATGTTTGCCTGTGCGCAATTTTCTTCACTTTTCCTAGTTCTTACTCCAGTCAGTAAATGTTGCTCTCCAGCTTCTATCGCGTGTTATAAATTGTACCTAATCAAAATCATATTAAAACTTAAGAAGTTTGAACTTCAAAATGTTTAAATTTGACGCGCAATAGCGTCATCTTGTTCTAATTAAATACCAAATTTTATACCCCTCCGTTAGCATAGTAAAACGGAGTATAAAGTTTTTGTTTCACGTATTAATAATAAAATATAATATTATGTACCTTCAAAAGTGTAGGCGTAAGGGTTACAGGGAAACCATAAAAGGTTGTCTTCACTCGATCTGATTAAAATAAACAAGTAATAACACTGACGGTTATGTACTCAGAGGCTTGTCGGGGGAAGGGTGTCGCAGCACTTACGACTATGCAGCTTAGGCTCAGCTCACACCGCGACGCGACGCGAAATCTGTTCACTACACAAAAAGATGTATTCCTTGCAAGTGCGCGCCGCGTCGCGTCTAATCGTGATCGGACACCCGGTTTTAGTCATTATAATTTTTACAAATGAACATTGGCTTTTGTCGGGACATTTTGCGACCAAATGAAACCAAATCCTACAAAACCAACAATTCGCACAATAAGTGTAGGTACTTCTTTATCTAGAAATCGGTTTAAAATATTGTACAAAATTGGGATTTTTAGTATAATAAAAACAATTTTCCAACTAAAGTTTTGAAAAGTGGTTATGTCTGGGTTCATTTTTCTGCTCTTGTGTAGCTTGTTTTAGTTGTTTAACAATACCCAAAGATAGCGGATATAAATTCGATTAAAGCAAAGAAAAGAGGAAAAAGCAAAAAAAGTCTCCTCGACATTTTCATTTTTACGTGTTGCAATAATGCATGCATCTTAATGCGTAGCAATCAGGTTTATTTAATTAATTGACTTCCAAAAAAAGGAGGCGATTATACGTTCGGTTGTATATATATAATTTTTTTTGGTCCCTGTCTGGATTTGTCACACAAAACTTTTCTAATATCTGAGCTCTACCTTACTCTAGAACCTGTCAATAACATTTCGTGAACGCGTCCTTATCGAATGATTTTGCAATCAACCTGCGTAAGGCTTGGCAAAAACGAGCGCCGGATTGTAGTTGTCAACAATCTGCTGCTGCTGGTACAGAATAATCTTTATTATCATATTATCATTATATTAATACGTGAAGCAAAAATTTCAAGGACGGTTTTACGAGAATTGTACGGATACGAATATATTTACGGATACGGATCGGTGTGAAATTTGGCACATTAAAGTTTACGTGTAGAAAGGCCTGCCGAAAGCTAATAGTTTTAAAAATAACGCTTAGAAATACATTAAATATATAAAAAATTACAACAACACACACTGCGTCACTCACACTAGCATCTTGTATATATTACAGTAGCTTTAACACAATTGTCAATGAGTGTCAATCTTTCTTTCACAATCCATAAACAACATTTACATAGTTTTATTGCGTATCTAAGAGGCAAACCGACCTCTATTATATTTTTAATACGTGAAACGAAAACTTTCAGTACCTACAGTTTTACGAGAATTGTACGGACGGAGGAGTATTAAATAAGGTACAGTTCAAGTTTATGTGGAGGAAGGTGTGCTGAAAGCTAATATTAATTTAAATAATGCTTAGAAATACATAAAATTAATAAAAATAACTCTCGGAGGCAAAAGAACCCCATAAAGTTCAAACTTAAAAATTATATGAATTATTATGGGCGAATTTCGATCACAGGGCGACTTCTAGTATTATAATATATTATACACAAGATGCTTCCCGCGACTTCGTGCGCGCAAAAGTAAATCCCGCGGAACCGTACATTTTCCCGCGATAAAAAGTAACCTATGTCCCTCCCAGTGGTCTACTCTACATCCGTGCCAAATGTCATCAAAATCGGACCAGTAGTTTCAGGGCCTATTCAATGGAATAAAATAAATAAAATAAAACTAAATAAAATAATAAAATAAAACTTACAAAGAATCAAATTTTTCCTCTTTTAGTATAGATTATTGAAGTATTTCATTTCTCTGTAGGTACCCGGATAATGATTAGATTTATTGTAGTGAATATTAATTTCAACTTCAAGACGGCAAGAAGGGCTTACACGAGCGATTATGTGTTTTTTGCCTCAAAAAAGTGACATCCTTATTTTATTGTATAATACAAAGATAAATAATTATATTTTGAATGCGAGAGTTGAACACTGGTATGCCGTTTTCGAATAGGTAGTTTATTTTTTAAAAAATCATGATAATACTGTGGCGAAAACATTTTTTTTGTAAAAAAATAATTCTGAGAAAACTATGCAAGCTGTATTTTGACGAAATTTAACACACATATAGAAGATGTCTTATTGATTGTACTGTAGGTTCTTGGTGGAAATTCATGTATCACACAGGACTTCTTGCACTATTTCCACTTTAATATGTATTTTACATTAAATTTAATATATTACACGACCGACTTCGACAAAGATGAAACCGGATGATGACTTTCTTTTTCTTTCTACTGTTATTTCTACTATCTGTGAAAACTTATAATTGGCCTTCTTGTATTATTCTTAAGTTTCTATTTTAAGTCTCTTCGTCTTAGCTGTAAGTTTTCCAGTAAATAAAAATTAATAAATAAAAATAGTGCAAGAAGTCATGCGTGTTATTACTGTGACATAGAGAAGAGACCACGGGAAGGGGCATAGATTACTTGTATCGCGGCAAAGTGTACGGTTCCAGCAGGATTTTATTATGCACGCATGAAGTCACGGGCAAGTTTTAAATACGCGTGGAACAATAGTTCTGTTATCTGTAATAAATTTTCACTTTCACCTATTCACAAAGCCTACCATTCTAAATGTGTCAAACATAAACGTCTGTTCGGTCGGAAATATCTCCGTACCCCGCTCGTAAACATTTAACACTGAAATAATAAACGGTACGGTGAAATACAGCCACTCGCCTGTCGAGTCACGCAATGATTTACAACGATTTTATGAATACACAATGCAGTTCATTAAAGTCTTAAATATTACTTCTTTGTATTAAACGCAGAAGAAAATAACAAAATAAACAGAGACAGAAGACAAGCTTAGTTCATAGTCTCGTGTTCACAAAGTTTTCACTAAGCATAGATGCTCAAATATGATATAGTAATCTATTATATAAAGCAACATGTCTTGACTGACTCACTGACTGACTGACTGACTGACTGATTCATCAACGCCGAGGCAAAACTACTGAAGCTAGAAACGTAATATTTGGACCGTAGCTTCCTTTTGTGACGTTTAGATCCACTAATAAGTGACAAAATTACTAGAGATCTGTCTTTATTCAATGTATGGACTTAAGGAAGGCGCAAATAGACTAGCGTTCACAAGGGTCAGTTAACATCAAGACGGGACGCGGCGCAAAGATGCTTGAAGATGCTGTAATAATATTATGCATAATACGCAGCGCTGCGCTACGCAACAAAAACGCTTTTAGGGTCAGTTGATCAGTTTACACCACGACGGTACACGACGCTCCGTGGCACTGCATTTTTAAGATAGCTATTGAAAATTGACCTTTATTCACTACACAAAAATAAACACGTTTCATATTATGGCAACAGTCATACACTGCACAAGCGATGTGCAGCGCGGTGAAACATGATATTCGAACTCTTACAATCGAACGTGCGTCTGTTTGTATAGTTAATAAAGTTCAATTTTGAATAGCTATCTTAAAAATGCAGCTCCATGTCGCTTATAATTTTTTTTTTCGTGGTGTGAATTGACCCTTGGTCGTCTCAACATCCATATTGAGTTCAGCGTCTTAAAAACCCATCCTTAAACGTTAACAAACTCGTCGGAGTAAAGTAAAAGTTTCCATATCAGCTGTGACTGAAGTTACTGGCAACTTCTCAAGTATCTATTAAACTGTCGTTGATATTTTTTCAAGTCAGTTCCACTGCCATAGTACACAATATCTCCGTGTCTGCCGGGTTATGTTATCTGTGGTATTATGTTGTTAAAATAAATAACTAGCTGACCCCGACAGACGTTCCGGCCTGGAATAAATATATACCTACACCTAGAACCTACACCAACATCTTCAACTACATCTACACCAACAACTACAACCTACACCTACCTACTGGGGCAGACTGAACACACCTATAATACATTTGACAGTCAAGTGACAACAAAACACAGTGAACCGTTAGTGTGCGCAAATTCAATGGCAGTTTTTAATATTTTTGCCGCCATTTTTCCAACGATTACAATTTTTATAAGGTGAGAACACCGTTTAAGCCGTTCTCGCGTTAAGAAGAAGTAAGAAAAGAAGATAACTGTATATAAAGTTGATTAGGTATTACTTTTAATAACTTTGTGTTTTAAGTAAAGATATTGAGTGTATGAATATAAATAAATGGATAAATAGGTATTAGATATTAAATTTTGGTTTTTATACTTTTAATAATAATAATAATAATTTTCTGCTTTTCGTGCTAAGTGGAAAAATAATGTAAAACAAAGTACGTTTTTTTTCAAGCCCATACAAACAGCTATAACGCGTTTATATAAAGAGAGGGAACGAGACAAATGAATACTACACACGATAAGTCAACTTATCATAATACCGAAGTGGATATATTTATTTAGTCCCACTCTTATTGTACTTCTTATATAAACGTATCCCACTACTATTACAAATGTGAAAGTTTGTGAGTTACTCTTTCACGCAAAAACTACTGAGCGGATTTCGATGAAATTCAGTATGGTACAAGTTTAGGCTCTAGATTAAAACTAAGGCTACTTTTTATCCCGAAAAAGTCTAGGATTACCGTGGGATACCCGATACTATATTTACGCGGGCGGATCCGTGGGAGAGATCTAGTGATAATATTATAAACCTTTGCAAAATTTTCATGACACGACAAAACGTTTTCTAGCGAGAGCGTTCGAGTTTCACTACCCATCTACAGAACCCATTCGTCTGTAAAACTGAAGTATCGATGGTCGATAAAAATATTTTTGTATTAAGTGCCATCAATCTTGCTAAGTTCTACATAATATATAAGTATACATGTATAGTGTACAGTGGCGAAGGGTCTAAAGAACTCCATTCTTATCGGATTCCCTTTCAGAGTAACTCATGAAGACCTCCAGCCAAAACGGAGAAATATATGGAAAAAATCAGGTCGGACAAGCGATAACGTGATGTAGACCGACTCAAGCGACATCTATGCGCTGCACGCTGCAGCTTTGACACGAATATTGGTATCTCAGATCTCCTTATAACCCGATATATTCGGAGTTATGGTGGGAGATTAAAGGAACCTCATATCGTTAGAAATAAAGTTGAAATTCAAACTTATATGCCGAAATATTCGGAGTTATAGGTGATCATAGGAACCTTATAGTGTTAGAAATAAAAAAAATTGTAATAAATGAAATTCAAACTTATTTTTAACAGCCGGCTGGCCAACTAAATAACAATATTATTAATATGATTTGTCCGATAACAGTACGAAGTAATTAAGGGCTATTTGTCTGTGACATTAACTCGCTATTTTGTAGCTTTTACCAATGAGAAGCCGTTATTAGATAATATCACGTGCATCATGAGACGAATGAATTTTGAAAAGTAGCTTGGTGGTACCTAAGCGCCGCGCGTTCTTGGATGTAAAATCATGTTATTACGTAAATAATAATTATTGTTTAATTGTATTCTTTTTGAAATTATATTGAGCAGTGAGAAGTGGCAAATATAATTCGTTTTAAAGTTTAAACTAATACGTGTTTGTGTACTTCTATGTAGATATTGAATGTGAGACTCCTTAGTACGTGTGTTGTCTTTATTGTTGGTGATAAATCGTTTGAATAAATTTAATTTTACGATAATCGGAATGTTGGATACGTACTTTCTATAAATTGTAATTTATAGTCATTATATTAATAGACGATTATAATATTATTTAATAGGCGGTAGTACTGTGGAAGTATTTTTATATTATGATGATCTTACAATAGTTAATTAATACACAGAAAAACGTTTTATTATTAAGCTATTTTGTATTTTAAATATATCTAATTGTAGGTATTCTTATTATTTTTGAGAAATTGTAAATACTTAGGTATTACCTAAGTATTTACAATTTCTCTCTGACACGACTCAACTCTACACCTTGACCGTCATACATAATATGGTGCTAAATTTCCTTTCAAAAAAACTTACTCATGTCTAGCGACTAGGGCTTTCCTCTGAAATAAAACCACCCTTCGCCACTGAATTAGTGTATACCTAATTTTACATAATTTAAACATCGTTATTTCAAATATGAATATTCTTTATATCGATAATTATTTTTAAACAAAAAATGAAAACCAACTGCCAAAAAAATATTTAAGACTGATTTGGTTTTCTCATGAATGCCATTGTTAGATCTGAACCAAATTGAAATGGAACCACACAGGAAGCGCCAGCTTTCAAATAAAAAAAAGGATAATCTAAATCGGTTTACCCAGTCGAAAGTTCAGGGGTAACAAACATAAAAAATACAGTCGAATCGAGAACTCCTTTTTTGAAGTCAGTTAAAAATAATTACAACTCCTCCTAATAAGTAAATCTTACTGCTATTATAAATGTGAAAGTTTGTGAGGATGGATGTATGCATGGATGTTTGTTACTCTTTCATGCAAAACCTACTCTTGGTATGGTGGTAGCTTAGGCTCTAGATTAAAACACAGGCTAATTTTTGTCCCGAAAAAGTATAGTATTCCCGTGGGACACTTAATTTACGCGAGCGAAGCAACGGGAAAAAGCAAGTTCCTCATAAAGAAATATAAAATGTTTCAAAACGAGTAAATTACAAAAATAGTAGAAAGTACTAGGGTCACATGATTCATGGGAGTTAGCGGCGGGCGGCGCTCGTATCGCCACCAGGGCATCTGACCTTGAACTATTTACCCTGTACCATAATAAGAAAACAGTAGTTTAAATATTTTTATTTTTAGACAGCTAATACACCGAGTGACGCTGACGTATAATTAATAGTGGTTATTAAAATACGCAACATTTTGAGTAAATACCTACCTATAAGATTTACAAAAGTTTAAAAAAAAAACAACTTTCGCTTACAATAGGATGTGAATATTTTAATTGGCTTTTCGAAAAGTACATAATAAGCTGGGGAATATTGTCCTTACAGTGGCATAGCTACGATCAACCGTTGACGAAATACAGTCATAACAAAAGTGAGATCGTTGGAGAACATTAAAAAGGCCCTATACAAAAATGCATGACAAATGACGTCACTGGTCACGACCGCAGTTGAAAATGTATGGAGATTAATATTTTTAACGGTAATTTTCGTTTTTCAATCATAGCAAAGAAAACCGATGTATTGTGGGTTCATTTTAGTCCTGTAACTTTTAGCAACTGATTACTGAACTTTTTGCATTTTTCGGTCCATATTTAATGTTTCCTTTCAGAAGATATACGTATTTGCTGATTTAAAACAAATGCATATTCCCAATTCTGTATTAACTAAAGAATATTTGCTGCATTTACTTTGATATCGATTCACATTTAATAACAAACTTGCTGATTTACAGCTCGCATTTAAGACAGCACCAACCACTTATGTGCAAAACATTTACTAATTTTAATATACATAAACTATGGAGTGTAGAGGAAAGGAAATCTATGGTCCATACATGCAAAATGTCCGTAAATATGTGGAAAATAACAGTTCCAAATTTGGCCATGATGGCACTAGAGTCCGAAGAGGGTATGATAAGTTAACAATAAGAGATGGAGTGAAGCGAGTTGAGACTTAGTTATTGGTTAGTTATTTAACTCAATTAACTTCACTCCCATCTCTTATTGCTAACTTCATGTCATACCCTCTTCTGACTCTAGCACCATTATTTTCCTACTTTGGTCGGACACTTTTTAGCTTTTCTGCCTTAGAGAGATAGTCCTCCTTTCCTCTTCACTACGTAACATAAACCAAGGTCAAGCCAATCATTGATTTTAATTAGATTGTACCAAACAACTGAAACTAGTTTAGTGCCGACTGCTCATATAAGGAGTAGGTACATAATATTTAGGGCCGAATTATTTACTTCCGTGTCCCACGGGAACAATAAACTTGTTTTGGGATAAAAAGAAGTCCAGGTGTTAATCCAGAGCCTTAAACTGCTACCTTACCAAATCTCATCAAAATAATATGTTCAGTAGTTTTTGCGTGAAAGAGTAACAAACATCCATCCTCACAAACTTTCACATTTACAAAAGTAGCAGGATACACAGTACATAACTATAGGATTACGAAGATTAATTCTCAGTATGGCTCCAGTCACGGTATAGTTTGACTAGCATGGCATGCTTTGATGTCTGTGCAAATGCGACCGCTTTACTTGACTGTAGCCATAAATCTGGGACTATAATATGATCTGGAATCCGGAGAGCCGGGGAAAATTCAGAGCATTGAAAATAGAACTCTACGCTCATATAATAAGAGTTGAAAATCGAAGTGTCGAGTGTCGAGCTGTCATATATGACATTGACATTTGACTCTACACTTGTGGGTACGATTTTCAACTCTATTGTATTGGCGCAGAGTTCTATTTTCAATGCGCTAAATTTTCCTTGGCCTACCAGATTCCTGATCATATAATCCTGGCCTAATGCAATTTAGCCATTTGAGTTACAACTGTCCTTCAAATTCTATACACCACAGTCCGTCTCTGACCCAACACTTTATAGACTCACTGGTGATTTGTGTCGTATCTGGCTGCACCGACGCATCCGGCTGTCTGCTGTAAACACATCAAATATGATCTAGAACAGGTTAGGTCTTTCTTCACCAAACTAGTAAACTTGTGTTTATAGTGGAAATCTTTGTTTGAAATTCTATATTCAGTTGTATAAATACATTAAGAATACAAGGACCTAAAATTGTGTTCACCGTAAAAAAACAAGCCAAGTGCGAATCAGACTCGCGCACGTTGGGTTCCGTACTATCATACCAATATTTTACAATATGTTTACTTATTATTTCGCTATTTTCGTACGAAGCTTTCCAAGTAAGTGTTTGTGCCTTTTTACACGATAAGTCAATGTTATATAAGCCGTTATAGTTTTCCTTCAAAGTTCATCATTTCTTACCGTCTTAGCAACATAATTAATGTTAGGTACCTCATACTATGGGGTAGGCGCGAGGAAAATAAACATCCGCGATTTACGTGTAGGGAGGGTATCCCAAGAAAATATATTTTTCGTGATTTTACTTTAGCACTTTGTCGACGTGGTAATTACACGTATCCATGCAAAGTTTCATATTTCTAGCACTAACCGTTTGGACGGTAAGCCGAAGACAGACGGACG
Source organism: Phengaris arion (assembly GCA_963565745.1). Taxonomy (NCBI): domain Eukaryota; kingdom Metazoa; phylum Arthropoda; class Insecta; order Lepidoptera; family Lycaenidae; genus Phengaris; species Phengaris arion. Next base: position 2,582,200 of record OY751448.1, read on the forward strand.
GATGGACATAACGAAATTATAAGGGATCCGAGAAGTGAACTACGGAACGCCAAAAATGGAGTTGCAATGAAATATTGTCACGTTCCGCCTGAGCCGAGCGTGCAAACGATGGCGCAGAACAACCGATAGAGAGGCACGATCGGCCTAAGCGTTTGGCTTGTGATGACGTTATCACGTAAAATTATCGTCCGTTAGCCGACTTTAACAGACAACCATTTTTAGGTATAATAGATTTAAAAAATATGTAATTCAAAAGTTGTAGGAGTACATAAAACAGAAAAAGAAAACCGCAAAATATGCAAAAATTAAAACATACATCGAATGAACGAATAAACAAGAGCGCATTATGTATTTTGGCATGAAGTGTATGGCGCAATACTGTGTACTAGAGCCAGCCTCTAGTGGAGGTTAGGGCAGGGATGGCGAATTTTTATTTAATAATGTGCCATTTTTGTAAAGAAATGTTTAATGAGATCATAGAAATGCTATCAAATTTTCCATTTGATTTTTCTTTTTAATTTAGAGGCGTATTTCAAGATTTAAAATCTGTTGTTAAAATCTGTTCAAACTAAAACACTGAAAAACTGTGAAGTTCGGAAAAACAACCGGCTAAAACAGAACATCGGTACTAAATAATATAATATGTTGTGTAGATTAAACGCAAACGAGCGAAGCGAGCGAGCAAACTTTTTTCCTATTTAAGAGGTTAAATCTGTTTAAACTTTATACCCTAGAAGACTGTGAAAATAGGATTATTTTGTAATTTTAGATGTTGCAAAATAGATGACAAATAGCGTCCATTATGTTAGGTTTGCCATATAACGCCTTTTTTCGCAGTACATAATTGCAAAATTTTGTGATCGGTGACGTGCCCAAAATATTGTGTCGCGTGCCATTAATGGCACGCGTGCCATAGGTTCACCATCCCTGGGTTAGGGCGTATACACAATAATAATATTATTTTTAACGAATTCGCGACAGTCAGCAGCAATCGCAGAGTAGATACGGTAAATGGCTTATAAAATTGGACTCTATATATGTATGTATCTATGATTGGCATGGCATTTTCTAGATTTTGAAAGTTGAACGGGCCAACAGAAACTTGTTGTGAAAACTGCTGACTGACGAGCTGACCTTAGAGTCAGCGCCTACACGTAAAGCTGGTACAGAAGTTCTTGAAATGATAAATGTTTTTAGGCGTAGCACTAATATAATATCTTCATTTATGAATACAATATTATGTTGTAATTTAAGATATTGAATATAAGTAAAGTCACGTATTAACAAAGTTTGTACAAACTGTCTTGACTATGGAGAAAGTTTGAAGGTTTTATTAATTCATTATGTATGATTATAGTTATTGAACCAAATTGTTACGTAAAAATGGAAGACAGGTTTGTTTGTTTACTTTCAGTTTTAGCTTACATGTAATAATAAAATATAATGATAGCTCCGATTTTAGTGACGGTGACCGGTTTCATTGAAACCAGGCCAGTTGCGCGGGAAACAAGATCACTCTCTCTACTCTTTACTCTCGTATGACGTATGACCAGAGATCAGGCGCAGGACGACCTTTGTATATCATCTTTCTTATCAGACAATCAGGTTATAGGCCTGCATTGTGCTAACCGAATTTAAAAACAAATTTTTTGTTGTTTCGATCGACCCCACGGCCACAGAGGCGAGAAATGACCTCGTGACCACAGAGGCTATTACAATAAAACGAACTCAGCCGCCAGACGTCACGTAGTTCTGTCTTGACTATGAACTGGAATAAATAACTGTCTTTTTATTTTATTAAATAAGGGGGCAAACGAGCAAACGGGTCACCTGATGGTAAGCAACTACCGTCGCCCATGGACACTCGCAACATCAGAAGAGCTGCAGGTGCGTTGCCGGCCTTATCCTTATCTACCTGCACCTGCAGTTTCTACACCTACAGCTACACCTACTGCCTATAACCTAACCTATAGAGCTACATCGCCTAGTGGGTAGACCGTTTGATACGCACTCGAGAGAGTGCAGCTTCGATTATCAGGTTGTGGCGTGTACCAATGAGACTTTTTCAGATCTCAAGTACATTATACGGACGCTCCAACGGTGAAGGAAACCATCGTGAGGAAACCCGCACACGGTTGTCCCCAGACGTATTGACCAGTCATTCCTCTGGACTAGGCTGACTGTGTTGTGAGAATGCCGTATGTGCTTGGGCATAAAAAACCGACTATCCCCGATCAAGGGTGGTTACTTCGCTCGGAGAATACTGTATAAATCATCCAATAACGGATGAAAAGGCAGAAGTTTTTTTCACCAACTACCTATACATACAAACTATTTATTTATACTACTACAACTACATACTAACGACATATTCAACGTTACGTCCCTGAGAGTTGAAGATTTTATTACTAGTACCTAATAGGTATAATATTAAACAATATAGGTTGACGTTAGAAGGGGGAAAATTCAGAGCTATTGCGTATTTTTTAAATGGAATTGTGTATTTTTAAGTCAAATCATAAAATAAAAAAGTGAAATTATTATTTTTAAGTGATATCACTTAGGGTATAGAAAAATAGTTTACAACCTATTCTCAAAATTTCATAAATACAGTCAAGCCGTTTCGGAGGAGTTTTGTTGCAAACAAGACTAATATAAGTTCTGCTAGATGGCTTTCTCATCTTTCTTCAACTTATTAATAAAAAGCCTGAAATTAAAAAAAAAATATATATTATAAACATAAACGGTCATCTGGAAACAAGTATGGGAATATTTGTAAATCGCTAGAGACAAACCAGTTTGATATAAAACCTAAGTCTGGCCTTTTTTTGTTAAAAAATCTTCACACATTTTGGTCAATAAAACAAACTGCTTAGCTTAGAACCGGTAGACCGACGGTTTTGTAAACTTTTGTGTCCCGATCAACAATTATTGTTCTCGACGACTTTTTTCTCGACGGTGAACGCTAGCTTTATATTTTTTATTTTTTTCCCCCATTTTTACCAGTGTACACGCACCCTTACGTCCATCGAGAGAACGATCAATTTAACCGAGCTATGAGTAATTGTAATCAATTTTTCAAACTTTGAACGGTTAAATAATATTGTTAATTAGGTTCTGAACGCACTAATCTCGTTTTGAATGAATTAAATAATTTTATTTGGGAATATAAATGTATGTAGTAGTTTTTTGACATTTCCAATCAGTTTCGATAAAGTTAGAAAGGGTACTTGTGTCTAATACACAAAGCCATTTGTATTGTCTGTTCAGATCAAACTGAATCTGAACGCAAACAAAAAAAATTGACGAAATGAATGTGTCATTGTGTTTCTTAGTCCTGGCTGGAAAAAACACGCCCCGCTCGCCGCGCGCACTCCCCGCATAGTCTCGCCACTCACACATAGCCGCGAGCTGTCATTTGCGTAAGTCTATTGAAGGACGGTTCTTTACGTTAGTATTATAATAATAAATAATAAAAATAAATTATAATAATAAATATAATATTATAATAATAAATAAAAATAATTATTCTAAGTGAGTTTAAAGACGCTGCCTGGAACACGGCAGCGAGCGGCGCGACGGAGGCGCGGCAGCGGCCTAATAAAATTCTGTAGCTGGTTATGATGATGGAACGCTGATGTTGAAAATCCCACCTGGCCTCATCTCGCAGGAAACTCGCCGACGTAAACAAAGTGAACGGTAAAAATCGACGGCTCTTTGATCTGCGCGCGTAAACAAAGTAAACTCCTTGTGCGGGCCAGCTATTACTGAGTATGCGTCATGGCGAGAAAAGTCTAGAAAGAGGTCATATTGGAGGGAAATGACATTGATTTTTGGAATAATAGATACAAGCAAAATAGCTGATGGACGTATAACATTAAAAAACTAATATTGTCCAGGAAACTAAAAATAAATGTAAACAAACAAAGAGGGGGTCGCAACCTTTGGATCTTACAGACAACAAACAGATCATTACTTGCTAGATAGCTCGGATAGGAAAACTAACCTTACTTAAAAATGGCGCCGTACCAATGATTTCTGATTAGTACATTATGATATCTGACAGCTTTTGACAAGGACCGTCGGGCTACCAAAAGCCGCCTAGTGAATCGAAAATTCATATTGACCGTTTTTGATACCACTTACGCCACCAGATGACGCTTTGTGTGAGTTGGGTCTGCCCCCTACCGGCAGAAGAAATATCAAAAACCCCGATTCATGTGTCAGACGCTACAATAAAATCGAAACGAGTCAAATTGCTTATCGGTTTCAAGTAAAACGTATAATGTATATTTTGGTTTCGTTTCGGTGTGAATTGACCCTAAAACGACGAGAAGAACCGGCGTGAGAAAATTTTATTAAAAAGTTAAAAAATTCAAAAGATTCAAAATAAATGACAGACAGACAAGTAAGCGGACAACAAAGTGATCCTCCGTGGGATTCGTTTTAGGTACGGAGTACGGGTCCCCAAAAACGCGAATGCAGGTCGCAATTACAATAAGAGGCTGTAAATAATAATTTTATGACGGTCGAGCCGCCAACATGTAGCAGATTAAAATCATTTTTCGCGCGAGCTGAAAATCCTTTTTAATTAATATCTGTAAGGAATTGTATGGAGCTTAATATTATGAAAACACATTTAACATCATCAACGGTATGTATCTGACGTGTAGTTCATTGTGGTATCAAAATAATTAATGAGATGGTTTTAGCGTCAGTTCACACCGAGACGCGACGCGGCGCGCACATTTTAAGATAGTGATTCAAAATTGAACTTTACTTTCAACACAAACAGATACACGTTTCATTGCAAAAGCTCTAATTGCTGCACCATGCTTTGCAGCCGCTCTTGCAATTAAGTGTGTATCTTTTTGTATTGTAAATAAAGTTCAATTTTGACTTGCTATCTTAAAAAGTGCACGCCGCGTCGCGTCTTGGTGTGAGTGAATGTGATATCACAGTTAAATGTCAACTTTTAAACATTATTTCTGGATGTTTTTGGAACGTAGTTCCTTATGGCGCATTGCGAATTGTATGGAAGAAGAAGAAACACATTTTGCCACTCGAAATCACAATCTAATAACGACTATTAAGAATGATACAAAAAACGACCTTATCAACTTGACAATAATGTAGAATTTTGCAATTACACATTGTGACTGTTATGACTGTTACATATTGTGACTAGCTAGCCGAGCGCTTGATGTTATTACTCAGTACGGAGCCGGACTTCGCGGCGGCAACACTGCGAGCTGCAAGCAACCCGCCCCCTCACCCCTGTCCCTACCTAAGGCGCGGCCAACTAGTGCCGCGCGCACTATATATACTTAGTTCAAATAAATAAATTGTTAACATTCTTCTGTCCGTCTGTCAGTCTGTGTGTTTGTTCCGGCTAATCTCTGAAACGGCTAGACCGATTTTCACGGGACGTTCACTGGCATATATAGCTGATATTATAAGGTCTCTAGCACATATATATAAATGTGTGTGCTAGAGACCTTATAATAAAAAAAATATCTTTCTCGTATTACACGTTTCATATGACATCAGTCATACACTGCACATGCGCTGTGCAGCGCGGTGCAACTTGACATTCGAACTCTTACAATGGTACGTGTAACTTCTTGTGTAGATAATGAATAAAGTTAAATTTTGAATAGCTATCTTAAAACGGGTATCGTTACAAGTCGGCGTGAATTGACCCTTAATAACAAGAAAGAGGAATATACTTGGAGGGAACCTAAAGTCAAGAGGTTTTTGTACTCGATCGTTTTCCTATACTTCGTAATAATAACGACTTTATTGCAATGTAAATAAGTGTCATCTTAAATGAATAGAATACGGAATAATAAGGAAAATGGATAGTGTACGGAAAGCTTCGACTAAAGTGGGATATGGAAGAACTGACTAATTATTATATTACTACTCTATTACTCTATTACGTGTATTACTACTCTTACTTCCTTATTAGCGTGTCGGAAGGAGAATAAGGAGCGAGATGCATCTTCTCCTGCTAGTAGCCGGATTATTTTCAGGTTATTAATCGAACATCATATAATAATTACATAACCACCTATTTAATACATCATTTTTAATAGAATAATTTGTTTTTACATTTACCGAATTTTAAAGGAAATGTCTCAGAATTCGTACGCACAGCAGCGGAAAGCTATTGTCCACGAAATCATTAATTTACAAGACCATATAAAGCACGTATACACAATATCTTCTCGGCCAAATGTGTTGAGAGAAATAAGCTGCACCTGCGAGATAATATTACGTAATATGGCACAATTTTGATGAAAGTGTATGTGAAAGGGAAAGAAAAAATAATCCATTTTGGAGCCTTGCTCCTAAAAAATTATTCATTATTTTTAGGGTTTAAGCGGTAAAAACGGGCCCTAATACTAAGACTCCGCTGTCCGTCTGTCTATCACCAGTCTGTAGCTCGTGACCCGTGATAGCTAAAGAGTTGACATTTTTGCAGATAATGTATTTTTGTTGCCGCTATAACACAAAATACTAAAAAACAAATACTGGGGCTCCCAAACACAAAACGTTGTTTTTTTTTTTGTTGTTTTGTACGAAACCCTACGTCCGCGAGTCCGACTCGCACTTATCCGGTTTTTATAAAATAACGTACAATATTTTGTTTTTACACATACATATTTTTTTTCGAACAATTATAAAATCTTTAAATATTGAGTATTCGATGGTGCTGAGACCCTAAAACATTTACTCAGTAAAAAAAACAACCTTATAGTCAAAAATCGGTCGTCTGTAAAGTCGGTTTACTGACGATAGTTGAACGTGACAACGTCATGTTTATAGTGCACGCGGAACTAATTGGCCGCGCCTTAGGTAGGCGTGTTGCCGCCGCGAAGTCCGGCGCCGAACTGACTAATATCATCAAGCGCATAATAATATATAATAATATATATTAATACAAACAACAACAACAACAACAACAACAACAACAATAATAATAATAATAATAATAACAATAATAATAAAATAATAATGAGGTACCGGCAATGCGAGGTAACGCTGGTACTTGGTAACAGTAACAGGTAACAGTACTTGGTAACGCATGAGTCATGTTTTTCGTGCGTGCAGCCGGCTCCATCGAATTTTAAGACGTTAACACGTCAAAAACAATCTGCATAAAACGTAATAAATGTAATAAAAAACACCGGAAAATTTCAGGGTATAAATTCCAAGCAATAATAAATCATCCATCACACATTGCGGAATTCTGAACAATGGTCACGAAATAGTCCGGAAATACGGAAATATTGTCCGGAACTGAGTCAGTGATTCCGAAAAGTCGCGGTCATTGAAACTAACTAATGAGACAGCCAAGCTGTTGTCTAGCTATTATATTATAAACAAAACTATTTAATACGCATAAATGAATGTGGAGTTTTGCCGGGGAGTTCAATGAGTGATGTTGTAGAATTTGTAAAACTTCATAAATTTGTGTTATTTCGGTTCTTAATGTGTAATATTGGTAGAATATTAACCATTAAATATACGCTAACGTGCATAAGTGTGGACAAGTGGTACAACTTCTAAAAACCTGCTATTTTGTGTTTCCCGCCAAAACTCCCTAGGAACTTTCAGTAAAGCTTCTACCACTTTACTGAATCGACTGACATGACTCATAGACTGTACTGACTATATATTTGGACTTTGACTAGACTTTAGACTTGACGATATAGGAATACGGTGTTGAAAATTGAAACGAAAGTTCTATTTCCCGCCTTTTTAACTTGACACTGGCAAATGGTTATAAGCCGATGCCATATATAAATTAAAAAAAAAATGAATGTGTCATTACCCTTATCATTAATTTAATACATATATGGTGTCATTCAAAGATTTCCAAACTAAATATAGGCTATGACGTACATTTAGCAGAACAAATCTTCATACAAGAAAAAGTTACCTACTTAAGTCATCCATCCATCAAGAAGCCATCTTGATTTCACCATACTTCAAATGTCAAAATAAGCGGTTGCCCCAACATGCCTCGTCTTTTTAGAGTACCTGGGTAACCAAGATTTGCTCGGAGCTCTAGTCATCATTGGTCTTTTCATCCATCACGGATGATTCAAGTAGGGTGAAGTCCGATTCTAGACCAACACACGACCGCCCGCAATTTGAGATTGAACCACCACACCACCACAAACCACATTTCGAATTTCCGAACAAAGCAAAAATTAAAAATGATACATAAGTAAACCAATCTAGCAATCGGACTGACACAATAGTGACGAAATTTTTGATTATATTGATGGTGCACGACGAAAGAAAAATCATAATATTATGTAGCTTAAAAATGCGTAGTTTCCGAGAAATAATAACTAGCTAGATCAATTTTTCTCCCCCAAAACTCCCTAAATACTAAATTTCATTGTAGTACTTGTAGCCGTTTTCGAGATTACGAATATATATATATATATATATATATATATATATATATATATATATAAAGTATAATATACGTCTATGGTTTCATTGTATTTCTAAATTGCACGGTGAATAAGTGACATTAAACATCGCTCTCTTACTCATCTTACTCATCGCTTTGTTTACATTTAGATTATATTGTATCAAAACGGCACAAAATAAAATAGGCACAGATTAAATAAAGAGGAGCAGATAAACAGCTACATATTAGCTTTTGATTTTATTGCGCTACTACAAGCACTTAGTAGTGCTCACTCACGTACGGCGTGTTCACGATTCGTTCGTTGTGTCGTTCTATGAAAGCTGTTTCTATGTACGTACCTATGTCTATATATTTTCTACTCTGTGGTATAGGAGCCAGGAGCCGGGGTTGTTGACATAGGGTATGTAAGATACGAATCGCTAAACGCCATTATGAAAAGAGCTTCACCTACGAGATTGGCCCTTGTTCACTAATTCACATTAACTGTATATTAGATGAACATTATATTATATTACCTAACAGTGTTTTTTTCGAATAAAATTTTTGACCCAACATTAGGGTTACAATATTTACATGACTAATGACAGTATGCAAATCATGTATTTGACAGCCGGGGAAGTAAAAAAAAAACAAAATTATGTGACGAGTTTATTGTCTTCTTAATTTCTAATTTACAATTTTAAAATTTCATTATACTAAAATTGAATACTAGATATATATGAACCGATTCGAGACTCGATCTTGAATGCTGCAAAAATAATTTAATTTAATTACAACAAATTCCTATTGCTGATTATACATTATTGCAAAACCCGAAAGTAGAATACAAGCGTCGCGGCGATGCTGCTGCGTCAGCCATCTTCCTTAGGGTTGAACATGTAACTTGCATAACTCAAAAATTTTGTCATTTACAGAAAAATAACATGAATAACATTTACATAAACGCGCCTACTTTAAAAATCATGCACCCACTGCATAGTATGGGCCGCGCGTTATGAATAGAATTTAAGTATTTTAAAGGAGAATCTGGTCTTCAAGGCCTGCATCTTGTGGTGTATAGAAGTTTATTGCCTAACAATATTTGCAAGTTTACATTAAGCAGAATGTGATGGAAATTATATGTTAATTGCTAACATCAAACTGTACCATATTCAATGCAAATAAATATTTTTATTAAAGATTATGATTATGCTAGCTTACGGTGGCAAAGGCTGGTTCTCCGTCATAGGGCAGCCCTAGCCTGTATAATAGGTAGGGATTTGGATGAGGATCTTCAAAAGGTAAGTGGTAAGTGAAGCCGATAGGAATGGAGTTAAAGCGTAGTATTTGTTTATTAATCTGTGGTTATAGGAACCCCACGCTACTTATCCACGCTACTGGTAGATTATTGCCCCTCATCTGTGGTTTTGTTGAATGTAGTAGTCTCAAATCACTCGTTAGTAATTACGTCCTCATAAATTCTTTAATAAGCAGAGTAACGTGAGACCTCTAACACACTTGTATGTAATTCAGTCTGTTCTCATTACTTTTTACGACCCCATCCGCCATTACCGCTCCTTCATAAACCCCCATATTAACGGCGGAATGTACAATATACTTATATCACCAGTGCCTTTTTATCAACTACCAAGAAAATGGTTCCGGAGAAGAAGAGTGTAAAATAGATTTCACCTCTACTTTATCCTCTAAATACTCAATCTCTGTTTTCCAATTAAATGTTTTTGGTAATAAAAAAAATATATATTTGACCAAGTTGATGTGTCATTGTATCGGAAGATAAATGACATTTAAATTGGGAGCATTATATCTAAATAACATTAATACAATAAAGTAGAAAATCGTGTAGAGCTGTCGAATCTGACTTTTGACAATTCGATTAGCAGCTCTATTGTATTAGCAGAGATCTATTTACAGTGCAGTTTTTTTCTGTCGCGACCACAAAAAAACTCTCGTAGGAACGAGGGTTATGGTCCAGCCTGCAAATCCTTTATATATACTATTGTCTTTGTGTTTATAAAGAGGTTAAATTGGATCTGAACTACAAGTTTCGTTTTCAAATTCAGTATTATAATATTATGAATTCAGATTTGGAATCATAAATAATATTAAAGAATACCTAAATCCATGCCGAATACGTGTTGTAATTATGTTACCTATATTTTTTATGACTACGATTATTTTGGTAACCGTAAAATACCAAAAGAACTTTCTAGGTCGCGGTCGTTGTACCGCGAAATTGATGAAACAGACAGAGAGAAGAAAGATATATAAAAAAATAAGAATAAAACTGCTGTCATGCCATACTGCCTTATCATCTAATTGGTATGACGCTACAGGCTTGATTCAATCTGCAGTTAGTCCATATACACCACAAACGTACATGTAACTGTTATGCTAATCGACGCCCATACACGGTCAGTTCTAATTGATCCAATCGGCAGGGTCATGCTAATTGGACGATAAACAGTATGGTAACTGATAAACAGACTAAACACTTGGGTCTAGCGAGCGCTAGACAGCCAGCCAGCTTGGCTGGGGCACACAGAAGTCATATAAACAATGGCTGCTCAGTGCGTACTGCGTGGGGTGTTGAAAAGGCAAAGAAATAAGTTATAAACAAGTTAAAATGGATTTTCCCTCGTGTACTCAATCTAAAACGTAACCATAAAAACAACCCTTCAAAAGTAACCAAAAAAACTCAATTTTAAGACAATACTGTTCCTCATTGTGCTCTGATTTCGTTCCAGCTACGGCGACATGGTACCAGGGACCATTGCGGGCAAGATCGTGGGCGGCGTGTGCTCGCTCTCCGGAGTGCTGGTGATCGCGCTGCCCGTGCCCGTCATCGTCTCCAACTTCTCCCGGATCTACCACCAGAACCAGAGAGCTGATAAGCGGAAGGCGCAGCGGGTAAGTGACCATTCTAGTCTAGATAAGTTCCTCGGCTATGTAGTCGTGGTACCATGAACCAATTCAGGGAAGATCGTGGGCAATTTTCTGAATAAGTAAGGGTATGTCTCTCAATCTACTGGTAAGCGTCAGATAGCTTATTTGCATGTTCTGTCTCTGTCGCTCAGTATAAACTAAGCAGCGACAAAACTTCCGACTAAGCTATCCAACAAGCTATTAGTCGATTGTGAAACAGGTCTAATACTCTTACGAGTAAGTAATAAGTCTGGCTCCAAAGTTTGCATGGAGAAATCCAATTCAAAACTTGATGTAGGACTAGTTTTCCATAACTCATTATTATTATAATAACAACTCCCCACACCGATTGTGGTGACGGTAGCTGAACGCTATAACGGTTTAATTGAACGCAGGAGTAATTTTTTATAGTGCCCAAGTGTGTGTGCAGTACATAAGAGCACTCTCTCTTCCTTTACTCTCATTACCCAGTGGGACGGATAACCGACACGACTGGCGAGAGATCAGGCGCAGGTCCGAATTTTTACATGCCCATCCGACGCATGGATCATCAGCCTTAGGCTGATGAACTGATTGTCTGATCACCATAAAATTTTGTTTGGAAACAACATTTTTTGTTGTACCAATGCGGGAATAGAACCCACGACCACCGAGTCATTAGCCAAGCTCTCCAAACAACTGGACCATGGAGGCTGTTAATGTCTCATTATAATATTATGCTTATAATGAAAATTGTAACAAAATTATATGCCTTTTTGTAAGTTTTATTTGCTTCGAATCTAGTTTTAAATGTTCTTCGTAATTATCTTAGCGACTAGGGTACAATATTATTTTGTTCTTACAATATTTAGTATTTTCTTTGATTCTTGTTCAGATAAAGCAATTAACTTTCTCATCTTGAATATTCAGAAAGCCCGTCTCGCTCGCATCCGCATTGCCAAGGCGTCTTCAGGTGCAGCGTTCGTGTCCAAGAAGAAGGCTGCTGAGGCCAGGCTGGCGGCTCAGGAGTCAGGGGTAGAGCTGGACGATGCTGGGCGAGACGAAGACATCTTCGAGTTGCAGCATCACCACCTGCTTAGGTGTTTGGAGCGAACCACGGTACGTTATATGTGTGGAGTCGCCTTAAAGCAGATATAATAAACTTTTTTAAGTAACTCAAGTAACTCAGGCTCCAGAGGTGACAAACCTTTTCAACAGTCAGGTCAACCATTTAGTAATATTCTAATAATTTATTTTATGTTGAATTCTTTCCTATCTATCTTTTGACTCTCAAAAAATCTAATTAATTCAACATTAACCAACAAACTGAAATGAAATGTGTTCACAGTTTTCTGTATATCAAAGTAGTAGTAGTAACTAAATTATATTTAAAATTGGCTTGATTTTTAATTATTATAAGAATGAAAATTTCGTGTGGGGTATTGATTGGCACTGAAACAAAGTTTTGTCCTTATGTTGACCTCAGGGGTCTCAAAACGTACGTGAGAGGCTACTGTGGGGTCACGGATCCAGTAAGGTACTAAACTATGAATACATTACCGCCTCTGTACCTGTTGGTTTGGTTTCGGCGAAATAAAGTCGTAACTAACTAAAAGGTATTATAGTATCTTCACCGTATTGACGCCCTTAATATTCATAAACTTCACCTGTGTTAACTAAAGCGTTTGTAATGCTAGTAAGTGTGGAAAAACTGTTCTATGCTAAAAATAAAATTAATGTTTTTCACCAAATTTATTGCATCTTTCAGCAAAATCAGACACAGAAATATCAAAATTACATGCATTTTTTTCGTGATTTAGAATATTATCGTGTATTCAGAAGTTATACATGATCAAATATAGGTACGAAACCAAACCACGGTTACAGAGGTATAACTGTATGCTGAATGATTGTTAGATGTTGTGTGTGTTAGTCAACAACTAGACGAGTGAGAAACTCTCATGCACGAACAGTGAAGTGAGCGAGTTTTTAAAGTGAAAACTTCAGTTCATTGTGATTGAAATGAAAATGCGACAATATTATACGTGCGTATCATAATAACTGTCAAAAAAAGAGAAGATGTAACGTTCAGCGCCATCTATCGGCAGTAAAACGAAGCTTTCACTTCTATTGTGTGTTGAATGTACTATTTTATTGCTTCTAAAGTGTGCCATCATGATCTTCAGGATCGGGAGTTCGTGGAGATCGAAAACCCCTACAACGGGGCGGTGAAGCGACCAGGCTCCCCCTCCCCCCTGGCATCGCCCGCGCACTCGGGCCACGCCCCGGCGCTGCTCGCCTGCTGCGCCCGCTGCGGCTGCTGCCCACAGAAATATCAGGTATATTTGAATATTATGTTACTTTTTTGGTAAAAAAATAAAAACGGAGCGTAATAATTGATGGCGTAAAAAAAGGTTATGCGCACCTCGAACGTGAATATAATATTATTGTCTACAAATGACAAAAGTGAAAAATGTGGAATTGTTTAAGATTTGAATTTTGATGTACTTCAGTATCTATATTTCAGTCTTGCCTGCCTTTACAAAACTAATATTTTTACTTTATTTCTTTCTAATCATCATACTCCTTGTAAGCTTCTAACATGAATGTTGCGTGAAAGTGCCATTTAGTGGTACTGTGCGGTATCAAATAGTTTTGATGAGTTTTGGTAAGAACATCCAGTCAATCATCATTTTAATTACATAATTTTAGTTACAATTAGGGTTTTTGAGATTTTTTCTGCCGCCAGGGGGCAGAACCCACTCACACAAAGCGTCATCTGCTTGCTTAAGTGGTATCAAAAACGGTCAATAAGAATTTTCGATTCTTTTTCTGTCGCCAGGCGGCGCTTGGTAGCACGACGGTCCTTATCGTGTCAAAAAGCTGTCAGATGTCACGAATTTAAAAATTGTAATAATTTAGTTTAGTATAAGGTATAGTTACGGATCATATTATACCTAATAATTAATATTATGAATTATAAATTCATTTAAAAGACATAATAATAATATTCAATTAGTATAAAAGCTATTAAAACTATACTTTTTAGAAACTAATGCAACTATAAAATTTCTTAAACTTAAAACCCGAAGCAGGTATGTACGTACCAACATATTATTGTGTATCATCTTAAACCATTAAAATAAGTATTTCATGATCGGAAGTTATCCAAAGACACATTACACTATTTCTAATCCAATAATAATATTAGTTTTATTTGTGGTAAGATAAATGATGATTATCCACAATAATGGGGCTTGAATGAATTTTATTGTTACGCCAAGGATATAAGGCGCCGCGTAGTGTCAAATCCCCGAACCTAATATAGGCCAAGAGCCAGCGACCGCTGCAACGTTGAATTTTTTATATGTAGTTCAAAATAATATTATACTACATACCTTTTAAATTGATATTATGACATAATATGTATTATTGCAAAAGCGCAGTTTTTATGACAAGCTATGTTTTCGTGTCTGGAATCAACATTTTTTTTACAAACAAGTAGCCGATCAAGCGAATGAGTCTGACTTTGCGTTTGTTACATAATTTCTATATTATTTGTATAATTTACAAATGAAACTCACGTGTTTACGAGCTTACCACATATTTTGTAATATTTGTACGACAGAGGCGCCGCCGCTCGGTGCGGTGCGTCAGTCCGCTCGGCCTTGCCGGCCCGCGTCAGGTACACAGACACACAGTTCATGTTGTACAGTTGTTTCTATGGCCAAATGTCACACAAACTATAGTTATAATAAGTAATATAAGAAAATAGGAGATTACCAGTACTTCAGCAAACCGAACATGTTTTATGATTCACAAATTAAATAATAGGTCTTTACCTATGAAATTGCCGTTCTGCAGTACTGGCCATTTTAAATCAAAATAATTTTTGTTTGGCTAAGAACTCTAATTTCCAATCAATTTCATTTTAAAAATATGGAATTCTTTTTCCAAAAGTAGTCATTTGTTTATTGATTAGTGTTACATTTTCATCGCATTTCAATCTTTTTCGTCATCATGGATACGTTAAAAATTCGAGTAATTATGGAATATGAGTACCGTCGTGACAGCAACGCGGGACGGCGAGCGGCGGAGCTAACCCTACAAACCAACGCACCACCTGTTATTGGTTTGCTCGCTTCCGTTCTGGAAATTTCGACCTGAAAAATGAACCTCGCAGTCGTCCGAAGACTTTGGTCGACAATGACGAATTAAAGGCGATTGTGGATGCTGATGATACACAATCTTCGGCTGAATCAGCAGCAGCTTTAGACGTTAGCATCAACACAATATTGGTCCATTTGCGTCAAATTGGCAAGGTAAAAAAGCTTGACAAATGGGTGCCCCACGAACTCAATGATCGCCAGCGCGAAGTATGGAACGAGACGTGCCTTGCACTGCTCAACAGACACACAAATGAAGGAATTTTGAACAGCATTGTTACCTACGATAACCGCAAGCGCTCAGCAAGTTGGTTGAATCCTGGTTCAGCACCTAAACAATGCCCTAAACGAAAACTTACCCCTAGAAAAGTGATGGTCACTGTTTGGTGGTCTAGCGCTGGTGTGATTCATCACAGCTTCTTAACAAACAGCAACAGCACAACAGGGTGAGCATTACTGCAGATGTGTACTGTGAAGAACTGAACACAATGATGGAGAATCTGGCACATCTCCAACCAGCATTGGTCAATCGCTCGTCTCCGCTGCTCCTGCACAACAACGCGCGACCTCATACTGCACAGCAGACGGTCTCCAAGTTGCAAGAACTGGGGTTGGAAGCTCTCCGTTATCCGCCCTACTCACCAGACCTTGCGCCTACAGACTACTAATTTTTCCAGAATTTGGATAACTTCTTGGCGGGAAAAAAATTCAATACCCGAGAGGCAGTACAAAATGCCTTTGAAGTATTTGTTGCCTCCCGTCCAGCTGATTTCTTTAAGAAGGGCATCAATAAACTGCCACTGCATTGGCAAAGATGCATTGATTGCATGGGTGATTACTTCGATTAATACAAATAAAAAATACATGAAAAAAATTCGTTTAAATTTTTTCATACATAAAGGCAATTTCATAGGTAAAGACCTAATATTATACAATATTGGGTTATAGTAACCGACTACATAAATGTAAACAATACTATGGCTGTTTTCATATTTTTATTTCTCTAAGGGCCTGTTTAACTATCTGCTGCTTATCAGCAGCAGATATCGACACTTATGTCGGGTAGCTTATCCGGAAGTTTTGTCGCCGCTTACTTTATATCGAGTGACAGAGACAAAACAGTTAAGCTATCTTACACATATTAGAAGATTGTGAAACAGGCCCTAATAATAAATTGGAACATTAGTGTTTGTGGAAAAATTTGAAACTTCATAATAACCTTATAGAGATAACAAACCTTTTGACACTTTATCATATTTTAACATTTTCTACATTCTATGAAAGGAATTGGCCATAGAAACAAGATGTAGTCCGAGTCAGACCTTGTGGCTTGTCGCTAGACTGATGTTACGCCCCCGGTGTGCTTGTGACCAGCTTCGCCTAAGTCAGCACTCGCTTGGGGCACCTCCCTCACCCTAAACCCAGGTCCAGCTTGACGGGTGCGTGCAACCGCAAGAGAGCGCAATATTTTTGTTTAGGGAAAAGTGAAACGTATATTTTCACTTTCACTACCAGCCATGAATGTATTTTATTTTCAAGATATATTATGGAAAATTTTATATTTGAATAAATTTTGATTATCTACAAGGGGTCTTTTTATAGTAAAAGATATTAGAGTAAGTATAATGTAGCAGCTCTGGATATTTGTGGCCACTGGCCACCAAATTTTTCGACAAGTCTGTAGGATTTCTTTATTACATTTGAAATATATTGCGTTATCTTGTGGCAAACAAAGAAAGACGTTACCGTAATCAATTCTTATCCCCTTATTTGGCATTGAAAAAAATATAATACGTTATTTTTATTACTCAACAAAATTATCTTCGAGCCTTTCTTTCAGGGGAACAAAATTATGTATGTGTTTTCCATAATATGCTAGTTATAATATATTTCGTATGCTAATAATTTATTTTATACACATCTATTTACACAATATACAACTTTAATACTCAACTAAGCGACAATGCATTGTAACTCAACTGACGGATGGTGGCAATCGCTTACCACCAAGCGTTTTGCATCGTATATCACGATAAATTCTAAATTAATGCAATACATCAAGTTGATTGGCTCTGACAGGTCCTGATATTAGATTCGAGTAGGAAGCGAACGCGAGGTAACCGGCGGTATACAGCGACGTCCCGGCCTTCAGACACGTCGGTGTCCGCCGCACCTAGCGAAGACCCCCTACCAGTATGTTTATATATTACCATGCAGCGAAAATTAAAATGAAATCGAAAAAAATCTAATTTTTGGCAGTAAAAATCGCTGTGTGGTATAACATCTTTTCAAGAGGCTTTCAATGTCTGCAGGGTGTTGGCTGCTGTAATGTCGCTTGATATACAACTATAATACAATTTGTCTATGATCTTTCGATGTATATTTATTTTGTAAGCTTTCGCTGTTACGCATATAAGTTTTTATTTCGTCAATGTGAAATGTATTTATTATTTTGAAAATATTGTATACTCAATACTCGTAAGTTTGTATAAATCATATTATTTATGCGCAAAAATGAATCTAAAATATTGAAAAGAAACAGGAAATAATATGATTTTGTATAAAAGTAGATCCACCAGTGTATTTGTAAGCAAGAACCAAAGGATGTCGCAAAATATATTTGTATCTGCAATCGCCAACACGCTGCAAACATGAGAAAAGTAGGCAGGTTGCAGTAATTCAATATTGTGAGACCAGTGTAAATCGTCATACAAGTAGAAACGGCTTTATAATAAAATATAAAAAACGTGATGCTTTGTAATGTTGACGGGTCGACGGCTGCCGTTCTTCTTCCGTTACTTTCCTAGTCTTCAGGATAAAGTATAAATTAGTTTCAATCGCTATTCGCTCTACATTCATTTCAGCTGTTGCATAATTTATATCAAGCGTCAATTTTTTTTTTCTTCGTCTTCCTTTCTTTTTCATTGTAATTCATGAAAAGGATTACTAAACGCTATAATGAAAGGAAATTGCCTTTAGGCGGCCGCCTACTTGTCAGATTTAAGAAATTAAAAAATACAATGAACTTGACATCCATATAGGCGACTAACACATCATCACACACACACTAATGGGTCTACATTTTAAGAGCATGCTTCAGCACATACACTCCACTCGCTCACTGTATACAGCCCTTCACTATATGTTATCTTGCTATGTTTGTGTATTCAGTACTCTTGATGCTTGTCGGTATCCTAGACTAAGACTTACTGTAAGGATAAGTTCACAACGCGACGATATGCAACGAGATGCGGCTCCGCATATTTAAGATAGCTATTCAAAATTGAACTTTATTCACTACATTAAAAGATACACGTTTCATATGATATCAGTCATACACTGCACATGCGCTGTGCAGCGCGGAGCAGATTGATATTTGAGCTCTTACAAAGGAACGTGTATTGAAATTGTGTAATTGAATTGTGTAAAGAATAAAGTTCAATTTTGAACAGCTATCTCAAAAATTTAAAAGCCCCGTCACGTAGTTTTGTTTCGGTGTGAATTGACCCTATTTATCAAAATTATATTGTACTAATTTTGAAGAGTTAAAGTTTGGAAAAGATTGTAAAAATGTAAATTAAAGTTTACCACATTTTGTTTACCAGTCTGACATTACACCTTTCTGTTTGCAGCAAGCGTGCGGTAAATACATTCCTGCAGGCAGCACGGTGCAAGGCAACCAGACCGGTGTTGCGATGGACGGGACTTACTTAGTGGAAGCGTCTTTCTAGGATCCGTCCACTAGCGCTCACGTTGAGAGCTATGTGTGAACCTACCTTGTGTCTGTGACTCTGTGAGAAGACAGTATAAACAATGACTAATTATTCTGCAATTAACATTATACTGCCTCATATTATATCAAACTGAATTGAGGATTTGAATTACATTAAGGACCTTAAGATTGTTTATGAAAAGTTTTAACAGACGACAAGCCGCCATTTTGAAAAGTTTTCGGCGCCAGAAACGGTAACTCGCACGGAAGAAACTTACATATTATACGTCAATATGCAATTAAATAATAAAATTAAGAGGTATAGTAATATATTTTCTTCTTCATAGTATTATAAAGGGTACTGATTTTAAGGAATACATAGAGACAAATTGTTTTTAACGATCCTTAATAGCTTTGAATTTTATATGACTCAGAATTTTCGCTGGTGTTTTGAAATAGCATGTTTTCAGAGTTTGGTAGTTAGAGGTGAGGTAGGGGTGATGATTATGAATTTGAGAGATATATAATTATAATAGTCTAGCCAATCAATTATAGATTTATTCGTGTTTAGTGATAATAAACTGGGTATGAATTAAAAGAGTTTAGCGTTACAAGATAATATAAATAGAAATAATTACTACACATCTCAATAGATAGAAATACATAATAGTGGGGCATGAAGAAGTATATTTAATAGACTTTTCAATATAAAACTAATATTTCTAGTTAATACAAATACCACACGAAGGTTTTGAACATAATATAGTGTCCTCTCAATATTTTTGTATTGTTTCATTTTAAAATCTTAAGGTCCTTTTACACGCATCACATACTATTTCTTTTTACGCTTACCCCCTTACTTATAAAACTATTCACACAACGGATAACTTAAACAACGTTGGTGTCTTTGTCTGGTACGTTGGAAATGTCACATGATAGAAAAAGATAGCAACGTTGTTTAAGTTATCCGTTGTGTAAATATTTTTATTAGTAAGGGGCTATAGTAAAAATACTATAGCCCCTTAAGCCTTAGCCCCTATTAAAGGCCTGTTTTACAATCGCCTAGCAAGAGACGAATAGCTTATCCGGATGTTTTGTCGCTGCTTACTTTAAACTGAGCGACAAAACTTGCCAATAAACTATCTGAGAATAATCAATTATTAGACGATTATGAAATATGTTAGGGCCTGTTTTATGTGTAATAATATGTTAAAAATTATGAGTTTTAATAAAGTTCGAATTATCTTTACCTAATGAAAATCATATCATATTGAAATAGTTGTCAAGATATGTATTTATTTATATATGTGACCGTCAAGTAGTTCAGTTTAAAATGTCGTACCGTTCATTATATTCTTAAATATACGAATTGAATTCCTTATTTCATACAACTAGTTATATTACGACATATTTCTAAATTTTAATAACAAATTTTAACTAATTTTAATGTCATATTGAATTTTATAAGACATTGTACATTGTGCTTTTGTGTTATTTTCACTAAATATGACTCATGCTTATTGTAAATTATTGTACATTGAAATAGACTTATCCAATAAATCACTGTATGTAATGTTCAAAAGGAGCAATCGAAAATTATTTTAACACAAAACTCTGATTAAAAAGACATAAAATTCACAATATTTGCATATTGAAAATTAAACTATTTTCTTAAGTTGTCAAATTGAAAGCATTAAAATAAATGTCAAATTAAAAAAAAAACAAATTATGTATGAAAACGAAAAAGCATCTTGCTTGATCTTAGAGTATTAAAACCATAATGCTCTAAGCGCTTGATGCTAATGCATGGAATTTTACTTACCTTTATGTATAATAATATCTACTATAAAAGATATTTGCCCCATTTTTGACTTAAGACGCCACTGACGGTTAATTAATTTGATCAAATTGGTTGGATCAAACCGTTTTAGATGTTGAATCAAATTATATGAACGTTTGTGCATGTCTTTAAGGATTTCTATAGATTCTCTAGACATTTATCACTCAAGAAAAATTTTGTTTTTGTTAGCTTCTGAGGTTGATTTCGGTGAAAACTTAGACGGCCTCCATATATATTTGCAATAAAAATCATAAGACTCAACTAGCGAGTAACTTGGCCAAACATAAATGTTTTGTGAAAAGTCAGTCGACTTTAGTTTTGCTATATTTTGGTGGTTTACGTCATTTGTGTTCACATTATATTTGTGACGTAATTATTTTGTCCACTAGTGATCTAGTGCCTTCGTGTATATTCTGTTTAAAACTAGCTTGTATCATACTGAGTTTGCACCTCATTTACGTCAATGTGTAAAAATAGTAAAATTACATCACTCGGAAGTTCAGCGTAGAAACAGCTCCTTATTAGTTTCAAAAAAAGTGCTGGTATCACTGTAGTATGTTACTGGCTGGTTTTTAAATAGCATTATGAACTGTTACTCTATGTTAGTGATGTATAGAGTTTAGATATTGATGTGATGGTAACGAGTTACTCGATGGGCACGTAGCTTGCTAGTAGAGTTATTTCGTAATTAATCCTAGTTTTGTGTTAATTATTTATTTCTCTATTTTATTTTGTTAACACGCAGACATAAAATATTAAGATTGTATATTAATCCACTTACTATGTCATTTAAAAATCATTCTACTTAAAAAAATAAACATTTAAAAAATTACAAAAAAGCTACGTGCCAATTTACGCAAGAAGAAACAAATAGAAAATTAATACGTAACGAAAAATTAAAGGGGAGCGGATTTTTAGAGAAGGTATAATGTATTTTGGAATACAAATGGTGTGTGGACTATTACATTGAACATTATTCGTTATGAGCGTAAATAAACTCGGAACATCGTGCGCAATGAAGTTTAAACAATGAAATTTCGGGAAAATCCCCATTATTCTAGTTAATGTCTTATGATCGAATAGTGTGTTATGTATAAATAGATTCTATGTGTTTATTCTAGATATTTAAATAAATGTTATTATAGGGTAAGGGAATGTAAAATGTGATTGTTTCTTTAAATTAGGTGTATACACTTACTCGATTGTAAAATTGTAAATAATGGGGTATTGAAAATACCGAGTGGGAATGGAACGAGCAAGCGATAATAATTATTTGAGGTAGCGTTACATTGTACGTTGTATTATACTATGTATCTATGTCTTAGACAATTTTTAAAATATGCTCATGAGTAATTTATTTTATGAATTTCGCAGAAAGCGTTAGAATAGGTGATACGTAGTCTAGGCAATTAAATTCTTTGACAAATATATCTCTAATAAGGCCTCATAATAAAAATATTATATTTGCAAAAAAAAATATAATTCAAAAATATATTTCTTGCGTCACTTTACGTTGATGTGGTAATAAATTGGTTTGCTTTAAAAATAATGTAGGTATAATAGGGAATATGCATGTATTTTTTAAATTTTTTTAACGTTTCTACTGCTCATAACATTTATTTACTAAATAATAACACATCCAAATATTCGATATTAGGCTGGAAAAATATTTTAAAACCACGATAATTTTTGGGCGATTAAATGGCGGCTTGAGTTGTGAATTGTGACGTCATCGCACATATAGACATTTGACATGACATTTGACAGTTAAAATCATTGTTTGACTTTGACATACAGTCATACACGAGTTCAATGTAAACAAATAAACAACGAAGGGATTAGTTCAGAAAATTATAAAAATAAGTAAAAAAATCAACTTATTACCATGGAAAAGCACAGCAACCCATGTCATAAATATTGTGTCGTACCTATGTGCGAAAATAACATAGTAACTGCACAAGATAGAGTTCATTTTCATATGCCGAAAGGTGCAAGTATTAGGAAAAAGTGGTGCAACGCGATTAGAAGAGACAGTGTATCGTTTTTCATACTTTTGTGAAGATCATTTTAACGTTAGTAGTACATTGAAATACATTACAACGTATACTTGATTTATTTACAAACCTCGATGAAAACAACCTAGTTAACGAAAAGTTCGTAAGCATTTATAATTCATTCATTAATAGTAATGACTAGTGATAAGTACTAAATAAACTGTTTACCTCGCAGCTTTTTCTCCTCTGAATTAGAATCTGAATTAGATGCGAAATACGTCATCATAAACACATTTATTTTGGGGAAATTATCTGATTGCGCTTTGACAAAGCCGTGTTTAGTCTATGTACTTATTAATATTTAAGTCTTGTAAGAACCAAGTGAAACAACCGCGAAACAATACAACAGCAGTATTTTTTTTTTAATATATGGCGTCGGCTTCTATTAAAATCATTTGCCAGTGTCAAGCAAAAAAGGCGGGAAATAGAACTTTCGTTTCAATTTTCAACACTGTATTCATATATCGTCAAGTCTAATGTCTAATCAAAGTCCAAATAAATAGTCAGTACAGTCAATGAATCATGTCAGTCGATTCAGTAAAGTGGTAGACGCTTTACTGAAAGTTCCTAGGGAGTTTTGGCGGGAAACATACAGATAGCACGTTTTTAGAAGTTGTACCACTTGCCCACACTTGTGCACTTTAACGAATATTTAATGGTTAATATTCTACCAGTATTACACATTAAGAACCCAGATAACACAAATTTATGAAATATTACAAATTCACAACGTCACCCATTGAACTCCCCGGCAAAACTCCCTACAACAGCAGTAAACATACAAACATTAATTAACTTCTCCTTCTTTTATTTTTGGCAATCGCGGTTGCAATGGTTTTGCACCATTCTGCCAGTGACCAGTGTCGAGAATTTATAGAAATTCTTTCGATTTTATTTATTTACATTATACGAATTGTTTTATTTAAAATGTAAAATGTAAGTAGCAACAAAAAAAACGTACATTTCGAGGATCTCTACTGTTAAATTATTACTTGTAAAATGGCAAAACCTGTTTTTAATTTTTGAATTGAGCAACGGTGGTACAACTTCAAAAAGCGTGATATTTTGTATTCTCTTCAAAACTCCCTAGTAAGTTTCAGTAGAGCGTCTAACACTTTATTGAATTAACTGACTTGACTCATTGACTGCATTGACAACGATTTGACAATTTAGAAAAACGCCGTTGAATGCTATTAAACGAAAATTCTGTTTCCCGCCTTTTTAGCTTGACACTGGCAATGGTTTAATACCTTCCGCCATAATACATTTTAGAAATGAGTATTGACAGTTGACACACGTTCGTGTGTGCGATGACCACACGTTTTATTCCGCCAGTAACGATTCGTTTTTTAAATTTACGCGGGCGTTTTTAATAAAAGCCAGTTTTTGATAATTAAATTTCACTATTAAATTACAATTATTTTTTTTTAAATAACTGTACAGGTATGTTTTTGGTCATAAAAATATTTTGGTGTCACATGTGAATTCCCTATTCGTACAAACGATACAACTTACAAAATTTGCTAATCAAAAAGGTAAAGAATCTAGGAAGTGTAAATACCTAATATATAGTTTGATAAGAAATAAGTCGTTTTATGTGTCAAACGTTCGGTGAAGACGAAGTAGAGTATTTTCGTGTAGTCGTCGTTATCGACTTCGAATCGTTTTCAATCAACTACAACAATATCTTATAGTGTTATGTGGTTATTGTTTGATAGTGCGTGAAATCCGAATTCGATATTGACAATGTTTCTTCCAAAATATTGCCACGTTCTATTAAAACGGTTATTCAATTATTGTTAGTTATTGGCTAAGGTTGTACCTAGGTTTTTAGTTATAGGTTTGTCGTGAAATGTATTTACACCTAAAAGGTTTATCATTATTACCAGTTCCATCTCACCTTCCTTATATAATTGTCAAAACTAAAATATTTATTTTAAAAAAATACATAATATGTATATAGTATTTATTAAGTTCAGTCCCTTTGTCGTTCCTAAGGTACTTAGAGATTTTATGTGTGGTCCAAATATAACATAGTTATTAGCAAAATGTTATATTTATTCATTTTATCATTGTTACACTTTAGTTGATATCTGTTACATTTACCACAAATTCTATCCTCTATATTATAAATGATGAAGTTTTGCCACAATTTTATTTGCGATATTTTTCTAATCAATTTAGTTAGCCATGTAACGGAGATATTCATTATTTAATATTACTAAATAATATTATACAATTAAATAACACCAATTCTATACTATAGAATGTTTTAATAATATCTCTTTTATAATATTTAAAATATTATTTATTTTAATTTTTAAAATATCGCCAGAAAAATTGAAGCGAGCTCCTGGTCTATGTGTGAGTTTCTCGTCAATCAACGAGAGAGCGTGTTTTTTACGTGCGACAGTTTATGGTGACTTCAAATATTCGTTTTAACGTTTAGTATAACGATTATTTATTATTGTTATTTTGAAAAAAAAAGAAATAAATTGAATTGTATATAATGGTACCTATATAGACAATTATTTCTCACCCTCTTACTGACAACATGTTTTATGACTTTAATTGTAATTTTCTAGTAAGTTCATAATAATTATGACCAATGCCTATAGCAAAAATACAGTATCCCACGGGAACACTGTACTTTTTCGCGATAAAAAGTAGCCCAATGTGTTAATCCAGAGCTTAACTACCATACCAAATTTCATCGAAATCCATTCAGTAAGCTGTAAGAATCACAAACATCGATCCATTCTCACAAGATAATAGTAGTCTGAATTACAAATGATTATTTACTAGCTGTCCCGACACACGTTGTTCTGCCTTAACAATGAACTGATACGATTAGTTTATTACCAAAATTAGCCAAATGAAGCCGTTCTCAAGTGCGAGACATTCAAATTGCAATCCATTTTTATATAAAAGATTACAATAATATGAAAAAAAAAAGTTTTACTTGCCAATCGAACGATGCCATCTATACATTTTAGATGAAATGAAAACAAATGAAGGTTTTCATCTTTATTTTTCAACACCATCGCTTAGATGTTCCTAGTGCAAGTAAAGCGCCATCTATGTGCAGGGTTATACAACATCTCGTTTCATAGTTATCGTTAGATGGCGCTAGTTATTTAAAGAACCAGACGTGTGTGTAAATTTTTTAACTAAAAATATTTTGTAAATATCAAGTAAAGTCCAATTTAAATTAGACATGAAAAAATCAAAAATTTTAATTTAAAATACATATATTAATTTAATTAAAATTATTTTAATTAAAATTATTTAAATTAGAAGATATCAGAGTTTTTCATAGCCAATTTGAATTGGAATTTACTTGATATTTACAAAATATTTGGGAAATACAACATTTTTGACAGTACCTATATTAAATCATGATACAGCAAAACTTGTTCATTATATTTTGTGTTCATTACTAAAGTCTCGACATGATGTATTTTTAGACGGCCTCCAACGACTTCAAACTGTACCTACATTGTACAATTTTATTTAAATAACAAAAACACACTTAGGTACTTGTTTATTATTTAACTAGGTACCAACAGTAGGTATCGATTTCTGTATACGCGAATAAAATCGCTTAAATATGAATTTTAGTTTCCTCGCATTGATTTACTACACAATATTTTCTCGACGTAACTACGTCACGTGATGACATATAGGGAACAGAGACTTTAGCCAATTACGACGACGAAGTTCGAAAATAAAAATGTGTGTGATTTGATGCATTAAGCATCGCTAAGTGACAGCGACTTAGCGATGGGATCTTGGCTAAAGACTCATGAGTTTTATTTCCCAAAATATTCCTATTAGCCAGTAGGTACGTCACCAGCGGGTCCGGTGTACGACTTTTCGACCTGATTACGTAACGATAAGGTTCAGAAGGTACACCGGACCTGTCGGCGTCTGTACGTACTATCTACCAAAAACATTATTTAGTCAAAGTTATTCTTTATTGGTTTCGGGATGAGGTTTCTTGAATCTTGCCTATATAATACCTGTGAGAATTTTAGTGTTTTTAGTTGCTCGAGCGCTTTATTATGTACGCTTATACTGTGTCCAATATGAATAAAATTTGCTACACCTCCTACCTTTCTTCTGATCAACTTCTGATTAATCTGTCTCTCGTCGATCCTGGCTACACAGGAGTTGCAGTGATGGGATTGTGTGGTGGGCCATTTGCCGGTTTAAAAAAAACTGTGTCCAATCAACTGTGTGTGAGCGTGGATTGGCATGACTGATCCAATCGGCAGCGTGATGCCGATTGGACGATAGAAAGTATGGTAGGTATATTGCCACCCCTAAGGCCGACTACTGAAACGCTACATAGCCCGTGCCGTGCCCCGTCACAGGCCATCACCGTCTCTCATTCGCAGAATAAAAAAGAATTGGCTTGAGTGCCACTTAATTTAACTAGCGTGAGAAGACTAGCTAACAATCTTCGGAGGGCCATACACGCCCGGACTTATAACTTAGTTTTGGTTATTGGGTACTGTAGCCCAAGCAGGAATAGTTGACAACTACGTATTGTAACGTTATCGAATGTCAATTGTATGGGCGCTGTCATCATTTTCATACAATTCTCTTTATAATATATAATAATAGCTAGATTTTTATTTTATTATACACATTTTTATTGATTGTTAAGTTAATTTTGACATGGCGAAGTAACTCTTATTAGCATGGAGTAGCATCATCTAACGTGTAACTTTCATCGATTGTGTAAATAAGTTACCTATATGTTAATAACAATAACAATAGCTCCCCACACCGAAAACGATAATTTTGGTTGCTCCAATGCGGGAATCGAACCCACGACCCGTCGAGGGCCAAGCTCTAAGCCACTGGACCACTAAGGCTCTTTCGATAACGTAAAGAATACGTATTTGTCAATTGTTGTTCCTGCTATCCCCGCTGAAGTTTATGTCGACTTTTACCGTATAATACTATACTTTAACCATAATTATAGTATCTACTAAACTAAGTTACAGACGGGAAAAAAGCTGTACGCTTAATTTTTTATATCAGCAATACTAAGAAAGTCACGTCCCAGTGATTGTTTAAGTCTCAATTTTACCAACGCCTGTTAGTGTTAATTGTTTGCCTGAATATCATGACTTCTCTTTCATTAATACGAGGAACGAGAGAGATAATATGATATTTAATCAGCGATTAACTTTAAATTTAAAAATTGGTAAAATAAGCACTATCGAAGATGTGACATTAATGATATTTCACTTTTTGTTTAAGGCTATATTTTTTACGTAAATACCATTGCTTCCAAGCAAGCTAAAACAAACACTTTTAAACAGACACTAAATGTAACAGCACAAAGTGTCAAAAGAGTCCCCTATTTTATGGCTATTAAATTATTTAATAAATTTCCGAAAGATTTTGATAAACTTAACAACTTTTAAAAGAAAATTGAATGACTGGATTTTAGACAAATGTTTTTATGACGTAAAGGAATATTATCTGGATACTTATTACTAAAAAAAATATATTAAAGTAATGACATAGACATATTGTTTTCTTCCTTTTCGTTTCTTTTTCTTCTTCATAATCGTGTGTTTTGTTTTTTTTTTTGACATTAAAATATATATTTAATTTATGAATGAAAATTAATAATTATCACAAATTTTATCATTTGCATATGCATACTTATTAATTTATTTGAGTGACATGATTTATTTGTTTATTTAAAGTTACAGACTCCAATTAAGACCCACATGTAATTTAGTTATCTTAAGAATCTAATGATATAAAGTAACGTACACGTAGTTAAGGAAATCTTTTTGATCTGAAAGTTTAAGTCTGTTTACTGTTACCTACATAAGCACACACGTTCATACATATACATACATACAGTTGTGGAAAAGACGAGCAAAGTGTGCCTTACTTGTTCGCGGAGGTAGGCACACCAGTAGGGGGATACGTATTGCACGGTTTGTTTCTTAAATCTGTATATTCTTATTAGGGGGGTTTATATGACCTAGCACCTGGGGAAGCATTCTCGTAATTATTACCAGTTAATTAATCTCGGTTGGATTCTCAGGCTGGCCCGCCGCTCGATTTGACACGAATGAGTTGAATGTTGTCACACTCATTATGCGAATGAGTTGTGCGTTGACCGAACCGTTTTCATTTTTAGCAAACTAGCTGTTGCCCGCGGCTCCGCCCGCGTAAATATAGTATCCCTCGGGAACACTGTACTTTTTCGGAATTAAAAGTAGCCCATGGTTTAATCCAGAGCCTACACTACTAGCATACCAAATTTCAACGAAATTCGTTCAGTAGTTTTTGTGTGAAAAAGTAACAGTCATCCATCCATCCATCCATCCATCCATCCATTCTCACTAGCTGTTGCCCGCTTTCATATTTATAATATTACTAGGGTTAAAAAAGCGTGCATCGTCTATCTGGACCCCTTAAACTATGAAACTGGGCCTCTATAGTATGAAGCAGCAACGGGTTTCGTCTATTTACGAGTACGATTAAATTTTCAAAATAAAGCAAAGAATTTTAATTTTCAATTAATAAACATACTGATTTAAAGGAAAAATAATATGTTGGCTAATTACATGAAGTCCGAAGTAAAAAATCCGGACGGCAGATAGTATTTTTTTTGATAACAAAAAAAACTAATAGCATTCATTCGTTTCACAGAAGCCACAGCTAAAAACCCCTCGATAAGCTGTTTAAAATTCAAGTATTTTGTTATTGAAAAATCGAAAGAAATTACTGTAAATTTCTTCTTTCCACCCACGTGCTTTTTGGCGGGCTAGAAGCAGATGTACCTTTGCTTATGACCTTCACAATTTGACAGGTCAGTGACCACGACTAGGGTCTGTACCTCCGGGTCAGTCAAGCGTTGGACCCTAACAGGTGTGAAGGGTAGGTAAGGTTTTATGGAATTCTTATGTAAAACTTAAGTTCTTGAATTACGTGAAGTATCCCACGTAAACACTGTACTTTTCGGAATTAAATGGAGCTTTTGTGTTCGGCCAAAATCTTAGGCCAAAATACTATCATGCCAAAATTCACCAAAATCTGTTCAATAGTTTTTGCGTGAAGGAGTCACAAACATCCATCCATCCACCCTTACAAACTTTCACATTTATAATAATAGGATTTTTCATGGTAAATGCGCTAGTTTTATCATAACTAGAACCTACTATGTCGTGAACTACTTTTGTTATTAATGATCCAATCATAGTATACAATATCAGTTTATTCTATTACTATTTGCTATTGAACTTAAGAACATTCCAAAATTTTAAAAAAAATCTGGAATGTTCTCTGCTCTACGTAAACAGTAGTCGTGCAATACTGTTTCATCTTACCAAGTCCCCCTGCGGGTGTGCATAGCGGCGCCGTTCCGCGCGGCCACGGCTGGCCGACAGAGCGAGAAGTTCAAATCTTGGCGTAATTGATAAATAAACGGCACGCGCGCCCGGGTCAACACACTAGTGCCATACCGGCTCGTCATCATCAGGTTCATCTACATCGCATCTATCGCATCGCATCGCATCGCAACTAACTTCATCGTTCGATAATCTTGTCAATGGCGTCCTCAGAGTACCTAGTTGGTGTAGTAAACACAGGTGTTGGTGTCGCGAGAGTGCTACAACCGCGCGAGGAATACTGTCGTGAATGCTCAGCCTGTCGCTGCTAGTCTGCGAAATTATCACCAATTCAAAAGTAAGCCTTTGAGATTCGTGAATGGTCAAGACTAGAAGGAGATTTCTTCCTACCTGGGTGTGCACTAGGTAGAGAATGTATGGTGCGTCTTTTTGCATTTATGTATTGTGATATAAATACTTTGAAATACACAAAAGGCACGCACTACGCAGAGATGTTAAATCAAAGACCCTTTTCCGCTCTACATGCGGATGTAATAGACTTTCCACGCGCGCGC
Source organism: Phengaris arion (assembly GCA_963565745.1). Classification (NCBI taxonomy): domain Eukaryota; kingdom Metazoa; phylum Arthropoda; class Insecta; order Lepidoptera; family Lycaenidae; genus Phengaris; species Phengaris arion. Next base: position 2,613,273 of record OY751448.1, read on the forward strand.
TGATCATGATAAATGTTAAGAGAGAGTTTCATTATTTTAGATCATTTGATAGGAAAATTAGGTGAAAAGTTACATGAAAATGCATAGATTATTTAAGCTTCTACTTGTATTTAGTGAGTCGAGGAAAATTAATATTTAAAAATGGTTAAACTTTGATGGACCTTACGTAGAATTCGTTTTTCTCCTGGGAAATATGTAGGTATTCGAAAGTTAGAAATATTCTAAATTGCTCATCAACTGTGAAAGATTGAAATATATCATTTATGACAAAAATGAACGTAAAGTTTTCGCGGTGACGTGGCGAGGTAACGACGGCATTACATCCTTCTACACCCAAATTCTCGTATTTAACATACACTTTCAATTTATTTTCAATGGATTATAAATGAATCTTCTTGACATAATCTCTTTATTATACATTTAGACGAGCTCATTTCATTATTTTTATAAACTGATTTTTGAACTTTGGACGAATTAAAACAGGTTTGACGTTAGTTAGACGTTTATGAGAATACCATTTTGCTGTTTCAACAGATCGAGACTCGCGTCGAAACTGTAATAATGTAAGATTTAATTAGCAGATTCGACCTACAGTTGATTTGTACAAAAATCGATGTTTCCTATCTGCCAGGTGTCTCGCGATCATTCTTCTCATTCTTCAGATCACACCGAAACGATGGGATTCGCGACGAGGCGCTGCATTTTTCAAATTGCCATTCAAAATTGAACTTTATTCACTACACAAGAAGATACACGTATATACAGTATTTGCAAGAGTTCGAATGTCAAATTGCACCGCTCTGCATAGCACTGCGCCGCTTTTAAAATATAAAATGTTTCTTCTTGTGTACTGAATAAAGTTCAATTTTGAATCACTATTTTAAAATGCAGAGCCGCGTCAAGTATCGTCTCGATTCGGTGTGAGCTGACCATAAAACACCACAAACTACTTACACCACGCTAAATACTTAAGCCTTAGAAAGCAGCTGTTAAGTTTATAGACCTTAAGGTCATCAGCGGATCCACTGAACCGTTGGACCCTCACAGGTGCACTCACACCCGCGGGGGTGAGAGCGGGTGAGACAAAAGGGGTGAGGGGTAAGATGTTTTGAAGTTATTGCGTGGGAAATGTACGACCTTTTGAGGGTTTCCTAAAAGTAATCTTGAACCGGTCCACATGCAATTTTTTTTCTCCAAAGAAATAAGGTCTATAATTTGAGTTCTAAAATTTTATTGTTTTAAACACTTACGGATTTTGTCGCGGTGCACTTTTCTTTTTCCGACGTTTCGGCTACTTTCCAGCAGCCGTGGTCACGGGAGTACTGAGGTGTCAATTGTCCTATTTGTTGAAGTTATTCAAACTACCCGAAGATTCTTCAATTATTATGTGTGTTCCGATCCACGCAAAACATACTAACAGTATCTTGGAGCCGCGGTGATTTTAAATTAAATTTTATTTTGTTAATTATTGGATCCCAACTAGATGGCAGCACCCAGCCATCTTCTCGGTTAAAATTAAAAAAGTACCCTAACTTTTTAATTTCTATAGCCTCGCGTGAAAAAATTTTTTACGCGAGGCTATAGAAATTAAAAAGTACGTACGCCTTCTAAAATTTTAAGCATAATAAAGTTAGAAAATATTTCTATTTGTTTACATTGAATAGGCTACGAAACTGCTGGATTGGTTTTGATGAAATTTGACACAGAAGCAGCGGCGACCACGGGAAATGACATATACTACTCTTATCAATGGAAAATGTACAGTTCCCGCTTTATTCCTGTTTGCGCTCAAGTCACGGGCAACATCTAGTTATTAATAGATCTTGAAGTTCTAAAGTAACTAGTCTAGACAGACACTATGATTTCATCTACAAAAATATACTTTAAGACGAGTTTATTTCATTCCGTTTAGTTTTATTAGAACACATTAGTTACGTCATGACCTCGTTACTAAAAGGAGCCGTTATAATTATGAGGTATAATTTATCATCACATAATATATATATACTGAAGAGCTCCGAGGCCTAGTGGGTAGACCGTTTGATTCCGACTCGAGAGAGTGCAGGTTCGATTCCCAGGTTGTGGCGTGTACCAATGAGACTTTTTCAGATCTCAAGTACATTATACATCGTGAGGAAACCCGCACACGGTTGGCCCCAGACGTATTAACCAGTCATTCCTCTGGACCAGGCTGACTATGTTGTTAGAATGCCGTATGTGCTTGGGCAACCATACGACATTTAAAAAGCAACTCTCCCAGGCACTACAGTATTTCAAGAGTGGTTACTTCGCTCGGAGAGTACTGAATAGGTCAATCGTCCAATAACGGATGAAGAGGCCTGAGTTTTTATATATATTCTATGTTAGTAATGTTAGTGTGCGCCCAGTAGTAGTTATAGGAGAAATATCTTATTATTTTTACACTGTATACATGATGAAGCAAAGCTTTCTGTACAGTTTAACGAGAATTGTGCAAGCGCAGAATTTATGAAATTTGGACGGTAATTTAAAGTTGCTTAGTAATAGGTGTAGTTGTTGGCGTTTTATCTATTCCAGTTCATAGTTAAGACAGAACAACTTCTGTTAGGGTCAGATTGTAATAATATAATAATAAGTTAGATCAATCTAAGTAGACTTTAGAAGAAGGCGTCTTCTCTTGCCGGGCCCCTGAAAAGGGCCTTACAGCAGTAAAACATGACCAGGGCTAAGCCCCTCTACATGTGGTCTTCTATTTTTTAAATAAAAAAAATAATTAAAGAGGACTTTCATCGATTCAATCTAAGTAGCGGGCAGTGACCGGTATATAAATCATACCTAGCTTGAGCATCTATCAGAGGTGCTGGAAACTTCCGTCCACATGTGCGTGGGTGTGGTGCGCGTGCGCCGGCCCGCTGTCGCGCGACCGTGCTGTCCCTCTCGCCCGCACGCGCTGACCGTGCTGTCCCACTCGCACGGTCATTACTGCCGTGCCGTATGGTTCCGTTTGACCAATGCACGCACTACGTACTTTTCTTTGTTTTTTTTTTGTTCTACATTTTCCTTTTGCATTTGCAAGTCATTTTTTGTTAGTCGCTATAGTATGTTTAGGGTTATAAAATGCAAAGCTTGAATGTAGCGCCAAGAAATCTATACAAAAAAATAAAATTTAAGTGTCTGTTTGTAATTTCAAATAAACATATTTGCTCTAATAGCATGACCCTACACCAAAAATCAAATTTAAATTTTTCTTCTTGATCTATCTGTCTGTCTGTCTGTTTGCTCCGGCTAATATCTGAAACGGCGGGTCGAATTTTGACCGATCTCTCTCCGGCAGTTAGCTGATGTTATAAGGAGTAACATAGGCTATTTTTATCTTAGGGTTCCGTTTCCATTATTAGTTCCATGTTCTATGTTGGGCTAGTTCTAATTAAAAACATACAAGATGAAACAATAAAGTCAATGAACTACAATGGATGCAAGTGACGAGAATGTTAGGAGGTCTACTTATGCTTACATAATATTATAATAGATGGCACCCGAGTCACCGAGCTTTGCTCAGAGTTCTAATAAATTTGAGAAAATAATAACCTAACCAAGAGCATGTCACGACATGGCTAAGGAGGGTTCCGTAACTATCAAATCGCAATAGGTTTTATTTAAATTACTTCAAAAGTTACTGTCCGATTTCGTTAACAATAATTTTCCTAAAGAGTTTTCAGCAAGTTTTATCAGCATGGAAACTTACAAGTTTCTATCTCCAATAGTTCAAAATGGAAGGGGTGGGGACCAACTTACAAACCACTTTGGAGGACGATTACTCAAAAATAGTCGACTTTCTAAAAAAGTCATGTATGAAACCTTACCTTTATTTTAAAAGACCTATTCAACGGTACCCATCACGATGGGGTAGAATGAAAAAATATTTTACATCCCCACTTCACATGTACGGAGAGCCACCCCTAATATATAAAATGATTATTATTTTATGATGATGAAACCGAGATCTATATATTATCTATAACTATACCAAATTTCATCCATTTATATCCATAATTACAGAAGCTAGAAGCGTGGACAGACAGACAGATAGACGGACAGACAGAGGGAAACTATAAGTGCTCCTTGAGTATTACGGAACCCTAATAAAAATAATCACAAAAATATTTATCTGACCGGGATTCGAACCCACCACGTTCCGAATTTTCGAACAAAGCAAAATACGCATACCACACTGCCAATCGGACTGACATAATAGAGTAGAAATTATTGATATATTGTTGCACGACGGATGCGCAGTTTCCCAGGAATAAGACCTAGCTAGATCGATTTTTCCCCCCCAAAACTCCCCGCAAATTACATAATATACTAAATTTCATGGTAATACATTTTCGAGAAGCCGTTTTCGAGAAACATATTATATTTATAGAAGTTAATTGTCTCTTTAAAGTACAAGATAATATTTAATATAACAAGCTGTATGAAATTTCGAAATGCTAAGTTTAAATACCTACCTACCCAGATTGAAGCAAAATTAACTAAGCTATTAATTAATAACTGAGGTATTTTACTTGTTGAATGTGCAGTCTTTGTTTGCAGATAATTTCTTTTGCTATTCTAAAAACCAAGAGGGTGAATTATTTATTTAAACAATACCAAATCATCTGTCAAATTGAAAATAATCCTAAATTCAAACAACCAACAACATACATGTCACACGAAACCAAACAAGCAATAATTTTACATGGCCAGTTTAGCAGCTAGACTCTAGCTTCTGATACATGAATTTTCAACCATCGCTATGGCGCCATTTTAAAGTAAATTTGTATTTTAAATTTAACTTTTGAACAAAGGGACGCAACAGTTTTTAATTTGATCCAAAGGTTACGTAAACGACACCCTAAGGCTACATTCCCACGAGAGTTTTTTAGTGTTCACGATAGAAAAAACAGCACTGTAAATAGACCTCTGCGCTTATACAATAGAGCTGAAAATCGAAGTGTCTAATGACGAGTTGTCAAATTTACTCAATTGTTCGATTTTCAACTCTATTGTATAAGCGCAGAGTTCTATTTACAGTGCAGTTTTTTTTATCGCAACCACTAAATAACTCTCGTGGGTACGAGGGCTAAATATTTGTTGACTTTTTTATCTTGTCCTATGAACTCGACTATACATAATATGAAAATTCGACTGGTTATGTGAAGCAGATTGAATTCTGTTCAGTATCTTTGTTCATGTGGGCCCGTTATATTTATTTTACTTGTTGTTTGTGGCTTGATATAGAACAATCACAATATCTAATTATCTGTTCACCTAACAATGTTATCGTGACGCAAGTAGCCGGACGCACAAACAGGGAAATTAGGTACATATTATGCACTTATTATATTAAATACCAACTTATATAAAGCTCGAAACAGAGATCAATATCAGATTTTATTCAATATGGTTGGTAATATCTAAGTACTATCAAAAAATCTAAAAAAATATCTACATCTTATAACAAGCAGTACTTGAGATACCGAGCTTCTCTCTTCGGAGCTTATTAGAACAATAAAATAATTAAAAATTAATAAAAACTTATAAAATAAATAAAAACAATCTCAAAAATATTCGTCTGACCGGACACCAATCTGCCTATCACGCAAAAAGTCCAATAACCAAACTGCCGACCGGACTTGACATTTAGAAATAGAAATCACTCAATAACTTAACAATATTAAGCGACGAAAGAAATAACACCTACCTTTAACTTAAAAATGCGCAGTTTTCCAGGGATAAGACCTAGCTAGATCGACTTTTCTCCCTCAAAACTCTGTGCATACTTAATTTCGTGGATACATAATTACGAATAACGCGTAGCGGTCATCGCTGACATTTCATACATCTCAGTGTCGGCGCTGACGATCAGCAAGCGGTCATCGCTGACATTTCATACATCTCAGTGTCGGCGCTGACGATCAGCAAGCGGTCATCGCTGACATTTCATACATCTCAGTGTCGGCGCTGACGATCAGCAAGCGGTCATCGCTGACATTTCATACATCTCAGTGTCGGCGCTGACGATCAGCAAGCGGTCATCGCTGACATTTCATACATCTCAGTGTCGGCGCTGACGATCAGCAAGCGGTCATCGCTGACATTTCATACATCTCAGTGTCGGCGCTGACGATCAGCAAGCGGTCATCGCTGACATTTCATACATCTCAGTGTCGGCGCTGACGATCAGCAAGCGGTCATCGCTGACATTTCATACATCTCAGTGTCGGCGCTGACGATCAGCAAGCGGTCATCGCTGACATTTCATACATCTCAGTGTCGGTGCTGACGATCAACAAGCGGCCAGCGCGAAAATAAAACCAGCCTTAAACCCTGTCGTAAGACTCTAGTCTCATGCCCTATCGCAAGACTCAAGTCTACCCCATCATAAGACTGACCCGGGGTACAATTTCTCCGGCCGTTAGGACTGTCTGTCTGTCGCGCTCCGCCGCGTCTAGTGTTGCCCTCGATTGCCGTTTCGATATCGGTAATAACTCAACATTCGACATTGCAACAGACAGACTGGTAAATCATCACGAACAAGGAACAATTTTAATTGTATTTGATTCTAGAATTTTCTAATTACAATGCTAATTGGCAACTGTTAGTATTCGTATGAATGTGGAAGAAGCGAAATAAATATTAAATATAGGTATTAATATGAGTATACTAGGAATATTATGTGTAGTTTGCACTTGTAATGTTAGAAAAAGGTGTAATTCGTGTAAATAATATTATTATAATATGATTACTGTCTGATTATGATATTAATATGCAGCGTGGATATAAAAAGGTCAACAACGTTTAGATTATATTACGATATTGATAACTCAAATATAAAATAATATCTATAGACGTTTTCACACCACGTCAATCTGGTCCCGTGATAAGTTCTCGAATAACTTGTGTTATGAATGGATGGATATTTCTTATATGAATATTTTTTTACCATACACTAAATACACATATTTAAGATTTTTATTATATTATACAAATATTTAATACAAATATATAACCCAGGAACACAGATAACTTTTTTGTTCTTGCGATGCGCTCATCAAAATACTTGAATTAAGATTAAAAAAAAACTATGTCGAAGCTTAGAAGACTTACCAATAGATAAAATCTAGTTGAAGCTCTTGTGCGTCTACAGTACCTTATACAAATATTTAACACATATATATAACCCAGGAACACAGATATCTTTTTTGTTCTTGCGATGCGCTCATCAAAATACTTGAATTAAGATTAAAAAAAACTATGTCGAAGCTTAGAAGACTTACCAATAGATAAAATCTAGTTGAAGCTCTTGTGCGTCTACAGTACCTTCTTGAATTACTGCCTAGCTACGTGATTATTTTTATCGACAAGACAGTTTCGTGGACTCCCATACCTAGCGGCCTGCAGCGGAAGTGCGATAATTGCGCGGCGTCTTCCCCTCACTAGACTGTACTGTGTAAGCTCCACACTTCTCGTTAACTATATTTTAACTTACACTGCAGATATTTAACAGAAGATCTGTAATTTTAACTATAAGTTTGGTTAAATATTTTAATAGTCCCAAGTCGTTTATTTTTTAACATATATTAGGAATTGTAATACTATTAACACGAATTTTAAATTTTCATTTCAAATTCAAGCTAGGTATTATTAAAATATTATTTAGAATAATAGTTAAGAACTAGATTCATTATAATCGTGTAAGAAGGAAGGAAAATGCGATTTAGACAATATGACAATTTTGCTAGGACACATCTATGATAAAAAACATATAAAATAAATAATAATAACTGAAAATATAGACACATACAGACACATACAGATTAAAATAATAAAGGACACTAACATTTTTACGAAGTCTAAAATGTAACGTTGCGCGTTGAAGTCTTTTTTATGGTCGTTAATGAAATCACTAAGATAAGCCCAAGGCAAAGTTTAATGGAACTTTTTACATTTGATCGCTAAAATTATATTATAAGAATATTGTGAATAATTGTTGTTGGTCATAAAATTAGACCGTAAGCCGGAAAAAGCTATTTTTGTATACTTTTGTATACTGCAATTGAAGGAAGAAAAATTTACCATCCGACGTTTTTTTAGAAATCAATAAATTCGATTTATATACTACTAGCATTATTTTCCCGCGGCTTCGCCCGCGTAAAATTAGGTTTAAACTTTCATCCCCTATTTACCCACCTGGGGGCTGAATTTTATAAAACGCTAAAACTCGTAATTAATTATTTCTTCGGTACTCAATCCATACGAAATATCGTGCAAATATGTACAAGGAATAAAAAGTTTCGTACAAACATCACCTATTTTACCCCCTTGGGGGTTGAATTTAGAACAATCCTTCCTTAGTGGATGCCTACGTCATATGAGAAATACGTGTGCGAAATTTCAAATTTCTAGCCTTAACGGTTTGGCCTGTGCGTTGATACATCAGTCATTTTTTATATATATAGATTATTATATTTTCAATTTTTGTAATAAATATAAACGCATTGATATAGTTTTCTTACTTTTCTTAATTTTCATAAAAAAATATTTGTACAGTTGTTTGTTTTCCAGATCCTACACAGAAAAGTATGGATGCAAATGTTTCCGCAACGGACACGCTAATCCATGTCGGTGTCTCTGTCTGTTAAGCACTTATCCAACGTATCAGACAGACACAACAACATTGATTGATATCCGTTGTGTAAATATTTGTATTAATAAGAGGGCAAGAGTATTCCGCAAGTATGTCAAGGACTGTTTTACAAGAATTGTGCGTGCTAAATTTCACACTCACCCGGAGTGTGAAATTTAGCACAGTTTAAGTTTATTTGGAGGAAGGCGTGGCAAAAGTTAATAAATACATTAAATTGATAAAAATTACAACAACAAACACCAACTTAGATTTTATTAACTTAGGTACACTATAATGCATTTAATAGACACAATTTTGTCAAAACATTTACATTTTTTTTTTCTATCTTAAGCGCCCCCGAGACGAACAAACGGTTTGGCACAAACCTGACGTGTTGGATGCAACCGTTTCACGTCGGTTTGATCCATTTGGGTCGGTACTCCGTGCCGCTGTCACTGGACTCTGGACCCAGACAAAATATGTAATTACATCAAACGAGCTTCAAACCCGTAAATGTTTGACAAACCGTTCAAACGAGCTTTGTAAGCGATCAAATTGGTTTGACTCAAACCAAAATTTACGTGTTTGAGTCAAACCGTTCGATCGTCTCGGGGACTCTCATGGATTAAAAGATAGTAAAGTTCGAACCTAAAAATACCTAAAAACTATTGGTGAATTTCGGCGACCGGGCGAACTCTACAATAGATTAAATAATAAAGCAAACTCGCCCTAAGAAAAAGAACAAAAAGTTTTTAATTCAGTTAAAAGCTTAAGAACAAACGTATACTTTAGTTTTCACTAGCTTTTGCCCGCGGCTTCGCCCATGTAAATAGATTATCCCAAGGGAACACTGTACTTTTTCGGGATAATAAGTAGCCTATGTGTTAATCCAGAGCTCAAACTACCATACCAAATTTCATCAAAATCCGTTCAGTATATTTTGCGTAAAAGAATAACAAGCATACATCCATACATACTCGCAAACTTTCATATTATTAATCCTAGTAGTAGGAATTTTTCATTTGGGATCAATAGAAACATCCATTTATACCGCTAGACATTTTTACCAATACCATCTTGCCGTAATAACAATATTCACAATTTCCCTCAAAACCACGAAATTCGTTAAATCTGGTCCAAGTGAACAAGTCGGCAGTTAAGTCGTGTGATTAACTCCACATCTAATGGCGGGCTGCGCGTGCGCAACTACCGCTTTGTTACTGGGACGGCGGCGTCCAAACTGTTGGAGATGGACTAATAATAATGGCTGATTGATAATTGGCTGATTAAAAAGGCTGATTTTTTATTGCATAATAGTACTCTAAAATATGAGTAAGTTCTCAGAAGAAACAGAATATCAAAAATCAATGTTTCTTAAAGCTACACTGATATTTTGTTTACAGAGGTTCGCAAGTCTCGTGAAAACACACAAAATTATACAAAAGTCGCCCAACCTATGACGTCACTTATTCCAAAAGTTGTATGATATCGCTTCACCTCACGTGACGTTATAAATTAGCTGTGTGGTGAATCAGCTGACAGTGTAAGGCTAACGGCCTCAGATCAACGAAGTTCGTTTCATTACTAGATTTTTTCTGCCTAAAATTTACATAATCAGATAATCGTGAACCTAAATTTTCTCTTATTGATTTTTCAAAACATAATATGTAATTTTGAGCATTTTATTTTATAGCTTCTATCCATCTGTTACATACAATAACTTTTAACATGGATATTTTTAGGTCATTCAACTTATAAAAAATGAAAATCACATTCATTTATTAGCACTGTTACTTTAATAGGAATAAATTCTAAATATCAAAAATATGTTACGCATTTTTTTAATTTTTAGAAGTTTACTTATGAACCAAACTTTGAGTGCCGATGCCGGCAAAAGTCAGTTACGACATTCAGCCGTTACAATTTATTCATCAACTCACTCTTCCGGTAGAGCGGGACGGAAATATCCATCACCACTTGCTAGAGCAGGACAGTGAATCCACCTGCTAGAGCCATCGTTTTTTGTGTTTTTTCTTCATTCTAATTACAATAGTGCAATACTGTACATGAAGTTGCAATATTTAATGTTTAGCACTTAGATCTAGACCTTCTGGTTAGAAAGTTATATAACCTGAGTCTAGAATAATATTTTATCGTTATTGTGATATCCTACTGATCGATCGAGCCGTACCATAATTGTTTTTTGATTATTCATAAAATCAAGATTGTTTTACCATGATAAAAGTTACTTAAATTAATTTTTATACCTTGTTACTGGCATAACATAGCAGGAATGTAAATATTACTGTTAAATAACAAGTAAAGCTGAGTAACAAACTAATTACAAAATAAGAAGACTTATATACAAAAAATTATACCTACAAATACCTATAAATAGAAAAATTTCCCCACGTCATTCCCGTCCTACGTCCTACGGCAGAGTACCTAACAAACTGACAGCATTGCCTCGTTGAATAGCAATGGCCATCCGTTGTGCCAGGTAGCTTCCGTCTCTGGTGACTTTAGTAAGATCTTTGGATATTTATCCTGGAAATTCATTGGAAATAGCTCCTGGAGCCCATGCGCCTAGGGTATCCAACAAAAACGGTTCAAATATGAGTTCTCCGCTAAGTTTTGCACCGTTTGAGGTTCTCTGCTTGGTTTGCAGCCGCGCCTGCCCAGCTCGAAGTGCCCTGTACATGGGACGGAGCAAGAGTATCGACACACGTAGCATCCCATAAAAGAGACCGCCCCACACTCCAAGGAACCAAGGTCATCAGGCCATCAGGTATCTTGCTATCGTTACAATTGCAGTCGACCTGAAGGTTCTAATATAGCAGGCACACCGGCGGTGACAAGAGCCCAACGAATGAGATCATTCAGGCTATGATGCCGAGAAATGCGTCCAGTGCTTCGTGAGCAGCACATCCCGTGGTGATCGTCGCTGTCTACCTGATGTGGGACGACATAGGAGGCACCAAGACGCATGGCAGAGGTTAGCTGAAACATATTGCGGCCCAGCAATATTCCAGTATTGGCTGATGGTAGTGCCTACAGCCAAACGCCCGACTCCCATTTCTCCACAGCCAAAAGACGAGCTCGCTCTGCGGGCCTGGAAGACGTGTTAAATAGTCTATTCCGTACCAGTCCTCAGATATATATAATGCATAAGTGAATACTGACTGGCTTAAACAGAGAGGTAGGATCATTGTTATTTTAAAGTCGAAGTATCTAGATTGTTATTTATTTTAATTAAAAACTAGTGCGAGTTCATGTACTAAGTATTATTATTTTATATCATTAATTTTTTTTATTAATCACTCAGCAACAACATAGCAATTAATAATGTATTAATTGTTGCGAATTATTACAAAATAGTTTCCGTTAAACTGGCCATTAATATTAACCATTAGTTAATTATTTTAACAAGATACAGTTAGGCTTATAATCTTTAGATAAAATTCTGACAAAGCCTTTTATGAATCTTATTTTAAATTGTTACTCGTAAAACGTCGAGGATATGCATAAAATATGTTATATAAAAGTTAGCCGAGACAAGACCTTGTTTTCTTTTGTATGGCATTGGTCATTTTTACCCATAAACAAACTTTCCTTACCACAGTTATTAACCCCATAATTTTACTATCCCCATTAATGTCATTTGGCGTTTTTACCCCCTTTATAAAATATTACATCATACAATTTTCATTCACATTTCATTTTCCGTAATTATTTTAATTCAGATCCAAGAAAAAGTTGAGAATTTCAATAATTTGTTAATAATATTTTATATGAATATTCTTTGATACTGAATTAAAATATCACGGTATTTATCCCACCTCCTGCAGATATGCGACCTACACAATTGTAATCCAGATGCAATTACGCTTACATCTAACCTAGTTTTATCTTTGGTCGCCGTTTGTAACAGTTCCATAGTAAAATGCCTAATGTTCTTAAATTTACTGTTACACCGTTTTCTCAAAACAGTTCAAGATCCTCAAGTGGAATGTGAGAAATATTATAAAATATGACGTTTGTAAAAAACGATATTAGACCTTTATACAACGAAGATTCTGCGGCAATAAGTAGTATACAATAAAAGTTCTTGCGAATCAGAGATTCATATAATTTTGTTACCTACTTTTAAATTATGCAGCGTTGCGGTCGACTACTGAAATAAGGCAAATGGAAATAAGTCCAGTTTATTAATTTTAAGTAAATATACACAGTGAAAAATGTAGCTTCCGATAACAACGTAAAACCTACTTTAATATAAAGTCATCGGACATTTGTAACAAACTAATCAAAAGGAATTTCAGCCAACTAAAAATATGAGCTCATAAAGAAATTTAAAAAAAACGTAGTGTTTATTTATTCTTAAATGAATTTTCAAATATTTTTTTTTTTCATCTAAAATACAAATGGGACTGTTAGCAACTTAAAAGAAAATAATAAACACAATATTATAAACACAGTTTTTTTTTAAATAACTAACCCCGATCTAACTAATATAATATTATAAAGAGGAAAAGTTTGTTTGTTTGCATTGAATAGGCTCCGTAACTATTGGATCGAATTTAATTGAAATTTAGCAAATATATAGTAGACCACGGGGAAGGATATAGGCTACTTTTAATCGCGGAAAAATGTACTGTTTCCGCGCGATTAACTTTTGCGCGTAGTCGTGGGGAACATCTAGTACAAAATATTTTGTCCATTATGAATACTGTCTCCGCTCACAATGACAGCAACACAATATAAATGACAAGTTGTAGGAAGAAAGTGGAGCGACGCGAAGGAAAGTTCACTAATGAGTGTGATTTCCTTCCAGTGAAATATCGAATAGGGCGATATCGAACGGTGACAGAATAGCGAATTGTGCGAGCGGTGGCAGAATTGGGGGCTATGCTGAATTGACGATGGCTTTATTAGGTTTTAGGTACGTATTAGGTTGAATTTTTAATCGAATTGCTACAAATTGGACGGCAATAGCTTACATTACAACCTCGTTCTCAATGTCTTTCGAGAGTCGTCATTTTTAGGGTTCCGTATCCAAAGGGTAAAGGGGGACTCTGTTACTGAGATTTCAGTATCCGTCTGTCTGTCACCAGGCTTCATCTCATGAACCGTGATAGCTAGACTTTTTCACAGATGATGTATTCCTGTAGCCGCTATAACATCAAATACCCAAAACAGAATAAAACAAATATTTGAGTGGGGCACCCATACAGCAATCGTGGTTTTTGCCGTTATTTACGGAATCCTTTGTGCGCGAGTCCGACTCCTTTGTGCGCGAGTCCGACTCCTTTGTGCGCGAGTCCGACTCCTTTGTGCGCGAGTCCGACTCCTTTGTGCGCGAGTCCGACTCGAACTTGGTTTTTCATAAAAAAATAATGATTGCCGAGGGACATTAAAAAGCATTTGCACTGTACGTAATGTAGATTATTTACTTTAAAAGCTGATGTCATTATAAATTTTCCACTGTTTTTGCTAATTTTAAAAGTTTGCGAGACATGTGCATCTTGATATAACTATGACAATTTTTTTAAATATGAGATTTTTAAATTCATTCATCGCAACAAATACAGAATATGACATAGACGTGTATATAATATAGACGAGGCATGTTGAGGCAAAAAGTGTCTCCAGTTAAAATATGGCCCTACTTTTGAGATTTTTGGGGCCATTTTGACATTTGAGGTATGGTGAAAACAAAATGGCTGACATTTTGATGAAAACCAACTGCTGCGTAACTTTTTTCTTGTATGAAGATTTGTTCCGTCAAATGTACGTCATAGCCAATCTTGAGTTTTGAAATCTCTGGAATATACTAATTGTTGGACAAAAGTAATCTTTGGCAACCGAAGCGGGCGGCGGTTCAGATTTATAGTATCAATTAGAGTAACAATTAAATATGAATTACTCACAAATCACTGACAGTGAGAGGTTTTTGCGATCGTAGCTCTGTGGTTCCAGAGGGCTTAGCCAACATGCCATCGTTAATTACAATGACGATCTTCGAAATGAGGGTTTTTGATATAGGGCAGATCCATCGCACACAGAGCGCCATTTGGTGGTGTAAGTGGTAAAAAGTCAAAAACGGTCAATAAGAATTTTCGATTCTTTTTCTGTCACCAGGCGGCGCTTGGTAGCCCGAGGGTTCTTGTCGTGTTAAAAAGCTGTCAGATGTCACGAATTTAAAATCCCTAATTGAAAATAAATTATGGGGATTCACATAACGCCAAATGGAAATATATAGAGCGCGATACGTCAACGCCATACATTTTTCATCCATCCAGGACAGGCCTCGCCTAGCGCGGGGGCCAGAACTGTTGGTTGCTGTAAACTGTTGTTTGAGGAAATAAATTTTATTTTTTTATTATTTTTTAACGACGACGGAACGGAGAAGGTGTATGCGTTTGGGGTGAGAGATTGAGTGTTTTTGCGTTTGTGTGTGCGCAAAAGAATGTTCCCATTTATCTCTAAAAGTAGATACTAGTCTGATTTTGATGCAGTTTTCATTCGATGGCTTTGGTTTTGCGTGGCGAATGTTCCACAAGCTCGTAGAACTGTAAAAAAACTATTACGAGGCAGGTGACGGCAGCCCCCGACGGATTTTCTCTATTCAGTTTTAGTCGGGGGATTTTACAAAAGTTATTTAATTATTTTTCTATTAAGTACAACTTTTTACCGTCATGGTTTTTTTTTCAATTCTTTTTTTATTTCTTACTTCGTCATTGAGGTTAGCGATGGCAACTTGGCTAAAGAGCCAAGAAGCATATTATTCATGTTTGAAGCCTGATAATAGTTATCTTTTTACAAGAATCCGAATTTAAAAGGTCACCGCTTGGACGAAGAATATAATACTGTATGATAAACTGTTTGTTCTGCTACTCTCAGAATATAATTCTTATTGGACTTAGCTTTAAAGTTTCATACGTAAATGTAAAATCGAAGAATGTTTCTAGTCAGTGCAGTTATTAACCAAATCGTGTTCTCCGTTAATTTAGAAATTAACTAACAACTTGCAGCGCTGCATTTTTAAAATAGTGATCCAAAATTGATCTTAATACAATACGTAAGATTAGATTACTTAATACAATACACAAGAGCGGCGCCGCGCTATGCAAAGTCTAGTTTGACATTCGACCTCTTGCAATTAAACGTGTATCTTCGTGTGTGGTGAATAAAGTTCAATTTTGAATATTTATCTTTAAAATTTCTGCGGCGCGTCGCATATCGTCCGCTTAAGTGAGAACTGATGCTTATAGGACCTGTTTGAAAATCTTATACGTGTCAGATACGTAGCTTATTTGCATTTTTTGTCTCTGTTGCTCAATATAAAGTAGGCAGCGACAAAGTTTACGATTTACCTTCAGTTATTAGATGGCTAATATGGAAGTATTAAGCACTCTATTAAAACAACAAAGGGAACAAATTTCAAAACTAATATGCCAATACCAATGCCGAAATCTTCATATTAAACTATTAATAACCGGTTTCAAAGGCGGTATGTCGGTAGTTTATCTATTCAATGGGGCTTTTTAACTAGTTTGCGTCATCCAATCAAAAACGCCACTGAATAGATCACAAAAAACCTCTGAAACCGAGCATAAGTTACTTCTATTACGCTTATGTATTTAAAGTACACGACAAACACTATATTTTTGTATACTTAACTATTAAACTTATGTGGATTATATATGGATTCTTTTAATATAAGTGCTGTCAACATATCAACGCAATCACAAAATTTGAGTGTAATGACGGTTTTCCGTTCGGCGGTAAATATACGTTTACATAAGGACGCGAGTGTGAGTGCGCGTGCGCGTGCGCGCGCGCAGGAGTTCTGTTCCACTCAGGCGCATTTGAGTGCCGGCCGCCGAGCAGCGCGCACGCGAGTGTTGTGTAGTGACAGACAAACAGACAAGTTCAGTTTTATATACACAAAGAAGACACTACTGTAAGAAAGAAGATACTACTGTAAAAGAAGTGAAAAGTTTATTCGAGGTAGGTTTTAAAATAAGGTTTTCATGAAGGTTCTTTTTTGGTCAGAAAACGTCTGAAACGTAGAGTCATTGTTTTTCTTTACAATGAACAGTCGTATCATTTCAATTTCTTTCAACTTTTTGTCGTTTTACTTCAATTTTTGTATGTACTTGTACAAGTGTAACTAGGAATACGTTTTAAGCATAAAGTTTATCGGTTTAAAATGATTAATTTGATGAATCACCATTATTTAGTTGAGTTCTTGACGCGAACGTTTCCGCGCTAAATTAGTTTTTACGACAAATCTGTAACATCTGACTTAAGTTTTACACGTGATGTTTCAACTTGGTTAATCCTTTAATACTTGGCAATGTCTTCGTTGCGATAAGAACTAGTTTTTTTTCTTTCTGAACACTAATGATAACGATAAAGTCTTATTATATAAATGATTTTCAATGCTCAGATAGCTTGAGAGCTTCTTAAATCATTTAAGTGTACACTTAGCGGTCACTTAAATTTTAGCGGTATTTGAGTAACCCATAAGAACATAAAACTCCGATTTTATGAAAGTATTGAAAAACCGTCGCATCTTTACTAACGCATGCGCGCGCGCATAAAATATTTTCATTGATAAAATAGTATATGTCGTCTATCCATTAACGTACAAAACGATCAGTCAGGTGAAATGATTGCTTATTTCCGACGTCGCATTTTGATTAGTGGATCTAGTTTCCTAGGAAATAAGTTGTCTAGACTTTTTCAGTGGCGTAGGTTAGGTTAGGTTAGGTTTCCTGTTTTGTTTATTTTATTATTTTTTTTTAAACAACATTACCAAATGTGACCAAAATCTCTTTTGGTTTTAAAAGGCCTATGTAAATAAAAGGATGTACCGTCGAAAACCTACATCTATTACAACGAGGTGTACTGAAAATATTTTACATTTTTATAGACAAATTTTTATGTGATATTCCGGCTTCCTTAAATTACAAGCGCATAATATTTCGAGGTTTTAAAACCTTCGTGTACATTTCTGTATAGGATAGGATGCAACCTAAACAGAGAAAAACACGAGGGCTTTTAAAACCACAAAAAATTGTAGGCATTTTTTAAAAGAAATATCACATTAAAATTTTCTATAATCTCCTCATCGATTTTTTATTATTATTTTGAAACAGATAGGTATGTGAAATCACGGGATTCTTATCATTTTATCATACAAACTAGTAGCCACACCCAAAATGGCTTCACTATTGACTTAAAATATTTTCTGCCTCCTTTATAACCACTAAACTTATGGGCGTTTTCGACAGAACAACTATACGCAGCCTTTTCAAACCCATCAGTAGTAGAATATCGTTTTTCATAAAGCAATTAAAACATAAATTACAAAGTCGATAATTGATTACAGCAGAACAATGGTGGATCGTTTAAGACCATAAGATTGTTAATTTCACCTGTCAATGAGCAAATTATACATTGATTATTATAATGTTACGAGTGTTAGTCTACACTAACATTGTAAAGGGGGAAGATTTGTTTGTTTGTTTGCATTGAATGTGCTCCGAAACTGGTGGACCCATTCTGATGAAATTTGGTATAGATGTAGGATGTGTGTAGGGTAGACGAAAAATGGACGGTTCCCGCGGGATTTCTTCTATACAAACGAAGTCGCGGGCCACATGTAGTTTTGAATAATGTTGCAGCAAATTTTTGGCAATGAATTAAGTTATTTTTGGATGAAATTAGTTTTTTTACTAACTACTATTTATAACTCATTATTTTAAGATGTAGCAAAGCGGCAGGAAAATTTGTTATTATTATGGTTTGTGTCGCTAGTTATAAATGTTTGTTAGAAAACTAGGAAGTTTGTAAGTGATATTTTCAAACAGGATTAACGTGAATTTACACTACTTAATATATATCAATAGCTATTAGCTTTTTTATTATATATCCTAAATAATTTTTTGTTATGAGGCATAATCTGAAGCTTCAAACCTTTAATTTTTATCAAAAATAGTTAGCTTTGCAAATCACAAGTCATTTTTTCCCGAATGATAATAATATTTTTTAACATACAAAATTTGTAACAATATTCAATTAAGATACTTACAGAACCATAATATTATAATTTTTAATTTGGTTCCTGCACTAGGCTCGGCCTGACCTGTCTCCATAATAAGGGAGAATGTGTCTTTCTGTGTGTGTATGAAATGTCTGTATGAGACTCTTTAAAAACTCAACAAAATTAGCTTGTACGTACTCGCTTTTTTTCGGGCAAGTGATTTCTTCCCAAGTTAGACATTACTTAATTACATAATAAAAGTACTACGAACATTACGTGAATGTTGCAGTGTGTGAACCATTGTGGAGAGGTCTAGGTTGGCGGGCATTGTTGCTGGTTCCCATGCCGTTACCGGCTAACCTCTAAAACTTCTTCCGAAGGATTATTCGTATATGTTTTTTGTATGTGGCGTAAGCTTAGCGGTTGAAAAAGTGATTAGTTACCATGGGTGTAGTTTACAATTAGTGGTTGAAGTTCAGCTTCAGAATATAATCTTGAGTCCCTTTTTTTGATTTAAAAAATAGTGGAAAAGTAAACTTTTAGTGGTTGTACAAGTTAGTAAAATATCAATTTAATATTCGTTTCTTTCTCATTAAATCTTTTTCTTTTTCATTCTAAAGATTATAAATTATAATATTACTTTCTAATTATATTGTTGTATTTTAATTTTTAATTAATTTCTTGTTTTAAGTAGATAAATTTTGTTAAAAGATTGTTCTGTTTTTGCAAATATCTTAATAGACTTGAAATTTAACACTGTTAAATTTAATTATTTTGAATCTAGTTTAAAAATAGATAACTACGAACTGACTTAGTGGTAAATTAAGTTATTATATATTGCACAATTAGGCAAACTTGTAGCATATAAATCCTCACACATTTATTAATAAACTAACTGCTTCCATAAGTTACGCCTACTTTATTAGCAAACTAGATGTTGCCTGCGTAAGCAGAAAAAGAAATCCCACGTGAATCGCACATTTTGTGGCTATAAAAAGTAGCAATGGTGATCTCTATGCCAAATTTCATCAAAATCGGTCCAGTTGTTTAAAACAAACAAGCATACGAAGAAACAAATCTTTACTCATTTTATTATTAGTATACAAGTATAGAAATATTTAAGAATACTTTTTACTTAATAGCTACTTAAATAACTCAAGGTAATAAGATATGAAAACCAAAAACTGAATGTAACATAAAAAATATTAAAAATTATAATAATTTGCACAATATTATAAAAACGTTTGAATATTATTTAAAATAAAATAAAATCGTATGTACTATAACGTCTATCATCAATGATTTTAATATTCATCATCATCACCCAGTCAAAGTATAACTGAACTCCGAAGCGACAGGCAGTCGGCACCTTTCCTTCACTTTTTGTCGGTAAAAAAGCGTCAGAAAAACGACAATGGAGCGAGAACACTTTCTAAACGATTGATAAATGGAATACGCAATCGACTAGCGAAATTCTGTATTGTTTGTTATAAAACGTATTAGTTCTGTAAAGTGCAGCATAAATGTAAGCTCAGTATTTTTATGGCAGGTATTTTTAAAACCTAGTTCCTGAGACTGATATTGTTAGAAATATTACTTGCATGTTTTGTCTCCGTCGCTCGATATAATGTAAGCAGCGGCAAAACTTCCGAATAAGCTATCCAACGCTTATTAGAAAATAGGCCCTCGATGAATTAGATTTCTGTGAAAAATGTATGGGGGAATCAAAAATAAATAGCTTTCTTAAGCAAAATCGCATGGATTTCAATTAAAACAAAAACAGTTTTACAAAATTTTGTTAAGTGTATGAAAATCTAGAAATGTATATTTTGATATATCTGGTTTTTCATATTTATCAAGTATTAAAATACATTTTTTTTCTAATATTACATAACATTGCAATTCGCACGTTACAAATCTGGATCGGTTTATTCCGGCGTTCAACCCTAAGACTTTTAACCCCGGTCCTTATACGACGTTACGTAGGACCGGGCCTGAAAATCTAGGGGTTGAACATGGCATAAAGTTCTGGATCTTAGAATATGGACACATGGAAAATTTACGTTTTCCTAAATTCCTATTATTATATATATAGTATACGTTGTCTATAACTCCAACCAAACACTTTTAAGCGCAATCAGGGAATCAAATTTTATAAATAAATAACATGAATAAATGTGCGGATCACACGGGAGTTTCTTTTTACGCGCGTGAAGTCGTGGGCAACATGCGGTAAAATAAATAAATTATGGGCATACTATATCTGCTTTTAAATTAGATTCACTGATAGTGCATTATATCAAAATTAAATATTGTCACTAAAGTGTCACGATTACGTAAAGCGGGTTGCAGAGCAATAATTTCACGATGCCCACGTAATACGGTAGGGCCGTTGCGTAAAGCGGTTGCCATTTGCTGTGCACCATCAGAATATAGCGAGTGTGGGTTATTACTTTAAAAGCAAATGTTGCTTGCACCCCAAGTTATCTTTGAATATATATATTCGTAATTCTATCAGTGTCGTCTATGTACAGTACAACTGATTTCTCTAATTTATTAATGTACAGACGGTATATATTTTTTTGAGAGTGATCATGTATGGAATACAACGATTCCTGTAAGACGTGAAGACCTTGGTTGTGCTGTAAAGCGTTATTATGTCTGTTAAACAATGCCGATAGGCGTAAGGCAAAACCCTGTTTTTCCGCTTGCCGGGCCGGCGCCGGCAACTGCCGGGGACGGGCAAAAATATATGCATACAATAAATAGCATTTGTTTTTTATGATACAGGATCGGCAATTTTGGCCGGTCCCTGTTTATTCCCATTAAAAAAACATGTCATATAATATATAAGTATTATAGTCATATATTTTTGCGGCAACTGCGCAGTTGCTAATTCAGGGCAAAGCGATGATAGAGCGATCTATAGTGCAATTAGCTTCCTAATGTCCATTGGCAATCATTGTTTTTCTAAGGAAATAACAGATGGTGTGTGAAAATCGGAGATTTTGAGGGCCATTACGAAATAAGTTATACTATATTTATGTTACTTTTGATGTGTTCTTGGCGATTTATACGAGTGATTTTCGGCAAAAAGTAGAAAGTTTTGCTTTTTCCGGTCTAGAAGTTGTGACGTCACGGCTAGTCCAACTCCCAAGTTCAAAAGCCGTAGCGTTCTGCTCGGTCGGTGGTGGTCAACGTCTCGCTCGGTGGTTGCACATGCATATGCTTCATGGAAAAGTGAGTCCGTTCCAAAATATGATCTCCGCCTATGTTTGGTGATTGGGTTGAAGGACTTCACGGATTCCTTGCATGAACTTCAGGCCCTCTTTTGGATAGTGATTTAGGGTCCGTTCAGACCGCGATGATACTCGGACACTACGTGACGCTGCATTGTCAAGATAGCTATTAAAAATTGAACTTTATTCTCTATCCAAAAAGGTACACGTTTCATATGACATCAGTCCTACACTGCACATGCGCTGTGCAGCGCGGTGCAACCCGACATTCAAACTCTTACAATGATACGTGTATTTTCTTGTGTAATGAATAAAGTTAAATTTTGAAAAGCAAAAGATATCTTAAGAATGTAGCGCCATGTCGGGTATCGTTTCGTTTCGGTGTGAATACTCTTAGGTTAGAACCTAGAGCTTTTAGTAAGATAGGAGCCCTGTCTTTGTCTATGACTCAAACCCATCTTTGGGCAAAGAGGTAATTTTACACTTCTACAAGTCTATTGCCTTGAAACTCGAAAAAAGCCAATGACATAGTTGTCGAAAGTCTCTGATTTAAATGTTACCAATACGACATATTTTGCTGAACCTAAACCTTAACGTTGAAATTTCCCAAACAGTAAAGTCAAAATTTCCCGAACTATAACGTCATAATATCCCGAACTGAAACGTCAAAATTTTCCGAACAGAAACGTCAGTATACCTGAACTGAAATTAAATTCTTGAACATCTGTCTCTAGGTCAGTATTCGGCACGTGGCTCAGTGAAGCATCCTGCTTCACTGAATGTTTGATTCGCTCGATGACTGCGCAGCAACTGGACAGTGGACAGGCTTCAGGAGTCACGATACGCGAGGTGATTCGTGTGTGATAAGATCCGTGCTCCAATAATTTTTCCAAACAAAACGCATTAATTGTCGTCCTTATCAATTTTATGGAGATGTTGGAGAGAGAAAATGTCGCAGTGAAGGCTAGGCGCTAGGGCTAAAATCGTTTGCGTAGGTACTCAAGGTTCAAGTCGAAACCAAGATACACCTGATATAAGCAAATGAATTTTTTTTAAAATCCTGCCAAGCCATAAGATTATTTACTGTCTTCGAAGATAGTCAACCTTCATTCTCTTACTGAGGAGAGATATTCCATTAGATACAGCAATATTTGGGTATGTACAACGCAGAGCAAGAACAGACAAGCAATATTCGTCATGTCATTTTTTTTTTAACAGCGTCACCACTTTATTTGTCTGCTAGGCAATTTTAATTCCCTGTTTGTATACAGCCTATCATATTTGTATACATCAAATAACTACCACTAGTGTTGGGACCGGACAAAAAACTGAATGGTTGCGCAAACGGTAACCTCGCTATAATCGGTGTTATAAAAAACTCTTAGTCAACTGTCGTCCTCGGTTTTTGTGTAGGGATGTGCCGATGGTCACTTTTTTGTCACGTCTATTAGGGTCATCCACAATCTAAAGCAGGACGGAGCCCTGAACTTGTTAATATTATGATACGATTAAAATAATCTGCATTACCTATTCAGTTTTTAATAATTTATATACATCATTTTTTTAAAAAAAGTTTATTTCATGATTGTGTGGTGTGTATACTCAGGGTATATCTTTTAAATTACACGGATATCGTTTAATGCAGGTTTTTTTTTTTAAATAGACGGAGTGATTCAATCTCAAGTGTTATGGAGTTAAATCTTGTTTTGTATCTAATGCTTGAATTAAATGTTTTTGAAATTTGAATAAGTTTAATCTTATAACGTATATTTTAACTGTAACAGTCACAGTTACAATCTCCATATTTTCTATTAATTATATGAAACTTACAATGTAATAATGACTAAATAATTAGTTATATTGTAACAGAATGAAACCATCATCGGCGACGAATCGGCCGATTGAATCGTGAGCGGCGTGTGAGGTAACAAAGTTGATTAGCCAATCCGCCACTGAGTTTAGATGGCTAATTCCATTATAATAATTACGCAGAGGTAAGCTGGCTAAATAACTGTTTTGAATCAAATTTATAGATAAGATATCTTATACTTTAAACGAGCAAATCTTGTGTATGTAACCGGAATCTCGGAAACGGCTGCAAGTATTTTCGGAGGGAGAAAATCGATCTAGCTTGGTATTATCTATAACGATAATGCAATTTTTAAATTATATTATATTTTTCTTTCGTCGTGTAATAAGAGGATATCGTGTTAAAGCCGCGGGAAAAATATGAAAATAACTGAACCCCAATTCTCGTAATTAACACTTTAATTTTCCTTTTATTGAGTTATAAATTAATCGTCTTGATATCATGAACTGATTTTTGGAGTTTCGACCAATCAAAACGGATTTGCCGTTGGTTTGACGTTTATGAGAAATACCATTTTGCAATTTTAACATATTGGGACTGGATCGTAACTGTAATATTCGATCGTAACAGGATTTAACTGGCAGTATCGACCTTCTGGTCAAAATAACTACTATGAGTGTTAAATGAATTTAAATGATTCGATAAGCACCAAGGTCAGCGACGTCACAGACTTAGTTCAGTTTTGTTTAATTTACCAGCTATGCCTTCTAACTGAATTTTGCGAGGAAAATTAATAAAATTTAACTTTAACATATAATATATATAGAAGTTATGTTACCGTATTATGTAGGTACAGAATTTATTCTACGAAATTTGGCACAACATCTACCACAAATAGTACGAATATTTTGCAATTTTTTTCCTGACACACGTACTCGGTATTTAATACTATGCGTCTTTTACGGCCCGCTTCAATTACCTATCTATCTATGACTATCTGTTTAAAACGTTGTCATTCAATCAATTGACGGTTTTCTGCGATAAAAGTTTGACGTTTCTAACAAACAGTTATTGGTAGATGAGGTTATTGAAACGGGCCATTAGCCAAAACGTTTGGCTAAGTCTACAAGAATTCAAAAATACACTCTCATCTTTAGGACGTATTCATGCAACTTAAGTTAAAGTTAGGTCTATCCTACTGTTATAAATGTGAAAGTTTGTAAGGATGGATGGATTTTTCTAATTGTGTCACGCAAAAACTACTGAATGGATTTTGATTAAATTTAGTATGGTAGTAGTTTAAGTCCCAGATTAGGCTAGGCTATTAGGATAACACAAAGGCTATTTCTTATCCCGAAGTAGCACAGTGTTCCCGCGGAATACTTTATTAACTCGGACGGAGCTGCGGCCAAAAGCTATTTTTTATATAAGAAGCTGAAGTTATCATAGGATTTGAAAATCAAAGACATTACCTAATAATCTATACTAATATTATAAAGAGGAAAAGATAGTCTCTTTGTATGTTTGTTTGCTTTGAATAGGCTCGAAAACTAGTGGACCGATTTGGATGAAATTTGGCAGAGATGTAAAGTAGACTACGGGAAAGGACATAGGCTACTTTTTATCGCGGAAAAATATACGGTTTCCGCGATATTAACTTTAGCACGCACGAAGTCCCGGGCGACGTCTAGTGCTATTATTAATCTGGAACACTGTCAAAGGGTTGTCAATGTTTATAAAATAGTTTACAATGAGTATGATATCACGGCGAGGCTAGGCCAAGTTCACACCGGCGCGGAGGTCGAATTGACAACACTTAGTTAGTTTTTTGGTAAACGATTAAAATTATTGAATTTTTTCCATATTTTTCTTGTAATTACTACCTAACTTTGTTTTTGGACCAGTTATTTTAATTATTTTATGTGTAACAATGAGCGTTATTATTTTAAATTTATAATTGTTTTTAGGAGTTTATTAATATTGGCAATAGAGACCTCCGTCCCTGTTTTTGATAAATATATATACTATTATAAAATATGTGAAAGTACGTGAGGATGATATTTTCCTACTCTTTCATGCAAAATCTACTGAATGGTTTTTGATGAAATTTGGTATGTTAGTGTAGTTAAAGCTCTGTATTACCTAACACATAGGCTACTTTTTGTCCCGAAAAAGTACAGTGATCCCGTAGGATACTGTGTTTACTAAATCCTTTGGGTATTACTAAAATTTAAAGCTAGTATATTTTATAATTTTAACCTTCTTATTAGGTCTTACGTTACATTACTCACTTTATATAAAAGATAATAAATTAATTATGACTACACCTCATAACGAAGCTTATCTTAGCCACTATAAAAATAATTAAAATCACAAGTAAAAAACTTCGGAATTCACATCCTTCCCTGAGGGAAATACATTTTACGCTCCCATTTCCCATGGAAACAATGCGCAGACGCAGACGACAAAATGGCGGCCGTGACGTCACTCCGGAAACGGCTCCGTTTTGAATTTGGAACGGTCGAGCGAGCAATGGCGGAACATCCGGCGAAGACGTTACAATGAGTGCGCGCAGTAAAATTATAAACTGATCATTGTTTATTGATCTCTCGGTTTTTAACGATTTTGTGAAGAACTTATGATAGTTTAATGACTACTAGGACAAAGCCTTTAATACAAGCTGTATTAGTAGGATATTTAATTTGAGCCCATGGAACTAAATAATTACCATTAAATACAATGAAAAAATTGTGTTAGTAATTATTGTTTGTTTCCCGACTTGTTACTTTAACCGACTTCAAAAAGGTGAAGTTTATATTTTGGGTGGTGGATTTTTTGTGATTTGTACGAGCATATAAATTATAAGAATTTTTTATCGGTCTTCGACTTTTTTGAGCTAGACAGAACTAGTGCCGTCTTAAACTTTTATCAATATAATCCCAAATTAGATACAATACGTTGCTTGAATAGTTTGAATTATATTCTGTGTGAACATTGGTAGCAGTAATGGCTGTAAATAGTAAACTGACCGCTAATCGCTGTGGTTTGCGTTAGAGATGGGCTGGGCTATATTATCGATAACTCACTGTTTAATAGTCTTGTATTGAAAGCTGCTATTTTATTATTTTAAGACGAAGAAAAGGGAGAATTATCGATATGATAAACAAGACATCTAAGTTTATTTTTGAAATGAAGATAATATCGATATGAAAAAAAACACATAATTTACCATGTTCTTAAGACATTAACAATATAATTACAGTGGAAAATTTTGAACGTTGTTTAGTTAGGTTCTGTACGGCCATAACTTTATATTTTTTACTCTTTGTTTAATTGCATTTTAACATAAGAACATTATGCCAAAGTTACACTAACGGGAAACATCGTTGGTAGATGGCTAATTATGTTATACAGAATATTTGGTATAATTTAAATGTTACCTATTTGTTTAATTATAGACGATATGTCGGGATTAAAGGAACGTTCAAAGACTTACATCGCTGAAGTAAAATGTCGACTATCGTCAACGTGGCCCATTAATAATTAAAACATTAATATGTGAATGTCAATTCAGTCTTTCATTAATTTATCGATATTTACGCAAATATATCGACTTGCCACATCTCTAATCAATTGAAACAGTGGCTACCACTTTAGAAAACACAATATTGGATTTCGTATTTATTGCTTATTTTCTTAATAATTTTATTTGGAACGGAAACATAATGACGTTATTATAGCGATGGACTATTTTGGCCGATAAATAGGAAATATTTTAAATTTTTATGAAGTTAGACCTTTTATTACTCGTGACTCTTTACTTTACTTTCGCGATCAAATTATTGTGTTATTGTATTTCTCCATTACACGGTTAATAAGTGGCATTTAAATTGGTAGCATTATAACAAGCTATTGTGATTTTTTAATCTGAACATAGTATAAGAAACTAGCATTATTGACCCGCGGCTTCGCCCGCGTAAAATTAGGTTTTGAACTTTCATTTACCCACTATTTTACCCACCTGGGGGCTGAAATTTTGAAAACACTGAAATATATAAATAATTATTTTTTCCGTACTAAATTCATACGAAATATCATGGAAAAATGTCCAAGGAATAAATAGTTTCATACAAATATTAATCACCTATTTTACCCCCTTCAGGGTTGAATTTAAAAAAATCATTCCTTAGTGGATGCTTGTGTCATATGAGAAATACGTGTGCAAAATTTCAAATTTCTAGCCAAAAGGGTTTGGCCTGTGCGTTGATACATCAGTCATCAGCTTTACCTTTTGTATAATATGTATAATATTATAGGTAGATAGATATGAGTTAATGACAAAAAATTTCATTAAAATACCTACAAATCTGTCTGATACGTTGGAAAAGTCACTTGACAGACAAAGACAGCAACGCTCTACAATAATAATATCTATCGACGCTTCACACCACGTCAATCTGGCTCCGTGGTAAGTTTCCGAAGAACTTGTGTTACGGGGACCAAACAACGGGAAGTATATCTATTTAATACTTTCATACTGTGGCGGACCAATTAGCGCCACAATCCTGAATCGCGCTATCGAAGTTTTCTATGATCGGCACTCTATATACGACATCTGAAATTCACACAAGTGGGCTTTGGCCTGACCGAGCATAGCACCTCGCTCGGTCGGAGATCTCCCTTTGGGGCTTGCCACTATCTATTCCTACAATACTATACATAATATATTTAAGATTTTTGGTATTTTATAATCATATTTAATACACATCCATGACCCTGATAACTTTTTGTCCCCTCGTCGGGATTTGAACCCGCTTGACGCTTGTGCGCCGTAAAGACCGTCAAGTCGTATAAGTTATCCGTTGTGTAAATACTTTTATTAATAATAGGGATAATGTCTTTAAGTTAAAGTTTTCTTTTTACTTCTTATGTTTAACTTATAACCATACTATTACAAGTATCTTAAGAGTGATGATAATCCGATGTCCACATGTCTCGAGGCAAGATAGTTACCGTAACCTGGATCCAGACCAAATTACAGCCTAGGTCTAGGTATCCGCCGGGCGCACTTATGTTACAGCATCCTCAGCCCGTTACTGTTCCTGTGACCTAGATAGTGTTTATTTAAAGCCTAGGTGTAAGTATTTGTTTAAAAGAAAAACGGCTGCGAGATGGAAACAGACGACCCATTTAAATGTGTCGCATCTTCCAGTAGCAGCCTCCGTGATCCAATGATTTAGAGCTTGGCTCTCGACTTGGAGTCGTTGTCGTTGGTCGTGGGTTCTATTCCCGCATTGGAACAACAAAAAAATGTTTGTTCCAAGTTTGGTTAGGACAATGCAGGTTGATCCATGCGTCGGATGTAAAAAGTGCTCGCCTGATCTTTCACAAGTCACAGGGTAGCGAGACTAAAGAAAGAGAGTTCTTGTGCACTGTGCACACACACACTTAGGTACAATAAAATAACTCCTTCGTAGCTGGACTCATTACATCGAAACCGTCCACCATCATCGAAATCGGTGTGGGAGCTATAATTATTATTTGAAACACGAAACCTAATATCTTAATCCAAAATGAATGTGGTTCATAGTCATGTTGATGTTCATAAAAAAAATCCTTCACATGTAGCCGACAACACGAGGGAGTCATCGCACGGGGTGACAACAGGTGGAGGACAACAACCCTCGCCTTTCCCCTAGTAATTACCTTTAATTACTAATGTCTAGGAGGACTAGAAGATAAAGAAATAGTGAAAAGTCAACGAGGTTTTAATGGCAAGAACTTTCTTATTTTTTCTGAGAAGTAAGACTTTTTGTCAGTTCGGTATTTTAGAATTAATAATAATTGGAACTCATGTTTTGGAGGGTTTTTTTCTTCGTTAATGATGGCTCCAACTATTTTAGTTATATCTAATGGTCAGCTCACATCGAGACGCAAAGTGCACGCTGCGCCGCATCTCGGTGTGAGTTGACGCTGTATTTATCTGTATCAGGTTACAGGGCCATAAAGGCGACAGGTTTATAAAAAAATATTAGTAAAATAGTCAATTTCTGTCAACAAAGCTTAAAAAATAAGTTGAACGATGTACAGTTTTAATAGTCAATAATGTTTTAAATAATGGTAACAGGAAATGATGTCAAAAAACTCACTATTTGTGAGTTGTCTCTTGAAAATGTAGTCTAAACGACACTTCAGAAAAAATAATCGAACTTACTACCTTAATCTACCACATGTTATATAATAGCTAGCACGTGCTATCACCAATTCAAGGGTACATCCTGCATTGACAATGAAAATAAAAAAGGAAAAAAACTACGTAATTATCCGTTAAAGATTTGGCGGGAAATGTGACGTTTGTCTATGGCTTGTTACTTTTTAATTAATTCACATGTCCTTGGCAAAGGAACAGAGATAAGAAGTGAATATGAATTGTTTAAAAATCTTTTAAATTCTTGCATGTTTTGTTTGATAAGTCGACAAAGATATTTTTAATTAGTATTTTTATGAAAGTTACATCTGAAAATAATTCTTAAAATTATATTTGTCATCTAAGAATTTGTATCTCATGCTTCAGTCTCATGGTGACGTTTGACTATAATAATTGACAAACATACATTTTAAATGTAGTAGTTTGCTCATATTTTGGATGAAGGATATATATAGGTAAATACGATATTAAAAATATATAGTGCTGCGAGTCTCGACTGTCTTACCAACAGGTGATTGTGATGAACTTACCTGAGCAAGAGTCTCAGTCGAGCAATGTCAGGACATGCCTAAGAAGGGTTCTGTAACTATCAATGCGCAAAAGGTTTTTTTTATAATTTCTGCAAAAGTTATTTTCCGCTATAATAAGTCCTATCTCTTATTTAGGGGGGTTTAACCTGTTTTAATTACTCGAAAAAGTTTTACTTTGTAAAAAAGTCATATTTAATACCTTTCCTTTTTAGAAAGACCTAAGAACCACAAGCTACCTCTAGTTACATTAAGCCTAACATATTAGTTAATATGTTTATTAATAGAGGAGGTTAACAAACCGAGTGAACTGCAGTGGCATTTCGCCGCGATGAAAAAATCACGCGGGCACCTGTGCAACGGTCAAGCCCTACAAGCGGGGATCACCATTTAAAAAAATATTGTTTTTTTTTTTGTTTTTAGCGGCCCTAGCTGGCCTGGCTTATTTTAGAAGGAAATTATCTATTTTTGTAAAAGGATCAACTTTGTAAGTAAACAGTATTTTATGAAAATACCACTTTTTTAAATAATGTTTTTTTCATGTCGATAGTGATCAGCCAGTATTTTTTAAAGAATAATGTAATTTTATTATATTTTTGTCAAAGTATAATGCTAGTTAATGGCTAATTTTAAATATTTCTCAGGAAAATATAAAGTTCTTTTAAACTTTGGTACACATGGTATTTTATATTTATGTGAAGTTTTTTAATGTTTATATTTATACTATAGATTTTCTACGTGGATATTTAAATTATAAAATATAATAATTTATACTTTTCGCTAGTAAAAAAAATTGTCTCAAAGATAATCGGGCTGACGATAGTAAAAATGACGGTTACTTCTATTACTCTGTCACAAGTCAGAACCATTCCTTTTTTTTATTAATGCATACATTGTACGGGGGCTGTCGCGGAGGTGTTTTGAATAAATTTGAATAACACACTAACAGGTGGGACCGTATGTGGGAAACCGTTCCCGCGGCTACATGACTCTACATTACATTACATTGCCTAGTTTATGAAGTAAACAAATTGTAGATAAGCGGGCAGTTTTTTAATGTGGAAGCTGAAGGACGACAAAAATGTCAGTCAGTATATTATAGTAAAAAATTAGTATCTAGTGCCAACATTACATTTGACAGTATGGGAAATAACCGCCTCCTTTTTTTGATGTCGGTTCATTAGAGTAATAACAATATAATATTATCTACACCTATATTATAACTAGCCTTTACACGCGGCTCCGCTCGCGTAAATAAAGTATTCCACCGGAACACTGTACTTTTTGGCAATTTTTGGTGATAAAAACTAGCCTATGTTTTAATCGAGAGCCAAAACTACTACCATATCAAATTTCATCAAAATCTGTTCAATAGTTTTTGCGAGAAAGAGTAACAAACATTCATCCATCCATCTATCTATACATCCATCCATACAACCGTCCTCACGAACTTTCCCATTTATAATAGTAGTAGAATTATAAAGGCGAAAGATTTGATTGTTTCATTGTTTACATTGGATAGGCTCCGAAACTACTAGGCCCACGTTATTGAAATTTGGCACAAATTTAGAGACCACGGGAAGGACATAGGCTACTTTTTATTGCGGCAAAATTTACTGTCTCCGCGCTATTTCCTTTTGAGTCGCGGGCGACATCTAGTTAAAAAAATGTCATATTAAAATGTAATTATAATATTATAAAACATTAAAATTTATTATAAATTAATTAAAACAGTTTTCGTGTACTAAATACTTATATTAATACTATTATAGGAATGAAAATCTATCATATATATCAAAGGAGAAATGTCATATGAAAATAATGTTTCTTTGGGAGCATAGGCTGCGTGTGAAGCTCTGTACACCGTGACTGAAAGTAAGGGGTCGACGTCTCATTAGTATGACAAAATTCCTATAAATTAACTAGATTTTGAATTAACTTCTCATGTGATTTATAATATCTGAATATTTAAATTGAGGAATTAATGCAATTTCGCTGGTACTGCAAAATATTTGTGGCAAAGCGGTAAATTGTGATGAAGTGATTCATTTAACTTGTTTCAATTTTTTTCGTTTCACGTTTCAATTTTCTTTTTTTTAGGTTTTTTTTCAATATTTTTTTTTTGACAGAAAGTCGTTAAAACTTTACTATATATACTATATATCGCTCTTGTTTAATGTAGACTCTACCCTAACTCTGTATTTCTTTACCTACCATGATACACTTAGCGAAAGGGCTACTTGATATTTCACTCTGGTTCTATTAAGGCCATTGTACCTAATAATTTTATTTTATTTCAAAAGGACACCAGCTACATGTATTAGACTTTTGTTACAACATATTTTTATACTTTTGTTACAATATATCGTCATAAAAATTAATACGTGAAACAAATACTTTCTGTTCTCAGTTTTACGAGAATTGTACCAAGAGGAGTATGATTTTTGGCACAGTTAAAATTTATGTGCAGGAAGCTATTTTTTTTAATAATACCTTGAAATACATACAGTTATTTTTAGTAACAAAATTTTTTTTTTTTTAAATTATTAACTAAAAATAACAACAACACACACTACCTCAGATTATTAACACACACTACCGTGCATTTGGTAGGTCTCTACAAGTTACACGTTGACGTTTGTCAATCTGTGACAAAATTTAAATTACTTTTCTTCTATCTCAGAGGCAAAAGAACCCTTATAAAGTTCAAGTTCAAAAATTATAATATGAATTATTATGGTCGATTTTAGAACACAGGGCGACCTCTATTATTTGTAGGCGACCAAACGTTGAGAAAAGATTAGTTAAAAGAAGAAATTATTGTGATGACCTTGTATCTACCTAGATACAAGGTCATCACAATAATTATTATCGACTTAATCACGTTTAGCCTTAATACATACACACATCAACTGATTTCAGGAAAACCTTACACCTTACTTTACACCCTTATTTTGACCCTAAAAAGATAATGATCTTCAATCAATAGAGAAGTCGTTATAACAAGCTCGCGCCTAAATTAGAATGTAAATCAGCCATATGATGTCCGTTGGCTCCCCCGTTCCGTTACAACTTACATCAGGTGTCTTATCACCCCATTTAAATTCATCGTGATAAAGGAAACTTTCTTATTGTGTTTCAATAATTTGTTATTCGTATTACTCATTAGTCCTGTTAGAATAAAAATGCAGAAACGTATAAAATCTGTCTCAAAAAGTTTTCTTTCAAATGTAGTCTGTTAACAACCGATTTCTCTGTCTGACTGTCTGACTGTCTCTGCTTGTCAGAATAACAGTGACAGCTGGTGGCTTGCGGTCTCATAAGTTTAGAATTCAACTAAAGTTTTAAAAATTGAGAATTTTTTGTCCTTTACGAGTTATTATGCTGATAATATTAAAATTAAAATTATATTAGTACTCCTTTTTACATAAGGTAAAAAATGCATGCTAAACAAAACAAGTAAACAATAATTATAACACATATACGCTTGTATATCACTATTCACAAACACTCGAAAGGTTGTCTTAAGTAATATTATTATTTAAATTGGTATTAATTAGTATTTTAATCCAGGTTAAGATATTTTTTTCCAACATTATTAAGTAATAACAGCGAGGATTATTATTATCAATAAACTATATAGTAGGAACTATTATCTGTAATAATGACAGAGGTTATCCACCTGCGAGGGTGCCACCTGACGTAACGGATTCCCGCGCGTGCTTCGCGCCAAAACCGAGCGCGGGATTGTCTATGATCGTCCCATATTCGAAATTGAAATTATCGAGGAACTGTTTTTCTTAATGTTGAATATTTTGAGCTGTTATTAAGGAAATATGCCATATCTTCTATATATCTTCGGAGGCCATATTTTCTAAAATATTTTTCCTTGCTCATATTATTAGCGTATTCATTTGAAGTTTTTTTACGTGTTAAATTATTACTTTATGAATTCATAATAAAAATCAACACGAGTATGTATGTATTAGCTATTATTTTTTGATATATTGTTGCCAGATTACATAATTAAGGGGTTTTCAATAGGAACGCTCAAACTTTGAAACCCTTTTCATGAAATAATAATTGAGCCTTATTTGTGCGATGTCGTCTAATAATTGGTCTACAGCGGAGTCGCGGCAGCCATTTGGCTTAAATGATTTTCCATACATAATATTATCATCGAATATTCTTTAAAGTATAATAAAAATTGTAGTTAAATAACTCTTACGGTTTGCTTTATTTCATTTAAAAGTTCTAGCGCTCTTGATGAAAAATCCCTTAAATCAGAATGGCTCATCCTGGCTCTTCGATTTGTCATTTCTATCACTCTGTCGATCTACAGTCATTGTATTTAAATTAGGTAATTATAAGGTTAATAACCTCTGTAATTGTGATAATTGCTTTGCGTGACGCTCAATAGCCCAGAGAAGCTGTATTCTCTACGTTAAGATAGACAATAATATGCGGAAAATGTATGATCCTTCCTAAGGAAATAAATAGCGTGAAAAGTGAAAAGTGGGAGACTACCCAAAGGTAACGTTGTAGTCGGAATGTGATTAACAAAGTATCTAACAAAGGTTCCAAATGAGACCTTCTAGTATAAATCTAGTATCTACTTTAGTAAAAAGTAGTTTTTATTAATTTATTGAGTTTAAATTACCAAGTTCTTTGAAAAACAATCTACCTTTTCTTGGGATCAAAATAGGTTATAAATCTTTGAGAGTTTCAAGTCGACAAAAGTAAAAGAGCCTTTGCTAGTCACGCTGCTTAAAACCTCTTATTACTGTACAAGTTTTGGCAGCTTCATCTCAGATTACTGATATGGAGTGAACAGGAAAGGAAAAAATTAGAAAGAGAGATGTAGCAAAATTCCTTTCAACCAAAACTCAGTCACTATACCATTGCGCATCAGTAAAAATGGCGAGGAAAGTATTTTTGCTTTCGTTACATCATTGACATAACATTGTCTGCATTTCCCACGTGCGTGGGAGTGGACTAGATGTGGTGAATAGTGACGTCATCTTACAAGGTCAAACAAGGTCAAAACCGAAGTTCTCCGTGAGAATGCTCCACTTCTTCATAATGTGTGATGTCATGAGGCGGAATTTTCCGAGTATTCAGACTAGTTGGATCTACGGTGGGTTGTGCTAGGAAGGCCAAGCTTAGCCTGAAACTATATGATCCAGAATCCGGCGGGACCGGGAAAATTCAAAGCACTGAAAATAGAACTCTGCAATAATACAATAGAGTTGAAAATCGAAGAGTTGAGTGTCTAGATGTCAAATATGACATTGACATTTGACTCGACACTTGTGTGTTTGATTTTCAGCTCTATTGTATTATTGCAGAGTTCTAATTCAACTGCTCTTACTTGAATTTTCCCGGGCCCGCCGGATTCCGGATCACATAGTCCCAGCCTTATGTTATGTTAGTCATGTAGCTCTCCAAAATTTCAAAGGAAGTATAGTCATAGAGAGATTTGATATTTCGAAAAATGTATAATAGGAGGAGTGGCAAGTATAATAAAAGTAGAAAATCAGCCAAGTGCGAATCCGAATCGCGCACGAAAGGTTCCGAAAGCGGCAAAAAATACGTTTGTTGCTTACCTTTAAATATTTATTCTATACTATTTTTTAGTATATTTTTTTCTTATAGCAGCAAAAGAAATACATCGTCTGTGAAAATTTCAACTGTCTATCTATCACGGTTCATGATATACAGCCCGGTGACAGACGGTCAGACAGCGGAGTCTTAGTATTTACCCTTTGAGCACGGAACCCTAAAAACCAACATTTTAAAATCTCATTCAAAACCATTCATCGACACATTATCAAACATACATCCGTCTATCCACACAACCTTCCCCATTATGTCGGTTGAATTATTTTTGTTATTACTCCGTGTGACAAGTGCGTGAGCCTAATGTAATTAGTGAAAAAATTCTCATACTAAAAATTCAGTTAACCCTAAAACTAATGTTTAACCTTCCGCATGCCTACGGTCGAAAGGACCCCATCGCGTGACGGACTGGGGTAAGTAAATGCGCATATTAAATACTGATTTCCGTTAACAAGTGGGGTGATAATATTGTAATTTGTTTATTTTTAACGTGTTAAATAGTTTGATTGTCAAATCTAATGATTACGATTATAACTATGCAGATGAGACATTATAATTATGCAGATGACAGTACGGATGATGCCTTATATACCGGCCGCCCGAACATTTCTCTGAACTTGTTTCTGAAATTGAGATTTGGTTGGAGAAAGTCTCCGAATGGGGTAGACTTAAAATAGGCCAGTTCAACCCCTCTAAGACACAAGTTTGCGCGTTCACCGCTAAAAAGTTACCGATGGCTGTATGTCCTCGTCTTGATAGCATCCCCATAACTGTCTCCTCCAACATTGGAATACTTGGTGTTAACATATCGAGCGAGGTCCAGTTCCGATATCGTCTGGAGGGAAGGTCAAGTTAGCCTCCAAGATGTTCTCAAGTGTTCTAAACAGGTCAAAGCAGTATTTCAGTCCGGTCCACCGCCTCCAACTCTATAAGGCGCAGGTTCGGCCTCACATGGAATATCATCTGTCCTCATCTCTGGGCCCTCTGGATTGTATTCTACGAAGGGCCGCTCGATTTCATGACTGCCATAGTGTTTCAAACAGGCTTGACTCCTTAGAGCTACGTAGAGATGTAGGATCGCTCTGTCGCCTCCATCGGTTATATTACGGGGACTGCTCCTAGGAGTTGTTCGGACTTATACCTGCTGCAATTTTTTGCCACCGTTCCAAGCGAGAGAATATTTATCATCCTCATCACCTTGATGAGTGGCAGTCCTCCACCGTGCGCTTTACCCGAAGCTTTTTGCTGCGCACAGTAAAACTCTGGAATAAACTGTTTCCAGAGGTATTTCCGGACTATTACGACCTGCAAACCTTCAAGAATGGAGCGTATTCCCTCCTAAAAGGCCGGCAACGCACTTGCAACTCCTCTGATGTTGCGGGTGTCCATGGGCGACGGTAATCACTTTCCATCCGGTGATCCGTTTGCTCGTTAATTATATAAAAATAATAATTTAAAAAAACCAGCTGATAAGTAACTGTCATTGTACCTACATTAGATAAAGTTCCAGAGATGTAATTTTTTTTAAAAAGTCCCACAAAAATAATATTATTATCTTACTACTACTATTATAAATGTAAAAGTTTGTGAGGATGAATGGATCGATAGATGTTTGTTACTCTTTCACGCAAAAACTATTGAACAGATTTTGTTGAAATTTGGTACGGTAGTAGTTAAGACTCTGGATTAAAACATAGGCTACTTTTGATCCCGAAAAAGTGTTCCCCGTGTTCCCGTGGGACACTTTATTTACGCGAGCGAAGCCGCGGGCAAAAGTCGGTAATATTATAAAATAATATAATATTCAATTGCTAAGGAGAAATTCACATGTATAAAAATATGAAAGTGAATAATTTGTTTTTTTTTTTCTAACGCGTCAAACATGTGCTAAGAAAAAAAGCTAATACATCGACGATACATTCGCGTGATAGGTTATGTTGAATTTATAACTGATTATAAAATATTGATCCTTTGCATTAGTGTTGAACTCTTTACTGTAAACGAATAATATATTTTAAAAAACTATGATCAATGATTTCTATTAATCATTGACTATAGATAATTTTTTTTTACATTTTGCCAGTACTTTTTATCCGGACGATGACATCTTTGCCTTTCAAAAAAATAAAGCAGACCACTTAGGGATATCTATCTAGTCTGTATGTTCTAAAGGTTCCTACGACCGATTTTCTGTATAGTTGCAGAATACGAGAATTATTGACCTTATGGTAATTTGCCAAAGCGCAATGCGCTACTATAAAGTACCCCATACCCAAATACCATTTCAAATTCCGATACAAAGTCCCAATTAAATTGATCACATTTACCCCAACTGCGCACACGCAGGCTAATCTACCGTTAAATTACTATTGTTTACATTTTATTTAATTTTTTATCCACCTAATGCAGTTCTGCATGAGTTACGGGAGGGTTGATTTTACCAATTTCATCCGTTTATCAAATTCATGCATTTAATAGCATTATCATGAAAGTATTGTATGATATTGTTGTATAATATTGAAAAAAAAATGCGTACTATTCAATAGTGTAGGTTCATAAATTATTCAAACTTTCATAACAAGCTTTATTACTGACTGCAATTTTTTTAACGAGGAAAAGAGTTTAACGCGAACGAAGGTGCGGGCAAAAGATACAGTAACTCTTGGATCCTTATCACACCGATAGTTACAATTGACTCTAGCATCTATAAAATTGCTCTCAAATATCTTGCTTCCTTATTACCCCAAAATTACGACTTCTCACCCTTAACCAAATTCAGTGGACACCTTTAAATACCATAAAAAGTATAAAAATACTTACTTTTTATCACATTAGTTGTGTTTGTGAGGTAATGACGTGAGAACTGAGCTGCCGGTCCACACCCAGACAATAATGACGCTTATTACCTCATCTACATCTGAACATATATGCCTGTATCTTTCTACGTTACGAATGACATTTTTTTTCCATTTAGAAAAGTGTATGGATCAGGGACTTTTTTTAGTAAGAAAATATTTTACTATATATATTGAATTAACCTTAAGGACCGCAATGAAAGGCTTAAGCATAGGCTTGGACGGGGCTTTTATAATTTAACCCTAAGGCCCTCTTGCGCAGATCTGGGTTAAAGTTAACCCTGGTTTAAATATCATATTATCTCTGTCGTTCCTCGTATTTATAAAAGAGAGGGCACGATATTTTAACCCTTTTTAATTTATATTTTAACTTCTATCTTAAAAAGTGCAAGGGTTTCAAAGTTGATCCGAATTTGTTGTGGACCAGACGCAAACTGATGATTAATATTTTTTCCAAAATCAAGTTGAATTTTTCGTTTAAATAATAATTATAATGAAATTAGTTTATATATTTTTTTCTAGCATTTAATATCAATGTGCAGTGTATGAATTTTTTTGAAGAATTGTTCGTTTGTAATAAATAGTGAAACGGACGGTCGGACGGACAACAAAGTGATCATATAGGGTTCCGTTTTTTCTGTTTCAGCCACGGAACCCTAACAAACAACAATATTTGTTGTATTTTAAAACATAACTCAGGTAGATAGCTCACTCGAACTGAATGTACATTTGCGGCACACCCTATAAATAATTCTAATTTGTTAAATGGTCAAGTGCATTGAACCCTCTCAAAGGCTTATCACATTGTCGGACGTGACGTCGGCTGCGCTCCCGAGTGCGGCGTACTGTGCGGGTGTACCCACAGCCTTGTCTGTAACCTTTATGTAAATGTTTGTGTTTTCAGTGAAAATATTTAAATACCTCCTTTTTGATTTTTGTAGTAGCGAAATTAAAGTATCCCACGGCAATACTATACTTTTTTCGGGATAAAAAGTAGCCTATGTTTCAATCCAGAGCCTGAACGACTAGCATTCCAAATTTCATCAAAATCTGTTCAGTAGTTTTGCGTGAAAGAGTAACAAACATCCATCCGTACAATCATCCTCACAAACTTTCACATTTATAATAAGTAGTAGAATTCAAGCGAGATTTTTCTAATATAATAACTATCACTATCTAGCTGAAGGCTTAGTATAAGCATGGAGGAATTATGATTGGTCCATGGTACAAGTGAATTCAGGCTACAAGATGCAGGCGAACCGGTGGAAGATATTTTTGCTTAGACCTTCATAATATCTCTGTAGATTTACATGGAATAAAATGATGTTATAAGTTTTACGTGGCGTATCCGACCGTGGCAGCGAAGCTCTCAAACGGATGAACCAATGTTGTTTTTTTTTTTGGGTGAAAGCTGATAAGATCGAGAGTGTTCTTAGCCATAATTCATCATCATCAGCTCTCTTACTGCTGTGCGATTCGGGGGCTACTTAATTTTTTTTAATTTTGTTTATAAATAAACAATCACAAACTATTTGCTTATTTCAGTTTCATGGAGTTTGTGTGAAGGGGTGATAAACTAATTCTCCCTACTGATTCACATTATATCCACATGTCGCTAACCACCAGGCGTTCTACCAACTCGTTTGCCCGTCTCCGCTATTATAACTTATAATTATTTTTGCGAAATTCTTTGTATTTTCAAATAAAATTATAATGTCATTCTGCTTTATAACATTGAACATAAAATGGCCTTCCACTGGTTTATGCAAAAATGTGTAGCAAGTGCATGGTTGTTTGTCTCTGAACAATGCGAGCTTTGTCGAGAGTCAAGACCACACGCTCAGCTGCTTAACATGGATACCGCAGATTGGCTTATTTTCCACTTACTGGTGGACACGGCAGTCCGGGCACGGGGCACCGGCCATCGCCGGGGGGGCTGGTGACATGTGTCATGTACTCCTGTGGTCACCGCTGGGCCGTTGACGGGCCGGTAATGCCCGCTACATATGCCACAACGATGAAGCTGCACAATTCGGTCACAGTAGACGTATATTATATTACAGTACTACATGTTCATACTAACCGCCCGAATCGGCGCACGCACACATAATAAATACGTGCAGTTATCGCTGTGGTGTGTAGTGAGCATTAGAGAAAGACATGCAATATATATTCCATAGATTTTTGCTCTCCCGGCAGATGAGCGGTTGCGTTTCACTGTACGGCGAAAATCCGTGTAAATTCCGCATTACTGCTATACATTTTACTCTTTAAGAACTTCGTAGTAGTTCTCATATTGCACTTTATCTAAAGTTCTAGTATTAAATACCTAAAGCAGATAGTGTTAGTTAACTGAAAATAGATGAGGACACGTGCATACGTTATTATATTATTTTACCATATTCATGTTTCGCGGCTCGGTGTTAAGTAACAAACAATAGCAGTTTGGGGCATGAACCGAGCTGTTTTGTTTAAAGGAATACACACATTTTATTCGCGAAACGGAAGTAAAAGAGATTTATAATAGCAAATACATAATAGTAGAAATTATATATTTTGTAAATAAATTACCTAATATCCTACTAATATTAGTGTAGCACTACACCATACTGCGGACTGCCTATCGTCCAATCTGCATGACGCTACTGATTAGTTCAGTTGGAACTGACCGTTTATTGACTTTATTGGTGTGGATTGGCAGATTATACTGTTTAGGTGAATATGGAACTCATACAGTCCTCGTTCGGTAGCGTCATCGGACTATCAGCAGCATCGTGTACGGCTACTGTTATAAATGTTTGTGAGGATAGATGGATGGATGGACTCTGTCACGAAAAAAAATCTGAAAGCTAGTAGAAAATACAAAAAGGTACACCGATGAAAATCTTATAAATTAGGGGTTAAATTCAGAAAATTAAGGGCCAAATGTACTATCACGCCTCACTGATCACATGCACTTTTGCTATAAGTAAAAAAAAAAATTGCCCCAAAGGGAATGGAACGGCAATTCAAAGTTTTTATACATCAAGGCTTAAGTAAATCTCATTTCAAGAAAACTGGATGTTATTTTCTGTCGATCACAAATTAAAAACTATTTCATTCTTTCCAGAACCTTCCAGACCTTTAGCAACGATGAAACGTATCCGCTTACGGTGACAATGTGACTGAGTTGCCATGGACCTGCACACGCCGCTGTACGAGCACGCGCCCCTGCTGGAGGTGGAAGGCCTGGAACAGCAGAAGGTGCTCATCCACGCCCCCATACAGACCCAGGAGATGATCGGCGAGCACCGGAGTGGAGGTGAGTGGGAGTCACTGGAGATGGATGGCCCGGAACAGCAAAAGATGCTCATCCACGCCTCCATACAGACCCAGGAGATGATCGCCGAGCATTGGAGTGGAGGTGAGTGGGAGTCGCTGAAGGTGGAGTGTCTGGTGCAGCAGAAGGTGCACATTCCTGCACATATACTGACCCTAGAGCTGATTGGCGAGCACCGGAGTGGAGGTAAGTGGGAGTCGCTGGAGGTGAAGGGCCTGGAGCAGCAGGAGGTGCACATCCCCGCACATATACTGACCCTAGAGATGATTGCGGGCACCGGAGTGGAAGTAAATGGGAGTCGCTGGAGGTGGAGAGCCTGGAGCAGCAGAAGGTGTACATCCCCGCACATATACAGATCCAAATGAGCGGCGAGCACCAGAGTGGAGGTAAGTGGGCTTCCAATTCATGGCAGACATTTGTACAGCAATGAAGCTGTTGCATAGTTGCTGTTTCCTTCAGGACTGCGTGTCACAGGTACTCCAACAACTAAACAAATGCTTACAATTTATGGGCTATATAGTTTCATCGAGTTTGTTTGAACCAAACCAACTGTCTGAAAACTGAAACACCTAAACAACGTTGCCGTTGATTTGAAAATTTTGAGTAATCCCCGAATTGTCAAGCAGTGAGCGGGCTGTGATGTTCAATTATAGCTGAGAAAACTCTCGATTAAAACGAAATAAAAACCGCATTTTAATCGAGCCTTTTGTTTAGTTTTGTCTCTGTCGCTCATTGTAAAGTAAACAGCGACAAAACTTCCGTAGAAGCTATTCGACACTTATTAGGAAATTGTGAAACAGACCCTAAGTTACTTGAATTATAAGACATCTTAGAAGGTAAAATCCTTCCCCAGCTAGAGCTACAAACGGAAATGATTCCTCCGCCGAACACAATAGTGTCGAGGACAGATGTGTCTGATCTGACATAGAGTATGAATTCGCAGATGAGCAGTACCACGCGCACAGCAGCAGCCAGAGCAGCGATGGTGAGTACCTCTTACCTAATACTTACCTACTAGACTATTTTAAACGAGCAACTCTTGCATATAATATACAATCGAAATCTCGGAAATGGCTCAAAGTATTTCCAAGAAATTTAT
Organism: Phengaris arion; assembly: GCA_963565745.1. Taxonomy (NCBI): domain Eukaryota; kingdom Metazoa; phylum Arthropoda; class Insecta; order Lepidoptera; family Lycaenidae; genus Phengaris; species Phengaris arion. The sequence continues at coordinate 2,656,653 of OY751448.1, forward strand.
TAAGGGTGGTTTAGAGGGAAAAAAATCGGTCTAGCTAGGTCTTATTCCTGGGAATCCCTGTTTTTTCTTTTGTCATACATCAATGTGTCAATAATTTCAACTCTAAGAATGTCAGTCCGAATGGTAGTTGTCGAATTGGTGTCTCGGGTTCGAATCCCGGTCAGACGAATATTTTTGTATTTATATTTTATTTTTTAAAAATTATGATAAGAAGATTTACGGTATTACTTATATTTTTAAAAGCTAAATCAAGAAATAAGTTCTCCATAATGTATAAATTAACCCAGATAGAAAAATTTCTGTACCTATTGCAATCCGTTAATTTTTTTCCGTACCACTCAGAGCAATGCTCGGTCACCCAGCTACTTTATTTTGTACGCGGCTGTAGTTTTGACTTTGATGATGATATATACAAACTTATGACGTCACTGTTGTCGTGGATTTATGACCAAATTTTTTAAAAATATAATAAGGCTTAAATCGTTAGTGATTAGTTGGAGAAAGAGAGATACATAATTTTTATTTACATCTCGAAAGAAACATAGTACCGTTTATATGACTCTAGACATTTTTAACCATAGACCATCTGTTACAAAGAAACATTACTAACTATACAACTAGCATATAATATATGACTTTAAGGGTCAGTTCATACTGAGACGCGACGCGACAAGGCGAGCACTTTTACAGTACTAGTTATACAAAATCAGCAAGGCGTCGCGCGACATGCCTCGTATTATTACTGTTATTGGATATCCGAAGATTATCATCATCGTCGCGTCGCGTGTGAACTGACTCTCCTTTACCGAACTGCCTACAGAAGGGCCAGAGAACTTTCTCAAGACCCAAACTGTATAATAGTTTATGTAAGTGATGAATCACTACTGCATTATCTGTGAATACATGCGCGTGATGAACGTGCAGTGTGACAAACAGCGGACCGATCAGCTAAGCGATTTGGGTTATTTGTAAAAAGTACGGTAGAGATTACTATCTCTACTGAATACACACCAGTGGCGTGGGGTTCCTATAACTCCATTCCTATCGGCTTCACTTACATCTTGCCTTTTGAAGAACCTCATCCAAATCCCTACCTATTACACAAACTAGGACTTCCCAATTAAGGAGAACCAGCCTTCACCACTGATACACATTTTTATTGATAGCGAGCTTTAAGCTTATTTCTTTAATTTTAGCGTTTTTAAAAGTTATAAAAATAATGATCTTAGCGGTCCAATTAGCACCACGATCCTGAATCGCGCTATTGAAGTTTTCACAGTTCGGTGCTATATTTACAACATTAGAAATGCTTACAAGTGGGCTTCGGCCTGACCGAGTATACCACCAGCTCAGTCGGAGATCTTCTTTGGCTGTCTACTATTCCCACAGTTTCATGCAACAATCTTAACAAACAAGTTATCTCGCGATTGAGAAAATTCCCTTAAAAATCTGCAATAGAGAGAACATTCAACGCTCTTCCTTGTCATATACGCTGACACTACGCCCACACCACGATCGCAGCACAACAGTACCCGGACCGCCGCCGGCCCAAGTAATTTCACAGCGATTTAGTCAAGTGTACTCGCACAAAAACCGCCCATTCACTCGCCGCGCCCGCTGAATGAACCGGCATATGCCGGCAAACCGGAATTGATCGTGAAGGACCACGGATTACTGGAGATTGGATAAGATTTTCGTTTATCGTCATTTTAATAGTTTTTATTCAATAAAACGGCCTATGACAAAGTGCAATGTTGCAACGATAACGAGGTTCTGAAAGAATAAAATGTATGGGAGTAGTCACGTCACTTATCGATGAAATATGTCAATCCCATATACAAATTTCAAACTTCGTGATTGTAATTAAAGAAGTCACATCTCAGCAACTTGTGAACTTTAATAAAATATTGATTGTTTTTATTACATAAACTTTACAACGAAATTGCCAGAATTGTTCGCATGTGGAGACAAACAAAAAAATATTGTTTTGATACATATTATATTATGTATAATTTTTAATTATTATTATTTAATTACAACCTTGTCAAAATTATCGACCAATGAAGCCAATTTAAAAAGTAAAAGGTAATAATATTAAAATATTGGTATTTTTATCCCTTAGGATATTCCTTTAAGACTAATACTATATCTAAATTAGTCAACACTCAACGCATCTTCGAATTCAAACAAGACTGCACAGCATTACACCTGTATAAACATAATAACAAACTTATAACATGGGTTATTTAACCATCGAATATGTACCAAATAAAGGGCCCACGGCACAAGTTAACGTGGTGTAGATCGCAGATCACGCGCAACGAAAGCGAAACTCGTCCGGGCAAAAAACGCCGACGCGACGTGACCGCGCGCCGTGTGGTGCCAGTGACAGCCGGTGAGGTAGGGCCCCACTGATTGTAAAATTAAAAAGTTCCACAGAATATGTCAACATTGTTAATGTCGGTATTGACCGTGTTTTATCGCAAAAACTCGAAGGTGAGAAGTATATAGCCACTACAGTATCATCTTTTGCAAGTTGTTAGTTCTGAAGGTTTTAGATTCTTGCTTGATACTTAAATGCTATATAATACGCTAACGTAAAATAAACAAACCGGCCAAGTGCGGGTCGGACTCGCGCACGAAAGGGTTCCGTTCTGTACCATTATAAATAAACTATTAGTTTATATCCTTTGGGTACGGAACCCTATTAAAAAGTGATAAACTAGGAACGTGTGACTGAAAATTCTACCATGACATTGTCTGAAGATTTCAATCGTCTGATCAATGTTCAAACGGCTATACTGTCTTGTCTAATCACTAATGCCCGGTTTCTAAGGTATTTTTTTATCGGTAGTAGTAGCCCCTGCCTACTTTATATATTGTGCCAAATTTCATGATGATCCGTTAAGCAGCTTTTACGTCAAAGCGTAACAAGCTACCAATCAAACAAACTCACTTTTACACATAGAAAATGAGTAAGGATATAATGTAACTCCAATCTAACAACTAACAAGTGATTGATACCAGCGGTAATTACTGGTATTTTTAGAATCAGTGTAGTATGAAGATTAACCCATGGTATTAACTACAAAGAAATCCCATGAGAATCTAACAAAGAAACCCGAGACGCGGTGAGCTCGTCTCATAGACGGCGCGAGGGCGCGAGGTGCGCGGGGAGGGGCGCGGCGGGGCGCGGGGCGGTCAGCTGACCACTTCCTTGGGAATACAGAACGTGGCACTTCTCAAACCACACTCAAAAGACGATATTGTACTAGGTGCATTGTTGACATCGTCATGAAATTAAAATGTCTTCAAAGAAATATTTCGTTATTTTTTTATTAAAATTAAAGAGCCTTTAGCCATGTTGCCGTTGCTAGCGACGACGAAGTTCGAAAACAAAAATATATGGGATGTGACTTAAGCACCGCTAAGTGGCATAGCGATGCTAAGCAAATAATATATATTACTAACGTAAAGAACCGTCATTCGACAGACTTACACGATTGACAGCTTGCAGCTATGTGCGTGGCTAGACGTATGCGTTGGGTGCGCGCGGTGAGCGGGGCGTGTTTTTTTTCCAGCCAGGACATTTGTTCACGGGCTGGCCGCTAGTCGTTTCGTGCTTTGACATAATTGACTATATAATTTCATAATATTTATGGTACGGCTTACACTAACATGGCTGACATTCGCCGGTACTCGAGCTGTCATTTGTGAGAGAGTCTCGCCCCTGTGGCTTAGGTTAAGTTAGGTTAGACTATAGTCAAAGAATATTTAAATTACTAACGTAAAGAACCGTCATTCCACGATTTGATGTGTGCGCGGCTAGACGTATGCGAGGCCAGCGCGGTGCGCGCGGGATCTGAGTTTTTTCAAGCCAGTACTAAGCATTCACAAGTTCGTTTCGTACTTTGGCATAATTGACAATTTAATTTCATTATATTTATGATAGATGTGTCTGACGTTTGAAATCATTTGGCTGTCAACCTTAGGGTCAATTCACACCGAAACCAAACGATACGTGCATGGTGCTGCATTTTTAAGATATCTTTTCAAAATTGAACTTTATTCATTACACAAAAAGAGTACAGCGCATGTACAGTGTATGACTGATGTCATATGAAACGTGTTTTTTTTTTGTGGAGTGAATAAAGTTCAATTTCGAAAAGCTATCTTAAATATGAAGCGCCGCGTAGCGTTGCGTATCGTCGCGGTGTGAACTGACTCTGATTGCACTACTACAAGCATACGGTGTATCCACAATTGTGTGGATTTGTGGGCCATTGAAGGGGACGTCAAAATCTTCAAATTTAGATCGATCTGGATCGTTCTATGAAAGCCGTTTCTCTGTGCATAAGCTATATAGTAATATTTTCTTATCTGTGGCTCTATGGCATTTTTTCTATTCTTCCTTCTATATTCATTATATTCATGAACTATATTTTAGAGTATCAAGAACAATTATTTAACAAATACAGCTATATTTTCTGTACGTAAGGGCCTCCATATACGGTTTGATTTACCTTCAGTTTGGTCTGAACGGATGCAAAATCGTGTGCAATTTTGAGATCGCATCAGTCGACCTGATGGACTGAAGCGATTCATTCCAGTATTGCCAACTCTGTTTTTGCGAAAATACTAAACTCGCGTCGATTTCTACTAAAAACTACTTACAGAATGCTGAAAACTATAAAAAAGCTACTAAACTTAGGAATCCCTAAAGCCCCCAAAAACCACTGCATTGCAAAACCTAAGTTTTGTTATATTCAAATTTTATTATTTATTGAATTTTACTATAAATTTTACCGTTAAATGAAAATATACTAGGATATACTACTACTACTATACTACTATAGCTACGATGTATATTTATGATTAAGTGTAAATTTTTTGTTTGTTATTTTTTGTGCCTAACCTAGGCTATTTTGCATATGATTACTGTCTGGCTATTTACTATTAAAGCACTACTAACAACTATATATTTTATTCCCTGCCACTAAAGGGGGAATAAATTTAAAAGGAAAATAACTTAATTTAGTAGTAAACTTTGTAAAATAACTAAGTTGGCAACATTAATTCTGGACTGAACGGACTTCAGTTCTAGCCCGAGCCGCGCCCGTGCGGGCGTGTATCGTGTACAAGCGTCGTGAGTTTTCAAGGTGTAATAAGTAATAAAATTCGAGTGTAATAAATATACAATTAATAAACACGACCGTAGCTCGAGGCAAACCAGAACGAACTGATGCGATTTTTCCCTGTATGTGCTCGAATCCGTTCAGGCCGAACTGACGTTGACAGTTCTAACTGAAACGATCGGCCTCTCGTCTGTGGGAGCCTTAAGTGTACATATTTTCTACTCTGTGCTAGAGTGTCGCCCCTGTATGGAGATGCTGCCCCACAGGAGCGTCGTTCACATTCTACATCGCGGTGTCGCAGCACGCAGGTAGCCGTAACTAACACGGTGACTTGCTCTAACCTTTACTTTTATCCTTTTTTAATCCTTTTTGTAATAGTTTTTGGGGATGTTATAATTATAGTATAAATTATTTTTTGACTGCGACTTCGCTCGTGTATTGTACAAGTTGGACCCGTTTTATCCCTTTGGGGGGAAAATTTATGCTTAAGTGCGTTCGCGGAGCACGTAAAATTTCGTAAATTTACTTATTAAATAATCTTATTATGTAAACCTGTATCTTTCACTCGTGCACGAATATATTGTTATCGCGCTCCTATCGCTTTCCTATGTAAACACGATAGCAATATATTCATGCGCGAATAAAAGAGACAAGTAGCGATGAGTCAATGGACGAAATTCTACGTGCTCCGCGACCGCACTTTATGTTGATTACTAACTTGAATTGCTTAATAATTTAGAATAAAATTACTGATTGTTCTGAACTATTTAACCTTCAGTCCAGACCGCAATAATCCGTCGTGCAATGCCTGGCAGATGTAACAATATCCAAAGTTAAAAACTATATTTGGCCTCTCCAATACAAGTGTCGATTGAGAGTGCAGGAACTTCAGATATGTAAATAATTTTTTGTGTCAGTGAAGAATTTATTTATTTATTTATAAACCGACTACGCAAATCATATAGCGTGTGTTACCCGGGCTATTATTACGATTATTTTTATTCACCCCATTAATTATAATCGGATCAGTAGTTTCGGCGATACGATGGAACAAACACTCATACAAAGACTACCAAAATTACCTTTCCTACTTTCCTTTTGGCTTCGCCGTAGTCGGGTAAAAACGCAATTATTTTGCACTTATCACTTGTTGTAGACAAACGTCACGATGTGTTACATCATTACGTCACTACTCACTACACGGTCGGTCTATCCCGCCAAATTGGACGTTAGACATAATGTAGGCATAATAAACTTAACATAGCCAAGGCGTGACATTTTTATACACTCAAGTCGCTACATCGTAGTCTTAGAACATACTGAAAGTTATATAAACACATGACATCATTCAAAACTAATCACGTGTAAATCAAGGCCTTAGGCGGGAAAGAGACGGACGTACACCTGTTGTTTCCGCTCGATTAGCACCGCCTTTTAAATTTTGACAGCTCGTTCGACCAACCACGCTAAAATGAGTCATAGTATTTCTCTCTGTAATTTTAGACTTGTCTCACACGTCCTAATTAATAAAACAGTTTTTAGATTTATAAACGTTAAAATATAATGAGCATAAAGTTAAATGTAATCAAAACACGTGTTAATAGTTACTTAAATATTTATACTATATGTTGGCCGCGACTTCATGCGCGCAAAAGAAAATCTCGCAGGAAACCGCACATTTTTTCGCGATAAAAAGTAGCCTCTGTCATTACCCGTACCCGTAGTTTACTTTATATCTGTGCAAAATTCCGTCAAAATCGGTCCAGTATTTTCTAAGCTTATTCGATGCAAACAAACAAACATATTTTTCCTCTTTATAATATTATAAGTATAGATTACATAAGTTTTCCAAGTGTGTTTTCGAATACATAGATAGTATCTACTATCTTTGTATGGCTACTTACTTCATTGATTTTTGTAATTAAAAGCCAACGAAAAAAGATAAAACTTTTTTAACTGTTGTTTACAAAACAGATGTAGGTACTAACTACACTATGAAAATAGTTTCAAAATAATATTTAATTTATGGACATAATCATAAATACTAGTGCCGAAATTCGCCCATAATAATTCATATAATTTTTCAGTTTGAAATTCGTAATTCCTTGCCTCTTACATAGAAAAAAAATATAAATATTGTGACAGATTGACAAACGTCAACATGTAGCAAAGTTTTGCCGGGGAATTGAATGGGTGACGTTGTGGTTTTTGTATCTTACATAAATTTGTGTTATTTCGGCTCTTAATGTGTAATACTGGTAGAATATTAACTATTCTTAAAATTAAAAATTCGTTAACGTGCACAAGTGTGGGCAAGTGGTACAACTTCTAAAAACGTGCTATTTTGTGTTCCCCCCAAAACTCCCTACAAACTTTCAGTAAAGCTTCTACCACTTTACTGAATCGACTGACTTGACTCATTGACTTCACCGACTATCTATTTTGACTTTGACTAGACTTTAGACTTGAGGATTTAGGAATACGATGTTGATAATTGAAACGAAAGTTCTATTTCCCGCCTTTTTAACTTGACACTGGCAAATGGTTTTAAGCCGACGCTATATATTTAAATAAAAAAAAAAGGGGAGCAAAATTGTATCTATCAAACGCTCGGTAGCTAGATAGATAGATAGACAGATAGATAGTTTTTATTTGTGTAGTGTTTAGTGTTTATATGTGTTAATAACTTGAGGAAGTTATCTTTATTGATTTTACGTATTACTTAGCATTATTTTGTATAAATATTATTATACTTTCTGCATACCTTCTTCCATTTACACTTTAATTGTGCCAAATATGATACTCGCATCTTCGCAAAATTATCGTAAAACTGCACTGAAAGTTTCTGTTTCACGTATTAATAGCAATATTATGATGATTATTTTAGTGAAAATGACATACTTAGATTTAATAGAGCTTTGCTATTAGTACTTCATCTATCATCCTATACATTACCTACCTAACTCAATTATTGTGTGTAGTATGTATATCTGAAAGCATTATCTAATGAACCAAATCAGATATCAGACATCCAATAATAGACATTTGTCTTCGCTAATGTATGTCACTACTTAAACTATGAACTTCAGTAGTAATGGTCTGAAATGTTATGGCATCTTTGGAAACGTGCGATTGCTTCGATTTGGGAGATCATCTAATATAATTTAAATTCTTTATATTCTTGCTTAGGCTTGTTAAATAAAAAAAAATGTAGGAACGATAAAGGGTCTACAATAATATTCTTCTTATTTAGTTTATTAATCGTTTTTCCTTAAAAATTTGTTTTTAAATATTGTATTTAATTTGAACTTCTATAATTAAAATTCCCTTCACTCTCTTCTAATCCCCGAATACGTTTATAGCTGTTAATAATAAAACCTTCCGAATTTCAATAAAATAATTTTATTGGCAAGGTGTATTTTCTAATATTCTAAGTCATTAGTTCCGAACCTTGGAGTAATTACCCCCGAGGGGGTAAAACAGTTATTCTATGGGGGTAACACAGGTGGTACCTAAAAAATTTGAATAGACAGAAAAGAAAATTATGAACTATTCAGAATACCCTATTATTGCTGAAAGAGCTCTGAAAATGTTGGTACTCTTTGTACCACTTGTGGGAACATGGTGGTAGCCCCGAAGGGAGACCTCCGACCGAGCGAGGTGCTATGCTCGGTCAGGCCGAAGACCACTTGTATGAATTTCAGATGTCGTATATATTGTGCCGATCATAGAAAACTTCGATAGCGCGATTCAGGATTGTGGCTTTAATTGGTCCGCCACACACTTATAGATTGTGAGTTGTGCTTCTTAACTCTGGTAACATTATAAGCAAAGAACGTGGAGCATGGCATGAGATGCGCGTTGAGTGTAACTAAACCTAATATTAAAAAACTTTCGAATTTAAAACAATCTCAAACTTCACACTAAAATTTTAAATAAAACTTTTAAATCTAAAGTAACAATCTGGTATTATAAATGTGCATTTTTTTTTTATAAATGAAGATATTTGTAGGTACTTGCTCCTATTGTTTGCTTGAAATAATTTTTGGGGCCCAAAGATTTTGCCCCCAGTTAACCAACAAGTTAACTGGGGGCAAAATCCGTTTCTCTAACAGGTCATAGGGGTAGCAGTTCTGAAAAGGTTAGTTTTACCATTTAGGTTACCATTGTTCTTAAGTCGTTTAAATGAAGTTCACACTTTACGTAGTCGTCGTGTATAATATACGAGGTCATATTGGTGATTTGTCAAACGGCACATCAGAACACGTTTGTCTGTAACACAATAGATTGACGATTGCGAACGATCCCTGGAGCCAGAATATGTTTAGAGTTTAGACATATCTTTTGTATGGAATTTTAATAAAATCTATTAAAAATCGTTTTTAATCTCCCGTCCACAGCTTTAACATGATGAATTAACTTATAATGTGTACTAGCCTGCCGAATAAAGTACTACAACTTGTAAATATACAAATCTTTCCAAATCATATAAGTCACAGATTTTAAATAAGAAACGTTACAAAGAACATTTTGCTAGGTTTCTGAAACTAGTCGAAAGCTGACAAAATTTGCTATAAGTAAAGCGTTTACTTTAAATCTCTAAGGAAAGCAATTTGCATCTTTGTTCTAATGTTTTCAGGACTAAAAAAACTGGTAACTGCTACGGTTCTTCTCGGCGGGTTAGGGTTGAACCGATGGTTGCTTTTTCTGTTGACTTTCCGAAAAAAGCATGTTAAGTTTCATTTGGAAAATATTTTTTTTTCATTTTCATTCTCAGTAACATATAAAGCAAAAAGACAATGACCACTAGGTAGAAGAGAAAAGAAAAATACTTTAAATGGAATATTACAAATGTGAATGTAAGTTTCTTTGTTACGCTTTCGCGCGAAAACTACTGAACGGATTTTGATAAAATTTGGTATGGTAGTAGTTTAGACTCTGGATTAAAACATAGGCTACTTTTTATCCGGGAAAAGTACAGTGTTCCCGCGGGATAATCGATAGTATATTTACGTGTGCGGAGCCGCGGGAAACAGCTAGTACATAATATTATGTACTTCTGTTTAGCGCTCTCATTACCAGCGTAATGTAGAAAACTTTTAGAATAAAGGCATAGGGATCTAACGGAAGCTCCACGGCCGCCGGTGGCCGCCGGTGGCTCTAGCGACCGTCGCTGACCGTGAGCGGCAGCGGTTGTCTCAAGCGAAACTGTATTTTATAGTAGTGAAGATAAAGTATAAAATTATATGCCAGCTATGCTGCTGGCCGCTCCGCTGCCATTTCGGTGTGAATCGGCCCTACGAGTCACTTAATGCTTACTTAAGGAGCTACTTAGTAAAGATTTTGACATAAAGCTCATAATATATTTTCTGTGAAATTCTCTACCAAGCTCCTCTAAGCATTTACTGACTCTGAGTTCGGCCGTAAGATAGTTTTCTATTCATTAACATTTTAAGGTACCTAGCTTTCCCATGCACGCGACGCGCGACGTGAGACTGCGACCCGAGACCGAATTAGGGTCGCGGAGCCACTGTCTAGTATGAATTTGGAGCACTAAATAATCCCCGCGACCCGCGACGCGCGACCGGTGTGCGTAGGCAGAGAACCTGATTTGCTGGTCGCGGTCGGGTTTCGGGTCACAGAGATCCTGCGGATTGCTACCTTCATATTAAGGTCTCCACAGACGAGAGGCCGATCGTTTCAGTTAAAACTGACATGAGACATCAGTTCCGCCTGAACGGATTAGTAGTGGTTTTGTAGAAAATAACTAGACAGTAATCATAATATGCAAAATGGCCTGTTTCTATGTGCTATTATGACACCTTATCATAATAGCGCATAGTAGCACGCATCCGTAAGTCGCTTAAAATTACCGATTTAATTTCTATATACGTAATATTTCCTACTATATATTTTTTAATTTAATGGTTAAATATAAAAACTGAAAATGTATTTATGTTTGTAAACATAAAATCCCTAAAACACTTTAAGGAATTCCTAAGTTTAGTAGCTTTTTTATAGTTATCGGTACTCTTTTAGTAGTTTTTAGTAGAAAACGACGCGAGTTTAGTAGTTTCGCAAAAACAGAGTTGGTAACACTGGAACGAATCTCTTCAGTCCATACGGCCGACTGATGCGATCTCGAAATTGCACACAGACGATACGATTTTGCATCCGTTCAGGTCGAACTGAAGAAAACCCGGACCGTGTATGGGACCCCTTAAATACATGTCTAAGTAGGTACTAGTAGTAGTATTTTGTTCTAACTGCAGTCCAGAAATTCATTTCTTAGGTTTCACGGTACGGTGTTACACGATGTTAGCCGAAGAAGAAATTCACTTTTTAGAATGAACTCCAGTGGGTCTAAAAATACCACTTTAAGTGTTTCATATATTTTTTCCGCTCATATTATGTACGCCATTTTACGCATTTCTATTAAAAACTGTCAAAATTGATGTTTTCTAATATGATGAAATCAGGGTGCTAAGTGCGGGTTTTTATTTTCGCATTCGTCGTGAGCACGTTTTGCCGTTTACTAGGAATTCGTATGTGATTTGACCTAGTTGTCGCGTTTACAACTAGGTGGCGCTGTACAAATCACATACAAATTCCTAGTAAACGCCAAACCCGGTCACGATCGAATGCGAAAAGAAATACTCACACTTAGCACTCTGATGAATCGTGTAGCCATTTTACTATTTCACGATTTTTGTATGGAAATAAATATATGAAACATAATATGAAACACCCAAAGTGGCCATTTTAGACCCCCAGTCGTGCGGCGGAGCTGACACACACACTTTTTTTGTTTCTTCTATCTTTGTTCTATAAAAGATGACGAATTGGTTTTTGTCTCACCATCAACATTAAAATCTCTTACGTGAATTCCACGTCCATGAGGAAATCGCACAAATCTGGTGCCTACTGACGTCACAAACACACAACACGAGAACTGTATTCCAAAATTAAAACTCAAACCATGTTAAAAAGTTATCCGGTAACTAGTATACGTCTAGTAAGTCAATGCGCACTCCTAACAAAACTAACGTAAATTCGTAAAAGAAAAAAATGTGGGTAGTATGAAAACAAATATTCTGGGTGACTAACAAACAAAATGTATAGTATAAATTCAACATAAGTTACCATTATATTGTGTATTAATATGAGAAGCGACAACCTCTTACCCCCTTTTGCGAGAAGTATGCAAACGGAGGAGTACAAAATTTGGCACATTTAAAGTTATGTTGAGGAAGGTGTGCATAAAGATGATATTTTTTTAAGTAATGCTAAGAAATACCTGAAGTTTATCGAAATAACAATAACACACACTACCTCAGATTGTTAACTCACACTACCGTACGTTAGATACAATCATAATATCATGTCACACGTTGATGTTTGTCAACCTGTCTTTCACATTCAATAGATAACATTTAAAATTTGAATTACGGTCGAATTTCGACCACTAGGCGACTACTATACTAGTTCATATTGTTATTATTATCATAATTCGTGCGTCCTTGAAAGATGCATTACAGATAAAAAATCTATAATATTCCGTTTTGTCATCGGGGGTGGCTGGCGCGCCACGTGCGGGGTGTTTATACCGCGCCGCGAGCTCGGTCGAGCGAGACGCGGAAATGTGACGCGCGAAACTCAAATTTCGAACGCTCCATTTTGCTAATTTGTTTTTTTTTTGTAAGCTGTAAGTGGCCAGTGATTTTGTTAAAGTGCTCTAAAATATTAGTGTCTAATACAGACAAAAGAAAATAAAGTGATAGATATGAAATAGGTACAAAAGAAAAGTTATTTAAAATATAATTTCTCAATGAAATAAAAACGTCATTTGAATACTCAATAATATATTACTGACCAAATTAATTCCATGACATTGGAATGAAACAGTAATTAAAAACTTGTCATTCTCCGCTCTGATATATAAAATATGTAAAATGACATTTTAAAATTTTCAAGTGTTCAAAGCGGATTTTAAGCGTCAAAAAACTAATTTTTCTGAAACAAAACGATATAAAAACTTATGGTTTTTTTTGTTACCTACAGTTTCCTAGATAATTTTAGTGACTGAAATTTTCAGTGAGAAGAATAATTATAAAATAAACATTGCTTATGAGTGATACAATGAAGGTAGGAGTGTAAAACAATATTGCATGTAATTCTACCATCGCGAACCAATCTCCCGTATCGGATGATGAAAATAATATCTAGCTCAGTACATAATATTGATATAGGTATCATAAGTATTGACTTATAATAAGTAAATAATATAAAAACAGGTTAAATAGTCGTATGTGCATAACATTATCTTGAAGAGTGGCTGTGATAGATGAAAATAAATTATAATAATTCAAAATATTTTAGTAAAATAGAGATCATAGTTAAGAGTTGACTTTAAAATTAGGTGCATAATATTATTAACAAAAAGGTTAATTATTTAAATTAGGTATAATAAATGAATAACAAATCAAAAAATCGTGCTCAATTCACACACATAGAATATTTTTTTTTAAAAGTGAACAAAAATCATAAACATTTTTGGACGTTTCACAAATCACAATTTCAAGTACCTACTTATCATTCAAATTTTATTTTTGACACCTTTAACTTATAAGTTATGGAAATCATCTGAAAAAAATAATAATACAAGAACTGGTCTTTTGTAAATCCAAAAGGATTGTTCAGTGCCTAATCATCACATTTATATTTCTTTCCTTTTGGCCAAACAACACAATGTGTCGTACAAGTACAACTCTTCCTGGTAGGTATAACACGGACATAATAATGTAATATCATACTTGTTATAAGTATAAAGTATTTCGTAACCGTCCCACGGTACCGGACATCTTGGTAAGGCGATACTTGTCACAATCCATCGGCTTCAGCAGAGACCGTAAAATATATCTCAAAAACAATGACCAACCGGCCACAGACTGATTAGCACGTATTTAACGTTCCAAATTCAAATTATTTTTGAGCGATGTTTAAGTGGCCAGTGTCAAGTTTTTTTTTTAATTTTGTTCAGAGCTGGGTACAAGTTCTCGTATGTGAAATAGAGTGTGGAATGTGACAAGTGAAGTATATTTTGAGTGATATTGGGATAAAGTGAACTGTTCAAACGTGTTATTCGTTCGAAGTAGTTGTGTTCGGTATTCACATGTTGTTTTATGTGCTGCGTCATCCCCAACTACAAAATACTATTTTTTGTACACACATAAGTCGTAATACAGATTACTTCTACACCATTTAGTACTCTACACTAACCTTAATTGTTACAAAGATGGTGCTACTCTATCTAAACAATAATTTGTATTATTGTAAAAACGCGTTAAAATTGTAAAACTAAAAGAAAAAAAAATAAACGTAAGTTACTTTATAGTTTATACCTACATCACAAGTCAATGTATTATTAATGTACACATTATTTTATAATGATTCAAACTTTTGCTCGTATAACCACCCATAAAACAGATTTTTATGTTAATTTTATTTCATTAAAGTTTTAATGTTATGTTCATACAACGAACCAATACCTATAACCGTTATATGTACGATATTTTTCTTTTGCGGGGAAACTTAGTTTATTAAAACCTTAATCAAAAATGAATAAAACGCAATCGTTGCTTTCAAACGTTATTTTTTCAAAATAGAAAAATTTCTAAAAACAAACAATTCGTTCCAAAAATTTTCAAAAAACGAACGCGCCATCTTTTATCGAACGGTATTGGCGGTTCATTTCCTCATTATAGGCGCTTATTCTCGTGAGAAGACACCTGCCTCTATCGAACCGGAAAAGTGCTCAAACACCGGAAAATCGTCCAAAAACCGGCAAAATTAAACCAAACGAATCGGTTTTAACAACCAATCGACGTCTTCATCGACTTTCACGGTGCTTTTTGTGAACTATTAGTGACAAAGTTTTCCAATCTCTTTATTAACGCATAAACTCTGTTTGTTGTGTTTAAATTACAATTAACTGCGTACCAAAATCGGTTTCTTTTCATTCTGATAAAAATAGTAGCTTCAATCTCAGAATGTGAAAAAAAAAACAAAATGTCTGTATTCTGATTTATAATTTCTAACAGTATTTTAGTAACCATACTCATATTCTATAAAATCCCGTTGATATTTTAGGTCGGTCAGAACAATAATGTTTTATAAATATTATGTAATATGATAACTAAAACTCGTAAACACCATAAGAATTGGTGATACTTTGCAATTCGGATTTTAAAATGTGGTGACTGTGACTGTGATTTTCGAAAATGGAATTCTAGATTTTGTGATGACTCTAACCCTGTGAGTGCAAGTGGTCAAGCTGGAGGGCCAAAGTAAGGCCACCTTTGCGGCCCTGTTTGGGCTGAGGGCCGGCGGCGGCGTGGACCTGTCCGCCGCCTACAGATACAACCAGAATATGATGGAATATTACACGTGTAAGTGAAATAGATTGTCTCTCAATCTTGTCGAGTGTAGGAAATGTTGAGGCTCTCGCCCGCTCTCACCCCTAACGATCGCCCTGTGGTCGAAATTCGCCCTTGATAATTCATATAATTTTTAAATTTTAACTTTGTAAGGGTTCTTTCGCCTCTTAGGAGGAAAAAAAATTAAATGACAGACATCAGATTTTTTTTTAAATGAAATAGAAAATGTTAAAAAAAATATTAGCTTTCTGCGCACCTTCCTCCACATAAACTATAATTTACCGGCCAAATTTTATCCTCCTCCGGTTGCACAATTCTCGTACTAAAACTGTATTGAAAATGTTTGCTTCACGTATTAATAATATAATATTTAGTGCAATAAACTCAAATCGTAATGAGATTAATTTAAAGTTGTCCAATCGAAATCCCATGAGAGCAGTACATTATGCCGCGATAAAAGTAGCCTTTATCCTTGCCCGGGGTGTAATCTATATATGTGCCAAATTTCATTAAAATCGGTCCGGTAGATAGTCAAAACTACTAGCCTATTCAATGCAAACAAACACACAAATCTTTCCCCTTTATAATATTAAAAATAGACAGAACTTTGGAAGTTTATTTTACAAGACTATTGCTGCAAGAGCATTTCCTAATATTTTCTGATCTATTTAATTTCGTATTCGCAAAAAATGGTCCACGATAATAAGTACTCATATTTTTATAAACCAACGTAATCAACTACGCACATAACGTATTCTGATAAGCGAATATCGTGGGTGTAGAACAGTTAGTTATTTCAAGTGATTAGCATATAAAACAGCAATTGAAACGAATTAGGTGAACAGTGATGGCAACATAACAAGTTAAATTTAGCCATATCGCTTTGATTAATCGGTGGCACGAGTATCGATGTAGATTTATTTTTTTAACTAGAGATATTGTTTTAGTATCCACAATTACTTGTCTTTATATTCACTTCGCTGCTGCTGTCTGTTCGCTCAGATCTTCTAAACGACTCAACATATTTCAATGCAGTTTTCAGCAATAGATAGAATGAAGAGGAAGGTTTATATAATTATGTATAATATGAATCTGGGGCGGGTCGCTAGATCTAAATAAAAGGAATTTAGGTATGCCGAAAATTAAAACTAAAACGGCCTTTCAGACTCCCTTTAAAAAAAATCGCACGCCCGCTTGTGGGGTTAAAATGTATATTATATTAAATATAATTCGCATCTTGTTTCTTAATTTCATACTCTTGTTTTTCTGTTCGTTAAATTTAATTACATAAAAAATCCTTTATGAAATGAATATCAAGTTTCGTATTTGATGCGCTGAATCATTCAACATTCTATATTCAAGGCTATAGGTAAAATCTAGTCATCACAAATAAATCTAGCGCATTAAATCGTCGTCCATATAACAATAATTATTAATTGTAGATTTCGAATGGTCTGGGCATACATACTTACATAATAATATGTCACGAATTGGGACTTTCAAGTACTTAATTGAAGGATACCTAGTGATATCATTGGGCTCAAACATTCTAAGATAATTTTACTTCTACAAATTAGACCCCAATAGACCTCCAGTAAGCACAATTGTTCATCCTACTACTGTCATAAATGTGAAAGTTTGTGAGGATAGATGGATGGATGTTTGTTACTTTTTCGCGCAAAAACTACTGAGTAGATTTCGATGAAATTTGGTGCGGTAGTAGTTTGAGCTCTGGATTAGCACATAGACATACTTTTATTCCGAAAATGTCATTGATCCTGTGGGATACTGTATTTACGCGGGCGGAGCCGCGAGAAAAAATTAGTGAAAAATAAAAGTAACAGCTTTTAAGAACGGCACGAATAAAGAAAATGAAACTCGAAATTTTAGCTTTATGCAAACAAGACGGTTGATTGTAAAGAATATTCGAGAACACAATTATCCTTATATCCCAATCTTGAAAAACCATTATGCAAAAACAAAGCGCCATAATAAGATTATCATAACGGGCGACAAACATAAAAACCGCACATAATCTATAAAGAAGCGCATCTGCGTCGCCGTGATTTCATAAAACACCCGAAAAATTCCCTCCAAAATTAAAATCGTTATGGTGTGGCCAATCAGGGCGAGGCGTTATGGCGGGAGGGCGATTCGCGCGCTGTGATTGGTCGGTGCGCGGAGGGGGCGTGGTCCTGCGTCTGTGTGCGTGCGTGCTGGTGGGCATGCGTGTGCGGTACGCGCTCAGAACTGGTTTATGGAGGTCCAAGTTATGTAGTATTCAATACGTAGATATTTCGTGAAAAACGTATTGGGATGGTATTTTAATGTAGAGACACGAGCAATATTTATATAGGTATGGGCCAAATTTTGAATGACAAATTGAGAGAAAAATTTGTAATCAAATATTGATATAAAAAAAAAAACATTTTCCTAACACAGCGTTATTCGTTTACTTTTCTGTGATAATTTAGAACCGCATATTTGAGTGCTCATAGCTCTATAGAATTTCAGATCTCTAGGGTAGGTATCTATTATTATCCAATAAGCATAATATTTTGTATATTTAGTAATGTCAAAATTACATCAAAATTAAATTGTAACAATATAATATACAGTACGACCACGACTTCGATGTCTTTCGGCAATCGTCATTTTTCGCACGTCGTATGTCACTACCATGGAAAAACGAAGATTGCCGAGGGCCGAAAGCAACTATAAATAAATAAATAAAATAAAATAAGATTTATTCTCAGACCATAGACCCATAGAGTATTAGTAAGTATTATTTACTAATAGATTATTTTAGTTAACATTTTAATTAACAAACACTTTGAAAAGCAGTAAGTACTGGCCACCAGTTGACAGATTCACCAAAACTATAACACCAGAGTGAAATCATATTGTTTTTTAATTCGAAACTATAATTAGTTTTGAATTTTAAAAGTATTAATATCGTTATTGTCGTTGCATGCATGTCATGCATGTCTTTAGAACGCTCAGGTACCAATTTTCTCTATGTTCCTAGAGGTTAGAGTCATCTCTTACTTACTTGGGAACTGTATAATTAACCCAAACAACTTCTGAAGTCATCCTAAATCAGATGACTCACATTACATCATCATTAGTTTATAAAAAAAGTTCTGAATAAAACAATTGCGTTAAAAACAACTTCCTGTAATATATGAACAATACAGGTTAGGTAGTCGCACCTTGATGTGAATGACACAACACGTGCACATTAAAAATGAACCTTATAACCTACACACAAGATTCCATATTCCACGTGTAAGTCGTTTATATAACAATGAATCATGTGACAGATTTTAATAGACCCTATATTAGACGCATAGAGTTGACATTCGAGCGCGCGTAACGCGAGACGTAACATATCATGTGTCACGCACACATGCAAGCTCGTACGTACGCACACGTACAGGCGCACACACGCGCAGCGACATTCTAATTGGTCGGCGCGTGCGCATATATCACATCTTTGTAAAGAGATTTTAGAAAGGTAGTCCGGCCAGTCTGTTGAAATGCAACAGGTTGGTTGCGCGGTACGTTATGTAAAAACCTCTTTATCTACATATATAATCTGACAATTATATTTTTGCTAATTATATAACGTAATAACCTACATTTTTAATTAATGATTGTGGTTTATGAGACCCTCATACGGAATTATTCTTAAAACTTACATTGCAGACCATCTGCGTCGTCTGTAACATATAGAATAATGTACAATTCCAAAATAAGATAAATATATTATAAGAGTTTTGATTTTGAATATAATTGTATTTGTAGTTTTTGATTTAGTATACATTATGTATTTTACCTAAAGTTATTAAAAATAACATTCATTTTTTATCGTAATATGTTTTGATATTTTTAAAAAATACTGAATAATCAACGCACAGTAATATTTTATTTTTAAAATGTTAGGTACATTTACAACGCTACCTTTCTAAATTGCAAATGTTACTAGAACCCGGACCATAATTCGTATAGGTAACAAATACCTTATGAATAATTATGCAATAATAATAATATTCTGGGCTGTTAATAGGCTGTTGTTTTAATTTAAACTAGCTTTTGCCTGCGGTTCCACCCGGATAATTCACTGTGTTCTCACGGGAACACTCTGCTTTTTCGGGATAAAAAGTAGCCTACGTGTTAATCCAGATCTTAAACTACTACCATGCCAAATTTTATCAAAATCCGTTCAGTAGTTTTTGCGTGAAAGGGTAACAAAAATCAATCCATCCTCACAACCTTTAATATTTATAATAATAGTAGGATAATAATAATCCTCCACTGAATAAACAGCATAGAAGCATCTAGAACACCGCGCTACAATAGTAGAGCAAAGAAGTAGTTGCATGCTCTTATTACAGTATGGGCAATAATATGCGGGCATCCGTGGTCCAGTGACTTAGAGCTTGGCTCTCGATTCCGGAGGTCACGGGGTTTATTCCCGCGTTGGACGGAAAATGTTGTTTCCGAGTCTGGCTAGGACAATGCAGGCTGATCACCTGATTGTATGACAAGCAAGAAGATCCATGCGTCAGATGAGCATAAAAAAATCCCTCCGGCGCCTGATCACTCGCCAATCGTGTCGGTCATCCGTCACACTGGGTTACGAGAGTGAAGAAAGATAGAGTGCTCTTGTGTACTGCGCATACACTTGGGCTATATAGGGACTATAAAATAACTCCAGCGTAGCCGGACTGGTTTCAATGAAACCAGCCACCGCAACGAAATCAGTGACGGCTATTAATAATACTACAGATGAATATAGAAACCTTTTCTATCATCAGCGATAATGTCTTAATGAGGGTGTTTGGTATTTTTTCTGCCGCTAGGGTGCAGACCCAACGCATACAAAGCGCCGCCTGGTGACAGAAAAGAAATAGAAAACCCGGCGGTCCTTGTCGTGTCAAAAAGCTGTCAGATGTCACGAATTTAAAAACCCTCATTGTGTAAGCAAATACTTAAATATTGTGATGAAATAATATTGTAGTATGTATACAATTCCCTTGAACACGATGTGACGTAACGCTGGTAGGTACACCTTGCAATTCGTCGTTTGTCGAAGTACAGGACTATGCTATTTAACTTAATCACATGTGTAAATAACACTTTTTACGTGTATAAATCAAGGAGTTAGTGTTTGAACAATAATACAGAATTCATTATGACCGGATGTGCAGCCATCTTGTTATAAAAACGCGCCTTTATACGTTTATTGACACGGCTTCAAATCAGCATCAGTATCATTAATTGTCATCTACAACTATATTCAATGCTGAATATATAACATATAATAAAGAATAAATAAGATGACAATTAATGGTACTTGTGCAAATATGGTGTAGAACTAAATTTTTGGTCCTTTTTACAACAAAAACTCCTCTCACAAATTTCTAAAACTGTAAAATATGAATCTTGTTTTATATTCCTTGATATTCCAGACGTGAGTTTTAGATAGGCATAAACAACGACAAGCATATATATACTAGGGGAGTATATTATTTTTGCCCATAACTTCTGCCCAACATTTTTGCCAAATTATAATTATATTAATGAAATGGCCAAGGTCAATTTGGTATACCTGGTCACGCGCCGCTGCCCACCCCAGCCACAACCTGTACAGGTATTATAATTAAGCTTTTAATGGTTTATTCAAATCATTTGGCTTGGTCGGCTTCATCGACTATTTTGATAGTATGTTTGTTGCCAGTGATGTAAAAGATAATGTGTCTGTCACACGGGAACCGTTCTAAACCAGAATATAAACTAACTTTGTGTCAAATCTATATCTTTACTTCTATACTAATATTATAAAGAGGAAAAGTTTGTTTGTTTGCATTGAATAGGCTCCGAAACTACTGGATCGATTTTGATGAAATTTGACAGAAATATAGAGTAGACCACGAGGAAGGACATAGGCTCCTTTTTACCGTAGAAAGATGTACGGTTTCCGCAAGATTAACGTTTGCGCGCACAATGTCGCGGAAACATCTAGTCTATTATAATCCACTCAGTTGTTAAGACGTTAAGTAGAAACAAACACTTGTGGTGGAATGTGATATACCCGAAATACTCATAGATACGAAGATTTTCATTTTAAAGTATAATTTTTATGCAGGGTAGTAAGTTGTGTTTAGCGTAAGTAGAAGTCGCCCAGTGGTCGAAACTCGCTAATAATTGTAGAGATAGAGATCCTCAAACTTGAGCTATGACTACACGTTAAACTCGCTAATAATTGTAGAGATAGAGATCCTCAAACTTGCGCTATGACTACACGTTAAACTCGCTAATAATTGTAGTGATAGAGATCCTCAAACTTGAGCTATTACTACACGTTAAACTCGCTAATAATTGTAGAGATAGAGATCCTCAAACTTGCGCTTTGACTACACGTTAAACTCGCTAATAATTGTAGAGATAGAGATCCTCAAATTTGCGCTATGACTACGCGTTGTACTCGTATACAGGGTGTTTTTTTTCAGTCAGTGACCAATTTTTCAATAGTATAATCACTCTGACTACTGTCGAATCAAATTTCCTACTTGAAAGTTCTGCAGGTCTAAAATAGCCACATTAAGTGGATCGTATAATGAAACATCATCTTTTAATATTGCGATTCACTTAATGTGGCCAATTTAGACCGCACTCTTGATAGTTTGGCCACTGACTGAAAAAGCACTGTATGTATGTCTCATATAAACATAACTAAATTCTACCCAATCAAACTCTTCTAAACACCAGGATAGTTTTATAAGTCCAGTTACTTGTAATATTTTCCTGTATTACCAGCCATGTTACCATTAACCAGGATCGCATAAGTCAGGTAGGGTTTTATTCTCTCCCAAGGCCAGGCGTCCCTCCGTCACGCGGTGGCGCACACCCACTGGACGTCCGCTCGTCGCTCGCATATCTGTGATTGTGTTGTGCTGGAGACTTTAAATTAGTGAGCATCGCATATTAATAGGTACATAAATTGTGTGTCTCTAAATACTGGGATTAAGGTTAAAAGTTAATGAGGATAGGACAAACACCCTATGCCTCAGACAACGTAGCGTGATGCGTTAAATGCAGAACCTGTGGGTAAAAGTTTACAACTATAATATTATACCTATGATCATAATGTCTGGGAGCAAACGGGTTTTAAAAACTTCAGAAGTTAATAATAGACGTAAGACCTCTTTAGAACTGAAATGTAGAGTTTCTGCTCATTGCGCACAGCGTTCGTTATATATACAAACTGTATCTAAGGGTCGATTCACACCGGAACCGAAATGATAAGCGATTCGATGCTGTCCAGTGTATGACTGATGTCATATGAAACGTGCAGGTATCTTTTTGTGTAGTAAATAAAGTGCAATTTTGAATACCTATCTTAAAAATACAGTGCCGCGGTTCGTATCGTACCGTTTCAGTGTGAACTGACCCTAATGAGATATTAGACAAAAAATTAAATTTTGTACGAATTTAAGTCACAAAGCTTTTGTTAATTCGTTTGTAGAACCGACTTTGACGTAGACTTGACTTGTTAATTTAATATTTCATTTGTCTACCAGCACTGGGGCCTGTACTGGATCACAGTAAATAAAATAATGATACAAACTAAGGATGGGCTTTGACGTACATTTGATTGTAAAAAACTTTATACAAGAAAAAGTTATGCCATCTTGATTTCAGAAGATTTTGTAAATTATATGCCGACTGTCAAATGTCTTGTCCTCGCTCGACTGCCCCAAACAACGCCAAAAGCAGTCTAAAGTTTGGACATCTTTTGCCTCGCAATGCCTCGTCTATATTACATAGGTCTATCGAGTAAAAACTAAAATTATTAGTTAAATCATGTGATCAGTAAAGCGATTGGCCTCCTTACATCAGACAGCTGACTTAAGAAAGGTTTAGATATAACATATATCATTTTTTTAATCATAAGACTACTTTATCTAGTTAACTTTTCTAATATATGTACCTACATACCTAGATGCTCTGCAGAAACAACACGAAAAAATGTTCAATCTGTTTTTTACATAATTGGATTATTTTTCAAAAGTTGTGGCAAATTTAAAAGTCAAAAGAGGATGTCGGCGGGAGGCCCGGAGTGCTTCCGGTGAGGGGATTTGAATCTGGCGTTCTTTTTTCAAATAAAATTTTGTGTTTTTTATGTTTCATCTATAGCCAGTAACTATGTTTTTGTTATGTTGATTCATGTAGGTATAATTATGAATAATTTTTCTTTATTCTCCACTAGCGACCCCCGCTTCAAATGGGTGCAATGTATACATATATCTCTTGAATCACTATCTCTTGCTGAAAATTGCATTAAAATGCCATATAAGCATATAATGCTATCCCAAGTCATATAAAAAAGCTAGCGTATAATAAATTTTAACAGGAAATAACTAAATGGGTTAAACTTAAAAACTTCTACTCGGTAGAGGAATTATTTAAACAAAATATAATAATCAATAGCATAATAACATAATTAATCTATGCTGAATTAAACATTACTTCAACTTCAATAATTACTATGACATTAAAGGCCATTATAATATTATTATTGTGAATATTATTTTTAAAAGTGTTTCGTTTGAATTATTATTTTTTGTTACTGATTTATGACATCTATTATATAATCATGACATGTTATTGTAATTACCGACAAATATCTACTCGATTGACGTCATAATAAGTTACGTACTGACTACTAATATTTTGCGAATTTTATTAATAATTTAAATGTGTTTTGTGTGATTTTCTGTGTTTATTTTTTTTGTTATTTACTAAACTACTGTATACTGTTAGGAAACAGTATGACATGTAATTACTAATAAAATAATAACAATATAATATATATTAATGTAATAAGTTAGAATTATTAGAACTTAAATTAATGTAATAAATATTTGTATGCTATTTATATATAGCTAAAAGTGCCAGGGCCTATAAATTTTGTTACGAACTATTGTTACCACTTTCGGAGCAATTAAACGAATTGAAATTGAATATTGAAAATCTTTTGAGTAGTTTAAAAGGTCCAAGCGAACGTCTAGAGGTGGTGACTTCAGTTTATACTACGTAGAGAATAACATCATTGGTGTATGATGTATCATGACATGCTATTATACTAGTCTGTAGTTTATGTTATAATTTATATGACATAAACTTATAAGACATATAAAATTTACAAGACATATAAATTATTATAATAATAATATGATTCGTATCTCCTTATAGTTTATATTATAAAGACGAGCGGACCCGACAGACGTGTCCTGTCGGGCCGATTTGTGAATCTAAACCATCCAGGGCGCCACCCAAACGCATACAATAAAATTAATTCAAATCGGTCCAGCCGTTTAGGAGGAGTTCAGTGGCATACACACTTACAGTAGAATTATATATATAAAGATGTAGATACATTAAAATGCCTACAGTAAAATTGTGTAGGTAGAAAACTGAAACGTCACGACTATTTTGTAGAAATGAGAGGATAATTTGTAGATATTTTTCTGCCGCTAGGGGGCTGACCCAACGCACACAAAGCGTCATCTGGTGGCGAAAGTGGTATCAAAAACTGTCGATAATAATTTTCGATTATTTCCTGTCACCAGGCGGCGCCTGGTAGCCTGATGGTCCTTGTCCTAACCTAACCTAACACCTAAACTTGTGATACAAATGCCATCGTAATTGGTTCCTTTGACACGTTACCCGTTTAGACTCATCGCCAAAGATTTCAAAAGTAAAGATAGGCTATAACGTACATTTGACAGAACAAATCTCCATACAAGAAAAATTTACGCCATCTTGATTATACCATACCTCAAATTTCTTTGCCCCAAACAATCCCGAAAGTGAGGCCATTTTAGTGAGGACAGTTTTTCCTCGACATGCCTCGTCTTTAATATATACATCTATTCTCATCGCCCTAAGATCCTAACAAGATAGTAATATTACGACGAAATAACATATCCTTGGTCCCTTGAAAAACATTATTTTGATCCTTTTCAAACCCAAAAATAATTACAAAAACATTGCGAGTATTTTCCTGAAAAGTGAACGAAAAAGATCTTACCTCTCAGAGGGCAGAGCATCCCTCATTAGGGATGTATTACCTGCCCTCCTTCCGCCGCGCCATCTTGTCATTACCCTAATTACCCGGGCTTATGTTCCTCGTAATTTCTGAAATTAAGACGGCAGGTACATCCTACTACTATTATAAATGTTAAAGTTTGTGAGAATAGATGGATAGATAGATGGATGTTTCTTACTCTTTCGGACAAAAACTACTGAACTGATTTTGATTAAATTTAGTATGGTAGTATTTTAGGCTCTGGATTAACACAATCATACGCTACTTTTTATCCTGGAAAAAAATTAGTGTTCTCGTAGGATACTGTACTTACGCGGGCGGAGCCGCGGGCAAAAGCTAGTGTAGTTTACATTTACGAAATTTAATGAGAAACGATTTAAATTACTTTGGGGATAGTTTGTTGCTTGTCTTTCTGTAGTATTAAAAAATGCTTTACATCTTTATAGGCTAAGATATTTTAAATTTCTCAAAGGAATTTAGTGGCCATTTTACCTACAGTCTATCTATGCAATCAGATTAGACTATTCTAATCTGATTAAATAGATTAAATAGATAGTTGATAATTAGGTAGATTTAAGAGTAAACACTCGATATAAACTTTTCTCCTGAATCTTTACTAGGGTAATAACTTTAGTTTGTCAATAAAATGTAGTCAATGAAACATTGAATACCTACCAAATACAGATAGCTTGTTTTTGCCCGCGGCTCCGCTCGCAAAAATACAGTATTTCACCGGAACACAACACTTTCGGAACAAAAAGTAGCCTTAGTGTTAATCATGAGCTCAAACTAATAACATACCAAATTTCATCAAATCCGTTCCAGTAGTTTTTGCGCGAAAGACTCACAAACATCCATCCATCCATCCATACATCCATCCTCACAAACTTTCACATTTATAATAGTAGTAGGATTTGTAAAGTGTTTATTTTTATTTTTGCTAGTAATAATAATTATTGATAAATCATGAAAATACATTCGAGAAGAATCCCATATATAATGTCAATTGATAAAGTTATGAGAATCATAACATTATAAATTAACATTATATTCTACTTATAATTCAGAAATAAAAATAGATAGTTACAAAAATGATATATTTCGCTATCCGGCATACCCGGTCGTTCCCGGTCCACGCCCGGGCGTATCGACCGCGGGGCGTGACCGGTCGATCGTCACACCCGGTGCACACCCCTCCCGCGCCGCCAGCTTCTTAAAGGTCCCGATATCGAGTCGACTATTTTTAGTTTCTTTGCGATATTTTGTATTTTTGGAACCTCCAATATTTCGCTTGGGTACGTATCTTACAGTAAATAACATTATATTTGAAAGCGAAAATTTGGTTTCGCCGAAGTATCTGCTGTAAGTAGTTTTATTATACTTAGATAAACAAAATTGTCCTCAGATGCCATTAATAGAACTATATTGAATGTATACAAGCACGAAATATACTTCTAACATTTTAAATATATATGTAAAACGAGCGGACCCGACCATCCTGGAAACCATCCAGGGCGCCACCCAAACGCATGCAATAAAATTCATTCAAGTCGGTCCAGCCGTTTAGGAGGAGTTCAGTGACATACACATGTACAGTAGAATTATATATATAAAGATATGCCTTACTTTAACAAGTTTTAGATTAAGCTCTTAAAATAAGGACAGGGCACTTAGATAATTGTAACCCACGTACGTTTGAGACGTCGCACACGACCGTTATACATGTCCCAATCCTTGTATTTATTTAAAGTAATACATTTGAGCGTAACATCGACAAGACGACAACAGTGTTACGCGCGCACGTGGAGCCAGTCGTGCTCGGCAGCGCGTCTCACGCCCGGTTTCGCCTGGTCTCGCCCGGATTCGCCCGGGTGCGCGCTCGATACCCGGTTCACGGCCTTGGACGGTTCATTAATATATCTCTGTATCACCATCGATTTGTACAACTTTGTTCTATTTTATTAACAACATCATAACTTTAGATAATAAAAATATTTCGGTAAATCTCATTTGGAGCAACAATGTGGGAAGCCAAAAAAGAGTGATACGGCTTGCAGCCTGTAATATTGTGAATTCAAATGTATTGAATTGAACGCTTGTCAAGTCCCTAAGGGTCAGTTTTCACCTTCTTTCCTGTGCGATGAATAACGTTCAATTTTGAATAACTATCATAAAATGCAGCGCTGGGTTGTGTTTCGTTTCGTTTCGGTATGAATTAACTCTCAAGCAGCAATGTAATGATAAACTGAACATTGTCAAGTAATAATCTCAAAAGTTACATTATAAAATGATCCAAGTAAGGCACGTTTATGTTACAAAACCCTACATTTTCGTAATAATATATTCATTGGTACTTGTCAAGTAAAACTTGGAGACCAAAGTACCGTAATCTGCCTATTGTATACAAAATAATTGAGCAGCTTTTCTTCTCGTCAAACCACCGGAAAAATAGGTCCCTTACCGAACTAGTAACCAAAGCAAAGTGTACCTCTGACGATCATTTATTTAAATATCAAGAGGTCTTGTGAAATTGCAGAGTGGCTAAGCTATGGTGGCTTAGAAACACAAATTCAGTAGCCACTAGCCACTATATTCCTCTCTACGGTGCTATATTACTCGTCTACTGTGAAAAGCTATAGTTACTTAGTGTCAATTCACACCGAAAAGAAACGATACTCGATGCGGCGCTGCATTTTTAAGATAGCTATTCAAAATTGAACTTTATTCATTAATCACTACACAAAATCAGATACACGTTTCATTGTAAGAGTTCAAATGAAAAAATGCACCGCCGCTGTACAACGCATGTGCAGTGGTTGACTGATGTCATATGAATCGTGTGTATTTCATTAGTGCCGCGTCACGTCGAGTATTGTCGCGGTGTGAACTGATCCTTACTATGCATGTATATTTTACGTTTTCAAGCTAAATCACGAAATGTAATCATAACTTTCATGTCCTTAGACCTGTTGTAATCAACCCCTTTCAGCTGAATTGATGATAGAGCTATGCGAAGACCACCAAGTTTTGAAGTTCTGCTTTTTTTGATGATGATGTTGTCTCCAGGTCACGGTGGCGTGAACCAGCTGGGCGGTGTTTTCGTGAACGGCCGACCACTCCCCGACGTGGTGCGACAGCGGATAGTGGAGCTAGCCCACAGCGGAGTGCGACCCTGCGACATCAGCAGACAGCTGCGGGTGTCGCACGGCTGCGTATCCAAGATCCTGTCCAGGTGAGTCCTGAGCTGTAGATAAGAGCCTGAAAGGAGCCGGTTTCATAGACCGGTAAACCTATATAATATTATAGACGAGGCATGTCGAGGCATGTCGAGGCACAAGGTGTCCACACTTAAACTACCCCACTTTTATTGTTGTTTGGGCAGTCGAGGTTTGACATTTGTAATCTTGACATTTTGGCATTTGCTCTACGCAATTTAATCCGTCCGCATTTATTAGAAACATTTATGGAGAGTAGAGGAAAGGAGGACTATGTCCATACATGAAAAAGTGTCCGTAAATAAGCGCCAAATAACAGTTCCAAAACTGTCCATAATGGCGCTAGAGTCTGAATTGGGTGTGACATGAAGTTAGCAATAAGAAATGGAGTGAAATTAGTTGAGTTTAGTCATTTAAATCTTCTGAAATCTAGATGGCGTAACATTTTCTTCTATGAAGATTTTTCTACGTCAAATGTGACGTACATTTGACGTAGAAAAATCTTCATAGAATATGGCCATCTTCATATTGGCCATCCTTAGTTTTGAAATCATTGTGGAGAATAGTCTCTAAGTAGCGAAAAGGGGCCTATGTCCCAGTTGATGTGAGTACCCGCAGCGGGCCGGATTCAGACACTACTTCCATAGATTGCTAACAGACCCATGTTTCAGTCAGTAGGGTACAGATCAGTTGCACGTACATATAGTAGAATATAATCCTCCAAATAGATGAAGCTCATGCTATTTCTTCTCATACTTCTAAATAACCTATTAACTGGGACTCATGTCAGAGTCATGCCCCAGGGTATTTAGAATTCTATATGCTTTTCCAAAAGTGCTCCTTAAATTGCTAACAGACTATCGTGTCAGTAGGACACCTCTATATAGCGAGAAGAGACCTATTGTAACAGTCAGAAGAACGTAAGGAGTATTAGAAATATATGTCAGTGATAACGACCGCGTCCTGTATTTCTAAAAGTTATTTCGAGACATTTTTGTAATGAGTGCAAATCTACGTTGTATGTATGACAGCCTTTTTTTCACTTGGGGATATCCTTTATGGATCCTCGGCGGACTGGGGCCATCAGCAGTACTCTCCCGGGCGCGAGGCGAGGAACGCACCCGGGGTTACGCACTCAAACCCCAAGGTTCCTCCTCCTCCGTATGTATGAAAGCCTAGTACTTTAAAGTACCTTGAAACTAATACGAATAAGTTAACCTGGCTACTTCTAAGTTTTGAAAATCACATTTTATAATTCTTTCAATTAGGTATATTTTTGCTAAGAACACTCATCTTTTTTACTGCATAGGAAATAAAAACTCGCGGAACCCTAAAACGATTATCATAAATCACAATCACGACAATTTTCTAGCAAACTGACCCGTATCACCAAGATGTAGAGTTCAGAATAGGTTACAATAAACTTGATTGCCATAACGGCTAGAGTGCGCACGCGCCGCCCGCGGTGCGGAACGGCTATATTGTCTTCACGTCTGTACATACGCACACGTACATACATGCACGTACATACATACATACATACGTATTACATACACTTACGTACAACGGGACATTCTACCATCTAGATTGTTGACCTGCGCCATATTGTACGCTTATAAAAGAATAATTTTGTAACAACTTTGGCCTGATAAATATATTTATTTCTATTTACCATTATCCAAATTGTCTAGATTTGGACACACATTTTACGCGATTGTGGCAATAAACTACATTTTAAACTTGTAAATCAAAATTTTATACATAATATGCATAATAATTCAGCTGTTAGCTTGACTTAGCTCTATTTTTCAGAATTATTTTTAAAAATATATTAATAGTTCACACACTACACAGTACACCCAATGTACTAGGTATTATTTCGAAAAATCTATACAATATTTTAAAAATACTTACGATTACGAAGGGGAAAAGTTTGTATGTTTGATTGAACGCGTTAACCTCAGGATTAACTGGTTCAATTCGAATATTTCTTGTTGTGTTAGATATTTCCTTTATTTAAGGAGGCTGGAGAGCACGATACATCATCACACTACGAGTATAGGTATTCGTACGACACGAACGGAATTAACAGCCAGATGATCACCTAATCTCTTCCGAAACTATTATGTGGATTTTATGTAGATCTGACCCAGTCATCCAAGCCCGGTTTAAAAAAAATTATAAACTCTATGTAAACAGGTTTAACTGGCGCATAGTTTCCAAATCTCAAAGTCTGTAGTGGTAGTAATCTTTTTTTAAATTCGATGATAAAGTTATATAGTTTTCTATAATTCGGCAGTTTTATGAACACAACATACATTTCTTACTTTGGGCGTGATATGGTGCTTTAAACTTTTTTACCTAAGAAAAATAATATTTTTCTGTCACCATCATCATCATCAACAGCCTATCGCCATTCACTGCTGAACGTAGGCCTCCCCCAATGAGCGCCAACCATCCCGATCTTGGGCAACCTTCACCCATCCGTTGCCAGCCACCTTCCTCAAATCGTCGGTCCATCGTGCCACACGACGCCCTACGACGTAGTGTACGTTTGCCGAAGCGTGGTCTCCACTTCTCTGCTCCTTCGACCGTCTTTTTCTGTATAGGTCTTTAATTTCTTTCTGTGATAGTGCCATTTATCAGTGGCTATGTCAATTATGAGTTATAGAATCGATAAACGGACCGCATTGGTCTGTTATTAGTTTAAAAATTGTTAAGATTTTTGTTCAGAAATAAGTTATCAATCCAATAGCGCTAATGAAAAGATAAAGTACCGACAAATTCACCTCAGAAACCAGTCCAGTCTTCCAAAACCGTAGATCACCCAGTCTTCCAAAATAGTAGATCACACACTCAGTTAATTTATGAGGCTCATTATAACGGGCCGTCTGCGGTTACAGACGTTTAGCTTAACCGCAGTTTACTGATGCCCGGTTTGTGAGGCTTTTTGTCGGTAGTTTATTTGTGCAATAGTGTTTTTGATTGGATGAAGCGTGAATAGATAAACTACCGACAAATACTTCAAAAACTAGGCATGAGTCAGTTATACAATCTAGATGTTGTCTGCGGCTTTGTGAGTGCAAAAAGAAATCCCGCGCAGACCGTACATTTTGCTGCGATGCTGAGTAGCCTGTGTGTTAACTACTACCTTACTGTCAAACTATTAGTAGAAGTGAAGTATGTTAATATCTATGGACGCTTTCACACCATGTCAATCTGGTCCCATGGTATGTTCTCTAAGAACTTGTGTTACGGGTACCAGACAACGGTACATATATTTAATGCTATACTATACTTATATTTAAGATTTTTATTATATTATACACATTTTTAATACATATCTATGACCCAGGAACACTTTCTGTTCCTTCGGCGGGATTCGAACCCGCGATCTCCGGCTTGAGCGCCAACGCGCTAACCACTGAGCCACAGACGTAGTCAAACAAAACTATTTACTTGCCATCTCTTTCTACCATGCAATATGCATGTTTACCGTAGCACCAAATCACCATCATAACTAATCTAAAAGCTAGCCAGTTAGCCAGTATATTTAACCGATGTACGAGCAGTTAAAAAGAACAAAACAGCGGCGTGGGGCAAATAAATTGAAAACCTAGCGAATGTTTCTATTCAGATCACTCTCCCCGGGGACCCGTAGGGATGTGCCTGCCTATCGATATATCACAATCGATATCGATTGAATGTAAGATGTCGAGACGTGTGTGTGAAATTTAATGAATTACGCAACAAAATAAAGTACATTTTAAATTTTTGATTATGATGAAAAGCTGTAAAAATACATTATAAGCACCATGTTATATCAAGTGTTTTTTTTTTTTTTTATAATAAGAATTACATATAAATAGCGTTCTGACTAACATAATGTGTACCATAAACCTACAAGGATTGTGCGGTAATTATTTAACTTTATCTTAGTTCTAATGGTAAAGTTAGAATGCTAAGAACCGCATAAAGTACCTGTTGTAAGCTGCGACATCTTGGTTCTTACATATCCTTCTTAGGCTTGAGTGGTGATAGTAATAATACAGCAACAATTGTTATATTCTCCTTTATTGGAACATATGAGAGAGATGCTTAACACAGGCACGTCTACACTATATATAGCCTTTGGCTAACTAAAATAAACTAACTAGATAGGCTGTGCTTGTGACATCTGCCAATATGACATTGACATTTCTACTTTTTATTACTACTATATTATGCAACAGTACCTTATCACTTTTATCGTAGCATACAGAGCAATTCACAAATCTTAATATAATATAAAACATACTAGTAATATCATAATTTTTAGTAGCAATGGTCGTTAGTAGCTTCTGCAAGCAGAGCTTCAGCTCTTCTGAAAAGTTTTTCATTTTCTGCAAATCATGATTTTCTTTTTTATTACTAATATTATAAATGTAAAGGTTTATGAGTATGGGTGTATGGATGGATGTTTGTTATTCTTTCACGCAAAACTACTGAACAGATTTTGATAAAAATTGGTATGGTAATAGTTTAGACTCTGCATTACCACATAGGCTACTTATTATCCCGAAAAACTACAGTGTTCCCGTAGGATACTGTATTTACGCGGGACGAGCCGTGGGCAAAAGCTAGTAAATTATAAAAGCTAGCATGATAGCTATAAAACTATAAAACTATAAAAAAAATATAAAACGATAGTCATAACACGTTCCATCCCTAGTCAGTTTCAATTTAAATCAAACAATGCAATGTCCGAGATACAGTCACAATAATGCCTCTGTCCGGCCGCGTTTTAATCCCAAATAGTTCATTAATATATAAACTATAGGGATGTGTCTTATTGATAAGAGTAAAGAGGGACTTGTATGTTGACGATACTATGCATAAAGAACTCTACGAGTTTATAATAGAATAGAAAACATTTATTTCAGCTAAAAATATATGCCTAATAGTGTTGTCAGTGTGATAGTAATAAAAAATAATAATAATAATATTTATAATTATGTGAGTAAGTACATATGACATTCAGTTTACACTCCATAAAAACTAAAAAATCCCTTTAATGTCCTCACCCGATGTCTTTGGCTGAGACAGTCAAATCTATCAGCAAGGACTTCTAAATGCTGTTGCTTACTTTTCACAGACGTTAATAATGCCAGCTGTAAGGCTGGGACCCTATGATCCGGAATCCAACGGGCCCGGGAAAATTCAGAGCACTGAAAATAGATAGAACTCTGCGCTAATATATAGAGATGAAATTCGAAGTGTCGAGTGTCGAGTTGTCATAAATGACAATGAAATTTTGACTCGACAATTGTGTAGAACTCTACGCTCAAACAGTAGAGCTGAAAATCGAACACACGAGTGTCAAGTCAAGTCAATGTCAAATCTGACAACTCGAAACTCGTGTGTTCGATTTTCAGCTCTCTTGTATTATTCCAGACCCCAATTATTCAATGCTCTCAATTTTCTCCGACCTTCCGGATTCCGGACAACTTATGAAAAAGGCTAGTTGTTCTAATTTATAAAAATATAAGCATGAAATATAACGTTAATTATAATTTCAATTAGGTTTTAGTGCCAAGTGCTTAGTGATAAAGACAATAAAACAACAGACATAAGATTCTTCAAACGAGGCATAACTGAGCCGTTTAATTATTTCTTAAAATTAGTAACCTAAAACTTTACATACGATAGTACAACGCAAAAGCAAGCTTATCACGAAGCATCAAAGTCCAAATTAGCACTTCAATGAATCACGTACGTAGGTATAAAAGTGTTAGAGGAAAATGATTTTGTATTCTATGCCGTGTGTTTTAGAGTTTATAATCGTGTGCTCTATCAAACGGAAGTGTATCGTACGTCACGCTTTCTGCCCCCTGACGTACAGAAAAACAGAGTAATTATTATATACGGATACAGGACTGAGCTACTTTCATTTGTGTCTGATTTTGATCGAGGAATATTAAGTTCATTATCGTTAACATAGTAACAATAATTCTAAAAAAATTTATCAAAGTTTATAAAATTAACAGTTTATCCACCGACTACCACCAAAATGAAAAAAATATGTATACAATGTTCAAGAATTAAATTTGGAAAATTAAGGTAAATTTTCCATTACTCTTTTCAATAACTAAAAATCACTTAAGTCCATAATATTCTTCAAATATTTATGCAAAATTAATATTTAGTTTATTGAAACTGAAATTTTCGCAACTTTGGCGCAAATATAGAGTCGAAAATAAATATACATAAGTTACACTATATACATAACTATTTAAAGTAAATATATTTAAAATGGACTAAAGCAAAAACTCACGTTTCCTTAAGTTAAGAGGCTCTTAAGTCACATACTGTCTTTGCAATTCTGCCAAGCAGAAACAGTCTGATCATGTGACTTAAGGCAGCCTAAACTTAAGTAGCATGTTATGGACAATATTATTACTACGTTGTCTAATAATAAGGGGCACAGAGACGACGATTCTATATTTTATGGTAAGATAAAATATCACTTGCTATACAGTGTGTATGAACTGTCTCGAACGGCTAAGATACTTTATATTTTTTCATATTACGTACAGTATCTTAAGATAAAATATCATAGTATCTTCGGCGTCTGGGACGCCCTTAAGTAGGTTTACGGTCATTCGTAGACAAAATCTATGACAGATAATTTGTTGTCTAATAAATTAATAAGTGTGTGTTGGATAAATACACAGCGTATTAAAGATCAAAAACACAATAACGTCTGTGTAAATTAAAATAAATGACTTCCACATGGCGACGCGTTACTTCAACACGACACACTCAATAAGCTATTAGTTCGCGCCGTAAGTGAATTTGTATTGAGTATCGGACTATCGTACATATTGGCGATCTAGATAACGACTAATTGGTTTAAAGGCTTACAGCAGTTTGATGGGGGATCAATTTGTGAGCGACAGATATAGATAGAACTAGCTTTTGCTCGCGGCTCCGCCCGCGTAAATACAGTATCCCAAGGAAACACTGTGCTTTTTCGGAATAAAAAATAGCATGAGTGTTAGTATAGAGTTTAAACTATTACCATAATAAATTTCATCAAAATCCGTTTAATTGTTTTTGCGCGAAAAAGTAACAAACATCCTTCCATCATCCTCAGGAACTTTCACGTTTATAATAGTAGCCGGATATTATACATAGACCTTATGAAGTATGGTATGGTCGACGACATCGCAACGCGTCTGTGATTTTGGATTTAAAGGACCATCCTGGTCATCCAGCTTGTAAAACCAGCGGCCGTCATTAGTGTCAATCATGTCAACCATTTTAAATTTTGGCCCTACTAATCCGCTCTTAATTTGACACTATTAACAGGTTGCTGGATATGCAATCAGGACCGTGAGGATGACCCTTTATTCTTACTTGTATACCCGGCGTATTTCGGAGTTGCCCATAATTAAATATATAAATAATAAACAAATATCTATGGACGCTTCACACCACGTCAATCTGGCCCCGTGCTAAGCATCCGAAGAACTTGTGTTACAGATACCAGAAAACGGGAAGTATATTTAATACTTTTATACTATACATATATTTAAGATTTTTATTATTTTATACACATATTTAATACACATCCATGACCCAGGAATACAGAAAAACTTTTTTGTTCCTTTCGGCGGGATTCGAACCCGCGGGCTCGAGCACCAACGCACTGAACCACTGAGGCACAGAGGTCGTCAATTGCCATATATAAAAGGAGATATCCCCACTAACTGACTGACGTATAGACGCTCGCACAGCCGTAACTGCTAATGGTAGAAACGTGAAATTTGGATAGTAGTTTTAATTTACAATGAAGATGCGCTATAAGGAGGGATTTTGAAAAATTCCACCCTTAAAGGGGTGAAATAGAGGTTGAAAGTTTGTACGAGAAATCTTTAAACCTGCACAGCTTTCGATGAAAGTTGGGATTCATGGTCTTAAATACATTTCATTAGATACTTGTGAAATATTATTTAAAGTGGCAAACATTTCACTGCTGTCGACTCTGGGTTTGTTTTGTATGAATTTCTGATTAAGTCCTTTGAAATAACTCAAATACTGCTTAAGAATCACAAAAATGCTTTTTACACACCAATAAGCGTATTTTCTGGTTTATTTGTGTTTAATTCGCGAAGTGATAACAAGATGTTTGTAAGAGTATAGAGGACATTACACCCACCCTCCCTGTACAGTTGTGCGAGCAAGTGTTATAGGTAAAGAATTATTTTGGTTCACTTAATAAATAAAATTGTGAAAATTTTGTACAAGTTTGTCAAAGAAATATTATCTAGATACATGTAACAAAGATATTCTAATTTATACATAATATAAATATCTACCGATAAAAGTACTGTTGTAAATATTATTATAACTGCATACAAGTTTAAAAATGTTTTTTTTTTCATTTTCGCTTATTCTGATAATCATGCCGTTATCTTAATTTTTAATAATATATATTATATTTTTAAATGTAATATTTTTAATGAGTTTCATTAAATAGTGAAAATAAATAAAATGTATTATAGTATATTTTATTGACGTCAAAAGGTTGATTTTAATCACTTTTTTCGCCGATATTACATAAAGTTCGACACTTAGGGGATATCGGGTGTAATTGACTCACTCTAGTCCGGCGACACTCAGCCTACCCTACCCCCAGCTCCGCGACACCGAGTTTACCCTACAGTACGCCAAATTACTTAAGTGCGGTGCTCTTGTTTTTTATCCCATAATCCAGTTTGTGGCCCTTTGCTTTACAATTGCTGTTATATTTAATGTAATTTGATGCTTTATGCATATATCTGCAGTACTCTTACTGTGTTAAGCATATTATGCTGAGAGCGTTATTCATTTTTAATATAAATTGTCATTACTAACCACTAACACGCGTTATAGACGGCGAAGTTATTTAATATTTTATCTATACAAATATTACAAAGAGGAAAGATTTGTTTGTATGTTTGTCTGTTCGCATTGAATAGGCTTCGGACTACCTACTGGACTGATTTTGATGTTTGTCACAAATATAGATTAGACCACTGGGAAGGATAGGATTTATCGCGGCAAAATGTACGGTTCCCACGAGATTACCTTTTTGCGGGCAATATTTAGTGTTAAAATACAACATCGCTTGTATGAACTATCACAGACGGCTGAGATTACTTACCATTTTCATATTACCTACGTACTGTAATATGAAATATATCCAGGCATCTTAAGATAAAATATTATACTATCTTCGCCGTCTGTGACGCCCTTTACACCTGATAACTAGGCTAGGGTTCGGGTTTATCCGCAATCTAAGGGTCAGTTCACAGCAACGATACGTGACGCGTCGCAAATTTTTTATCATGGCTATTCAAATTTAAACTTTATTAACTACACAAAAAATACTCGTTTCATTGCAAGAGCGACGCCATCGACATTGAGTTTAATTGACTTGACATTAGAATTCGAAAAAGATCAATTTTAAATAGCAATCTTAAAAATGCAGCGCCACGTCACAGTATGAACTGACCTGAAGAAGTGGGGATTGTTCTTGACTATTAAAACCAGTAGGTACAATTTAGTACCCACTGATTTTTTCTTAAATATATCTAAGCCTTTAACGCTTCTGCATCCCAGTTGTTGCATACTAAGTTTATGATAGGAATCTTATTACAAGTATTTGGTAGTATACAAAAGGATAAAATAAAAGCTTTTTAATGATCGACCCATTATTTTTCCAAATTTGGTTTTATACTTAAAATATCATGCCTTCCCTTTCATAAATACGAAGAACGAGAGAGATAACATATCTAACCCAGGGTTAAGTTTAACCCAGATCTGCGTAAGTGGGCCCTTATTGTTACATGAAATGACTACCTACCTACATACAAAATATGTTTATGAACATAATGCTTATGTAATGTTGATACAGGGTTCACTGACCGGAACGGGTACATATTTCGTCAAAACTATTGTTATACATAGGTAGTTATAACAGTGTACAATATAAACATTTTATAAAAAATGTTAGCAATACATATATAAAATACAGGAATTTTAGTAGGCAGGTATTCATTTATTAAAAGTATATATATGAAATGTTTAGCTGTACCAAATTTAATTTATTTATATTCATATATACGGGAGTTAGCAATGGAGGACGGACTGACAGACGGCCGGGCAGAGCGAAACAATAAGTGTTCCTGGTTGTTACTACGGAACCCTAAAAACTAGATGCTTGCAGCCATATTAAAGTTCCGACGAAACCAATTATCTCGCTGGAATAGTAAATTTTTTGGGAATGAAAAGATATAGATAGGTACATATTTAAAAATGTTTGCATTTAAAATAGTCTCATTAAAATAAACTTTGTTTATTAGCTGGGAACATTACCTAGTATCTATAATACTAATATAACTAAAATTGAAATGTCTATTTTTTATTTCAAATGAACAGCTTTATAGTAAATGCATATTATGGATAGTAGATAAGGTACCTGCACCAAAAAAGCAATTTTTAAAAATTTTGTCTGTCTGTCTGTTCCGTCTGAACTATCGTCTACGTCGTTCGTAACGTCTTTGAAACAGCCGGACAGATTATGACCGGACTTTCACTGGCAGAATGAGTCACTTAGTCTACATTATGCTCAGGGCTCCGTTTTAAAAAAAATAGGGTTCCGTCTCCATTAAGCCGGTTCCGCGCAAACGAATTTGCGGGCACCAGCTAGTGAATGAATATACTTGAAATTATTTTAGTTACACAGTGGCGACGTACCAAAATAATTCCAAAGCAAATGTGTGAACCCCCTGAGCAGGGACCGGGGTGGTCCCTGAGGACCGGCCCTTTGGTAGTAATGGATTGTTTTTCATTATCGCTACACAAAATGCTTATTACAATGTAACGATATTGTCAACGGCTGTACCTAAGCTTTTGTTATTGTTGTGTAATGTAAAATGTTGAGACCAACAATTATAATTTATGTCATGTGTCACAGATAGTTAATTTGCATGTTATGTCTCTATCACTCGATATAAAGTAAGCAGCGATCAAACTTCCGAATAAGCTGGCCGACACTTGTTAGAAGATTGCTAAACAGACTCTTACGGCCGAATGCTGAAACGCTAATCAAAATTAAGAGCCCCCATATTTGCAGGCTGTCGCTGTCTCTGCTATTCGAAATGACAAGGACACCATGCGACTTGAGCGTCACTTAATTTAACTATCGTTTCAGAATAAATAGATAAGTCATTAGTCTTGTTGTATAAGTGGTTGTTCCTTTGTTGTTAAATCATGATTATTAGTTATCTATATATATATATAATGCAAAGCTGATTGACATATATATCGACGCACAAGCCAAACCATTAAGGCTAGAAATTTGAAATTTAGCTCACTTATTACTATAAAGTTAATTTAATCTCTATAAAGTTTAATACGACTTGTAAAGCAAGTAAAGCTTAAGATTTATTTGCTACAAATTATTATATTATGTATTACTAAGGCCCGATTTCACCTACGCATTAAAACGACGTTAAACGCTGAGCTACGGTTTTGGATCTGTCTGTCCCGTTCTAATATTAAATGAGAGAGAT
This sequence comes from Phengaris arion, assembly GCA_963565745.1. Taxonomy (NCBI): domain Eukaryota; kingdom Metazoa; phylum Arthropoda; class Insecta; order Lepidoptera; family Lycaenidae; genus Phengaris; species Phengaris arion. Next base: position 2,697,156 of record OY751448.1, read on the forward strand.
CGGATCCGGGTTTAGCGTAAAGCACGTTTAAAGGAGTTTGGTGAAATCTGGGCTTAATTTATTTAAGTGCTACTTTGAAATGTAGTAAACCAACGCGAATAATTATGAAACTAAGCCCTTAAGAAAAGTGTTGTTTTTTCCATCGCCGAAACCACGCGTGGGAACGTAGGCTAAGTTATTCTAAATGAAAATCAAAATTCATGTTTTCTAACACCCTTCTATCTTTAAGTCAGCTCTAGGTTTAGCTACCACTTTATCTATTTGGATACTAGCTGTTTCCCGCGGCTCCGCTCGCGTAATTACAGTATCCCAAAGCAACACTACTTTTTCCGAATGAAAAGTAGCCTATAGTTTTATCAATAGCCCAAACTACTACCATACCGAGTTTCATTAGAATCCGTTCAGTAGTTTTTGCGTGAAAGAGTAACAAACATACATCCGTCTTCACAAACTTTCCCATTCATAATATTAGTACGACTTCTACGAAATATTCGTACTCTATGTACAAACTTGTTTAACAATACCGCGTCACTCCAAAAAGTACATTCATTCAAATTGGTGAAATCAATTCCCATTATTGCTAATTCCTCTTCCAACAATAGAAAGGAGTTAACAGAATCACGGCATATTGCCTCATCAGGAGCGTATTCCCACATCAGCCGTAAAGGCCCGCGCCAGGGCCCACGCAGCACGCCCCTCCCCTGGGCCCTGGCATTAGACGAAAATTAAATTTCGCCCGCTCAATAAAATAATGAGTGTGTATTATGACAATTCGATTATTTGAACCCTACCCTTTAGAGTGCCCTGTGACAACGGCCCTAAAGGGATTTTGTTTGTTTCTGAGGAAGACAAAGTAAGACATACATTTCGAATGACTAAATGCGAGTAAATAATAATTAAACCTATATAAGGTTTTTCAAAAATAATAACGGATATTTTGGGCATAATATGATCTTACTAGATACTTATATCAAGGCGTTTAGGCTGGAAAATAATTTAAAATTTGAAAGAAAAAGTTTACCCAATTAAAATTACATTACACTCTTTACGGCGCTGCATGTTAAGGTCATTGACCTCGCATAGCTGATTGTCTTGGTGTTATTTGTATTAAGGCAGTCTTTGGTTCCTCTTTAAATCACCTGTTTCTGTGGGGTTAATGACATCAGCGTCTTAGCAATGTAATTTTATTTATTATAATTATGTTTTTTTTTTCGATTTTTTTTCATTATTTTCCTACCTAAACGTCTATACAAGCAGGGGATCGTATACCCATAATATCCGTAGTTTATTTTGTACAACATTATTCATAAATAGATTACAATTGTTTTAAAATAATATCTCAAAGTTTAAACTTCATTGCAGGTACTACGAGACGGGCAGCTTCAAGGCGGGAGTGATAGGAGGCTCGAAGCCCAAAGTGGCGACGCCGCCAGTCGTCGACGCGATCGCCGCATACAAGCGCGAGAACCCGACCATGTTCGCCTGGGAGATCCGCGACCGGCTGCTCAGCGAGGGCATATGTAGCCAGGACAACGTGCCCTCTGTGTCCAGTATCAACAGGTGAGGAGACACACAGACACACATACAAGCGCGAGAACTGATCATGTTCGCCTGGCAGATCCGCGACCGGCTGCTCAGCGAGGGCATCTGTAGCCAGGACAACGTGGCGTGGCGTGGCGACGAACCTACGTGGCGACGATTTTAACAAATAGTTATAGATAGATATACCACATAGATGCTACTTTTTATCTCGACAGAATGCATGATTACCACGGGATTTTCTTTTTGCGCTGACGACGTGGTCAGCAACATCTTGTCAAAAATAAATCTCGTTAACATAAAGTACACTTTTTTATTTTGCTTATCAAATCAGGAACAAATTCCAAAAAGTTTTTTTCACGATCAAACTAGGAAAAGTAAAAGATAAAAAAATTGATTGCTGGATTTTCAATAAAATATTATCAGATTCTTTATTACAAGCGTGTTATACGATTAGATAATTCACTAATAACGGTAGCTTAGATATTAAATATTTATCTAATCTGGCAACATCATGCGCAATTACGTGTGTTTAATGTGGCAACACTGCCCACTTGAACTTATTGATGTAACAAAGCTGGCGTGATATGTAATTGGTTCAACATTATGTATTAGTAATAAAATATAATTTTCTCCTTTATTACGGAATGAGCCCTTATGTAGGTACTTAAGTGTAAAAAGGTAGTATTACAAAAGGCTTTTCTTGTAGGCATAGTGGAAGGGAGATCTCCGATATAGCGGTTGCAATGCGCGGTCAGGCCTAAGCCCACTGCGGTCCTTTCAATAGTTTTATATATCGCGCCGATTACAAAAAATCCGATAATGACTGTCCGCTAATGAGGTTGTTTAATATTTTTTCTGCCGCTAGGGGGCAGACCCAATGCACACAAAGCGTTATCTGGTGGCGTAAGTGGTATCAAAAACGGTCAATAAGAATTTTCGATTCTTTAGTGTCACTAGGCGGCGCTTGGTAGCCCGACGGTCCTTGTCGTGTCAAAAAGCTGTCAGATGTCTCGAATTGAAAGACCCTCACTGGTCCACCACATTTGTTTGTTCACGGTGTGAGGAAACAGAAAGTACCGAATTCATATTGTTACAGCCATTAGACCTTCGCAAGAAGAAGTTAAAAAGATGGTATGTAAACTTAATATTATCATAAATCAACAGCCTCCGTGGTCCAGTGGTGTAGAGTTTGGCTCTCAACTCGGAGGTTTAGTATATTAGAGATTTAAAATGCAGGGTTTTAGGGGAGAAAAATCGATCTAGCCAGGTCTTATTCCTGGCTATATCCATTTTTCTCCCTAAATCTCCATAATCAATAATTTCGACTCTAGTATATCAGTCCGATTGCAGCAGCTTGGTATGCGTAAGTTCGATTAGCCAGGTACTTATTATTAATATCACATAATATTCAACGAAAAGTTGGTTATTCATACTGCCCGGAGACCTCCCTCCAGAGATAAGTGCAATCGATTTTATTTACATAAAAATAGCTGCGTTCACTTGAATACGCACTATGGAAAGCATACGCACTATATTCGATAAATCATAAACGTCATCTATTTGCCAAACTTTGACAATTCCATAGAGCATAAATTGCGAAATCATGTTTACTACCCTCAGACCATAAACGTTTCTTATATGATTATTATAACTGAAGCAATAATTCAGTATGAGGCTCCGGACATCCGGTGCGCGCGAGCACGTGTCGTCAAATCCGGCGCGGCCATCTTTGTTCCTCCCCCAGCTTCCGGAGAGTCTGTCACGCAACCCCTTAGGTTGGGGCCACGAAAACTGCTTCTTTGTTTAAGACAGAGATGTATCAATTCGTTAGAAAATGTAAAAAGATCATCTTCGTCAACCACTAGCAAGTAACAATGTTACTGGTTAGTTTACGGAGTTTTTTTTTTCATTTAATAAGAACAAACTGAATGCATAATGCCCATACCCTTTTCAGTAAAATATTACAATTGACGATTTATTTTCGCGATATGCTATGCATGTGTGATATCGTCTTTGCCATATTTGGAGTCATTAGTTAGTTTAGGGATACTAAAGTTAGAGAAGGATTCTTGTGGGAATAGTGGAAGTCTCAAAGGGAGATCTACGACTGAGCGGGTGGTATGCACGATCAGGCTGAAGTCCACTATGGTATTTTCAGTGATCCTAAATATCGCGCCGACTACCTAAACTTCGATAACGACTGCGCGCTGATTAGTCCACCAATTTCTTTTTGTTCACGGTCTGAGGAAACATAAAGTACCAACGTAATATTGTTACAGCCATCATCTCTTGAAACTTTAAACCTTCCCAAGAAGTTAAAAGATGGCATGTAAACTAAATACCATCACATACATCAACAGCAACCGTGGTTTAGAGCTTGGCTCTCGACTCGTAGGTAGGTCGTGAATATGACGAATTAGGTTTTAGTTCTGCCACGTATCACGTCATGTTTTTCTTGTTATTTGGCACCTATGTTAGTGCCCGTGACACAAAATGTAGAAATCGCTATTTACAAAGCCCCACCACAACTCTTTTCTCCGACACCGGTATATTTAGCAAATACCCACCTTAACCTAACTGAAAAAGGCTTATATTCGAACAACAGTACAACCTATTAGTAAGATCCCTGAATCGCTATTTTCGTTGAAAACATTTAAGATATTTCTGGTAAAGTGTGTAGGGTGAGAACTCGATGTTTTCCTTTTATGTCGATATATAGAGCCAATGTAGTAAAAGTAATATGTTTTAATAGGTTTATACCGTGACTTCACTTGTAAGCCGTAATTCGTAATAATAGTACACTCTAGAACGTTTTGCAAAATCAATTACAGAAAAATTGGGCAAATGATTAACTGCTTACGCAAAGATGTTTAGGCAGAAAAAAAAAGATATGTTTATAAAGGATACTTGAATTTAAAAAAAAAACATACGACAAAATCTTAGCTATTTTTCAGTAATCCTATAATGCAAGGCCGCAATGTCTTATATTTCAGCGTATAGTTTTAATATTGACGATTCTGATTTATATAAGACTATTTGCGTTAAGAATAAAGTGAATCATGCGTACATATGATGTCAAATCCAATGAAGTAGTAGTATTTTTCGACTTTCCTTACATTTACAGAACTTGTGTTGCCACTAAAGATCCGGCAGCACGCCTTATTTAAAAATTTCGCCCTGTATGATAATAAAACTTTAAACTCTTTAATAACTTTTAAACTCTTTCAAAATTGTTTTTTTTTTAAATTTTGTCCTGAGTAGATATCATATTACAATCATTTGCTGTCCACACGTGGTCTATCTCAACATGAACTAATACTATTATTAGGCAATAAAAGCGAGATTATCTCATAACACCACTCCCAAAACTCGAGAGTCAATTCTAAAGCAATACTCACCCCGACGTCACGTGATTGCCGCGTGGCGGTCACGTGACGGCCCGCGTGACGGTAATGTCCCGTCGGCGACCTTCCGCGGTCGTCGAGTATAAATGAAAGCAGAGAATTTCGGGAAAATACTTCACGGATAAGGGGGATACCCTTTCGATGCAAAAGTTAGAGAAATCTGAAAATGAAAATGAAAAATCTTAAACGGTTGGAGTCGATCGAAAAAAGATATAGATTTCAATGTTACTTTGTCTACAAGTTTTTACAATTGTTTCTACAATTGTTGTCTGATTTTTAGATGGACCATAATGATACTATAAGTTTTTATTGTATAATGGTTCTTATACAATACAAACTTATATAAAAATAAAAAATAAAACATATTTTTGGTAAAAGATGGATATCTTACGCCGGTTCTTCTCATACCAACTTGGAATAAAAAAAATGACTTTGACAATATTATGAAATACTATTTCGTAAGAGAACGAAATTAATTACTACAAAACTTACAGAAATGATGAATGATGATGCACTTACTTTTTTATTTTTAAACCGTAGAAAAAAATTACGAATTAAATTGGTAATCGTTTTCCTTAATTACTTCATTAAAATACGCCCCTAACTCTAACTATAACAATAAAGTAGGTAATTTTAAAGCAATAGTAATATTATAAAACCGCCGACTTGCAGAACGTAAGACATCGAGGGCGCGCGGGTAATTGAAGCCATAATTCTGGCAACCCCATTTTGACATTTGGTTTTTTGCCGCGCAAAACTGAATAATTTGTCGAATAGAATAATACAGATTACATTAGGGTGGAGTGTCAACGCTGAGTTATTTATGTATAAACACTGCTTATTATAAGGTTGAAGTGAAATATTTTGTTGTTAAAAATCATTTTGACTGTATTATTACGAGATTTTTTTTTTTTTTTCTAAATACAATTGGCATTTGACAATTGCCTATTATTAAATATAATGAAAAGTTGACAATCATTAATAAAACTTAACGTATGTTACATTTTGAGGAAAATCATAGTAAAATCTGTACTCAACTGAAAAAAAACCTTACAACTTAACAATTACCTAAGATGTAGGAAATTGCGTAACACCAACCGATCTTTTTATACACCCAACATAAACTATCTTAATTAATTTACGTTGCACAATACTTTACATAAGAATATTTTTCTTTTTAGTATAATGTCTTAACGTCCACTTAAAAGTAGTTTGCTTTATTATTGCTGGCAACCCTCATTATTAATTATCATTTTTTATTCTCACTTTAATGTACGTTAACGTATTTTTATTTAACCATTAACATCATCAACAACATACAGTAACCCTTCCTACCGGAAAACGATAAATTATTCGAAAACGTAAAAAACATAAATTCCACTTCTCTCTAACTTGCTTTTATGGAAACCATTTATTTTACTGGTTTTTATTTTGTATCGCTGATTTCTATTATCCTAGTTTTTTTAAGCTTACGTTATAGAGGTGTTAGTGATTTTTATAAATCGTAAAAGGAAAGTAAGATGAAATAGTATTTTTAGAAAATGTTGATAGGATAATATTATATCAGAGTTTTAAAACTAAATTTTAATATAAAGGGAATAATCTGAATAAAAGTCATAAATCACAGTGAATCCCTGAACAAAATTCTAATTTGACCTTTTTGATAAGTTGCAACACAATTTTTGCATATGTCAACCCCGGCGGCGCTGGCGATATGTCACCGCGCCAACATCCATCATGGCGGCAAATGAACTGTCAACTGAGACGTGGTAGAATGGCGGTGTAATGACGGTGCAATGTTTCATTTACCTAGCTGAGAATATATTTTGTGTATATAATCAACGTGGTACGAAATAGGAAGACAGAATATATCAATATTTTTTATTTTAGACAAAATTCATAATATTTAAATCATACTTAGGATTTACTTACTTACTTTAGTATTTCACCTTAAACCTTCTTTTCTTCAGTCCATTACTTTTTTTCATCTTAATTTATATTTATTTATGTAAAGAAAAGGCAATAATGTAGTTATTTTTTTATAATCGAGTAGAGCTTTGTTATTTCGTCCCGCTCTATTTTAACTAAGCTCGAGCACTTTAAAATGGCACACCCAAATTGTTCGACAGTTCAGAAATATGAAAATAAAAGGGCAATAATTCACTCTGCTGGCAATTTGGCGGCACGTGTCAGTGGACGACCGCAGGCTGCGGTGGAGAGAGGGGGGAGGGGGGCGTGTCAAATCGCGGCGAGTCGCCCAAATTGCACATGCGTGTATGCACGTGGCTATGCATAGCAGTTTTTAATGGAAAAACGATGTTGTCAAGCAATTCTGATTGGACTCATTAGGATGTCATTGGGTGTCACGACTAATTGCTGTATTGAGCCTCCAGATCCATAGCTGGATCGAAACTACGTCCAACCAAAGATTTCAAAGCTAAGGATGAGCTATGACGTACATTTCACAACAAAGCTAAGGATGAGCTATGACGTACATTTCACAACAAAGCTAAGGATGAGCTATGACGTACATTTCACAACAAAGCTAAGGATGAGCTATGACGTACATTTCACAACAAAGCTAAGGATGAGCTATGACGTACATTTCACAACAAAGCTAAGGATGAGCTATGACGTACATTTCACAACAAAGCTAAGGATGAGCTATGACGTACATTTCACAACAAAGCTAAGGATGAGCTATGACGTACATTTCACAACAAAGCTAAGGATGAGCTATGACGTACGTTTCACAACAAAGCTAAGGATGAGCTACGACGTACATTTCACAACAAAGCTAAGGATGAGCTATGACGTACATTTCACAACAAAGCTAAGGATGAGCTATGACGTACATTTCACAACAAAGCTAAGGATGAGCTATGACGTACATTTCACAACAAAGCTAAGGATGAGCTATGACGTACGTTTCACAACAAAGCTAAGGATGAGCTACGACGTACATTTCACAAAAAATCTTCATACAAGAAAAAGTTACGCCATCTTGAATCCGGAAGACTGATGATGCTGCGGAATGCAAATGTCAAGATCACAAATGTCAAACCTAAATCCAACCCCATGTTTGGGGGGTGATAAAGAGAACCGAATCGCTGTGATTGCATTACACAAAGTAGGTGTAGATCCAAATGCAATTTTTAAAACTCTCCATACGCTTGGTATCACTAAAATGTTTGTGTACCGGGCTATTAATAGGTACAATGAGACCTCCTCTGCTTGTGACAGAAAAATATGTGACCGTCCACGTAGTGTTCGTACGAAAAAGATGGTCAAAGTAGTAAGGGAAAGAATTCGAAGAAATCCTGTCCGAAAGCAAAAGATTTTATCTCGGGAGATGAAGATAGCACATAGAACCATGTCGCGTATTTTAAAAGATGACTTAGGACTTGCAGCCTATAAGAGACGTACTGGTCTTTTCTTAACTGATAATTATAAAAAGAATAGGGTGGTAAAATCGAAACAACTACTGAAGCGGTACGCAAAGAGAGGTCACAGAAAAATTTTGTTTACGGACGAGAAATTTTTTACAATAGAGCAACCTTTTAACAAACAAAATGACCGTATTTATGCTCAAAGCTCTAAGGAAGCTTCCCAATTAGTCGACAGAGTGCAACGTGGGCACTATCAGACTTCAGTGATGGTTTGGTGGGGTATTAGCTATGAAGGAGTGACTGAGCCATACTTTTGTGAAAAAGGTATCAAAACATCGACACAAGTGTATCAAGATACCATTCTTGAGGAGGTAGTGACTTAACAACACCATGTTCAATAACCAAGAATGGTCCTTCCAGCAAGACTCGGCGCCGGGTCATAAAGCTCGGTCTACGCAGTCTTGGTTGGAAACGTACGTTTCGGACTTCATCAGAGCTGAAGCCTGGCTGTCGTCTAGTCCCGATCTTAATCCGCTGGATTTTTTTTTTTGATAATTAAGTAATCTTCAGATTCCTTTAAGAATTTCACACTCAGTATTTACTAAGTTGAATGCTCAACACTGATGGATGTAACTCTTCCAGGATTGTCCGCAACAAGGCTGCGGAGAAGGCGAAACACGCGCACAACCAGCAGCAGCAGCAGCAGCAGGAGCAGGAAATCAGCTCGGCGCAGGGCAGCGTGGTCTCGGTGAGTACCATGCTTAGTGATCATTCAGTGTCCCGTTTGGTAGGGACAAATTCCGACGCATGACGACATTGGGTCCATTCACACCGAAATGAAACGATACGCGACATGGCGCTGCATTTTTATGGTAGCTATTCAAATTGCACTTTATTTACTACACAAAAGGGTACACGTTTCATATGACATCAGTCATACTGTACATGCGCTGTGCAGCGCGGTGCAGCCTGACATTCGAACTCTTACAATGAAACTTATATTCTTGCGTAATGAATACAGCTTCATTTTGAATAGATATCTTAAAAATGCAGCGCCATGTTACACGGTATCGTTTCGGTGTGAACTGACCCTTAGACTAGAACCATCTAGGTAATAGAGAGTACATTCATATGATGCATCATCAGGATGAATTTGTAAAGTTAAGCATAAGATCGACTTCTTCAAAATAATGTAGTTCTTTAACATCTGCAAGCGTCCCGTGTAAGCTTTACAAACTCCACTTAAGCTACCAACACCACCCATAACATAGACCCAGTTTAAAACAAAACTTAGAACATTTCTAATCCTTGTCACTTGGCTTACATAAACCAAAACCGTCATTTCGTAGGTGATAACCCACGCGGGCAGTGCGCCCGGTGCCACTGCAGTCCTCACGCCGACGTCGGAGCAACACGTCAACAGCACCGGCAGCTACAGCATCAACGGCATCCTCGGGATAGAGCAGGTGGACCTACACAATGGGAATGGGCTGAAGAGGAAGAGACACGAGGACCAGGGTAAGGAGTAGAAAAAGTTGTAGCTTCCTTGAGAAGCGTAAATACTTCGTGGCGAAAAATCTTACTAAAATATTTACTAGGGTCACAGTGACACCAAGGATCAAAAATTATCCTCCGGAAAAAAAAATCCAGCAGCCTATTCTATTCTCCATATCTAATAAAACTTCACTATTTCTAGATATCTGAAGACCATAGACATTATTATGATATATTAGCTATTATAAAACCTAACCAAAAACATGTAAGGACATGTCTAAGGAAGGTTCTGTGGCGTACGTATCAATGTGCAACAGATTTTTTTATGTAATAAGTGTATTAAATTTCATAAATTTATATTCATAATTACTGAAGTTCGCAGAGGCAGATAGACGGACGGACGGACGGACAGACGAACGAATAGAACGAAACTATAAAAGCTTGTAGTACAACGGAACTCTAAAAACAGATACTTAAAATTTCGTTAGAACTTAGAACCTAATAGATAGATTGATTGTAAAAAGAATGCAAGAAACGGTTCGAAGAAATTATTTTAACTCACTACAATATAACGATAGGTGTGTAGCGGGCTTAAGTCAAAGCAAACACAGCTTTAGACAGAACACAATATTTTAAAACCTATATTAAGGCATTATACAATAAAGGACGGAAGGCACAAGGCAGTAAAGCAGAGATATAATATAATATGTTCAGCCGCCGTAATAGCGCTCTAAATCTCGGGTCACGCTTGGCGCACACCACTATGGTGCAGAAGGATAGGGAGGACCTTTTTCAATGTTTTTTGCGATAAAATTAGAACAGGATAGAATAAAGACTGTATAAGGGACATCACAGGCGACGAACATACTATGATATAATATTATCCGTTAAGATACTGTATATCTTCATATAACGTACTGAAATATGTAATACATCTAGGTATATTAAGATAAAATATTATAGAATCTTCGCCGTCTGTGACGCCCTTAAAGTTGTTTTTCCTGTGACTCCCAGGAATCTTGAAAATCATCCTACGAAAACCGTAACAGGCAAGATATACTCTCACAATTTCATTAGTAATTATGTTGTGAGAAAATTAAATTAACATAAATGAATTTGATGAAGAATCAAATCACGATATTGGTAAATACTTCTGGATGTTCGCAACATCTTTACGTTTACAGAAGAAAAATCATAATATACGTATCGATAAAACTTATCGGCACACATCTATCGACTGTTCGATAATCCCATCCCTGTTCGAGTGCGAACCACAAATGCCACGTCCCTATGCTCCCGTGTCATTATTTACAACTTTTCTCAGGAACAACTCTACATACGTAAAATTGGGCTATTAAAATTATCGGTTCTTAAGCTTTATGCCCCGTAGCGCCGCTTGTGTTTCATTCAAGTATAAAATACTCTGTTCCACTTTCCTCTACTCGGGTTAATTTTAGGAAAATCATTTTTTGGGTTTTGTTTTTCAACCTTATTACTGATCCTTCGCCGTCCATCCGTCCGTGCTTCTGTTTATCCGTCTAATTTATTTTGCTGTTTTTGCTCGATATTAATACTAGTGCTCGAAATTAGTGCTAATGGTTTATATATGGTATTATAATATATAAACCATTAGCACTAATTTCGAGCCCTTCCCTTATGGAACCCTCCGTGCGTGAGTTCAACTCGCACTTCGCCTCTTTTTAACTGTGTTTGAGATGTGTGTTGAATAGTTACGGCTACCTTTATAAATGTTAGGTTAGTATTGTAAGGGCCTGCAGGCCATTCGCGCTATTATTTACCGTTTGAAATCAGGTTCAATTCTGCTTTGGTTGTGATTCAGTTTCGGTTCGGTTCCGATGCGTCTGATCAGATTTCAGTATCGCACTCTTCTTTCAAACGTACCTCAACCTCAGACGAAACTCGAACGAAACTTTCGATAGACATTAGGGATGCGAACCTAATATTTGTGTAAATATTTTATAGTAATAATTAGCATAAATGAGCATTGATTTTGCTTGCACACTCGCGCTATTTGCTTTGTGGTCTATTGGTTTCGTTTGCGGTTCAATTGAAAAAACATAGCGAGATTTTCTGCTGTTTATAGATATAATATATAATATATATGGACGCTTCCACAAAACGTCTGTTCACAATCTGGTCCTGTACTAAGTATCCGAGGAAGTTGTACCTACCACAGGTACCTACCAGACGGAAATATATTTTAAATACTTTTTTTACTATACACATATTTAAGATTTGTATTATTTGTATGATACGTATTATATACACATCCATTACCTACCCGTGACCCCCGGCTTCAACCACTGAGCCACAGAGGTCGTCAAAATGTTTCATAATCACCTAATAAGTGTCGAATAGCTTGTCCGGAAGTTTTGTCGCTGCCTACTTTATACTGGGCGACAGAGACAAAAGTTCCTGATAAGCTATTTGTCATTTATTAGGCGATTGTGAAACAGGTCCTAAGTGACATAGCTCATATTTGTTAACAGTAGCTATTTGTGAAGATTCTGTATAATCTTATTATATTATTCGTATGTCCTCGCAGACGAGAACAGAGACTTCAATGGCCATTCAGAAGATGACGTGAAGAGACAGAGAAACCACTACAACGGGGACCAGATATACTCCAATGTAAGTAAAAGTAGCTGGGAGACTGAGTTCTAATAGTACGGAAAAAATAAGAGATGGCGATATGTATTTTAAAAAAATATCACAAAAATATTACTCTGACCGGGACCCGAACACGAGACACCAATTTGCCAACAACGCGAGAAGTCTGAGGAGCATACGTCGCTGAGCCACGCGCTCTGCGAATTCTAGAGAGCTAAAACTCGTACGCATTTTAATAATAAAAGAGAAAATACTAAAATAATCTGAAAATCCAAAAAATCGCGGTTTCCTGGGATAAGACCTAGCTTTCTTCATTTTTCACCCCCAAAGCCCCCTGCATACTAAGTTTAATAGAAATTGTTTAAGCTGTTTTCGATATTTTTAAACAAAATTCCGTGTTTTCACTTAAAATGATAATAATAATAATATAATCATTACTGTACTACGCCAATATATCGTTGGCTGGCAAGCTTCTTCCATTTTTAAATGCGACGTCATCTTCCAGCTGTGGTCATCGTCGAAATGGAGCCTGAAGGACGAGTACAAGCTGCTGTCGGAGCTGGGCAACGTGGGCGTGGGCGGCGTGGGCAGCGTGGGCGTGGGCGGCGTGGGCGGCGGCTACTACGGCGAGCTGTTCGACGCTCCCTACGAGCACGCCGCCCATCCGCACTACACGCCACATTCTGGTAAGTGGTCAGGTGACCGAAGATGGTCCCCAGTATATGAGGTGTATAAATACATACTTAAATACATACGCATAGAATGTCAAATCATTGCCCTTCCCATTAGCTTAAAAAAGTTGGGTAAAAAAAACCATTTTTCCCTCGCAAAACTCCCTGCATACTAAATTACGTGGTAATACTTGCCGTTTTCGTGAAACCGAATTTTTATATACAAGATTGTCTCGTTTAAAGTATAAGTATATGCCACACAAAATTGGATGTTACTACAATGACTAAAACATTTGGCATGGTCACTTGGTACTAGAACCATTTAACCATAGGGTTAGAAGTTAGAACCCTGGCAGGTCAGTTTCTCTTGACATTAAACAACAATAGGTACAAGACAATTTCAGTTTATATAAAGGTGAGTAGAGATCTAAAATGCTGATGCTGCTGTTGTATTTCCGCATTTCTATGGTTTCTGATATATATTATCTGTGAGACTATGACACAGTTGTCATGGTAGCAATATTGTTAGTTTACAAATGGGAAAATTAATAAAGATTACACATTCTAAATAATACATTTATTACTTCACAATAGTTTCTAAACAATCAAGGTCGCGCAACCACTTAGTTAATCCCAGACCCGCAACCCGCACTTACCCGATATACACCTGCGGGCCCGCGTACATTATAGACGTTATTAAAATAATTTAAGACGCATATTACATCTCGACTGTGATTTTTGCGTAAAATGGCCAATTAATGCGTTCTTGATCTCAGGAACAAAGATACATTAACAATTTTGACATATTGAATAGTAAAGAATAGCTATTGGCCTAGTTCGTAGAGGCCTCGCTTTTTGTAAATTTTGCTTAACATTTGAATTAAACCCAAAATTGCAGAGAAAGATTTTCATAAAATGCGCGAAGGCACTTTTTTGAGCTCCTTGATTGACCTAATGTTCTAAGCAAATGAAATAATAAAATGAGAATGTTATCTCCTATATAGTCGTATAGTTCGTAGTGGCCTTAGAGTTTTGAAATATCTTTGATTAAATATAGAAAAGAATCCTTTTCTAAGCCAAAAAAAACTTCGAAAATCGCTTTAAGTTAACAGTGAATTACTCCTATCTACGATAATATTATTAAGCAAAATTTACACCAGAACAATTGTTACTTCATGAGGAATAAAGATTTTATAATTTTAAAGCATGAATTTGCTAACCTATTTCAATAAAAAACGATAAATACAACTGCTAAATTACTACAAAATGTGAAATGTCGGGAACGCTTCAAATACCTAATCTCGCAGAGTGCAGATTTGTAATAGGGCTCGGCCCTTAAGTAAAAAAAAAAACGTGTGCGTCTCGGGTTGACCGACAGAAGTGATAACTTAAAAAATTGGTCTAAGTTGAACTGTTTAATATTGAAATTGTTTAACTTCAGAAAATCTTAGATTATTAATTAAATTGTTATCACTTAAAAAAAGCAAACGTTAATATTTAAGAAACCCCCGTCATTTTCAAGCAGTAAGCGAGCTGACGATGTCGACGTAAACCTCGTTTTACTTTTCCTTTGCAAAGATATTTTATCTGGAAATTGTAATCTCGATAAATAGCTTACTTATAAATACGAGTATATAATATATAATTACCCGGTGAAATATATTCTATTCACGTTAAGTTTGTAGTGAATCCTTAGTGAATAATATGTTGTTGACCAACGCTTAAGCCGTGTTCACATTATCCAATTATAGCAAAGCATTTTGACATGTTACGTATGCATGATTGCACTGCAAACTAAATTTAGCATGGGCTTTCTATGCAATGGTGTAATATGACGTCACGTTACATCGCATCTCTCTGTCTAATTGAATACTCTAAACGTTGATATCTTAGTTATTTTCAATGATGTCCACAAAATTATTTTACAACACGGCTTACCAAACAATAGAGATCTATTTAATGAAATGAAAAATTACGCGCATAATAATAAGTGTACAGTGTAGGACGTCGTCTGTAAGTGCGTATCTGATCAGTCACGCCCCAAAAGTCTGCGGCGGCGGTGGAGAAACTTGTAACCGTTAACCCTTTGTGGTCACCGTGACCTTTTGTTTCCTTTTTACCTTAAAATAGAAAATTTAAAGAACCTTTAACGACGAACGTAGAAAATACAAAAATTCCGGTATTCGTAGTAGTCGTTCGTCGTAGGATTATTAGGTAGGGTTAGTTGACACTGAAACGAACGATACGTGACGCTGCGATGCATTTTTAAGATAGCTATTGAAAATTGAACGTTTTCACTACATAAAAAGATACACGTTTCATACGACATCATACATACATTGCAACATGACACTAACAATGATACGTGTATCTTCTTGTGTGATGGATAAAGTTCAATTTTGAATAGCTATCTTAAAAATGCAGCGCCATGTCTCGTATCGTCTCGGTGTGAATTGACCCTTAGTAAATCTTTTCTTAATCTTACTAAAGAACTATTCATTTAAATGAGAAAGTTTGTGAAGATGTATAGAATATATATTTGTCTCCCTTTCATTCATAAACTACTGCATGGATTTTTATGAAATTTGGTATGGTTGTAGTCTAGGCTCGGGATTAACACAAAGTCTACCTTTGTGTTTTACTTTTATTTACTTTTATTCCGAAAAATTACAGTCTTTCCGTGGGATTTTGTATTTAGGGTATGTTCGACTGTCTTTCACGCCCAACGGGCTGAACCGGTTTCGGCTATGAATTTACACATAAGCTACTTTTTATAACGAAAAAATGTACACTTCATGCGGGATTTGCGGACACCATCTAATTCTTAATAGAAACAAAACGTCAATTAAAAATAGCAATTGAGATGAATGGGATAGTAATCCCCATTGATGAAACTCACAATGAATGGCCTAGTCACCACATCCTGGTAACCGGAGCTTCGTAAGACGATCCCACCATCTCACCGCGCCACTGTCCCACCACCACCTGGCCACGGGTCATCGCTCTGAGAAATGGGTGACTTTTTTGTTGCGGTTTCGATGAGGATAGTGTTATCAGACTGTGTGATCTCGTGAAGGTCCTGAAGAAGATGTGTAACTACGGGCCTGTTCCACGGTATACTGATAAGTGTCAGATAGCTGATTGCCAACTTTTATCTCTGTCGCTCAGTGTAAAGTAAGCAGCGACAAAACTTCCGGATAAGCTATTCGACACTTACGACGTGATTGTGAAGCAGGCCCTTTGTAAAACAAAATATAATAATATTAAGTAACCCCAAAGTAAGTTACAAATGTATGTTAATTGTCATGCAGTGAGCGAGCTGATGATGAATTATAGCTAAGAACACCCCCGATCAGATCAGCTTTCAAACAAAAAAATACATCAAAATCGGTTGATCCGTTTGGGAGTTACGATGCCACGGACAGACGGATATACAGACACGTTAAACTTATAACACCCTTATTTTTGCGTTGAGGGTTAAAAATAGCCTATTAGAATAAATATACCATTTAAAATAATTTTTAAAATAAACCTAGCATGCTAGAATGGTGATATGTGTAGAAAGAAAATTCTATCCGTGAAGTCTGGTGAAAACAGTAGGCAACACGTTCTTCAGCTACCTGCTAAGCTATTTCGATAGGTTATTTATAACTGGCATTGGCCCACCGCATATTCCCACCACTGCAACTCCTGTGAGCCAGGAGCAAAGGTAGCCAACCACAAAAACCTTTTGATATGATCTCAGAAGTGCCCGAGGGACATGCCAAATCTGTTTCTTGACCCGCAACGAAATTTATCAGAAGAAGGGTTGGATGAGTAGGAAGAATTCCAGATTCTCTCCCCCAAGCAAAGCGGGAGACAGCTCAAAGCTGCAATGACCAAAAATTCAAAGATCTAAAGAAAAAGCTGTTTCATTTACTTGCAATAGGTGTTGCCGGCGATTTCGTGCGCGCATACGGAAATCACGTGGGAATCGTACATTTTGCCGCTATAAAAAGTCTACTCTATATATGTGCCTAATGTCATCAATCAAACATAGAAATAACTATAATATTTATAAAAACTATAACCCGACTACGTAAATTACATAGCCTATGTTACCCGGGCCATTATCACGAATCTATTGACACCTCATTAATTAAAATCGGATCAGTAGTTTTGGCGCTACGGGGGAATAACTGACAAAATCATTACCCTTACTTTTGATTCGCCGCTATCGGGTAACAAACAAATCTTTCCTCTTTAATTATAAGCTTACAGGTCCATATTAAGGTCATTGTCTCACATTCGGTCAGTTCTTGATGATAGATAAAATAGGTACCAACAAACAGAGGAAAAGTGTGTACTACATAGAATAGCGGGACAGAGGTATCACGTAGCGTGCACTTTATTAAGACAGAATGAACGCGTTCACAAATTGCGATCATTTGCGGCGGTCAGCCGTCGATTCCGGCTGTCTGCGTCTACCGGCATAATGAAATGGTTTTAAACGTACAGCGATATGTTGTACGAGAAAAATCATTTAAAAAAAACGATCGAGCCTTACAGTAGTCGCATATAATAACAATATCAAAAAAAAAAAACACAATGCTTAGTACGATTTTCTTACATGATAAAAAAAAACGGAAACTTTTCCATTAAGCAGTGACATAAATCACCCTCAAAATTAAAAAATGCTAAACACTGAAATATTTTATTCGAATCTGACGGCCATATGTACCACCGCGCGCTCATTCTCCAAACCAAATAGCGCGCGCTTCCGCGACTTCCTGTTACACACTTCCCTCCCATTTCACGAAATCACTCCCACAAATTGCAAGAAAGCGAGAGAAAAGATGTCACACATGTCAAAGATATGCTCTGTGGTTTCTAGCGGTATGTTTATCAGATCTATCAATACAGTATGCGCGGATCAAACCACTGCACGGATTGCGCTGAGCCTTGACTCGCATATAGTCCTAATGATTTAGGCATCATCTAGGTAAAGATTCTACAAAACATGTCTTTTAGTAATAATGTAACATGGGATTGAATTACTTTGTATGGGGAAACAAGTTGATCGCGGTTAAGGCCGTACACATAAAGCTACTCGTATAATATATACAGACGTCAGGGCAAGCGCTCACTTGAGACACGACAGTTTTAGGACAATTGTCTCAAATAGACAAGACTAAGACTGTTTTGTCGCTAAAAAGACCATTTTGTTTTAAGTATGCGCATCTTCATAATATATTTTTTGTATAGCAATAGTCTGTCTTAAGACTGTCGTGTCTCATGTGAGCTCTCGCTAGAGCGAGAGCCTTAGAAGGCTGGGACTATATGATCCGGAATACGGCGGGATCGGGAAAATTCAGAGCACTGAAAAAGGAACTCTGCATTAATACAATAGAGTTGAAAAAAAATCGAAGTGCCGAGTGTCGACCTGTCATATTATGTGACATTGACATTTGGCTGGACACTTGTGTGTTCAATTTTCAACTCTATTGTATTAGCGCAGAGTTCTAATTTTTCCCCGGCCTACCAGATTTCGGACGATATAGACCCAGCCTAAGTCAAGTTCCACTTTTAATTGATAAAAATATGCATCTATAATATACATAATACCAAAGTTTAAGTAACAAATCGACATAATTTGCGGACAAAAATTCAGCCACCTGCGTAATATTACTCACTGAATTGGGTCAATTGTACTATCTACACATCGGGCTGTTCAATTCGTTGTAAACAAGGAAGTGAGCTGCGGTCGACGGGAATGAGCCAGAAACAGAAAGCACAAGGTTCGACTCCCGACCGCAGGCTGTGGTCGTAACAGATTCGAATCCGTTGCAGGTTGATTTGTATGATTGTGTGTTACAAAGCTTTATCACCCGAAGACGGCGAAGCCAAAAGGAATTGTAATGATTTTGGCAGTCTATGTATGTATGTTTGCTCCACCGTAGCGCCTAAACTACACACCGTGCACAGAGTACATTGTTTTATACTGAAATAGAGACGACACTCGAGCACAAAATCTGGCATAGCACGCTAGCGCCGCCTGAATTGTCCCGGATAATATAGGTACTACATAACTATGGCTACAACTTATTTACAAACCACGGTATAATCTGCGAAGCAACCAAAATTTTAATCCCCTTACTAATAAAAAGATTTACACAACGGATAACTTAAACAACGTTGCTCCAACGTCTTTGTCTGATGCGTTGGAAAAGTTACTTAACAGAGAAAGACAGCAACGTTGTTTAAGTTATCCATTGTGTAAATATTTTTTATTAGTAAGGGGGTAAGTCTAAGGATAGAAGTTAATTAAAGAATGTAAATCTTTTTATGATTTATTTTTAAGAAGCGATTTGCGGGTGAACAATAATTGTTATTTTGCTTTTAACCTTTATATCGTTACAGTCCATTTTCACACACAAAATTATGTATAACAAATGAATTAATATTTTTAGTAAGTAAGTACATAAAAACATGTTATTTTATATATATTTATCGATGCTATAAATAATATAAATAGGTAATATTTATATTTTTGTAGGTTTGTTCCAGAATCACGCAATACCTAATCCAAAATACACAATAACACTAAAAAGTTTAACGAACCTCACTAGCCTAGTTTAGCTTAAAGTAAATAAGTATATAAAGCACTTAGCACATAAAAGTCTAAAATTATTCCTAAAGGGAAATCTAAAGATTTAATACACACAATAAAAAGTACGAAGTCTCTGTCTTTCTCAAATGAGCACTGTACGGGATCCGGAGGAGCATGGCTTTAACTTACTCTAATAAAACAATGTTTGAATTAGTGATAGTTTGGATGAAAAGTTGTGATGAAGTAGTGTATCTGGTCTGTGTCCTGTAAATCCTATTTCTATTATTAGTATTTGCTGTTGTAGCGGCAACAGAAATACATAATCTGTGAAAATTTCAACTGTCTAAATATCAAGGCTTATGAGATACAGCCTGGCGACAAACGGACAGCGAATTCTTAGTATTAGAGTTCCGTTTTACCCGTTGTGTACGAACTCCTAAAAAAGTACTCGATGCGTACAAAATATCGATGTTTTCACCCGATGATTTAACCCTGTACAGTTCTGATTTATCGAATCGAAAAAAATCGATGTTTTTTTCAAAGTGGACATCCCTATAGGCTATATAATTTACGTAGTCGGGTAATTGTTTTTTATAAGAATTGTAGTTATTTGAGAATAATCAATCTTTGAACTGTACCTGAAGTCTAAAGTAACTACATTTTATTTCGTACTCTACCACAGCCAATAATATGATGCAGATGGACTCACTTTGCCAGCGGCTTCGCGTGAAATCTTGTTCCTACCTAAACACATTCAATGTTTACGGAGACTTAGCCCCAATTTCACAAACGCATTAAAACGGCGTTTAAAGCTGAGCTACGGTTTTGGATCTTTCTGTCCCGTTCTAACATTAAGGCCCGATTCGACCAAACTTGAAGTTACACGAGTGTTACTATAATGAGAATAATTTTACTCCTTCAATTTACTCTAGGATATATTCGTTTGCGTTTTACCAAGTTACTCGAAGAGTATACTATGCTCGGTATTATTATTCAATGAATAATGAACGAATGTATAAACCGACAAAAAATCATGTACTATTGTTTGTATTAGAATGACTTGTACGCCATAATAACTTAATTTCGTAGAGTAATACAGTAAAATGTCAATGTCAAATTATAACACTTCACAATGACATTGATCGTGACAATTGACAGCCAGCTGTGCGACTATTCACTATTCTCAGTTTAATACTTTACTGCGTCAAAATCGCCCGTGTAAATATTTACTGCCGTGTAATTACCTAATTCTTAGATTAGTAGTCAGAAAAACGCAAAGCCAGCTTACTCTTAGATTAGGAAACATTTATACTCGAGTAAAATTTTACTCCAGTTTGGTCGAATCCGCCCTTAATGAGAAAGAGAGATCGAATCTGGCGTAAAGCGCGATTAAAAAAGTTTGGTGAAATTGAAACTTATGACTGAATAGGTACTGAAACTCTAATCAAAATTAGGAGCCTACCTTTTAGCAGGCTGTCGCTATCTCTGCTACCCGAAACGACAAGGACAGCATGTCACTTGAGCGTCACTTAATTTAACTATCGTTTCAGTATTCGGCCGTTAGACTGCAACTAATCCGCCATCTTGTTTCAGCCACCAACGACTCCGGGGGCTCAGCCGGGGCGGAGCCGCCGTCGGGCGCGGGCAGCCCGGACACGGCGCTGGTGGTGCTGCAGCCGCCCGCGCCGCCCTACCCGCCTTACGCGCACTACGACGGTGAGTAACGACCCTAAAGCCTACGTTAGACCGTGTACAATGTGCATTGACCCTAAGAACTGGCACACCTAGACCTTTAAAAATACAGAACTCCGGTTTCCCAAAGGTGTGTTAGCATAAAGCGCCCAATGGGTATACCACATGGAGCAAATTACCAGTTCTAAGAGCTACGGATAACCTTAAAAGTGAAGACATTAGTGACTCTGCTGCACGCTCAGCATGACCATCATAGAAATGCGTTTTGTCTACACGAGAACAGAAACTTTGAATTGGAGTTTATCAGAAAAATATAAAATACACGTAAGGGTCAATTCACACCGAACCGAAACGATACGCGACATGGAGCTGTATTTTTATGATTGAACTTTATTCATTACACAAGAAGATACACGTTTCATTGTAACAGTTCCAATGTCAAGTTGCACCGCGCTGCACAGCGCATGCAATTTCGAATACCTATCTTAAAAAATGCAGCGGCGTGTCGCGTCGCGACTCATTGCCATGTGATCTGGCCCTTAGCTCCCATCTTGCTTAAATATTAATACGCATAAATACTATACCATAAGCCCCTCCCACCGACAGACAATATTAACAAAACCGTGGTTTGAAGAAGCACTCCACCAAACCTCGTGTCTCGGTTCGTTACCTCTCGCAGACAAAGCGCGTATGATCCCCCACGAAAATTATTTGCATACCCCGAATGAGCTATTAAACACCCCCCCATCCCCCACCTTCGGGGTAAGCAGATTGCGGTGGATTAAAGACCAAAGGCACAAAGTGATGCGACACCCCCTGACCTTCGATTCGCCCTTACTACGACGGCGTAAGTGCGAGAATTGTGCACCATGGGGATTTAAGACTTTATAGGAGCGTAGCGGGGAAATTAGATTTTCAGAAGTAGTACTCGAGTTTGTCGAGAGATTCGCTTGGTTTTTTTTTTTTTTTTTTTATCTTTTTGTTTTCCTCATAATTCGTGAATTACAGTATCAAAGTTAAAAGTCGAGGGTTCTATTATGTTTGTAAGACTTTGTTTAAAACATGTTGCAATATCACTTCTAAGTTAAATTAACATACTTTTTCCGACCGCCGACGATGGGAGGGTTATGGTTTTCGAGCGTATATGTTGGTATATTTTTAAGACGCATTTTAGCCCATATTATGTATCTTGAGCGCGAACTACAGCCTCAACAGTTTACTGTATTTTAGCTTCAGAGATGTCATTTTTTACCCGACTACGGCGGAGCCAAAATAAAGGGTAATGATTCAGGCTATGTATGTATGTATGTTTGTTCTACCCTAGTACCTTGACTACTGGACCAATTTTAATAAATAAGGTGTCAATCGATTCGTAATAACAGCCCGGGTAACATAGGCTATATAATTTACGTGGTAAGGTTTTAGTTTTAGTTTTAAGTATTGAAGTTACTACATTTACATTTTGAAAACGATTCGTTTAATTTTTAAACACACTAATTTCTAGCACTAGTCTTCAAGCTTATCACCAATGTAACTTGTACTCTATCTGTGGTGGGAGATTGATTGATTGACTGATGTTACAGGCACGGCGACGCTGGCCAGTGAGTACGCGTACGCGGCGCCCTACCCACAGTACTCGCCGTACGGCGGGCCCTACACGCACTCCGCCGCCACCGGCCTGCTGTCCAAGTGGTAAGTACTGCTAACACAACTAGCACTGGTAGTACTGCTGGCACTAATTGTGCTGCTAGCACTGCCGGTACTGACAGCACTGCCAGTACTGCTAGCAATGCCAGTACTGGTAGTGCTGCTAGCATTTCTAGCAAATATATTGATAGAGTTGACGCTACTCGACAATATAGGATGTCGATTGCCGTTGCTATTTTTCACCATGGGACAGCCATGCTTCTGCACGAATGGGTCGTATCCGTCTGCTCGTTTCCTGGTCGATTTAATGAAGAAAAAAAAAACTTGACAGGTGTCAAGGGACACCCGGATGGAACGAAGTTCCTTTCGATTAATTAGTGAAGGAATTGTAATATTTTTTTTTTTAAGTTATAATAAATTTTTTTTATATATTAACAATTTTAGTAATAATTGAGTGAGAGAGAGAGAGACAGACAGAGAAACTATAGCAAAAAGTGTCGTTACAACTTTTAGTCTTAATTTTTTCCGTCTAGCCCCCTTTCGCAACGCGCGGTAAGGAACTCCGTTCCAAAACAGTAGAATCCTAAATCAAAATAAAATACATTTTGTTGCAGAGCTTATAATTTTGTTTTATGCCCACCTAAATACAAAATCAATTCTCCACGAGGTTTATATAAATACCCAAAGCCATAAGATGTGGTTTTAACCTCGTTTTATGTAACAAATGCGATGCGGCGTATAATGTTTATCGCGCGCCGGGAGATATATCTCCTGTGTGGTTTGCCCACTCGTTACCTCACCTGTCTTTTTTCACGTGTGATGGAGCTTTTAATGGTTATTGATGGTGGAACAAAGGTATTGATAGCTTAAACGAATTTATAAAGGTTGATGGAAAAAGGCTAGAGGCAGATTTTTAAAGTTATATGTGCCGTTTTATTTTTAAAGTACCTGGATATGTGAGCTTTGCTCGGAGTTTTGATTTTTTTTTTAATAAAAAGAATCACAAAAATATTTATCACAACATTCTAAATTTTCGAACAAAGCAAAAATTTTACCTACATACGCATACAAACTGCCAATCGGACTGACATATTATATTATGTCAGTCCGATTGGTCGAAAGTCGAAATTATTTATATATTATTGCACGACAAAAGAAAAACATAATCCTGCTAATATTATAAATGTGAATGTTTGTGAGGATGGATGGATGTTTGTTACTCCTTCACGCAAAAACTACTGAACGGATTTTTATTAAATTTATTATGGTAGTAGTTTAGGCTCCGGATTAAAACATAGGCTACTTTTTATCCCGGAAAAGTACAGTATTCCCGCGGGATACCCGATAGTATATTTACGCGGGCGGAGCCGCGGGAAACAGCTAGTAATTATATAACTTTAAATGAGCAGTTTCCGAGGGATAAGACCTAGCTAGATCGATTTTTCTCCCCGAAAGCTCCCTGCATACCTAGGTACAAAATTTTATAGTAATACTTGCAGACGTTTCCGAGAAACTGCATATTTCCTGCATATTTTTTCTTCCGCCAAATTTCATACTCCGCCGTTATCATACATTTTCGTAAAAAGTTGTACAAATATTTTACTTTACGTGTTAATATTGTTTTATACACCTTTAGGAGTTGAAATTCAAAAATCCTCTTACAGCTTCATGTGTTATGAACAAGAAAATTGTTTGTAAGATCAATCGTCTATCAATATGGAATCCTACTGTATCAATTTTAAATTTGGAATCAAAGGGCATCGAATTCGCACACTTGTCCCTCCGCCCTCAGACAAAGGGCTGGGTCCCGAGGGAAGGGAGTAACTTATAGGGCATTAAATTTAAGTGATTCCTCTGCTATCGCTTTTAAAGTTCCCAAGTTGGGGGATACAATATGGTTGATTGGTTCGTGTTTGGGAATCTCGTCCTACTTCTAAGGATTTAGTAAACTTTGTATTAATATAATATAAGTATAGAAACAAGAGATATACCGGTTGACAGTTTTATTCAGTTTCGACATGAAACATCGATTTTTGTTCTTTGTTGAAAATTTGTTTTACAACATAGCACTACCAATACTTTAAAATCATTATTTACTAATTTATATTATTTTAGTTTAGCACACAATTAATTAGGATCAATAAACTAATGTATACATTTGGTTGCAGATATCAGCGAACGCCAAGCGATCAGTAGCAGGCGCGCCACAACGAAAAGTGATAAAGGACACAGTGACAGTTGTCAGTTTGACGTTTACAGTGTACAATGCAGAATAGGTCTCCACCCGTCATGTCTTCCCAGACCACAAGCTACAGGCAGCGCCAACGCGGACAAAAATTGAACTAAATCGCGTCTGTGAAACGTTGCTCAATATCCCGTCATCGGGCGTCAGCCAATAGAATCGTTTTATTTTGAAAGCCAAAACAAGATGGCGTCTCCGTACAGTATGAAGTTAGCTATAGACAATTTAGTTTCTTTCGCAGCTGACTTCACCCTTATACTCATTATTTTTAACGTTGAGAGCCAAAGTGTAAATCTCAAAATGTAAATATTAATGTAAGTTTATTTTTACCTCAGTTTAGTGAATAAATGCCCAAGTAAGCACAAGTATATCGAATGTTTAAGTTAATTTATTTTTTATATTGTTATAATTAAGATGCTTTTAAAGGTGTATAAATGTTTTGTAGTTCATTTGAAAATTACAATGAGATTACTGTTTCATTTTTTACTTTTTATAGATTAGCCCTAGATCGCTTATTATAGAAATTATAAATATTATAAGTTGTAATTTTTAGTTTGTACGATCTTATCATTTCCGTCCATTTTTGTTTGTATATATTGGAGCAATTCAGTGAACCTACATACAGTTTAGAGGTATGCCAAAGACTTGAAATACGTCTTTTAAAGCATTGTTTTAGTTGAAGCAATAATCGCCAAAGAGGTGGACTTTTCCAGGCATTTTCTTTCATATTAAATGTAAAATGTTTAAATGTTTTAATTTATGTATTTCAATCATGTATCATATTTAATATGCTATATATATAAAAATATACTACCAGAATTATATTGTGTAAAAACTTATACCTTCTTTGACAAAATAAAATAAATGATATAATAAAATAAATTTTAATGTATAATTGAATGGCTTTATTTTCAAACCATTTTGTTTTGTCGTTAAAATGTTGAAAAAAAAATGATAAAACTTTTAAGTAATAAAAAATAACTTAGTTTTGTATTCGAACGTCGTCACACACACGTGTAAACAAATTTTACTACATTCTTGGTTTTTATATTAATATTATATCATAGTATAAAAAGATTTAATACACCTTGTAGTCAATTCTAAATATGACCAATGAAATAGATGTATTCATGAAAGTAATAAAAGTGTTTTTACCAAATAGTTATTGTAAACTAGCTACATACGAAAATAATGATTGCAGGATATTTCAATTATTACATTAAATATTATATTGTTATTTATAATATTATCCACACGTACAACCCGGTCAAAAGTTCTGTGCACCTGGCGATGAAGACGGTGGGTGGGACTACCTTCTCTTTTTCTTTACAACAATTGAATTCAGGTTTGATTCATGTATTCTTATTTAATGTGTTATTTGTATTATGTTTTTATTTTTACGTACAAAGTAAAAGTTTTATAAATTACATAATTTTCGAATGAAATAACTAATCAATTAATATTGCTTATTAAAAAAAAATATATTAACATTTTTTAAATTTTTCAACACAATTAAAATTATTACAATCTTTTCTTAGGACTTATTAATATTCTAAAGACTACTAGTCCTTAGACTATTAATAGTCTAAAATAATAATCTGTATCAGCTAACCACCCTGATGAAATATAAGGGGCGTAGCATACCAGCAAGACGCACAGATATTTTGGCTGGGTTGTATGTACGGCAAGCAATTTGCTTGTATATTTTTTATATTATTTGCATCGCCGCATTTTTAGTAAAACAAGCTTACCTAAAGCTAGTAACATAGTAGACGTTTCTATAACTAAACTAAATTAAGTTTTAATATTTTGTTAATATTGTTGTTAAACAGGATGGTCTTCAAGGAGCGTAATTTGATTCGATTCTCGTTTCAAATATATATAATACAATAAAGATTTAAATTCTATAACACGAGGCCGTTACAATGCGCCGGGCGCGTGACCTTCAAAGCCGGATCGTTGTATGGCAGTGTGAGTGTGAAATGTAAATCATGTTATTTTTCTGTAAGTTATGAAATTGTTTAGTTACGAACACTGTCATCACTTATGTAATATTGTAGCCGAGTGCTGGGTCGAATATTGTACCCTTGAAATTATTGTACCCTAGAAAAGTCCACGCTACTCATTTCTTGTAATTTGATATTTATTATTTAGATATCGCTTCCGTTGGGCATATCGTAGGTGATACTTCGTCACAGCAGTTCGTATAGTTTCATTTTATTTGTACTTAGTATAAGACAATTGCACCAGTACGAAATAAAGGCATATGAGTTTATATGTATGTTTTTGATTGCTTTTGTACAATTTTACGCCCATGTTTCTCGTGGAACCCTTAAATAGACAAAAAGTTGGCAACAATATAAATAATTTCACAAATCCATCCTCGGGTCTACGATAAAAAGTGAATGATATGAATCAATCTTGTAGGTCATTAATTGTTTATTCTTTCGAAAAATAATAAAATCAGTCAGATTAAAACTTTCGCATTCAAGCGCCATACTCACTGTCTAGCCTTCAAATCCAATATCGGACTCGCTGGCAAAAATTATAAATTATTGACACTATTGATCCTAATGACGGCTATTATACTACGAGGGCGGCACTGAAAATTTCGGGAATCAAGGAAGTGACACAACATTACTATTTAAAAATGTATTTATTGCTTTTCGAAGTGTTCTCCGCGAAATTTGACACATTTTTCCATACGATGGAACCAATCATTGAAGCAACCATTCCATTCGGAAGTTGGGGTCTCCAAAATGGCCGTTTTGTAGGCGTCCACAACTTCTTCAGGTGATGAAAATCTCTGACCACGCAATTTATTCTTTATTTTAGGGAAAGTATAGAAATCATTAGGGCTTAGGTCGGGGCTGTACGGCGAATGGTCTAATAATTCTATGATTTCTTGCTCTAAAAACTCTTTTGTTCTGTGCGCGGTGTGAGAACTCGCATTGTCGTGATGGAGGATGATGCGGCGGTTGCAGTTCTCTTTACGGAGTTCAGAAACGACCTGTGGCAAACAAATGTTAGCATACCATTCTGCATTAACCGTTCTTTGTTCCTCAAGAGAAATAGTCGCAACATGGCCAGTTTTGGAGACAAACGTGGCCATTATTTTTTTTGCAACACTCCGTGAACGAACAATTTTTGTTGGCTTTAACTCATTTTCGAACACCCAAACTCGTGACTGGTTTTTTGTTTCGGGTTCGTACGCGTATATCCAGGATTCATCACCTGATACGATGTTGTATACAGCATTTGAGAATCCTGCGTGGAATCTTTCGAGAGTTCTGACGCACCTAGTAACGTGAGCCGCTTTTTGCTCTTCACAGAGCATATGCGGTATCCATCGGACAAACAACTTTTTTACACCTAATTGTTCATGCAAGATTATTTGTATTTGTCTCATGCCAATGTCTAAAGTTGCCTGAATTTCGTGGTATGTCACATGTCGATCTTCCTCAATCAGCTTACGCACAGCATCAACGTTTTCTTGGGTGACTGCAGTTTTTGGACGACCTTGACGGGGATCATCACTGAGCTTGACACGTCCACGTTGAAATTCAGCAAACCAGCGATAAATTGTGGTTTTGGATGGGGCTTCATCACCAAATGCATAAATCATCCGGTCAACACACTGTTTTTATGTTAAACCACTTCGAAAGTCATAATAAATCATCGCTCTAGAATTTTCTCGAGTCAATTCCATTTTCTCAACGACTAAACAAGTTTGACAAGACCTTGTGACAAGACCGAGAATCTTTTTTTAAATAAATAAACGGTATTCGATTTTTAAAACCAAGGAGTTTTAAATTAAAAAGATTTTAATATGACAGGAACAGTGAAAATATTCCATTCCCGATACTTTTAGTGCAGCCCTCGTATATGCGTCCTAACATAACATATGCGTGACAGATAATAATTGACAATCGTAGTGAAGTTACCTAACGAAAATTAATCGATTGTTTAAAATATCGAATTAGTTCGTAAAGGAAATGAAATCTGAATTATCGATTTTAGATTTGTGAATTAAATTGCTAAGAAATGGGTAATTTGTAAATAAATAATAATAAAAGAATAAAAACTATTCAAATCGTTTATTTTCTTATTTACTGCAGTCGGAATCGAAGATTGCGAGCTCGTTTCGGAATCGGAAACAAAAACAATGACAAAAAACTCAACAAAAAACAATAACAAAAGTCAAAATCAACAAAAACTCAAAGCAGACGCAACGAAAACACAAATCGCATACAAGGCAGATGCACTCGTACTGACATTTCCGAGTTGCAATACGATCACAAGATGGCCTTCCTATTCATCGATTTGATGTCGATTCAACAGTGTCAATCTCTATTGACAGAAGTCCGTTCCATGCATCTGCCATTTTTATGACATACTTTCTTAATTTAATTTCATATTTATATCTGATATCAGAGTTAATAATAAGAATAATATCAGTTTTATTTATAATTAAAGAAAATATTATTTTTTGTCAATGGAATATAATTTATTTCGTTTTTTTGCTTTTTTTTGTTTTCTTGTAAGAAGTTTGCGTAGTAAGGAATATAAGAACTGTCATCCATATCATCGTACGACGCACGAAGTATAGTACCGGTGCTGGATTTTCAAGCTGGACGATGAGTAATTCGCTTAACGGCCCGTTTCAGTAACCTATCTATCTAGAACTATTCGTTAAAAACGTTGTCATTTGACGGTTTTAGCGTAACAAGTTTGACGTTTCCAAGAAATAATTATTGGGAGATAAGTTATTGAAACCGGCCATTCGACTTGTATAAGTTAGAAGGCCGTAAGTTGCTTTTCAGTTGACTTATGACATTTCACAGTAAAATCAAAGACAAAATCAAAAACTTCTTTGTTAAACCTTATACATTTCAAACAAACGTCATTTTATTTGTTAAGGTTTACCGTTTTATAAAAATGTGACTAAAATATTAAAATACCAAAAAAAAGATGTTTTGTGTTGAAAGCTATGGATTTCACTTCATTAGTATTTTATGCTAAACATAACAGTGACTATGACAACGACATTACTCGTCACGTTGAAACAGTAACATACGGAGACCCTCTAGAAGAAGTTTTAAACAGGAAGACCAAGCACAGCAAATTACAAGCTCCGGCAAGAGAAACAAATAATGTAGAAGAACAAAAGGTTTGTGATAATCCTGAAGAAAACACACGATCCACAAAATATCATGACATAAAATTGACAAAATATAAAGAGGAAACATCTACACAGTCATTGTTAGATGAATATAAATATTGCAAAGACGTAATATCGTTTATAACGTCAAAAAATAGTCTTGAAAATTCAGAAAATAAAGATTCAGTCACCAAACCGGCGTATAGAAATGTTAATGACGTTTTAGTATTTACTGTTACTAAAGATAGAACAAATTTCCCAAAAATGAATGAATCAAAATCCGACGATGCCCTAAAACCTTGCGACGCTCCAAAAGACTTTGATGCTCCAAAACCTTGCGATTCTCCAAAACCTTGTGATGCTCCAAAACCGTGCAATACTCCGAAACCTTGCGATGCCTCAAAACCTTGCGATGCTCTGGAACCTTGCAATGGCCCGAAAACTTGTGAATCGTGCTCAAAAAGGATATGTCAATCTGAATCAGATATTCCATCTAGTCCGAGCTCGTGCAGTTGCAGTGAAAAAACTTCGAAATCCAAAATGACTTGCTGTTCCAAAAAATCTAATAGTTCTTGCTATGTTCCCGCAGACGACTGTAGCAGAAAATGTTCTAAAGAGTCTTGCGTGTCACCTAAATCACAATTGAGCGATTGTGTAATGAGATTTGTTAAATGTCTTGAGGATAAGAAAGCTGCAGATGTCAGTACAAAATCAAGCGAACCCGATGCTGATGCAAAGCCCTGCTTGTTTCAGAACGTACCGATAACACCAACTGAAGTACCGCCATGTCCTAATAAAAGTTCACCAAAATCGAGTTTTCAAAATTTTGTCGTGTCCTCAGCCACAACACTAGCTACATTCAAAACATCAGTTCAAGACTTTATTGGAACTGTGTGTGACAAAACTAGGGAAGCCACAAAATTTGTTACAGACGAAGGGCTCAAAGCTCTAGGTTTTAAAGAAAATCCAAAATGTAGCAACAAAGATTCAGACTTGAAGTCGGACTGTACAAAACCAAAGAAATGCGATTTCAGTAGGGAAAATGAACCTAATATCGAAAGAGAAGTGAAGACGGCTATTCACATCTACGAAGACGTCTCATGCAAATCACCAACTAGTGTGCCAGGTGTATTCGAAGGTATTGTTGCTTTAAAAGATGATGAAAGTTCTGAATACGACATTCCGAAAATGGACGAAACTGATATAAGATATAGATCACTCCTTGGGAGTATCAAAGATAAAGTGGTTTCCTATATAATGAATCCACTCAGCGATAATAACTGTGAGAGTGACGATGGTGGGAGTGGAAAGAGCGGCACGAATAAAGTGTGTCACTCTGATGATATAACATCACCTCATCACATCGGCGTCATCTATAATAATCAAGCTGACGAAGGAAAAGAGTCTGATGGAAAGACTTGCGAGGAAAAGAAAATCCCGGCTACAGAAAACATTGACGATAAAAACTGAAGATTAAATACAAAAGCGTTAAATTAGTAAAGAAAACCGTAAAATTTATAAATAAATATGATTTTGAAGAAGAAATAACAATAATAAAAAAATCCTTTTTACTCCAAAATTAGCCAGTATTTTATTTTGAGCCAATGAGAATACCAATTTTAAGTCATTTTATGACTAGGAATTTAAAAATCAAATTTTAGGAATAGGTTACTTCAATTCTGAACGAGCGATGTAATTTCTATAAACGCCCAATCGATTTAGATTTATTTAAACTGTGTTTAAAAGACTCTTAATAGAAATTTAGGTGACATGTTTCCCCAAAATAAGACAAGTAATAATCAAGAATGTCATTTAATAACAATGATTTAATACATCTCATACAAAATACAACATTAAAATACATCTGTCATATATAATATACAATACAAGCATATGACTAGAATATCTCATACTTTTGTATAATAATGTAAGACACTCATTCAAATCTCTAAATACTTATTGGAACAATCTTTAGGAAAATATATTTTATTAGCTGGTGTTTTCCCGCGACCTTGTGCGCGCATCAATCTCGCGGAACCGTGCATTTTGCGCAGCCGCGATTAAAATTGCCCATGTCATTTCCCGTTGTGTACTCTATATTTGTGTCAAATTTCTTCAAAATCGGTCCAGTAGTTTCAGAGTCTATTCAATGTAAACAAACAAACAATGAAATCTTTCCTCTTTGTAATATTAGTATATAATATTAAAATTACTAAAATTTAAAATGCATACGTAAAAGTTAATTGCATGCTGTACGCAATTTCGTAGCAGAGCAAGCTTCAAAATAGTGGCCTTTTCACAATCTTCTGACAAGTTTCTCTTAGCTTATTTATAAGTTTTTTAAATTAAAACTATATTAGGAGATTGTAAACAAGGCGCAAAGTCTCGATAAACTACGAAAGCCAAAACAAGAGTTAATTGCTACAAAAATGCACGAGGATTCGTAGCAACACTAAGCCCCAATTTTACCAACGCGTTAAACCGACGTTTGGGGCCAAGCTCCGGTTTAAGATCTGTCTGTCCCGTTCTAACGTTGAATGAGAGAGGTAGAAAGAATCCGGGTTTCTAATCCGGGTAATTAAATTAAGCACGTTTTATGAAGTTTGGTGAAATCGGGGCTAAGGCTCACTTGCGCAGATCTGGGTTAAAGTTAACCCTGGGTTAAATATCATATTATCTCTCTCGTTCTTCGTATTTATGAAAGAGAAGGCATGATATTTTAACCCAGAGTTAACTTTGTCGTAGATCTGCGCAAGTGGGCCCAACGAACAATCTTAACCCCCGACGGAAACAGAGGGAGGGGGAGTCGTAAGTTTTAATTCAAAAATTTTAGTTAATGTCCAAACTCTTAATATCTCATGAAAAGTACATTAAGACTAATATAAACTAATAATTATTTTCTTTCAGAATTTCATACAACAGTAAAATCGTTTGTCATTTATAACACATAAGGTAAGCTAAATGTAACAAAAATAAAATGTTGTATTTTATGATTGTTACGTTTGGTTCACTTTATTTCAAAACACAAGTATGAATATCTCTGTCAAAAACTTTAACCTATTCATTTCATATAAAGTTAGTTTAATTATTAACAGGTAAAGCTGTACAAAATACATAATATTATCTACAGCAAAAAGCATTTAAACGCATAGAAATACTACGATTGGCACATTCTCCTCTTTACTAGTAAAAATATTTACACAACAGATAACTTGTACAGACAGCCATATTACATAAATGTTTTTATTAGTAAGGGGGCTTAAACATAGTAAACAAAGTTATTATATAAATTACAAGGAAGTATATAAGGCACATTGCCATTTATTTTTCATACAATTTAGTATATTACGTATTAGATAGTACAAGATAACAATAATGGTACATATAAAATAAATACTTTCTCGAAAATCCAACTTAGATTTCTGGTGACATTTTATATAAAATTAAAATATGAAAACGTCTATAAAATTACTTGGTTAAAACTCTTTTATATATTAACATTTTTAATTCAGTAATAGTTATATTATTTTTCTTTTTTATATATCTACATTACAAAATATAGCTCAAGCATCAGAACTCTCAGTATATTTTGTCTATATTTTACTTACAAAGCACTATTCGTTACAATTATTACCCTTATTACCTTTGTGCAAATGGTTTGGATGTTTATTACTTACCATTTTGGGGCTTAGTCTACTCATGACATATTTTGATCATTATGATTACAAAGTGATACCCTTTGAATGCTACGAAAAAATTTTATGTCTTCTCCTCTGCGACGTTCAAAGCGTTAATATAAACATTATAATATGCTTGATTGGATACGCACATAAAGTCTACTGATAATAGAAAGCGAGTTTGATGTCAGTGGTAAAAGTGAATGACGAAGTCACAAGACTAGCCCCTTTGAAAGGACGGATGCATTTTTATTGCATGATACTAACAATGAGCATTGAGCATATCACACGAAATATACGTGTGTGTGTGTCATACTAAGTCATGAATGATCATGTTTGATCGTCTCGAAAATAGCAAACAAAGCGAAAAACTCTCCAATAAACTCCGCCCTACGGAACATGTAGGGTTGGACCTAGGCGATGTCAAGCGCCTAGGCAAAAGTGAAGCCACAAGACCGGCTCGCGGGGGCTATGTCTTCCTCGGCGGCTGCATGGGGGGGTGGTGGAAGGGATGGTACTGTCGGGACAGCATCTGCTGCTGTGAACAGTGAAAGGGTTATTACAGCTTTTTAATTAGAATAAAGTAAAGCTTTGGATGTCACGTCGTTTTTTTTTAAAGTGATTTTTGAATAAAAATGAAATTGATTTATAAAAAGTGATGCTCCGATGATCGAATTAAAAAAAAGGAGTTAAGAAGTGGGGCTATAGGCTAAATATTAAAAATAATAAAAAATATTTATTTTATTTGCAAATGAAACTTAACAAGCTTTATTCGGAATGTCAACAGAAAAAACTACCAACGGCGTATGAAAACTGGCACGGAATCATCTATTTTTTTTTACAAAAATAAATAGCCTTTAGACCCACAAAAACTGTTCAATCCATTTTTTATTTATATAATAAAATATCCTATTTGTTATTAAGACTATTTTTATTATATAAATATGGTACCCACCACGTCCGCGGTCCTGTTCTGGTGGTCGCTCATCTTGCGGTCTTGCAGGATGATCTGGTTTGCGGCGCTGTAACACTCATCATGGTTAGGGCCTGTCTCACAATCTTCTAATAAGTGTCAGATAGCTTAACTGTATGTTTTGTCTCTGATTTCGATATAAAGTAAGCAGCGACAAAACTGCAGGATAACCTATCCGACACTTATTAAAATTCCCTACTAATAAAAACATTTACACAACTGATTCAATGTTGCTGTCTCTGTCTGTTACATTGGAAAAATCACTTGAACACACAAAGAGCAATATTGAATGCTAACCATTTGTATCCCCATACAATTTGAGTTAATGTTTAGAAATCACGATTTCAATCAATGACGTAGCAATAAACTGGGAGCTGTGTCACAGTTTATACTAGTACAGCTCCCAACGCTAACTACTGAATAATTACAT
Source organism: Phengaris arion (assembly GCA_963565745.1). Taxonomy (NCBI): domain Eukaryota; kingdom Metazoa; phylum Arthropoda; class Insecta; order Lepidoptera; family Lycaenidae; genus Phengaris; species Phengaris arion. The sequence continues at coordinate 2,732,698 of OY751448.1, forward strand.
AAACTGTACTATTATGTTCTTCTAAACTGTAAACATTTTTATGTATGTGATTGAAAAAAAAAATTAAAAAAAAATAAAGTGTTTATATACTGTAATGCAATGTAATGTAATGTGTATACTTAAGCTAAAAAATACTTTAATTACAGTTAATTATAAAGAAAGGTTTAATTGCTAATAAACACAACAAGTAGTAATGTCGAATATAAATTATTCTTATTAGGAACAAAGGTGAAGTTGTGTTTTCTCAAATATCCTCTGTGGCTCAGTGGTTGAGCGTGTCGGTGCTCAAGCCGGGGGTCGCGGATTCGAATCCCGCCGAAGGAACAAAAAGTTTTTCCGTGTTCCTGGGTCATGGACGTGTAATGTGTATATTTAAATATGTATATAATAAAAATCTTAAATTTGTGTACAATATAAAAGCATTAGATATGTTTCCGTTGTCTAATACCCGTAACACAAGTTCTTCGAGGACTTTAAACGGGGCCAGATTGACGTAGTGTGAAGCGTCCATAGAGCATATATAGTCATTGCTTACTATCAGACGATCTATCTGCTTTTTCGCTTATACTGGACGGTTCTTTCACAAAAATAGACATTCAAGGAGCATAATCAGTATTCGATTCTCGTTCCAAAAATATATAACATATGGTCTTCAATTCTGACCAGATTATCATATGAAATACTTAAATCATATTCATACCGCTCGCCTATACAGCACGCCGGCCGCGTGATCTTCAAAGCCGGCGCGTTGGACGGCACTACGAGGGTGTCCATGCGTAGTTACAGTTGTTAGAAAATGTTTATCGTGTTATGTTTTTGTAAATTTAGTTACTTAATTTAAGTTATGTAACTTTTGTATCCTAATGTTGGGTTAAATATTTCATTCGGTAGCAGTACAACCTGAAGCTCCATTCTCGTATTTAAAGTAGATTTTTATTTTACTTTGATTGTATTGTAAGTGAAGCTACTTGTTATCATAAACTGATTTTGTGAAGTTTGGACCGATCCGAACGCGTTTGACGCTGGTTTTTACGTTTACGAGAATACCGGTTAGACAGTTTTAGCGTATCGGGACTTGATTGTAAATGTATTAATGCAGGTTTTATTAAGCAGAATTGACCCTCTGGTTAAATATATATTATGTGCAGCAGGTCTAAAATGGCCACATTGAGTGAATCGTATAATAAAAAAAATCATCTATTGAAATTGAATACATGATGTTTCATATTCACTTTATATGGCCACCAGGAGCAGAACCAACTTCGCCTTGAGGGTCGAGCGTTTGGAATCTCGTCATAAAGTGAACATTAGATCCTTCGTGGTGACGGTGGCCGGTTCCATTAAAACCAGGCCAGCTACGCACTAGTTATTTTTTATAGTGGTTCCTCTCTTCCTTTACTCTCGAAACCCAGTGGGACGGATGACCGGTACGACTGGCGGGAGATTAGGCGCAGGACCCACTTTTCACATGCCCATCCGACGCATGGATCATTTTTCTTGTCAGACAATCGAATGATCAGCCTGCATTGTCCTAACCAAACTTGGACATGACATTTTTTGTTGTTCCAACGCGGGATTCGAGCCTACGACCTTCGAATCGAGAGCCAAGCTCTCAACCATTGGCCCACGGAGGCTGTTAAGTATAAAAATATGTTAGGTTAAGGTATCCATATCTATACATATAATAAATTGTAACTAGTCGCTCTCTGTACATGGAAGATGAATAAGAAAAACTGCTTTATGAACAGTATAGAACACAAAACAATGATTTTTAGAATTTTTGTCTGTTTGTCTGTACGTTTGTACGCGCTAATCTCAGAATCTACGGAACGAATTTTGACGAAATTTGGTATGGAAGTAGTTTAGACTCTGAATTAACACAGGCTACTATTTATTGCGGAAAAATGTACGGTTCCCGCGATGTTTGTTCTTGCACGCACGAAGTTACCGGCTTAACCGATTTGAATGCGGTTTTCACTAATGTGTTTTGGTTTGCATCATTTCAATCGGTTCATGAATATAAAAGTTATATGAGGCTAAAGAATATAACATAATATAAAATGCTATAGAATAACTGATTAGTTGAACTGGCTGAAACTGTACGTAGGTATTACCTAACCATTGATGTATATTAGTGCCCGGAGTAATAAGTGAGAAGTTCTTTTATCGTCGTAGCGCTAAACCATATTAAGCAACGCTGGTCATGGATTCAACTAGGATGGGTGACCACAATCCCAAATAATTTTTAAAATCAAAGTCTATACGCCTAATACCTACTAATGTTTTCGTATTTAAGAGATTTTTGAAATCATTAAAACACGACGTAGAACACATCCTTACTTATTATAAACGCGGAAGTTTTTTGTATGAATGTTCGTTACTCTTTCACTTATTATCAGCTGAAGGACATCTAGTATATAATAAGAGCCTATGCCGCCTGAAATAAAGATTTAATTATTTATTATATTACGTGTCCATCTCCTCCTGCGTGAGGTCGAGCGCCTCCTGCATCTCGCGGGACGTGCTCTCCACGAACTCCTTGTCACAGTACTTGCCCAGACCCTGCTCCGTCAGCACCTGCGCCGGGTATTGCAGATTGTTACATCTCATGTGGAAGTTGCAATATAATGAGGAAGTTCACCAAAAAATAATTCTTTTGATAAGTTATAAAAAATGGAGTAAAATAAAACAAACACGTAATACAATCAGCGCAACTTCAAAGTCCTATAACTTTTTTATTCAATCGATTCTAATGCTATGTACACCATTGTTGTCGTGTACATTAGATATATATATAAAATTTCAGTTCTAAGGATAAAAATGTATACGATGTGGTAGTAATTAATACGACGATGGGACGAACCCATACGTCCGTCGTTTTACTTTCTCATTTTTTTTCTTCTGTTTGTCGTTGTCCTGTATGCTGTGTCACGTGTCCATCGAATTTAAAATATCATGCACTATAACATTTTACACGTCTTTGTATGTCAGTCGATTCAGTAAAGTGGTAGAAGCTTTACTGAAAGTTCTTAGGGAGTTTTGGCGGGACACAAAATAGCACGTTTTTAGACGTTGTACCACTTGCCCACACTTGTGCACGTTAGAGTATATTTAATGGTTAATATTCTACCAATATTACACATTAAGAACCAAAATAACACAAATTTATGAGGGAATACAAAATCCACAACGACATTGAACTCCCCGGCAAAACTCCCATAGACCACGTTATTTGTAGTATGTGTAATTCTGTCAAATGTCACTTTGCCAAAATACCCATAGACTATTGACACACATCCTTACTAATAAAAATATTTACGCAATGGATAAGCAATACTATGTTTTGTCCTTGTCTGTCAATCTACTTTTCCCACGTATCAGATAAGGACAAAACATTGTATTGCTTATCCACCGTTTAAATATTTTTTTAAGTAAGGCGGCTATTGTTTTTTTATTTTCTTTTGTACTTTTCTCATTCCATATGTAAGGTACAAAAACAGGTTATTTTTCTTTATTTATTATTATCTATCAAAATATTAAAGGGAAGGCAAGTGGCGAATTACATGTTCAATCATTTGTATCCATAAGCCCGGATATTTAAATTCATAGGTAGGTACCTACTCCGTGCTGAAAACCTAATAAAGATAAGGATATTGACATTAATGAAATTAAGGTTGTCAATGAAGAAAGGGTTTTGGCAGTCCTTGTATGTTTCTTTGTTCCACCGTACCGCCTAAAATACTGGTCCGATTTTAATAATCCCGGGTAATATAGGCTATACAATTAAATTAATCGGGTTAAATTTTTTATCATATCGTAACACTTACTCGAGTGATTAGATTCTCCGCTGGATTTTCTACACAGTAAGGCACGTGGTTGCGACGGGGCATTTTGTCACGAACTAAAATAATAAAAATATATTCATTAGATAATAATAAAAAGTACTTACATATGTAGATAAACGAGTGGTCTCGGCGCTCGACTAGATACCGCGCTATCTAACAACAACAGCCCCGTGAACGCGGCAACTCATTGCTGTAGTGTGGGTACATAATATCATTGTGTGTAAGATAATTTCTAGTGTGCATGAATTCGGTAAGTACATCTGACACGAAGATTTCAATGTTACGGGCTCGGGCACGCCGACTTTGGCGTATATTATTGCCGCAGTTTTTAAACACGCCAGCGGTATCTTGTCGAGTGCCGAGACCAATCATTTATATATTATGTTATGTACAAGATTTGCAAACTTTTATAAGACAAACAACTTTGAAACATGTTATATTTATTATGACAATTCTCCTGCAAATTAATCGATATACAATAGGGAGACTTACAGTAGACACAGAGAGCTTCTTTTTAATTTAATAAAGACTCGGACCAAATAAAAAAGTGAAAACAGAGTTTTGCGAACCACACAGTGAAGCCGGTCTAACTACGCCTCGCCATGTAATTAATTACACAGCGCCACGCACACACACGTATCGAAATGCCACACCTTTAACCTTGTGAGGCGAGCTGTCGCGGTGTGTGGTTTTTACGTATGTAGTGGGCAGATACACGTGCAGGGCGCAATACATAAAAAACAGCCTCAGTGTTTGGTTGTCTTCTTTTTTTTTTGGTCTGAGAGTAAACTATTATGGACTAGCGGCTCATATATTATAATCAAAATAAGTATATAATTTATTAAACCTGCACTTAATTTTGTTAGTTTATAAATAAGTACCTAGTTAGTATTGGTTAAAGTAACACTGACTAAACATTTAAAACAAACTACAAGCTTATTATCCTACATGCAGCAGTCAAAATTTAAACAGAATATACCAGAGATTTGTAAGAAATTAAACATTTACTACTAGTAATTCCAAAGGCTTAGCAATCATTTCAAAGAAATGTTAGACAAAGAATACATAATATTATAAAAAATATATTTCTACCAATCAGAACACACTAAAACAGACTTACAGTTGTTTCTCATACTCTGCATAAGATCGTTGGAAGTTTTTCTGGAATTTTCGTTGAATTGTTTTACTACAATAATGTGCTTTTAGTCGAAATGCAGCACTAAATAATTTCGGAGTGACTGACCACGCCATCTCTCGAACTTTTGATAAAACAATACCACAGCTTGCGGGCGATATTTCATATTAGTTTGTCTCAGTAGACAATAGATGGCGGTCGCAATCGAAGATTTAAAAAACTGTTTAAATAAATTTCAAAAATAAATTACTATTATTATTTTTGATCTTTTTTAATGTGTCAAGATAATATTAAAACAAAAAGTTTATACACTACATACAGTAAATAATAAGATCAACAATTTTTTAATCTACCTGTTTAGTCCCAATTCAAAATTAGCCTAGTCTTATGTTTTAGTTGTATTGTTTGTAAATATTAGTAGATTTCTATATAATATCGCTTGTTTAGGATACAATATAAATCAGATACTTCCTCTAACAAGTAAGTATCTATATAATGAATCACAAATCAACTTACTCGATAACTTTGAATATCCTCTCAGAGTCCTTGCCGTGTAGTAGAGGCTGCATCGCAATTTCTTCATCATTATCGTCTGCTCGGTCGTATTTTCTGGGGATATTGTCAAAAAATTATTCACCTTCAAGAAACTGCGACGTGCTGTCTAGAAAGCCGCGTGAAAATTGAAACCAAATCCTACAAAACTAACAATTGTCACAAATAAAGACTTTTTCAATTTCCTGTACCTCTTCACCCAAAATTTACAAAAAGAGGTCGTCTTTAGGGTCATTTTTCTGCTCTTATAAAGCTTATTTTGTTTATTTAAAAGTATCTACCCAAAGATAGCACATAAAATCACCTTACAATTGGCTACAAAATATCCAATCAAATATTAAAATTTGATTTGGAAAAAGCATAAAAAGTCTTCAAAATTTTCACGGTTTGCTATTATGCATGAATCCTAATGGGTCGCAATAAGGTTTATTTTATTCGATCACTGTCTGGAGTTATTGCTGAAAACATTTCTATTATCTTTGCTCTCCATATTCGGAAACCTGTCAAACAACTTTTCGTAAACGCATCCTCCATCCATTAATCAATGAGGGTTTTTGATATTTTTTCTGCCGCTAGGAGGCAGACCCAACGCACACAAAGCGTCATCCGGTGGCGTTAGTGGTATCAAAAACGGTAAATAAGAATTTTCGATTATTTTTCTATCATCAGGCGGTGCTTGGTAGCCCGACGGTCCTTGTCGTGTCAAAAAGCTGTCAGATGTCACAAATTTAAAAAACTTCATTATTATTGTATTATATTTTTTGAATAAATAAGTAGACACAGCACTTACCCATTTTCTTCGTGTATTTTACCGTCCATGCCCAGCTCCCTTTGCATCATCCAGCTTAGAGACTGACTGTCTTTTCTAGCTGCAATACAAATCCAGTGTGAAGCAATAAAATTAACTCTTTTATCAATTTTAAAAGACATTATATCCTCTCTCACTCTCCGGTCCATTCGATGATAACGCATAATGATTTAAATTACTCTTATTCGTTTTCGTTTATACATTATTATAATTACACTTAGGCCTTTTCATCCGTTATTGGATGATTTATACAGTATTCTCCGAGCGAAGTAACCAGTCTTGAAATACTGTAGTGCCTGGGGCAGTTTGTTTTTAAATGTCGTATGGTTGCCCAAGCACATTCTCACAACATAGTCAGCCTAGTCCAGAGGAATGACTGGTCAATACGTCTGGGGCCAACCATGTGCGTATTGCCTCACTATGATTTCCTTCATCGTTAGAGCGTCCGAATAATGTAATTTAGATCTGAAAAAGTCTTATTGGTACTCACTAGAGAAGCTAGAGGAGCTAGAGAATATTAAGGTGAATATAATTGAAGGGAAGATTCTTCAAGGTCTTTTTAGGGTTCCGTATTTCACGTCTCGGAACCCTTATGGTTTCGTCAAGTCCGTCCGTCCGTCTTCGGCTTACCGTCCAAACAGTTTTAGTGCTAGAAAGATGAAACTTTTCATTGATCACATATCCATGAAAAGTTTTTGTCGTCGACAAAGTGCTAAAATAAAATCACGAAAAATGAAATTAAGTGAGTGAGAAAAAGTGGGGATGTTTTTATCTCTCGCGTCTACCCTATAGCGTGGGGTATCATTTGATATGCCTTGTGGAAACATTTATAGGTTGCAAAGACAATTTTTTGATTTAGTTTACGAGATATTCAACTTTAAAGCGCATTTTATTTTGTTAAAATAGGGCATCCCCCTCTCTAAAACCTAAACGGCTGGCTCGAAATCTAAAAAAAAACATGATGGTTGTCCATGTGATGAACTTTAAAGGAAAACTATAACGGCTTATATAACTCTGCTAATTTAGGAGTTATAGATGCCTAACTTCCAAAATGCGCTGACTTGGAAAACATACTTGGAGTTCAAAAATAACGTAATAATAAGGAAACATGTAAAATATTGGTATAATGGTACGGAACCCTACGTGCGCGATTACGACTCGCACTTGACCGGTTTTTTCCCCTGAATCTCTTGTCCTGACCCAGCTGTAGGTCTACGTACCAGTTGACTTCGGCTTGCTCGGCGGTGGCCGGGGATCTCGGCCCTTCTTGAAGCTAGTCCAAACAGCGCCGAACAGTGAGTGGTTCCGCTAAAAATTAAGCGACAATCAAATAGCATCACCAATTTTTTAACGATGATTTCGTTGTATTTAAATTATTTTTTTTCATTCCAGGTTGCATTTTTTACTCTCTGTTTGTATGTGTAAATTAAATAATTAATGTTATTTACTTTTTCGTATTCATTATTATTCACTATTAGTATTCATTACTATTCACTAATAGTTCGTATTCACTATTAGTGAATAGTGCTACAGTAAACTGTACAGTTACTCTCTATAAACTTACCCTATGCATGGGTTCAACAGTCTCTGGAGATACTTCATCCAAATTCCCGGAGATCGTCCTCTTCAGCTCTGGACCGGTATCGACCATTTTCCTCATACCCGCTTGTAAAGTTGTTTGAATGGTCTTCTTCCCTTCCTCTTCTTTCTTCTTACGGAATCTAAAAATATTAGAATGTTAATCCAGCTTAGTGTATAGATTTTTCTTTAATATGCATTGAATAAATGTTGCTATACTCGTAATAGGCTAAAATAAAATTATCGTAAGCATTTGATTCGTAAAAAAAATTACTCGGAAGATAGCCAATAGCTCAAAAACTTTCATAGCTTCTCAAGGAAATATCGAATAATAATTCAAATAACGTAAGCCTTTATTAGCAAGTACTTATTCAGGGACTTAAACTGCTTTAAATATTAACATTAACATAACAATTCAAATGTATCAATTAAGTAGGTACTTAAATGATGTAATAACACCATTCGCGTTTTTACAAATATTTTTTTACAAAGCAACATTTCCTTTAACAAACCTATATTATATAATTTACTTAAAGTTATAATAGCAACATTCATCAAATTCATGCTTATCTAAAGTTAAATCTCAAAAACATGTCTTCTCAATAAAATCAAACAGAACCGATTGACACAAAGCCTAGTCATGCAGAACTTTTGAACACAGACACGCTCAAAACCATAAATAAAAAACATATAGTAACTAGAGTTGCTGAAAGCCAATCCGATAGGGGATCTGAGAAAACATGCTTTTGATATTTAAAACCATGCAAACCTGTGGATGATACAAACAAATATAACTGAAGAAAGGAAATAAAATATATTATACAAAAAATTATAAAAAAGGACATAATAATAGTACTCAATTTTGCAATAACTGAAGCAGGGGAAACTATGATACAAAAAGTGGTCTAACTAATTACTATAGGTATAGCAGGATATTGTGAATATTTTTTTTATATCATAATAATGCCTCTAAATAAAACATCTCTCCGGTAGAAACAAACGCTATAATCTTTTGTTACTTATTATTGTTTAAAGACATCGTTTAAACGATTTTTGTGGTTTACCAAAAAAATACAAAATCCACACAATTTAAATCTTTTCTATGGGATCTATTCTAGCGGGATTCATTCAAAACCAAACAAAATGGAAGAATGAGCAAAAAATCTTTCAAGCAACTTTCTTGGTCGGTATCGTCAAGTGACGCCAAGAAAAGCAAGCGAAAATACAGCGTTCTTCAGGTTGCTTAAAAGTTGAATACACTTACGCGTGGTTCCTGTATGAATAGAAACATATTTGTTAATAATATATTAGTGTTTAATGATATATCAAAAGCTCTACTTCTAATACACATTAAAACTAAAGAAGCACAATTTAATAGAGAACAGTAACTAAACTACCATATTATCAAAGCGAATACGATAGAACCAACATAGTGCACGATATTAAAACTATAATTTGATAATTTTGAAGCTTTGATTTAATTAAAAAGATCGTAATATCTGCAGATAAATATTAAAAACAGTTGATGTTATCAGATAGCAAAAATATAAATTCGGATATTTCAATTTGTAAATATGAAAATTTCGATTGTAAATAAGCATATGCGCATTGAAAACTCTTACCTTCTGAAGTAGTCTTGGATTAGGAACGTGGCATAGAACTTGCCAACAGTGATCTCGTTGGGATCCCCAGGTGGTGGTACCACTTGGTCTAACAATTTGTGTGAAGTCCTCTTCCAAACCTTTTTGATGATATCCCGTAATTCCAAGTTGCACTGATCTATAAAACCTGTAGAAGTATGGAATAAAAATTAAAAGTATATTTACCATAAAAGTCTAGTATTACAAATTTTCAGATCCACTTGCGTTTTTTCAAAATCTAAAAAAGCTTGTAAGTAGCTTACTTGCATGCTGGAAAGAGGACAGCAAAGTTGCTTTTTTCTATTAATTTCAAAAAAAAATCATTAGAATCTTAAAAATGATGTAATGTAATTTGGAATATAATATATATTAAGTTTGTGTACAAGTATACCAGTAGTTTTGATCTGCAGCTGTGTTCGGACGACGGCAAATAATGTGGCATTGAAGTTGACGGTACCATCGGAGTTGAGAGGCATATTCATAGACACAAGTCTCTTACAGGCAGTCCTGTGGGGGCATAGCTTACCGAAACCTAGAATATAGAAATATAACATTATCAAACATAACGACCCAGAAAGTAGAAATATGACATGAGAGTTATAATATAGGTTTATATGTAATTTAGATAAATTGAATGTAGTATAAGAGCTAAGGATATATACAAAAAACAGCATCCGTGGTCTAGTGGTTAGAGCTTGGCTCTCGACTCGGAGGTCGTGAGTTTGATTCCCGCATTGGACAACAAAACAAAGTTGTTTCCAAGTTTGGTTAGGACAATGCAGGCTGATCACGTGATTATCTGACAAAAAAGATGATCCATGCGTCGGATGGGCATGTAAAAAGTCGGACCTGCGCCAGTCGTGTCGGTTATCCGTCCCACTGGATTATGAGAGTAAAGGAAGAGAGAGTGCTCTTGTGTACTGCGCACACAGTACTTGGGCACTATAAAATTACTCTTGCGTAACTGGCCTAGATTCAATAAAACCGGCCACCGTCACCGAAATCGGTGTGGGGAGTTATTTTTTTATATAATAAAAAATTAAAAAAAAAATAATTTTAAAGTAAGATTGTTGGGATTACATCCCAGTAATTAATAGAAACGTTAATGTAATAATAAATTCTTTTAAAGGCAAAGGTTTTACGAACCTAAAGGAGGACTTATCTTTCTCAACAAGTTGACCACGTCCAAATGTTTTATTCTTCCCTTTGCATCAGGATCGTACTCGCTCCATAACCTATAAGACATTTAACAATTAAAAAAACACAAAAAGTTTAAGAAAACGCTGAATAAGAAAGAATGTTACCTAACAAACTCGTCCAGATGATGTGGTCCCAGAATTGACCAGTCCCGAGTCAGATAGTCAAAGTTATCCATGATGACAGCCACAAACAAATTTATAATCTAAAAAAGAACAAAAATTATTTTAGGAATCAAATGATGTAGCAGAGTGTTTTGAAGTTTATATTGGAAGAAACTTAAAAATTATCCATTACTTCTTAAGATTTTTCTTTTACATTATATATAATTACTTACCAAGAAAGTACAAAGCAGCGAGAACGATATAAAATACGGGAACGCTAATCTTGTCCCACAGGTTTCCTCGACCTGTGTGGTATTGTCTGTGGTATCCGCTTTTATACAACCAACTGGTATTCCTGGATGTGTGTCATCATTCGGGGATAGAGCCATCATAATTTCTTGCCATGCTTCACCTAGTGGAAGAAATTAAATATGGTAATGTCTATTGACGATTTTACACCGCATAAATCTGACTAAACAAAAGTTCTCCGGGGACTTATCGCGGGACGCACGAACTAGTACTAAGATATGCCGTGAGTCATAACATGAAACTACACAATTTAGACACTACTTTTTATACCTACATGCTATACAGAATAAGTCATACCTGTCGCAGATCTAAACAGAACCATCAAGGCACCTCCGAAAGTTTGGAAATTATTGTTCCTCGTGATAATTTCATCATCAAGTTCGATTCTGCCAAACAACTGTAAAAATATATGTGTTAAAATAAGACAATAAATAAATCAACTGCAATAGAAATAGCTATAACAAATATAAAATATTTTTGTGTCCCCCAAGGTATAGTACTGGGTCTACTCTTTTTATAATCTTTGTGATTGAACCAAAAACTGTTAACATATTTTTAGTTTATTTTTTCTACTTCCTTGAATACCTTCTCGGTGGTTATCATATTAATTTAACATTAAATATTAAAATGGCTGACCTGCATTCCAACAACGGCGTAAATGAAGAAGAGTAGTACAATGAGGAGGGCTACATACGGCAGCGCCTGGAACGACTTTATGAACGTCCAAAGTAATGTTCGTATTCGTTCTCCTCTGGATAGTAGTTTTATCAACCTCATAGCTCGGAAGAGACGGAAGAACGTGATGTATTTTAGAAGAGTGCCCTAAAATATAACAGATAAATGTTTCAGTAACTTTTGAATATTCATACCAAATTTTACTGTACATATTTTGCATAAAATCTGTAGAAACTTACCTCTTTACTTTTTGTTGGAGTTCCAAGCTGAAACACAAAGGAACATGTTTTATAATTTAACTTGAAATATTTTTTCGATTCAACAACTAGGTACTGAATTAGATTAGATATTTCTATGTTGTGGATTAATTTTATAACGGTTTCAAAATATTATCTGCTGCTATAATCTTAAGAAACGGTAATTTAACTAAATTAGCAACTTGATGTTGATAAAATGCCCATACTAACCTCGGATGGCAACCTGTACTCGTTGACTTGTGTGACCACTATGTCTATAATACTGCCAACCACCAAAATAAAGTCAGTCGTATTCCACGCATCTCCAAAATAGTTCTGAAACACCATCGGCTTATATAATTTACCAGTATTTACTCTAATTCCTTCAAAGTAAATATTAGCAAAAAACCTTGCTTTCTACCACTATTAACTACTGGTAGAAGTTTCAAACTTAGTAATATAAAGCATAAATACCAATAATTTTATGAAGACAAAACAAACCTTAAATCTAAAGGCCGCCAATTTGAACACAAACTCCATCATGAAGACAGTTGTCAGCACCATGTTCAAGTAATCTAACGCCTGGAACCAAGGCGTTTAAATGTTAGAAAATTGTCGCTTTACTTTTAAAAATATAACTAGATATTTCAACGGTTTGTGATAATTCTAAAAACTTTATATCTAGTAATATTTTTTCATCATTAGAATTAAAAGTGATCACGTTTTAATAAATAGTGCAAGACGATCGTCCGTCAGGATTGCATGAAATATGGGAAACTGGTATGAGCATAATATTTTTGTACTATCGGGGAATAGAAATCATAAGAAGTTTGACCGTTTTCAGAATTTGTTTGTATTATATTAATATTACAATGTTACACACTATTACTACTAAGCATAACACACTGATATGTAATTGACAATTGTATTGTGACTGCATATCGACATTATAAATTATAATACAAATAAATTATGAGAACACACTACCTGCTTATGAATAAGATTCCCTGATAGTATGGGTAAACTCACCTTCTTGTAGAGTGGGTTGGCATTGTGATACTTCATCATGAGCGCGACCGTGTTCAGCACGATGAAGAAGAAGATGATGTACTCGAATCGCTGTGACGTCACGAACCACCACGTCTTGTACTGAATGCGATGTTTTGGAATGTATCTGACAAAAATATTAGTAATATATAATGGTTTACAATGATAAAACTCACACTTCCAGTGAACTCACACTTGCACTAACTCAAAGAAAGAGCAAGGGGTTAAACAAAGTACAATATCGAAATGATAATGAATCGAACTTTAATGTTTTTGAAAACGAAAAAAATGTAGAGGACAAAGCATGTTGTTTAAATTAAATCACGGGGTTTAGCGACGTAATGTTACGACATAATATTATTATTTGCCTGGCTCTTTCCCATTTTATTTGGGGTCGCCCCTACGTATCATGCGTCTCTAGGCAGCTCGGTCTTCGGTCGACTCTTTGTTGACTTGGGTTTCTTTAAGGTTTTCTTATTTACTACGGACAACCAGGTGATTGGAAGTCTTCCACATCCTCAGGATTTAGTTTCGATATCTAGGACTTTTATCTTTTTTTCGTGAATTTTAATTACCTTCTGATAGGTTTAGCCTTAAGAGCAAACTCTATACAGTTTCTTTGATTCTTGTCCAGTTCGCAATCCTTGAACTCTTGTTCACCCTCCTTCTGGAATGTAACTATAACGAAACCTACGAATATGTTTACCTGAAAATAATCAAAATATTAGAAAGAATGCTATGAATATAATGAAATTCAAAATATTTTGAAGAGTAATGTACAAATAATATCTCAGAATAATCAGCACTTACCATGAAAAATGCAATAACAATAATATAACTTATATAAAAGAATGCAACAAGTGGCCGCGAGTTTTCGATCGGACCATGATTTTCTTCGTTGGAATCCATAGATGTTGATAAAAGTCTGAAAAATGGAAGACAATATTCTTAAAATTGTGTTACCTGGCAACTAAAAATATATTAGAAGGAATATAGTAGATAAATAACATAAGTAACATTACCCTGGCCAGCCTTCAAAAGTAGAAACAGTGAAGAGTGTTAGCATTCCATTGAGCACATCGTCGAAATTAAATTTATTTCTTATCCACACCCTATTTTCTATAATCGGTTTATTATTCTTGTACACGAGATAGGTACCTCTGAAAATATAAAAAAAAATGATAAAAAATATAAATAAATAATAGGTAAAGGAATTAAACTATATTATAATAATCAGAGAAAAGTATACTTACTGACATTCTAATTTAGTCACTTTTGTTATATCGGTGCAGCTGTAAAATTTACCCTGAAAGCAGATTTTATTGAGAAATCGCACAGGTAAGTTTATACAAAGAATCGCCTGACTTTTTTGACATCATAATATAATATCAAAAACGAGCAATACAACGGACAGAAGCACAAACCTTAAACAGCTGAATGCCAACTACAGCGAACATAAATTGCAACATGTGATTAATTAGCAGAATATTTCCAATAGATTTTATCGAAGCGAACACACATTTAACAACATACTGTTAATTTTACACACCACAACAAAAAGTTAAAGAAATTCTCAACAACATAAAAAAAGAAATAAGATTAATAAACGAATTATTATAGGGAATGAAACAAAAGGAAACAGAAGACACGAACATAAATTACATTACCCGATCAGCAAACCAATTCCCAAAGTGGTGTGTAATGTGGCGTTGATTTATTTGTGGGAGAAGAAGACAAAAAAATTAAAAATAAATAAAACAATGCATATTTACAGTGCATTAAAACTAGCCAGTGTCCCGAACTGACTCAAACATAACAAACAAAATCCAAAAAAGGTGCGTAAAAGTGATTCGAAATGTACCTTTTTCCATGAGTGAAAATGTTCAGGTAGGGTGCAAAAAAAACAAAAAACACAAAAGCTATTTCCGAGTCCAAAAATTCACAAAATATCCACACAACACCTTTGGGCTTTTAACATGCATTCCAAAAAGTGAGTTTTTGGACTCACAAAGCAAACAGGTTAGTATTCAGAAGCCGCACACACAAGAACTAGATGTTGCAATTTCACGTACTTACTCAAACCAATAAATTATTGACCCAAAGGTGTCGTTAACAGTATTCTAACGTTTGTGTCCCCTACCTTGAACATTTGCACCCCCATTACAGCGAACATGAACTGTAGAAGATGTGTCACCAACAAAATGTTGCCAATAGTTTTAATAGCGACTATCACGCACTGAACTACGTGCTAAAAATCAATAAAAATATTCTTTACTAATTTAGCACTATGAAAATCTCACTTAATAAAACTACTATCCAGATTACTACAATGATAGTGAAAAGATACTCACTTTCAATCCTTTAGCTCGGTTGATAGCTCTCAATGGTCTCAGCACTCTGAACACTCTCAAAATCTTTATAACGGACACGTTGCTCGATCTAGATAAAAATATTTCTATTATTACAAAATATTTTAATAATAGGTCTTTACCTATGAAATTGCCGTTCTGCAGTACTGGCCAATTCAAATCAAAATAATTTTTGTTTGGCTAAGAATTCTAATTTCAAATTAATTTTATTTTAAAAACATGGAATTCTTTTTCCAAAAGTAGTTATTTGTTTATTGATTAGTGTTACATTTTCATCGCATTTCATTCTTTTTCGTCATCATGGATACGTTAAAAATTCGAGTAATTATGGAATATTAGTACCATCGTGGCAGCAACGCGGCACAAGCGGCACGCAACATCAACGACGTTTACGGAGTTTACTAACACTACAAACCAACGCACCACCTGTTATTGGTTTTCTCGCTTCCGTTCTGGAAATTTCGACATGAAAACTGAACCTCGCGGTCATCCGAAGACTTTGGTCAACAATGACGAATTAAAGGCGATTGTGGAAGCTGATAATACACAATCTACGGCTGAATTAGCAGCAGCTTTCGACGTTAGCGTCAAAACAATATTGGTCCATTTACGTCAAATTGGCAAGGTAAAAAAGCTTGACAAATGGGTGCCCCACGAACTCAATGATAGCCAGCGCGATTTACGCGTCGAGACGTGCCTTGCACTGCTCAACAGACACGCAAATGAAGGAATTTTGAACCGCATTGTTATCTGCGATGAAAAATGGATTCTGTTTGATAACCGCAAGCGCTCAGCAAGTTGGTTGGATCCTGGTTCAGCACCTAAGCAATGCCCTAAACGAAAACTTACACCTATAAAAGTGATGGTCACTGTTTGGTGGTCTAGCGCCGGTGTGATTCATCACAGCTTCTTACCAAACGGGGTGAGCATTACTGCAGATGTGTACTGTGATGAACTGAACACAATGATGGAGAAGCTGACACATCTCCAACCAGCATTGGTCAATCGCTCGTCTCCGCTGCTCTGCACGACAACGCGCGACCTCATTCTGCACAGCAGACGGTCTCCAAGTTGCAAGAACTGGGGTTGGAAGCTCTCCGTCATCCGCCCTACTCACCAGACCTTGCGCCTACAGACTACTACTTTTTCCAGAATTTGGATAACTTCTTGGCGGGAAAAAAATTCAATACCCGAGAGGCAGTACAAAATGCCTTTGAAGAATTTGTTGCCTCCCGTCCAGCTGATTTCTTTAAGAAGGGCATCAATAAACTGGCACTGCGTTGGCAAAGATGCATTGATTGCATGGGCGATTACTTCGATTAATAGAAATGAAAAACATGAAAAAAATTCGTTTAAATTTATTCATACAAAATGGCAATTTCATAGGTAAAGACCTAATATCAACAAATATTATTCAGTTTATATTTATAAGGTCTACGTAATAATTTTTTACATTATATTATGTTATAAATGTTTGTCATCGGTAGACTGACTAATTTAAATTTGAATTGTGAAGAAGAGTACCTTTACCTTAAAATTCTGTTATTATTCTGTTATTTAAAGGTAGTTGGCAGATATTTATTTTTAATACTTTCTAAAACTTACCCGCTGAGAGAAATGAATGAAACTATTACTACAAGGAAGTCCAACAGATTGAAAGCCGATCGACAGAACGCATCCTTGTGGAAAATGAACCCGTACGTGATCAACTTTAGCAGCAGTTCGAATGTGAATACTGCCGTGAAGAAGTAGTCCACTTTTCGGAGAATCTGAAAAATCAGAGATCGGAGACTGAAATAGGCAAAAAAATATCGACAATATATACTTATACTAAGTATATATTGTCGATATTTTTTGGTTCTAATAAGGTTCTAATAATTTTTGGATCATTATTGCAAAACCACCATTTCTATATTAAATCCTGAAATTTTACACACCTCACTTCTAATTTCTGTTTCCTTACTGCCTACAGGATCTTCCATTGCCAACATCAAGGAAGACGCAAGAATACACAACAGAATCAAATTTTTAAACCAGGAGTGGTTCTGAATATTGTAGCACATTACTCTGAACCTGCAAAATAAAATCATAGTATTACTTTAATGTAAGCGAACAAAAATAAGGCTTTAACGAAATCTCAAGAAAATGATGTTTAAAATTTGAACTGTAAATACATACGGGTTTGTTTTTGAAAATATGAAAAAACTACTGGCGTCGGGAATGGGTTTCTCTTGGGTTTTAACTTCAACTTCAGAGAGGCGTCTTGGTCTGGCGGATACTGTAGCTTGCCTTCTCGGACCATCTGATGATTCGTATTTATTAATGTCACCTAAAATATACGAACAAGAAACTTGTTAAGAGTAAAGTGTGTTTGCATTTCATTCACTTTACATTATTTTTACTTTTAGAATAACTTCCTAATATTTATCAGACTAGGTTTGTCTTGTTATTAGCAATAGTAATTGTATTGTTCTTACAAGTTCTCGTTTGTAAGAGGCAGCATTGCCAGCGGGAGAAATATTTTAATGTCATACTTAATTTATTTCAGTATTAAAAGTAGCGTATCAACTTTATTAAATTATTGGGAAAAGTTACCGTTACCGTTCTGTTTCTTATTTACAGCTACTAATGCATTTTTGGCATCATCTATGCCATCCTGTTCATTTTCCTCTGCCTCCAGTTCTGACCCTGTTTCCTCGTATTCCTTGTCTGACCTGATTTTGAAAGTTTATTTATTCCAGCGCTACTCCAATACATAATTATGTAGCTTAAAGGAGAACTTGTTGTTCTCCTTTAAGTCACCGTACATTTACTGCCTTGTAATTAAAATACGTGTCTACAAAAAAGTAATAATTGTACGTTGTACTTTATGAAAATAGGAACAAAAAAAGCAATTATATTATGCATCAAACTCGGGGGATAAAAGATTATTGATTAAATATATTTAATCAATAATCTTTTATCCCCCGTTACAATAGGTTAGGTTATAACCTAACCTATTGTAACGTTGCTTCGATGTATAGAACATTCTAGTATTTTTACGGTATTTACAATTATAATTTGTAGAACGTTCTCGAACCTTCACTGTCCTATTCTCAACCCGACTCGAAAGTTCTAGATTGTTGTTCGTGGAAAGATCTAGAAAGTTCTCCACCGCGAACTTTCTAGTACCCGTGTCGTCGGTATATAAAGGGGGCGTCGCCGACCGCCGTCAGTTCAGTTAACTACAAGTGTTCTTTGAGTTAATTTCGAGCGGTACCTAAAGTGAATAGTGCGATTACTCTCTGCGATCACGAAGGCTTACGATTTGGACTTTTCGTCGTGTTGGAAGGTATTGGTGTGGAAATTCGCTATGAATAAACTCCCTCAGAGGAAACTGGCGTTTTACTCCGGATATCGGACCATAATCCCATAACACTGTTGTTTAATAAATTTCCCTAGTGATGGTTTGCGTAAAAGCGACATCTATTGATTGTTATGTTAACTACGTAATGAAATCAATAACTAGATTGTTCGGAAACGCAATATGCTAACAGATAAATTATGTATATCGCTATCACATTACGAAAACCAAGAACATATATAATTATTTCTTAGTATAAATATAAATAGTATAGAGGGATCTATTTCAACCCCAAGTAACATTTTTTTTCATAAAACTATTGCACATGAATTCTCTGATATTCAGAGATACATAACTATTTATTCCCAAGTCCTAAAAATATAATATAATATATTTTTAGGACTTGGGAATAAATAATAACTTTTTAAGTGCTATGAAACCACATATGTTCGAAACTTGGCCGCTCTTGATAGAAAATCAGGCAGGATTCGCCAGTGTCCTTTCTGTTATTTATATTCATTACAGTGGTTGCTAAAATTAAAATTATTACTGCTATTTAAAATTAAAATAAAGTGTTACCCTGCCACCCTTTTGTAGGCTTTATACTTTTTGCTGCATGTAACAAAAATGAGTAAGTAAATCATAAACTTATCTATCTTCTCAATATGTCAGAAATTCTTTTCCTTTCGAAAATCTTCTACTTACTCGTCATTTGAATATTCCTCTTCATTTCCATATTCATCATCTCCCTCGCCTTCTTCATCAAGCTTTGGATTACCTGCTTCTGCATTTTCAGCATCCTAGTAAATAAAAAATATTAAAACATGTATTTGGTTTACTACCAATAGATCATATACTATTGGTACTTACTTCCTTTTCTTTTATTATTTCCTGTGCATCCATCTCCTCGGCATCACCTAAATTGTCTACGGCAATAGCCAAGAACACGTTCAATAATATATCTGCTAGTGTATCAGGAAATAAATATTTTCACTCGTATTATTTTATGGTTATTATTATAATTATTAAGATTTATATACTCGCAGCGACTAGATTCTTGAAGTTCAAACTTGCATTACGATGACAGACGTTACAATATATAGATTGAATGTTTCATTATTTCGGTAGGTGCTAAAAAGGATACAGTTGCCGCAAATGAAGATGATGATGAAGTATATGGAGGCCAGCATGCCGGGCGTGCCCACACCGCCGTACGCGTTGATGCCGTTGTACATCACCACGTTCCAATCCTCGCCTGTCAGTATCTGCACAACCAAACTCCTGATTACCATTAAATAATCTTGACAAATTAGCATAACGGAGAATTCTATACTTTTAAGCATAATATTTACCATTTTTATGTCGATTAAGTACAGACAGTTATTTGATAGATATTTTGATTGGTTCTACTTGTTTGTCAATGTCAAAACAGATTTTGTAAAGTTTTTCGTTAAATAACAATAGGCCTCACTTGAAACATCGTAAGTACAGCTTGCCAGAACGAGTCGAAGTTGTGTCGCTCCTTTGGTTCTTCTGGTGCAAAATCAAATTTGCCTCCAAACACTTGCATACCCAGCAGTGCGAATATCATAATGAACAAGAACAGCAATAGTAAAAGAGAGAAGATGGATTGGATTGAATTGAGAAGAGAAGCGACGAGATTTGAGAGAGACCGCCAATACCTGAAAACAAGAAAAACAGAAATTAAATGTCAATCAATAATTTATCTTTTACTGAAGCATGTTTCTTCCTTCGATACTGGTTGAATTTATAAGAATAAAAGAAATAAGAATCTTGTTTAAATAAATAAGCTTGTTAATCACAATAACTTATCTATGTAACATCTATTTAACAGGAAAATTTAAATACTTCTATAAACTATTTGAAATTTATCCGAAAAGATAATATTCAACCCCTCTTAAACAAAATGAGCTTACTTGGTAACTTTGAAAACTCTGAGCAGACGTACACAACGCAGTACAGATATTCCCAGCTGTGGGATTGTATCCGTCTGAGTCAGTGCCAGCTCCACTATCGAACATACCATGACGAAGCAATCGAACCGATTGAACAGGGACACGAAGTAGCCCTGCAGTACAAAATAGAGGTATGGATGATTATAAAATTATATTATGATGGGCCTAGGGATTAACAAATTTAAAAAGAAAAAGTAAAATTTTCCAACATGGCGTATAAAGACGACGACAGTGACGATCACGAGAATAATTATAATATAATAATGGTGGTTGTGGTGGCAGATATTACTAAATATAAAAGGTTACAATATAAACAGTGATGTCCATAATGATGATAAGCCTAAGGTTTATTAATCTTAAACAAGGTTAAGGGGTTAGACTTTATACCACTTACATCAGTCTCGTTCTTAATGTTTTGAGAAAATGAAGAAAAAACAAAAAATTATTATTTGTGATATTAGAAGCTTTTTTATTGCATAATCATACAATATATTAGTATATTGTGTATATTAATTTAAAATACAAAACAAGTAACAGATAATACAGAAACAATAGAACTACTTTCAAAATATTATGTAATTTAATAACTACCTGAAATCCCAGTGCGTACATTTTGACGACCATTTCTATAGTAAACAGCACCACAAATAAGTAGTTGGCGTAGTTCTGAAAATCATCCAGCCATTCTTTCTGCCTGAAATTCAACAAGTAGAAAAAAATTGTTTGTCGTATCAAAAATTACAATCGTCACGTACTTTTCTCTTACAAATTGTTTTAATGAAACTGGTGCTAGGGATTTTGAATAGACCCTCCAAAAATAATGTGGCGGGCCTATTAGCGCACAGTCCTGAATTACGATAGATAGAAACTTTTCTATAGTCCGGCGTTACATATGCAACATCTGAATACTAATGCAGTGGATTTAAACTGACCGAGCATACCGTCCGCTCGGTCAGAGGTCTTCCTTCGGGGCTTCTTCCATTCCAACATTCGGGACCCTCAACAAGAATACACGTCCTTCTGGACATCATTATCATCACCCCCACCCCTCCGCATCTCGCCAGTCAGTTTTAGCCTCATCGGGTACCTCGACCACCAGCCTCAACGCACCGCGGCCTGGTTGAACCCTCAATGACCGATCAGCAAGAAGATCTCATCTCTCCTGGTCAGCAGGTAGCAGCCGTGCCTGCTAACTGGAGCGCGTGCACCAGCATCACAGATCCGACTCACTGGGTGGTCCTCTCCATTATCTCTCATGATAATGGTTCGATTTCCGGTTTTCGGGAGAAGTGATATGGCGGACCAATCGGTGCAAACTTCAGTATTAACTTTTTTTTATTTTAGCAAGCTTAAAAAACTTACTGGTGATGTTCCGTAGCAAGCACCAGAGTGTTCAGGAACACAAGCACAATGATGGTCCAGTAGAACGCCTGCGTCTTCACCGCCTTGCGGCACGCCCTGCGCATGCGCCGGTTCACCTGTATATTTTATGTTCATTTCATTAACAGCTAGTAATAGTTGTGTAACGAAAAAGAAAAAGAGTTATTTTTATTACTATAATTATATCGTTGCATATATTCATTAAGTTAAAACTTGAATTTGATTGATCACATCTCATCTAGTCTACATCTGCCTTTTGGAATAGGGATGTTGCCTAGTGTGCAATATCATATTTTATAAATAAAATTTTAAAATTGTTGATTAAAGATACATAAATCTAAAAGAAATAGGTATTTATATTGACGCGATTAAAAATTATAAGAAATAAAAAATATTGCTCATCTCTTTCTTCCAAAACAATTTGTTACGTCACAAGTGGCTACCGCCATACATTTTGTGATGCCAAATGTATGGCTGGCAACTCGTGACATCACAGGCCGATATATCGCTATCTTTCTAATTGTAAATTTAAATTGTTTGTATCTTCGTTAAATTTATAAGATATACGAAAATGGGTTCTAGATTGTTTATTAACATATTGTCTAACATCGAATATATGAAAAAAAATTTTTAGGCAACATGCCTATTGTCATAGAATAGAATTATTTATTTTCCATTTCATATCCTTTGTCATAGTCTTAGTATAGGGTAGACGAAAATCACGCGATCGCACACTACAGCTTCAGAGAAAGAGACTACTCATCGCAATACGAAGTTCCTGTCAAAAAGTAAGATACCTACTGAAAACGTAATGCATTATGTAGCTTATGGATTTAATATTAGGAATTTTACAACACGAACTTATTGAAAAGTAAGATTACGTATATATGTGCACATATGCACTGTATACGTGTTAGAGCTTATGGAGTCTTCTGTGCAGCCGTCGGTTTGTCCCTCAAGCAGGTCTTGCCTCTTAGGGTTTATCAACTTCGCAACCTTCATCACCCACCCTGCGGGGAGGGTTGCTTGCCGAACGCTCGCACGCTACAGCTTCAGAAAAAATGAATACTCATCGCAATACGAATTTCCTGTCAAAAAGTAAGATGCTGAAGACCTATTGCAGCTTATGGACATTCTCTCTCTTCTCTATTCTTTATTCTCCAGTTGCCGATTGGTCACTTGACCAGGTCTAGTATCTTCGATATATCATCTATGCAAACTTTATGACACCCCTGGAAAGATACCAATGCAACACGGTTGGTAATATAACCATGAACTTTTTTCTCTTTAGTTCTTAGGAGTTGATCCAGAGTTGCTGAGGTTTACTATTGCCGCTAGTGCATTGTACTTGTATTATCGAACTTTTATTTGTTCATAGAACCGAACGTGGCACACGTGCGCAACGAATCGTAAATAACTTTTTAACTCTGCAAGACGTTTAGAACGTTGTATTTAGCCCTCATCACCAGCAGGGCGTCTACAATACCGACGGTGGTCAGATTTCATAAGTGACGGGGAATCTAATAACCATAATACTCTTAGGTTACTCCTGAGGTTCATACCTAGCATGAGTTTGCCTCTCAGAAAACGCATGACGCGTTGTCATAAATTATATTTCAGACATCTTTGCATAATTGTTTCGTATGTAAAGCTTCATTTATAATAGGTCTTTACCTATGAAATTGCCGTTCTGCAGTACTGGCCATTTCAAATCAATATAATTTTTGTTTGGCTAAGAATTCTAATTTCAAATTAATTTTATTTTAAAAACATGGAATTCTTTTTCCAAAAGTAGTCATTTTTTTATTGATTAGTGTTACATTTTCATCGCATTTCAATCTTTTTCGTCATCATGGATACGTTAAAAATTCGAGTAATTATGGAATATGAGTACCGTCGTGGCAGCAACGCGGCACAAGCGGCACGCAACATCAACGACGTTTACGGAGCTAACACTACAAACCAACGCACCACCTGTTATTGGTTTTCTCGCTTCCGTTCTGGAAATTTGGAACTGAAAAATGAACCTCGCGGTCGTCCGAAGACTTTGGTCAACAATGACGAATTAAAGGCGATTGTGGAAGCTGATGATACACAATCTACGGCTGAATTAGCAGCAGCTTTCGACGTTAGCGTCAAAACAATATTGGTCCATTTGCGTCAAATTGGCAAGGTAAAAAAGCTTGACAAATGGGTGCCCCACGAACTCAATGATAGCCAGCGCGAAGTACGCGTCGAGACGTGCCTTGCACTGCTCAACAGACACGCAAATGAAGGAATTTTGAACCGCATTGTTATCTGCGATGAAAAATGGATTCTGTTTGATAACCGCAAGCGCTCAGCAAGTTGGTTGGATCCTGGTTCAGCACCTAAGCAATGCCCTAAACGAAAACTTACTTCTAGAGAAGTGATGGCCACTGTTTGGTGGTCTAGCACCGGTGTGATTCATCACAGCTTCTTACCAAACGGGGTGAGCATTACTGCAGATATGTACTGTGAAGAACTGAACTGATGGAGAAGCTGGCACATCTCCAACCAGCATTGGTCAATCGCTCGTCTCCGCTGCTCCTGCACGACAACGCGCGACCTCATACTGCACAGCAGATGGTCTCCAAGTTGTAAGAACTGGGGTTGGAAGCTCTCCGTCATCCGCCCTACTCACCAGACCTTGCGCCTACAGACTACTACTTTTTCCAGAATTTGGATAACTTCTTGGCGGGAAAAAAATTCAATACCCGAGAGGCAGTACAAAATGCCTTTGAAGAATTTGTTGCCTCCCGTCCAGCTGATTTCTTTAAGAAGGGCATCAAAAAACTGCTACTGCGTTGGCAAAGATGCATTGATTGCATGGGTGATTACTTTGATTAATACAAATAAAAAATACATGAAAAAAATTCGTTGATTTTTTTTCATACAAAACGGCAATTTCATAGGTAAAGACCTAATATTAGACACTACGTCTTGGCAGCTTTAAATCAGCAGTCATGTTTGTGAACTAATTCAAATTTATCAAAGACTTAGTCGGATTACATTAACAAAATTACATCTTAAAAAATTAAAAGCTCGAACAGTCTCGTCACATCTCATAGATAAACTACTACACTCATTACTACTTGTCGTTTTTGTATTTATTTTGTTACTTCAAAACATTATCACATTGTTGCATTATAACAAACAGGTATCTCATAAAGGACGTCAAATGGAACCATAATATAGAATTTTACCTTCCAATAAAATTTATATTATATTCCACGACGTCCAAAGTTCAGTTCAGTCCAAATCAGTTATATCAAATATGGCGGCTTGTGGCCTTTTATCTAGTTCACAGACTTATTAGAAGAGGGCGTAGGGAGCTAATATTTAACGGTAAACGACATCTAGCGGCTGTAATGCGGAAAGAAGACGACGTACTCTCATAAAGGACTTTGGACGTCTTGGAACATAATATCAATTTTATTGGAAGGTAAAATTGTTTATTTACTACGCAAGAACATACACGTTTCACTGCAAGAGCTCTAATTTCGAGCAGCACCGCGCTGCGTAGTGTGACGAGACGATAGTTTTAAATAAATAATAATAAATAGTGTGTTGCGTATCGTCTCGTTAAGGTGTGAGCTGATCCTAAATGATAATATTAATCTTACATACTTTAACAAACCGCTTGCAGTATATCTTGCAGGCAGTCTGAGAAGGTTCTCCATCCCCATTCTCATCATTGCGTGGATTATCACCGTTCTCTCGTTCTTTTTTCTTTCCTTCAAAAAATAACCATAAATATAATAAGTCAATAGTATTAAGAAATCGTAACTATATCTCTTTTTTATAATCCTTGGAATAATAAAATAGTTAACTATAAAATCTTCAAGCGTATATAGATGTTAAAACGTCTTACCCTGATTATCATTGTTCTCTTCTTTCTGCGCTGGGTCATTCTCCAGGTCCAATTCCTCTGCTACTGTTATCCAGTCTAGGTAACCCTTCATATCTTCCTCAAATTGTTGTCTTTCTCTCGTTTTCTGGAAGTCTCCGCGATTTTTCGCTTTTTCTCTTTCCTTTGAAAACTCTCTACGAAAAATTATCAAATAGATTTTATATTCCAAGATATCTTTAAACATAAAATTAGCGATTTAAGTGTCGTTAGAAGTATAGTAATTAAACAGCTCACCCTGACAAAACACCAAGAATAAGATTCATGACGAAGAAGTTTCCGAAGATAACCAGCGTGACAAAGTAGATCCACACCCAGGTGTTGCCCTTCACATCAGAGATCTGCAACAATACTCTTCTATCAAGTCATCAGGCCTAGCTATCCCCAACACATCAGTATAAATATTTTATGTAGTAACAAATTCCGCAATACTTTTTTATATGATTGATTTGTGAATTTTAACTGTTGTTAAAGAACGTTTGTGTGCTAAAGCTTATTAAAAGGTCAGTGATTTCATTAACGTTTGCACACCTTGGGAATAAGATAGCCCCCTGCAAGGCTGCTTCTATGTACTTAAATATGTTCTATGTACTTATGACTTCTGTTATATAGATTAAGTTTCTACATTTAATTATTATTTTTTTGAATAGAACAATTTTCCCATATTTTTGCTACAAAAAGAAGAAAGTGTATAAAAATAGCAATTTTAAATTTTAAAAAAATTTACTTTGACTTTTGACTGTAGTTTCATACTTTTTATGTCTTTACGAGTAACAATTACGATAATCTTTTGAAATATCTTTCCTCCCACTGTATGCAGTTCGCAGTTACCAAATTAACTAGTATTAACCAGTTTATAGCAAGCAAATTCAACTTACAGCATACATGATGTCAGTCCACCCCTCTAACGTGATGCACTGGAACACCGTGAGCATGGAGTAGCCGATATTGTCGAAATTGGTGATGCCGTCGTTAGGCCCGTCCCAGGGACCTTTACAGATATGCTCAGTGTCGCACTGGTATCCCACGTCAGCTTCTTTGCTGCACGGCTTTGGGTCATCCATTTGAAGGCCTGAAAGCCAAAATATGCAGTGATTTTAGTTATTTTACTTTCGTCTAATTTAAATTTGATGATGTAATTTATGTTTTATAATATTTTTGTGTTTAATGTAGTTTAATAAATAGTCCTGGGAGACCGAGCTTTTCTCGGAGTTTTAGTGGAACGATCTTACCGGGATTAGAACCCACCACATTCCGAATTTCCAAACAATACAAAAATTATACGTAGGTACACATACCAAGCTGCCAATCAGACTGACGTAAGAAAGCCGAAATTATTGATATATTGTTGTTTTTTTGTGACGAAAGAAAAAAACATAATAATATTGCTTAAAAATGTGCAGTTTTTAAAGAATAAGACCTAGATTGATTTTTCTCCCCCAAAACTACCTGCATACTAAATTTCATGGTAATACTTGTAGTCGTTGTCGAAATACCGATTATATATAAACAAGATCGTCTCATTTAATATATAAGATAAATAATTATATTAAATCGATTATTCAGACCATGTTTACTGCTTACGTGTTCCGTCGCGTTTATTTATGGGTGTATATAAGTAACATAGCTTATACTATAAATCCTTTTATTGTAAAATTACATTTTTATTTTTTTCATCAGTCACCTCAGCAGGTCACCGATCATCAATCATCTCACCAGTAATCCTGTCGTAGCAGGTCTGATGCAGCACCCCCGAGAAGAGTTCCAGGCCGATGATGGCGTAAATGATGATGACGAACAGCACCAAGAACGCGATGTGGAACAGCGGCACCATCGCCTTGAGGATCGAGTTCAGTACAATCTGTAGACCTGGAAATTGGAACACTCAACTATATATTCTATAATAGATAAGGCGTTTATGAATGATTTGAAGAAGAAGATCCCTGGAGAAGGATGGGGACTGTCCAACACAGGGATAGTGGCGTTAGCCTACGTTCTGCAATGGATGGCAATAGACTGATGTGATGATGATGATGATTTTAGAACCCAAAACATTAATTCATCTTTCTTCAATTCATATTTTAAAAGAAATCCATTTATTGGGCACGTAAACCCTCTGATTGAGATATCTGACATATTAAATTTTTTAAACCTTACACAAACTATATATTATGTACCTTCAGCTTGAAAGGATTTCATGTCAAACTTCATACGTCAAACCACCTCAAAATTTAACTCACTTGGAACTCCAGACACAAGCCTCAGAGGACGAAGTACACGAAAGGCCCTAAGAGCCTTCACGTCGAACAGATCTTTCGAAATGAACTGCAGCAGCTGACTCATGATACTGAAATAGATAAATTAATAAAATATAGCTAATATACACAAGTAACTAATACAACAGTAGTTACACAAGTAACTAGTACAGCAGTAGTTACACAAGTAACTAGTACAGCAGTAGTTACACAAGTAACTAGTACAGCAGTAGTTACACAAGTAACTAGTACAGCAGTAGTTACACATGTAACTAGTACAGCAGTAGTTACACAAGTAACTAGCTTTTAGATTTAGACTTTACTGGCGGAAAAACTGAATTATTTCATGTTCAATCCCTATATTTCCTATCTTCGTCCTTATAACGACGTTACGTAGGACGGGGGGTCCGAAAAACTGTATACCTCTCGAGAATCCTTTATTATTTGGTCTCCAAAGTCCAGTTTATGCAAAAAACCACAGATAAGATAAATAAGGTTGGATTGGCAACCGTGATACTTTTACTTGAAAACCAGCGTCGCCGCCTGTCTCCCACCAATGCACTCCACTACATAATAAATAATAATACATACACGAATTACGCACACTAATTAACAAATCACACCTAGAATAGAGGGCTGCGATTTGGTACTCACACTACGTTGAGTCGGTAACGTTACGACACAACCACATGCTCAAAATTCACACGCACGCTAGGGCTTGCTATGGTCGATAGGAATTTTCGATAATGAAAATGGTCAAACTTGAATCTTGAAATCATCTTAGTTTCAGTTAGATTTACGATTTATGAGCCCTAACTTATGAATGCGGCGGGGGGAGTAGCGGGGCAAGTATGGTTGCGTGTGTACAATATGTGCATCCCCACTATTTTTGTCGAGGGCTCATTGTAAATCGTAAACCGTCCTGTAGCTATTGGTAATTGAATGAAAAATTTTAATAACGGGAGCACTAGTAATTTTATACTAACTAAAACATTGTGTCAAAGGCGAATTTAATTGGTATTGGGATAGAAAATGAAAAAAAAAATCAAAAATGTCAACCTTTATTTGTAATCAAAAATAATTAGAAAATCAAAGCAAAAAAAGAAGTCGATGGTCGATAAATATTATGTAGCAAAAAAAAGACTAGCAAAATTTTACTACCGAGAACAGTTTATAACTCATTCTGAAGAAAAATAATTTGTCGAT
Organism: Phengaris arion; assembly: GCA_963565745.1. Classification (NCBI taxonomy): domain Eukaryota; kingdom Metazoa; phylum Arthropoda; class Insecta; order Lepidoptera; family Lycaenidae; genus Phengaris; species Phengaris arion. The sequence continues at coordinate 2,762,281 of OY751448.1, forward strand.
AAATCATCGGTCACTGACTGCACTATCCAGGCGACCGAAGCAGACGAATGAGTCGAAAGGCGCGGTAATTTGGCTCGCTTCGCAAACCATTGCCCGTCAGATGTGTCTTCTCGCGAAATATTTGCGTACTTCACCAGCAATGTATATTTTCTGTGATTCTTGGCTTAATTGTAGTTTCTACTTAGAATTTCATAATTCGAACTAGTTTTTTGGGAAAAATACTAAAAAACTAAGGTTTTTATGCTTACCGATGAAAAGAAATTCCTCCTTGTTTCATATTTGATGTCTGACTCTTTAATTTGCACATAACAATCGCACAACACGACATTTTCAAAGGATTTTAGCGCTGCTCCGTACTACGAGGCAATCAACAAGCGACTAAAAAGTATAAACGCGTGGTTCGGTTGAAGTATGATTGTCCAATCATACTTGTGGCGCGTCTGCCCCGCGCACATTGCCAATTTAACCTCATTTATCTTATCCGTGCAAAAAACTCAACATAAGTAATCGGTTCAGCCGTTCAGAAAGTCGTGATAATTTTACAATCGGAACCAGTAAAAAAATGAACGAACGAATGAATGAATATTTTACCTATTTTATTGATTCCTTACAAAACAGGAATTAACATGTTGATGCTGACAATAATTGATGGTGTAAATAACAAATTCAGATAGCAGTTTATGAGAGTATTCTGGGTCAAGGTTGTTCCCGAAAGTTTGCCAAAGTCTATGGAAATGGGGCGCTAGATTTATTTGTTATCGTCATAATAATTGTCGAAAAGTCCGTTTAAACTCTTACTATTTCATGTGATTAAGAGTTCAGAAACTATATAAATGATTAAATACAACATTGTCGAAAGTATTTTTTTTATCTACTAGGGTATGTAAGTCGAATAATAATAATAGAGCGCGAGTACAAGAAAGAAGATACGAGAAGACGGAAGCACTTCGTTGAAGAATATTGCTTGAATACTGCTTAAAGATGTAACACCATCCAGTGGAGAATTTAAACCTAACTTTAGTCTAATTGCGTAGTCTGTATAGGCAATATCAACAATTAAATTTGATATTTAAAAATTATTAAAATATAATGCAACACTGAAAAGAAACAAAATAAAAACTTATACGCATAAATTAAAATTGTAACGAAAATTTTGTTTATAATCCACGAGTAAATAGTTCTGGAATATTCGCCAACGTTTTGGCTATCAGTTCTCATAATTCAATCGTTAAATACTGGCTCGCGTGAACATCAAACACCACTTAAAACGAACGGATCACCGCGATGACACCACATGTGGGTCACGGTCCGTCTCGATATAGTGTCTAGCGAGACAGTTCTCGCTGTCCTTGAAGTCTTAAAGTCCTAACAACTAGAAATTATTTTGTTTCGTAAGTTTTCATAGAAGGGCATAAGCGACTAGCATTTAAAGAGTTGGAAATCAAACACACTATTATTAATTATAGCTCCCGACACTGATTTCGGTGACGGTAGCCGATTTCATTGAATCCAGGCCAGCTACGCAGAAGTTATTTTAAAGTGCCCAAGTATGTGCGCAGTATACAAAGGCACTCTCTCTTCCTTCACTCTCGTAACCCGGTGGGACGGATGACCGACACGACTGGCGAGAGATCAGGAGCAAGACTAACTTTGCACATGCCCATCCGACGCATGGATCATCTTTCTTGTCAGACAATCAGGTGATCAGACTGCATTGTCCTATCCAAACTTGAAAACAACATTTCTTGTTTCTTTTACTCTTGTGTACTGCGCACACACCTGGGCACTATAAAATAACTCTAGCGTAGCTGGCCTGGTTTCAATGAAACCGGCCACCGTCACCGAAATCGGTGTGGGTAGCTATTATTATTATTTTATGTTTACTTACCCGATGGTGACGATGGTGAAGTCGAGGCTGTTCCACGTGTTCCTCAGGTATGCGCCCGGGTGGAACAGGAACCCGTACGCGACGATCTTCATCACGCACTCCCCTGTGAATATTGCCATGAAGATCCACTCCACTTTGTCCTGGAAATTGTTATAAAAGAGAATGAGACTGATGATTTTTTTTTTAATTTAAAATTGAGAAGTGCTAAGAAATTACGTTGGACGAAGAATATGTACATAGAAGGATCATATATATACAAGATGACATGTATACAAGCAAAAAAAACAGTTACTGGTCTCACAGCGTGACGAAACGTTTCGTTTTGATATTAATTGATCCTTCTCTTTCCTCCCGAATAGCACGTGAATGCTGTAAGGAGAATAAGGAAAGATATAATGTATCTTCTGCTTTTGCCAATAGCCGGGTATCTATGCTATTTATGGTTATTAATCTGACATCCAACAACATGTTTTTTTTAACTCCCCCCCTTAAAGGTTTGCAGGATACTAATTTTGTACAAAAAGTTGCAACGAGGGCAGTGCTCACACTTAGCTTACGTTACAGAAGTAAAGTGGTATTCTGAAAGCAATTAGCAGATGAGAGCAGATAAGATATAATATTGGGTATGTGGGTGCTACTACAGTAGCACTCTAGTAAATGGATATCTAGAGCATGTCGCGTGCTACTACTGGCTATCTAGATTCTAATGTATAACCAATAATTAAAAGATAGACAGAACGATTAAATTCTTGGGGTCATTTCACATAAAATCGAAACGATACTCGACATGGCGCTGCATTTTTAAGATATCTATTTAAAATTGAACTTTACGCAAGAAGATACACGTTCCATTATCGGAGTTCGAAAGTCGAGTTGCATCGCGCTTCAGAGCGCATAATACGAGGGCGGGTCAATAAGTCCGTGACTTTTGGAATAAAACACAGATTTTTTGATAAATAAATCATTTTATTTTTCAACGTAGTCCCCCTTGAGCTCTATACACTTTGTCCAACGCTTCTCCAATTTTTTTATCCCTTCCAAAAAATATGATTTGTCGAGGTCCTCAAAATAGGCCTTTGTTTGCGAGATGACTTCATCATTGGAGTCAAATCTTTTTCCACCGAGCCATTTTTTCAGGTTTGGGAACAAGAAGTAGTCACTAGGAGCCAAATCTTGAGAATAGGGTGGATGTGGGAGCAATTCATAGCCCAATTCATGGATTTTTGCCATGGCAACTGCACATGTGTGCACCCTTGCATTGTCTTAGTGAAAAAGAACTTTTTTCTTGGCTAAATGAGGTCGGTTTTTTTTCAAATCCTCATTGAAGCGGTCCAATAAGTTGGCATAATATTCCCCATTAATTGTTCTTCCCTTTTGAAGATAGTCAATGTGGATTATCCCACGTGCATCCCAAAAAACAGTCGCCATAACTTTATTGGCTGACAAACCCACCTTGGCCTTCTTTGGCGCCTATTCACCCTTAGAAACACACTGTTTTGACTGTTGTTTGGTCTCTGGTGTATTGTGATGGATCCATGTTTCGTCCACGATTAAAAAACTCATCCATATTGTGATTAAACAACGCCAAACCTTCCTGTGAAGTTGTTACACGATTGCGTTTGTGGTCGACTGTGAGCAAACGCGGCACCCATCTTGCGGAAAGCTTTCTCATGCCCAAGTGATCATTCAAAATTGAAACCACTGAGCCATGCGAGATGCCAATGGCTTCCACAATCTCTTGCACTTTCAATCTTCGGTCGGCCAACACCATATCGTGAATTTTTTCGATTGTTTCGGGTGTAGAGACCTCAACTGGGCGTCCAGGACGTTCGGCATCTTCAGTGCTTGTAAGGCCACAACGAAATTCAGTAAACCACTTTTTACCATTGAAATCGATGGTGCAGAGTCCCCATAGTATTTATCAAGCTTAGCCTTGGTCTCGGTAATGGTTTTTTTTCGCAAAAAATAATGCTTAATAAGCACACGAAATTCACTTTTATCCATTGTTTCCTTAAGTTACTGGATAGTCTGATAAAGATAGCTGTAAAACACAAACTAACTGACGCAGCAAGTTCAAATTTTGATAGGAGTCAACTGACAGATGCCTGTTGACAGGAGTAGTGTTGCTTTTTCAGTAAGGAGGTTAGAAATTCAAAAAGTCACGGACTTATTGACCCGCCTTAGTATCTACAGTGTATAATTGATGTATGAAACTTGTTTTTTTTTTTTGCTTAGTCTAACCTAACCGCGCACTACTGTAGGGGACTGTATTATTCCACAGGGTTTCAACCGCCGGCTCAGATTAGACTCGAAGATAGCAAGGTTAGCAATTTGGGCAGAGCCGGGGCGATAATAAAAACACTTATCTTAAAAATGCAGGCATCGCGTGTCTTCACGGTGTGAACTGACCCTTCCTACTTTTAGCTCGAGTACGACTAGTCAACTAAAATATATCAGGTTCTTTTTTGACCACAATGATTTTTAAAAGCTTATATGCATTTCAGTATTCGTACAACTTACACAACAATATTATGTTAGTTATAATATTTATAATGTTAAATATTTGTATTATTCCGTATGCGCGCATGCGCGCATGATTCAACACCCGGCGCTGTTGAGATTTTCATTTTACGCCTGGTCGAGTAGCAACTTGTTCGATAGTACATTACTATAGATAGGAGCATTGATAAATTATTGTTCGTGGCCTTCGACAAGATACTGCTGACGTATTTGAAAAATGCGGCAATAAATACTATGCCGAATTCGGTGTGCCCAAGCCTGTCACCAGTAACGTACCTAGTAACTGTTTATTAACATCACTCTGACGCTGGCAACTCCTATTACAAGGAAGGCTATGCCAAAAGAAGAAGAAGAAGAACTGTTTATTAACCTCTGCCGTCACATTAAAATCTTCGTGTCAGATGTACGTACCGAATTCACGCACACTAAAAATTGCCTTACACGCAATGATGTTACAAACCCACACTATAATGAGTTGCCGCGTTCGCGGAGCTGTTGTTGTTAGATAGCGCGGTATCTTGTCGAGCGCCGAGACCAATCATTTATCTGTGGACTATGGATCGAAGATAAACACTACTTACTAGAACTTGGTTCGTGTGGTTGGTATCAGATGAGGGATAGGGGGTGAATATCGCCAGCGCGATGCAGTTCGCGAATATCGTCGTCAGGATCATGTACTCGAACGGTCTGGTGATGGCTCAGGAAACTATTTTGCAGCATCTGATCATCATGATACGACCTCTGTGGCTCAGTGGATGAGCGCGTTTGTGCGGGTTGAAATTCCGCCGGAAGGACAAAAATTCCTTCTATGTTCCTGGGTCATGGATGTGTATGTTTTTTTCTAAGGTTGTCTCGGCTTTGGCGATCCTTTGGAGTCCATTGTTATGACGTTGGAATTACGACTTTATGGCACTGATAATAAGTGTTAGCATGTACGAGTACTAAGAGAAGAAACATGTATCGTTCCTCATCCCAATAATTTTTCTCTTACTAATAGACTGTACTAGTGTCTACAATATAGTTATTAATCTGAGGATGAACTCACAATATGAACAATTACCACCTAATAAAGAACATATTTATCGTTAGTTTCAAACCTACTATTGTTTCGCAATCATGAAGAATATTCATTACCGAATCTAAATACATTATAAAAGTATGCTACATAATTTATAGTAAAATCATTTGGATATTGATTAATTACTCGCGGTGAGTCAGAAATCAGGTGATTTTAAAGCTCCGTTAAATTTAACATGTAATATACAATATTTTTTTTTAAATATTATTAATCTACATAACGTTTATTATGTACGAAACAGCGACATATTAGTCTAAAAATTTGTTATTCATAATTTTTCCTCTCTTACTTTTAATTTAATAACTCTATTAGCAACTGCACAATAATTTTGCTTTGTACGCCTAAAGGTTGACTGGTAGAGAATGGCATATGCCATTAGGTCCGCCTATGTACCTGTTTTTGTGCATTAAGTGTAAATAAATAATAATAATAATAATAATTAGTAACGTAATGTTAAATTTATATTTTAATGCTTAACATCTATGAAAAACACTTAAATAAGAATTATTTCTTTCTATACTTAGACAACGAATAATTTCGAGAGTTAGCGATTCAAAATTGAACTTTATTGCAAGGGCGGCTCCGCGCTGCGCAGCGCGAACTTCATTCAATACACAAGAATTTCTTGTGTAGTTAATAAAGTTCCATTTTGTAATTCTATCTTAAAAATGCCGACCATTATATTCTGCAAGAATGAAAAGGCTATCAAGTCACTTGCTACTCCTCTGTTACTTGTCTGTGTGTGCCCACGGGCGTATGTGAGTGCCCACGGGCGTATGTGCGTGCCCACGGGCGTATGTGTGCCCACGGGCGTATGTGCGTGCCCACGGGCGTATGTGTGCCCACGGGCGTATATGCGTGCCCACGGGCGTATGTGTGCCCACGGGCGTATGTGTGTGCCCACGGACTTATGTGCGTGCACACGGGCGTATGTGTGCGCACACGGGCGTATGTGCGTGCCCACGGGTGTATGTGTACCCACGTATATGTACGTGCCCGCGGGCGAATGTGTGCCCACGGGCGTATGTGTGTGCCCACGGGCGTATGTGCATGCCCACGGGCGTATGTGTGTGCGTATCATGCGTTCTATAAACTCGTTGGTCCCCAACACGATAAAAATATATTCCAGTGTGTCCATCAGGCGTTCCGTTTACCCATTTTCCCCCTACATAACTGTCAAAAGGATACTTCCACTCCACGATATTGATGCACAGCTTACGCAGCGGGTTCTCCAGGGACAGGCAGAGGAGGACCTGCTTCGGCCGCTCGACCTGGGGCTTGCCCCGCGGCTTCTTCTTGACCGGGAGCACCAGCTGCCCGGTGTCAGGCGCCTCCGTGTCCGGCGTCACCGCACCCGGCTCTGTCATCTTGGCCTGGAACAGAATTAAACAATAAGGTATCCATAGTGAATTCTAACTAAAGCGCCCCCGAAACGATCGAACGATAGATAGAGGAAAAAAATTGGTATTATGCCTTTTTAGGGTTCCATAGTACCCTTATAGTTTCGCTCTGGCCTTCCGTATATCTGTCTATTTATCTGTATGTATGTATGTCGGTTTGTCTGTCAGCTCGTCTTACTTCTGTAATTATACATTTAAATGTTCGAAATTTGTTATAGTAAGACATGCTCTTGGCTAGGTTATTTATTTAAAATCTCAATTTTCTATGCTTTACAAGAAATTTGAATTTTAAAAAGTGTAGTATTTTCTTTTGCAGGCCAGTGTAGATAGCCGGTGTACTGTAAACACCCTGCGTGGAACGGAACACAATCTGCGGGTAGTTTGAAAAACTTCAGCACATCACACAGGACATCTGTCACCTCAGTCCTCCCGCGACCACTCTCTATATATACTGTATATTTATGGCGACCACGGTTGCTGTAAGTAGCCCATATCGGTATTTGAAACTAAATAATATCATATTATCATTCGATATAGCCCGCAACATTTTATTTTGCAAAAGTAGCTTAAGTGCCCCGTGTTCTTATCTTTATTATGTTTTGGGATGGACTAGAACACAAATAATAATGAAGAATTTCGGGGTAGTTTGAACAACTTCAACAAGAAGGTCACCCTCATGACCACGTGACCACGGCTGCTGGAAAGTAGCCGAAGCTTCGGGAAAAATAAAAATGCACCAAGATCGGTAAATGTTTAAGACATTAATATTATATACGGGTGTCCCAAATATCATCAAAATCGGTCAAATAGTTTCGAAGCCTGTTCAATGCAAAAACAAACAAGTGAACAAGTCTTTCCTCATCTTTTTTATTTGATGATTTGATTCATAGGATCTCTTATTCATTTCTATGAAAATTTCCAAAATATTTACAGTTTTCTCGATATTTTCATAACAATAACATATTAGGTCCTTACATATGAAATTGGCGTTTTGTAAAGAACATAAAGTCGAATTTTTTAAACATAATATATTTATGCACCTTTGCCATCTCATAGTTCATTGTACGAGGGCGGGTCAATAAGTCCGTGACTTTTGGAATAAAACACAGATTTTTTGATAAATAAATCATTTTATTTTTCAACGTAGTCCCCCTTGAGCTCTATACACTTTGTCCAACGCTTCTCCAATTTTTTTATCACTTCCAAAAAATATGATTTGTCGAGGTCCTCAAAATAGGCCTTTTTTTGCGAGATGACTTCATCATTGGAGTCAAATCTTTTTCCACCGAGCCATTTTTTCAGGTTTGGGAACAAGAAGTAGTCACTCGGAGCCAAATCTTGAGAATAGGGTGGATGTGGGAGCAATTCATAGCCCAATTCATGGATTTTTGCCATGGCAACTGCACATGTGTGCACCCTTGCATTGTCTTGGTGAAAAAGAACTTTTTTCTTGGCCAAATGAGGTCGGTTTTGTTTTCAAATCCTCATTGAAGCGGTCCAATAAGTTGCATAATATTCCCCATTAATTGTTCTTCCCTTTTGAAGATAGTCAATGTGGATTATCCCACATGCATCCCAAAAAACAGTCGCCATAACTGCTGACAAACCCACCTTGGCCTTCTTTGGCGCCGATTCACCCTTAGAAACACACTGTTTTGACTGTTGTTTGGTCTCTGGTGTGTTGTGATGGATCTATGTTTCGTCCACGGTTAAAAAACTCCTCCATATTGTGATTAAACAACGCCAAACCTTCCTGTGAAGTTGTTACACGATTGCGTTTGTGGTCGACTGTGAGCAAACGCGGCACCCATCTTGCGGAAATCTTTCTCATGCCCAAGTGATCATTCAAAATTGAAACCACTGAGCCATGCGAGATGCCTATGGCTTCCACAATCTCTTGCACTTTTAATCTTCGGTCGGCCAACACCATATCGTGAATTTTTTCGATTGTTTCGGGTGTAGAGACCTCAACTGGGCGTCCAGGACGTTCGGCATCTTCAGTGCTTGTACGGCCACAACGAAATTCAGTAACCACTTTTTTACCATGGAAATCGATGGTGCAGAGTCCCCATAGTATTTATCAAGCTTAGCCTTGGTCTCGGTAATGGTTTTTTTTCGCAAAAAATAATGCTTAATAAGCACACGAAATTCACTTTTTTCCATTGTTTCCTTAAGTTACTGGATAGTCTGATAAAGATAGCTGTAAAACACAAACTAACTGACGCAGCAAGTTCAAATTTTGATAGGAGTCAACTGACAGATGCCTGTTGACAGGAGTAGTGTTGCTTTTTCAGTAAGGAGGTTAGAAATTCAAAAAGTCACGGACTTATTGACCCGCCTTAGTAGTTAGATCATTGATTCCTTTTCTAAAAAAACCATTCGGACAGGAATCAATAAAATCTCTAAAGGCGCTTTGGACTGCGCCATCGGAGTTGAATTTTTTCCCTTGCAAGAAGTTATGACCGAATACTATAGTTTCAAATGTCATTCGACAGTCGTTATCACTTATCGCACAGTAATGTCGGGTCGCGAAACAGGACCTTTAGTCAATATGCATTCCACAGTTACGACGGCGAAGTTCGAAATCAAAAATGTATGGGATTTGACATAAGTCATCTCTAAGTGACATGTCGCTTGCGATGCCTTATGTCAAATCCCATACATTTTGTTTTCGAACTTCGCCGTCGAAATTATCGAATGCATCATGACTAAAAGCCCAGTGGGGTTAGCACCTTTGGGAACAATTGACTATTACTCATTCGTAACGTTGTCGAATGTCAATTGTATTGGCGCATAATTCTCATTCGACCATAATAACGTACAATACGACGACAACGTTCCGAATTACGTATTTATATAGTTCCACTTGGACGAGATAAAAAGTCTCGTTATCGACGGAAATCTCAGTTAGAGATGTGCCATTGATTTTATTGGGCTGTAAAAATACGATACTAACAATTCGCCACGGACGATGGAGACACAAAACAAAGAGCTGCTACAGATTGGTCGTAACAAATTGTTGTCATCATCATCACAGTAGCTAGCGCATGCATGTTTCGTAATATAATATATTTACTACACTTTTACATAGTGACCCTTGGCAGGAATAAATGTGCATGCCAATATATATTTTTCAGGGAATAACACCGGCTAACGAGCGGATGAATCACCCAATGGTAAACAATTACCGCCGCTCACTCGTAACACCAGAGGAGTTAACGATGCGTATGTCAAATCCCATACATTTTTGTTTACGAACTTCGTCGTCGTAATTAGCGATGGCAACTTGGCTAAAGACTCTGGTCCTTAATGCATACGTTATCAGTCACTAAAGGGACTTATCCCTTGTAGGGCTCCCACACTGTAATTCGCAACTAAGCACCGTTCCTATCCAATAAATAAAATAATTCAAACGAAAACAAAGGGAATACCTATCTAATTGAACACAATGATACCAATTCAAATATTACTTATTTACCGTTAATAGACTCAGGCGTTACTTTGCGGAAGTCCATAGCTTACAATTTAATTAATTTTATATCTAGCACTAAAAAATATCCTAGCAATATCCCGCGTTTTTTTTTCGCGGGATATTGCTTGATATAATATAATGTTATATCTTCATTGGTTAGGAATTCCATTTTCAAATTTATACCGCTATTTACTCATGCATAAGTGTTTCGAAAACCGTAATTCATTTGTTTTTTCCTCTTTTGGTTTTTTCTTTGCGTCACTCTGTTTACAAAATGGAAAACTTGAAATATCGTATTATTTTCGAGTACGAGTTCCACCGTGGCACCTGCTGCAGAAACGGCTCGAAGGATTAATGATGCGTATGGCGGTGGTGTCGCAAAATAAAACACAGTGCGTTTTTTGTTCCAACGTTTTCGTTCTGGAAATTTCGACCTGCAGAACAAGCCCCGTGGACGGCTGGAGACCAAAGATGATAATGAAGAATTGAAGGCTATTGTGGAAGCGGATCCATAGCAAATCACTTCCGAGATATCTGCAGGCTGCGGTGTTAGTGATAAAACTGTTATAATCCACTTGCAACAAATTGGGAAGGTGAAAAAGCTTGAAACCTGGGTACCTCATGTATTGAGTGCAGCAAACCGACAAACGCGCGTCGACTGCTGCGTTACATTACTCAAAAGATACAATAATGAAGGGATTTTATATCTAATCATTACCTGTGATGAAAAGTGGATCCTGTACGATAATCGGAAATGCTCATCGCAATGGCTGAACCCTGGCAAACCAGCCAAAGCCTGCCCCAAGCGAAAATTGACTCAAAAAAAGTTACTTGTGAGCATTTGTTGGACTAGTGCCGGTGTCGTTCACTACAGCTTTCTTAAATCTGGCCAGACGAATACGGCAGATATCTATTGGCAGCAACAGCAAATCATGATGGAAAAGCTAGCTGCTAAACAACCGAGGTTGCTCATTCGCTCTAGGCAACTGCTGCTTCAGGACAACGCTAGACCACACACTGCACAACAGACGGCTACCAAATTAGAGGTGTTTCAAATGGAATGTCTGAGACATCCACCGTACTTTCCGGACCTTGCTCCAATAAGTTACCATTTTTTTCCAAATTTGGATAACTTCTTGCAAGGGAAAAAATTCAACTCCGATGGAGCAGTTCAAAGGGCCTTCAAAGATTTTATTGATTCCTGTCTGAATGATTTTTTAAAAAAAGGAATCAATGAACTACCATGAGATGGCAAAAGTGCATAGATAGCAATGGTATATACTTTGATTAAATAAATATATTATGTTTTAAAAAAATCGACTTTATGTTCCTCCTTTACAAAACGCCAATTTCATATGTAATGACCTAATAATAATTAAATTGTTTACTTATTTACCGTGCAATAAAAAGTTACTTTGTTTACTTTTTTTACCCCCGACGCAAAAAGAGTGTAAACCACATATGTTTGACGTGTCTGTCTGTCTGTATGTCAGTCCGTGGCAACGTAGCTCCCAAACTCGCGGACGACACAGCCCTTTATTATTTCCACATACGAGCCTGTACCGCGTCTAAAGCCCTCCAGGAGTCAGTTACCGCTCTTGGTAAATGGTTCTCCAAATGGAGAATAGAAGTTAATCCCGACAAAAGTCACGCCATCCAATTCGATATTAAAAGTGCAATGAGGCGTACTTGCCCCCGTAAACTAATGAGCCCTATAAGCCTGCACAGCAACATAATCCCAGAGGTCACTCAGGTCAAATATTTAGGCAGAGTACTTAATAAGTCGATGACGTTTTCGAGTCACATCAGTAATACATTACGTAAAGCGAAATTTGTACTTTTCTAATTATATCCGCTAATTAATTCGCGAAGCAAAATGTCACTAAGACATAAGCTTACATTGTATAAAGTTTGCATTAGAACGATACTCACTTATGCGTGCATCTCTTTCGCACAGATAAGCGAGTCTCAATTGGACCGTTTGCAAAGAGTCCAAAACCGGTTTCTACGCATGGCAACAGGCGCCCCCTGGTACATGCGTAACATCGACTTGCATAGGGATTGCGAGCTCATCACTATTAAAGCCTTTATCAAGGAACCGTAGAGAGATTCTTTGAAAAAGGCAAAAATCACCCAAACCCCTTATCCAAAAGGTCCTGGACTATAACCACGACGCACAGACTTTCCGACACCCGTACAAACGGCCTAAGCATATCTTAGCCGATCCCGTTGACCCGATCACAAAATACGTAACGTACTGTGTACAGTTACGTAAACACAAATCACACGCACCCGTGAGGTTACTATCGCACTGGGGTCGACGCCGACGCCTACCCCGAGGTCCCACATCCGACACGACAACACGTGCAGACGTACAGACCGACCCTGACACGGGACCGGACCCGAACCCGAGTTCGAGTTCGCATCCTAGTAGTCTAGGTACACTCCAAAATAGTGTCCGCGACCGCGATATTGATATAGAGAGCTCTACCAATACCGCGAACCTCATCGACATTAGGACTTACGCGCGCGAGTCATCCCCACCGTACGCGGAAGGGGAGAGGGACGGCCCTCTCAGTACCGATACCGATAAAAACAAGAGCTCCTCTATCGCGATAACTCGCACGCCGTTAGTTTTGCTACCGCGCGCGAGCAACCTCACTCATCAGCGAGCGAGGAAGGGGTCGGACCCCTTAGCAGGAGAGACCCACGTCTCCACTGTCATAATAATAGCTCACAATCTCTAGCTGTCCCCAATATCCGGTCTGAACATCACCCGGGTGATGTTAGGGAGGGTCAAACCCTCCCATCTACTCTTACCTAATAAATTAGCCACCAGGCTAGTTATAGTTCGATGTAGCTACAGCGGTCTTAACCCGACCCTTAGCGTAGACCCTTTCGGAGAAAAAAAAAAAAAGAAAGTTACTGGTTTACAATTCGGGGGTTACTTAAATTTTTTTTATTTTTTTTATTTTATTTTATACCTATAAATGTGCAAGCAAATCTATCATGTAAACTTTTTGTGTGTATCTAGCTTAAGTGGCTATTTTTGTACACTATTGTTTTAACTAATAATATCTCACACGTGTTATCATCATCGCTTTTATTTACCGAATAATGACAATGTGTATTGGCTCCGAGCCAACTTCATAATATAAGCGACTAAACTAATTAACTTAAAAACGATTTTCAGATACGTTAGTAATATATTATATACTTTGATTCAGGTATTTAAACCTTTACTTACCGCCTTATTCATAAAAATATTTAGGCCCATTTATACTTAGCTTAATTTAATGTTTTGTCTCTGTCGCTCGTTATAGAGTAAGCAGCGACAAAACTTCCAAATGAGCTATCCGACACATATAAGAAGATTGTGAACGAGCCCTTAAACGAATACAGCCCGATTTCTGAGGTTTTTTGTCGGTGATTTATCTATTAAATAGCCTCATAAACCTCAGACACCGGGCATTAATAGCAATCAATATTTCTGTCTCTGTTAGACTCTTTTGCAACATCACTAGCACAGAAGGCGACAAGGACACTGGTTGGCTAATCGTTCAAATATTTGTATTAATAAGGCCCACTCGCGCAGATCTGGGTTAAAGTTAACCATGGGTTAAAATATCATCCCTTTCATAAATACGAAGAACGAGAGATATAACATGATACTTAACCCAGCGTTAACTCACCCAGATCAACCCAGATCTGCGCAAGTGGGCCTAAGGGGGATAAATAATATTGACATTGAAGGCACACCTTACAAGCACTAAAATAGATTCACACCAATTTTCTTTGAAATGTACGTCATTATGTTAACCAAGGGCAACATTTTTTTCGTTCTTAATATTATAGCAGGAAATCTTGAGTGTTGTCAATTTAAACTTTTTATATTTAAAGGCGCTCTCCATTAATATTTGTACATAACCAAGGACAGTTACTTGTCAGGCGCACCATTTCAAACGCGTGCAAAACCCTTGCACAACCCCATCAGAATCGAAATAAATATTTATGAATATACATTTGGTAGTCGGGCGTCTTTAAGGCGAAATTAGATTTATTTCTCCTATTCTTGGATCTTTAAAATATTATGTTGCCATATATATAGATAGGATTTTATTTTCTTCACTGGTAGCGTTTCGTTCTAGATACAAAATGCGGAAAGAAAACCACAGTTTTACTCTACTAAAAGCTAGCAGGATAGCATTCGTAACGTATGAGTTACACGCTAGGCAAGCGGCTTGGCAGGCTAGAAGTTAGTGCCTTACCAATCCGCTTGACTAGTATGTGCGGGTCGCTAATTATTACTGTGACGAAGTTAGTAATCAAAATTGTAAATGGTATTGGCGTATCGCGCGCGAGTTACTTAGCGAACATGCAATCGTCATTGTAATTAACGATGGCATGTTGACTATGGGTCAGTTCACACCGCGACGATGTTCGACGCTACGCGGCGCTTCATTTTAGAATTGAACTTTATTCACTACACAAATATACGCGTTTCATATGACATCAACGTCTATCTTCTAGTGGAATGAATGAAGTTCGATGTTTAATGGTAATCTTTAAAATGCAGCGTCATGTCGCGTATCGTTTCGTTTATGTGTGAATTGACCCTAAGCTTGCTGTATCCAATAGTTGTATCTGGAGTATCAACCCCGTAAGCCACTCATGTGTGGCGGAGTCCCGCGGTCGCGCCGCAGGGTGCTACTAGTATACAGCGGAGATTCTGGGTATAATGTACATTGTACTCCAAGAGAATTCAGTGTTTAGCATTTTATATTATTTTTTTTTTATATAAACTTAGGCCTTTTCATCCGTTATTGGATGATTTATACAGTATTCGCGGAGCGAAGTAACCACTCTTGAAATACTGTAGTGTAGTGGACAGTCGGTTTTTTTAAATGCCGTATGGTTGCGCAAGCACATCGTTCAAGTTCTCGGGACATATAGAAATCCTTGCGCGAACAAAGTGTGGGCAACATCTAGTCTTGTAGAGCATAATATTTACATATTTCGATTCAGCGTATTTACGCAAATCTGATCTTCAATCAAATGTTTCGTACGTCAAAAGGCCCTAATGATTCATCATATAATAATCGTAAACGAACAAAACCCGGTCGTAAAGCGTATATTATTAGATTTATCGAACACTCCACTTATAGTTAAACGGTCGCTATTTCCATCTGGTTCGAAACTCCTAGTTCAGGAAGTGACTTAGAGGAACAGATTTTAAACCAGGTTAGTTAATAAAGAAATTATTGAACCCTTTGTTTTGATAGTACCTAAACTAAAGATAGATTTACCTAAACTCTCATAATAAACATAATAAACTCAATATTATAAACTATGAATTCACACTTTACCTGCGCAGATTTTTATTATTAACTAGCAACTTTTTCCCACGGGGACACTGTACTTTTCTGGGATAAAAAGTAGCTTAAGTATTAATCCAGAACTTAAATTACTACCGTACCAAATTGTATAAGAATATGTTCAGTAGTATTTGTGCGAAAGAGTGCTTTTTGAGGAAACTGCAACAACCAATCTATTTCACTATTATATTCCACACACATATTCCTTCCCCACTTGGCATTTTTTAACACTTCGGTTAAAACATGCCAAGTGTGATTATACTATTCAATTTAATATTTTTATAAACAAAAAGACAATAGACAATATTAGGTACACTATACCTAATACTGCCATGTTACTTACTATCCGTGGAATAAAGAAAGAAAATTTTGGGAGAGCCACGCTTCGGCATGGATGGGCCGGCTCGACCAAAATACCATGACCTCACAGAAAACCTGCGTGAAATAACGCTTGCGTTGTGTTTCGCCGAGTGAGTGAGATTACTGGAGGCCCAAGGGGTTGGGGATTTTAAGGACCGGGAACGCAAGTCGCAACACCAGAGGACTAACTCCTCTAGTATTGCGAGTGACCATGGGAGGCGGTAATCGCTTACCATCAGGCGATCCATCTGCTCGTTTCCTCTGTCGTTGCATTTGCTCATTTCATTAAAAAAATAGATACAGATTAAAGTGACACATACATTTTGGTAGATTTTATTTTTTGGGCCATAGCACATTCTTACTTTTACGTCATAATGTATATCTGACAGGAAAAATCCTCATTCAAGAAAAAGTTGCGGCATCTTGATTTCAGAAGATTTTTTCAATTATAATATTATGCCGACTACTACGGAACTACACTGCGGAGAGCAAATGTCAAAATGTCAAACCTCGACTACCCAAACAACCTAAACAATGGGCATTTTAAGTGTAGACACTTTTTGCCTCGACATGCCTCGTCTATAATATATCTATGACTATAAGTTTTAATGTACGTCATTCAGTGGCCCCCCAACAAGTTGGACTCTACTGTCTAGTAAGACTAATCGGTACACTAGCCCCTACTCATTAATATATCTGCATTATGAAACAAATTCGTATCTATTAATTATCTTTCTTAAACGACTCTCACTGATTCTCTTACACGCTAGGCTGTAGCTTGGCAAGCAGGCTAACGTGGCGAGCTCGGGAACTGGGAAACAAAAAGCTTCGTTTGTCTGCCCAGCTGCTTGGCTAGCTAGCAAATATATTAAGAATGTAAGAATGCTTACACACGTACCGATTTGGTCTGGAACAGACCATTAAGACAGCACGACACTTATAGTATGTTCGATTTTCAGCTCTATTGTATTCGCACAGAGTTCTATTGACAGTGAATTCCGATTATTGTGCAGTGTTCCGACTCTCAAAAGTATTTCTCCCCAAACTTAAATAAACTGATATACAAATATTTAAAAAAAAATGTGTAATATTATTCTGTCTTACATTATATACATATTAAACATTATATACATTAAAATAAAAAATTGTACATTAAAATAAAAGTTTATTTTCTTCATGTTGACATTTCAAATCGCTTACAACTAGCTTAATTTGATTAAAAACAAGAAAACCTTTAAAACTAACCCCAAAATAATCCTTCCCCCTGTAAGATTTTTTTCCTAATTTTAGGGAGAAACTCCTAAGTTGGCAACCAAATCTGTGGTCTGCTCTGGACCAAATCCGTACGTGTGGTAAAGTTTTATACAACTATCTGTGTCTCATTTGCAACATAAACTGGTCATATCCTGACGTGTGGCGAGCGATGCGAGCGGATGCGGCGGGCGCGGCGAGCAAGCCGCCCGCGAAAACCCAACGCGGCTGTTAAAGTATTTTTATTTCGAAATCATTCTTATACTCAATCCATCATCAACATCTCTCAGTACTTACTAACATAATTAAGTAAAAAATCATTGAAATACTTCATAGATAAATAATATTTAAAACAAAGTGAACTTGTATGATTCTGTCAAATGTACGTCATAGCCTATCTTTAGTTTTGAAATTTTTGATCACCAGACTATAATATTAACCGCTAGTCAATTGAAAATTTTCAAATTTTCACAGAAGTTGTATTTCTGTTGCGGCTTTGACAACAAAATATACTCAAAACCGAGTAGAATAAATATTTCATGGGACTCCCAAGTCCCATACAACAAACGTGATTTTTTTGTACAGAACCCTTCTTGCGCGAGTCCGGCGCGCACTCGGCCGAGTTTTTGTTATAAACATTTTTTGGAAACTTGTTTTTTTTATAAATGACAGCTAAGTAGCCTAGTGATCTAGAACGGACTAAAATAAACAATATTCTGACTGAAAATGCGTCGCACCATAACATAACTTACATAACCATTTATGAATACCACGAATATGTACTTATTTATTTATTATGTAATAATAACGAAATAATATTATATTATGAAATAAATTCCCATCGCTGTATATTGCGAGCATGAAAGGTGCGTGGATGGAACATGTTTTGTTTACCAAATATGATAATATACGAGGATATACGAGGAAAATATTATTATCTTGAAGATAATTGAATTCATTATTTCAGAGTATATTGTCTATGCACAAATTCACGGGCACTACATACTGCAAATATATTATGGACTAGGCAAGTCGGGTTAGATTCTTAATCTACTGGTTGTTGCAAATGCAAATAAGATATCTGACAACTACCAGTAGATTAAGAAATAAAGCGCTTAGCCGATTTGCCATTGCTAGCGACGACGAAGTTTGAAAACAAAAATGTATGGGATTTAACATAAGCATCACTTACGGCCCGTTTCAATAAGCTATCTACCAGTAACTATTTGTTAAAAACGTTACATTTGTATCGCAAAAAACCGGCAAATTATTGAATGACGACGTTTTTAACAAATATTTATTGGTAAATAGGTTTAATAAAAATAATTATTGAAACCGGCCGTTAGTGACATAGCGATCGCTGGTCTTATGCTATATGATCGGGAATCCAGAACGCCGGTAAAAATTTAGACTACTGATGAAAATACAACTCTGCGTTATTACAGTAGTACTCCCATAACTTATATAGAAGAATACTATACTTATGAAAATGATCTATACTATATTATAATACAAGAAATAAGAATGCGGTCAATCGTCAGTGCGAATATCAAAGTTGACCAATTTTGCGTGCCGTGTACGTGCCTATGCCGTGTTAACATTTACCAATAAAAGTGAACTTTTTCGACATATCCTTACTTCCTTACTTATTTTAATATTATAAATATGAAAGCGTGGATGTTTGTTGTTTGTTAGACTCTGGATGAAAACATAGGCTACTTTTTATCCCGGAAAAGTACAGTGTTCCCGCGGAATACTCGATAGTATATTTACGCGGTCGGAGCCGCGGGAAACAGCTAGTACATTATAAGTACTAACGAAAATTTCAAGCCAGGACTAAGCATTCACAAGCTCGTTTCAATATTAAAAAGGTTTTGTCTGACGCGACGTGTGATCGAATGTTTCTAGAATGTTTATTCCGGTGTCAACCCCACTCTTACTTACACAGCTGACAGTCGCCCCTGTGGTTACCATACCATACAATAACTAATTACAGCACTATCGAAGTAGGTGCAGTACCCCGCGAGCCCCGGCCTACATTAGAACTGCCTATCTATCTATCTTATCTATCTAAAGAGACTATTATCGATCTTGTGATAAGTCGTTTGCTAGTTACACTTGTTCGAGCAGACACGCGGGCGGTCACCACTCACCGTGCCGCCCCGCTGCCGCGCCGCTGTGTTCGGTAATGGATCCGTTTGAATTTGCAGCTGTCGCTCCATCACCACTGCCGCGCCCTCAGAGTAAGCGTCACACCGAAACGAAAAGATACGCGACGCGGCGCTTCGTCGATTTGCAAAATTCTTTTTTTGGTGTAAAGGGTATAATCCGAAGTTGGTCCCGTTTTCACAAAAGTGGTGACCTGATGATCCACTGAGGATCCACGAGGAATCGAAGGAACTCCTCAAAATTTATATGCACACATATAGTTATTTTGACTTTTTCAGAAGTACCCCAAGCATATGCTACTAAAAAGTAAGATTCTGCACCAAGGACCCAAAAGCACAAAACATAACTTCTCAGTCTTTAAAGATACGCGTTAGGAAATTTCGACATTATTTAAAGAAAGCATATACTATTATGTAACTTACATTCATCATCATCATCATTTTATATACAATACCTAATGGGAGTTTGGCGCGTATTTAATTATACATTCGATTTCTTAAAATGTATTAATAATAATTTAACAAGTATCACTTAAATAAAAAATTAAATAGACTTCCAAAGTAAAACTGCACAAAAATGTATAAAATAAAACCTTTTCTAAATAATTCCCCTTTTAAATTTGGTTAATATTTTAACTACTTCTCTACTCCTTTTTCTCTCTCAATCGAACTCGACTTCAAAATTTTGAAGATTGAGTAGAGAAAAAGTAAAAATATTAGCCAAATTTAAAAGGGGAATTATTTAGAAAAAGTTTTATTTTATACATTTTTGTGCATTCTCACTTTGGTAGTCGGTTTAATTAATATTGCGATTGACTTTAGTAGTCCTTTCTTGTATGTTTTTAAGAATACACTGTAGCTATTTTATAAACTAGAAAAACAAAACATAATGTATGTTTCATCTACTTCAATGGAGTTATTATGATTTAATCGCTTAACAGGGCCGGCTTCACAGACGGGAAATATACTAATACTATTATAATTTATGTTAAAATAAAATATCGCTTGCTATACAGTTTGTATTAACTATCACAGACGCCTAAGATCCTACTAATATTATAAATGTGAAAGGTGAAGATGGGTTGGATCTATGGAAGTTTGTTACTCCTTCACGCAAAATCCACTGAATGGATTTTGATTAAATTTGATATGGCAGTAGTTTGAGCTCTGGATTATCTTATTAGGCTACTTTTATCCCGAAAAAGTACAGTGTTCCCGTGGGATACTATATTTATGCGGACGGAGCCGCGGGCAAAAGCTTACACTACATATTTTCACATTAAGTACGTACTGTTATATGAAATATGTCCAGGCATCTTAAGATAAAATAGAATACTATCTTCTCCGTCTGTGACGCCCTTAAGACAAGCTAAATATACTTTCATTTAGTGATGGTAAGATATAAGGGGTAGCTAACGCCCGCCACACACGTGACACGAGCTCGTAGTTGGCTGCGAGAGATCTAACGGTTAAAAAACATCAAATATTATCCTACTACTAGAAAATTAAAGTGCCGAGCTGTCATATTATTATCCTGCTACTATTATAAATGTGAAAGTTTGGGAGGATGGATGGATGGATGGATGTTTGTTACTCTTTCACGCAAAACCTACTGAACAGATTTTGATGAAATTTGGCCTGCTATTGTAAAATTTGTTGGTTACCTTATTGCGACATCAAAAGTGCTAGGCCCTTTTGTAGGAAACAGCAGATTTTTTTTCAAGTAGTAAAGTTTATTCCATTTTAAACATACTTATATTTAAAGTTTATTCGCTCTTGAAAGTTTGGTCACCGACTGAAAAACGTCCTCTAGATGACATTACAGATAAAACCATTATTAAAGTGCTAACACACGTACGGATTCGGTACAGAGCTGACTAAATCCGTGGTCAACCAAATTCACATAAAGTTTTTAGAGTTTCTAGCTTATTATCTCTTATTTATTATAATGTAATTATTATTTACTATAATATAATTGGTTAATCCCAATTACAATTATAATTGGGATAACCCAATTATATTTCAATAAAATCAATGTAAATCTTGTAAATAGTATAACTAATCACGGTCGAAATAAGGGTTAAGTTTGTGGAGAAACATTTTTGAGAGTTGGTATCACTGCACGATTTCAATTGATTGCTGGAATCAATCGTCGAAAAACAGCACTGTAAATAGAAATCTGCGCTAATACATTATGTGAACCTGAAAATCGAACACACGAGTATCGAGCTTTCAATTCGATCTGCCGGACCAAATCCGTGCGTGTGTAGCCGACTCGGTACTCGGTACACCGGAATCGGTACGCGGATGGACCGCGGACCAAGTTCGAGTGTATATTGGCACTATAGGAATCCACTCGTTAAAAGTTCAATGACACGGCTCGCTACGAAACACGAAGCTGTTTAGTTATAGTAGGTACTAACTCACCATACAAAATATCCAGCCGGTCTAAAATGGCCACAACAAAGTGAATGGTACTATGAAACATCAACAATTGAATAAGTTGCTCTTACAGTAACTTCTTACAATTCTATTTCGACATTTTTCAATAGAAATGCGTAAAAAAATAAGTATTACTTGGTTGTCAATTAAAAAAAATAATTTTAAAAAGAATTGCTTTGTTGTCAATTAAATAATTAATTATTGAAAAACGTATATCATCTTGTGTAGTGAATCTTTAAAATGCCGCGCCGCGTCGAGTCTCGGAATATACTAACGTTAAACTGCAACTGAGCTATCGGTTGTCATGGAAACCAAACAAAAATCCCCTGCATATTAAACCACGGAATATAGGACAGGAACATAACAAAAAAAAATTGCCTATTTACATATTTTGACGCCGTAAAGGTCCACGTAATAGTTAAAATAGACTTTATGTGCACTCAATAAGACTGAAAACGGAGTGAACTTGAGAGTTTTACTGTAGAGGGATCTGAAATGTATAGAGTTTATCCAATCTGAGGAAGTATATTTGTATGTGATATAGCTTGAGAATTCGGACTATAGATTACTATTAATCTGACGTCCGAATTCTCAAAAAAAACTCAAAGTTAAGAGCTTCTTAAATCACTGCATGTTAGAGACAGTATGTTAGTTGAGAGCCTTTTAGTTTAGAACTTTAGACTTTTAGACGCGGGAGAGCCATGCTTCGGCACGAATGGGCCGGCTCGACCGGATAAATACCACGGCCTCACAGAAAACAGGCGTGAAATAACGCTTGTTGTGTTACGCCAAGTGAGCGAGGTTACCGACCCAAGGGGGTTTCAAACGAAAGTGCGCAACACCGGAGGAGTTACACTTGTAACTCCTCCGGTGTCCCCGAGTGTCTATGGGCGGCGCTAAACTTTTACCATCAGGCGATCTGTCTGGTCCATTTCATTTAAAAAAAACTTTAAATTTAAACTTTTAGAGTCGTCAAGCTGCTTAGGCCTTTTCATCCGTTTTTGGATTATTCATACAATATTCTTCAAGCGAAGTAACCACTCATGAATTACTGTAGTGCCTGGGAGGGTTGGTTTTTAAATGTCGTACGGTTGCCCGAGCACATACGGCATTCTCACAGCATAGTCAGTCAGTCCAGAGGAATGACTGGTCAATACGTCTGGGGCCAACCGTGTGCGGGTTTCCTCACGATGTATAATGGGACACGCCACAACCTGGGAATCGAACCTGCAGTCTCTCGAGTCCGAATCAAACGATCTACCCACTAGGCCACGGAGCTATCACAAGAGCTGCTGGGTTAGGTTAGTTTGGGGTAAGATTGGTTTCATTTTTTTCGAGTCAATAGCAACAATATACTTTTTGTATGACCATATTAATTCATTTGCTATCTTGCCCCATCCAACAATACATCGAATTTATGGAGATAAATTCGATGTATTGTTGGTTGGGGGCAAACATAAAAATACTACGAATTATATTCACTAGAAAAGTTCACACTATCGCAATAACTAATAAACTGTGTTATAGATATGTATTGGGAATACAAATGATTCGACATTGACAATATAACGTTACATAGTTAAGTAAAGTTTATCTAAGCTACTAAATCAGGTACAACCACAGAATAGCTGGTACTGCCACAGAATAGCTGGTACAAGCACTGAATTTCGGGTACTACTACAAAATAGCTGGTACTACCTCAGAATAGCTAGTACAATCACAGAATAGCTGGTACTGCCACAGAATAGCTGGTACTACCACAGAATAGCTGGTACAACCACTGAATAACTGGTACTACTACAGAATAGCTGGTACTACCACAGAATAGCTAGTACAACCACAGAATAGCTAGTACAACCACAGAATAGCTGGTACTGCCACAGAATAGCTGGTACTGCTACAGAATAGCTGGTACTGCCACAGAATAGCTATTACTGCCACAGAATAGCTGGTACTACTACAATCTATTACAATCTACATACATAAGAAGCTAAAAATATTCAACAGATTAGTTTCGTAGATTACCCGGATGTTTTATTCTATTGCCGAATACCAGATGTCTAACTCAAGCTATTTTTCTATCATTGTGCTACCGTTTTACATTGCATATAATATGCTAAATATAAACTTTTTTATGAAGTGTTGTATACACAATGGAACGACATGAGATAAACAACTAAACACTATACGAATATGCAAAACTTACCGGATCACAACGCAATCCAAGCAAATTATAAAATCACCCGGAACCACAGAAAAACCGCGAAAACTAATTTGGCCGAGGCTACGTTATTTGTCACCGGGACACGACATTGTCACGACGTACGCGTTTATTTTTAAACATTATCCTTAGGGGAGCACCGGGGATCACGAAAAAAAATTATTCACTTCACGCAAAAAAAAAGTTTCGACCTTAGATGAGCGCGGGCTGCGTGCTGGCAAATTTTTTAGTTTTATTTTTAAAATAACACTGGCCGGGCGCGTCCGTGGTAAGCGAGGCTCGAAATTCGAATTTAGGTTAGAATCCGCGGGTTATGGCGAAACGCACACATGCGCATTGACGTGCCGCGGACATAGAGTGGACGCACAGAACGGACATTCCACGTTTAAGTGTCGCATTCATTTAGACATTAAATATTTGTTAAAAAAATAAAAATTTCAGGCAGATATCAAACATCACTATAATTCTATTACATTGAGTTGGATTAACTTAATGTTAAAAGCTACCCTAGCCTCTTTTTAATTTATCATTATTATTAGCTCCGTCCGTACTGGGTATAACATAAGACTGTTAAATCAAAGAAATTATAAAGATAACAATGTTAGTTACAAACCTTCTCAGTTGTCAGGATTAAAACTAAACTTGTGTTTTTATTAATAAAAAAAAAACAAAAAAAGAGAGATTTTTTATCGTAAAATAATATATTTAATGAAACTTTAATATTGTTAATTTATCATCCTCAAAAATAGTAAGCAATAATAAAATATTATATACAATGGAACTGATATTAAACTAAAAGCTTGTAGGGAAAAAAAGAATGCATGAGCTGAAAGAATTTTTAAATTAGAGCTTTATCAAGTCATTTTTATTTAAAATTTTATATGTTC
This sequence comes from Phengaris arion, assembly GCA_963565745.1. Taxonomy (NCBI): domain Eukaryota; kingdom Metazoa; phylum Arthropoda; class Insecta; order Lepidoptera; family Lycaenidae; genus Phengaris; species Phengaris arion. The sequence continues at coordinate 2,787,343 of OY751448.1, forward strand.
ACGGCACTTTAATTTATTAAATCATACGTTTCAAGTGGTATATTGTAATTTTGAATTGAATTGAAGCTGTCTTAATAACTTTTTATCATCAACATGGAATTTATCTTCGTCAATCATTTCCAACTGAAATGAAATACCTTTAATACGCAAATTACATATAATATATATACGCTGCAAGCTATTTATTCATCCGCAACTTATCATAATTCATCCAAATACAGATCACAATCACTATCATCTCCCTAACACCAACTGTCTCCTCTGTTCCGCCAGGTACTCTATGCCCCGCCCGCCCGAGCACGCGCCCGGCCGGCAGACTCGACGGCATTTACGTAGTTTGTAGTTCGGTCGGCTGCAATATCACTGAAAATACACACTGATGATCCGCACTCAGGATAGCCCTACTACGGGCAGTCGACTCGAACTCGAATTGACACGTCGATTGTAGTTCGGTCGGCTGCAATATCACTGAAAATATACACTGATGATCGCACTCACGATACCCCTACTACGGGCAGTCGACTGGAACTCGAATTGACGCGTAGTTTGCAGTTGGGTCGGCAGAAATATCACTGGAAATACACACTGATGATCCGCACTCAGGATACCCCTACTACGGGCAGTCGAATTGAGCTCGACACGTAGTTAGTAGTTCGGTCGGCTGCAATATCACTGAACATATACACCCGCACTCACGATACCCCTACTTTGGGCAGTCGACTAGAACTTGAATTGACACGTAGTTTGTAGTTCGGTCGGTTGCAATACCACTGAAAATACACACTGATGATCCGCACTAATGATAATACTATGAGCAAGTCGAATCGAACTCGAGTTGTAAAATGCGAATTGGTTTTGAATTTGAATCTTCAAAATTCGTAGGCTGATATCTCGATAAAAACTCAATAGTATTTTGATGTGAAACTTTAAATACAGTGGATCTCAATTCTCACCAAGTAATTAACTTAGTTTCTCGAAGGGTTAGCACACGTTTTTTTCTTATACAATAGATAATAATTTGTAAAGGAGCTCGCAATATCAGTAGAGATTTGAAGCTATCATTCTGTAGCGCTCTACCTAGTACCTGTCATATTTTTTATAAACGAGATTTAATCAGCGATTATAAAAAGGAATATTGTGCATTTTATACTACAGCCGAATATTATAATCTAGCTGGTTTGAAAGCTTGAAAATATCTTACAAATAGATGAAACTAAGTTGGAAGTGAATAAGTAGAGTACACCAAACAGGTACATTTATATGACGATTTACTATGATATACTTAGTTCCTGTTTCATAATCTTCTAAAAGTGTAGAATAGCTTATTCAAAAGAGACAGAAACAAAACATGCAAATAAGCTATCTGACGCTTATCAGTAAAATGTGCAAGCTGTTACTTTTTTTTATTTATTTTCACATTCGAGTGGAGCACTAGTGGTAGGGGCGTATCTCAGTGAGTCAGTAACGAACGTTTATTGTTGAATAAATCTCGATACAAATATCCACTTGTTTTGCTCGTGCAAACTCTAACAGGGAAAATTTAAAAGGTTTCAACAAGAAATTCCTTTATGATATATAAGCTTTGGCGCCTTTTCGCGTGTTCTGAGGGAGAAGGTTTTTTAAAAAATCCTTTCTAATAAATGATAAGTTTAAGGTATACAAGGTCCTCGGATCCCATACGACCCATATAAGAATAAAAAAATATTATTTCAGCAAATTAGCGTTTTATTAGGTTTATATTCTATGACTCAGATTAAAATATGAGTTCTATGACTTTTAATTAATTGCTTTTTATGTGTTTTTGAAAAAAGTTTTTAATTAAAAAGGTTTGCACTTTCATTGTACAAACTTTTTTACAAAAATAAATTTAGTCGAAAATAAATTAATCTGAATAATCATTTCTTATTTTTAGACCAGTTTTTTAAATATTATTCTAATACTGGATCTTGGATGACCCGAGGAGCGGTAACGTCAGTAATTATGAAGGTTAAATAATATTGGAACGAAGTTCCTTATGGCGCGTTGCGAATTGTATTGGGGCTAGACGGATTAATATAGGCACGACACTTTTTGCCACTTGAAATCACAATGTAATAACGACAATTAAGAATGATACAAAAAAACGACCTTATCACCTTGACAATAATGTAGAATTTTGCAATTACACATTATGACTGTTATGACTGTTACATATTGTGACTAAGCGTAGGAGCGCTTGATGTTATTACTCAGTACGGAGCCGGACTTCGCGGCGGCAACACAGCGAGCAGCAAGCAACCCGCCCCCTCACCCCTGTCCCTACCTAAGGCGCGGCCAACTAGTTCCGCGCGCACTATATATACTTACAAAATTGAAGTGTCTGTTTGTAATTTCAAATTAACAGCTTTTATTTTCACTTAATGCATTTAAAAGTATGATCGGTACTTACAATAAAATATAAATCGTTAACATTTTTCTGTCCGTCTGTGTGTATATATATTTATATTATAATATATATTATAAATTCGTTCCATCCGGGTGTCCCTTGACACCTCTCAAGTTTTTATTCTAATAGAACGTTTTATCCTACTTTGTAACATAAATCTGCTAATTGCTACTTACTAAAAGCAGCACAAAGACTAAGTTTTAACCTTTAATGAAACATATCCTTAAGGCTCGCGTCCACTAGGCCCGCCGAGCTGAGTCGAATCGAATCGCAGAAATTCACCTCCTATAATATATTTTCTATGAAACTGCGTCCATTAGCGTCGAGCCGCGGCGCGCCGAATCGAGTTGGCCGCGCGAATTGCTCGGCAGGCGAATTTCTTCGCCGATGCGATAAGATTCGACTAGGCGCTCCTCAGTCGACGCGGAGAAGCGGATGCCCGCCAATGTATTTTTGATTAGGTATCGTTTAAAAACTTATAAAAATCTTCGTTTCAATAAAAATGAGTGAAGAATCACTAATACCACTGGTCCAACAATATTATTATAGGATCCCTTTTCGAATCTGGATATAAATGATGAAATTCGACAAGAAATAATTATTTTCATATAAATGTCATGTAGGTACCTATCTACCCAGTATTTTCGAGCTCGCCTTTCCCTTTTTCATATATTCTCCGCTTCTTCATCAAAAAGTATTTGAAATAAAAACATCTCTTCATGCGAGCTGTCCATGACGCAAAAACGAGTTAATTTAACAACGACAACAATTCGATTCGATTCGTCAGAGATAGACGCACAGGAATAAATGCGACTCGCTTCGATTTGACGCGTTTCTGCTGAAGTCGACGCCAGGCTTTAACGTGTATCTTCCTTTGTAATTAATAAAGTTAAATAATGAATAGCTATCTTAAAAAAAATGCAGCGCCGCGTTTCTTCGAGCGTATCGTCGCGGTGTGAACTAACCCTTAGTAAAAAATATCGAATCTTGTGACGTTCAAACACACCAATAGTAGGCAGTTATGAATCAGTGTTATTGATTATGTTTCAGAAACACTGACTTGTTTTGAGAATGCATTCAGCCACAATTTACACATTTCAGTCATATTTCAAACATTTTGTAACCTTCACCCTATGGGAGGAGAGGGGCACTTGATCCTTGAGGGAGACTAGGTACACTCAATGACAGACCCTGTAGGGGCAATACCTACTTTAATAGTGGCTATGTAGGTATTATAAGATACCAGCAAACTTTTCCAAATGAGTAGATACGTCAGATAAGGCACTTTTGACTTTACTAAATGGTGGGCGATATTTGATTTTTGTTGCAATAAATTTTTATTTTTGTTAGGTTTTTATTCTGATTTAACAGTTATTTAGAAATTATATTTAAGACGTGTAACTAATCATATGAAACGAGTCCTATGTGTCTTTCATTTCATTTAAATAAAAGTGTTAATCATAATCGACTTGCATGATTATTTTTCTTGTAGCTCAAGTCCACTCCCGGATACACATAGTACAGCTTATTAGGGGAGATTTGATTCCCCCTGGATGAAGTGTCCTTTAAAATATTTTGTATTACTTATATATTTATCAATATTAACTATTGAATCTTTCCATAGTATTAAGATATAAATGTCCCGTTTTTACCTTTTTGGTACGGAACTCTGAAAACAAGAAAAGAGTACCAAACCATAAAAAAAGTTGCATCATAAAATTTATGGTGAAATTAATGCTAAAACACCGCATGCCATTTCAATAATAGTAATTTAGGCTTTAAAAAAAAACCAGTTTCCTAGTAATTGTAAAGACGATCAAGTGTCCCTTATACGAGTACATAATATATAGTGGTATGATTCTCTGTATGTAGTTTCAGTAGATAAGTTAGTTTTTTTAGCTGATATTCTGCTGGTTGTCACAGATTCCTGTAGATAGGTAAATTCTACGTATTCCATTTGATTCTAGTGCCACATTTTTTCATGTAGGATATTTATGAAGGAAATTAGGGTTAAAAACAAAAGGGGGGATCATGTGTCCCCAGTTTCCCCTACAGTAAAACTAGACAGTTTATTTAAAGAAAACCATTTTAACTACCTACTTACCCAAAGGTACCTAACAGAAGTAGGGACGTACCTAACAGCAGGGCCAAAAGCTCACCATCAAGGCTGGCATTCTGGTAAGTGAATGTCAGCGCCCTGGAGGTCGAAGAAGAGCAGTTCAAGCCATGCTAAATACAATGACTAAATAAAACCAAATAACGGGACCAGTTTGACGTGGTGTGAAACGTCCATAGCGTCCATAGGTATTATTATTATTTAGTACTAGAGGATAACTAGTGGAAATTTACATGGAACGATCGTGTCTCACTTAAATTCGTGGATGAAGCCGAGAGAAGCCACATGATAAGTTTTCATTCCGTCGATCACATGAAAGAGCAACGACCCCAGACAAAGGCGATATGATTGATGTTATTACAGTATTCGTACATTCATGCACTTCATACATGCCCAATGCCACTTTCTTATGACCTTGAACCTTTACAACTTTATCTATACTAATATTGTAAAGATTTGTACTTTTGTATCATGTCAAAACTACTGGACCGATTTCAAAAAACTTTACGCTAACTATATCATAATTTGAGTTGATTAAAAAATATATATATGACAAGGCATAAAGTATCTTGTTTCTTTGGGAAACTAACATAAAAAAATATCAGCTGTATACAACTTCAGCTTTTGTCTATATTTTCTTTCTCACGAACACACTAAAATATTCAGGGAGGATTTTTATCGGGGAGAGGTGAAATATATGAATAAAGTAGTTGTATCGACTTATCCCCGGCATATCTAGTTCAAGAGACCGAAAAGATTGCAATATCACTTTGAGCATCTGTCGAAAGCCATCGGAGAATTTTTTTTTAGCGCCGACGTTTTCCAATTGAAACCAATATCGACGAAATATTTTAATTATGATTATATTAATTATTAATAATTAATTATGATTGTATTATATAAAAAGTTGACGTTGTCATGTCACCCTAAATAAATTGAACGAAATATTGAAAATAAATGGATAAAACCAATTTACGTGACGCCGAAAGTAAACATGTTTAAGTATTTGCAGTACAACCAAATATAATTTATAGCGCCCTAAGTGGGCCAAACTGTGAGTAAATATCCTAAGCAATTCTCCCATACAACTGACAAGACCCGCAACGGAGGAACCAACAAGGCCCACAACAGAGGAATGAATGAGGCAACTCCGAGAAGCCGTATGCTAATTTTTTGGCGAAAAGTGAGCCCAGGAACTGTCCCACGCTCAAGCCTACATTCCCCCAGAAAAATGAGCATAATATAGTTCAAGGTTCTTTTTTTATATTAGTTAGGCAGTTTTTTAATTTTTGTTTATAGTTTATTCTATTATATAAGTTATATTTTATAGTTTATCTTTACCAACCTATGACAAGCAGCCAGGATGCAGGGATCTCCACTAATATTTCGACCGTGTCATTGGGAAATCTGCTTCAATGCTCCCACTGTTCCCGATATTTAATCGGGATTAAATATCGGGATTCAATTTAATAGTGAAAATACTACATCACCCATCCTACTCCAATACAGTTCCCTTTCTGGACGAGGCCAAGGACGCCTGGAGCGCAACTAGTGCTTGTAGCGAATTGCCTGACAATACTTTTTCACAAAGGCTCTTGGACGAGCCACTCTGCAGACTGGTACGGAATAATCTTCTTAATACGTCCTCCAGTCCTGTGGAGCAGGCTCGATGTAGGTGATGTGTCGCGAAGATTGTAAGTATAGATAGTGTTTATAAATATAAAGGCCCTTGGAGAAATGATTATGATTCTGGTACAAATATTTATTCTACCTTTCAATGTTAATACTTATTATACGACTGCCAAGGACTATAAAAAAACCTTGCCGTGTGTATGTCAAATCTTTGAGATTAAACCAATCACAAGCCAGCTTTTCGTAATGTTGCTGCCACGGATAAGATAAATGAGGTTGGATTGGCAATGTGCTCGGGGCAGACGCGCCACAAGTATGATTAAACAATCATACTTCAACCGAACCACGCGTTCATACTTTATAGTCGCTTGTTGATTGCCTCGCAGTACGGAGCAGCGCTAAAATCCTTTGAAAATGCCGTGTTATGCGATTGTTATGTGCAAATTAAAGAGTCAGACATCAAATATGAAACAAGGAGGCATTTCTTTTCATCGGTAAGCATAAAAACCTTAGTTTTTTAGTATTTTTCTCAAAAAACTAGTTCGAATTATGAAATTCTAAGTAGAAACGACAATTCCCAAGAATTTTCGCCGAAGAATTCGAAGAGATTCGCCAAGAATCACAGAAAATATACATTGCTGGTGAAGTACGCAAATACTTCGCGAGAAGACACATCTGACGCGCAATGGGTTGCGAAGCGAGCCAAATTACCGCGCCTTTCGATTCGTTCGCGTCACTTCTGCTTCGGTCGCCTGGATAGTGCAGTCAGTGATCGATGATTTATCGACAAATTATTTTTCTTCAGAATGAGTTACTACTGTTCTGGGTAGTAAAATTTTGCTAGTCTTTTTTTTGCTACATAATATTTATCGACCATCGACTTCTTTTTTGCATTGATTTTCTTATTATTTTTGATTACAAATAAAGCCCCAAGCATCTTTTAAAATAAAGAAAAAAAATATAAAAATATTTGGTAATATAATCATTAAACATAAATAAACAATAAAAAGAAAAACACAAGTGATTTTACTAAATTGGTGCCCACTCAGCATATTATGTTGCGAGCATAGATCGCAACGCTGATTTTCAGTGAGCACCGAAAAACAAAATGTAAAATAAAAAGATCGATGTCTGTAAAGTCGGTTTACTGACGATAGTTTAACGTGACAACGTCATGTTTATAGTGCGCGCGGAACTAATTGGTCGCGCCTTAGGTAGGCGTGTTGCCGCCGCGAAGTCCGGCGCCGAACTGAGTAATAACATCAAGCCTCTCCGTCCCACCGCTCACATACCTAAGTCACGGCTAGCTGAGGTAACGGCAATGCGTCATATTTAGCGAGGTAACGCTGGTAACAGGTAACGCATGAGTCGTGTTTTTTCGTGCGTGCAGCCGGCTCCATCAAATTATAAGACGTTATCACGTCAAAATGCACAAAAAAGTATGAAATTATTGGAGTTAAGGCTTTTAGATTGGGTTGAAGATCGTGGATATGAGATTAAATAAAACACTAAATAAAATAAATAACTGAACTCTATTTAGATATGCGCTGAAATGGTATGTCGTCCCTAGCCTAAGGCAGAAAGCAGAGTAAGTGTTAGCATTAGCGTGGCTGATCGTATTCCCATGGTTTGTCATCATCTGGTTGCCATAAATTAGCAATATGTATTACTAGTGTTGCCCAAAATCGGTCTTGGTCAAGACCAAGCCCGATTTTGGGCAGTACACCGCCTAATTTTGGCATGACCAAGACCAAGACAATTATTAAATATTATCCTAAGTTATCGCCGATGAATATAGGCGGTAGAATATACGTCTTATAGTTTTTGGTTTACTTAACCTTTAACTGCCCGTGCACGCGCGAACCGCTCCCACGCGCCGAGTGTGTTTGACGCATATTCTTTCGAAACTTCTTTGTAAGATGTTAAGTTATTTTTTATACTAGCTATTGCACGCGGCTCTGCCCGCGTAAATACACTATCCCACGGGAAAGTACATTTTCCCGCTATAAAAAGCCTAGGTGTGTCCTTCTCCATGGTCTACTCTGCGTCTGCCAAATTTATCTATATATAATAAAATTTGCTTTAATAAGTGTTTAATATAATCTAAAACAATAACAAGTGGAATTATTTCGAACGTCTCATTGCACAATTTTGTAAAATCACACCTTTGTTGTCGAAAAAAGCATTTAAAAATCAATGTAAGACTCTAGACACATTATAAATAGACTAATTATATTAAAAACAAGCTATTTTGTTATTATAAATTAGACACAATATCCTCTGCTTAAGAAAATTGCAAAAAAAAATTTTTAAGGCGAATGCGTTATTTCAAAAATAATCATTGCAAGAGACGCGAGTTCAAAAGCCTTTTTGGACCTGATTATCCACATAAAATGTATTTTTTATGGTCTCCTATTAAACCTTACCTAATAAAGAGTTTCTTTTTAAAAAAATCATGTATATTAAGTAGCCCGATCTTTAAAAATCTTAGAATACAAAAAAAATTTTAAAAATACCACTCTTACATAACAGGCTGATAAAAGTTTAACAGTTTGATGTTTTTACATAAGAGCTGTTTTGTCAAAAACTACACAAAATATAGAACCAAAATAAATAAATACACATTTCTTAAGTTTTTCTAGTTATTAAAAATTGTTTGAAAAATTGACAAAATATCCCAATTATGTGAAAACTTACGAACATAAAATCTTTGGAGTCGTATTTCGTAAAAATTGTTAATGTTTTTGTGAGACATAAAAATTAACTTAATTGACTTTTTTACATAAAAATATTAGTCGTCTTTAGTCAGTTTTTTAAAATGTTTTTGTTAGGCATAAAAATGAACTCAATTGACTACATAAAATTTTTTTTACATAAAAACATTAGTACGTTAGATTAAAGATTCGAAATAAAAAGTATATATTTTATTTATTTACAGTTATATATATTTATTTATAGTTATATCTATAATAGTTTTTATGTTTTTATAAGAAAATAAAAAAGTGGGTTGTATGTAGAAAATAAAACCGACTTTTAAGCGACTCCACGAGTTATCATTAGTGATTTACTAGTAATAACTACATAAGTATTACATGTTCTCATTAGTAATTTGAATTTTCGCAGCCATTTTGTTTTGAAAATGCCAGGCGTCCCGACGCCGTACAACGGTTAATAGCAAACATCGTCTTATTATTTTATATTTTCTGATTTGTTTATAACACTTACTAGTTCTTTTATTATATTAAAACAATCGTTAATAATATTTTCTATTATTAAAAGTTAAATATTACCAGAAATATTCATAGCTTTTATTAAAATACAAAACCGTTTTTGTAACGGTTATTATTTGAGTTGGTATATGGACGCAACTAAATTATAAAAAACAAGCTCCTAATAGCAAAACTATGACGAAAATGTATTACACTTTTTTTTACACAATTGTAAACTTAACAAAATTACACTTCACAACACACTGTAATCCATCCGCGAAGGGTACTGAACAATGAAAGCAATTTGACAGCACTTATGTTGTTTTAAATTGGCTATAACTTTTGATATTTGCTAGGATTATAAATGTATATCATAGTTTTGCTATTAGGAGCTTGTTTTTTATAATTTAGTTGCGTCCATATACCAACTCAAATAATAACCGTTACAAAAACGGTTTTGTATTTTAATATAATATAAAATATTATTGTAATATAAAATAATAAGACGATGTTTGCTATTAACCGTTGTACGGCGTCGGAACGCCTGGCATTTTCAAAACAAAATGGCGGCGAAAATTCAAATTACTAATGAGAACATGTAATACTTATGTAGTTATTATTAGTAAATCACTAATGATAACTCGTGGAGTCGCCTAAAAGTCGGTTTTATTTTCTACATACAACCCACTTTTTTATTTTCTTATAAAAACATAAAAACTCTATGATAGATATAACTGTAAATAAATAAAATATATACTTTTTATTTCGAATCTTTAATCTACCGTACTAATATTTTTATGTAAAATAATGAATTAAGTTAATTTTTATGCCTAACAAAACCATTTAAAAAAATTGACGAAAGACAAATAGTATTTTTATGTAAAATAGTCAATTAAGTTAATTATTGTCTCAAAAAAACATTTTAAAAATATGTCAAAAGACGACTCCAAAGATTTTTTGTTCGTAAGTTTTTACATAACTATGAAATTTTATCAATTTTTCAAAGAATTTTTAATAACTCTAGAAAAGCCTAAGAAATGTGTATTTATTTATTTTGGTTCTATATTTTGTGTAGTTTTTGTCACAACAGCTCATATGTAAAAACATCAAACCGTTAAACTTTTATCAGCCTGTTATGTAAGAGTGGTATTTTTACCGTTTTTTTTTTTTGTATTTTAAGATTAATAATAATCGGGCCACTTAATATACATGGTTTATTTAAAAAGAATTTCTATATTAGGTAAGGTTTAATAGGAGACCACAAAAATACATTTTACGTGGATAATCAGGTCCAAAAAGGCTTTTGAACTGGCGTCTCTTACAATGATTATTTTTGAAATAACCCATTCGCTTTAAACTATATTTTTTGCAATTTTCTTAAGCAGAGGATATTGTGTTTAATTTATAATAAAAAAAATACTTGTTTTTGATATAATTAGTCTATTTATTATGTGTCTAGCGTCTTAAATTGTTTTTTAAATGCTTTTATCGACAACAAAGGTGTGATCTTACAAACTTGTGCGATATTCTTATTAGAATAATTCCACTTGTTAATTTTTTTTAGATTATATTAAATACTTATTAAAGGAAATTTTACGTAGATTTCGAATATACTAATATAAGCTAGTGCACTCATACGAATTTCCGTCGAAATCTGCATTTTAGCGCTGACTGGCAACTTAGGTCATACGTCAGATTAGAACGGGACGCCTTATGACCTAGGACAAAAAAACTAGGGGTCGCCCGAGAGGTACATGTACATTCAACAACTTTATTTAACTAGGTAATGAAACTTTCGTTTAAACAACAATAAACTTTGTATGTTCAACAGCAGCAAAGTCCAAAATCCAAACTTATAACTCGTATGAATTGTCAATATATTTTGTCGTTATTCAATAATATTTAAATATTTAAAAATTGTACTAAATAAATATATATATACATATATATATATATATATATATATATATATATATATATATATATATATATATATATATATATATATATATATATATATATATATATATATATATATATATATATATATATATATATATTAAATATAAATATATTAAATGCTAAAGCTTCAATAATGTGGTGTTAGGGCTTCAAAAAACCCATGGTGTAAAAAAATTGCCCTAAAATATCTTTCTTATTTACTGATGATAGAACAAAATAATATTCTACAAAAATATAGAACATAGTTACTAATATCTACAAAAATATCTGCAAAAGCATATTATAGCCGACTACTATGGGGGTATGGTGGGAAAACAGGTTTTGTATTCTAAAATTTAATTAAATCAAAAAATATAACCAATATTTTTCGATTTCTTTATTGATACGGAATACCGTATATACGGTATATATATATAATAATATTATAATAAATAATATATTTGGTATCTAAATTGAAAGCAAGAGCATTATTTTAGTACTTACTCTTTGTGTTATCGAAATCGGATATTTGGAAGTTATCACAAGTTTTAAAAAATAATAATTTTTAAACAAAAATTTAATGCCGACTTCCAAAGTAAAAATGCACAAAAAGTATGAAATTAAACTTATTTTCTTAATATGGTTTTATCAGGATGTTGTTCGGGCTGGTACCGACTTCAAATCTATAAAGATTGAGTAGAGAAATAGTTCACATTTGAAAGGAAATTAAAAGGGGAATTATTTAGAAAATAAGTTTTATTTCATACTTTTTTTGTGCATTTTCACTTTGGTCGGTTTTCATTTATTGTTTCAAAAAAATATTTTTTTCCTTTTTTATTAATATTTTTATATTATTATTACATAACACATTCTAAGAAAGATATAAATACAAAAAAGCCTCCGCTATTCTCACTCTCTCGGCAAAACAAACTCAAGCCATATTTTCTACCAGTTTTCTGAGAGGCACCTTTTATTTCCCCAAATAAGCATTACCGATCTGTGGACAGAAAAAGTCAAAATCACCATATGTATCCATATAAATTTCGATGATTCCCCTCGATTCCTCACGGATCCCATCATCAGGTCAACACTTAGGTGAAAACGGGACCAACTTGGGATTATACTCTTTACATCAAAAAAATATTTTTTTAAATCGGTCCACAGACAGATATGTATATATATATATATATATATATATATATATATATATATATATATATATATATACAGCCGAATGCCTAACCACCTCCTGTTTTTGGAAGTCGGTTAAAAATATGTAGTATAAAAAGCGCCTTATGTAGAATCGGCCGACCCCGTGTCTCAGATTAGTTCGTGTAAGTGTTCGTCAGTGTTATAGTGTATATATTATGTAGGTTGTAAAAGTTGGTAGTACAGGTAGGTTTTAGGTGTAGGTAGAAAGTGCAGGTGTAGGTTGCAGGTTTTATTTATTTATTTATCGTTTATACAATTTAATATAAAAAGGTGTAGGTAGTAGGTGTAGATTGTAGGTGTAGGTTGTAGATGTAGGTGTAGATTGTAGGTAGTTAGTTATATTTTATATTTCTTCCAGTTCATACTTCATAGTTAAGACAAGACAACGTCTGTCGGGTCAGGTAGTAACCTTATAAAGAAGTAAGATTTGTTTGTTTGTTTGCATTGAATAGGCTCCGGAACTAAATTAATAGATTTTGATATCAGTTACATTTATCTCTGTTACACAGTTGACCACGGAGAACCCTCTCCATATACTACACGTACTTTTTATAGCGACAATTCCTGCGTGTTTTTTTTTTGAGCGTACGAAGTCTCAAGTACCATCTAGTAAGTAAATAAGTTTGAACTTTGAAGCTTTTCAACATAATGTCTGCGACGCTTGTACGCCAAGACTGTAGATTTTACAAAAACATTTACAAAATATTATAATGTCCCCATTGTGAATTGATTCGGTAAGCGTACAGCACAAAAATCTATTTTAAGATGTTTTTTTACGAGGTGGTAAAGGTGAAATCCGAGAAAAACACATCAAAATCTAGAAAATTAACAATTTTCAAAACTCCCGGATAACTTCCCAGGTAGAGCTACCAAATTACTGGAGTAATAATATTTTTAGTTTCTATATTATAAAGCGCTATAACATAAATGCGCCATCTATGAACAAATCTATAAACTACAATATCAGACAGCGTGAAAATAATAATATTAGGTATTAATAAGGTCGACACGCCTTTCACGACGACGACGCGACTATGGGTACGAGTAGTTCTTCGGATTGACAACAGATGGCGTTATAAGCTAAGTTTATACTACAAAGTTTACACACTTTGGACTAAGCCCGCGACTGCTTTCCGAGGTGTCCCTCATCTCTTCGTCCGTTTGTACCTAAATGTGATGTGATACCCACAGTCATGACTCATAAGGGCCTGTTTCACAATATTGTAAAAAGTGTCAGATAGCGTAATCGGAAGTTTTATTTCAACTAATACTTAATATCGAGCGACAGAGACAAAACATGCAATTATGGTATCTGACAACAACAGGACCTTAGTCTAACACAAGTAGAATAAAGTTTTAGACACTTAATCAACCTACTAATAAAATATTTACACAACTGATTGGTTTGACTGACTGATTCAATGTTGCTGTCTTTGTCTGTCAAGTAACTTTTCTCATGTATCACACGAATACTACCCACTTAATAGCTTTCAAATTCTATACTTTTAATTTTAACGCATGATGTACGAATAGCTGGTGATTTAAGTAAAATTATAGTCGTAATCAGCTTAAATTGTATTAACTTAGTGTAAACGATACAAAAAAAATGTCCTTGAGAGAAATGGTCCGCTGACTGTGGGTTTCTTTGCAGCTTGATTGTGGCTGAAGACGTTAGAAGAATGTTTATTGTTTTGGTGAACAGAACAATTACAGACCTAAAAGTAATACCAATTTATTGTTCATTAGACGTAACTTCGGTAAATATCCCGCTGGCTGGAGGTTGGTTAGAAAAGTTTATATTGCTGTTTTTTATACGGAACAAATTTTGTTTTCAGCATATTTTAGTAGAACATAAGTCTGCAGATAATTAGATCATTAGCACACACAAATCCGTAGCAGACCCAAAGCTACCGACATAGTTGGTGACCGGTCGCACTGGACATCTATGGGGAGGCCTATGTCCAGCAGTGGACGTCACCAGGATGAAACGACCACTGTAATATACTACAATACTGTAATAAACTGTATTATTCATATGAGAGATATTTTTCCGAAAGATATAATACAGTTGTTACTAACTGATTTGATGATAATTTTAAATCGACGGTTTTAACCCTGTTATCACTAGGCCAGTTTGAAAACTTTTATTATGATTATATACTTAATGAATATTATTAAAAGTAAACATAATTATTATCTATGCAGTATGCACCTATGTTACTATACTAATGTTTGATTGTTTGCATTGAATAGGCTCCGAAACTGGTAATCTGATTTTTATGAAATTTGGCACAGGTATAGAGTACACCACGGGAAAGGACACAGGCTACTTTTACCGCGGTTAAATGTACAGTTTCCACGGGATTTCCTTCTGTGCGTATAAAGTCGCGATCAACATCTAGTAAATTGTAATCTCGTTTCGGATTTGTAAAGAAAACCAAAAGGTCTCATAGGACACATAGCTAAGGAACTATATTCTGGAAGTGATTACCTTTGCTCAAATCTCTTCCTAGGTATTAGCTACGTCTCTTGGAGACATTTTTAATCTGACTAACTCCTTGGCTACTTAAAATCGAATCCACTGCAGTTGTAAATATTTCTCGTTGCTGCATTGCGCCAAACTTCGCCATAACGTGTATTTAGGTTAATACAGTATATTCTCCGCTGAAAAAGCTGAATAAGAACGGATTATAACGTGGATCATTATAAATAATAAGTATTACTTATTAATTTAAATAAAAAACTTAATTTTAGTAAAAAGTCAGAGATACCAGAAAATTAAGGGAGACTGAGAACACTTCATCCTTTTGTTTTTTACCCTAATTCCCTACACATAGGTCCTATTTAAAAAATACTAGCACTGGAATACGTGGAATTTATCTGACTACAAAAACAAAACGACAATCAACAGAAAATCATGGAATAAATGCTAATTTACCTACTAAAAGTCTAAAACTGAAGATAGGGAATCGCATCAAGTATTCCCTTATATATAACAATCCGTAAAACTACTACAAGGTTGCTACATTCCGTACGTTGCTACGTTTTTAGAGTTCCGTACCCAAAAGGTAGAAACGGGACCCTATTAACTGAGAATTCGCTGTCTGTATGTCTGTCCGTTTGTCACCAGGCTGTATCAACTTAACCGTGATAGCTTGTTGAAATTTTCACCGATGATGTGTTTCTGTTGCCGCTCTAACAACAAAAACCCTTCGTGCGCGAGTCCGACTTAACCCGTTTTTTTTATAAAATGGTCTACCTCCAGACGGTCCAGACCCAGCCAAAGCCCAGCTCTACCTCTAAAAAACCTAGTCTTTAAAAATAGTATCAAGAAGCCGTTGAACTCTTATATAACTAGTAGGTATCTACATTTCAAATCACATCGTAATACTTAAACCCTCTTACTAATAAAAATATTTACACAACGGATAACTTAAACAACGTTGCTATCTTTTTCTATCATGTGACATTTCCAACGCATCAGACAAAGACAGCAGCGTTGTTTAAGTGATTGGTTGTGTAAATAGTTTTATTATTAAGGGGGCAAGAGTACAAGTCCTGATTCGCGCCAAGTAAAAAACTGTTGACAGTGTCTGCCCCTTCCCCTTCTCACTTTCGAGCGGAGACTTCTCACGAGAGAGACTTCTCGCCGTGAGTTCGGATGGCGTATATAAAGTTGAAGATGGTAATGAAGTGACATAGTTACATTATCTGCCGCCAGGCGGCGCTGGCGGGCGTTGACCCCGCAGACGCCTTGATTCAGCCTGCTCATGCTGAAACTGACGATAAAACACGAGAACAGGGCTGGCACGTGGGATATTTCATTTTATTAATGGATTGATGTAAATGTAAAGGCCTGGGGGCTTAGTCAAGGTGACATCATTAATATTACAACCCTCCCTCTGCATAGATATATTTTCATTTGGAGATTTCTATTATATTTAGTTGCATTATTATAATAATTATAATCTATAATGTCAGTATTCAAATGAAATATAAAAAAAAAAATCAAATAAAAGTAATAAACATAGTCACAGAAAACAATAATTTAGACTTTAGAGGCGTCAAGTAGGCACAAGAAACTGAATAGGTGTACCATCTTATACTTTAAACGAGACAATCTTGTATATATATATATATATATATATATAATCGTAATCTCGGCAACGGCTGTAAGTTTTTACAAGAAATTTAGTAGGCAGGGAGTTTTAGGGGGACAAAAATTGGTCTAGCTTATATACTATACTATATGCGTCCTAAGAAGATATGCGTGACAGATAATAATGACAATCGTAGTGAAGTTACCTAACGAAAATTAATCGATTGTTTAAACGTATCGAATTAGTTCGTAAAGGAAATGAAATCGGAATTATCGATTTTAGATTTGTGAATTAAATTGCTAAGAAATGGGTAATTTGTAAATAAATAATAATAAAAGAAAAAGAAAATAATAAAAACTATTCAAATCGTTTATTTTCTTATTCATTGCAGTCGGAACTCGAAGATGCGAGATCGTTTCGGAATCGGAAACAAAAACAATAACAAAAAACTCAACAAAAAACAATAACAAAAGTCAAAATCAACAAAAACTCAAAACAGACGCAACGAAAACACAAATCGCATACAAGGCAGATACACTCGTACTGACATTTCCGAGTTGCTATACGATCATCATCGATTTGATGTCGATTCAACAGTGTCAATCTCTATTGACAGAAGTTCCGTTACATGCATCTGCCATTTTTATGACATATTTTCTTAATTTAATTTCATATTTATATCTGATATCAGAGTTAATAATAAGAATAATATCAGTTTCATTTATAATTAAAAAAATATTATTTTTTGTCAATGGAATATAATTTATTTCGTTTTCTTGTAAGAAGTTTGCGTAGCAAGGAATATAAGAACTGTCACCCATATCATCATACGACGCACGAAGTATAGCTAATATGTATTTTTTAAGTTATATACCTATGTTTTTTCTTTCATAACGCAACAATATATCAATAATTTCGACTCTATAATGTTCGGAAATTCGAGTTCGAACCCCGGTAATATATTTTTGTGGTTATTTTTATTATGTTTATTGTTATTGTTAATTTACTTAAAAAAAAAAACAAAATCTTTATTCACAAACTTAAAATACAATATAATAACAGTGTTTGAGACCCCCTTTTAAGTAAAGTTTACCTGTGTTAGGGGAAACTCGCTCTGCCGTAAACAATAAAATTTGGGAAGTATATTAAGTGAGGCTAGTAACTATTATTACAAGGAGAAATATAGAGTTTACTATATTTGGAAAGCGAGCGCGTATGTACGTCTGTAGGTGAATATGGGTGGGTGTGTGTGTGTGTGTGTGTTGTGTTGGGTGTGTGTGTGTGTGTTGTAGGTGTGAGTGTTGTGGGTGTGGGTGATGTGCGTGTGTTGTGTGTGACGATGTTCGGTATATTTGTATGTTAATAAATGAGCAATATTCATTCTGGGTTGAAACTATTTAGTTTTGGATAAGGAAAACCTAACATAACCTATCAAACAGTGCTTCCGTTTCGTCGTAGCTTAAGTGTAGTAGCCATTTATTTAGTATCTGTTTCAATTTATACTTTAGACTCCGAGCAAAGCTCGGTTAACCAGGTACTGTAATTATGCGATACATCGAAGTTATTTTATACTTTTGTGTAGCTTCGCCCTCCTTCGTCAATGACCTATAGCATTCGATTTTTCACATAAAAAAGTATGAAGTGCCAACAATGAACATAACTAATACTTTTCTGCAGGTAAGAGTGTGGCGTGACTCCTTATAGCCTCGTATCCACTGGGCAACATTTACGCGACTACTATGGCGCACCTTGTTGAAAACTAACGCGGAACTTATGTTTAAAGAAGTCTGTATACGCATGACGTACTACTAATCATGGCAACGGTTCGCGTGTTGTGCAACGTTGCCACACATGTTGAGTGTCACGTGTTGCGCGTCATTTGAAATAAAATATAATAGTAGAAAATTATTGATTTAATAACAAATACATTCAGATCATCATTGTTTTAGTGTGTCGAAATAAATTTTTGAACATCTTATGTACTAAAACGATATATTGCCAATTTTTGCCAGCTATCCCGCGCCGATTCGATACGAAGCAATATCATATTTTATCATAGCTACATCTTCTTATATAAAATAAAAAAGTAATATTCCCATTAATCTCTCCCCTAAAATAGAAGTAACAAATATAACAAGTTTAGAGGTTATTTTGCTGAAGTTGCCAACCCTAAAATATGATCTGTTGAAAAAGTTTTCATATAAAAAGTTTGAAGAGTTAACTATAAAGCTCTTACATTTGTTGCCCAACAGCCTTTATCTTATGAGCCGACACAAATAGTTTAGTACCAATCGCTTTTTAGTTTATTTCTAATAGATTCAGTTTTATTTCACCCTTAGTAACTAACAAAGTAGCTAAGATGCATTTACGAAAAGTATTGTAAGTTTTTTTTTTGCATCGTAAGCTTAAATCCATATGTGTATGTGTATTTATATATATATATATATATATATATATATATATATATATATATATATATATATATATATATATATATATATATATATATATATATATATATATATATATATATATATATATATATATATATATATATATATATATATATATATATATATATATATATGTGTGTGTGTGTGTGCGAATCAGACTCGTGCACAAAGGGTTCCGTACAAAATGATAAGTAAACTCGTTTGTTGTATGGAAGCCCAACTTTAATTTTTTTTTCTGTATTATGTGTTTGCTGTTATAGCGGCAACAGAAATACATCATCTGTGTAAATTTCAACTGTCTAGCTGTCACGGTTCTAGAGATACAGCCTGGTGACAGACCGACAGACAACGAAGTCTCAGTAATAGTGTCCAGTTTTTACCCTTTGGGTGCGGAATCCTAAAAAGAAAAGTGTCATATTTTATTCACTTCGATAGTAAAAGGCATTTCTTGCTAGCGACCAGTCCTGAGTGCTAAGTATGAGTTTTTCTTTTCGCATTCGATCGTGAGCGCGTTTGGCGTTTACTAGGAATTTGTATGTGATTTGTCGCGCTTACAACTAGGTGGCGCTGTACAAAATGCGAATGCGAAAAGAAAAACTGGCACTTAGCACTCAGGTCCTAAAAGTATGTCCTGGGTATAAATAGCCAGGTTCTGTAATTTTAAAAACGATGACTTTCTCATCGTCTGTATAATATTCTGAAGTAAAAATATACATTTAAATCCAATAATGACGAATAATGATGGATGTTATATAGACGAGGCATATAGAGACGAAAACTGTCCCAACATAAATGGCCCCACTTTTGGGGTTTATGGGGCCATTTTCACATTTGAGGTAGGGTGAAATGTTCCTACGTCATACCCCATAGTTTTGAATTTCACCAGCGGCAATTAAAGTGAATCGTTAATTAAATATCGTGTTATCTCTCTCGTTATTCGTATTAATGAAAGAAAAGCTATGATATTTAGGCAAACGAATAACACTACCATGCGTTGTTTAGTAAAATTAGAACTAAAGACATTTGACATAATATTAATATACCACAAGACGCCAACGCGTAACGTGTACGGCTTCATACATCTAAAAAAAAAGACATCGTTTCATTATAACAACATTAAGAAATTAAAGTAACCCCCGAATTGTCAAGCAGTGAGCGAGCTGATGATGACGAATTATAAACGAAATTTTAATCGGACCTTCATTTAGGATACGATGCCACGGATAGACACACAGACAGACAAACACGCCAAACTTATAACACCCCTCTTGTTCGTCGGGATTTTAAAAATGCTACTTATTACTTACCACTTAATAATAATTAATTGTCCTGTTAATAAATTTAATTACGCATAAAATTAACTACCTAATAGCTTAATTACAGTAAGAAAATAATATATGAGTCGTAACTTTTGTAACACGCAAGGTTAAATTAGCGATTTTATCCGCATCACCAAAGTGAATACGAAACGTCTAATTTGACAGACGTCAAATTTCGCGGCGAAACGTCAGTCCGCCATGTTGGTGCCTTATTGGTGTAAGGGTTGTTTATGGAGTGTAGCGGAGACGTATGCTTATCTCTCTCTATCATCATTACATAATACGGAAACGGGCGGTGTGTGTGTTCCGCATGCGGCGAGGGTAGCTATTGATTTTCCGCGGGACCTGCGGCAGTCGCGACTAGCCGGTGCCGAGCGCGAAAAACACAGCTGTGAGCGCCCGCGATACAATTCCATTTTTAAATTATATATAATTCGAAAATCGCGTTTTTTATTGTGTGCCAATTGTGCTGGAATACTGATTTCGTAAGTTTTTGTTGTACCTACCTGCTTGTTTCTTATTTGACAATCGAGTGATCGGTGTAATTTCATTTCAATGGTAAAAAGTAATTAAATAATATGTATTATTACGGTCACAGTTAAGGTATTGACGCAGTATGACACGGCAAATCAGCTGATCATATTATGTCAAAAATATATCTCTCGATTGCTCGATTGAAAATCTCTTACCAGTTTCTCTAGCTGGATGTTGACCCTCGCGGGCTTGCTGCGGACTATGTGATGCACGTTCATAATGATTTCTCACGGCGCGTTTTACACCGACAGTTTTTTTTATGCGAATTTTAATTTAATTTCGTTAACGAAGCGTGAATCGATACAGCAATGTACAGCGGATCACTTGAGACTAAGCCCGAGATGTGGGGTGACGTCACTTAGCACCATGTGACGTCATCAACCCCATGTCCTGAATTAATTAAGCAATTACTCGGCCTCAAGAATCCAGTAGATGGGAGTATTATACGGGGCACGACCTTGCATACGCCCCGACTATATAATATTGTTATATCTATGTATATTATGTTCTGTATGTAGCGTGATTTTGTTCAGTTATAGCATTGTACCTTGTACAGTAACGTAAAAAGTGACAGCTGCAGCCTGTACCATACAGGTTTTCTGTTTTAGCATGTGAGTAGCACTCGAATCATTCCTGATTAATTTCTGATAACTCCATCGTAATTCTTAGGCTCAGCCCACGCCCAAACGAGACGGGACGTGACGCGACTCTGCATTTTTAAGATAGCGATTCAAAATTGAACTTTATTCACTACACAAGAAGACACACGTTTCATTTCAAGAGCGGCGCCGCGTTACGCGACCAGGTGTGCTCGAAATACGAAATCTTGCAATGAAATGTGCATCTTCTTGTGAAGTGAATAAAATTCAATTTTGAATCGCTATCTTAAAAATGCAGCGCCGCGTCGCTTCGCTTCACGTGTCGGTGTGAACCGCCACTTAGCATTTGATAATTAAAATTATAATATGTGAGAAACTAAAATTTTTTGCAAAGAACACGGCGACAGTAAAAACCCGGTAAATCTTAAATAATTAGGTACCTATCACTCTTGTGTTTGCTGAAGAAATATATTCTCCTAGCTTCTGCCCGCGGCTCCGCCCGCGTAAATACAGTATCCCACGAGAACACTGTACTTTTTCGGGATAAGGAGTAGCCTATGTGTTAATCCAGAGCTTAAATTACTACCATACCAAATTTCATCTAAATCCGTTCAGTAGTTATTTCGTGAAAGAGTAACAAACGTCCTTCCATCCATCCATCCACACAAACTTTCACATTTATAATTGTAGTAGGATTATTCCAGTAAAGGAGGAAGGAGGTAAGGTAGACCATAATTATACTTATAGCCTATTTTCCTTATCTAACCTCTAAAATATGCTTGTTCATTTCCTATTTAGGCTAAGAACTCACAGAGCGGTTTTCACCCGCGCCCGCCGTGGTTGCGGGCGAAATTCAGATATTCTATTGTAAATATTATGTAATTTGCATTTTTTCCAACCGCGCGGCCTGCGATCTTCGCCCGCCACGTCAACCGCGGCGGCTGCGTGACCGCGCAAAACCGCGCTCTCGTGAGTTTACGTGGCGGGCACGAGGATAGCCGGAGCGTGGGTTTTTAGCGTAAGTTCACCTCAAATGAAGACAAAAACAACACAGTACCCCACAGTCCCCCCACAGTGACGTCACGACGACAAGTAAACCTGATACCTGATACTTCAGTTAAATGGATCAGAGTGCCTCTTACTGTATCGATTGCCCAATATCGATTTACCTACTACTTACGAAAACTTTCCATACAAATTCGTTTCTATACTAAATAGTCATTTTTTTTATCCAACACTTACAATCGTAGAAAAGTAAATGTAGACAGTTTCCTAGAGCGTTTTTTTCTTTTTTTTTATTAACACAAAAAATAACATCTTTTCAGTCATCACATAAATCTCCAAACTGTGGCGCAGTTTGTTGGCGGTTTGAGGTTTATTCTATATAAAATAATTAAATTATACAACTAGATACATTTTTCGTCGGATTTCAACTCAGGTATACCTACTTCAATGAACAATAAACGGCCGATCAAAGATCAAATTGGACAGTACGACAAAACGCCAATTTCTAATCAAAATTAAGTGCTCCTATTCACAGGCTGTCGCTGTCTCTGCTAGCCGATATGACAAGGACAGCGTGTGACTTGAGCGTCACTTAATTTAACTATTGTTCCCAGTATTCGGTCGTGAAATAGTTAAATGTTACCGTAACTTGTGTTGACTGAAATTTCATTTAAAATGTTTGAAATCAGCAGATATTGTCTCGCATGCTCGTAACGTCTATATTCTATACTTCTACTAATATTATAAAGAAGAAAGGTTTATTTATTTGTTTGCATGCATAGACTCCGAAACTACTGAACTGATTTTGATGTAAATTTGTCATAGATAAAACCACGAGGAATGACACAGGTTCCTTTTATTAGGTCCTTACAGATGAAATTAGCGTTTTGTCGTACTGGCCACTTTGATCTTAAATATATCTTCTTTGGTTAGGAATTCAAATTTCAAATTTATACCGCTATTTACTCATGCATTTGTGTTTCGAAAACCGTAATTAATTTGTTTTTTCCTCTTTTGGTTTTTTTGGAAAACTTGAAATATCGTATTATTTTCGAGTAGGTACGAGTTCCACCGTGGCACCAGTGCTGCAGAAACGGCTCGAAGGATTAATGATGTGTATGGCGGCGGTGTCGCAAAAGAAAACACAGTGCGTTTTTGGTTCCAACGTTTTCGTTCTGGAAATTTTGACCTGCAGAACAAGCCCCGTGGATGGCCGGAGACCAAAGTTGATAATGAAGAATTGAAGGCTATTGATCCATTGCAAACCACGTCCGAGTTAGCTGCAGGCTGCGGTGTAGTGATAAAACTGTTTTAATCCCCTTGAAGCAAATTGGGAAGGTGAAAAAGCTTGAAAGGTACCTCATGAATTGAGTGCAGCAAACCGACAAACGCGCGTCGACTGCTGCGTTACATTACTCAACCGGCACAATAATGAAGGGATTTTAAATCGAATCACCTGTGATGAAAAGTGGATCCTGTACGATAATCGGAATCATCGCAATGGCTGAACCTGAACGAACCCTGGCGAACCAGCCAAAGCCTGCCCCAAGCGAAAATTTACTCAAAAAAAGTTACTTGTGAGCCTTTGGTGGACTAGTACCGGTGTCGTTCACTACAACTTTCTTAAATCTGGCCAGACGATTACGGCAGATGTATGTTGCCAGCAACTGCAAATCATGATGGAAAAGCTAGCTGCTAAGCAACCGTGGTTGGTCATTCGCTCTAGGCCACTGCCGCTTCAGGACAACGCTAGAACGCACAACAAACGGCTACCAAATTAGAGGAGCTTCAATTGAAAAGTCTAAGACATCCACCGTACTCCCCGGACCTTGCTCTAACAGATAACAATTTTTTTCTAAATTTGGATAACTTCTTGCAAGGGAAAAAATTAAATTCCGATGGGGCAGTTCAAAGGGCCTTCAAAAATTTTATTGATTCCTGTCCAAATGGTTCTTTTAGTAAAGGAATCAATGAACTACCTATGAGATGGCAAAAGTGTATAGATAGCAATGGTGTATACTTTGATTAAATAAATACATAGGCTGCACTAAAAGTATCAGGAAAGTAATATTTCCACTGTTCCTGTCATATTAAAATCTTTTTAATTTAAAACTCCTTGGTTTTAAAAATCGAATACCGTTTATTTATTTAAAAAAAGATTCTCGGTCTTGTCACAAGGTCTTGTCAAACTTGTTTAGTCGTTGAGAAAATGGAATTGACTCGAGAAAAATTCTAGAGCGATGATTTATTATGACTTTCGAAGTGGTTTAACACAAAAACAGTGTGTTGACCGGATGATTTCTGCATTTGGTGATGAAGCCCCATCCAAAACCACAATGTATCGCTGGTTTTCTGAATTTCAAAGTGGACAAGCTCAGTGATGATCCCCGTCAAGGTCGTCCAAAAACTGCAGTCACCCAAGAAAACGTTGATGCTGTGCGTAAGCTGATTGAGGAAGATCGACATGTGACATACCGCGAAATTCAGGCAACTTTAGACATTGGCATGAGTCAAATACAAATAATCTTGCATGAACAATTAGGTGTAAAAAAGTTGTTTTCCCGATGGATACCGCATTTGCTCTGTGAAGAGCAAAAAGCGGCTCGCGTTACTTGGTGCGTCAGATCTCTCGAAAGATTCCACGCAGGATCCTCAAATGCTGTATACAACATCGTATCAGGTGACGAATCCTGGATATACGCGTACGAACCCGAAACAAAAAACCAGTCACAAGTTTGGGTGTTCGAAAATGAGTTAAAGCCAACAAAAATTGTTCGTTCACGGAGTGTTGCAAAAAAAATGGTGGCCACGTTTGTCTCCAAAACCGGCCATGTTGCGACTATTCCTCTTGAGGGACAAAGAACGGTTAATGCAGAATGGTATGCTAACATTTGTTTGCCACAGGTCGTTTCTGAACTCCGTAAAGATAACTGCAACCGCCGCATCATCCTCCATCACGACAATGCGAGTTCTCACACCGCGCACAGAACAAAAGAGTTTTTAGAGCAAGAAATCATAGAATTATTAGACCATCCGCCATACAGCCCCGACCTAAGCCCTAATGATTTCTATACTTTCCCTAAAATAAAGAATAAATTGCGTGGTCAGAGATTTTCATCACCTGAAGAAGCTGTGGACGCCTACAAAATGGCCATTTTGGAGACCCCAACTTCCGAATGGAATGGTTGCTTCAATGATTGGTTCCATCGTATGGAAAAATGTGTCAAATTTCGCGGAGAATACTTCGAAAAGCAATAAATACATTTTTAAATAGTACTGTTGTGTCACTTCCTTGATTCCCGAAATTATCAGTGCCGCCCTCGTACCTATATTATGTTTAAAAAAAAATCGACTTTATGTTCCTCCTTTACAAAACTCCAATTTCATATGTAATGACCTAATATTTAGTTATTTATTTACTATCGCGGCAAAATGCACGGTTCTCAGGATTTTCTTTTGCTCGTATAAAGTCGCGGGAAACATCTAGTTTAGTATGAAATTGCTTACGGGGTCGTTATTTCCTGGCAGCCATTTTTGAGACTGCGGCCAAGTTTCCACTGCATAGGCATTACGTGTCTGTAAAATAAAATAGCCTCGTGTGTAAAATCGTATGCTTCAAAGGAACGTTTGAAGCACACGATTTACGAATGAAATACAATATTAAAAAATTTAAGGAACCCCTTGTCACGCTGTGGGCGAGCTGATGAAGAGGAATTATAGCTAAGAACAGTCTCGATCATGTCAGCTTTCAAACAAATAAAAACACATCTAAACCGGACCTTAGGTTTTGGAGCTGCGATGCCACGGACCGACACACAGACATACAGATACATTAAAATTATAACACCCCTCTTTTTGGGTCGGGGTCGGGTCGGGGGTTAAAAATGTCTTTAAAATTTTTGTCGTACCTACGAGTCTGGATAATGCATGCGACTTCAATCGCAGGTCGCAAACAGGAACCCACAGAAAAGATCATTTTTCCAAGATTTTTCCAAGAGTTTTTATAACCTCGCAATAAAGTTTAGGTATGTGTGCAACTTTATAAAATTCGTTCATTGTCTACGAAGACACTCCTCAGAACCTCTCAGAAATATTTATTTATCTAGAAATTACAATGATAGTGTATATAGATAACTACTTAGAAATATTTACAAACTATAAAAAAAATTAAATAAAACTAAAACAAAAATAAAATCTTAAAAACTACAAAAAAAATCTCCCATGTCGTCCCCATCAGTCAGGCCAGAACTCCTAGAACGCTCAAAGAGTTTCCTCGCTGGATTGCGATATTACTCTTTGGGCCATTAGGTGCCGGCTCTGGGCTCTCGGGTGGCCTCAACGAGTTTTTTGGTAATTAAATGTTGGTCTTTAATAATAAGAAAAACAACTTTCGCAATATGTATGTACAGTTCTAATAAAATAAACGTATCTATGATCATAGTACTCGTGCACAAAAAATTTGGCTTAACAGACAAAACCAGGCCAATTGGGAGTCGGACTCACGCGCGTAGGGTTCCGTTCAAAACAGCAAAATGTTGCATGGGAGTTAGATATTAATTTTATCCTGAAATGTGATAGACGGACGGCGGAATCTTGGTAATATAGTCCCGTTTTAACCTTTGGCCTTTGGGTATACCTTAAAAAACTGCACAAAGATAATTTTTCATACTTTTAAAGGTAGCAAAGCTTGTAGATATAGGTCAGCTAATAAAAAGCTATTATTTTGCCATTACCAACGACCACTTCAATTTAGTTAACGTTCAATCAATGTTTTTATTTGTGTCCGCATATTCAGTACGAAAACACATTTTCATGCATTTTATCACCATACTAAATATTTTTCTTTGCATAGAGACAATTTTTTTCCGCGTAGCGTTCATACGATTATCTTTGCGTATCGTTCATACGGTTATCTTTGCGTAGCGTTCATACGATTATCTTTGCGTAGCGTTCATACGGTTATCTTTGCGTAGCGTTCATACGATTATCTTTGCGTAGCGTTCATACGGTTATCTTTGCGTAGCGTTCATACGATTATCTTTGCGTAGCGTTCATACGGTTATCTTTGCGTAGCGTTCATACGATTATCTTTGCGTAGCGTTCATACGATTATCTTTGCGTAGCGTTCATACGATTTTCTTTGCGCAGCGTTCATACGATTTTCTTTGCGTAGCGTTCATACGATTTTCTTTGCGTAGCGTTCATACGATTTTCCTTGCGTGGCGTTCATACGATTTTTTGCATAGGATTTAATCCTGCTTAATCTGCTACTACTATGTCTGCTAGGATGTATAAAATAACGTAGAAATATTATTGAAATGAAAACTTCTTGAGCATCGCAGCAATAAATTTTAATTTTGTTCGTTGTATAATATGTAAAGAATTAATAACGTGTGGTTTAATTATATTGACAGCAGTGGTGAGGCTCGTTTCCTCTTCATACGGAAGCCCAGCCTGTATAGTAGATAGGGATATGGATGAGGGTCTTCAAAAGGTAAGTGGTAAGTGAAGCACACAGAAATGGAGTTTTAGGAAACCTCACGCCTCTGAATGACAGCATATATTTAAAAGATTCATTTCTATACTCTGTTCGGAACCAAAAATGATTAACTTAGTGTGAAGAAAACAGTTAAAATTTGGCAAAATTAACGTTTTATTGTATTTCTTTGTATGAAACTATTTATTCCTTGGACATATTTGCATGATATTTCGTATGAATTGAGTACGGAAAAAATAATTAATTACGTATTTCAGTGTTTTCTAAAATTCAGCCCCCAGGTGGGTCAATTAGGAGATGAAAGTTTAATACCTAATTTCACGCGGGCGAAGCCGCGGGCAAGTAAGTGATATTTTAATTGGTAGCATTAAAGTGTTATATGGCCTTTTAGTTTACAAAGAGAATCAATTGAACCAACAGAGTATATTATGTGTGAACTGCACACAACATATTATTAAGGTAGCGCGTAGGAGTCGCCGAAGTTTTTTTTCGCAAAGCAGTATACTTAAGACCTTTGTATGGACTTTAAAAACTGATTCTCAAGTTTGTCCACTGTTGGTAGGAAAACTTTGATTTCAATCGAGAAATCGCTTCGAACCGAGAATCGAAATTGCTTTTTGTGCTTTCTTTATATTCGTTTATTGCAACAGAGTTAACGGCAATATTGAGAGGTTCAAATCGCGCTTAATGTAATTATTATGACATAATTTAGTAACTTCGATAGTGATTAAATCGGATTAATAGATGAGTCAATTAGAGCTTTTTCAGCATAGACCTATATATTAAAGACGAGGTAAAAAAAACACTTCAACACACACTTTGGGGGTTGTATGGGGCCGTCGACAGGTTTGACATTTTGACATTTGCTTTCCAGTTTCCACAGTTGAGTCCATATTTTTGCATACGTTCATTGTGCACACTAATACTGCAATATAGTATACATTTCATCAGTAAGAATATAAGGGAAGTCTGGCGGGCCTGGAATCATAGTCTATTATGAGTGCCATAAAGTCGTTATTCCAACTTGGTAAAAATTGACTCCAAAGGATCACCAATGCCGAGGCAACCTTGGAAGAAACATGGGTTTACCTTTCACTATTATGGGCTTTTGCCATCGATGTTTTGTGACACAGATAGCTGCTTGCGGCCATGTTTTATTCCTCTCCCTAGTCCAGGACTTAACGAGTGTAAAGTAACCGCATCCCTAACCGCATTATCGCACACAATGTAGCTGGGCCGATTAGTAAATTGCACAGCTGCAGTGAACGGTCACATGCTCAACTGCACAGGTAGTTGGGAATGTGATAAGAATAATAAAGACAGTGTTGTCTAGGGACGTCCGAAAGAAGCTTTATAGTATAACTAGCTGTTGCTCGCGGCTCCGCCCGCGTAAATATAGTATCCCTCGGGAACACTAATTTTTCGGGATAAAAAGTATCCTATGTTTTAATCCAGAGTCTAAACTACTACCATACCGAATTTCATCGAAATCCGTTCAGTAGTTTTTGCGTGAAAGAGTAACAAACATCCACGCTTTCACATAATATTTTATAATATTAGTAAGGATATAAAGACATACATAATACTAGCTTTTTGACGTTTATGAGAATACCATTTTGCTGTTTTAACATAATATCGAGACTGTATTATTGAAAGATTTATTTAGCAAAATTGACCTACTGACATGATGGAGAGCTTCGCTATAATTCATCATCATCAGCTTGCTCACTGCTTGACAATTCGGGATTTACTTCTTTTAATTTTGTGTATTACATAATATCAAAATGTATTTAAATTAAATGCCGGCTTATATTTTATGAGGCGATAATACCGTCTTTATGTGTATCACTCGAGTTAACCGTATCTTTGAGCGCGGCGCTTTGGCGGCGATGAGTGTTTCTATGTGCAGTGTATGTGAAATATTAAATAGTTAGCTGCTTTATGACTTTCATATGAAGCACTATTTTATTGAGAAATATTAAGTTATGTAGTATGTGGAAGGTTGATTCTTAAAAAGTTAATATTATTATATATAAAGTAAATATCAATAAAACACGCGTACATATTTATGTCAAAATGGATTACTGTAATTGGTTTATATAAACACGGCTTAAGCGTCACTTATCAATTTTGATTATTATTATTTTTACATATCTCTGCCTTCATAACGCGAATAGACTATAGCTTTATACCAATCGCAAATATTATAGTCGCAGCGAAGGTACCGGAAAATACAGAAGCAACTTTTTGATGATCAAGATGAAGGTTTAACCTATTCTTCTCTTGTTACAGCAGCATCACATGCCCCACCGGCAGCAGCTCCAGTAGACCGCGGCCGCGGGTAGATCAATAGACCGCGCCGGCCGCGGGGAGACCGATAGACCGCGCCGGCCGCGGGTATACCAGTAGACCGCCAGGAGGCTGCGCCCAGATGATCGGCTCCTTCTGGAACCTGTGCCGAGCGTGCCCTTCCATGCCCGTGGATAAGGTCAGTGACACCATATTTTCACCAGCAAAGTATAGTGTACTAGTTTTTTACCCGCATCAATACAATACAATAAGGTGTAAAGCTAATCACATATGATTGAACGTTAGTAAAGTTCTGTTACATCGTTTACTCAAAAGCGTCACAAAATTAGTTAGAACTATAATATTAATGCTCAAAAACTTAGCCGCGTAAAAATAGTAAAAGACTTAAAAATCCTCTTTGATGAAAAACTATTTTTTAGGGTCTATTATGGTCATATAATTTTCAAAGCAAATCACTTACAAGGATTCGTTTTGAGAACAACTTAAGATTTCAGAAAACCTACAAGTACCTTATATTTATATTCAGCTCTGGTGAGAACTATTTTAGAATACGGGAGCCCTGTATGGTCGCCGAATTATCGAGTACATAGCTAGGACATAAAGACATTCCGAGAAAAATTCTCAAAATTCTTTATTATCGCCACAACTCCGGCCGTTCCAATTTAAAATACCACCACTTACATACTTTGTAATACATTCTTGAAATCCGACGCATTTATTTCGATTTATTTTACTTATACGAAATTGTACATTATTCTATCGATTCTCCGGATTTACCCTTTAACGTTAACTGTAATATTAAATTGAGCGCTCGTAGAACTAAACGCACAAATGTATTCGCTCTACAACTTTATAAAAACGACGTCTCTGACTCACCTCTCTCACTTAACCCATTGATGCGTATGGCCCGGCAATACAATTATTTTGTAAGACATAGTCCAGAAATATAAATTTTTCATAACAATTTTCAATCATATACAAAAATTGGGAAAGACACCCTCCATAACATATTATGTACTTTACAACATTCTAGTTAACTCATGTGGCATGCAAATATACATAGGCTGCACTAAAAGTATCGGGAATGGAATATTTCCACTGTTCCTGTCATATTAAAATCTTTTTAATTTAAAGCTCCTTGGTTTTAAAAATCGAATACCGTTTATTTATTTAAAAAAAGATTCTCGGTCTTGCCACAAGGTCTTGTGAAACTTGTTTAGTCGTTGAGAAAATGGAATTGACTCGAGAAAATTCTAGAGCGTTGATTTATTATGACTTTCGAAGTGGTTTAACACAAAAACAGTGTGTTGACCGGATGATTTCTGCATTTGGTGATGAAGCCCATCCAAAACCACAATTTATCGCTGGTTTGCTGAATTTCAACGTGGACGTGTCAAGCTCAGTGATGATCCCCGTCAAGGTCGTCCAAAAACTGCAGTCACCCAAGAAAACGTTGATGCTGTGCGTAAGCTGATTGAGGAAGATCGACATGTGACATACCACGAAATTCAGGCAACTTTAGACATTGGCATGAGTCAAATACAAATAATCTTGCATGAACAATTAGGTGTAAAAAAGTTGTTTTCCCGATGGATACCGCATTTGCTCTGTGAAGAGCAAAAAGCGGCTCGCGTTACTTGGTGCGTCAGAACTCTCGAAAGATTCCACGCAGGATCCTCAAATGCTGTATACAACATCGTATCAGGTGACGAATCCTGGATATACGCGTACGAACCCGAAACAAAAAACCAGTCACGAGTTTGGGTGTTCGAAAATGAGTTAAAGCCAACAAAAATTGTTCGTTCACGGAGTGTTGCAAAAAAAATGGTGGCCACGTTTGTCTCCAAAACCGGCCATGTTGCGACTATTCCTCTTGAGGGACAAAGAACGGTTAATGCAGAATGGTATGCTAACATTTGTTTGCCACAGGTCGTTTCTGAACTCTGCAAAGAGAACTGCAACCGCCGCATCATCCGCCATCACGACAATGCGAGTTCTCACACCGCGCACAGAACAAAAGAGTTTTTAGAGCAAGAAATCATAGAATTATTAGACCATCCGCCGTACAGCGTACAGGGCTCAGGTCGGGGACCTGAGCCCTATAGATTTCTATACTTTCCCTAAAATAAAGAATAAATTGCGTGGTCAGAGATTTTCATCACCTGAAGAAGCTGTGGACGCCTACAAAGCGGCCATTTTGGAGACCCCAACTTCCGAATAGAATGGTTGCTTCAATGATTGGTTCCATCGTATGGAAAAATGTGTCAAATTTCGCGGAGAACACTTCGAAAAGCAATAAATACATTTTTAAATAGTAATGTTGTGTTACTTCCTTGATTCCCGAAATTTTCAGTGCCGCCCTCGTAATGCTGCAACTTATAAGTATTTATGTTTCATGTTCATGTATTGTCACCTTATTATAACTGTTTAGTTTAAGTTAACAGCCTCCGTGGTCTAGTGATTAGATCTTGGCTCTCGACTCGGAGGTCGTGGCTTCGATTCCCGCATTGAATCAACAAAACATGTTGTGTCCAAGTTTTGTTAGGACAATGCAGGCTGATCGCCTGATTGTCTGACAAGAAAGATGATCAATGCGTCGGATGGGCATGTAAAAATTCGGACCTGCGCCTGATCTCTCGCCAGTCGTGTCGGTTATCCGTCCCACTGGGTTATGATAGTAAAAGAAGAGAGAGGGCATTACAAAATTACTCCACACACAAACGTTCTTTGCATACTTATCTATTTCGCCATCAGCAGAAACAGCATAAAAAGGCGTGTGAAAGACAAAAGGGAATTATTCTTATCCTGCGAATAATGTTCAAGTTCTTAACTTAATTAAAATCGAAAATCACTTTCGATAGAATCTATTTCAGTGCGGCCGTTGTGGAAAGGTCGCTGGAATTTACCACACAAACATTCTGTTGGGTGAGCCTTTAACGACTACCCTTACTGATACAAATCGCTGTTGTACTTACATAAATATCTGTCGCGACTATTATATAGCCATCGCCCATCATCATGATCATTCTGTCAGTGTTCTGCAGTCTTTAATACTTTTGGAAGCGTTTACATTATCCTTTGTTACGAGTATGTAACTATAGATCAATTTCAAATAATCAAAAGTAAAAAACTATAGCCTAATGTTACCCGGGCTACTGTTACGAATCTATCGACACCTCATTCAATATAATCGGATCAGTAGTTTAGGCGCTACGATGGAACAAGCATACGTATACAAACATTCCTACATAATAATATATACATACGTTCATAGACTGTCAAAATCATTACCCTTCCTTTTGGTTTCGCCGTAGTCGGGTAAAAAAATATCTATGGACGCTTCCACACCACATCAATCTGGTCCTATACTAAGTATCCGAAAAACTACAAGTTTTACGAGTAAGAGACAACGGAAATAAGTCATTTATTACTTTTATATTTAATATTTTTATTTTACTATAAGACGTAAGTACGTTCATTTTATATACATCCAAGACCCAGGAACATGGAAAAACTCTTTGTCCTTTCGGCGGGCTTCGAACCCACGGCCTATTGCTTGACGCGTTAACCACTGAGCCTCAGAAGTCATGAAAAAATTTTACTAAAAATTAAACCAAACATACACTTTTTTTTCTAGTTTTTCCTATTTACTTTGCTGAACTAAATGTAAAAAAATGGTTCATAAAAAGATGTTTTTAATTTTAATGACGAGAATTTGCAGTAAACTTACAATTTAATGATGGACTAATACTATATATAACACCCCACACCGATTTCGGTGATGGCGGCTGGTTTCATGGAAACCAGGCCAGTATGCAGGAGTAATTTTATAGTGCCCGTGTGTGTGCGCAGTACACAAGAGCACTCTATCCTCCTTTACTCTCGAAACCTAGTGGGACGGATAACCGACACGACTGGTGAGAGATCAGGTGCAGGTCCGACTTTTTACA